>JAPCYP010000010.1:7443750-9925000 GCA_035048595.1 Echinosophora koreensis | reverse complement strand
TAGTAATTATATATAGGGAAAAAAATTAGAAGAAGAGGTTCAAAGTTTTGAAAAATATTGTTCTATTTTTCTTGATGTAGTCGACTACTTTTTGTGGTAGTGGACTAGTTTGTTCAAAATTTGTAACAAAATCTCAACTAATACAAAGTAGCTGATTACTAATGCAAGTAGTTGAATACTTTCATTAACAAAGCTCAAGACTTTCAAGATTACTAAAAGTATTCGAATATCCTTATTGGTAATCTATTACTTTGATTCAAAGTAAGACTAGATTGTGACCCGCGTGTTGCGCGGTTCCATCAGAGTACATGCTGCTTCTAACAGCATTTCCCTCTAAAAGGGTATCAGGGCTTAAAGGAATATGATTAAGTGAGAGAAACTTGGGTGAATTCATACACTTCAAAGCCACTAACCATCACACAAAAGACTCTTAGATCAAACCATTAATACATGCTTTATAAGGAGAGTACTTAGTAATTTGAAGACTTCTACTAGAAGCTTCTCCATTGCATGACGCTTCATAAGATCCTTCCATGTTCTTATCCCAGTCACTCAATCACTGAATCCTCTATAATATAGAATGAAAGCATCATTGGAAGAGGAACCAACAAAGTCTACATTAGATTGGCAATTGAAACCTGCTTCACAATTAACAAACTACTGATATTCTCAAATAATCAAAGCAATGAATCCAACTCTAAAGAAACATAGAAAAAAATAAGAGGTAAGAAAGAAGGGGGAAACTCCGTTCAGAGTTGAAACTTGAGTGAATAAAGAATCATAATAGAGGAAAAGATTACAATGAAAAAGGAATGAATAGGTGATGAAATCAAAAACTGTAAGTACCCTAAAATGTATGATCTGTTTACCATTAAAATCAATGACATATATAATGAGTCTTTGATTATAGTATTCATAATGTACTTTGCAGACTGATTATTCAGCAAAGGAAATTCATTCAGACAAGCTATTAACTTCATCATTTAATAAAATAAAAAATCTCTTATCAACTTTAAAAAGGAACATTTAGAATTAGCTAATAGCAATCAGACTCTTACAGTCAAGTATGTAAGATCCACGAAACTTTAACTTTTCCTTTCTCATGTTGCAGAGAATCACACAATTTATGAAGTTGACTATGGGTCGGTTTGTTTTAGATTTTGATAGAATTGATTCTAAAAGAATTGATTTAAAAAAAAGCGAGTTTAAAAAAAATTGATTTATGTTTGGTAATAATATTTTAAAAATGAGTTTAGAAGAATTGATTTTGTTTGGATGATAAAGTAAAATCACTTTTGATGTGTAAATATAAAGAATTTTGTGGGTCCTACACCAAGAATCAATTATTATCAATGGAAAAGATAAAAATTCTTGCTTCTCCTAGAATCAATTCTACCTAACCCATAATCAATTTTTTCCAACACAATTTTGTAAACAAACACATTCAAATCTCTAAAATCAATTATTCTTCCACTAGAATTAAGTTTTAGGTGTCCAAAATCTGAAACAAACGGGCACTATATGGCTTTGATGATGATCTCCAAATGCAACAACGAAGGAACTCCAAGTTGAAGGCATTAATTCATAAAGCTTAAGGAATATTTTTTGTAAAAGTGCCTTAAGAATGAAATAGAGCTTTAGTGTTATAATAAGTGTTTTTAAAACAAAAATGTTTAGAAGTTAATATTACTTAGATTCAAGATGTTAAAAAAATAAATTTATGGACTTGCCTTTTCAAAGAAAAAATAAATTTTTTATTTGAAAAAGGCAAGTAGTCGACTACTATGTTCTAAGCAATTCTAGAAATGAGTCTGAATCAAAGTAGTTGACTACTTCAGTTAAGTAGTCGACTACTCAGTGAAAATCTTGAATGTTGTTTTTTGGTTGACCTAAATAGTCAACTACTTCAATTAAGTAATCGTCTACTTCAAGAAAATCATAATAAATTTTTTTCAAATTTTCAACTTTTCTTCTAAACTTTTTCTCTAAAAAAAAGAGTCAATTTGACAAGAAAATTAACAAGTTTTTAGCTAACAAAACTCTGTCAAAATACTCCCAAAAATTCACTAGAGCTTTCATGTTTCATTCTTGTTAAGGCAATCATAGTTTTCTCTTTGCAAATCAAAGTGCTCTAAGCACATTCTTTAGATTCATTTGTAATAGCAATAGTGTAATTGCTGAATTGGTTTGGTGGGGCATCCAAACAAGCTAAGGTGAGGCATCCTTAGAGGTTTGTATTAATTTGGTGAGACATCCAAGTCAAGGCTAAGGTGAGATATCCTTAGAGCTAATGTGAGGTTGAAGTTGACACATGGAAACACAAGAAGGGGGTTAAATTGTGTTTCTTAACAGTTTTTGGAAAAAGCCTTTTCTCCAACCTTTTTGCAAGTAAAACAGGATAAACACACACAAGCAAAAAAACCATTTTAAAGAGTTAACAAACTCAGATCCAAATCCCCACAGTTAGTATAAACAAAGACCGTAAAAGATAGGGATAGAAAATTCACACAAGTGATTTATCCTGGTTCACTCTCTTCCAACCGAGAGCTACGTCCAGTCCCTTCTACCTGAAAGTTTTTCTCCACTACTCTCCAAATAGATTACAAGTATTCAACACCTCTTCAGGCTACAAGTATTCTTTCTCTACCAAGCCTCTTCAGGCTCTAACACTAACAAAGAGATTTACAGATTTTGATCTAAGAACTCACTATGTGTGACAATATGAAAGTTTAAGATCAGGAAGAATAAAACTGGAAATATTTAATGAAATTTGATCAGAGATTTGGCACTTCGAAAATTTCACAGCATTAAGTTATTTCTTCTCTTGGGGTCGTGTTCTATATATAGACTTCTTCATCTTTTCTTAAACGGTCTTGCGTAAATATACGTTTAGAGATAGCATTAAATGCTGAGATCCGTTGAGACTGATAGCTTGATATGCTTACTGGAAAAGTGTGCGCTTGGTTATCAGTTTTACACGAAGTAGAGTGTCACATCTATGAGCTATCAAAAGTTGATTTCTGACTTTTCCTTCTTTGTGTGTATCTCAGTTTCTCCAGCAGTAAAGATGTCAGAGTACAAAGTTTTGTTCTTCTCAAAGGTACTATGTTTATTAAACAATGTAAAAGCACAAGAAAAGACAAACATTCTTTTGAATTAAATATTCAATCATTTGAAATAAATAAGCATTGACCAGATGGGTTTAGCATTTATGACTAGTGGACGCACTAGTTATTGAATGCGTGAACTTGATCAGATAAAGCATATGAGTAGTCTATTGATGCTGTGTCTGTATGATTCTCGCCTAGTTACAAGTCTTTGGACTTGTTATTTTCTTAATTGTTTTTTAATGGCTCGTCTACTACTTGTTTTCAGAAAGACTAAGGTACTTGTCTAGTTACTTTTAACACAGTTAAATTTTAATACCTCGTCTAGCGATAACATAGACTTAGAGATTTTTGTTGGCTCGTCTAAAGGATTCTTAGCAAACCAAAGAAACTTATTTTAAGTTTTCCCTGTCTAGCAACATTCAAGCGGTCCTGCAAACTAGAATAAACGAGTTAGATCACAGCCACACTTTGCCATACAAATTTAACCTTTTTGTTAGCATCAAAACTTAAGAGATTATTTAACCCAAAACCAATTTGGTTCCAACAATCTCCTCCTTTTTTATGATGACAAAAACCAATTAAATTTGAGTGAGCAAAGGCTAAGGGAGCTACAAGACTCCCCCTAAGACAATGCATAAATAAACTCAAGTATTTAAATCAGATAAGTAACAGAGCATATCACATACATAGTATCAGAGCTGTATACAAATAAAACATAGTTTCAGAGCTATCTATATTTAAGACATAGTATCAGAGCTTAAAATAGTACTACTAAAACATAGAGTCAGATCAGTCAGATCAAAGCAGCAAACATAGTATCAGAGCATATATAAAGAAGTATGCATCAGATCAAATATGTAGCAATTGAAAGACTTATATGCAGATATATAGATCCAAAAACTGACTTTATATAAATATTAAAATTTAATTCCTCTTTGTTCCTTTCTCCCTTTTTTTGTCATCAGATAAAAAAGAAACAGGGGTGGACCATCATTGTCAGTCTAAGATAAAAAGAAACTAAGAAGAGGGTGGATGTGGTGGAGGAGAGTTCTGAGGACATTTGTTGGTGCCAAGGATTCTGCTACCTGAGCCTTGACCTTTCTGCTTATGATTTCATCCAAGTCTGGTGGCAGAGAAGATCTTGAACTCTCAGCAGTAGCATGTAGATTGCCTTGTCCTTGCAGTGTGCTTAAAGCTTGAGAATATTGAGGTTGGTCATGTGGATGAACAACTGCCAAAGCCAAAGGATGAGAGGAGTGCTTCCCAGAAGTACCTTGTCTGGTTGCAGACTCGGCAACTTCTTCCTTCCCAGCTTCAGTTTGGACAGTTTCTATGTTCATATCTGGACCTTCAACGACAATCTTTTCTATTCTCTCAGAAAAAGCTTCAGACACTTGTTGAGTTGGTGCAAGAGTTGGCAAGTCTGGAGCCCAGTGAATTGGATCTTCTTCAAATACCGAACTGATCAAGGGTATACCAAGAGGGTCCTCATGGATATAGTATCTGACATGAGAGAAGCCAAACTTTCCTCTAACAGTTGGAGTGGTTCTCTTGTCATCTTCACTGAGTCCAGAAGATGATGCTTCCCTACTGCAGATCTCTATGTGACAAGCCCTGAAGCCTCTAGCATCAAAATTTGTCCTCTTATCCTCATTTTCATTTTCTGCCAGCAAAAACTTCATCATTTCTTCAGCAATTAAGGGGTCAGAACTAGCTTCAATCAAACAGGAGTTATCAACAGGCACTTTCTCTGTCTTTCTCCTACATTTGGCATCTTTGTCCTTATTCATATCAATCATATTTAATCTGGGACAGATCCTAGGAGGTCTCACTCCAATTCGAGTTTCCTTGGAGGAGTGGTACAACCAGGTAGGTGGAACAAAATTAGCAGCTCTTATGTACCTTGGCAATTCAATTTCTGCCTTCAGATGTGCATACATGATGTGATCCACTACATCTGCAGCACTACCATACTCCCTCGGATGCACAAAGTTCTTCCACTTGGTGTTCCTATCCAGAATGAACTTTTCTCTCCCATAAGTTCTTGATCTCTGGCACTCAATATATTGAGAAGCAGCTTTGAGTGGAATTGTCCACCATACAGGAATGATATGCCTGTCTACACCATCTGTGTGTGGTTTGAAGGGTGGAAATTTGATAAGGTTAGGGTAGATTTTTCTAGGTAGAAATTTCTTTTGTGGTAAATGAGTGAGCAGGGGTCCATTGGCATTATACAGGGCAGATGGGAGGGGACCATCTCCTTCATAAGGGATAGATGCATGCCATGGATAGTATGTGGGTTCAAGTTCATACTCATATTCTAGTAAAGGATAAAAGGGTCTGCTTGATTCAGGTTCAGTTTGGTGAGTGTGGTAAAGGATTCTCCAATCCCTTTTAACTTTGGCTAAGCTTTCAGCTTTGCCATCATATAGAATGGATGGGTCAGTGTAAGGGAAAATTGTACGTGGAATTTTAGGGAAGGGTGCACCTGGGTTGATCCCTACATCATCTGGTTGATTAAACCAGGGATCATCTGCAGGTATGATTGGTTGAAATTGAGGTCTGGTTGGGGATGTTTGGACAGGTGAGTGGACAGGTGAAGTTTGTGGTGAGGTTGTTTGTTGTGGTGTGAGTTGTGGTTCAATTTCAGGTTGTGGTAAATGCCATATAGGCAGTGTTTGTTCATGCATATCAAGTGATGATTGTGATGGTGGTAACAAAGATGGTGCAGATGCATCAGCATTTTCAAAACTCTTAACTAGTGCATCAACTGCTAATTGTACAGGATCATTAGCAGGGATGCTTACCTCAGTAGCCATAATGGACTTGGCTTTCCTTGAGGGTTGCCTCCTGGTTTGAGTTGAGGTAGCAGCAACAGCAGTAGACAGCTTCTGCATCTTCAGCACAGCTCTAATGGGGACATCATCATCTTCATCATCCTCATTGTGAGATAGGATTACTTTCCTAGTTCTCTTCTTTGTTGGAACAAGTTGAGGTGCATCAGCAACTAGTTCCCTGATCACAATGGCAGCAGCAGGCTTCTTGGTAGCAGGTTTTCTTGCTCTGGTAGTTTTCCTGCCAAGAGTCTTTCTTTTCAGCCCTAGAGTCTCAGCATTGTTGAGCTCTATTTGTTCGTCCTTTACTTTGAACATTTCTTCTTCCTTTGCCAATTCAGCCTAAGACCTGTGCTAAGCCTTATGTTAGTCAGATTGACCTTGCCAAATATCAGGGCAGAAATACCATTCTCTGTGATAATCAAAGGACTTGGCAGTCAAGATATCATACACCTATGCCTTGAAAATCTTGGAGAGCAGATGGCAAAAGGGAATTGCAGTAGCCTTCTCTCTGTTTTCAATGTAGTCCCTGAATCTCCTAAACAGCATGTGGGGCAAATTGATCTTGGTTTCTGTGGTCAGATGGCAGAGACAGAACTTGTGTAGAGCAGAGAGGTTGTCCTTTGACCAAGCCTTATGGAGAACAGTCTTGTTCAGAATCTGATGAAGAATTCTTACTTCGTCCTTCATCTCTAAAGATTTCCATGAGTGATTCCTCACTGTGTCTTGCCTCATCAGAAGAGTAGCAACAACCTCGGATCCTCCTAGATCCTTCTACCAAGTCTCAGAAATCACAACCCCTTCCTGGGCACAATGAATAGCTTAAAAAATGGTTGCTTCATATACAATCACTCTTTTTCCTAGAACTTCAGCAGATACTTCAGTATTTGTCACTTGAGGGTTTCTCCAGAAAGCCCTAATCAAGTCTGGGTAGATGGAGACCTTCTCCACGAAGAGACCATCCCAGCTAGCAGCAGTGATGTTCTTGCTAACATCAACATTATATTCCTTCAGAATCCCGAACTCGAAGTGATACTCAACACCAATATTCAGTTTGTTCACGTTGTAGGTTGAAACAACAGAAGAGGAAGCCATGGTTAAAGAGAGAGTTCTTTTGCTTGGGGATTTTAGAAGTAGAGATTATGAAAGGTTTTTCAGAGGGAAAGAAGTTTACTTAAAAAGGTTTCGAATATGAAGAGTTTCCCTTGAAAAATAATTCAAAAAGAAAAGAAATGATAGACGTGTGAAGAGACATGCATTAAATGCTGACACGACGCAGGTTTTTCGAAATTTAAAAAGCAAGTGATGGGATTGATGGAAATAACTGACTCAACTGAGAAAATTTTAATTAAATACGTTTTTGAGACAAAATAAATGCATTTAATTAATTAGAATGTATGGACAAGTCTAATATGAGAATGCAAGCAAATATTAGACGTGGCATGTACTGGACGCGGCAAGCAACATATACTGGACGCGGTAAGTACTGGACGGGAAAAGATTAAGCAAACGATGCCCATCACTAGACGACTTATTGATCCACACATCTCATGTTAAGATGCTTTCTAATAAAAATAAACATGTCCTCAGCAAGAGGTTTAGTAAAGATATCTACCCATTGATGGTCAATATCTACAAATTGTATATCAATAACACCTTTTTGCACATAACCTCTAATAAAATGATGTTTAATCTCTATATGCTTAGCTCTGGAGTGAAAAATTGGATTCTTAGATAGATTGATTGCAGCAGTGTTGTCACACATGAGTGGAATACTACTCACAAATACATTGTAGTCCTCAAATTGATGTTTGATCCATAAGAGTTGTGAGCAACAACTTGCAGCTGAAATGTACTCAGCTTCAGCAGTTGATAATGCAATGGTACTTTGTCTTTTGTTTGACCATGAGACTAGATTAACTCCAATGAAGTGACATCCTCCACTAGTATTTTTTCTTTCAATTCTATCTCCAGCATAGTCAGCATCAAAAAATCCAACTAATCTGTAATCATCATTTTTCTTAAAGCACAAACCCATATTAGTAGTACCTTTCAAATATCTAAATATTCTCTTAACTGCTGATAAATGTGATTCTCTAGGGTCAGATTGAAAGTGAGCACACAAACATACACTGAACATAATATCAGGTCTAGACGCAGTAAGATATAGAAGAGATCCTATCATACCTCTATATACCTTTTGGTCTACCTTTTTATCTTTGTCATCTTTGTTCAGTATGGACGTGGGATGCATAGGAGTGTTCATTGGTTTGCAATCATCCATCTTAAATTTCTTTAGAAGTTCCTTTGTGTACTTAGTTTGATGGATATACACCTCGTCCACTATTTGTTTAACTTGAAGTCCAAGGAAGAACTTGAGTTCTCCCATAATGCTAATTTCAAACTCTTTCTGCATTAGCTTAGAAAATTCTTTGCATAGAGATTCATTAGTAGTCCCAAAGATTATGTCATCAACATATATTTGAACAATAATAAAACTGGACTTACTAGATTTTCTAAACAAAGTTGTATCAACCTTTCCTCTACTAAATCCATTATCCATTAAAAATGAACTTAGCCTTTCATACCAAGCTCTAGGAGCTTGCTTTAGGCCGTATAAAGCTTTCTTTAGCTTATATACATGTTTAGGTTGGGTTTCATTCTCAAAACCCGGAGGTTGCATAACATATACTTCTTCATTTATAAAGCCAATTAGAAATGCACTCTTTACATCCATTTGATAAAGCACGACATTATGATGTGCAGAAAATGATAATAAAATACGAATTACTTCTAGTCTAGCAACAGGAGCAAAAGTTTCAGTGTAGTCTATACCTTCTACCTGTGAATAACCTTGAGCAACTAGTCTAGCTTTATTCCTTACCACTTTGCCATTTTCATCAAGCTTGTTTCTGTAGACCCATTTGGTTCTAATAACTGATTTGTTCTTTGGTAGGGGCACAAGAGTCCAGAGTTCACTCCTTTCAAAACTAATTTGGTTCCTCTTACATAGCCAGAATCCAGCCCTCGTCTAATAGAGCCTTGTCTACTGTCTTAGGAATTCAGAGACTAAAGCAGAATCTGCTTTCTCTCTGAAAGTTGATCTGGTTCATAGCCTATCATTGGGACTTCCAATGATTTGATCTTGAGGATGATAATTCTTGAGGTACCATGATCTCTGAACATTTTCCTGTTGAGAGGTTGAAGTTTTTGACTCATGTTGTTGAGGGTCGTCCAATTGATCATCAGGTTTGACATTTCCTGGATTTCCTGAGATATTAAGATCAAGATCAGCAAAAGCTTCATCAAGCTCTGATAATTTCTTATCAGGCTGCTTGTCATCAAACTTAACATGTATACATTCTTCTACTACTAGAGTTCTAGAATTATATACTCTAAAGCCTTTGGACGACTCAGGATATCCTAACAGAATTCCATTATCTACTTTGGAATCAAACTTAGCAAGTTGATCATTAGTATTTAATATATAACATTTACAACCAAAAGGGTGAAAATATGAAATCGGGCTTCCTTCCTTTCCACAATTCATAAGGAGTCTTATTCAAGATTGGTCTAGTGTATATTCTATTCTGAATGTAGCAGGCAGTATTAACAGCTTCAGCCCATAAGTGTCTAGGGACAGAGTTGTCATTGAGCATTGTTCTAGCCATCTCTTGAAGAGATATGTTCTTTCTCTCTACCACACCATTTTGCTGTGGTGTTCTAGGTATTGAGAAGTTGTGAAGAATACGACTTTCCTCATAGAACTTTTGAAATAACTCATTGTCAAACACTCCCTCATGGTCATTTCTGATTGAAGTGATATACATGCCTTTTTCATTCTGTACACATTTGCAGAATACAGAGAAGACCCTGAATGACTCATCCTTGTGAGCTAAGAACATAACCCATGTCCATCTAGTGTAGTCGTCTACTATGACTAGACCATATTTCTTCCCACTGACAGAGGCAGTCCTTGTTGGTCCAAACAGATCAAGGTGTAGCAACTCTAGTGGTCTAATGGTACTAACAACATTCTTAGATTTAAAAGAATCTTTGACTTGTTTTCCCTTTTGACATGCATCACAGAGAGCATCAGATTTGAACTTAAGGTTTGGTAAGCCTCTCACGAAGTTATGCTTATTTAGCTTTGAAATTAATTTCAAGCTTGCATGACCTAGCCTTTTGTTCCAAATGCATCGCTCATCTTCAATGGATACTAGACATAAGACACTTTGATTTGTGAGGTCCTCTAAGTCAATCTTATACAGATTGTGTTGCCTCTTGGCAGTGAATAAGAGTGATCTATCAGCCTTCTTGACATTACACATGTTCTTATCAAAAGAAACAGCAAACCCACTATCACATAATTGACTTATGCTCAGCAGATTGTGTTTTAAGCCATTAACTAAAAAAACATTATCAATGGAGGGAAAATGATGTTTACCAATTTTACCTACTCCAATGATCTTTCCTTTTTGATTACCTCTAATGGTAACTCAGCCACCATCTTTATGTCTAAGGTCTTGGAGCATATACCTTTCTCCCGTCATGTGACGTGAGCAACCACTATCCAAGTACCATGATGCGTGTTTCTTTCCTGTTGTTAAGCAAATCTGCAACAGGTATAATCTTATCTTTAGGTACCCAAATTGACTTGGGTCCTTTCTTGTTAGTAGTCACTGGACGAGCATGTTTCATATGCTTATTATGTATGCGTCTAGATGTTACATGACCACTTTTTCCACATACTTTACAGTAGGTGTTGGACGAGCTATATGTTGTTTTAGTATGCTGTTGTTGAGTTTTAGAAAGTCTATAGTGTGCATGAGGTTTTGATGTTTTGTGAGATGCTTCAAGCTTCTCTTTGTCATATCCTAAGCCAAACTTATCATGAGGTGACCTAGAGTACCTCAGTATCAAGCTTAACTTTTCTGAGCCACCTACAAATTTAGACAGGGTATCTGTCAGTTATGTCACATCTTGTTTCAGTTTTGCAACTTCACACGAGACATCAGGCTCACACTCAAGGTTGTCAGTTAGACTGACATTCTCTAACTCAAGCTTTTTGTTTTTACTAACGAGAGCTTGTTTTTCCATGCAAACCCTATCATACTCTTTAGTTAATTTTGAAAATTTCTTTTTTAGATTTTTGTATTCATGAGATAGAATGGACGAGTTATGTAATAACTCATCAAATGCTTCTTGAAGAGTAGACGGTTCAGATTCCATTACCTCTGTATCAGTGTACTCACTTTCTGAGGATGTTCCAGCCATGAGACATATTTTCCTCTTCCTCAGCTTCATCTTCTTCTTCAGATGAAGATAGATCCAGATCCTCCCAAGTAGTCATCAGACCCATCTTCTTTTTGAAGAACTTTTTTTTGTCCTTCAGTTCTGGGTAATCAACTTTGAAGTGGCCAGGCTTTTTACATTCGAAACACAGAGGTGGACCTTTTTCCTTGGAGTCTGATTTTTCTCTAGGAAACTTTTTGTTGAACTGCTTCCTTCTAAAACCACCTTTCTTTCTCCACATATGTTGAATCTTTGTGGAGATGAAAGACAGTGCATCCTCATCAGATCCTTCATCACTGTCAGAAGGGTCTGCTTCGTCTGAGGATTCCTCAGCTTTAAGAACTTTAGATGAACTAGCCTTCTTTGTCTTTAGGGCAATAGACTTTCCTTTTCTGGTACTTTCTTCCTCATTGAGCTCAAGCTCATGAACTTTTAGACATCCAAGAAGCTCCTCCAAGGTGAGAGTATTAAGATTTTTAGCTTCCTGAATAGCAGTGACCTTAGGTCTCCACTGTTTGTGCAGGCTCCTCAAAATTTTTCTGACATGATCTCTATTTTCATAGGTTTTTCCAAGAGATCTAAGACTGTTGTTGATAGTTTGGAATCTTCCAAACATTTGATCTATGGTTTCATGGTCAGCCATTTTGAATAGCTCATACTGGTGAACCAGCATGCTTATCTTTGATTCCTTGACTTGGGATGAACCTTCATGAGCCAGGGCAAGAGTATCCCAGATTTCTGTAGCAGTGTTGTAGCTGTGAACCTTGTCATGTTCAGATCTGGTGATAGCACACATCAGATAGTGCTTAGCTTTGAGATTAAGCTGGTGCTTGGACTTTTGATATGCAGTCCAATCTGCTCTAGCAACAGCAGCTCCATCATCACCTCTAGGCTTAGTGTAACCAGTTTCAATCAGCTCCCAGATATCCACATTTTGTGCATCAAGAAAAGCCATCATCCTCTTTTTCCAATAATCATAATCTGTGCCATCAAAGAGAGGAGGTCTATTGATTGCTTGTCCTTTTGTATCCATGCTTGTTGGATCGTACTCCCTCAGCACTTGTTAGATGCTCAACCCTTTCAAGGCCGAACTCTGATACCAACTGAAGTTGACACAGGGAAACACAAGAAGGGGGGTTGAATTGTGTTTCTTAACAGTTTTTCGAAAAAGCCTTTTCTCCAACCTTTTTTCAAGTAAAACAGGATAAACACACACAAGCAAGAAAACCTTTTTAAAGAGTCAACAAACTCAGATCCAAATCCCCACAGTTAGTATAAATAAAGAATGTAAAAGATAAGGATAGAAAATTCATACAAGTGATTTATCCTGGTTCACTCTCTTCCAACCGAGAGCTACGTCCAGTCCCTTCTACCTGAAGGTTTTTCTCCACTATTCTCCAAATAGATTACAAGTATTCAACACCTCTTTAGACTACAAGTATTCTTTCCCTACCAAGCCTTTTCAGGCTCTAACACTAATAAAGAGATTTACAGATTTTGATCTAAGAACTCACTATGTGTGAGAATATGAAAGTTTAAGATCAGGAAGAATACAACTGGAAATATTCAATGAAATTTGATCAGAGATTTGGCACTTAGAAAATTTCACAGCATTAAGTTATTTCTTCTCTTGGGGTCGTCTACTACATATAGACTTCTTCATCTTTTCTTTAACGGTCTTGAGTAAATATCCGTTTAGAGATAGCATTAAATGCTGAGATCCGTTGAGACCGATAGCTTGATATGCTTACTGAAGAAGTGTGCTCTTGGTTATCAGTTTTACACGAAGTAGAGTGTCACATCTTTAAGCTATCAAAAGTTGATTTCTGACTTTTCCTTCTTTGTGTGTATCTCAGTTTCTCCAACAGTAAAGATGTCAGAGTACAAAGTTTTGTTCTTCTCAAAGGTACCATGTTTCTCTTACCAAGAAACAAAGTATTAAACAATGTAAAAGCATAAGAAAAGACAAACATTCTTTTGCATTAAATATTCAATCATTTGAAAAAATAAGCATTGACCAGACGGGTTTAGCATTTATGACTAGTGGACGCACTAGTTATTGGGCGCGCGAACTTGATCAGATAAAGCATATGAGTAGTCTATTGATGCTGCATCTATATGATTCTCGTCTGGTTACAAGTCTTTGGACTTGCTATTTTCTTAACTGATTTTTAATGGCTTGTCTACTACTTGTTTTCAGAAACACTGAGGTACTCGTCTAGTTACTTTTAACACAGTTAAATTTTAATACCTCGTCTAGCAATAACATAGAGACTTAGAGATTTTACCAAAGATTTGTTGGCTCGTCTAAAGGATTCTTAGCAAACCAAAGAAACGTATTTTAAGTTTTCCCTGTCTAGCAACATTCAAGCGGTCCTGCAAACTAGAATAAACAAGTTAGATCACAGCCACACTTTGCCAAACAAATTTAACCTTTTTGTTAGCATCAAAACTTAAGAGATTATTTAACACAAAACCAATTTGGTTCCAACAGATGTATCCTTAGAGGTAAGGATTGCTTTGAGTGAGTATCTCAAAGTAATCAAGGTAAAGATGTGGTATCCTTTGGTTCTGATCATTGTAATCTTGTAAAGAACAATTTTCAATATAGTGAAATCTCTCAAGGTTTCTTGAGAGCTGGATGTAGATCACTAAGCTTGTGATTGAACTAGTAAAATTGAGTATGTGATCTTCTTCTTCCTTTAATCTCATTTAATTTCTTGCAAATTATTATTCTATGTTGTTTATTCAAATTGTTATGAAATGTGTTATTGCTTTTGAGTAGTTGTTATTGGTTTATAATTGTGATATCTTTCTACTCTCTATCTTTGTTTTGAAAATTCTTTTTCTTGAATAATCTTTTTAAAAAAACCAAGTTTTTCAAAGAATTTTGTAAAACATTAATTCACCCCCCTGTTGAGGTGCCATATTGTTTCAACAATTTAGTAAGGCTATTCTAGTTTTAATATATTCATAGTAAATTTTAAATTAATATTGAATTCCTTAATTAAGCAATTAAATTCCATTTTTAGACATCACGTGTAGATGGGTTTCTTAACTTCCCTTATGTGACTGAAAAAGAGCAAAACCATGATAGGTAAATTCTCATAAACACCAAAATAGGAAGTTCCACTTGAATGAGAACCATTAGGAATATTAAACGGATATAAAAGTTTGAATTTTCTATATATACTAAAAGTGGCTATTACTTGTACTTCGGCAGAATTAGTTGCCACCCCAAACCCCATTATAAGTTAAAACTTAGGAAATCACAATGTTGCATGTATTATTACTGAATTGCATTATGTGGCATGTGATTTAATCGGTGATTTTGAATGTGTTATCTTGTTATAATAAATATATATATATTATTTTGAACTATGTTATTCACTGATATTTCCATTCTCATTAGTAGTATTGTTTTCAAAGCACGAAGAGGATGTCACCAATAATGAGGAGACTTAAGGAGACTTTGAGTTTTTAGCATTCAAATTATTAGATATTTAATTTGATGGATTTAGAGTTTATTATCAATTGGATATGTTTATTGAATTTATTTGAGTTACTTCTATTCAAATATTTAGTTTAGTAGTCGCCCTCTTTTGATACAAGAATTTATTATGGAACTTATGTATGGTTTTTATTTATTAATATTTTTTAAGAGTATTATTCAGTTAAACATATAATTTTATTATGTATTTTTTTTATGCTCAATGGGTAATCATTTATAATCATTATATATAACCCTCCACCTAGCTTAGTAACGCAAGGCTTACATGGACGCTACCTTGAAAACTGAAGTGCACCTAGAAAGGGATTTGACACAGTGGCGCTCGTGCAGAAACAATGATGAAGAAGCCATTAAAGTGTTGGAAAAATATTTTCAAAATAATTTGTTTTAATATCTTTTATTATCATTTATTATAATTAATCTTTTGTCCTTAATTTTATTAAATAACCGTTGTTTTTATGAGAAATTTATTTATAGGAATGTTTTTGTTGCAACATTGAAGTTTTTTAATGAGGTTTAAAAACTATTAAATCACATATTTTATTTATCTTTAATTTGTGAACGGTGGTGTATTTTGGCAAGCTAAAAATCTCATATGACTATATATACACAATATGAAAAGAAGTACTGAGTAGATGGGGCAACGTGAGGATAGAAGAAAAGTCCTCTTCCTTTGAATTTTGTCATCTTGTCACCATGATCATATTTTGAGAAAACTTCTTTTATTTTATTTTCCTTTTGTACTGTATAAGAGTTGATGTGATTCTTGCTGTTCTTGGTACCCAGAATAATATTGTTATTCTGGAAGAGTCTGTTAAATCCTGGGGGAGTTTCGCATTATTATTATTTATTATTTTTACAACAATCTTAAGGATTGCTCCTTTTTTTTTTCTTTTTTTTCTTTTTTTCTTAAAGCAGAAGAACTTGCTAATTGATTCTAATTCAAATCTCTATGGTTTGATCTTGCTATCTGTGTTTATCTCGTTATGACAACGATTTTTCGTTTGAAATTGGTTCCAAATTTCAGTAAGATTTCTTTTTAAGGGTTGGAATATAAATAAAAAAAAGGAGATTATCGTTTTGACCTCAAAAGCAATTTTTTTAAAATAGGCAACATGCATCGTAGCATATATGGCTGCTTGAATGGCTTGCATAGCTTGCTATGCCTACCTTATCCCTAATTTGAAAGTAGGTTGCGATTGTATAGCATATGGATTCCACCATAGTTTTCCTCTTTGATTTTATTTATTCTTTGATCATCTTTTAATTGAATTTGGTTTGGATGGAAATTTTCATTCTTTAGTTTGCCGTGTATGCCTTTACTGGGAGACCTGATGAAATTGATAAACTTATATGAGTTGTGATTCTTGAATGTTATGTGCTTTGGTTTCCAATGACTCTAATGATGTGTCTTCAACTGTGAAAAATTTCCTTGAGTTTTTGTTCTCACATGTTGGAGACTTCTTATAGAATGTGATGTTGCAGAGATATTTATCAAACATATCTTGAAAAGTTTCTCAAAGTGGTGCTCTATTTGTGGATCATATTCAGTCACATGAAGTAACTCAATGTCGAGAAAAATAAAAGGAGGTATTACACTTAAATAAATAATCGATGAGTAAGTATTTTTGTGGACTATGTTATCTAGATGATGCGATGCTTTGATGTTAAAAGATAAAATAAAAATGTTATTGATTCCTATGTTCTCGACTAAGAATGTTATGGGTGGTTAATTTTAGTTGGAATTGGAAGAACTGAATATTGCAAATCAAACATTATGTTGTTTTTTTGTATTTATAAATGTGATGAATTGATTAGATATTAAGAGCATGAAGCTAGAATTCTGTTTGTTTGGAGATTGAGCTAATAAGGTTATGTATGTGTTTCGTCTTTATGGATGAAGGTCGCAACTGAAAATTTAATGTCGTAGGTTATAAATTTTAACATGAAATTTTATTGATGATATCATGTTAATCTTAGAGATCAATTTTGTTATATTTTAACTTGGTTAAGGTGCAACTATGAGGCCATATTTGGCATTCTTGATCCTTGTGGATATTATCATTTTGGATGGAATTAAATAGATGAGTAATAATTGTTTTTGTAAAATTTATATTGAGGTGAAATGCGTTCTTCTTTTTCTTCATCTTATTTGTTCTTGTGGAGGCAATATAAGTGGAATGTAAGAAATATATGCTATACTTTAGCCATGGTTCAGAACTTTGGTATGATAATGCTATGGTGTCTTCTCCTTAATTTGATTCAGGTATGTTCTTATTGAATTAGTGAGTGGCCATATAACTATATGAAATATATTTTGATAAAATAGTGAATTGAGGTAAAGGTAAAATGGTAAGGATACAAGAGCAAGTCTTATGCTATTTTCAGGGTAAATACATTATGAGAATGAACTTTTGTGTTAAGGCTATTAACTCATGAATTTAATGATGGGCAGAAAGTAAGAAAGATGATATATGTATGAAGTTGATATGATTTTGAAAGGTACTATGTACTCTTTTTGTGTTTGATGATGCAAACTAGTTAAAAATGATGAGATAGATATAAGTATTTGATTTGAAAGATATTATACGTGAATTTATTAAAATATCAAAGGTATGAATTATTGTTTTTAATATTATGAGCTATCCATGTGTATCTACATGATGTAAGTGATAGAATTATATTATGGTGTATCTTTTTGGATGAGGATGACAAGATGAGCAAGATTGTTCTTGCAAAATTTATATTGAGGTAATTACAAACTTGGAGTTGCCAACATCTTACATTCCCCTTTTGAACATTTATTTTTCTAATTACATTCTTTATTGACAAAGAGGAATTGCTAGTAAAGAAGGTGAGAATTTTCAAATTCTCATTTTTATTGTATCGTTAAAGTCTTGTTTTGACATGTTTGGGTAAGAGGTGTTGTCAATAAATTGACATCATATGCATAAGTGATTTTGGGGACTGTCATTGAAAATAATGAGTGATATTATGATCTGTGGGGGTTTGTAAATTATAAAGTCATGTGATCATGCATTTCAATGCATATGTATGAAGAGGAATGTTAATCCTCCAAAGGCCAAAGGCAAACTTGGTCTAAGGAGATGATATAACTGCTGGAATCATTCTCTTTCTATTCTTGTGGCAAATGTAAAAAGAAAAGGAATGGATGGTAGACTTTGAGGCTACCAAGCATATTTGTGCAAATAAAGATGTTTTTGGCCTCCTACATTTTTGTATGGGATGAACTGGATTTCCCACTGTATAAAAAAAAAATACAGTGATGCTTAATTGAATTGCAGATTCAAAGATGATGTGTTCACCATTTTGTGGTGTATTTACTTGGAGATCAGCCAAACAAAAATTTATTGCAAAATATACAATGGGGTTAGAGTTTATACTCTGAAATTGGCTGGTAATGAGGTTGAGTGGTTGAAAAACTTCTTAGCAGATATTTTATTGTGAGTTAAATTAACTCCCTATGTGATTATATGATTGTGATTGCCAAGTGGAAAAATGAAAATATTTTATAGACATACGTATGTGTAACAATTTTGGAAAGTAGCTACTGAATAATGAGGCCTAATTATTGTGGGGTCAAAAATGAATTTGACCGACTTGCTCAAAAAGCAAAAGAAGCTAGTGAGTAAAACATCGAGGGGAAATATGGGACTTGAGCCAATGTGAAATTAACATGTGATGATAACCCAACCTTTGTGATTGGAGATCCCATGAAGAAGGTTCATATGGGTAAAAACAAGTCACATGTTAGTTCTGCTAGCACCAATAATTTTGTCCCTTCCTATGGTGTGAAGTGCTAGACTGTATTTATTGAGGGATAAGCTAAAAGTTTTTAATGAATTTCATATCCCTTATGGGTGGTGATGAAGTGCAGCATACACTTGATGAAATCACCTATATGAGTGTCAAGTGGGGCCGCTTGTATGAGATCGTGGCATAATCTCTAGAGCACTCATGAATTTCCAGGCGCGCGCATGGCCGAAAGGCGCAAAACAGCGTAATAGCAAGAATTGTGGGGGTGTAGTGTGATTGGTGGACCTCTATCATACATCAAAGTGTTTTGGTTCATAGAAGTTTACTTCACCAACTCACTTGTGTGATAACTCTTATCAGTCTAGGTCTGGTTCATAGTCCAAAAGACACCAGATTCGATGCACTAACATCCATGTGATCAACTCTGATTTTTATTTTATTATCACATATTATTTTAAAATATGTGGGGGATTGTTGGAAAAATATTTTCAAAATAATTTGTTTTAATATATTTTATTATCATTTATTATAATTAATCTTTTGTCCTTAATTTTATTAAATAACCGTTGTTTTTATGAGAAATTTATTTATAGGAATGTTCCTGTTGCAACATTGAAGTTTCTTAATGAGGTTTAAAAACTATTAAATCATATATTTTATTTATCTTTAATTTGTGAATGGTGGTGTATTTTGGCAAGCTAAAAATCTCATATGACTATATATACACAATATGAAAAGAAGTACCGAGTAGATGGGGCAACATGAGGATAGAAGAAAAGTCCTCTTCCTTTGAATTTTGTCATCTTGTCACCATGATCATATTTTGAGAAAACTTCTTTTATTTTATTTTCCTTTTGTATTGTATAAGAGTTGATGTGATTCTTGCTGTTCTTGGTGCCCAGAATAATATTGTTATTCTGGAAGAGTCTGTTAAATCCTGGGGGAGTTTCGCATTATTATTATTTATTATTTTTACAACATAAAGTGTCATGATTATTCTTCCTGGTCTGTTCTTCAAAAGAGAACAGTAGTTTTGGAGTCACAATAGTCACATAATGGCAACACCATCTTATTCTTCCTTGTCTTTTACTATCCAATTCATTAAGAAAAAAGGTTTCAACTTTGAAGCATGTGCGTTGAAAAGTGAACAAGAGTTGGGTGGGTTGATGAGGGGAGAGGAAGTGAAAGATAGAATAAGGAGATTGATGTAATGAAAGAACACATGATAAGCACGAGGGAGGTACAGATGCAATCTGGCGGGTTTTGATGTCAGAATAGCATCTGGGTTGCCGATTTCTTCATTTCTCTATTGTTGCCACTTTTTGGATATTGGTTTTGAAACCCTAACTTTTGGGAAGAAGATGCCACGTGGGCATGCAAAACGACTTCATTTTGGGGTTGCTCGAATGTGGGTTCCACATCATCACCACATCAGGGCCGGTTAGGACACTTAAAGATCATATGGGAATGTCACTAACATAAGTGGATGACAATTGATGTTGAGGCCAACCATTGGAACATGAGTAAATTTAAGGGACCTTTTTGTCACAAAAAACTTAAGAGACTAAGGCTCTGTTTGGTAAAAAATAGCGGATAGCGGATAAGCTAGCGTATAGCGGTAGCGGATAAACTAGCAGATAGCGGATAGCGGATAAGCTAGCTGATAGCGGATAGCTGATTAGCTAGCGGATTGGATTTGAAGTGTTTGGTAAAACTAGCGGTTGGACTAGCTGATAAATGTAAAATGACATAAAAGGATATGTTTGCAATTTTTTATGTAAATTATATGTATATATATTATTTATATTATTTATTATAATTATCACTTATAATAATTTATTTTATTCTAAATTATTTATCGTTTATCACGTCAAAAAAATTTATTTATCGTTTAAAAAAATTCAATCATTAATTTTAAATTTTAATATTAATCTAGTTTTAATTATTTTTAATAAATAAAATGGAATAATACTGTAATACCCCAAAATACATTAGGATACTACTAGATACAAAACATAAAATACACTGAAATTAGCTTTTCGCTAAAGATCTTATATATAATATATAAAAATATCTCATACATTTTCAAATTATACTTAGAAAGTAAACAATGACGTTATGACTCTTAACTCCGATCCGGTGACATCTTCCATAAAAGAGACAGCTTACATTGGAACAACTGCCAAGTATTTCCGGGGATACTTCACAGTTCTCCAACATAGGAGGGATTAACCTGAAACAAAAGGGTGAGGGGGTGAGATATGAAATCTCAGTGAATTCCCTGCAAACAGAGCACTCAGTCCCACACATATACATATATTAGTAAACTTATACATATCATCAGGTATAAACATCATTGCTGCCCCCCACGCACCAAGGTACTTAAGAGGGACTAGCTTTGGGTTTAATCCTGGTATCATCATGTCATTCATAATATTTGTGAACCACTCATTTGGACATTCCTTTTTAATTTTGTCAGTGAAAAACATTGTTGTTCCCCGCGCACCGAAGTACTTAAGAGGAACTAACACTTCGCTGCTCCCCGCGCACCGAGGTACTTAAGAGGAACCAGCTCTATACTGTAAGGCAGGACATACGTCTATGACCACAAGCGGCGTCCCACTTGCTTTGCACTTACTTGCTTGCCTTCCAAAATGAAAGGACTTTTGTGATTACCTTCCAAACAGGAAGGACTCTATACTTGCCTTCCAAACTGAAAGGACTTCTGTACTTGACATCTGTAATGTCATTGATAACCATTCTAATTCGATTCATGAGTAGAATTAGCATGGTTACTACCTTTGAATGCCAAATGGTGTTTCACAATCATTTCATCATAAGATTGAATAACTTAACTCATATATCAATCTATCACTTAATAATAATATTTACATTTCTCATTATATGGTTTCACTAACATCACCACCTGAAAACTCTAAAGTAAAAAAAAACAACACAACAATTATCATTCAATTCCTACTCTAAGTCCTAGAGTTCATCTAACTTATGAGTCCCATGGCTACCTATGCTACTTACTAACCTAAGATTCAACCATAAACAAACTTAACAACTAATGACCTAAAACAAAACACATAAACCATTCACATGAACATTCTACAATCTCCCAATTGGAACACAATACTACTATTAACAGGTAATTTCCAATTAAAATCACAGTATTACAAACAACATGTAAGTTCCACCCTAAGGTCCCAAAACCCAACAACCAACATGCATTAGCAACATATGCAGAAATTTCCAGTTTTCAACCAACTTCTATGAATTTATTAAAATACCAAACGAAGTCGGATTTAGGCAAAAGACCCCTCCCTGGAAAGCTAATCAAGTCTAATTTATGAATGAAATTTTACTTTTGGAAGAAAGTCTTTCAAAAATTACAGTTTTGATAAGAAAGCCTCGGCACTGAAAAAAAACAGGACAGCTTCAATACCCCAACTTGTAACAGGTTTTTCTTCATCAATACTTAGTGAAAAACAGCAAAATCAGTGTCTAAAGTGTAGAATTTAGAGTCTACTTTCTAACAAAACAAGAATCATGCCAAACAGAGCCATATAGAAATAATTAAAGGTAAAATACTACACATATGTCTATACGGGTTTTCTGGCCAGCAACTTCTTTTGGGACTTTTCACAAACAAATCACATGCATGCAATTGAAATAATTTATATCATCAATCTGCACTCATTTTACTTCATATAATCAACATGCAGGTACGAAATCAAACAATAAAAGCAAGCATCAAAATTCCTAAGCTTGGATTTATGGTTACCAAGCACTAAACTAAGGAAACTCACCTGCTCTCAAAGACCCAGGACATTAAATTCGTCCAGCCCCTTTCATCTTCCTTAGATTTAGTTTTTCCCCTTTTTTCCCCCTAAGCCGGATCGTTCTAGACTCATACTCACAGTCCGATGGGATCGAACTGCTCTGATACCATAATGTAATACCCCAAAGTACATTAGGATACTACTAAGTACAAAACATAAGATACACTGAAATTAGCTTTTCACTAAAGATCTCATATATAATATATAAAAATATCTCATACATTTTCAAATTATACTTAGAAAGTAAACAATGACGTTATGACCCTTAACTCCGATCCGGTGACATCTTCCATAAAAGAGACAGCTTACATTGGAACAACTGCCAAGTATTTCCGGGGATACTTCACAGTTCTCCAACAAAAGGGTGAGGGGGTGAGATATGAAATCTCAGTGAATTCCCTGCAAACAGAGCACTCAGTCCCACACATATACATATATTAGTAAACTTATACATATCATCAGGTATAAACATCATTGCTGCCCCCCACGCACCAAGGTACTTAAGAGGGACTAGCTTTGGGTTTAATCCTGGTATCATCATGTCATTCATAATATTTGTGAACCACTCATTTGGACATTCCTTTTTAATTTTGTCAGTGAAAAACATTGTTGTTCCCCGCGCACCGAAGTACTTAAGAGGAACTAACACTTCGCTGCTCCCCGCGCACCGAGGTACTTAAGAGGAACCAGCTCTATACTGTAAGGCAGGACATACGTCTATGACCACAAGCGGCGTCCCACTTGCTTTGCACTTACTTACTTGCCTTCCAAAATGAAAGGACTTCTGTGATTGCCTTCCAAATGGGAAGGACTTTATACTTGCCTTCAAACTGAAAGGACTTCTGTACTTGACATCTGTAATGTCGTTGATAACCATTCTAATTCGATTCATGAGTAGAATTAGCATGGTTACTACCTTTGAATGCCAAATGGTGTTTCCCATTCATTTCAACATAACATTGAATAACTTAACTCATATATCAATCTATAGCTTAATAACTAATGACCTAAAACAAACATATAAACCATTCGCATGAACATTATATAATCTCTCAATTAGAATACAATACTACTATTAATAGGAAATTCCCAATTAAAATCACAGTATTACAAACAACATGTAAGTTCCACCCTAAGGTCCCAAAACCCAACAATCAACATGCATTAGCAACATATGCAGAATTCCTACAGTTTTCAGCCAACTTCGATGAATTTATTAAAATACCAAACGAAGTCGGATTTAGGCAAAGGACCCCTCCCTGGAAAGCTAATCAAGTATACTTTATGAATAAAATTTAACTTTTTGAAAACAGTCTTCCTAAAATTACAGTTTTGATCGAAGAGTCCCTGCACTCAGAAAACAGGACAGCTGCAAATACCCTAAATTGTAACAGGTTTTCCTCCATCAATACTCAGTTAAAAACAGTAAAATTAGTTCCTAAACTGTAGCAAATCGAGTCTAGTTTCTAACAAAACAAGAATCATAAACAAAGGAGTTCTGAAGCAATAGTTATAAGCAAAACACTGAACATATATCCATACGAGTTTTCAGGACAGCAACATCATCTAGGACATTTCACAAACATTTCACATGCATGCAAATAAAACAGATTATAACATCAATATGCAACTCATTCTAATGTTCAATCTTCTCATAGTCAAGATACAAATAGAAAATCAACCAATTAAAGCATTTATCAACAACTCCTAAGCTTGGATTTATGGTTATCAAGCACTAAAGCTAAAGGAACTCACTTGATTGAAGCTAGAAAATGAAAAATTGGTGATTTCCTCTATCACTCTTGATCTTAGAGAAATTCTCCCAATTATCAATCTATCAATTTCTTCCTTTGCTTCCTAGCCCTTGGAATGGTGAGAATAGTAGCTCCTTATCTCCTTAATTAGCTCACTTTTGTAGCTAGAAAAAGAAGAACTTTCATCTAAACCTAAATCCTTCCATGACCAATTTTGAAGGTGAAGAAGGGATGTTTGCATGCTCAGATTTTGGATTGGTTTAAGAGAAGTGTGGTGATATTTTTGCTAGAAAGTGAAATGAGGAGGAGAATGGTGGTGGTTTGTGGTGGTGTTGGTGGAATGGAGGTGATGGTGGTGGTGAGACTTCTTTGAGAGAATAAGAAGAGTGTTCAGATTCTTCAAAACTAAATAAGTGAGTATGGGGGAGGGGAAATTCGTGGGTTATGTCAAAAGAGAGGGGGTGTATGCAGTAAAATAGGGGGTGCGACTAGAAATTTAAGAAAATAAGCTTTTAATGAAATATGTGTTATATTAAAATCAGGTTGTTTCATAAATAAATTTTACCCTTTATAAACCCCCAAAATAATTATATTTTTTCACTAGAATATTTCTTAGTCAAAGATAAATATTATTTGATACTAAATTATAAAATACCATTTTACAATTATAAATCAAATAAGATATTCATCGGCTTAGCCTAAAAATAATAAAGAGAGGTTCAAAAATTTATAATTCTTATATTTGCATACTCATGAGATGAAAGGAATTAAAGCACACTAGTGATCACAATCATAATAAAATGACTAAAATATCCTTGGGACAAGATATTACATTACTCTCCCCCTTAAAGAAATTTTGTCCTCAAAATTTAGTAAAACCTACCTGAGAGAAATGCATTAGCAATGATTTCTCGAACAATAAACAGTTGTTGCCTTAGCGAACTTCCCACCTCATGACATTTAAAAGCATGCAAGTGATAATTGAAAACACAAAACTACTTCAGTTTGCATTTAAGTTCCTAAATGGTTTCCTACAAGATCCTTCGTCTAGTAGCTACTAAGTTTCCGGGTTTCAGAGTGTGGTCAACAACTTGAACCAACATAGGTTTGAAATTTAAGATGAGTCTTAAACTCATTTAGCTTCTGCTGCGGACTCTGATTTCTAAAGTCTTGAGGTCTTCGCTATTTGAAAACGAAACTAGAACTACAAAACGTAACTACCGATATGGGCTTCAACTCTACTAACCCAAACCTATATGCTCTTGTCTCAAACTTGATATCATATATACTATAATTCAATTTGCATTAAACATCAATTTTTTTAACTAAACCAAAAACAGTCAATAACATGTTGGACTACTGTTGCTAGTCTCATCAATGCTAACACAGTACGTCAAGTTTAAAATAGAAGGAATTGTGCAATGCTACTTGGGTACCATAAAAGATACTACTAGTGAACATGCAATCAATAACATAACCACTATGCATTTAAAACATGCAAGGATCCATTTACAAATCTTGATGCCTAGAACAATTTCTCTTTTTAAAACTGGTAACAAAACAGTTCAAAGCAATGTTATAATAAAGAGGTGAGTCAATCGACACCACATTACAACATACTACACAACTGCTAATCTGATTTAATTATATGTCCCAAACATCTTATGAGGTTCACAGTCTTAAAATAAAAGTCTCATGAACTCATCAACTAGTTCAAGAACAAAGAAGTATCATACAGTCCTCTTAAAAAAAATTTAAAAAGAAGCAATCATGTACAAGTCATGTATTTGCATGCATTCATTCTTTTCTATTAATAATATAAATCAAGTAATTAACAAACTCGTTACCATTTACAAACTATGGCATGTAATATCCTCCTCAAGAAGGTTTATTTGAAATGTGATTCTACTTTACCTATATACTAAACCAGTATCAGTTCAGAGTTTCAAGTACAAACAGCAACTTGCATGTCATTTTTATCCATCGATACTTAATGAAATTGAACCATTCCAAAGCCTATTTCGAAGGAAAATGAGTCTATTTTCCAATGGTACAAATTTCACTTCGAAACAATATTTTTGGAGGAAGTTATTGATGAAATACTGACAGGGTGTCAATACGGGTTTGGAGAGTAATTCCTCCCCCTTTATCAATGTCACCCAAATCAACCCCCAACCTTGCATGCAATCAAAATCAGTGATTCCACACATCATCCAACACCAAAATAAGCATGTAAGTAATAAAGCACTTAGCAAATAGTTGGGATTTATGGTCACCCAATGTTACAAACAACAAGAACTCACATGACTAAATAGTGGATTGAGTTGATTCTTGTGCCATTAGAAAAGAGAATTGGTTTTCTACAATTTAGGCTTTGGAATGGTCCAATTTCATTAAGTAATGGAGGAGAAAAATGACATGCAATTTTCTGTTCATGTTGGATACTCTGTGCTGATACTGTTGTGATGTTTAAATTGTAGCAAATTGTGCTAATGTTGGATTGAGTTGATTCTTGTGCCATTAGAAAATAGAATTGTTTGGCTACAATTTAAACTTTGGAAGATCTAATTTTTATAAAGTTTTAGTGGAAAAAACCCAGTTCCAAGTTGCTGCAAATTCTGATTTGATAACTGTAAGTATAATGGCACTTGATTTGTGTAGAATGAATTCCTATGTGTTCCAATTTTGTCCAAACATGAATAATACTTACAATTGTAATTAATATGATGTTCTTTGTGACTGTATGTTCTGTTTTTATTGGTTGTTGGATGTTAAGTTTGGTTTGTACATGTTATAAAACAATGGTGTGACATTTGATTTGTGTTATATCTTTATTATTGGTACTTTTGTGGATGTTTAATGAAACTATCATTTTGGTATAGTTACTGAATGCTTGATAAATTACCTTCCATTAGAGAAGATGCATAAGAAAATGAATCATAGCATGGCATTAAAAACTTAAAATGGTCTATGTTTAGTGAAACTTAAGGTTTCAAAACTATTCTAGCCATTATTTAAGGCCACAATATTCTTGTGGGTGAGATGTTTTTGTAAGTCCTTCATTTTTTGGAGGCTAGGATATGGTACTAGCAATTAAGGGACGCCTAATTGTTGTCATAGAGCTCTGACTGCCATATCAACTAGTTTAAACTACGTGTGCCTTATTTCCGCTCACACTTGAGGTACCTAGTAAAGGTTTTTATACTTAAAATGCCTATGCTTAGATTCATTTTCATCAAATAACTCAATTCTAGTAAGGACCCGGTAAAAAGAGCTGTTGATGAAAGGGTGATCAGTTATAAGAGGCTATGAAAGACTATACCACCATGTGAGGTTATTTATGATATGTGTGCATATAAGTAAATATATGTATTTTAATGAGGATGATCAAACAGAATATGTTGATTTCTCATGTGCTTTGCTTGTAGCAGGAACTCATTGAGATTTATTTCTCACTAGGCTCCTCTTTGTTTCAGATAACAGGTACATATTGGAAACTGATAAGCAAGCTCTAGAGATTGCTTGACAGTCACCCAATAGTGTCCCAGGTTAACACAGTGTTTCACAGCCGGGTCAAAGTTGGAGTCTTACTATGAGTCGATGTTTATTTGAGATATAATTGTAAATTAGGGGTGAAATGCTTATTTGTATTAAATTGACCCAATACTATGTTCAATTTCTACAAGAATCTCTTGTAAAAAAAAATGTTTCACTTAGTTTTCAAAAAATTTCTATGTTCAACTATTATTCAGTATGCTATAGTCAGGTTTATGTATATATTTACTTAGTAGTATCGTGTGGACAGCATGGATATTACAAATACAAATAAAATTATATATTGATTTGATTTTTGTATAAGCTTTATTTTTTATAGATAAAAATATATTTTCCACTTTTTTATCTTAAATATATAGCAAAATTAATTCTTATATATATACTATGTTAAATGATTAGTATTTTATTTTATAATCAAGGATAAGTGAGGAATTTAATTAAGATGGTAGGGATAAAAATGGAAGAAAAAATGAAACGCTATACGCTATAAGCTCAAACGCTACTTCAAGTAACGTCTGGGAAAAACGCTATACGCTAGTGAAAAAACGCTATACGCTAATTTTAAAAAAGACTACCAAACGGGGCTACTTTTCCATTCGCTATACGCTATCCGCTAAACGCTAGCAGATTTGGCAAAAACAGTGCCTAAGTTGAAAAAGAAAATTAAGTTAACATACCAAAGCATTAGTTTTGTCACCAGAATTTTATAACATGGTTGAAGGATCACATTATTAATTTTTTTTTTCATTTCACCCATACAAAACTAAATACCAAACAAATATTATTAATCTATACAAACAAATTTATATTCTTTTATAATTTACTATATAAAAAGTAATTTTTTATACAATCCAAATGAAACATAATAGGGGTGTTCAAATCCAAACCGATATAAAAAAATCGCAAACCAATTCAAAATAACCGAAAACCATCAAATCGATTTTTTTGGATCACTTTTTTTGACATCTAATCGGTTTGGTTCTATTTTCTATTTGCTTTCCTGACATTGACGACCAGACCCAAACCAACCCATTTTTTATCGGGTTTGTTTGGTTCGGGTTCAATAAAAAATTGCACAAAATCGACCCAAACCGACCCGTCATATATTTCTCAGTTCGGGTAACAAGTTTAGTCAAATTCAACCCAACCCGACCAGTGTACACCCCGAAACCTAGCATGCTTCCACTAGACCAACTTCTTTGGGTTTAAGCCAGACCAAATATGATAAAACGAGATCCTTTAGTTTTCCCACCTCACTAATTAATACTTACCTCCCTTTATTTAATTTTTTCACTATTTCCCTAAATACCCCACACCTCCCTCCTCTAGCTTTCCTTCTCCACCCCCCTTCTTCCTTTTCTCTCTCGGTTCAGTGTAGGCATGTTTGCACAGTCAACACTGAAGCTCCAACAATTGAAGCTCCCAACCCGAAGTTGAAATTCTAAGGGCAACCCATTATGCAAAACAAGGAAGAAAACCCAAGTGAAGCTAGTATGGATCATAGTCACCGACCACGACGCCACTGATTCAGTCTCTTCCAGTGACGAAGAACAAGAAAAGAACCCAACAAAGCAGCAACGAAGAGTGAAAAGGGAAATCACACAGATCACAATGCACCTTCCCTTCTCAGATTCTTCTTCATCTTCTTGCTCTTTCTTGTAACGCCCCATTTTTCGTTAAGTGCTTTTGTACGTGCCTTGTTTGTTAGGGAAGTTTAGAGTGGGCTAAGTGGGGCTTTTAGTGGAAAAATCCCTTTCTTAGGCTTATGTATTGTGACTGTCAGAGTCACAAGCACGGCCGTGCTCAATAAAGAGCACGACCGTGCTAGTTAGGAGAGTGCGTCTTGCTGATGCTAAGTTAAGCACAACCATGCTAAACAGGGAGCACGCCCGTGCTCGAAGGCAGACCGCGCCTCGTAGGCGTTAAGTTGAGCACGCCCGTGCTCAACGAGAAGCACGACCGTGCTCGGGTCTGATGCTTTATATATAGAACAATAACCGAGGGTTTTAGCTGTAAACCCTATTTTGGCAAACAGCAGCCACCCTAGTGAGACTGAACCTAGTTTTCTCCCTATTTTCTCTAAAGCCATTGCCTTGTTGGAGTTTTGGAGGCTAGTGAGAGGTCTTAGTTGGTCTGTGCCAATCTAAAAGGTAATAGTCCTTCCCTCTTTTGGTTCCTTTTCTTAGATTATGATTGGGAACTAATGGGCTAACCTTTTTGTTTGACCAAGGCTTGGAAGCAGACTGAGCCGCTTAAGGGAATGTGACCGGTTTGTCGTTTGGAGTTTTGTTGTGGAATCTTCATATCAGGTATGGGGAGAAGGATAGTGTATACATCAGGCAAGGAGGTAGCGTAAGATGAGGGGTTCCCATAGCCCCGTTGTATGTTATTTAACTGTTATGTTATTTATGAGTATGCCATGTTCTGTGTAACACCCTGATTTTTCGCTGTTTACATATCGGTAATAAATATATAAATACATATATTTTTTATCTGAGACTTAGAAAATGATTTTGGGTAAACCAACATCATTTCCATGATATGTTTATTATTATAAGCTTATGATAAAATTTTGGGTTGAAAATTCAGACGGAGCCCGGTCTGTATTTTCACTAACAGTAAAAGTTTACTGCTCAGAAAACCTAATTTTAATTCGTTAACGAGACTATTAGTGTTTTTATCGTATTTTCTACGATATTGGAAGTTTTGAAAATTTTCGTGTAAAAATAAAATATTTTGTTTGTTGCGGGCGTAAACGTCGAGATGTCTCTAGGAAATCCGCTTCAGATGAACTAAAAGGGTCAGCAACGGAGCTCAGATGACTGATGTGATTGATGTGACTAGCATTAATGACGATCCTATCCGTATCATAATGGCCATAATGGCGCATTTATGCCAAATGGATATTTTTGCGTATAAAGGACAATTTTGCCCCTAGCTTCACATAATTTTTGCAAGTTTGCCATTGAGTTTTTGGACCAAAATGCCCCCAAAACCCACGGCTGCCCCCTTCATTAGCACACTTAGGCAATTTTATTCCCTCCATTCATGCCATTTTCTTCATGAACTTAAGCTTTTCTCTTAAGGACTCTAAGAACATCAAAACTGTCTCGCAACTTCCGACCCTTTTCTGCTTCGAATCTCGAAAAACTTTCACCATGAAAGTTGTTCCTCTTTCTCTCTTCTTTCCAACGACATAAATATCATAAAAACGGATAAGTATATTAAGAGATATGTCCAAATTACCGAAACTGCTCTAAATCTTCATCATCTTCATCTTTCTCTCTAAACGTCTCAAGAACACTTAGAACATCAAGGTGATTTTGTGAAGAACACCATCCAAATAATCATCTTATTTGATCATCAAGAGGTAACAACTCTTCATCTTGTCATCTTAAGCCTTTCTCTTCACAACTGTTATGGATTCATGCTTATGTTCATCATGTTCTTGAGTTTATTCAAAGTTCATGAAGCTAACTTCAAAAATCCATAACTAATTGTAGAAAAATCCTTTTGACCTGAAACCAATTGCTATGATCTCATAATCATCTCTATATTCACCATATAGAAGCATATGATCATGCAAAATTTCTTTACCCATTTTATGAGCTAGGCCGAAACCCCCCTTAAAGTGGGTGTTCTTGAATTTTTTCAACTTTAAGCTTTGATTCATGATTTAATCTCTTAGTACCTTGATAGCTCTTGTATGTAAGTGGTTTGAAAACCAAGAATCTAATCCAAGCCTAGTTTTGTTCAATAGGGCCGAAACCCTATGTTTTGTTGTTGAAGGAATTTTTGATTCCAAAGTTGTCTAAGTAACACTTGAAATCAACTTTAGGTTTTGTATGTTGATTTAATCCAAGAGTCGATGAAAATTCCAAATAATCCCTAGCCTTTTTACCTTGAGAAAACCGAAACCCTAACCTTGGAACTAGATGAGTTTTATTCCATGTTCTTAGTTCATGATCTTGGTTTAAGTTCTTATTCATGTTTAAGATACTAAAGGATCATAAATCCCTAAGTTGGAAAGATTTTAAGTTTCCTAATCTAGTTTTTCTGAAGAGGCCGAAACCTACTCTTCATGAATTAGATGTGTTGTTGTTTGATTTGATTTATTTTGGTTGCAATTCGTTTGAAGGAATCGATCAAGTAAGTTTGACTTAAGCCGACGGAGGAGAATCGGATCGGGATAGGGAGATTTCTTGAAACTGCTAGTTCGAAATCATCAAGAGGTAAGGGGAGCCTTGCCTGAGGGATTTTTCTCGATAACTGTGTGTGTTATATATGTGGTTGTAGTGTTTCTGGTTTATTTTATTTGGCTATGTGTTTCTAGCTGTTTATCTGTGTTTCGGTGATTTCTCTGGTTTTAATTTATTTAATTGTTCGCAGATATATATTATATTGCTATGATGGATGATTTGTCTGGTAATATAGTTTTGATGATGATGTTAGATGTTGTTTGTGAAGCCTGACAGTGGTCAGTGCAGAACCGTTTAATCAGATAAAAGCTTTAATAAGCTGCATAAAATTATATTCAATGTTTTATGGGAAATGTTGGAATATAATGTTTATGGAAAATATTATTTTGGGAAAAGTAACAAGTATTTGTGAAATATTATTATTTTAATGATTTATTTGTGAAAAAGTGAACTATGTGTCACAGAGAGGGGGTAACCGTGAAAATATTTTACTACTGCTAATTTTTACATAAGATATTCCGCAATATTATAAAAAGTTATTTTGTGAAGTTAATCTACGAAAATAACTTAATCATGACTTTAGAAACCTGTTTAAGCGGAAAAAGCTAAGTTTTACCTTAAAATACTTTAAAATGACTTAACGACGGCAATTTGGAAAACCGACAACGGCAAGTATTTTAGAAACGGCAACGTGTATTTTTGATGAACTTCAAATCTCTATGACCCTCTTTTCTGAAACTGATGTTTTTCGGTAACCAGTGTTTTATAACAGAAATCTTTTCACTTAACAATTTTCCGAAATCAAGTTTTATAAGTGGTGTTAAAGGTTGAAGGTGTTATGGAACTTAGTAACCGAGACGTCGGGGTACTAAGGTTCTTAAGGTGTTGTGGACTTGGTGTCCTTTGGACTTTGAGGTCCCGTAGACGGGGTGTCTACTTGATGGTTGTTAAAGGTGTTAAAACATTTTGAGATGTTTTCTATTACCACAAACCCTAAGCCTGATGCATCGGTCTAGGTGTTTTGTGATTGAGCACTTGGACTTTGAGGTCCTGTGTTATTAATGAAAGTTTTAAGATGTTTAAGATTACGGTTGGCCGTAAGCTTTTAAGTTTCGACAAGGAAAGATTGAACACAAAGAAAAGTGTCAAGAACAAATTATTTTCTTGCATGCATTTGGCAGACGTGCCTACGGTTTTTGTTGAGACCTCATAAGTCTAAAACACATTCAAAGTGTAAATCCTCTATGTTTTGATGATTCCAAATAGTTCAAGTATGATAATATTGAACCAAATGAAATTACTGATATATTTGATAAGTGTGCAGGAAAATAGACTTGAGGTCACTCGTCTAATTTTGACCCGTCTACTTTTTAGTAGAAGCTCAGCACTGACTCGTCTAAGTTTCCACTCGTCTAAACAGTTAGTTAAATAAAGTCAACGCTCAAGAAAGACCAAGTTTACTTGGTGACGTGGCAAGAAGCATGCGTCTAAGTTTGGCTCAGCTGATCACCCGTCTAACTTTGGAAAATGACAGCACCCGTCTAATATTTGAATGATCATCACCCGTCTAAGTTTTGGATGACTTTCACCCGTCTAAAAATTCTCATTACTGACACCAAGTCAGTATGTCAGAAATCAAGTCCAAGTCACCTTATTCAAATTATATGCCATCCTTAAGGATCTCGAAGACCTCTGGACAATAGCTCAAAGGACAAAGAATAAAGAACGTTGTTTCAAGGTTTTAAGGAATAAAACACGCTATCTCTGCATCACTGCAGTAACCTTTTGCCTATTTAAGTACAAAGTAAAAGTACTTTATGGAAAGTGAACTGATGTTGCACTGAAAGAGGAAAGCTCTCTGCAACAAGTACAAGAAGCCTGCTGCCATATACTCTGAAAGAACAGCTGCTCAGTCTAAAGTGTACTCTTGGACACTCTTGACAATGCTCAACGTTTTCAAGCATTTAATGAATATTCAGAACGACTCTTTGGCATTAAATGGTGTCTCAGAAAGCTCAAGACAGAAGCAAACACTTTCTGAAGCTGTGTCAAAACGGATCTCTTGATTGAAGCCTTTAAATAGATCAAACAATGAAGATGAAGCCAAGAAGTTGAATATCAAAGGAACTCTACACAGAAGCATTTACTCTCTTCATTAACTTCTTCATTCCTTCATTGAATACACATTCAATCTTTTGATATAAATTCGCAGTCTTTCATACTTCATATTTATTCCACTCTCTGAGTGTGATCTGAAAGATTTGCAAGTTGTATTAACTACACAAAACCTTTTATTCCTTACTGTTTTGAGCCTGAAGAGGCTAGGTGAGAAAAGAATACTTGTTTGAGTGTTGAGCCTGAAGAGGCTAGGTGTGCAAAGAATACTTGTACTATAATTTACTCAGTTATAGTGGAAACTTGGTGCTGCCAAGAAACTGGACGTAGCCCTGTGGATTTTGGGGTGAACCAGTATAAATCTCCTGAGTGATATCTCTACTCCCTTTATCTTTTAATTTACTTAAAATATTATTTCTGTTCTAGCTTTTAACTTGGGAAGTTAACACTGTGATTATCAAACTCTTTTAAAACCTTTTCTGTTTGTGTGTGTGTCATTCTGTTTTAAATATTAGACGTGTCACTCGTCTAAACCTCTCTTATTCAAATCTTGCTTGCTGTGCCTGCGAAAATCTTTTTAGTAATCGAAAAAGTTGGTAAACACAATTCAACCCCCCTTCTTGTGTTCACTTTGGTTATTTCAGTTGGTATCAGAGCTCAGCCTCTGGGTTGAGCACTTAACAGTGTAGAGGAAAAGATCTTGGAAATGGCAGGAGAAACCAGTGGAAGCAAGAACCATGCTGGAGAAGGATCCTCAATGTCGAGACCTCCTTTCTTCAATGGAGAGGACTACATCTACTGGAAAGAAAAGATGAAGTGGTTTTTACAATCCACTAATTCTGATCTTTGGGATATCATTGATGAAGGTCCCTTTATTCCCAAAGATGACAAAGGAGAGGAAATTCCTAAAGCAAACATGACTACTGATCAAAGAACTAAGTGGCAGCTGAATGCCAAAGCTAGATATGCAATCATGTGTGCTTTGAGCAGAGAAGAATTTGAAAAAGTCTGTGCTTGTGAGTCTGCAAAAGAAATGTGGGACTCACTAGCTATTGCTCATGAAGGAACTAGCAAAGTCAAAGAAACAAAAGTCAGCATGCTTGTCAGAAAGTATGAGTTGATTCAAAATGGAGGAAGGTGAAACTATTGGCCAAATGTATGGAAGGTTTCAAACCATAACCAATGGATTGAAATCTCTGGGAAAAATTTACAAGACTGAGGAACACATTCAAAAAATTCTCAGAAGTCTTCCAAAACAATGAAGACCACTTGTAACTGCTGTGTCTCAGGCCAAGGATTTATCAACAATGAAGCTTGATGAGCTTCTTGGAACTCTTCAGATTCATGAACAAGAACTGATTGAAGAGAACAATGGAAAGAAAAACAAGTCCATTGCACTCAAGGCTGACAAGAAGTCATCTAAGGGAGCAAGTTCAAAAGCTCTCAAAGTAGATGAATCTTCAGAAGAATCTGGAGAATCAAATGAGGATGACTCAGATGATGAAGATGATGAACTGTCTCTCTTTACCAGAAAAATGAAGAAGCTGTGGAAGAAAAGAAACTTCAGAAAAGACAAACCCTTCAGGCGCTTCAACAAAGACAAGCACAACAAGGATGGTGGATCTAATGACAGAAATATTATTGTATGTTATGAATACAAAAAGCCTGGTCACATCAAGGCAGAATGCCCTCAACTCAAAAAGCAATCTTCCAAGAAATTCTTCAACAAAAAGAAGAAAGGAATGATGGCCACTTGGGAAGATCTTGATGAAAGCTCCACTGAGAGTGAAGGAGAGGAGCTTGAAGCAAACCTCTGTCTCATGGCTGATACAGATTCTGAATCAGAAACTGAGGTACATTCTGAACTTGAAAAATTGAATGATGCCTATGATGAACTTTTGGAAGAATCCAACTATATATCTAAAGCTTTCAGATCCCTCAAGAGACAGTATGCTAAACTCTCAAATGAGTATACACAGAAATCTCTAGAGTGTGAGAAGTTAGCTGAAGAGAATAGTAAACTTAAGACTGAAAAGTCTGAAGTTGAGATCTTAGTTGAAACTCTACCATCTGAAGAAGTAACTAAACTTCAACAGAAAGTAGAAGAGCTCACCTCAGATCTTGCCAAGTTTGTTAATGGTAGAGATAATCTGACTAAACTTTTAGGAAGTCAGAGGCACTCCCTTAACAAAGAAGGTATAGGATATTCCAATCAAGAACATCATAAAGGATCAACAAAGTTTTCAAATATAGCTGTTAAATCTATATGTTCCTACTGTGGAAAAGCTGGACATATCATGTCCAAGTGTATTCACAAAAAGAGAAGGAAGTCTTCACAGACTCCTCACACTAACAAAAAAGGACCCAAGAAAATATGGGTACCTAAGGTCATGATCATTCCTGTTGCAGACATTCTCAACAGAACAAAGCAAACACCTGTCATGGTATCTGGACAGTGGATGCTCGCGACACATGACAGGCGAAAGGTCTATGTTCCTAGACCTCCAACCTAAGAAAGGTGGACATGTAACTTTTGGTGGCAACCAGAAAGGAAAAGTTGTTGGTTTAGGTAAAATTGGTGGTAAACCTCCCTTACCTATTATTCATGATGTGTTATTTGTGAAAGGATTAAAACATAATCTACTTAGCATAAGCCAATTATGTGACAGTGGATTTTCTGTATCTTTTTCTAAGGATGCATGCATAGTCAACGATTGTAGTGGAAAAACCCTCTTCTCTACCAAAAGGCAAAACAATCTGTATAAGATTGACATGACTGAACTCTCAGATCAAAGTGTAACATGCTTTATGTCTAAAGAGGATGAAAAATGGCTGTGGCATAAGAAATTAGGACATGTTAGTATGAAACAAATTTCTAAATTGAAAAAGCATAACCTTGTGAGAGGATTGCCTGACATTTCTTTTAAGAAAGATATTTTGTGTGATGCATGTCAGAGAGGTAAACAAGTAAAATCAAGTTTCAAATCCAAGAAAGAAGTCACATCCTCTAGACCTTTGCAACTGTTACACATGGATCTGTTTGGACCAGTCAGTGTAGCTAGCCTAGGTGGAAAGAAATATGGTTTTGTCATAGTTGATGACTATTCTAGATTTACATGGGTACTCTTCTTAACCCACAAGGATGAATCTTATAAGGCATTTTCAGTATTCAGTAAAAGAGTACAAAATGAGCAAGGTTTTTGTATCTCTGCTATAAGAAGTGATCATGGAGGAGAATTTAAAAATGAGCAGTTCAAACTGTTCTGTGAGGAAAATGGTATTTCTCACAATTTCTCTGCACCTAGAACTCCACAGCAAAATGGAGTAGTTGAGAGAAAGAACAGATCTCTTCAAGAGATGGGAAGAACTATGCTTAATGAAAATAATCTTCCTAAGTACTTCTGGGCAGAAGCCATTAACACTGCCTGTTATGTACAAAACAGAATACTGATTAGGCCTATTCTAAATAAGACTCCTTATGAATTGTGGAAAGATAGAAAACCCAACATATCATATTTTCATGCATTTGGTTGTGAATGTTATATTCTCAACACAAAAGATCATCTTGGTAAATTTGATTCTAAAGTAGATAAAGGAATATTCATTGGTTATTCTGAAATGTATAAAGCCTTTAGAATCTTTAATTCTAGAACTTCTGTAGTAGAAGAATCAATTCATGTAAAGTTTAATGATGGTTTAAAGACTGATAAGGGAACTATCAGATCTAGAGGATGATGTTGCAGGTATTGAACTTAATCCTGCAGTAGAAGAATCTTCAGACAAGTCAAAAGTAGACGTGTCTGAAATACAGACTGATGCTGATAAGTCTGAAACTCAGACTCTGAAGAAAGATTGGAAATTCAAGACCTATCATCCAGAAGATCTCATCATTGGAAGTCCATCTCAAGGAGTTAGAACCAGATCTGCTTTCAATGAAAGAACAACATGGCCTTCATATCAGACTTAGAACCTAAAAAGATTGAAGAAGCTCTGCAAGATGAAAGCTGGATTCTAGCCATGCAAGAAGAACTAAATCAGTTCAAAAGGAATGATGTCTGGACACTAGTTTCTAAACCCAAAGAGAAAACCATTATTGGAACCAGATGGGTGTTTAGAAATAAACTAGATGAAAATGGAAAAGTGGTAAGGAACAAGGCAAGACTAGTTGCTCAAGGCTACAATCAGCAGGAAGGTATTGATTTCACTGAAACCTTTGCTCCAGTAGCTAGACTAGAAGCAATTAGGATTCTCATGTCATATGATGCACAACATGATATAACTCTTTATCAAATGGATGTTAAAAGTGCATTTCTAAATGGAATAATTGAGGAGGAAGTTTATGTCAAGCAACCTCCTGGTTTTGAGGACTCTGAGAATCCTCACCATGTCTATAAGCTTAAGAAAGCTCTGTATGGACTTAAACAAGCTCCTAGAGCTTGGTATGATAGATTAAGCACATATCTAATGGAAAATAACTTCATTAGAGGAAAAGTAGACACTACACTTTTCAAGAAATGCTCAAGAAAAGACTTCATAGTAGTACAGATTTATGTTGATGATATTATATTTGGTGCTACTAATGAAAAGCTCTGCAAAGAGTTCTCTGAGTTGATGCAGAATGAATTTGAGATGAGCATGATGGGAGAATTGAAGTTCTTCCTTGGTCTTCAAATAAAACAGTCAAATGATGGAGTCTATATCCATCAACAGAAGTACACCAAGGAACTTCTGAAAAAGTATAAAATGGAAAATTCAAAGCCTATGAGTACTCCTATGCATCCAACAGTTGTTCTAAACAAGGATGAGGAAGGTAAAAAGGTAGATCAAACTGTCTACCGAGGTATGATTGGATCTCTGCTGTATTTAACTGCTAGCAGACCTGATATTCAATTCAGTGTCTGTCTTTGTGCTAGATTTCAATCAGACCCTAAGGAATCTCATTACAAGGCTGTCAAAAGAATTTTCAGATATTTAATTGGAACCACTAACCTTGGTCTATTATATAAGAAATCTGAAGATTTCAGGTTAGCTGGATTTTGTGATGCTGATTTTGCTGGAGACAGAATTGATAGAAAAAGCACCAGTAGAGGATGCCACTTCATTGAAGCAAATATGATCTCTTGGTCAAGCAAAAGGCAAAGCACCATTGCTCTATCAACTGCTGAAGCTGAATATATATCTGCAGCTAGTTGTTGTTCACAACTACTTTGGGTAAAATATCAACTTGAAGATTATTCAATGATTGAGCATAATATACCTGTTTGGTGTGATAATACTAGTGCTATTAATCTGTCTAAAAATCCAATACAGCATTCTAGAGCAAAGCATATAGAGATAAAGCATCATTTCATTAGAGACTATGTTCAAAAAGGAATTTTTGAAATTAAGTTTGTAAACACTGAATATCAATGGGCAGACATTTTTACTAAACCTTTAAGTGAAGATAGATTTGTTTTTATTAGAAGAAATCTTAACATGCATAATGTACCTGATTAAATGTTTTGCTGTGTTGTCAGAAAAATTACTTGTCTATATTTTCTGATTACTTGACTCGTCTAATTTAGCCAAGCATCTAATGACGTGGCTAAAAGCACTCAGTGCTAAATTCTGACTGAGACACATGTACATTGCATTTTCCCTCCTTTTCTTAAATATTTTATTACTTTTGTTTGAAATTGATTGATTGTCATTTATGACAACACTCTCTTTCCTTATTCCCAACGTAAAAAGCACTCAAGCTTTTTTAGCATAAACCCGTGTCTTTTCAAAATCTACCCACTCAAAAATTTCTTGCTTACAAACTCTCTCTAAGCTCTCTTCGTCTTCACCTTCTCGAAACCTTCTCTGTCAAACCCTAATCCTTTTTTTTCTCAAATCAAATGGCACCCAAAAGCCTCCTTGAGATGCTATCTGAGAAGACTAAGATATCTGTTGCTGAGTTGAAGAAGGTGCTCCCTGGAAGAGTTCCAAACTTTGATGAACTCAGAACCAAGGGCTTGGACGTACTTCCAGAGATCAACCATGCCGGATGGTTACCGTTCTTTCAACTGCAAGAACATGTTTTCCCTGCTCTGGTTAGGGATTTCTGGACCACAGCAAAGATCACTAAGGATACCACTACCCACATGATTTCTGGGGATGTTGGTGAGGATCACATATTCATCACTCACGAGTTACTCGCTGAAGTAACAAAATGCCCTAGGGAAGGAGCTGGGCATTACAAAGATTGGATGAAGGATCAAGGGGAAGCTAATGTTAATCTGGTGCTCTATGGGACTGCAAACCCTGGCAACATGGACTCCAAATATCTGACCCCTAAGGCAAGATTTCTGCATGTTTTACTTATAAACTGTGTAATGCCTAGGACTGGGTCTAGAAACCATGTCAATCTACTGGAAAAGTTTGCCCTGTTCCATCTTGTCCAAAGAATCAAGATAGACATAACTGATCTAATCTTCATTCATATGGAAAAGGCAGTAAAAGGAAAAGATAAAGATTACCCCTTTGGAATGGTTATGACTAGGATCTTTAGGGCATGTAAATTGGATTTAAGAAGGGCTGTTTCTGCTGATCTCTGTACTGAGATTACAACAAAGACCCTAGCCTTAATGAAGATGAATCTGACCCCTACTCTTGGTCACAATGCTGAAGCCTCTGCTCAAATGGAAGCAACTGTTTCCATTCCTGGTGTTAAAGCTGAAGTGGTTGAGGAACCAGCTGAGGAAATCAGTAATCAGCTTCAGAGGAAGAAGAGGAAAGTCACAAAAACTACTGCTGAAACCTCTGTGACTGAAGAAACTACTCAGGTTGTTGAACCTGCTGCTGCTCTTGTCTCTGAGGAAGCTGCTGCCTCTGCACCTAAGATTACCAAGGTGTTTAAGAGAAAGAGGACAGTACAAGCTGAGGGGGAGTCTCAGTCAGAAGAGATTGTGATCCCTAAAAATAAGAGGACATCTGTCACAAAGAGGAAACTTGTTTTGCCTCCCTCTTCATCTCCATCACCATCACCTTCACCTCAAAAGGATTCAACCCCTCCACCTCAGGAAACAGAACCTTCTACCACAACAGTTCCAACTCCACAACCTTCTCCTCAAAGAACACCTTCACCACCACAAAGATTACCATCCCCCCAACCATCACCTAAAATTCCAACACCACCTACATCACCAAAAATTCCAACACCACCTACATCACCAAAAATTCCAACACCACCACCATCACCACAAATCTCTCACCATTCTGATATTCCTCAAACTGAGGATATCAATGACTTCGAGTATTTTGACAATCCTACTCCACCTCCCTCACCACAATCACCCATCCCTGACCATATCACTAACCAGTGCCAAGTGCCTCTGAGAACAGTCTTTCCAGACTCACTCTCTAAAACCAAACACAACTCTCTCCCCTTAGCCACTTTATCTCCCTACAACTCATCTTCCAGAACCACCCCCTTCTCTGTCACAAATGAATCATGTCCCTCTTATCTTGATGGAAAGACCCTGGATATGATTGCCTCCTTGGAAGCTGAAAGACAGATGGTGAGGTTAGAAAGATCACTGAAGCCAGTGGGAAAATGGCTATTCAATCCTCACATCTTCATGAAGCCCTCTACTACAATCAAAGTGATGCCTGACTCGATGACTTTGAAAGGAAAGCAAAAGATCATTGACTTACCAGGGGATCAACATTTCTGTCTCATCAAGATCAATGACAGAAAATGCAAGTACAGGAAGAAGCTTCTGACCACTGAGACTCATCATCAGTTTCTGAAAGTTAGAGACATCTACTGGAGATGTGGCTCCAGCTCTGGGTTAATAGAAGAAGAGAAGGCAGACATTCCCACCAGAGGTAGCCAAGCCTATGCCCTCTACCCCTTTTCACCCTCCATCTACACACTCCCTCCTTTCTTCATGGTTTTCCCTTTCTTTATTTTAAACTTTCCTGAAACTGCCCCTTTCAATCACATAAATCTCATTAGGAGATCTTATGAGTTTCTTCTGTCTGTCATAGATTCTCCTCTACATAGTGCCAGAATTCATGCTTTTCTAGAGGAATTCTATCCCAATAATGATTTTGTAACCACTTTGTCAACCAATGTCTTTCTAGATCCTCACCCTGAGGATGATATTTCTGTTGAAGAGTTACCTCCTACCCCTCCTCCTTGTCCATCAACTTCTGGAACTTCTCTGGCCACTACAGACACTACTGCTCCGGTTGTTGCCTATGATCCTGCTGCCCATCAGAGACTTGATGAAATGGCTACAAGTTTGCATACTGTCATTCAAAGACAGGATGAGCAATTGCTCAACAGACTGCATTTCAAGCTCAGATGTTAGGTCAGCAGCAAGCAATGCAGCAGATGATGGAAGCTTTCTTCAAAAGCCAAGGAGGCCCTAGCTCTTAGTTCTTAGGAATCTGTTTTTCATTTCATTTCTTTTTTAGTCAAGCAATGTACTAAGTCAGTGATGTCTATCACTTGTAACCCTTCTTGACTTTGATCAAATGAAATGAATTTTTTCTTTCTTTCTTCTTTTTCTTTTGGCAATTTATCTTCTATAATATTTATCTCTTTGATTGATGCCAAAAGGGGGAGAAAATATAGTTGAGCTTTCATGATTTTATATTTCAACTATATGTTATTATCTCTAATATCATGATGTTCTGATATTTGTCTTTACTTAGTGCATAAACTAAGGGGGAGCATAACATACCCTGATCAACTATATCTGTTTGGAAATTTCTACTGTTTCTTTTTTATGTTCAATAAAATCAGAAAAGATATTTGTCATCATCAAAAAGGAGGAGAATGTTGAGACCTCATAAGTCTAAAACACATTCAAAGTGTAAATCCTCTATGTTTTGATGATTCTAAATAGTTCAAGTATGATAATATTGAACCAAATGAAATTACTGATATATTTGATAAGTGTGCAGGAAAATAGACTTGAGGTCACTCGTCTAATTTTGACCCGTCTACTTTTTAGTAGAAGCTCAGCACTGACTCGTCTAAGTTTCCACTCGTCTAAACAGTTAGTTAAAGAAAGTCAACGCTCAAGAAAGACCAAGTTCACTTGATGACGTGGCAAGAAGCATGCGTCTAAGTTTGGCTCAGCTGATCACCCGTCTAACTTTGGAACATGACAGCACCCGTCTAATATTTGAATGATCATCACCCGTCTAAGTTTTGGATGACTTTCACCCGTCTAAAAATTCTCATTACTGACACCAAGTCAGTATGTCAGAAATCAAGTCCAAGTCACCTTATTCAAATTATATGCCATCCTTAAGGATCTCGAAGACCTCTGGACAATAGCTCAAAGGACAAAGAATAAAGAACGTTGTTTCAAGGTTTTAAGGAATAAAACACGCTATCTCTGCATCACTGCAGTAACCTTTTGCCTATTTAAGTACAAAGTAAAAGTACTTTATGGAAAGTGAACTGATGTTGCACTGAAAGAGGAAAGCTCTCTGCAACAAGTACAAGAAGCCTGCTGCCATATACTCTGAAAGAACAGCTGCTCAGTCTAAAGTGTACTCTTGGACACTCTTGACAATGCTCAACGTTTTCAAGCATTTAATGAATATTCAGAACGACTCTTTGGCATTAAATGGTGTCTCAGAAAGCTCAAGACAGAAGCAAACACTTTCTGAAGCTGTGTCAAAACGGATCTCTTGATTGAAGCCTTTAAATAGATCAAACAATGAAGATGAAGCCAAGAAGTTGAATATCAAAGGAACTCTACACAGAAGCATTTACTCTCTTCATTAACTTCTTCATTCCTTCATTGAATACACATTCAATCATTTGATATAAATTCGCAGTCTTTCATACTTCATATTTATTCCACTCTCTGAGTGTGATCTGAAAGATTTGCAAGTTGTATTAACTACACAAAACCTTTTATTCCTTACTGTTTTGAGCCTGAAGAGGCTAGGTGAGAAAAGAATACTTGTTTGAGTGTTGAGCCTGAAGAGGCTAGGTGTGCAAAGAATACTTGTACTGTAATTTACTCAGTTATAGTGGAAACTTGGTGCTGCCAAGAAACTGGACGTAGCCCTGTGGATTTTGGGGTGAACCAGTATAAATCTCCTGAGTGATATCTCTACTCCCTTTATCTTTTAATTTACTTAAAATATTATTTCTGTTCTAGCTTTTAACTTGGGGAGTTAACACTGTGATTATCAAACTCTTTTAAAACCTTTTCTGTTTGTGTGTGTGTCATTCTGTTTTAAATATTAGACGTGTCACTCGTCTAAACCTCTCTTATTCAAACCTTGCTTGCTGTGCCTGCGAAAATCTTAGTTACCGAAAAAGTTGGTAAACACAATTCAACCCCCCTTCTTGTGTTCACTTTGGTTATTTCAGTTTTATGTATGATTGCCTTGCGGCGTCAGGTATTTCATAATTACGATTTTCTTCATTGTGCCAGGTTGGACAATGAAACCCCATTTACGGTTTTATCACTGTGCCACGGTGTTGGACAGTGTGCAATGGGTTTTGGCTGCGTGCCTTTGTGCCATGGGATGGCTATTGAGTTTGATCCACTCATTACGTGTTGGGATATCTCATGAGATTAAGTGTGAATGTTTAGATGGTGTATATGAAGTGTTCATGCATAGTTTTAAAATGTTGATGTTTGGGGTGTGAAACCCATCGATAGAGTATATGCTTATATATGTGTATATGTCGTATGTGAGTCACACTAATGGTTATCGTGTTTATATCCATATATTGGTGTCTCACCCTTACAAACAATATCAGGTATTCTTCCTGTTAGCGAATTTAAGGGAAAGACCCTTTAGGTTGGAGCGTGCTGAAGCTACCCTCTACTGTTATAGTATTAGTTAAGTTACGACCAGCTTAGGTTTTATGTTATGTAATGTTTGGAAATAATCTATGCTTATTACAGACATAAGTGTGAAAACATATGAGGCAGTATAGTTGTATGACTTATATACAATTATGTACTTAAGTGTGATTTGTGTGATTTGTTTATGTTGTTGTTATTATGAGGTTAACAAGAAGAAAAATTTTATCACCATATTTTAAAAAGATAAACGTTGAGAAAACAGTATTTTCCGAAAGCAACCAGCAAATTAAAATATTATTTTCCGCAAACGGGTAATCATGTGATGACCCAAGTTAGGGTGTCACATTCTGTTTGATTATATGGTTAATTGCTATATTTGTTGGTTAGTTAATTGGTATGCCTATTTGTTATAATTGTTAGATTGTTCATGATGAAGTATGCCTTGTTAATCTGTTTTATGCCATGAGTTTTTGTTGAATTGATATGAATACCTATGTTATGAATGTTGTTGTTATGTTATGGATTATGTTGACTGTATTGTTTGGCTGAGTGTTGGTTGATGTTGAAGCTGTTAATAAGACCCTAATTGGCTAAATAGGACTCTTAATTAACATAAGATTTAAGGGATCAATTCCCCAATATTTTATAAGACATGAACTATTGGTGAGAGGTGAGGTTTGATGCCAACTGGATTAGTCAAAAGACCCTAGGATCTGATTTGATAGTGTTAGGGAGTTTTGGCTCCAAGAACACAAGTTGAATCTGCTCAGAACAGTACGGCTGGCCCAGGAGCACGGTCGTGCTGAATAAGCACGCCCGTGTTCTGAGTTAAATTCTGGAAGACTGTCGCGCATTGAGCACGACCGTGCAGGACAGTGAGCACGACCGTGCTCCACTTAAGTGGCAGCATGACCGTGCTGGGGTGAGCACGGCTGTGCTCCCCTTACTGGCCTGAAACGTGAATTAAAGGTTCTAAAAGAGTGTTTCACCCCAAATGTCCCCAATAATGCAATAAGACACCAATCGAATAAAGAAGAGATAGATAACTTAATTAAAGATTAATTAAGATAACAAAGAATAATAAGTTGGTTAAGCTGGTGCCCATCGAGTTACCACACGTTGATACGCTTTGGTACTTTTTGGCCAAAGTGGCCTCGATGCTTTTTGGTCGAGGTGTTGATGAGTTGAACCTTGGTGCTTTTTGGCCAAGGGGACCTTGACCCCTATTGGTTAAGGTGTTGATGTTGATGTTTTTGATGATGGTGATAAGTCTTGGGGTGCTTATTGGCACAAGCAAAGGAGGTGGTTGCCTTGTTTGCTGTTGTGCTCATGCATTCATACGTTGAAGTTGTTAGTGGGGGAAGTTCAACATAGGGGAGGTCGTCCTAGAGTTCGACGATCTGGCCAAGTCTCGGGGGTTCACCCAAGGTTTGGTGGACCATGCGCTCCGGTGGTGGAGCATCCTCGTTATGATGCGTCGGTTATCCAAGGGGTTCACCCATGGTTTGGTGGACTGTTGTCATTGGTGCTTTTATGGCCAATGTGGATATGTAACTCCGAAGTTGCCTTCCTGAGATAGTTTGGATCCACATGCATAACGGAGTAGCGGAGTAGTGTTGCACCGCATAGCATCTGTTGGCTAAGATGCCATAATGATGTGATTATTTATATGTTGATGTTATATGTTGTATATTGCTATGCCATGCTATGATGTATATTTTGCTTACTATCTCCATGCCGTTTTGTTTACATGATTTCTTACTCCCCGTTTCTCTTTTCTGTTGTTGGCATGTATCTCTTTATGGAGAGGATGGTGAGCATCCAGTGGAGGAGTGACTCTGAGGAGCCGCGACTCTAGTAGGATGTTCAGTAATTATAGTTGTTAGTTGTTGTTAGTTTTCAGTTTCAGTTGTATTCCGTTGATTTTATTCCGGAACGGTTATACTAGCTCTCTATGTGACATCGGGGTTGGGTTATGTTTTGATGTTTATGTTTATGTTTTATTTATTTTAAAACTATGTTTCTTTTCGCGTTGTTTGTGTTACAATATGGTACCTTTTATCCAAGTTTTTATTTTAATGAAATAAATATATGTTTTTATATTACCTCTTTCAAGTAAATGTTTTATATTAATGTGCGGGGTAAGGGGTGTCACATTTCTCCTTTTCTTCTTCATCATAAAAAGGTCACATCAAGTGCAAGAGACCTAAGAAATCACCGTCGTCGACCTCCAACGTCGCCACAACAAGTTCTCGCGGCGTCCGGCAGCGGCTGTGGGGCAGGTGGGCCACCAAGATCCATGACCCGAACAGAAGAAAACATGTTTGGCTTGGAACCTTCGACATGGCGAAGGAGGCTGCCACCGTATACGACAAGGCGACGGTGGAGCTGAAGGGACCTAACATCGTCACTAACTTCCCTAAGACCCCAACAGTGCTGGAAGAAGAGGCGACAGTGACATAGGTTGCCGTCGGCGAAAGTCAGAGTGCTGATGGCGCCATGGCGGCGCATCATACTCCGACACGATGGCTTCGTTGACTTCCATTTTGGCTTATGAAAAAGGGCAAGGGGTGGGGAAGAAAAACCAGAGGAGGGGGAGGAGGGATATTTAGGAAAATAGTGGAAAAGTTTAAATAAAGGGAGGTGGAGGATTAATTGGTGAGGTGGGAAAATTAAAGGCCTAAAACGAGATGTTGTGTTATTTTCTTTTTAATTTGAGTAATGTTATTTGTACACTTGGAATCCGGACACTTGAGCGACACCTGGTTAATGGAATTCAAAATCTTGGTTAATGCACTTCAGTGGAAAGTTAACGATGAATTGTGAATCATTGTACCCATTTTTGTAGACCTTCAAACTTGGTTAATAGTATTCATGATCGTGATTAATGGTGTGTTAGACTTAATTAATGGGTATAAGGATTCACAATTCGTCGTTAACCATTCACTGAACTGCATTAACTAAGATCTTGAATTCCATTAACCTGGTGTCGCCCAAGTGTCCGGATTTCTAGTGTACAAATAACATTCCTCTTATAATTTCATTTCTTCTTATAGAATCAAAGAAAGATTATAAATCTTATTGTAAAAAAAAAAAAAAAAAAAAAAAGAAGAAGAAGAAGAAGAAGAAGAAGAAGAAGATTATAGATCTTAGCAAATCACAAAGAAGTTAGCTACAAGTGAGGGTATCACTTCTACAGACTACAGACTACAGACAGGCGCGTGAGACGCTTGTAATGCACAAATGTAAAAAGCTGACAACTGACCAGTCATGAGGATCGAGAAGCAACGCTTTTGGCTCTTTCCCAATCTTCCTAGATTTGAGCTTATTGGCTCTGATTGTTTGGTCTTTTAACTCTTCTCTTTACCAAAGATAAAAATAAAATTTATACTCCCTCTGATCCTATATATAAGAGGCAAAACCCTTAAAACACACAGATCAAGGAGATGTATTGAAATAAGTTATTTGTAATTAATATTCATATAAATTTACAAATTTAACCATTCAATAATTAATGAACAAACCTACTTATATTGAAAGTTACATTGTCTCGTAAATATAAACCATATTATAAATAATAAGGGTAAAATTAGAAATGAGCATTTAATATTTGTCAAAATACATGCATGTCTCTTATATTTTGGACCAAAAAAAAGTTGTCATTTACCTCTTATAATAAGTATCGGAGGGAGTATTATATAGTGACTTGGCGTTGTTCTTTATAAATATTAATTAATTTCCCCTTCTCTCTTTATAAGATTAGAAGCTGCCAAAAAAGTACACAATTGCATCATCATCCAGAGTCCCGAGTCTTCAAGCAGCCCAACATGCTTTTCCATGTGTCTGTCTCACAGTCACTGCCCCTTCTATGGTTGAGTGTATCATACTGCACTGTTCAAATTTCAAGATTCTTATCAGACCTTGAGTTGCGCGCAATGCCAAAACAAAAGATAAAAAAATCTCCCGCCCTTTGTCCATTGGAGTCGGAGAAACTTCTACCACGTGTAAATTAGAGGTTCAGTGCTTCCCATAATTCATCAATTGCAAAATAAAATGAGAAATGTTACTTGTGAATAAATCTTTTATGAACAGTTATATCAACTATTGGATGTCATGAAATGAAAATAGTTGGAATGAAAGAAACAAAATTATAATTTTGATACATTAGTAAGATAATAATTTTAAAAAGACCATTATATAAATTTGTAGTCTTGTCTTGTCCATATCATAAATTGATAATTTTCTAAAATTACAAAAATAAGTAGAACAATTTAGTGAAATATGAATCTATCATTGTTTGTTTTCCCGTCAAATTTAAATGCAGGTGGATTTCATTTCTAACTTTTCTTATTGCATCAATAGCTTTGGTGTCGTGTTCTCGAACTGCAACAAAAAATGTGAAGAGCTAATATTGTTACTGATGCTTCCTTTTGCATGAGTGGTTCCAAAGGTACACCCCTAGGTACAGGTATTGAATCATCCTTTCAAGAAATATGATACATATACATTGTATGTTAGTGATATACACAATGATTTTTATGTACTAAATTTATATTCGCTGAATTATTAAAACACTCTTTAAATGAATAAATTATTAATTTATCAATTAATTAACACCTTTCTAAATTAATAAAGTTTCATGATCTCAACATTATTACTTTAGATTTTAATGTACTTCTCTTTGTTAATATGCTCTTATAGAGGGGGCATATCTAATCACAACTAACAATGATCAAATTCAATCCAATTAAAAAAATGGAAATTAAAATTTATTTGATTGATTTGGATTAATTTTCATAAAATTGATAGGCTCGATTCGGTTTTCAATTTCATATTTTGTAACTCATCCCAACCGAACTAAATAGAGATTATTATACATATGCATATGATAATATGTATAGATCATTGTACCCTTGAAATTACACAAATGCCTTTATCTAATAACCTAACCGTAACTGTAAGTTTCTTGTTATATTAATGTGTTCATTAGTACAACTCTTCTTTCAATATTCTATTTTTAGTATTATATTGGTGCTAGAATATTCAAAGTTGTTTACAGTTGTGACAGTTATTGATCCTAATTACCTTTTATATTTTGATATGTTTTCTTATGTTTCCATACTTTTAGCTTTTTGTATCATTTGTAATCAATAACATCATCCGAAACATATCTGGTTTTACATGGTATCATAGCATCAGCCTCTCTGGTTTTGTTTTCCAATAGTACATAGTGTAACTAATTACAATGATATGACATGAAGGAAGATTTAACTCATCTAAAGTGAGTTTGTCTTTAATGTGAAGAAAAAAAAGTCTATCTACCCTTGAATTGATAAAATTCAAAAATGTCTCAAAATGATTTAAAGATAAATACACACTTACTCAGATTAAAGATAAACCCACATTTCTAGAGGAGCTAAATCCAATTAACGGAATAATGTAACACGTAAATGCAGCAATTCAGGCTGGATGGTGGGTCTCGAACTCGCCTCCTTACAGCAGATTGAAGCTGCCAAGCTGGCGCTACCACTAGGCCAGCATGATTCGTTGGATACGTGTTGACATCTATTAAATATATAGTGGTTTTATTATAAAATTTAATAATTATTATTTTTTATTATTAAGTATACTATATAAAATTAAAAATATATATTTTAATGAGTATCAGTCTAACCACGGTTCAACCTCGGTTAGACCATTGACCCTTGAACCAGTGCCTTCACCAATTCGATGACCGATCCGGTTCTGAAAACATTGGTAAAAACAGTCACTTCAGAAATAATTTTTGTAGACTGCTCACTTTAGATTATCCATATCCTAATATTGTTGAGATGATATTCTCCTGTCAGTGTCAGCGCCATCCATGGCCCATTTAAATTTAATAAGAATGTACAAAAACTTGAGACATTATAATAAGTGGTTGGTGTTAAGTTCTAATAAGGCATCCTGTTCCTCTAGAAATGATATAAATGGGCTTATACATTCCAATACTAACAAGTCCAAGAACATTGAAAGGGAATAGGAAAAGAGAGGGGAAAAGGGAGGGAGGAAGAAAAGGTAGCTCCTAACAAATACTTTCTAAAATTTGGTGCCAAAATTTTCTAAGAATACCAACATGTGTTCACAGGACCACATGTGTATCAGACATGTGCACTAAATGGCTGTTTTTGTCATTCTTTTTGGCTTCTTTCTTTCGTTTCCTCTCAGATTGGGGATCTTTGGCTTTCAAATCATTGGAGAAGGTCCTCAACAAGTTAGTTAGATGTTCATTTCGATGTGCTGAAATCAAATTATATACAGAAGATTAAAGAATGGAGAATATACCAAACGATAAAAAGGTCATTCCTCCTGCAAAATAGGCAAAAAAGATGAGACTCACCAGAAAGTATGACATCTTCCATATTTACAGATTTACGATTTGCATGCTGTGAAAATAGCTGAAGATCCTTAGCCAGATTCTCTGCTCGCAATTCGCAAAACAAACAGTTAGTTCAATTTCATTATTTTCAGGTGAGCTTGCCAGGCAATTATTTAAGAACAAACATTCACTATTATTGTCCATGAATACAAAGTCTAAAGGTGATTTTACAGGCAAACAAAAATTGATAATAGGAGCCCAACCCGCTCAATAATGCATGTATTATTTGCAACATTTTGAAGTAAATAGATTTATCATTGAATACAAATGAACGCATCATTTTATCGCTCAAAAAGGAAGCATACACCTGCTAATAAGTAATGGATTACCTAAATCAACATCAACATAAGGCACATTCCACATTTACACACTCCATAGTAGCCTTCCCTAACATGTTTCACCTACAATTGTAGATTTGCAGCATATATCCATGTTCCAGTTTCCATACTATCCTAACTGTGTGTTTGGCAGTCTGTTGGCAGCGATACTCGGTTTGAAGTTTTTTAAACATGTTTAGCAACTCATTTTATCAATTAGCTGTAACTGGGTTTGGTGTCTAAACCTTGGTTGAAGAATTTAAAAAATTTCACTTCTCCATTCATCAAAATTTGGGTTTTCAGTACTTTGACCACAATACTCTTGTAAAGTGAATGCTAACTTCAATTCTCCCGTCCTTTTTCAACATCAATTTGGTAATTACAAATGTAAAAGTTATCTTTATTAAGGCTATTCAAACAATATTCATTCTACTAAAATCATTTTTAACAATGAAGTATAAACTCACTTTTAATCAAAACCAATTTCATTAGAACTCAATTTTGCAAACGAGTTTCCAGACATGCCCTAAGAAGAGTAAATAAACAACTTAATCCTGAGAAGTTAGAATTATCTCTTGTCGCAATTTAGTCCCTCATTTTATTCACGTGTATCTTGTTGTATCCTTGTGTTATATCTCAATTTAGTCCCTAAGAAGGACTGTCTTGACATGAATTTTTAAAATTTAACGGCTAACTGGTTAACACTTAACATAAATGATGAATTCAGAGACTAAACCTTCAGTAAGTGATACTTCGAGGAGGAACTAAATTGCTTACCCCACTCATTCTGTGTCAGTAGATAAAAATGAAGATGATATTCTTCTACCAACAAACCAAAACTATAAATGAATTCATGTGGAAATTGGAATACATGGATTACGTTGTTATTCTATAGCAGAAATTGCAGTAACGTTATCTCAAACATGTTGTAATAATACAGATCTAAATATACAACGTTTCCATTTTCTGTCACTTATCTTAATATCAACCAAGGATGTAAATTATAGTCCGCAACCACATTTGTGCCCATAACATTAAAATTTTGATAATTTTCGCCATCACCTTACAACCGCAATAAAAGTAACGGTAAAATAAAAAAGCAGTAAAATGACGATAGTACCCGTATACTTGAAAGCCAAATCAGAAACGCAAGCGACTACGACTTTTGATAGTTCCATGCCGGTTTTCTTTGCTGGGTAATAATACACGAGAATTAGGAAAACTTCAATTTCATCAAATGAAAGAAAGCTGAAATTGAAAGGAATTGAGATTGAACCTTCAGATTCGGCGATAGAGATTGCTGAGAGTCTGAATCTGTCTCTCAAGAGCTTGGCTTCAGAGTCATTTTCCTCTCTTTCTCTTTCAACTTCGCTGCTCCCACCCGCGCCTTCCATCGCCAGTGAAATTGGAGGGAAATCTCAGAAACAATGAGGAATATACCATACGACAAGTAAAATGGGCTCAAATGCCTCCTGACCCATACTGTGGGCCCAATTTCAATTCCTCTCCTTGCTGCAAGAGCAACAAGACCCATGCTATGATAGAAATTGAAAAATATGCAAATGATTATAATTTAAGACCCAACCCAGCTCTACGGATCTATCACGGAAAAAAAAAAAAAAAAAACTCCTTCTAGTATGTGGGCACATTTTACTAATTAAGTGCTTTTGAGTAAATAACTTAATTAAGTGTTTATTGAATAAGTTATTTTAAAATAAGTTAGAAAATGTTTCTTTCATAAATTTATTTAACAAACTTATTGAAATAAGTAAAAAAAAAAAAAAAAACTTATAAAAAGGTCACAAGTTATTTTTATAAACTTATTTTTATAAGAAGTTCTCATAAGATCAAATAAAATTCTTTAAATTCTTCCAAACTTTCGCCAAATCACTAATAGAATCATTGGTTCGTGTCATGCATATGAAGCAATATCCTAGATAGAGATAATTGAAGGGTTAAATGAACCTCATTTAGGGTGTGTTTGGTTCAAAGGAGGGGAGGGGGATTTTAATGGAGAGGAAGGGAGGGGAGGGAAGGAATTTTACTAGCTATTGTGTTTGGTTGAGGAGAGGAGAGGAGAAGAAATAACACTATTCGAATTTGGTTCACAAGTGGGAGATGAGAGATTTTAAAATAAATTTACTTTTATACCCTTATAATTATTTATTTCAAAATAAACAAGTGATGATATTTTGGTCAATGTATGTAAAATGTTTTAAAATTCTTCCTATACTCTCAAAATCCCCCAATATTGGAGGGGAGCCAAAATCAAGTGAGGAGGGATTTTGCTCCCCTCCCTTCCAACCAAACATTACCTTAATGTCAAGATTTTTTTTCTACCATTAATTTTTTCAAATGTTAACTACATTTTTTAATGATTTTAAGCTATGTATCGTTAGTGTAAAAGTTTTTACACTATTGACCAATTACAAATCGTGGTATGAGTGACTTTTAGGGTAGTTAGGATAAGTGTAAACATTTTATTGATTTTATAATTTGTGATTGAATGACAATATGAAAGAACTGTACCCTAACAATATATACCAATTAAATACTTTTAATATTATGACTGATATAACAAATATTTAATGATGTGCAACAATTTTTCTTGTTCCAAGAACAGAATCTCTCCAAACTCTCTAAATTTATGTTATACTAGATATTGACCCGTGTGTTGCACGGGTGAATAAACAAAATTTAGTTTCATAGCAAATACACCTTCTTTTGCTTAGTTTATAATTTTTTAAAAAAAATCATTTTTGTGATTTGAATAGTTTTCACATTTTCATGATAATAATAGTGTATATAGCTTTCTAATTCTCTATTTATTTCTTTGACAATAATCATTTTCATATAATTGTGTGGAGATTGTATGATAAAAACTATCATAATTTAGAACTTACTGTTTACTTGACTTTCCATTGAATAATTATTGTTATATCATCATGTGAGTATCTCTACACTTTTGTTCCAACTTTTCGATGTCTTGGAATTAGAAAGAAAACATCATTGAATGAATGAACATAATGAAAAACCTTAGACCATGCGAGTTATTATTAAATATATGTAGACAACTTCTTGCTTGTCAATATTTGGTTATAAACATACCTATATGTTACTGAAGAGAAAAAGGAAAGAGAGGAGTATGCAATCTTAGTATGACAAACTAAAAAGACATTCAATAAGGAACCAAGAAGGCAACCTTAGTATGAGAAATTGAAAAGACATTCAATGAGGAACTAAGAATCTTACAAATATGCTCAGGTGACAAATTTAGAGAAATAGAAATAGTTGATATGGCGGTTCCTTAGCCCGTACTTTGTAACGCCCATTTTCTCGACTAGTGTACGAGGAAAGGATTAAGCATGTTTGAAGACTTAATCACATTCCTTAGGTGTTAGTGAGCTTGCATTTCAAGTTTGAGGAGAATTAGAGTTGAAACGGGTCCGAAAAGCAAACAAACGCAAACCGAGCGATTAATTGGTCAATAAATTAATTAGTTGAGAGTTGGAATATTAAAATTAGGTCGGGCTTCAGTACAATAAGTTTTTAGGAGTAGCCTCAAATATTTACGGAAGAATATCCCAACAATAGGTTACGAGGGAAAATGTGGAAGAAAATATCTAGTTGTGCTGACGGGGCAACACGTAGCAACATGTGTGGATGACACATGTCACAATTGGACACATGTCACTAAGAGGAAGGTGACATGAGGAGAAGCTGCCGCTATATGGACACTTGGAATCCACTAAGTAAGCCTAAACTACCCTAAAGATGACACCTAACCACTAACCCACCCAACTAGCCTAAACAAATGACACCTAACATGCACTAACCTAACAAAACTTTATCTAATATGATGAAACAACAAAAATAAGGTAACTTCATCATGTCATCTCATAGTTCATGGACCAAAGGAGCAAATGAAGAAAAAGGCATAGAAGCCATTGTTGTAAGCTTGGTTGAAGAGGAAAGAACTCAACCCGAATACAACCTAACTAGTCACAGTACCATTGTTGCTGGAGAGTCTTCAACCGTTGGATCGTGCTTAAATTTAATAAGAAGGTTCAAGATCTTGGTTCTTCATCTTAAACGGTCGGATTTTTGAAACAATCATCTGAGTGTGAGATATTTAGCTTGAATAGTAGACCTAGAGGGTGAGAACTCATCCCGTATACCACCTAACCTGCCACCATAGAAATGTCATCCGAGATTCGTGAGCCGTTGGATCAAACTGAAACTGTGTAAGATGGTTTGGGTCAGGTATTTTTTTGTTGTCACCATTCAAATTTGTGATTAAAGGTCTGTAGCTGGAGATATGAAGCTTGCACCATAGATTATTTTGGTACGTTTTCCCTTGGATTCTTGAGCTCACTTTTGAATCCGACTTCGCCTAAGTCCAGTCATTGTTCTCGTAAGTTTATCCTTCAATTTTGTGTCTTGATTTAAATAGATTCAATGATTGGAATCCTATTGTTGATTCTATTAGTATTTCTGTGTTTCCGAAGAATTGTGATACCTGTACGTGTAATCGAGACAGAAAATGGAACGATGGATGTGTTGGTATGGATGGTGGCATATTTGTGGAAGTTGTTGGAAAGCATGCCGAGATTCGTTCCTGTAGTGTGTACAAGTTCGAGTGCTTTAGGGGAAAGCGTGCACTATTAGGTGGGAGAAAGAACCTTACTATCGTCGGAGAGGCAAGAGTGTTATAAAATACAATGATAGGTGTAGGGGAACCTAAACCCTACTAGTGGCCCAGTAATCGACAATGCCAAAATCATGTTGGCGACTACCTTGTAGTACCAATGATGATTTGAGGATTGTAGATTTATCGATGTTAGGTTAATTTTACGTAAATCGAGGATGTCTTTTATTTATTGTTGAGTTGCTTGCTATGTGCTTGTTGACTGATTGTGGTTTAACATGCTTTATATGACTTTCCATGATAACATGCTTGTTTTATTGTTATTTAATATATTTATGATGTGAAACATGCTCAGTATGCTTAACCTGTGATATTTGTGATTTTATGCTTAGTTGGCCTTTAGGCAATGATTTACGATGTTTGGAGATGTGCATGCTAGGGAGTGTATAATATGAGACTTAGGGGTGTCTAACCTAATAAAAATATAATTTTATGTGTGATGAGCTTCTATGGCATTATATGAGATTGTATATGAGTTTGATGAAAAGGTAAGGGCACTAGGTTATGACCCAGTAATAATTAGTGAGACTCATACTAGTTTTAATGGTGTTGTTCACAGCCGTGTGGATGATACACACAAGGTCAGAGTATATGAGTACAGATACCTGATATCACGGGATAGTTGATTAGTGATGCTACCATGATACTCTTGTAGTCCTTGTCGAGCGGCTTTGTGTGTAGCTTCGGGATACTTATATTATCGTGTGTAGCTTCGGGCTACTTATATTATTATGTGTAGCTTCAAGCTACTTATGTTACTAGGTGTAGCTTCGAGCTACTGTGTTGTTTCGGACCACTTATATATATATATATATATATATTAACATCCCTAACAGGAATGAGGGATGTGTGACAGGATTTGTAGGTGGCCACATCAGCATACATGCATAATTGCATGAGTAATAAGGGTAGAGGTTGATCCAAGAACTTTGAGGATGAGCTCAATGGAACTCCTTATGAACCAGATGCTGGCATATCAGTTTGTACCTTATGGGACCCTACTGATGGGGTACCCTATACAAATATTGTATTCATGTTTATATATATGACATGTGTTGTTATGTTATGCCTTTTATATTTAGGTTTTTAATATCCTGCTTTTTCTATTATATACTCTTAGAATTTGGGCTTGAGCCAAACTCAACCCCAAAAGCTAGCTTGTAAAGTGAGGATGACCCAAGCTTTATAAGCACTACTTTGGCCAAAGCTTTATAAGCACTACTTTGGTCATATCTCTCAGCGATGTGAGACTAAACACACCCCTCATACTCAGCACAATGAAGGTGCTGGAGGCTGCAATGAAAGCAGCCCAAACGTGCCGCAATTAAGGCAACTAGGGACGAATCGCAATTAAGGCGGATTTCCAACATATACATTGAATGTTTATGTCACAATTAAGGTTTAGTTAATTAGGTTTTTCTTAACGAGGCATCGAGGTGTCTCACACTTCAACTTTTATATATAAATAGAAATAGATAATAGATAAATAGAAACTTACATAGCATTTCTCATCTTTCACATACACTCTAGGGGTCGACTCGGTTTGCTCATCGGTTCGATTCTTGGCGGTGTTAAAATAATGCTTGGCCAGCGGATGCCACACCCCACGAACAGTGATTAGTCCTTCGTTAACAACGTTGAGATACACTGGGTTTAGAATAGGGCTGACAAAATGATCCATAAATTCATTATCCATCCAATCCATCCATGAGAAAATTCATCCAATCCACCCATTTATAAAATAAAAAGCAAATGAGTTGGATTGGGTTGGATTGATTTTTTTAGTGGATGGTTTATGACCCATCCAATTTTTTCTAAAATTCCATTGGACCAACAACTAAAAATTAGTGGATCAGTTTTTATCCACTCAAAACCATGGGTGTGGGTCAGTGGAATGTTGGTGGTCTCACGTTGTGGCTTCTCCACCTTCCATTACCACACATCACACTCACTGCACAATTAGATTCAATCATGTCCGTTGTTATCTATATTTTAAATAAAACTTTGTATTTGGCATGAATCAGTTTCGGTTGATACTACTTGGTGCTGCTTGAGTAACACAATTGTGCTGAAAGCCCATGGATATTGGATTGGAGTAGATAGAGAGTAGAGAGGACAGAGGGAGGGGGAGAGAGGGGATACAGGGAGAGAGAGGGTGAGAGAGGGGGAAGAGAAAATATTTTAAAAGTACGTAAAAACTGTTAAAATAAATTTTAACGTATAATAATATAACTTTAAATGGATGGTTTGGATATCCATTCATATAAAAATGATTAATGGATGAATTTGATGGTTTTTTATTAAATGAGTCATGGATAGATTGTATTTTTTTAATATATTTTTAGTGGATAAAAATGGATTGATAGATTATTTTTATCAAATCGTTTATGATCCAAATCAAAATCCATCTAGTCCATCCATTTGCCACCACTGTTTAGAACCAAAAAATTTCTCATCTTTCACATTGCCCTTTTTCGAGACAATTTCACAAGATATGCTTATTTCTTTTCCGAACGAGTAGGGTGGTACATGGTAATTTATTAGACCATTGTTCATGCCATTTTTTTGTTAGCAGTTGTACATGCCATTTGGGGGCAGATTTAGAAACAAAATGTACATTACAGAATGTTTTAGAGCTTAGGCATAATCTCACTCCAACACACTCGATCCACAAGACGGTGATTCGATCAAACTTCGATTTCTACTTTGACAATAACTCATCGACGACCTCTCCTCAAGATCTTCTTAGTATGCATTAAGCTAATGTCTCCCCCTAGTAATCTGTAAGATGAAAGTATGAGACCCAGAGATTTGAACAACTGAAAATCGTGGTTAATAACTTTTGAATTGAATGTAATTAACCTGCTCGAAAATTGTTGTCCCTTCAAAAATCATGTATCTTACCATATATGCAATCGGTAGGAACAGCAAAACTAAAACCATCAAACATTCGAAAGGACCTTAACATAAACTCTAACGAGCCCGGGCAAAATCAGTCAATCACAAGTCACAACAATAACACTCAACAATGAAGTGAAGTGAAGCAGGTCACATGCTGAAATAAGTTGCAGAAAGAGTCAAACAATGACAGCAATAAATTAAAAGATTCGAACTCTATAAAATATTGTTCGTGCACAACGAGGCACCAAAAGCCAAACCTTATCATAGCTTTTATAAGCTTTGTAATATCATGCAAAATCCTAATGAGTTGTTATTCTATTCACCTAAACGACAAGCGAATCTGATAACGATTTCGGAGGGTCCTCCACTGTTGCCATTGTCGCTATCTTACATGACTTCCATATTATTACTATTAAAAATAACCCCTCATCTTTATTCTTCTCTTCTTAGACCAAAGGCTTGGTCATGTTCACTTCAATGGAAAGTGGCGAGTGTATATGGTTTTTAGTTTTAGTGTTGTTAGGGTGTTTTGTTTCCTCGGAGTGCAAGTATATAAGGTACAATACTACTTCAAGTGTTGTTCCTGGGAAGCTCAATGTTCACTTGGTTCCTCACACTCACGACGATGTTGGATGGTTGAAGACCGTTGATCAGTACTATGTCGGTTCCAACAACTCCATTCAGGTCTTTCATTCATTCATTCATTCACTATGTCTTTTATGTGTACTCTTGATTAAATTGAAAATTTGTTATTCGTGGTCTAATTTTTGGTTTCAGAATTGCAGGGAGCGTGCGTTCAAAATGTGCTAGATTCCATGGTACCCGCATTGTTGGCTGACAAGAATCGCAAATTCATATATGTTGAACAGGCAAGACCATAGTATAAAGTGCAGTTGACATTAATTAAGAAATTTCAAGTCATAATATATATACATATATATATATATATATATATATATATATATATATATATATATTTTATGATAGTGATATGACAAATGGTAATGTACAAAACTTAGGGGAAACCATTAGGAAGGATTTAGAAATCAATCTTGTTATAGATATGATTTATAATGGAACATTATGGTGTCGTTTGAATCATATAACCGACCCCGTCTAGTGGAAAAAGGCTCCATTGTCGTTTCATTGGTATGGTAGTGAGTAATGAAGTATTTCAGTATTAAGAAGACAGAATAACACTGTACCAATTGTTATGCAAATTGAAATCAATTGTTTGCCTTTTCTTTTGGAACCATGGATTTGATAGAAGTTATTTGGTTGTATTGTAGGCATTTTTCCAGCGTTGGTGGAGAGAACAGAGTGAGGCTGTCCAGAACACAGTCAAGCATCTGGTCAACTCTGGTCAATTGGAGTTCATGTATTCATCCATTTAATCTTTTCCTTCACTTTAGACTAAAGAATGTGCTCGGTTAAGTGGGTGGAAAGTGGACATGTGAAAGATTTGTAACTAATCTATTTCTTGCTTTCCGCTTTCCCACTTTCTAGCTCATAGTTGCCGGGTGTGCAGTATGCAGGTTCATTTAGTACACGATTCGTCACTTTTTATATTATTATTACAAGACTTTCTTGAAAGTGAATCCGGTACACAATATGCGTCACAATGAATTTGGTATGCGATACATAGGATTAATGAGAGGACCTGGTAACTATGAAATCTAGCTACTAAACTGAAAACAGTAGAACTACTGGTGTAAAAACAACTGATTCCTTTTTTTTTTCTTCTCATAATAAATGTGTCTCAGAGGTTAGTGTCACAGCTCGTGGGACCTTGTTCAATGATCAATGATTACTACATGTTTGCTTTAAAGTAGCGAAATATCTTCCAGTTCAAATCACATTTACTGGTCTTTGTAACCTCAAACTTGCATCAACTAATTCCTAAGATTTTTTATTGCAGAAATGGTGGTATGTGTATGCATGATGAGGCTACCACACATTACATTGACATGATTGATCAGACAACCCTTGGACACCAATTTCTCAAAGAAGAATTTGGTGTCACTCCGAGAATAGGATGGCAAATTGATCCATTTGGACATTCTGCAGTGCAGGCTTACTTATTGGGAGCAGAGGTACAGTTTTGCTTTAGTATATACAGAATGCCAATTTAATGATGGAAAAGGAAATGATATTGAAGTCGATCTACTAAGTACTAAAAAAATCTCTATATTTCTCTAATTCTCTTCATAGTATTGCTACTTGTATCTAAAGCACAACTCTTGTTGGCATAGGTTGGATTTGACTCTCTATTCTTTGCACGGATTGATTACCAAGACAGAGCTACGAGGAAAGATGAAAAAACCCTTGAATTTGTGTGGCAGGGCTCTAAGAGCCTTGGTTCGTCTGCACAAGTGAGTGCTCCAATGTCGTTTATGATTTTTACATGGACAATACCAACTTAGGGCACTGATTAAGGAATAAAAAAAGAAAGTTTCATTGAAAAGTGATTTATTCCAATTTTGAGAAGGGTTATCTTTAGGACACTGATTAACAACACTCTTCTTGTATTGATGTTGCATAAAAAAAAAAAAAATTTAAAAAAAAGGTAAATTTTTTTGCTCCTGTTTGTTTGACTTTCTTTTGCAAGTAAGCTTTGACTTGCGGATCCGTGAAATTGTTCATTTATTCAGATATTTTCTGGTGCGTTCCCTGAGAATTATGAACCTCCCACCAGTAATTTCTACTTTGAAGTTAATGACAATTCTCCTATTGTCCAGGTAAAATCTAAATCAAATATTGCTGTAGGGTCTATTAACTTTTGTTTGAAATATGTATTAAGTAAACTTATGCATGTTAACTTGAAGGATGATGTCAATTTGTTTGACTACAATGTCCCTGATCGCATAAATGAGTTTGTCTCAGCCGCAATATCACAGGTATGAAACTGATTGTTAGATGAGTGGTTGGATCTATATCTATATACTGCAAGTGCAATTTGCTTTGTTTGAAATGCACTTTTAAATAAATATACCAGGAAATTTTAAATAAATTTATCATATAAAATTGCTGTGTCTGCAATTGTGTGTCTTTGATGCTTTTAAGTTATTGATGTTAAGGTCTTGGTAGTCAATGTTTGCTTTGTTGTATGAGTAAAAATGAAAATAGAGATGCTCATATTGAAGTACTTCAATTTTTTTTATATTCATATTTAATCTCATTCAAACTTCTTTAAAGCTTTATCAGTTGCAGTTAGAAAATGATTCGAGTCTACAACCTCCACTGACTATCCTGTTTCAGGCAAATATTACTCGCACAAATCATATAATGTGGACAATGGGGACAGATTTCAAGTACCAATATGCACATACCTGGTTTCGGCAACTGGACAAGTTTATTCACTATGTCAATCAAGTAACTTATCTTCAAATCTTTTCTTAGTTCACAAGTTTCTTTACTTAACTACTGCAATTTTAGCTCTTTAAAGTTATTCTCTTTGGCCTGTTAAGTTTGACTGATCCAATCCAAATTAAATGTTCACTTCTCTGATAAATGACATCTTATATGATACATCTGCTCTTGAATTTAAATAAATTGACCTTAGTTTGTAAGCAATTGAGTGGTTTGACATACTAATGGGACAACTGGCTAATGCTTATTTAGGATGGCCGGGTTCATGCCCTATACTCGACCCCATCAATATATACTGATGCAAAACATGCTGCATATGAGGCCTGGCCAATCAAGACTGATGACTTTTTTCCGTGAGTTTTCAAATGCAAAACATGCAGTAGCAACTCAAAATCACGTTCAGGAAGAAGCTGTAGGTTTGACTTATGCCTGCGACGTGATTTTGAGAATAACACTTGGGTTGCTGAACTGCCTACCCAAACACTCACTTCATGAGTAGCTGCATATTAGCACTCTTCCTCATTATTCTAACTTGTTACTTCATATTTGGCCCATGCATTTGTTAGGTATGCTGATCGTGTAAATGCCTATTGGACGGGGTATTTTACAAGTAGGCCAGCTCTCAAAGGTTATGTCAGATTGATGAGTGGATACTATTTGGTAACTATTCTAACCATTTTTAGTTGAAGTAATTACCTGTTTGGTTTATTTCTAGTTTTATGTTTTCATTTCCTATTTTCAGAAATAATTACAAAACTGTCATCTTGCTTTTATTTTGTTTTCTGTTTTCGTTGTTTTCATTGTTTCCTATACAAATCTTTAGAAGCAGGAAATAGGATGAAAACAAGGTGCATGTTTTATAATTATTTTTTAAAACATGAAATGAAAACACGAAATTATAAACAAACCAAACAGGCCCTTAAGTATTTGGTTGGATTTTAGCTACTCTGAGAGCTTAAGGGGTATCCTGAGCTCCACATTTTATCTTAAAGCTGTGATTTAGAGGAATATAATTAATTCAAACTTGTACTCCATTGGATTACTTTAGAAGGTTATCAGGATAACTCAAGTTGCCTCATATTGCCCTTCAATCTTGAAATAGGCAGCAAGGCAGTTGGAGTATTTTAAAGGGAAGAGTGCTTTAGGTCCTAAAACTGACTCTTTGGCTGATGCTTTGGCTATTGCTCAACACCATGATGCAGTAACTGGTACAGAAAAGCAGCATGTGGCTAATGATTATGCAAAACGACTCTCAATAGGCTACATAGAGGTGATACTTATATATATATATATATATATATATATATATATATATATATATTCTCTTTGAACTTTGTTGTGTTGAATATAACCTCAAAAATGATTTTCATTTTCATGTCTTATTCAGGCAGAGAAGGTTGTTGCTGTGTCACTTGCTTGCTTGACAGAGGCAGCAACCAAAACTGGTTGTAAGAGTCCACAGATTAAATTTCAACAGGTCCTTTTTGTTCAAAAGTTGTTAATGTTTTACCCTGCTTCCTTTACTAGCCTAAAGTATGTTGAGTACTAGTTTTTAGTCTTTAAACAACATCTTAAGGCACCTCGTTCTCGCTAATCTTTTCATGATGACTATAATTTATTGTGTAATTCAATTTGTAGGAAACGTAACGTTCAAGATAAATTACCCAACGATATATTTACCCCTAAATTCATACACATATCTTGTTTGCTTCCTTTTTCTTTTTTATGACAATGAAGCTCATGCTGTGGTAACATCATTAATTCAGGTAATCCATAAAATTCAATGCGGGCAAGTCCAATGAATCTTTTAGAAACTTTAATAACATGTATTTTATGAATTAGGTTATGGTTATTCCTTTGGAACGATTTCTTTTATGAACTTATCGACAAAGTTTTTATACAAGAAAATATAAAGTCTACAGCTTTTAAGAATGAGAGAATATAGGAGGATTTAGAGGTCTTTCATGCATGCTTCAGTGGAGCTGATACAATTAATAGACTAGAGAAGCACTTGATATGAAATATATCTGTTGAGATCCTTGTTTTCCACCCGCATTAGTCCATGCTTCAGATGTTCACTCCTGAGCTTGAGGGGGTGTATTGAGAGTACTACATCGACTAGAGATATGGTCTAAGCAGTGCTTAAAAGGCTTGGGTAATCCTCACCTCTTGAGTTAGCTTATGGGGTTGAGTTAGGCACAAACTCAAACTCTAAGATGGTATCAAGGCCTATCATAGATCTGTTGGGCCACCCGCAGATGTCCAGTCCTGCAAACTTCATGCTCCAGTCGTCCAGTCCTGGGCGTGAGGGGGGTGTTGGAGTCCTACATTGGATAGTGATATGGCCTGAATAGTGTTTATAAGCTGGGGGCAACCCTCATCCTTTAAGTTAGCTTTTGGGGTTGAATTAAGCCCAAATCCAAATTCTAAGATGGTAACAGAGCACTTGATATGAAATATATCTATTGGAAATGAAATTATGTAAGAAATCTGAGGAAGTTTCTGTTGGATATCAGAGTAACGTAGTAATATTACGTAGCTAAAATAAAGATGAGAAACTTTCACTAAATGGAATATTATTATAACCTCTCTCTAAATACAAGAAGAGAACATAACACTCATTCTTGTAATATAGGAGAATACATAACCTTACAGGAGAAACAATGTTTTCTCTCTGTGGATTTCTCTCTCTGAAGATGGGATGAATAATACAAAAAAATGACATCTATTTATACAGCACCTATTACTATTTTATTTGTTGGTTAAAGAGAAACTTATTCTGTTTCTTAAATTTCCTATGGCAACAACTTCACCACCCTTTTATTTAGTAAAAAAGTTGTGGTGTTGACCTCTTCAAAACATTAAAAATGACTTTACGTTCTCACAATCTCCCACTTAAAGTCACTTTTGTGAACTTTCTATCATGCCAACTTCTTGTTGCTCACATTTATGAAAGGCCATAGGAGGATCGACACCATGTAAACTTATCAGCATTGATTGGCTTCGTCATAACATCTGCTAGGTTGTCTTTGGTGTGAATTTTTTGCATATCCACACTCCCTTCCTCTACCACTTCTCGAACAAAGTGGTATTGAACACCTATGTGCTTTGTCCTGGAATGAAAGGCTGGATTCCTTGCAATGTGCAAGGCACTCTAACTGTCACAATACACAACAATTTGTTGTTGATTCTGACTGAGTTCTTCCATTAACCTTTGTATCCAAATAGCTTCCTTGCAAGCTTGCGTAGCTGCCATATATTCAGCTTCTGTAGTAGATAGAGCTACAACAGTCTGTAATTTGGATAACCAGCTTACTGCTCCTCCTGCAAGTGTGAACACATAGCCAGTAGTAGATTTTCTTTTGTCAAGATCACCTGCAAAATCTGAATCAACATAACCCCTGACAATGAATTCTGATCCTCTAAAACATAATGCGACACCCGAGGTTCCTTTAATATATCTCAGGATCCTCTTAACAGCATCCCAATGCTCTTTACCAGGATCTGCCATAAATCGACTAACCGCTCCCACTGCTTGCGCAATGTCTGGTCTTGTACATATCATGGCATACATAAGGCTTCCCACAGCTGATGCATACGGTACTCGAGACATTTCCATCCTCTCTGCTTCACTGATAGGACTCATACCTGAGGATAATTTATAATTGACAGGAAGTGGGGTAGATATTGGCTTACAATCTTGCATGTTGAAGCGGCGCAAGACCTTCCTTAGATAATTCTTTTGAGAAAGCCAAATCTTCCTATACTTTTTGTCTCGGTGAGTTTGCATCCCTAAAATCTTGTTTGCTGGTCCCAAGTCCTTCATATCGAACTCCCTAGCCAATTGTGCCTTCAATTCTTGGACTAGATCTTTGTTGGGGCCTACCACCATGTCATCCACATACAACAGCAAAATGATAAAGTCATTATTACCAAACCTCTTGTAGTACGTACAATGGTCTGCACTCAACCTGTTGTATCCAAGGCTAATAATGAAGGAATCAAATCTCTTGTACCAACATCTCGGCGCCTGCTTTAGACCGTACAGAGATTTGGTCAACCTACAAACCAAGTTTTCTTTTCCTTGTTCTTCAAAGCCTTCTGGTTGGAGCATATATATTTCTTCTTCAAGCTCTCCATGAAGAAAAGCAGTTTTTACATCTAACTGTTCAAGATATAAATCAAATGCAGCACACATAGCCAGAACTACTCTGATAGTAGTGAGTCTAACAACCGGAGAAAATATCTCATTGAAATCGATACCTTCTTTCTGAGCATATCCTTTGACCACCAGTCTTGCACGATACCGTTCTACTTGATCATTACCATCTCGTTTGATCTTGTATACCCATTTGTTCCCGATGGCTTTCCAATCCTTTGGAAGTTCAACAAGTTTCCATGTTTGGTTTCTATGTAAGGCTTCCATTTCTTCATGCATTGCTGCCATCCACAGAGAAGCATCCGAGCTGCTTACAGCCTCCTGAAAAGTTGATGGCTCCCCTTCTTCTGTTAGAAGACAATATGCATCGTGGCTTGTCATTACATAGTCTGAGTGCCATGATGGTGTTCTAATATGACGTGATGATCGTCGAACTTCTATATTATCGGCCTCATCTGGTACTCGTTCCTCGTGCACTGGTTCTGCTTCAGAAGAATCTTCTTCTTTAGACTTTCTTTCTATCTCAACTGCAGTAGTTTCTTTGGTAGTGCTGTCATTTTTCTGCTCACTTTGCAATTCATTTTCCGCAAAGACTACATCCCTGCTAACAACAACCTTGTGGGCAGTGGGATCCCACAGGCGATACCCCTTAACATTGTCAGCATACCCCAAGAATATACATTTCCTGGATTTTGGATCCAGCTTTGTTCTTTCTTAGGAGTTGTACATCACGTACACATGACATCCAAACACATGCAGAGAAGAATAATCAGCTGGTTTTCCTTTCCACATCTCCATTGGTGTCTTCAAACCAATCGCCATTGATGGCGATCGATTTATCACATAACAAGCGGTTTTGATTGCTTCTGCCCAGAAAGATTTGGCCACTCCCATTGTTCTTAACATGGCTCTTGTTCTCTCTAGGAGAGTTCTATTCATCCACTCTGCTACACCGTTCTGCTGAGGTGTATGTGAAACTGTGAATTGTCTTACAACACCTTGTTTGCAAAATGCCAGAAAGTTGCCATCTACATATTCTCCTCCATTGTCTGTCCTCAAGCACTTTATTCTTTTACCAGTTTCAAGCTCCACTTGTGCTTTGAATTCCTTGAACACTGAAAACACATCTGACTTCTTCTTGATTGGTACACCCATAATCTTCTGGAATAATCATCAATGAATGGCACAAAATATTTTGATCCTCCCATAGATATTTCTGGTGATTCCCACACATCAGAATGAATCAAGTCCAATATGTGTTTGCTTTTAATAGTTACTCTAGGAAACTTCAATCTATGCTGCTTACTTATCACACAATGTTCACAGAAGGGTAAATTTACCGTCTTGAGTCCAGGCAGGAGATTCCGTTCCGGAAGAACTTTCAAGCCACGTTCTGACATATGGCCTAGTTTACGATGCCACATTATTGCTGTCTCTTATTGGCTCGCTTTTGCAACTGATGCATCTGCTACTTGCAACGTATCTCCTAAAAGCATGTATAGATTGCTTGTGATCTTCTCTACTTTCATTACTACAAGATTTCCTTTCACTACTTTTAAGATCCCACCTTCAATATGGACCTTACACCCGAGGTCATCCAATTGCCCAGTAGACAATAAGTTCTTCTTCAATCCCTTTACATGTCGTACCCTTTGTATTTTGCGAACAGTGCCATCATGCATCTTTAATCTAACAGTACCGACTCCAGCAATTTCTAAGGCATGATCATTTCCCATGAACACAGATCCTTCTGAGATAGGCTCATAAGTGCAAAACCAATCGCGATGTGGAGTCATGTGCCATGTCGCTCCTGAATCCATTATCCAGACATCATTGAGTTGTTTTCCGCCTTTAGAATTGGTTGCTGCTTCGCTATATAAGATTTCTCCTTCATCTGAGGTACTTGCAACACATCCTTGAGAGGTTGTTGCTTCGTAATTCTTTTCTCCACTCTTCTTATTATGCCAACACTCCTTCTTCAAGTGCCCTCTCATGCACAATTGTAACATTTGAGATTCTTCCTTCTTCGAGATTTTGATCTACCATGATTTCCACTCCCACTGGAGCCACGTTCTGTTGATCTGCCTCTCGTCATTGTTAACGCCTCTACTTGCTTTGAACTTTCTGATCTTTCTTCCTTATTCATGCGCCTTGATTCTTCTTCAAGAATAGCACCGACAACATCATCAAAATGAAGAGAGTCAACACCATTGTTATTTGTGATGTTGATGATGAGTTAATCATACGAGTTTGGTAAACTCTGAAGTAGAAGTTCTGCACATTCATTTTCTGCTATTTTGAAATTTGATGCTGTGAACTGAGCAAATAACATATTTACAGTGTTGATGTGATTTGTCACTGACGTGGATTCACTCATTCGAAGAGTGTAAAGCTTCCTCTTTAAGAATATTCTAGTGTGAAGAGATTTGACCTCGTAAAGTTTAACAAGAGTATCCCATATCTCCTTTGCAGTCTTCTTCTCTGCAATACTTGACAATACCAAGTCTACCATTGCTAGGTGCAAATTAGCAACAGCATTATCATCCATCTCTTTCCATTTTTTGTTTGGTGATATCTGAGGGTCTGCCATCAATTGCTTCTAGGCAATTATCCTTCTTCAGAACCGCCCTTATCTTCAATTTCCATAGGGAGAAATTACTCCCATTGAATTTCTCAATCTCAAATTTTGCTGCCATGGTTTTACACCAAATATATATATATATATATATATATATATTCAAATGAACCGGCTTATACAATTTCACCGTGAATAGTACCGTATACGTTAACAGTATTGTATGTATTATAGCACACTAGAATAAATCCAGTATACGTTAACAATCACTATAAAAGTATACAACCACACGTGTGAATAGTAACTGTGATCAATAGTCGCAGCGGAATAGTGACAACGAACCAATGGCTTTGATACCACTGTTGGATATCAGAGTAACGTAGTAATATTACGTAGCTAAAATAAAGATGAGAAACTTTCACTAAATGGAATATTATTATAACCTCTCTCTAAATACAAGAAGAGAACATAACACTCATTCTTGTAATATAGGAGAATACATAACCTTACAGGAGAAACAATGTTTTCTCTCTGTGGATTTCTCTCTCTGAGGATGGGATGAATAATACAAAAAAAATGACATCTATTTATACAGCACCTATTACTATTTTATTTGTTGGTTAAAGAGAAACTTATTCTCTTTCTTAAATTTCCTATGGCAACAACTTCGCCACCCTTTTATTTAGTAAAAAAGTTGTGGTGTTGACCTCTTCAAAACATTAAAAATGACTTTATGTTCTCACAGTTTCATGTTGGTTTATTTAGTTTCCTTCTTGAAATTCATACTTTGTGTGCAATGAAAAATTATTAAGGCGATAAATAAAAATCAGGAATTTACAATTCAATGCCATCACTTATCTTACTATGAAACTTAGACAAGTGGCTTCTAACCAATTATCCACTCAGGCCAAGATCAAATCAGTAGATGAAGTGAAAAGATGTATTCCTTTTGAAAAAAATGGAAAAAAATATTAACATTTTCTGAGAAGCGAAGTTCTGAAGACTTCATGCTGAGGTTGAGTTATTAATTGTGCTGTTTAATGATGTCCATTGATTTCTATTGATATCCCTTCTATTTCTTCCATCTTGTCATTACAGTGTCCACTTCTAAACATAACTTACTGTCCAGCATCAGAAGTTAACTTCTCAGATGGGAAAGACCTGGTGAGGAGTTATGACATCTAATCTGTTTCTAATTAGAATGCCATATTTTTTCTATCAAGATTTTCCTGATACATTGCTTCCTGTAGGTTGTTGTTGTTTACAATCCTCTAGGATGGAAAAGAGAGGATGTTATAAGGATTCCTGTGAGTTTCTTCCTTCAAGCACTATTGCTTTATTGCCTTCAGTAACTCCTTTCTTCTTTTATATATATATATATTCTGGTTAAACTACTAATAATCTACTAGCTATATGAATATTATGTCTACTACATGCAGAAGCATTTATTAACTACTTTGCTTTTATGTGCCAATTGCCAATTGCCAATTGATGCCTTTTAGGCAAAGCATTACATTACCTTTTTACCCCTTGTGCTGTGGAATTACCTCATGTATCACCATGAATGAATGTGATAGAACCCAAGAATATAAAGATGGAAGAGTGTGTATTATTTACTGAAAAAGAAAATGTATTACAAGAGAGTATCCCCTGTAACCCCAGAGCAAAGCTCCTCAGAGAAGAAAAGATGGCTCTCTTTCTCTCTCTGCCCAAACCATAAGGTTCTAACCAACAAAATCCATAATGCCCCTCCCTTCCATGCTCTCTCCCTATAACTACTTCCCCTCCAACTAGCCACATAAGCAATTGTAACTAATTCTCTATTCAGCCTAGTTGTTGGGCTTAGGCCCAAACCCAGTATCCTATCAGAATGATGTTTTGAACTTATTATGAAAAATCATATTCCACTAACAAAACACTGCCATCCTCCAATACTGCTTTTGCTCGACATAACTTGTCTATCAAATTTGTCATAGGTTGTCAATGAAAATGTTGTTGTTCGGGATTCAAGTGGAAAGGAAATCCAATCCCAGCTGCTACCAATACTTGATGATTTTCTTAGTTTAAGAAAATACCACACTAAGGCATACCTGGGAGTATCTCCAACTGTTAACCCCAAATATTGGCTTGCATTTTCAGCAACAGTTCCCCCACTTGGTTTTAGCACTTACTATGTATCTAAGGCTAAACAAGCAGGTTTGTCCCTGTCATTGATTCCCTTCCTGAGAGTCATCATGGCTCATGAAAATACGAAAACAATTGAGAAACTATTTTTTGTGTGAAAATAATATCTGGTTTCTCCTTTAAACAAAATTTTGCAATTGCAGCTACTATTTCAGATACATATACGGCATATAAGTCAGGGAATCATAGTGATAGACTTAAAGTGGGCCTGGGAAACTTGAAACTAATTTATTCTGAAAAGGAAGGGAAACTTACTCAATATATCAACAACAGAAGCAAGGTATGTGATTTGGATGGTACCTTACTATTTATCCCAATCTAGAGCTAAAGTCTAAAACCTTTTAAGTTAGTGATGCTAAAGATCTATACTATAAGAATTATATGATATTCTGTTCATAATGAAAGGTCAAAGAATCTCTAGAGCAGGCATACAAATTTTATGCTGGGAATGGAAATGATGGAACACAAATTGCTCAGGTGATAACATTTTTCTAACCATAGAATGTTGGTTAGTTTTTCTTTTCCTAAGATACTGCTTTTATCAGGCTGATAGATGGTTTGATTATGAATACGATTACTTATATGAAGCTATTGATTTAAATGTTCTAAATTGCTATAGGCATCTGGAGCATATATTTTTCGTCCTAATGGTTCATCATCTCCCATTAAATCCTACTTGGAGGTGAAGTCTTCTATCAAAGCACTTAAGTTCAATTACCAATATTCAGTGGTAGCAAGAGATTAATGAGTTGTTATTTAAAAACTTTCAGTCTCCCCTCACAGTCTTGCGAGGACCAATTGTGCATGAAGTGCATCAGAAGATCAATTCATGGATATATCAGGTAGTATTGTTGTTGTTTTGAACTTGGAACATCACAAGAAAATGAAATGTCTTCCTTATTGAGAGCGAGCCACAGATAATATAAATCCACTTTACCATTTTCTTGATTCTTCAAACATCTATGGCTATTCTATGCTTGCACAAGTATGTGAGAGGTGGAGAAGGCTTATTCTTTAGCTTCTATAATCAAAAGCTCCATAAAGCTCAATATTTGACCATGGCTTAATTGAACAGACCACCAGACTGTACAAGGGGAAAGAGCATGCTGAAGTTGAGTTTATTGTAAGTCTTTTATACTTCAGATTTTAATATTGTCTATAGACTATATAATAATGATAAAGATCATAATATCAGGTTGGACCTATACCCATTGATGATGGAGTTGGCAAAGAAATAGCAACTGAGATTCAAACAAATCTGGCAAGCAATAAAATGTTCTATACTGATTCCAATGGACGAGATTTTATTGAACGGGTACGTCAAACAGGTTGAAATGATTATTTATAGTTATAGTTTTTTATATGAATTCCCAACCTAATGTTTTGTAATGATAACACATACCTTTACAGATTCGAGACTATAGAAAAGATTGGGACTTGGAAGTAAATCAGCCTGTTGCTGGAAATTATTACCCTGTATGCTTTGTTGAATCATGAATACTGTGTTCCAGGATGCTACATGAAGACACAGTCCTTGAAGTATTAAATTACTGAGATCTAGTTTCTTGTTTCAGATCAATCTTGGGATTTACCTGAAAGACAATAGTAAAGAATTCTCTGTATTGGTAGATAGATCTGTGGGGGGTCTAGCATTGTAGATGGGCAATTGGAACTAATGGTTCATAGGTTTGTTATGTTGTTCAACTGCTTATACTGATTATGTACCATTCCATGTTCCACCAATCAAACTCTACTGTTTCCATTATTTTATTTTATATAGGAGGTTACTTGCAGATGATTCTAGGGGTGTTGCAGAGGTACTGAATGAAACAGTTTGCATCCATGATAAGTGCACTGGATTAACTGTAAGAAAATCCAAGCAATCTGTGAAATTTGGGTTGGCAACGACCATGGTTTCCACATCTGGCCTATTCATCACATTTAATATATTATGCAGGTACTAGGAAAGTATTATTTCAGAATCGATCCTGTGGGAGAGGGTGCTAGATGGCGTCGATCATTTGGTCAGGAGATATACTCACCATTTCTTTTAGCCTTCACTGAGGTGGTTAAAGAATGGTTATTAGAAGTGTTTGAATTGTCCAGTGAGCTGAACTTCTAGCTTAGTATTGATGAACATTTTGTTCATTTTTTGCATATCTTCTAGAGTGAAGGTAACTGGAGAGATTCTCATGTCACAACCTTCTCAGGACTGGATTCCTCATTCAACTTACCAGACAATGTTGCAATAATAACCCTCCAGGTGTATATCTTTCACCTTTGTCCAATGAAGAAACATACTAAGATTACTACCTCTCCTAGAATTACCTAAAGAACGTAAGCCTGAAAGTATGTCCAAAATATGTCTTCTGAATGTAACATAGCACTCTCTCGCTAAGCGATAAGACCTTTAAATATTTTCCATGAATTTGTATTCCTAAGTAAGCTGGGTTTTTTAATGGACAGTGTTGAGGATTTATAGGATTCTTGCTTACTAGTTACTACTAATGTTATGCCATCTTGAACTCTGCAGGATCTGGCTGATGGAAAAGTTCTACTTCGGCTGGCACACTTATATGAGGTATATACTCTTCAGCAAGCATCTATCTGCTTGTTTATCTTACACTATTACAATTCATGTTCAACTTCTGATGAATTCAGAGTTAAGAGGGGAATAATTCTTGTCTTGGTTTGAATTGAAGAATATATATTTTTTCTAGGCAAGGTGATTCTATGTCACCATAAATTTATTGATAAAAAGAAGAAGAAAAAAAGAAAACAAAATCATGGGGTGACATAAACCAAAACCCATGCAAAATAAATAGAAATCATTTAAATTTAACATTAGGTCTTCTATTTTTTCTACTTCTACGATTTTGACCTAATCACTGTGAAATTAGAGTCATCCTCAACAGCATTATCATTAAAGAAATTATATTAAAGAATGTACAATGACATTATATTAAAGAAATTAAGAATGATTTCTTCCAATTAAATGATTTATCCTTCTCATTGTCTCTTCCCTTATTTCAACTGTTTTTAAGCCATGTTTTCTACACACTCTGAATTCATTTTCTTGATAATGCAAGATTGGCGAGGACAAGCAACTTTCTGTTACAGCAACTGTAGAGCTTAAAAAGGTGTTCCCGGATAAACAGGTAAAACAGCATGACAACTGATACTTCGTTTGTAGCTGACCATTTCATATTTATCTTGTCTTTGTCTAAGGCATTTCATATTTAATTAAATTGTATTCAGATAAACAAAGTAACTGAGGTGAGCTTATCAGCTAACCAAGAAAGAGCAGAAATGGAGAGGAAGAGATTAGTCTGGCAAGTAAAAGGGTCACCTCAAAAACCCAAGGTACCAAGGGGAGGACTAGTAGAGCCAGAAAAGCTAGTTGTAGAACTTGCTCCCACGGAAATAAGGACCTTTATTATCAGTTTTAGACAGTAAAGGTTCACCAAGACCACTACTGAAAAATAAGCAATGCACTCAGAAATGTCCATCATTATGTGAGAGTTTATGTTCCTGTTCCTCAATATTGTAAGGACTCATGTTCAGTCCCAGTAAGTTTATTGTTACTCACTTCTTCTCTTTTTCTCTTGACATCTAATCAAATGTTATGACACCACTTTTTCTTTTTCTTTGGTTTGTAGTTCGTCAAATCAAACTGCATGTGGTGATTTTTCATCAAATTATTGATTACTTTATTGGTGATTCAAGATATAATATTTTGGAGTGTTAGGAACTCTCAAGTATGTGATTAATAATGCTCCGACGTTAAAGTGTTAGATAATCCTTGATAACTTAAATGTTAGTTTGAAGGAAAAATGGACACCATATGTGTCAAAAGAAAATAAATATAGAGTGGGTGAAAACAATGGTGGATTATATGGTGTAGTCGGTAAGTTGGGTCTACACCGGTGTAGACTTTGTGTGAGTTGTGTTAGAAAAAATTTCAACCGTTAGATTTATTATTAAATTTAATCAACAACTATGATTTGTTGGTCTAATAATACACTGCTGACCGGTAACTTGCTTTCCACATTTCCACGTTAGAACGAAAGTTGTACCTATTAGTTGGAAACATTAGTTCATCCGATGACCTAGCAATGAACCACTTGGGTCCCCTTGAAAGTTGAAACACAAGCACAGTGCGTCCCCCAGAAAACACTTTCAATTGCTGCTCCTCATTCTTTTCTTTTCCTTTTTTTTTGTTGGTAAGTTGGGATTCTCATCCTCTATGTACATGAAATGATCAAGCATAGATTGAAGATCTCCTTGAACAAAACCAAGCTGTGGTCCCTTACCTAATTGATTTCTAGCTATGCCTTTCTGATTCTCAACTTTCTTACAACCCCCAGATTTTTAGCTATGTCGAAGTTGAAAAAATTGCTGGGAGCCACTATGAATTTTCTGTTGCAGACGAAAGGGGCGAAGGGAGGTAGTGGAAGACATGGCATTTGGTGTTTTACTTCAAATAGAAATAAGTTTCATAACCTGTCATATCTATGTTTACCGGCGTCGTGGTTGGTTGCCTTGGTTTTACTAAAATTGTCTTTCTTGCCACAGGTTCGATCCTCTGCTAGAAAAATCGGATTTTGGGTAAACGCCCTTCTTGTTCCATGACAAAAAATGCGTGGGTCATTTTACTCTCTGATAAAAAAAAAATTATTTCGTTAATCCTTAACAATTACTAATTGGGATAAGTTAGTCACTGACAATTATTATGAAACATTATAGTCCCTAACAATATTTAAAGTGAGACTTATTAGTCTCTGACAATTAGTTTCGTGGGACAATCTAGTAACGAACGCTGACTAATAGAGTGAATGTAGGGACTAACTTGTCCCAGTTAGTAATTGTCAGGGACTAACAGAATAGTTTTTTTTTTTGTCAGGAACTAAAATGGCTCACACACTTTTTGTCAAGTACCAAAATGGGCCTTTACTCTCAGAATTTTTGTTGTTCATTTTCTTTTAAATAAAAAATGTTTACAAAACAGGGGAAGAAAGGGATCGAACATGCAACCTCGGATTTTTTGTGGGTCATTTTCTTTTAAATAAAAAATGTTTACAAAATAGGGCAAGTAAGGGAACGAACACGCGACCTCTTCAAGAAAGAGTAAAGATAGTTGCACACCCAAAGTTGATACATTGGTTAATCGGTACAAATATTTGGTTAATTCAGTTCATTATATGGTTAATCACGTGTAAATATTTGGTTAATTCATGATGACCCATTAATCATATAAAAAAACTGAATTAACTATATATTTATATGTGATTAACCAAATATTTACATGATTATGAAAAATAAGCCTCATATAACCCATTAACCATATAATGAACTGAATTAACCAAAAATTTACATAAGATTAACCAAGGTATCAACTTTGGGTGTCAAATCCAGGTGTTCACCTATCATTACTCAAAAGAAATGCCAACGCCACCTACCATTTTGTTTGAAATTTAGAATGTGTCAATGGTTGACACTTATTTATATTGGAATTTTAAAAGATATAAATCAACGTCGTTGTCATCCGCTACCTCCGTCTTCGTCCTTCGTCAAAACAAAAGAATGGATTTCTCTATAACTTAGCATTTATAAATGAATTTCAATAAAAAAAAGGATTTTCTGTGAAATACTTTTATTCAACAAAAATATTCCTGCAAGCTTGGATAAGTTGCGGAGGTTTCATTTTGTATTTGTGTTTCACTGAACGAAAAAGAATAAACACGTTGAAATATGAATCTAGTATACGAGACGTTGGAATACTAGTGTTCTGTAATAAACACGCAGATCTTGGATCCGTGTCACGTTGTTGTGGACTTGGTGTCCTAATCACGTTGTTGTGGACTTGATGTCCTAATCACGTTGTGAACGTTGTTAAAGGTGAATGTTATTTTCTATGACCACAAGCCTAAGACTGGTGCATCGGTTTCAGGCGTTGTGACTGAGCACTCGGACTTCATGTCCCGTGTTGATATTAAAAAATCTTAAAAGTTAAAGATTTATAAATAGTCGTTAGCCTTTGAGTTTCGTCAAGGAAAGAATGAACACAAAGAAAACGTTGAGAACAAATTGTTTTTCATGCATGATTTGGTAGACGTGCCACACGTTGTTAGGAATGATACCACGAAGGGCGGGGTATTCACATCACATTGCAACATTGTGCCTTGATGAACAATGAAATCCATCTCACTGTGTCTTGGGTTGGACAATGTGTTTTGGAATCCATAAGCATTGCATCCTGGACTGGACAATGTGCTATGGTAATCATGTTGTGCCTAATATACATGGCTAATCACATTGTGCCTAATATACCTGGCAATTGAGTCTGATCAACTCATAAAATGATGATGGGATCTCATGAGATTAAGTTAGAGCCTGAATATTAAAGTGTCATGCATATTTTTTTTAAATGATGATGACTGTTCGGGTATGAAACCCATTGATAAAATACTTGTCTATTTCTGAGAAATTATGATACATGATTCTATATGTCTATATGATGTTTTGTATATCACGCATGTGGTTATCGTGTTTAAATCCATATATTGGTGTCTCACCCTTACAAATATATCAGGTTCTTCTGGTTTCGCTGTTGTACCTCGGTACTCTAGTACAGATGGTGCAGAGGAGTTTTCCTAAGTCACTCAGAGACTTAGATCTAGAGGTTTGAGAAAGTATTTGATCGTGGAATGACCACGGGGGTCTTTGCAATAAATGTCTTGTAGAAGAGACTAGCTTAGGAGTCTTGGTTGGATTATATATTTGAAAGGTCGGTAAATGTGGTATTATACTTTAGTCTTTCGTTTAATTTTCTCTTTTTGAAAATTGAAACTTTTGAGAGAAGTTGTATGTCGTGGCGACTTTGTTATAAATATGATTTTACTGTTTAAATGTAGGCATCTTCATCCGCAGAATAAAATTTTTATACCCCAGTTTTCTAACTTGAAAGAAAACAATTTTTCCGAAAACAACCAGCAAATTACTTTTTAATTTATTTCCACACGTGTTTTCAAAGTAATGCCCAGGGGGGGTGTTACACTCGGCAACAAGCTCCTAGCTTCTCTTGTCTTCGTCTGCATATACATAGCATTTGATTTTGGTCGACCAAACGATCCCTTCGATCTTCGTCGAACGAAACCACAATATACAAATCCTTTAGTGACGACTTCGTCCAATGGAAACTTGTTTTTCTCCTGCCTCTGTTCAAACATGATCTCAACGACATAGACAAAACCCATGCCTCATTTTCAACCAACCTCGTAATAAATTTTTTTACCTTAGGACAGACCTATTAATTAATGGAAACAAAACAAAATCAAACTCTAGATCTGAGCATCTGCAACCATTACACCACCAACCAACTGCATATCCGCAACACTCGCCCCCCAAATCGTCTTTACCAACCGCATCTATGAGGCTTACAATCGTCTTCACAACTTTCGGTCCCCGTCAAATGCTCCCACATGCTCTATTTCACTGATGACATACTCTTCTAGCTCTGTTTCAACTCAACAAGATCAGCCAAACCTAACCAGTATTTGTGACACCCTTCTACCCCGCTTGTTAAAAACATACATTTTAATATAAAACAATTAAAGGAAAGACATGCATTTTATTGGAAATAAAATAAAATAATGTCCATGGGTAGAAAAGTCCCACATGAACCAATTACAATGCAGAAAAGGAAAATAAGTTTAAAACAATTAAACCATAGCAAATAAATAACCCAACCCGATGTCACGACTCAGAGCTGGTACAACCGTTCCGGAAATATATCCTCGGAATACAACCGAAATAAACTAACATAACATAAACTAGCCCTAACTATGAGTGGCGGCTCCTCAGAGTCACTCCTCTCCGGGCTGCTCGCCATCCTCTGCAAGGTGCCTATCAGGCCAAACACAAACAAACAGACATATAAAGGGAGTAAGAATCGTTTAAACATATTAGCAAGGAGATAGGTAGTAAAATAAATAGCAAGCATAGCAACATCATATCAAACATCAACATCACTGTCATCATTATGCTATGCAGTGCAATGCAGTCCTACTCCGCTAAACCATCAATGCATGTGGATCCATTAAACTCGGGATGAACGACTTCGGAGTTAAATATCCACATTGAGAATCTACTCAACGTCGGAGAATCTACTCCTTGGATAGCCAACGCATCAAACCAATGAATGCCTCATCACGGGGGCTCTAGGAGAATCTACTCCAACCATGGATGGCCAGATCACCGTACTCTAGGACGACCTCCCCTATGTCGAACATCCCTCAACAACAACTCTGATGCAATGCGTATGCAACACAACAACAATAGCAACTCCACCTCCATAACTTCAACAGAATCGACCGAAGATAACTGCGGAATCGACCGCACAACATGCCTCACGGAATCTACCTGAGGACTTGAGCGGAATCAACCGCAGTACCTGGGGCAAACTCTCGGCCACCAAGATACAACAACAACACCTTAGACCCAAACCACGGGGTCAAGGCCTCCTTGGCCAAAAAGCACCAAGGCACGTCTCATCAGCTAGCAGCACCCAAAAGGGCATCGATTTATCAACTTAACACCTCACCATCTCATCATTTTAATTATCTTTAGTAGACATTAGCCAAGTTGTCTAATCGTTTATCATTGTTGGGAAGTGGGGTTTGAAACCCCTTAAAGTCCTTTAATTCTGTTCTGTCCAAGAGGGTTGAGCACGGTCGTGCTCGTAACCCAGCACGGTCGTGCTTAAACACGTGAGGGGTGTGCTCCCCTTTAAGTGAAGCACGGTCGTGCTTCTTATTGAGCCCGGTCGTGCCCAGCAGCACGGTCGTGCTCTTTGTCCTGTACGGCCGTGCTGAACAGCGCAGCCATTTACCCAGAATTCAACTGGGAGCAAGGTCGTGCTCTCTGTTCAGCACGGTCGTGCTCATCGCACGACAGTGCTGTTCTGGGCCGGAACAGAGACTAAGTTTTTAACCAATTTTTATGCTTTTACATCTATTAATCCTAAGTCCATTAACAGTGCGTGTTAAGGACTAAAATACATCATCAACTCCGAAATCACTTCAGCCAATCAACATCATGTTAACAACAATTATTATCATTATACCAAACTCATAGAGCAACCAACATAATATTCACGAATTCATCAACATATTTATGTCAACACATAACACATAACAGCAACTAGCATAATAACATACAAGACATTTAGTCAATTAATAAATACGTAACATGTATCAACCGGGGTTATGGGAACCCCTTTACTTTACCCTAACCCCAAACCTATGTAAATACTACCCTTCTCCCCATACCTGGATTGAAGGTAACTCTATCGACATCCTAAATAACGAACCGGTTCCTCCCCTTACAGCGGCTTACACTAAAACGAACCTTGGATCAATAAAACATCAAAGATTAGATCCCTATTCACAATAATGAAAAGGAAACTTAGACGGGGAAAAGGCGTTACCTATGCAATAAACACAAATATGCTAGCGGTCTCCCAAGGCTTCCAATACTCACAAAACTGATCAAGAGGAAGAGGAAAGGAAGAAGGCTCGTTCTGGCCGCACACACAGTGGCTGCTGCACTCACAAATTAGGGTTACACGTTGAACCCTCGAGTTCTGTTCACGTATATGACGTTCGGACCTGAGCACGGTCATGCTCACTCTTGAGCACGGTCGTGCTCCACTTAACATCAACGAGACGCGGTCCACGCATTGAGCACGGGCGTGCTCAACTTAAAATAGAAACACGCTTTTGACTTTAAGTACGGGCTTGCTGGCTAATGAGCACGGGTGTGCTCATGTATCAGAAAGGGACTTTAACCAAAAATCCCCCTAAGCCCTCGAACGATAAATCCAACTTAATAAAACCAGCTTAATTAAAATTAATTCTGAAAAATAGGGTGTTCCACCCCCTTATAAAAATTTCGTCATCGAAATTTACACGTACCTCAAGGGAAAAGATGCTGGTACGCCTCCATCATCTTGCTCTCCAGCTTCCAGGTAGCACTTTCCTCAGTTGCCCCACTCCAAACCATTTTGACCAAAGGAATTTCCTTGCCTCTTAGCTGCTTCACCCTCTTATCCTCGACTCGAAGAGGTAATATCTCAAACGTCAGGTTCTCTTTCAACTGTATAGCGTCGGGTACTATCACGTGACTAGGGTCATGAATGTACTTCCTGAGTTGAGACACATGAAAAACATTGTGGAGATTTGACAAGAATGGGGGTAAGGCTATTTGGTAGGCGACTTCACCGACTCTTTTAAGGATTTGGTAAGGACCAATGAACCTCGGAGTAAGTTTCCTTGCCTTCATCACTCTACCAACCCCAGTCGTCGGGGGTAACTCTTAAGAATACATGATCACCTTCCTGGAATTCGAGCGCCTTCCTCCTTTTATCATGGTAGCTCTTCGCCTACTCTGTGCAACTCTCATCCTTTCCTGAACCAACTTAATCTTTTCTGTTGTTTCCTGAACTATCTTAGGCCCTAGCACCACACTATCACTAGGTTCACTCCAACACAAGGGTGTCCTACATCTCCTCCCATACAGAGCCTCATAAGGTGTCATCCTAATGCTAGAATGGAAGCTGTTGCTGTAGGTGAACTCTATCAGGGGCAAAAACTTGTCCCAACTTCCAGACTGTTCTAACACACAAGCTCTCAACAAGTCCTCTAAGGACTGGATGGTCCGCTCAGACTGCCAATCAGTTTGTGGGTGGTAAGTTGAACTAAGCCTAAGCTTTGTCCCTAAAGCCTCTTGCAAACTATTCCAAAACCTAGAGGTAAACCTCGGGTCTCTATCTGAAACTATGTTAGAGGGTACCCATGAAGCCTAACTATCTCTTTGATGTACAGCTTAGCCAACTTCTTTAAAGGATACTCCATATTCATTGGAATAAAATGGGCAGACTTAGTCAGTCTATCCACAACAACCCAAATCGCCTCAAAACCAGCTGGAGTCCTAGGGAGTCCAGACACAAAATCCATGGAGATGCTATCCCATTTCCATTCTGGGATGCTCAAAGGTTACAACTTACCCGAAGGCTTTTGATGCTCTATCTTAGCCTTCTGACAAACTAGGCATGCATACACAAACCCAGCTACATCCTTTTTCATCCTAAGCCACCAAAACATCCTCTTAAGGTCCTGATACCTCTTAGTGGCACCAGGGTGCACACTCAATCCACTCCTGTGTCCTTATTCAAGGATCAACTTCCTAAGCTCAGGAACATCTGGCACACAAACTCTATCCTTGAACCTCAAGATACCATTACTGCCATCCTTAAAACTTAGGTCTCTACCCTGAGCGAGCAACTCTCGCTGGTCTAAGAGATACTTATCTAACTTCTGACCTTCTCTCATCTGATCCATCAGACTGTTGGTAACCTTCAAGGTACCAAGCCTAATACTTTTAGGGGTAAACTCACAAGCTAGACTAAGGTTTCTAAATTCCTCAATCAGATCCATTTCCCTAACCATCAAAGCGGAGATGTGCAGGGTTTTCCTACTCAAGGCATCGGCCACCACATTGGCCTTTCTTGGGTGATAGGTCAGCTCGAAGTCATAGTCCTTTAAAAACTCCATCCACCTACGCTGCCTCATATTCAACTCCTTTTGATCAAAAAGATATTTTAAACTCTTATGATCACTAAAGACCTCAAACCTCGCTCCATACAGGTAATGCCTCCAAATCTTTAAGGCAAATACCACAGCTCCTAGCTCTAGGTCATGGGTAAGGTAGTTCTTCTCGTGGGTTTTCAACTGCCTAAAAGCATAAGCTACTACCTTACCATTCTGCATCAACACACCACCTAACCCTTGCTTAGAAGCATCGCAGTAAACTACGAAGGGTTCACTAGGATCTGGCAAAACTAACACTGGTGCTGATGTCAACCTATTCTTAAGGGTTTGGAAACTCTCTTCACACTTAGAGTCCCACACAAACAACTGTCCATTCTTGGTGAGACGGGTTAAGGGTAAAGCTATCTTAGAGAAACCTTCTATAAACCACCTATAATACCCGGCTAACCCCAAGAAACTCCTAATCTCGGTTACAGACTTTGGCGCTTCCCACTGGAGCACCGTCTTTACTTTAGCTGGGTCCACTGCTATGCCACCCTTAGAGATGACATGTCCTAAGAAGCTCACTTCCTCTAACCATAACTCACACTTAGACAACTTAGCGTACAACTGCTTTTCCTTAAGGGTCTGCAAGACAACCCTCAGGTGTTTCTCATGTTCTTCCTTACTCTTAGAGTACACTAAGATGTCATCTATAAACACCACAACTAACTTATCCAAGTAAGGGTGAAAGGTCTTATTCATGTAGTCCATGAAGACCGCAGGAGCATTGGTCACACCAAAGGGCATAACCAAGTACTCATAGTGACCATATCGCGTCCTAAACGCTGTCTTCGGGATGTCCTCAGACTTAACCCGAATCTGATGGTACCCTGACCTCAAATCTATCTTTGAAAAGACGGAAGCGCCCATCAACTGGTCCATAAGATCATCAATCCTAAGGAGGGGATACCGATTCTTTATGGTCACCTTGTTGAGTTGTCGAAAGTCGACACACAACCTCATACTACCACCTTTATTCTTCACCAACAACACAGGTGCTCCCCACAGAGACACACTCGGCCTAATGAACTGCTTCTTCATCAGGTCCTCCAACTGTTCCTTCAACTTAGCTAGCTCTAGAGGAGACATTCTATAGGGTGCTATGGAGATTGGCCCGGTGCCAGGCACTAAATCTATGGTAAACTCAACATCTCTCTCTGGGGGTAAGTTATAAACATCCCCCGGAAACACTTCAGGAAAATCCCGCACAACAGGCATGCTGGCGACATCAGGAGGGCTGCTCTCTGCATCCAGGGAAGCTAACATCATGTATACTTGGGCTTCTTCTCTCATCGAAGCTTGAACTTGGTTGGCAGAGAGAAGGTCCGGATTCTTAGACTCCTTTGGAGTTCCGAAAATCAGGGTTTTATCAAAATAATTCAGAAGGACATGGTTGGAAGATAACCAGTCCATACCCAGAATAATTTCCAGGTCTTTCAAAGGTAAGCATACAAGATCGGCAACAAAATTTTTATTATTTATAACAATATGACAGTTCTTGCATGCATAAGAAGTGGAAACAGGTTTATTTGTAGGTGTAGAAACCAACAAATCAAACTCAAGGAAGGTAACAGGCAATTTAAGACTCTTGACCCTATCATGCGGTATAAACGAGTGAGTAGCACCCGAATCATACAATACAGTCAATTGAGTTCCATCAATAAAACATGTACCTTGAATCAAGTCATCGGACTCGGAGGCTTCAGCTCCACTAAGAGTAAAGACTCTCCCAGTGGTCTTCAATCTGTTGGCCTGGGACTTCTGATTCTTGCTAGCGCTGGGAGGCTCGGCCTTAGCTCCATCACACTCGCGGTTGATATGTCCTGGTTTGCCACACTTGAAGCAGATAACCTGTGTTTCCTTGCACTAGGACGAATAATGATCCTATGCTCCACACTTACCACACCTCACAGCTCTAGGGGCATCAGAAAACCCACCCCTGAAGCTATTTTGCTGAAACTGTGGCTTCCTGCCACTCTGCTCGAAATCTTTGCCCGTCGGAGCATACCGCTGCTTGCCCTTATCCCTTGGTCAGTCCTCTTGCCACTCTGATTGTCCGATCCTCTGGAACTAGCAGCTCTGAACTGACTAGCATCCTCGTAAATCCGACACTTGTTGACCAGAATCGGAAAACTCAGATTTCCTGATAGCTGATGGCCTATTTGATCTCAGGCCGGAGTCCCGCTTCAAACTTCACACACTTGGAGTGGTCATCTGTCTCATGCTGGTAAGGAGTGTAGTACCTAGCCAGCTCCTCAAACTTAGCCGCATAGTCACCGACTAACAGCGACCCCTACCTCAAAGAAAAGAACTCCATCTCTTTCTTGTCTCTGATATCCGCTGGAAAATACTTCTCCAGGAATCTCTGCTTGAACACAGCCTCAGTAACCGCTGTGCCCTCTGCCTGCATGCTCTGTCTGCAGTTATCCCACCAGTGCTCCGCCTCTTCAGTCAACATGAAGGTGGCGAAGATGAGCTTCTGCTGATCATTGCAGTCCATCGCACGGAAGATCTTCTCCGTCTCCATCAGCCACAACAATGCTCCCTCTGGGTCGTACGCTCCCTTGAACGACGGAGGGTTGTTCCTCTGGAACTTATCCAGTCCCTGGAACTCAGCTGGCCCACCGTTGTTAGGGTTGACCTGCCCGATAGCATTGGCCAGAAGTGCCAATGCGTCAGCAATCGCCTGATCATTACGCCCTCTACCGGCCATTAGTTCCTGTACATGCACAAAAAACACCTTTTAATACAGAAACTTAAGCGAGTAAAAGCTACAGGCACTAACTTAAAGCATCATTATCTATACAAGTATAGATAATCCAAACAAGAGTCACACAACAGACTCAAGATAGACTCATACCACGTCCGGACAGGGCCGAACTGCTCTCTGATACCACTAAATGTGACACCCTTCTACCCCGCATATTAAAAACATACATTTTAATATAAAATAATTAAAGGAAAGACATGCATTTTATTGGAAATAAAATAAAATAATGTCCATGGGTAGAAAAGTCCCACATGAACCAATTACAACGCGGAAAAGGAAAATAAGTTTAAAACAATTAAACCATAGCAAATAAATAACCCAACCCCGATGTCACGACTCAGAGCTGGTACAACCGTTCCGGAAATATATCCTCGGAATACAACCGAAATAAACTAACATAACATAAACTAGCCCTAACTATGAGTGGCGGCTCCTCAGAGTCACTCCTCTCCGGGCTGCTCGCCATCCTCTGCAAGGTGCCAATTAGGCCAAACACAAACAAACAGACATATAAAGGGAGTAAGAATCGTATAAACATATTAGCAAGGAGATAGATAGTAAAATAAATAGCAAGCATAGCAACATCATATCAAATATCAACATCACTGTCATCATTATGCTATGCAGTGCAATGCAGTCCTACTCCGCTAAACCATCAATGCATGTGGATCCATTAAACTCGGGATGAACGACTTCGGAGTTAAATATCCACATTGAGAATCTACTCAACGCCGGAGAATCTACTCCTTGGATAGCCAACGCATCAAACCAACGAATACCTCATCACGGGGGCGCTAGGAGAATCTACTCCAACCGTGGATGGCCAGATCGCCGTACTCTAGGACGACCTCCCCTATGTCGAACATCCCTCAACAACAACTCCGATGCAATGCGTATGCAACACAACAACAACGGCAACTCCACCTCCATAACTTCAACAGAATCGACAGAAGATAACTGCGGAATTGACCGCACAACATGCCTCACGGAATCTACCTGAGGACATAAGCGGAATCAACCACAGTACCTGGGGCAAACTCTCGGCCACCAAGATACAACAACAACACCTTAGACCCAAACCACGGGGTCAAGGCCTCCATAGCCAAAAAGCACCAAGGCACGTCTCATCAGCTAGCGGCACCCAAAAGGGCATCGACTTATCAACTTAACACCTCACCATCTCATCATTTTAATTATCTTTAGTAGACATTAGACAAGTTGTCTCATCGTTTATCATCGTTGGGAAATGGGGTTTGAAACCCCTTAAAATCCTTTAATTCTGTTCTGTCTAAGAGGGTTGAGCACGGTCGTGCTCGTAACCCAGCACGGTCATGCTTAAACACGTGAGGGGCGTGCTCCCCTTTAAGTGAAGCACGGTCGTGCTTAGCAGCACGGTCGTGCTCTTTGTCCTGCACGGCCGTGCTGATCAGCACGGCCATTTACCCAGAATTCAACTGGGAGCACGGTCGTGCTCCCTGTTCAGCACGGTCGTGCTCATCGCGCGACAGTGCTGTTCTGGGCATGAACAGAGACTGAGTTTTTAACCAATTTTTATGCTTTTACATCTATTAATCCTAAGTCCATTAACAGTGCGTGTTAAGGACTAAAATACATCATCAACTCCGAAATCACTTCAGCCAATCAACATCATGTTAACAACAATTATTATCATTATACCAAACTCATAGAGCAACCAACATAATATTCATGAATTCATCAACATATTCATATGTCAACACATAACACATAACAGCAACCAGCATAATAACATACAAGACATTTAGTCAATTAATAAATACGTAACATGTATCAACCGGGGTTATGGGAACCCCTTTACTTTACCCTAACCCCAAACCTATGTAAATACTACCCTTCTCCCCATACCTAGATTGAAGGTAGCTCTATTGGCGTCCTAAATAACGAACCGGTTCCTCCCCTTACAGCGGCTTACACTGAAACGAACCTTGGATCAATAAAACATCAAAGATTAGTTCCCTATTCACAATAATGAAAAGGAAACTTAGACGGGGTAAAGGCTTTACCTATGCAATAAACACAGATATGCTAGCGGTCTCCCAAGGCTTCCAATACTCACAAAACTGATCAAGAGGAAGAGGAAAGGAAGAAGGCTCGTTCTGGCTGCAAACACAATGGCTGTTGCACTCACAAAATAGTGTTACACGTTAAACCCTCGAGTTCTGTTCACGTATATAACGTTCGGACCTGAGCACGGTCGTGCTCCACTTAACGTCACCGAGACGTGGTCTACGCATTGAGCACGGGCGTGCTCAACTTAAAATCAGAAACACACTTCTGACTTTAAGCACCATCGTGCTGGCTAATGAGCACGGGCGTGCTCATGTATCAGAAAGGTACTTTAACCAAAAATCCCACTAAGCCCTCGAACGACAAATCCAACTTAATAAAACCAGATTAATTAAAATTAATTCCAAAAAACATGGTGTTACAGTATTCATTAATGGCCCATTAGGTCATAGAGGCAATTAATGCATAAGACAAAATTTCATTATCGGTGAAACTGGGTATCAGAGGTAAAAAATAGTCTACACCGGTGTAGACCCTTTTCACCGACTATACCCTATATTCACCGAAAACAATGTTTATAAGTAGATTAACAAAGAATGAAGCTTATCAAAGTGAACTTACTAGAAGAAATTGACAGAAATAGTGTTGCATGTTTAACTTAATGGAAGTAAACTAACAAAACATAAAGAAAGATAGAAAAGCAAAGAAACGTAAAATGTAAACTTTTTGGAAGTAAATCGACATGAAAGTATATGGTAGGAATGTAAATGAAAAAAATGTAAATGTTAGAAATGTTAATGGAAATACAAGATGTCAATGTCAATGTCAATGCCAATGTGAAATGTTGATAAAAACATGTTAGAAGTGTTGTGTGTGTGAGAATGAAGATCAAACAAGAAAAATAAACACATGAAATACATGAACATCAAGATTGTGAAAATTAAACGAAATGTAGAAAGTAAACATTTTCATTTCCAATTAAATGCTTAATTGACAGACGAAACTTCCAATTCAATATGTCATGTGGCATTAAAAATTATATTTTAATGCCACGTGGATTTTCGCTTTAATTTTTCTAAAGTCTAAAAAAATGTTGAAGCTGAAGAAGACTGATGGTAGCACGCCAAAGAGCTTCGGATACTCCCGCTTCCAGTCACTCCTCTTCTAATGTCACTTGTCGAAATCCGGTGGTCGCCGCTGTCAGGTCGGTCGTCGGAATTTTCACCGCTCGCTTAAAGCCGCTGGAAGCCAACAACTCCAAGAGCTTCGTGGATTCTGAGGAATTCAAATCATCATCTGGTTGTTTATATTTTTTTTTTAACTTTTTTTTTGGCACGTTGTGCTTTCGAATTTGGGGAAATTGATGATTTTTTTTTTTGGGATATTGTCAGTGGAGAAAGTGTGTGGGATTCTTTGTTGTTTTAGATATCAGGTTTTGAAAAGTTTATTTTTTTTAATATGTGGATATTGTTTGACTGCTGCGAAAACAGTAGAAACATTGAGAAAAATTGACTTGATTTTGGATTTTAGTCATAGTCATAAGGTATTAGCAGCTGATAATAACTGTGTTATGAATGGTAGCTTGATCTAACTTTTAATTTTGATAAAGGATCGAGAACTTGGTGAAGTCCAAGAACCAGCAATGGCTAAAGTTACGCGTGAAGGAGCGGTGTGGTGGTGGTGTCTGGACGACAGCACGATGACAGGTATGGGGGTGTCTGAGCTCGACACATCACCACCCTCCTCTCCTCCTTCCTCTCCATTGTACCCATACAGATCGCACATCACAACCTCCATCCCACAACCTGCCCATGAGGGTTGTCGGGCTCGACCACCCTCATGCCGTCGTCGTTATCTCAGAGCGCACCGCCATACATGATCGTCGTTCACCATCACACAGTCGTCGCCATCTCGGGAAAGAAGAAGAAGGGTAAAAAGGGTGAAGGAAGAAGAAGGGTCAGATTAGGTCAGATTATTAAAATTTTAAAAATTGAAAAATATAAACTTATTAAACACATTAAATATTAAAAAATTAAAAGTACGCGATGTTAAAATAATATAGGCTAAATTACACTTTTGGTCCCCAAATTGTTATTAAATGTTCAATTTGGTCCCCAAGTTTTTAAAATGTTCATTTTGGTCCCATAATTCCTTAAACTTGTTCAAATAGGTCCTTCCGTCGAGTTGACTAACGGCGACGTCAAGTTGACTAAGGGACGACAATGAACATTTTAAAAACTTGAGGACCAAATTGAACATTTTAAAACAATTTGGGGACCAAAATGAACATCTTAGAACAATTTGGGGGACCAAAATGAATATTTTAAAACAATTTGGGGATCAAAATGAATATTAAAATATTAAACTTAATGCCACGTGTCATTAGGTTTGACGTCGCCGTTAGTCAACTTGACGGAAGGACCTATTTGAACAAGTTTAACGAATTAGGGGACCAAAATGAACATTTTAAAAACTTGGGGACCAAATTGAACATTTAATAACAATTTGGGGACCAAAAGTGTAATTTAGCCAATAATATATTAATATGCCACGTGGCCAAGCTGACATGGAGCTTTGTCTGACAGATCAGCACTTAACGACTGTGGTTAACAGTGAGGACTAAATGCAAAACTGAAAAAGTTAAATATACACAATACAAAGAAGAAAAAAATGCAGGGACTAAAATCAAAAGTGACCATATTTTCAAAGACTAAAAAGTTCATTAAGCCTATTTTATAAATAAAATAAAACATAACAGAGAGATTAAAAGTGACATATTTTGGTTTCCACTAAACGAATTGGAATCGACAAAACCACCGTATTAGTATGTTCTTCCTATTCTTTTCTATCCTTATCTAACAGGTACCATATATGCAATCAGCAGGGACAACAAAACTAAGAAAGAAAGTGTGATGAAAGAAAGAGGAATAATAGAAAAAAAGTAGAAAATGAGATGATTTTTTAGTTGATTGGTAGGATAGAAAATCAAAGGAAAGAAAATTAAATTTTTCTTTCCTCTTGATTGGGTAGAAAGTGAGAGGAAAGAAAAATATATTTGTGAAATGACATAACTATCCCTACATAATAACTTAAACAAACAAAAAAGCTTGTTCTTTTTTTTTTGTGTACCAAAAACCGTTACCGCTGCTATTGTTCCTTGTTTTCTGTGCTTTCCTATGGTTTCCGTCCAGAATGGGAAGAAAAAATTTATCCATGAGCCCCACCTTCAATTTTTATTTCAAATCGTTTTACTTCCATACCAAACAATGGAAAACTACACTTTCAAACCTCTTTCTCTCTTTCCTTTTTCTTTTCCCTTATTTTCCTTTAAACCAAATTGACGCTAACACTCTGTTTGGTTATAGGGGAGAAAGTAAGAGGAAAGAAAGTGAGAGGACAGAAAGGGAGAGAAAAGAAAAAGAGTGGAAAACGAAAGGATTGTTTAGTTGTTTGGTTGGAGTAAAAATGAAAGGAAACAAAAACTTTTCTCTCCTCTTATTTGGTTGAGTTAAAAGTGAGAGGAAAGAAAAATCATAATTGTGAAATGATATAAATACCCTTGACTAAAAGTAAAATTATAATGATTAAGATTAAGATCAAAGATTAAAGTATACTCTCACAATCGAAAAAGAAAAATTCAAATGAAAATTTTACTATCGGGGGAGGGGGGACGCAGCTCCAACCGTACAAAACCCACCAAGAAATTACCTAACTTTTCAATATTCATTACTAATTAAACATCATGAACACATTCAAATGTTGCAGACAGGTCAAACGCAGTAGAGGGCTCCGGTTCCTAATGACGACGATGGCTGGTGCGTGACGTAGCTGAGAAACGATTGTGAAGCTTTGACGGTGGCTGGAATCGATAGCGACAGGCAGCACGATGTGGTGGATCTCGATGGCGAAGGGTGGTGGCATGGTGGACAACGTCTGTGCAACAACATCTAGAAAGCACACGATCAAGAAACATTGACGGAGCCCCGCGACGGTTTGAACGGTGGTAGTTTGGAGGAGGTTGCTTGATGGTGGAAACGTTGAAGACACTGAGAGAGATTTAGAAATGGGTAAGGACATTAATGTATTTTTAAACAAAATTCATCTTTTCCTCACTTTTCTTCTCGACGAGCAAAGAAACAAAATTGGACGTGGACCCCACAAATATCATTCTTTCCTATCCTTTTCTTCTGGTAACCAAATGAGGGAAAATTCCCTTTTCTTCTCCTTTTCCATCCTCTCCTTTTCTTTCCTCTGTCTTTCCATTAAACCAAACAGTGCGTAAAACTAAAAAGGCCAATTTATACTTTTAGTCCTTTATCTTAATCTTAGGTTTAAATTTGATCCCTTTTTTATTTTTGGGTAAAGGCCCATTTTGGTCCCAGACAAAAAATGTGGTGCTCATTTCAGTCCCTGACAAAAAAAAAAACTACCCCGTTAGTCCCTGATAATTACTAACGTGGGATAAGTTAATCCCTTACAATTATTATGGGACATTATAGTCCCTAACAATATTTAAAGTGAGACTAATTAGTCCCTGACAATTAATATCGTGGAACATTTTAGTAACGAACACTGACTAACGGAAGTCTCATAGGGACTAACTTGTCTTACGTTAGTAATTGTCAGGGACTAACGGGTTAGTTTTTTTTTCTGTCAGGGACTGAAATGGGCCACGCGTTTTTGGTTTGGGACCAAAATGGACCTTTACCCTTGATTTTTTTTTTCAAAATGGTCTCTTATTTTGCAAAGTTGTACCAACCTGATCCCTCTTTTATTTTTTCTTTTAAAATGGTCCCACATTTTGTAAAAGTTAAACAAATGTGGTCCTTTTTTTAGTTCCAAAATGGTCCCTCCAGGGTTGGCAATGAGGCGGGGGCGGGTTTTACCTTCCCCGACCCCTGCCCCTTGTGACACCCTCTATCCCGCATACTTTAAATATAAAATAAATGTTCGTTTATTATAAATAAATAATAAACATAAGGTAGTGAGTACCACATGATCCAAACATAAATAAACACATGTAACAGCTCCAGAAAAACATAATCAAAAGAAAACATAAACATAAGCCCAATACCCGATGTCACATATCAGAGCTGGTAACCAAATCCAAAGATTACATCGGAAAATAACTAACATAAAACTCATAAACTACGAATAGCGATTTCCTCGGGATCACTCCTCAACATGCTGCTCATCGTCCTCTGCATAACCAAAATACATGCAAGGAAAAACACCAACAGATAGGGAGTAAGAAACTGTACATATGAACATAACAACAATGGAATAGTTAGCAAGATGTTAATACAACAGGTAACAAGTCATAATATAACAAGTTATAACATACATCATTCACTACAACATATCAAATAATTCAACTATGCAATGCAGTGTGACTTCACTACTCCGAATGCATGTGGATCCAACTAAAACGGGAAGACGATTTTGGAGTTACATATCCACATTGGCCAATAAGCACCAGCGTCGGCAATCCACCAAACAATGGGTGAACCCCTTAGATAGTCGATGCACCTAATTCTCGGATGCATCACCACGGGGGGGCCACGACCCACCTAACTCTTTGATGGATCACCGCGGATGACCAGTTCGCCTTACTCTTGGGCGAACTCCCCTGTCATCGTAACTTCCCCTAATAACTTCATGCATGAATGTATGCATACCAACAGACAGTCAAACGTTATCCACCACCTCCATCAACACCATTTATTTATGGTTTAACGACTTTGACCAATAAGCATCAAAGTTTAACAACATCTTTAGTCTTGATTTAACAACTTTGGCCAATAAGCACCAAAGTCAACTTTGACCAATAAGCATCAAAGTTTAACATCTTTAATCTTGATTTAACAACTTTTGGCCAATAAGCACCAAAGTCAACTTTGACCAATAAGCATCAAAGTTTAACAACATCTTTCATTATTAGATGTCTTCATTAAGGTTTATAACATTAATTGGATATTGGACTATCACTCTTGTTTTTATCTCTGTCACTATCTCATTTATTTATTCTAGGAAACCTCACCAATTCTCCTAAGCACTCAAGATCATCCCTAAATGTCCTTTACTATTCCATTGGGCAATATCCCCACCCCTCTTTGCTATATTCATGTCTTATGAATATTAATCACTTATTCTTAATCTTAGATTCAACACTAGTCTCCCTATGTCTTAAATTATAGTGTTCTTCTCTTTTAACAACAACAACAATCCATTGTAACATTTCATCATATCAGTTCCTCACATCAAGGCATGACAGCATAATGCATTTAATCATATCATGCAGCCATCTTCATCAACAATATAACACATATACATCATACCACAGTCATGCTAGTCACGTAAGCATACATATTCATTTAACTATCAATCATTGTCAAACATCAATCAACATATAGCACACAAAAAGGTCATAGGTTAACCCTCATCTTACGCTACCCCAAGGCCTACATGTTCATACTAATTTCTTCTCCCCATACCTAGTATGAGGGTCTAATTCTACGCTCAACTTGAGCGAATCCAAACTTGGTTCCCTCAAACGATTCAACGGTTTAATGAATCTTGGTCAAAACATCAAAGAAGGAAGAACAATAAATCCCCAATTCAAGAAAACAAAAGGGAGATTAATAAAGGGTTTACAAGATTACCTTAATTGACACTAACGCACGGCTTACTCTCTAATCGCAAGAGAAAACACCAAGAATCTTGAAGAGGTTCAAGGGGAGGGAGAGGAGAGGGTTTCTGACGCACAATGATTGAGAAAAAGTGTCAAAATGAGGGTTATGGCTCGTAACCTTCTAAAATTAGTGTTTTTGCGCTGTCAGGAATGAGCAGGGGGTCGTGCTCAATACCAGCAAGGGTTGTGCTTAAAGAGCAAGGGGTCCGCTTAAACGAGCAGGGGGTCGTGCGGAATGAGCAAGGGGTCTGCAACAACACCGTCAAACATTCAAATTCTGACACGGCCAGCTCAAATGAGCAGGGAGCCGTGCTCATGTGTCAGGAAGAGATTTTTGACCAGAAAATCCCCCTTAATCTATTTTTACCCATCCTAAAACATTTTCCTAATAATCTAACATAAAAACATCAATTATAGGCAACATATTCATTAAAACAAACACATATAAGCATGGAGATGGAAAACAGGGTGTTACACCCCCGCTCTTCATTGGGGTTCCCCATCCCCGCCCCTAGCGAAGGTCAGGTTTCCTCGCGGGGCCCCCTCCCTCATCCATGAGTAACCAAATTTAAATTTATTTTATTTGAACTGAATTTACAACTCAAAAATTACACTTTAAAAAATAAACAAATAAAAACTTCACACAATTAAAACAATCAACCAAATACTGGAACTTAGTTTTCTTTCAGCTATAAATTAAAAAAAAATATAACTAGTACTTTAGAAGTACTTCGTTATGCTTCAAAGAACACATAATGGAACCTTTCAATCAAAACAAGTTCAATCCCCTACATAGATATATGATGGTATTATTGTAATTACATAAACAACGGGCGGGTTCGGGGTCAATGTGGGGCGGATATCAGTATCTCCATCCTTGACCTCGTCCCTAGTCAAAGCGGGTTTTCCCTATTAAAAGGAAAGAATCGCATTGAAACCTAAAATAAAGACAATGGACCAAAATAAAACAAAAAATAAAAGAGGGGAGCAAATTAAAACCTAAATAAAGATAAAGGATAAAAATATAATTTAGCCAAACTAAAACTAACACCCACTCAAAGGTGGCTTTTAGCATATGATGACATGAACCACCAGTTTACCGGCCAACCATCTAGTTTTTTATTCATCTACTATCTATCTTATAAAACTGTGTTTTTGTTGATACACGTGTCAGTTCCTCACAAAAAATTTCCTCGCTCAAACACAAAGAAGGTTTTGGTCTTATCTTATTTTTTTTCCCTAACTTTTTTTTTATCCTTCTCACTACTCATTCATCACTCTCAGTTCTTCCTCCCTTTAATCATATTATCACTATAAGTACATCCCATTTACGAACATACATAAAAATCAACGAGTGACCCGTGAAAATGCACGAGTACCATACTAGTTTCTTTTAATTTTCAACATTTTGTAATTACCATTTTGTCCCCATTCATCGCCATTCTTGAACTACCCCTCATCTACCCCTTCGACGGCGGTGTCCCTCTGTTCCTAAGCTGCCCCTCTGCGCGTCGTACCAATCGAGCACCGTTGTGCTAAGTTTCGGTCGTCTTCTCCAATCAACACCTCCTACCCTCTTCATGATCTTCCAGAAAAAATGCAAGAAGATGGTGCCCTTAGTGACACGGAGGAGTACCCGGCTTTGAGATCCTTCAATTGGTTAAGCTCTACGTTCGTTTTGTACCTCAACTCGTAACCTTTATTCTAGGTTTTTATTTTTTTACCCATTGTGATTGCAATTCTAGGTTCATCCTCAGCTTTTACCCATTTGTTCTAGGTTTATCCTCAGCTTGTAACCCTTATTCCAGGTTCACCCACAGCTTTTACCCATTTGTTCATGCACATTGCGATTGCAAAGCTCCTGTGTCACTGTGAAGTCAAGCTAAAATGTAGAACACCCGTTGAATCACGACAACCACATTCTAACACAAAAAGGGGGGGAAAATTGTAGATAGCCTCATAATAAGATCCGATGGTGTGTAGGGGTAGATTTTTTCCGATGGATGGGATGAGGGAGACGGGGACAAACTTGTCATTTGAAATATTTTGAGTGACCTATACAACAATTATTCAGCTTTGATCTCAACTATTTAAATATTTTAATAATAAATCAAATGGTTAAAAATCATGATTCACCGTATTGGGAAAAACCCAAGTCTCACATTGACTAGAGATAGTATCTAATAAGAGTTTATAAGTAATGGGCAATCCTCATCCTATGAGCTAGCTTTTGGGATTGAGTTAGGCCCAAAATCTAATATGGTATCAGAGCTATCCTAGATCCATTATTGGGCCACCCACCATATTATCCACGCACCAAGCCCAATAGTGCTGGGCGTGAGGGGGTGTATGGGGAAAAACCCAAGTCCCACATTGACTAGAGATAGTCTCTAATAAGAGTTTATAAGTAATGGACAATCCTCATCCTATGAGCTAGCTTTTGGGATTGAGTCAGGCCCAAAATCTAATACACCGTGAACCACCTCCTCACTAGAAAGGCCTTTAACTAACGTGAACTCGAACTAGCCCGGGCAAAAAGCAATGATTGACAACAACACCACTCAACAGTGAAGTGAAGTGAATGCTGAAATAAGTTGCAGAAAGTGTCAAAGAAGGACAGCAATAAAAGATTCGAACTCAACGAGGCACCAAAAGGCAAAAGGCAAAAGGCAAAAGGCAAAAGGCAAATCTTATCATTAGCTTTTATAAGCTTTGTAATATCGTGCAAATTCCTGAGAAAAATGATATTTAGTACGAATTCAAATTTCCACTGTTGATATTAGTGTATATATTACAAATAACCCCTCATCTGTAGTATTATTATTCTTCTTCTTCAAACTGTTATGACCCAAAATAGCACATGGGGCAATACACCTGGCATAACAGAATCAGTGGTGGCTATTGATCCAAATTATGAGGATATAGAAGGAGAAAAAGCAACTCTGCTAACTTGGCTTGGTGTTATAAGGGAAAGGAAGGAAATGATATAAAGGTGTGGATGGATTATGTGAACAATGATTCTCTAACTCATCTCTCTGAATTCTCTACTTGTCACTCTCTCAAATAGTTCATCAGCATCTCCATACACTTAAAATTAGCCATTCTCATATATGACCTTTACTTAATTCAGTACTTGATACTTGTACTTGCCACTTTGCTGTTATATTGTCCAGAATATCTTAACTGTTCAATTCAATGGAAAATGGTGAGTGTGTATGGGTTTTAGTTTTAGTGTTGTTGGGGTGTTTTGTTAATTCCTCGGAATGTAAGTATATAAGGTACAATACTACTTCAAGTGTTGTTCCTGGGAAGCTCAATGTTCACTTGGTTCCTCACACTCACGATGATGTTGGATGGTTGAAGACCGTTGATCAGTACTATGTCGGTTCCAACAACTCCATTCAGGTCATTCATTCATTCATTCATTCATTCACTATGTCTATTATGTGGTGTCTTAATTAAATTGAAAATTTGTTATTCGTGGTCTAATTTTTGGTTTCAGAATTGCAGGGAGCGTGCGTTCAAAATGTACTAGATTCCATGGTACCTGCATTGTTGGCTGACAAGAATCGCAAATTCATATATGTTGAACAGGCAAGTCATAATATTTTTTTATGATAGTGATATGACATGAAAATGTACAAAACTTAGGCGAAACAGTTAAGAAGGATTTAGAGGTCAATAATTTGTTTATAGACATGATTTACGATAGATTATTATGACACAATTTGATCTATAAAGCCGACCCCGTCTAGTGGGGAAAAAGCTTGGTTGTTTTTGTATTCGAGTTATATATCAAGTATTTCATTAGCCGCTAATTAACTTAGTTGAAATTTCAAGAAGAAGGGAGCTTAATTTTAGCATTAAGATTTACGAATAAGAAGAAAGAACAACACTATACCAATTATTATGAAAATTGAAGTAAATTGTTTGCCTTTTCTTTTGGGACCATGGTTTTTATACCAGTTAATTTGGTTGTATTGCAGGCATTTTTCCAGCGTTGGTGGAGAGAACAGAGTGAGGCTGTCCAGAACACAGTCAAGCGCCTGGTCAACTCCGGTCAATTGGAGTTCATGTATTCATCCATTTCCTCTTCCTCCACTTTAGACTAAGGGTGTACTCAGTTAAGTGGGTGGAATGTGGACATGTGAAAGATTTGTAACTTATCTATTTCTTGCTTTCCCACTTTCTAGCTACTCAACTGAGCACACAGTAGAACTAATGGTGTAAAAACAACTGGTTTTTGTCCCCTTCGGCCACCTTAGATGGTTAAGATGTGGGACATTAATTGTAAGTGCACAGGTTCAAACTTCCGCAATGCGTTCCGCCCTTTTTCATTCCATTCTCCCCCTCCCCCTTTTTAAGGCCTATTACAAGCCTACCTTTGAATTTTTTTTTTATAATTATTATTAATATGTCCGAGAGGTTAGTCTCACGATACCTTGGTTAAAGATCAATGGTTATTACATGTTTGCTTTAAAATAGAGAAATATCATTCAGTTCAAATCACATTTACTAGTCTTTGTAACATCAAACATTTTTATTGCAGAAATGGTGGTATGTGTATGCATGATGAGGCTGCCACACATTACATTGACATGATTGATCAGACAACCCTTGGACACCAATTTCTCAAAGAAGAATTTGGTGTCACTCCGAGAATAGGATGGCAAATTGATCCATTTGGACATTCTGCAGTGCAGGCTTACTTGTTGGGAGCAGAGGTACAGTTTTGCTTTAGCATATACAGAATGTCAATTTGATGATGGAAAAGGAAATGATATTGAAGTTGATTTACCAGCACAATCTCTATTTTTCTCTACATAGTATTGCTACTTGTTTCTAAAGCACAACCTTTGTTGGCATAGGTTGGATTTGACTCTCTATTCTTTGCACGGATTGATTACCAAGACAGAGCTACGAGGAAAGATGAAAAAACACTTGAATTTGTGTGGCAGGGCTCTAAGAGCCTTGGTTCATCTGCACAAGTGAGTACTCCAATGTGTTTATGATTTTTATATGGAGAATGCTAACTTTGGGCATTGGTTAAGGAATAGAAAAAGAAAGTTTCTGTTGGCAAGTGACACATTCAAAATTTTGAGAAGTGTTATCTTCAGTTTTCCAACAAAAACTTGCTTTTATGCATTCCTTGACCAGTGTCCTTAGGATACTTGTTAGCAAAACCTTCTTATATTGATGTTGCATAAAAAAAAAAGTTACTTTTTGTAGCTCCTGTTTGTTTGACTTTCTTTTTCTAATTATGCTTTTACTTGTGGATCCTTGAAATTTTTCATTTATATAGATATTTTCTGGTGCGTTCCCTGAGAATTACGAACCTCCCACCAGTAATTTCTACTTTGAAGTTAATGACGATTCTCCTGTTGTCCAGGTAAAATCTAAGTCAAATATTGCTCTAGGGCCTATTAGCTTTTGTTTGAAAATATGTATTAAGTAAACTTATGCATTTTAACTTGAAGGATGATGTCAATTTGTTTGACTACAATGTCCCTGAACGCATAAATGAGTTTGTCTCAGCCGCAATATCACAGGTATGAAACTTATTGTCAAATGAGTGGTTCGGTGTATATCTATATACTGCAAGTGCAATTTGCTTTATTTGAAATGCACTTTTAAATAAATATACCAGAAATTTTAAATAAATTTACCATATAAATGCTGTGTCTGAAATTATGTGTCTTTGATGCTTTTAAGTTGTTGATGTTAAGGTCTTGGTAGCCAATGTTTGCTTTGTTGTGAGTATGAGTAAAATTAAAAATAGAGATGCTTCTATTGAAGTACTTCAAATTTTTATTCATATTTAATCTCATTCAAATTCTTTAAAGCTTTATCAGTTGCACTTAGTAAATGATTCAAGTCTACAACCTCCACTGACGATCCTGTTTCAGGCCAATATTACACGCACAAATCATATAATGTGGACAATGGGGACAGATTTCAAGTACCAATATGCACATACCTGGTTTCGGCAAATGGACAAGTTTATTCACTATGTCAATCAAGTAACTTATCTTCAAATCTTTTCTTAGTTCACAAGTTTCTTTACTTAACCACTGCATTTTAGCTCTTCAAAATTGTTCTCCTTGGCCTGTTAAGTTTGACTAATCCAATCCAAATAAAATATTCACTTCTCAGATAAATGACATTTTATATGATATCTGCTCTCGAATTTTTAAATAAAATTGGCCTTAGTTTGTTAAGCAATTGAGTGGTTTGACATACTAATGGGACAACTGGCTAATGCTTCTTTAGGATGGTCGGGTTCATGCCCTATACTCGACCCCATCAATATATACTGATGCAAAACATGGTGCATATGAGGCCTGGCCAATCAAGACTGATGACTTCTTTCCGTGAGTTTTCAAATGCAAAACATGCAGTACCAACTCAAAATCACATTCAAGAAGAAGCTGTAGGTTTTAGCTTATGCCTGCGATGTGATTTTGAGTATAACACTTGGGTTGCTGAACTGCCTACCCAAACACTCACTTCATGATTAGCTACATATTAGCACTCTTCCTCATTCTTCTAACTTGATAGTTCATATTTGGGCCATGCATTTGTTAGGTATGCTGATCGTGTGAATGGCTATTGGACGGGGTATTTTACAAGTAGGCCAACTCTCAAAGGTTATGTCAGATTGATGAGTGGATACTATTTGGTAAGTATTCTAACCATTGTTAGTTGAAGTAATTAAGTATTTGGTTAGAGTTTAGCTATTCTGAGAGCTTAAGGGGTATCCTGAGCTCCACATTCTATCTAAAAGCTGTGATTGAGAGCAATCTATTTAATTCAACATTGTACTCCATTGGATTACTTTAGAAGGTTATCAGAATTCCTCAAGTTGCCTCTTATTGCCTTTCAATCTTGAAACAGGCAGCAAGGCAGTTGGAGTATTTTAAAGGGAAGAGTGCTTTAGGTCCTAAAACTGACTCTTTGGCTGATGCTTTGGCTATTGCTCAACACCATGATGCAGTAGCTGGTACAGAAAAGCAGCACGTGGCTAATGATTATGCAAAACGACTTTCAATAGGCTACACAGAGGTAATACTTATCTATATATGTTATCTTTGAAATTTGTTGTCTTGAATATAACCTCAAAAATGATTTTCATTTTAATGTCTTATTCAGGCTGAGAAGGTTGTTGCTGTGTCACTTGCTTGCTTGACAGAGGCAGCAACAAAAACTGGTTGTAAGAGTCCACAGATTCAATTTCAACAGGTTCTTTGTTCAAAAGTATTTATTGTTTTACTCTGCTTCCTTTACTAGCCTAAAGTCTGTTGATTACTAGTCTTTACATAACATCTTAAGGCCACATCTCGTTAATCTTTGCATGATGACTATAATTTAAAATTTATCACGTAATTCAATTTATAGGACATGTAACATTCAAGATAAATTACCCAATGATATATTTACCCCTAATTTCATACATATTTGTTTCGTTTTCTTTTCTTCTTTTATGACAAAGAAACTCATGAACTTATGCATGTTCATGCTGCGATAACATCATTAATTCATGTAATCTATAAATTTAATGCGGGTAAGTCCAATGAATCTTATACAAAATTTAATTACATATATTTCATGAATTAGGCTATGGTTTTTCCTTTGGAACATCAACAAAGTTATTGCACAAGAAAACAGAAAGTCTACAGCTTTCAAGAATGAGAGAATAAGAGGATTTAGAGGTCTTTCATGTCTTTCATGCATGCTTCACTGGAGCAGATACATTTAATATACTAGAGCAGCACTTGTTATGAAATATATCTACGGAAATGATGTTATATAAGAAATTTGAGGAAGTTTAATGTTGGTTTTTCTAGTTTCCTTCTTGATATTCATACTTTGTGTGCATTGAGAAATTGTTAAGGCTGTAAAAACAAATCAGGAAGTTACAATTCAATAGCTTATAATGAAACTTACACAAGTGGCTTCTAGCCAATTATCCAGTCAGGGAAAGAACAAATCAGTATATGAAGTAAACAGCTGTGTTCCTTTTGAAAAAATGGAAAGAAAAAAAAATTAGACTTTTTCTGAGAAGCAAAGTTCAGAAGACTTCATGCTGAGGTTGAGTTATTCATTGTGCTGTTTCATGGTGTCCATTGATTTCTATTGATATCCTTCTATTTCTTCCAACTTGTCATTACAGTGTCCACTTCTAAACATAACTTACTGTCCAGCATCAGAAGTTAACTTCTCAGATGGGAAAGACCTGGTGAGGAGTTATGACATCTAATCTGTTTCTAATAAGAATGCCATATTTTTTCTATTAAGATTTTCCTGAGACATTGCTTCCTGTAGGTAGTTGTTGTTTACAATTCTCTGGGATGGAAAAGAGAGGATGTTATAAGGATTCCTGTGAGTTGCTTCCTTCAAGCACTATTGCTTTATTGCCTTCAGTAACTCCTTTCTTATTATATATATTCTGGTTAAACTAAGAACAATGTATTAGCTATATAAATATTATCTGCTTCATGCACAAGCATTTATTAACTGCTTTGCTTTTATGTTCCAATTGATGCCTTTTAGGCAAAGCATCATGTATCACCATGAATGAAGGATGTTTTGAACTTATTGTGGAAAATCATATTCCAAGAACCAAACACTGCCATCCTCCAATACTGCTTTTGCTCGACATAACTTGTCTATCAAATTTGTCATAGGTTGTCAATGAAAATGTTGTTGTTCGGGATTCCAATGGAAAAGAAATCCAATCCCAGCTGCTACCAATACTTGATGATTTTCTTAGTTTAAGAAACTACCACACGAAGGCATACCTGGGAGTATCTACAACTGTTAACCCCAAATATTGGCTTGCATTTTCAGCAACAGTTCCCCCACTTGGTTTTAGCACTTACTATGTATCTAAGGCTAAACAAGCAGGTTAGTCCCTGTCATTGATTCCCTTCCCAAGAGTCATCATGGCTCATGAAAATACAAAAACAATTAAGAAACTATTTTTTTGTGTGAAAATAATATTTGGTTTCTCCTTTAAACAAAAATTTGCAATTGCAGCTACTATTTCAGATACATATGCATATAAGTCAGGGGATCATAGTGATAGACTTAAAGTGGGCCTGGGAAACTTGAAACTAATTTATTCTGAAAAGGAAGGGAAACTTGCTCAATATATCAACAGCAGAAGCAGGGTATGTGATTTGGATGGTACCTTACTATTTATCCCAAACTAGAGCTAAAGTTTAAAACCTTTAAGTTAGTGATGCTAAAGATCTATACTATAAGAATTATATGATATTCTGTTCATAATGAAAGGTCAAAGAATCTATAGAGCAGACATACAAATTTTATGCTGGGTATGGAAATGATGGAACACAACATGCTCAGGTGATAACATTTTTCTATCCATAGAATGTTGATTACTTCTTATTTTCCTAAGATGCTTCTTTTTATCAGGCTGATAAATGGTTTGATTACTTATATGAAGCTATTGATTTAAATGTTCTAAATTGTTATAGGCATCTGGAGCTTATGTTTTTCGTCCTAATGGTTCATCATCTCCCATTAAATCCTATTGGGAGGTGAAGTCTTCTATCAATTCAAAACACTTACATTCAATTACCAATATTCGGTGGTAGCAAGAGATTAATGAGTTTTTATTTAAAACTTTCAGTCTCCCCTCACAGTCTTGCGGGGACCAATTGTGCATGAAGTGCATCAGAAGATCAATTCATGGATATACCAGGTAGTATTGTTGTTGTGAACTTGGAACATCACAAGAAAATGAAATGTCTTCCTTATTGAGAGTCACAGATAATATAAATACACTTTACCATTTTCTCGATTCTTCAAACATCTATGGCTATTCTATGCTTGCACAAGTATGTCAGAGGTGGAGAAGGCTTATTCTTTAGATTCTATAATCAAAAGCTCCATAAAGATCAATATTTGACCATGGCTTAATTGAACAGACCACTAGACTGTACAAGGGGAAAGAGCATGCTGAAGTTGAATTTATTGTAAGTCCTTTATTTTCTAATGTGGGTACTTCAAATTTTATTGTCTAAGGACTATATAATAATGATAGAGATCATAATATCAGGTTGGACCTATACCCATTGATGATGGAGTTGGCAAAGATATTGCAACTGAGATTAAAACAAATCTGGCAAGCAACAAAAAGTTCTATACTGATTCCAACGGACGTGATTTTATTGAACGGGTACGTCAAACAGGTTGAACAGATAATTTATAGTTATACTTTTTGATATGAATGACCAACCTAATGTTTTGTCACAATAATACATACATTTACAGATTCGAGACTATAGAAAAGATTGGAACTTGGAAGTAAATCAGCCTGTTGCTGGAAATTATTACCCTGTATGCTTTCTTGAATCATGTGTACTGCATTCCAAGATGCTACATTTATACACACGAAGACACAGTCCTTGAAGTATTCAATTAATGAGATCTAGTTTCTTGTTTCAGATCAATCTTGGGATTTACCTGAAAGACAAAAGTAAAGAATTCTCTGTATTGGTAGATAGATCTGTGGGGGGCTCTAGCATTGTGGATGGGCAAGTGGAACTAATGGTTCATAGGTTTGTTATGTTGTTCAACTGCTTATACTGATTATGTACCATTCCATGTTCCACCAATCAAACTCTACTGTTTCCATTTTTATATTTTATGTAGGAGGTTACTTGCAGATGATTCTAAGGGTGTTGAAGAGGCACTGAATGAAACAGTTTGCATCCATGATAAGTGCACTGGATTAACTGTAAGAAAATCCAAGTAACTTGTGAAATTTGAGTTGGCAAGGACCATGGTTTCCACACCTGGCCTTCATCACATTTGATTTAATATATTATGCAGGTACTAGGAAAGTTTTATTTCAGAATCGATCCTGTGGGAGAGGGTGCTAGATGGCGTCGATCATTTGGTCAGGAGATATACTCACCGTTTCTTTTAGCCTTCACTGAGGTGGTTAAAGAATGGTTATTAGGAGCGTTTGAATTGTCTAGTGAGCTGAACTTGGCTTAGTACTGATGAACATTTTGTTCATTTTTTGCATATTTCCTAGAGTGAAGGTAACTGGAGAGATTCTCATGTCACAACCTTCTCAGGATTGGATTCCACATACAACTTACCAGACAATGTTGCAATAATAACCCTCCAGGTTTATACATCTTTCACCTTTGTCTAATGAAGAGACATACTAGAATACTACCTCTCCTAGAATTACTTAAAGAACATAAGCCTGAAAATATGTCCAAAATATGTCTTCTAAATGCAACATAGCACTCTCGCTAGGCAATAAGACCTTTTGATATTTGCCCTGAATTTTAATACCTAACTACGCTGAGTTCTTTAATGTACAGTGTTGAGGATTTATAGGATTCTTGCTTACTACTAATGTTATGCACTTATGTCATCTTCTTGAACTCTGCAGGATCTGGCTGATGGAAAAGTTCTACTTCGGCTGGCACACTTATATGAGGTATATACTCTTTAGCAAGATTCTATCTGCTTGTTTATATTACACTCTTGCCATTTTCGTGTTCAACTTCTAATGAATTCAGAGTTTAGAGGGGAATATTCTTGTCTTGGTTTTAATTGAAAATTATACACTGACATTATATTAAAGAAATTAAGAATGATTCTTCTGGAATTTTAATAACTGACCATGGTCCATTGAAAGCCGTAATCCCTTTCATAATGAGACTCTCACTTAAGCTACTGTTTATTTCTAGATTTGCTTTCAGTAATGAGCTTATGATTTCTTCCAGTTAAATGATTTATCCTTCTCATTTTCTTTCATTTTCTTGATAATGCAAGATTGGGGAGGACAAGCAACTCTCAGTTACGACAACTGTAGAGCTTAAAAAGGTGTTCCCCGGTAAACAGGTACAACTGCATGACAACTGATAGTTCGTTTGTAGCTGACAATTTCATAACATATTTATCTTGTCTTTGTCCAAGGCATTTCATATTTAATTCCATTGTATTCAGATAAACAAAGTAACTGAGGTGAGCTTATCAGCTAACCAAGAAAGGGCAGAAATGGAGAGGAAGAGATTAGTCTGGCAAGTTAAAGGGTCACCTCAAAAACCCAAGGTACCGAGGGGAGGACCAGTAGAGCCAGAAAAGCTAGTTGTAGAACTTGCTCCCACGGAAATAAGGACCTTTATTATCAGTTTTAGATAGTAAAGGTTCACCAGGACCACCACTGAAAAATAAGCAATGCAATGCACTCAGAAATGTCCATCATTATGTGAGTGTGTGTTCCGTTTCCTCAATATCATGTAGGCCAGCAACCGGAAATATGTCCATGTGTCGATTGGCCAAGGTTGTAAGGAATCATGTTCATTAATCATTCCCAATTAAGTTTATTGTTCCTCACTTCCTCTCTTTTTCTCTTGACATCTAATCAAATGTTATGACAGTACTTTTCCTTTTTCTTTGGTTTGCATTTCGTCAAATCAATCTGCATGTGGTGATTTTTTGTCAAATTATTGATTACTTTATTGGTGATTCAAGGTATAATATTTTGGAGTGAATTGACTCTTTCATGAACTCTCAAGTATGAGATTAATAGTGCTCTGACGTTAAAGTGTTAGATAATCATTGATAACTTATGTTAGTTTGAAGGAAAAATGGACATCGTATGTGTCAAAAGAAAATAAAGTGGGTGTAAGTAAATAAAACAATGCGTAGAAGTAGATTAACAAAGAATGAAGTGTACCAAAGTGAAACTTACTAGAAGTAAATTGACAGAAATAGTGCTGGATTTTTTTTTTTTTGGTGATATAGTGCTGGATGTTTAACTTAATGGAAGTAAACTAACAAAACATAGAAAAGTAAAGAAACGTAAAATGTAAACTTTTTGGAAGTAAATCGAGTAATCAACATGAAAAGCATTTGCTTCCTGCTGTTTTTGAAAAGATTTGTTGTTTTGCGAAAAGATTGAGGTAAACGCAATTCAATCCAGTTTCTTGTTTTTACACTTGTCTATTTCAAAAGTTAGCATGTTAAGAAGGCAGGGAGATAGGTGAGAATCCAAGCTGAAACCTCCCTTGGAACACCAAATTTTTTTGTTGGTAGAATAGAGACAAAGCTAACAGAAGTTACAGAACCACATTGCAGAGTTTGCTTCTACAACCATGCTTGCCAGAATTGAGCAAAAGCTGGGGCTAATTGGAGATATGGAGAAAGATGGAGTTGAATAATCTCATTGAGTTGAGATAATTAGAGAACAATGTAATTTAAATTGAAAATATAAAAGTTGCTGCACGTTCAATTGATAAACTCAAAAGCTATAAATAATAAGTGGTCATTGGATGGAATTAATAAAAGGCAGGAAATTGAAGGTAAGGCTACAAAAGACAATGCATAGAGAAATTTAGAAGGAGTGCACTTAACAAATCAATATAGATAGAGTGCACTTAACAAAGCTGAAGGAAGATCAGCATCAGGTATAGCATTTTGCTGATAAGGTATAGCATCAGGTTCAAGATGCCAACTATCCTTAGGAATACCATACCTTTCAATTCCGGGCACTTTGTAAGCTAGAATTTGATAAGAAAATCTGAGCATCTCTGCTTTAAACACTGTATTAGTTAGATCAGATCCCTGATGTTGTTGCCTGTGGAAGAAGGTTAGACAATTATGTACCGCTTCCAGTTTGGCTACTTTTATCCCATTTTCTTCAGAGAAATCAGAGATAATTTCTACCAGCCAACATTGACTTTGTTCATAATCATTATGCTTCCATTTTCTATTCCAATTCTTGTATATTGCCCAAATCTCTCCTTTTTGGGGATAAATCATATACTGTGGCTTAGTTTTACCTTGCATGTACTTGGCCAAATGGGAGAATCGCGACATATCCAGAATGACATTACTATTTCCATGTTTAAATGTTCCACAAGCAACAGGTGGATCTTCTTTCCATTTGTTCTCATAGTCTAGTTCAGGTTCTAGCAATGTTACACAAACTTGCCAGTTGGAGACCACACTGTTCACAACCGCATATTGGCGAGGCATTTCATCCTTTCCACAGTAAATTGCCCAAACTTGACCACTGGAAAAATCATATACTGATATCCTAGATTCCAAGAGTTTACCCTCTGTTTGCAACTGCCCTATACACAGCTGTGGACACTCTTGATCTTCCACCATGGATTCCTTCAAACTACTTTGTTCAAGTGGACCATCAGCATTTAGGACATCTCTGTAATTCTCTGAAGTGGAGGAAGATTCTATATTTTTCTCTCCATTCAAAACCTCATTTGAAGAAATAGGACCATTGTCATCATGCCTAAAACCATGACAAAAATCCTTTTCTCTTTTTGAAAGCATGTTCAGTCCATTCTGTACAATTTCTAGAGCTAAATCAACTCCTGGAAACTCATCTATGATGCCATTTATCAACACAACAAGATTATTGAAATAATTTCTTGCATCAGAATAAGTTGACGACGGATATATTAGATCAAGAATGTAGCTAAAATCGGTCTCATGATTATTTGATAACCTGAAACTGGAAGCAAGCAGCAGTATGTCACAGATGGTCAGCATTAGACTGATGTTAACAAGTTCTGGGTATAGTTGCTGGGCAGTAAGTAACTTCTGCCTGGCACTAGTGTACTCCTCACTGAGCATCATGATTGCAGCAGCCGACTTCTCCTTAAGAGCCTCCACCTTCTTGCCATTCAACTCTGTCATCATCTCCTTGTCTTCAAGATATAAATCCTAACATCCACTGGAGGAAATAAGCTTGGTGGAATTGGTATATGCCAGAACAGTTACTCTATGGCATGAGATGACTTGAAAAAGAAAATGAGAAAATTCAATTATTGCAGGTTAAGAAAAAACACATTTTACTTGTACAAAAAAAAAAAAGAACTTTAACCTTTTCTATTATCAAATATGATTTAAGAATGAAAGGATGACAAATAATATTTGGCAACAGCCAAAACAAGAAGGTTAATTATTTATCTATTTATTTTTTGTTTTGGTCCCACACACATAGCAGATAGCAAATGGGAAAGGGGCTAAAAGTGACTCTAGGGAGGCACAAAGCTTGCAACCATCAGGAACCACACATAAAATGTTTACCAAATCTTTTTACTTATCAACTTGTCAAGTTCTTTCTAACATGGGACTTCTTTGTCTACATCTTACTCATACTTGGAATTTCCAATACTATATTCCAACCAAGATTTAGGGTTTCATATAGTGTTAGTCTGTTACTTACTACTTCAGTGCCATGCTCCAGACTGCTATGAAAATTATCAGGTTAAAGCCTCATGTTCCCCCTTTCAAATGCATGTAGCAGATTCCACCGTTTCATAGACAAGCAGCAAAAACAGTAATTTAATTCCAAATGGTGTTCAACAATGCATTTTAATTCTCTTAACCAATATTAAGGGAGACATGTGTCAAACACTTCCAGAAAAAGCATGAAAGTCTTCTCATAATATATGCAGCCAAAAATGTTTAAATTTCAATCAGATCAACAATTAAAAGTTAGAAGCAGAGAAAAGTAATCATGAAGTATATGAGCATAGGCAAATTTAACAACCTTAACCAAGATCATGTATCTAACATCAAAATCAATTTAAGAACGTGGTAGTGCTTTAAAACAGAGCTTCTTGCCAGGGCAGTGTGTAGCTATAGAATATAGTAGCTATATCTATTTCAATATTCATCAAAGTTAAGTTTTTTAAATGTAACTTTTGCAAGAAAAATTCAAACTTTATAACTTAGCTCTTATAAATAAAATATTGTTCTTTTTTCACTACCTTAATAAAAATCTTCTAACTCCTCTCCTCTTGGTGCTGTTATGCAACCTGAAACCAAATGGTGAGAAAATGGTATAACAATAAACTCTGAAATGATCAAAATAGAAAGCTCATATATAGCCCAGAAGTATAACTGTCACGGTCAGCACTGAGCAGTGTCCCAAAAAAACAAGCAGAAGAGTTGTGTACAAGCTAACAACTCACAAGACCCTCGTGTTCTTTTTGTTCTTTTCTTTGGTTGGGAATACTAATGTTGCAAAAATAATATATATAGAATTTAATTGGTATTTTTTTATAGGCTATTGTTAGGTTAGTTTTCTCGTTTGCTAGGGTTTGAACCCTGGATCTCCAGTTCCTTAACACCTTCGACCCATACCTCAAACCAGGATTTTAATTGGTATACACGATTAATATTAAAATTTCCTAATTAAAAAAATATTTTATTTTTATCATAAATATCTTAAAAGTAATTATATATAAGATGATTTTATGATTAGCTAATAATATAAATCTTTTTCTATAGCTATAAGTATATCAAAATTCAGTCAAAAAAAAAAAGTATATCAAAATTAAACTCTATCTTTTCCTAGCAATCTAACTAAAAGAATAAAACTTTTAACTTTATGTTGAAAAGTGAAACCAACATCTAAAATGCATGAAGGGTTGGAAATTGTCTGTAGTAGCTAGATGGTCAAAGCAAAAACGACATCTTGTTAAATTGTTACACGGTCTAGAGAGAGAAAATAAAAAGGGCCAGTTGAGATTTTGAGTTTACAGACAAAAAAAAATTCCAACCACTTTTAACTGCTTCAAATGCGCTCCTAATAACATTTTAAAAAATAAAAAGAAAAAAAGAAAAAGAAAGCAAAAAACAAAACCACCAAAACCAAATAGACAACAGACATCTCTTTTTTCCTTCTTTTCTCTCTCTGTAGAACAATTGTAGAACAATTATACTTTTTCTGCAAAACAAAAAAGAAGAATTTTTGTAAACAATTTTATATTTTCCAACGAAAATGTATTTCCATAAACTTCACGACTCACCCATGTTCCGGCAACAGGTTCTGTTCTTATTCCTATTCCTTTAAAGATTCTAACCATTCTCGGTGGTGTGATTCTTTGATTCTTAAAATTGAACAATTTAGAGAGAGAGAAACAATATTTTGATGTTATGTTATGTGGGGATTATGATTGCTCTTGCTTATGTGCAATTTATTATTTTTTCTTTTTTTAGGAGGGTAATGTGTTTTTTTTTTTATGATGGTTTTGTTGTGCTGAACCCGAATTGATTGCTGAATTATATATCATGATTCATGAATGGCTATGGTCTATGGATGCAGCTGCAGTGCATGGAAGAAAGTTCAGAAACGTTACGCTCGAGATGCTTGAAGTTCTACAAAGCATGTCGAAAGTACACGTGAGTTTTCCATGCTTCTTTTCATTAAATTTTTTCACTATACGTACCACAATACCCCACATCACACTCCGAACTCTGAAGAAGGAAAAAAAAAAACAAAGAAAGAAAGAAAGGAAAAGAAAAAAAAAAGGAAAGAGAAATTCTTGCAAACACTTATCTTTTGGGTGCACCTAGGGTATTCTTAGCTGATATCCGAAGAGCTATCCCTTTTGGACATAGAAATCATAGATATGGGTTTTGCCATTTCCAAGAAAGTCTTTTCCGTACGCATAGCAGGAGTCGAATCACTGACAGCATACTTAAGAAACTTAGCTATCTATTGCAATTGAGTTGGGCCTTGTTGGTTTGTATACACTAAGCTTATAAACATTAAGTAGTTGCATAAATCTTTGTACCACCTAGAGCATCTAAATTGGGTATGCTAGGTCAATAACAACATTAAATAATAGATGACTGTCATAATTAATTAATGAATATTCTTAATAGACTTCATTAATCAATATTGTGATTGGTCTTATGCACTCAATTAGGATCCTCTAAAGTTTATGTGCGAATTTCTCATTGTTCTATTTTTTTATGAATATAGATTTAGGTGAGGGGATGATGCCCTAGTCCAAATCAGGGAAAACCTTTAGGCTATAAGAGCACTTAAAAAGGATTTTACATTTAGTCATTACCTCACCAAGGAGACTAATGGGGGCTCAAATTTATAACCTGTCAAATACGAGACCATGTCTTGCTCTACTAGACCAACCCCTTGGGTTTTTCATTGTTGTATTTAAAGAGATAATTTATTAGTTGAGGATATCCTTAGTGTACACAACTAGTTTCTCTCATAATTCAAAATAAGTGATGTTGAAATTGGATGAGAAGGCATAAAGTTATAGAAGATGTGGCAGGTTTTTGACTGAACTATATATAATGAGTCACCAAATAATGTTGCAGTCTTTCAAGGAACTTTCATTCAAACAACACAATCATCATTTTGATTTGGACAAATATCTTGACCAAATGATAATAGTAACCACTACATAGAAGCAATTGAAGTTTACTGGACATTGTGAAAGATTTGGATGGAGGAGGAAAACTATATTGGAATAGAGTGGTTCATGAGGTAGCAAGAATAAGCAGAAAGAAAACTGTTGGTTTTTGCATGTTATGTGAATTTTGATTCTTATAGAAATGTTGAACATATTATAAGATACTACACATTCTTAAATTTCTTATGCTATGATATTTTAACCTTTTTTAGGGAAGGACTTGGTGAGGCATATGATGGAGACATCGCATTTGCAAGTGCCCTTGATATTTTTGTAGGAGGGCATAGTGATCCTCTATTTGTAACTTTGGGAGGTATGCTTATTTCATACAAAATAAACCTAAATGGTTTTCTTTATTGTATGCTTATTGCTTTGTAAGAGGCATTGACTGGAGATATGTGCACATGAGGTTATAGTATATTAATACCTTGGGTTATATTAGTCTTGTGCTAACATGAAAATTTAGGCTGAGTATAATAAGTATATTGTTACTGGATGCATACTAAAATTATGTGCATGATATGTTTAGGACATTAAGGAGCTTCCAAAATCCCTCATGAAATGTGGTCAAAGATGCTTAAAATACTCTAAAGCATGCTATGTTTATTTGATCTGTTCCCATGCTTTTCTTAGTCACTTTGCTTCATTCAAATATTCAATCAAAATATTATCCTTTTTATGTTAATTCTGATAAATTTTGATGAAACAACAATACCGTCGTTTGACCCATGTAGCCAACCCTACTTAGTGGAAAAAAGCTCTGCTGTTAATGTACTTCCATAAATTTTGTTTTGGTATTTTCAGGACCTGTTATGGCCAAATTCACTATTGCTTTGAGAGAAATCAGTACACACAAGGAACTTCTTCGGTCAGAGGTAATGATTTATCTAGTGTTGTCGTTGTCTTTATTATTTTTCAGTAATGTCATTGTCCAGTCTTTAAACTGATAAATCTCAAGGTGTTGTTGGGAGTTTAATTTGTCACTTGACTCTTTCTCAGATCTAGTGATATGGCAGGGGTTTCGTTGTCTATTTATGCATCCTTTTATATTGGATTAAATTGCAAGATAATAATTTCGAAAATCCTTTTTTATGGTTTTTTGGTATATTAGAGACAATTGTACTAATTGATATTGCTAAGCTCATGATATGAATTTTGCTTCGCAGGTGGAGCACATACTGAATGACCGGTTACTGAACATTCTAAATGTTGAAGTCCTTGATGTCAAGGTAACGGGTTCAGTGGGGAGAATGAATATTTTATTAGTTTCATAAGAAAAAACTAATAATTTAAAGTTGTGAAATCATGACTACTATAAAAACTGTGATGAAATAACTTCATTACAACTTGCAAGACTATCATTTAAAACTATGGACAACAAAAACTACAGCTGATGGAATTCAATTTTAAAAATGACAACTCTTTTGAAAAAGGTAGTGTTCCTAACTCCTCAGGTTTGGTTTTCATATTCAACAAAATGTTCATAATGCTTCGATACTTGCAGGAAGCTCGAAGGCGTTTCGACAAAGCTTCCATTGCATATGACCAGGTGCATCTCAATTGCCTATAAAGGTTTCACAATATAATGATATCTGCATCCATGGATTTCATTTCCTTATACTATATGTGTACAAGTCTTGAGCCATGTAATTTATTACATGAGAAGAAGTATAAGTGCTAATTGGTTGTTTTTTAGTATTCAGTAATACTCCTTTAATCATTATATCTATTTTAGCGGATTGGTTGAAACTTTCTCTTGATAACTGATACCAGGAGTAAGTTTCTCAACATCAATCGTTTTTTTCCAAATTCATTGTTCACTCGATTGCTGTATTGGTGAGATCAGTTCAATGTTTCTTAGTGAATGACCAACATGGGTTGATTTATATTTTAACATATCCAACTGACTTGTTGAATTTCGTATATTGATGCTCACATGTTGTATTATTGAGAGGAAGGAATTGGCATATGTTGCATTGTAATGTTCTAGTTACATGTAAATGTTCAATTCAAGTTTGAACTTGCAATAACTTTTTTGAAGAAATTTCAAAGGAGTAGATGCATTTGTAAATTAAATGTTGCTAGATCCATGGAAAAGTTAGGGCATTTAAAAAACAAAGTAGAGTTGTCAATAGTTGTTTGGCCTTTTTCTTGATCATAACTGAAATACAACATGGATTTTGTGCTACAGGCACGTGAAAAATTTATGTCATTGAGAAAAAGCACCAAGTTTGATATTGCCGCTGTCATAGAAGAGGTAAATCTTGTAGCTTATCTTCAGCATTTTTATTTATAAATTATGCATTAGCTTGTCATGGATTACCATGTTCTTTTTTAATCTAATTTGATAGCGAGACATTCCAGGAATTGCACAATGCAAGAAACTCGTTTGAGGAAGCTCGTTTCAATCTGGTAACTTTAGTTCACAATATATGTCGCTTTGCATAAGATTATAAAATATTATGTTTAGATCTTAACTACAGAACATATTTTATGTTCTAGGTTAGTGCTCTTCATAATATTGAGGCCAAGAAGAGATTTGAGTTTTTGGAGGCTGTCACTGGAGTTATGGATGCTCATCTTAGATACTTTCAACAGGTATGTGACAATGACATGGTCCTATATGGAATCTTCCATTCACACTAATGCACTTATGATGTTTTTTAAAGTTTATTTCTCTTGCAGGGGTATCAGTTATTTCATGAGATGGAGCCTTTCATTGTTGAGGTTTTGCTACTAGCTCTTTACTTATTTTCTTTAACTTCACTGAAGTACTGAACATAGGAAACATATTTCTTTTCCTTGAATACTTGATAGGATATGTCACTTTCTTATGATTAACACATTAGGAATTCTCAGTATAGCGGCATTTCCTCGAAACTCAAACTCTTGAATGTTTGGTAGGATAATCCGAGATGTGAAACCCATCAGTAGACCACAATGACATGTTTCAAGTATCAAACAAAATTGTTGTTTTGGATTATGATTAGTTTTCTTGATTTGTTGATTGAACGGAAGATTTCCTTTCTTGTATCTACTATGCTCCAGGTTTTGGCTTATGCACAAAAGTCAAGAGAAAGTTACAATGAGGAGCAGATTTCTCTTTGTGAAAGAATGGTAGAGCACAAAATACTAGCTCATCAAGAAAGTAGGTTGTCCTTGAATGGTCCTTATAGTTCTCCCAGTGGAGATAGTATGCAGCATTTTTCTAGGATATCAAATAAAGTGGCAGATGCAGTAACTGAATCTGCTGCAAATGGAAAGGTATTTTAGGATATGATGTTTCCCTCTTTCTCTGACAGAATAAGTATTTACTTCATTTTACATAGTTTTCATTTTCGAGTCCTATCCATTGGCATCTCAAAAAGTGCATAATCTTTAGGTTCAAATCATTCGACAAGGCTATCTTTCAAAACGATCCTCCAACTTGAGGGGTGACTGGAAGAGAAGGTATTTTGTTCTTGATAGTCGTGGAATGCTTTACTACTATCGTAAACCATGGATTGGATTACATGTAAGTATTAAACTAAAAGTTAAGTGTATTATCCTCCAAGGTAGATAATACTCATTTCATCAACTTATCTTCTTAATAAATGTGAGCATGCCATATCAGGGTGGCAATCAACCATCTTCACAGAGGAATTTGGCCACTGAAAATAGTTCTGGGATTCTGAATCGGTTGCTTTCTTCCCATTACCATGGAGTTGTCCAGGATGAAAGATCTGTAGCACGTCATACAGTGAACCTTTTGACATCAACAATCAAGATTGATGCTGAACAGTCAGATTTAAGGTTCTGCTTCAGGATTATTTCACCATCAAAGATTTATACATTGCAGGTAAACATTCAAAAATTTTATTAAGGGCATAGTTTAGCTTTTACTATTTCTTATGATGACACTTACGATAGCAATGCAGGCAGAAAATGCCCTAGACCAGATGGATTGGATGGAAAAGATAACTGGAGTGATTGCCTCCTTGTTGAGTGTGCAGACACTGGAAACGGTACTAGTATATTTTTGTTATACTTTTTCAAACATGTACTCAAACTATAAATAAGGAAGGAGACAACTTAGAATATAAGTCAAATATATTAATGATAGAGTTTAGTTGTGAAATTGTGTCGTCACACAAAAAAGTCTAATAACAACTACCTGAGCGGTTAATGAATCAAAATTCAACTCAAATTAATGACATAGAGAAACAACAAAATAACTTGTGACACTAGCAACCAGACCATCTAACTAGATCAATCTCTGGTCCAATTCTTACAATAATGCTTGTAAGAAAAGCTTCAGAAAATGTGTAAAAAAGTTGGGAAACAGAAAAATTAACAGTATAAGTAGTGTAGGGAAATCTTTGTCAACACAACAATAATAATAGAGAAAAACAAAGGCAAGGTCATTGGTTAAGGAATCAAAGATAGAAAGTTTGCATAGGAAAGTGGTGTATTCAAAATATAGAAAATTTAGTTGTATTTTCCAATAAAAAATTTGTACTTGTTAAAACAAAGTTCAAAATGTTTCAAATATGAGAGATACTAAATGCTCCTAAACATGGTCTTATAATCCTCTTAATTACCTGAGAATGAAGGAAAAAACTAAAAAGGCAGGTACATTTAATACTTCAAGAGTTCCAAATTTCCCTTTTGAGTCATTTTTTCTGGATCGTTTAGCTTTTAGCATTTCTCATCAAATGTCTTACCTAGTTGAAGATTCCAGTTACATTAAATGTTCATTAACCAGTTTCTTAGCATTATTTTTTCTTTTAAAAAATGCATCCTTTGATGCCTGTATTAACTTTGATTACTATAATTATAAAACAATATGTGACAGCCTCGCTTAGCTGACCAAGAAAGCGATGAATTCTACTGTCCCAGTAAGATTGATTCATTACTAAGTTCTCCAGATGATGATCGGGCAATGAGTGGGGATTCTGCATCCAAGAACATGACACATATTGCTTCCCCTATAGGCTTACAGAGGAACAAACATAGTATGAAAGGTGAAAAGCCAATTGATGTTCTTAGGAAGGTCAGCGGCAATGACAAATGTGCTGATTGTGGTAAACCTGAACCAGACTGGGCATCCTTAAACCTTGGCATACTTATATGCATTGAATGTTCTGGTGTTCATCGTAATCTTGGTGTACATTTGTCAAAAGTAAGTAGTTGAGGTTGCACATTTAAGTTTATGCTTTAGTGTTGTATATGGTTCATGTCTTATAACATTTTATTGAATAACATCTAGATACAGGTTGAAGAGTGAAGAGTGAATCAGCCAATTGGACTGGCAAAAGAAAGGGGTTTGAAGAGTGAATCTTAGTATCAATGTATTTATTAGAGTACCATGCAGGAGCATTGATTATAGTTTAATCTTTAAATTTGTGTCTGACATTGCTTTCTTTCTTTTGTTTGTTGGGGAGGGGGTTCATTGAACACATTATCCTTTGTAAATTTCTTTATAGTTCTTTTATTATTATTATTATTAAAAGGAGAAACTAAAGGCTTTCTGGTTTTTATCCTCACTTTTGCAACTACTGTGGAAAACTTTCTTTGCAGGTAAGATCACTAACGCTTGATGTGAAAATCTGGGATTCCTCTATCTTAACCATGTTTCAGTCACTGGGCAATCTCTTCGCAAACTCAGTTTGGGAGGAGCTTTTGTATTCAACAAGTACTTCGCCAACTGATGACACAGTTGTTGGGTAAGTGTTGCCAATATTGATGAAATTAACTGTTTGACCTTTCACTGACAAGCACCCTGCAATGTAGTTCTCCCAAGGACAGCAGAAACAAGTTATTTCATGCAAGAAAACCAGAACATGATGACCCCATTTCACTGAAGGAGAGGTTCATTTATGCAAAGGTATTCAATGGAAATTTTTTAAGTTGTTCTCTAGTTAAAAAAGAAATATTTAGGGGGAGATGGGGAGTTAAATGAATCCTTTAAAGTTTTCAATTAAAGAATTCTACGCATAAAATTTCCAGCTTAGGAGAACAGTATATGTATCTATATTGTACTAAAGAAGTTTGGCATGCCCTAAAGAACTCCTAATGAATAGGTTGGTGATTAACAAATTTTTTGGAAGTTGGGTGCCCTATATAGCAATCGCCACTTCCCAAATAATTCACTGTTATCCTATTTTGTGACCTATATAATAATAACTTTCAGTTGAGTTCTTAGTTCATTGGTGAAAGGAATTACTACATAGTTATGTTCATTGCTAGAGTATGTGGCCACATGATAACTTGCAGGTTTGAGTAACATAAATTATTTTATAGTTTACCAAGATGAACTTAAATGATTTACCTATGTCAGCATTTGCAACCTTAAATCCTCAAACTCTGTTGGTTAGAGTCTTATGCCATTTATCCATGTTACATCGATGTAAAGTAGTTGAAGAGAAGCTTGAAAGTAGGCTAATCATTCTTTATCAATACATTTTAGACACTCCAGAATGTATAGTTACCCTTTGTTCCTTATTCTTTTTCCTTTACTATGAAACAAGTAGTTATTGATTATTTGGCAACTGTATGATGTTTCTTATTGAAACTTAGATATGTTTACTTTTTCTCCCTTTTTAAGCCCTCTAGTAGCTAGAAGGAATCTTATTCTTGAGGTATTACTTGATGGAAGATTATAATGTCTGGGAGATCAAACATGATGGTTCCTCTTATTGCAGTATTCTGAGAAGGTCTTTGTTCGCCGGATTACAAATAATAATCGCCTCCTTTCAGTGGAACAACAGGTGTGGGAAAGCATATGTGCCAATGACAAGAAAGCTGTGTACCGGCATATTGTCAAATCAGATGTGGATGTCAATGCTATCAATGGACAATCATTAGATGGTATGTCTTCTTATCATAAAAAAAATCATTGAAAGTTTTTGCTGTAGAAAAAGCAGGAAGTCCCTTACGAATAATTAATTGTTGTACAGACAATTCTTTCAACGTGACTTCTTCAAGCAATTCAGACATATCATCTGAGAGCAAAAATCAACTAATGGAGGATATACAAGATGGTTCTAGTGTGCTTCACCTGGCATGCCTTACTTGTGATGGTGGAATGGTGGAACTGCTACTACAGTGTGGGGCATATGTAAATGCTATTGATTCAAGAGGTCGGACACCACTACATTACTGCATTACGAGAGGGAAGATTGCAGCTGCAAAAGTGCTTATTACAAGGTACTTATTTTATAAGGTTTCTCAGATACCCCCAATTTATTTATACTCATAATTATCAGGTTCTCTCATTAACCCTATGGTGTATCGAATTCGTCGTACTGCATATTGTATACTGGGTTCACTTTAAAGAATGTCTTGTAATAATAACATAAAAGTGATGAAGCGCATACCAAATAATCTGCTTACATGCACCTCGAAACTATGTTTTTACCCTTATATTTTGAATTACTGCATTTTATTATTCTATATCCAAATTTACCTAATGGTTATAATAGCAAATAATTCTTCATTTTAATATTTGTTCTATATATGCCTTTTAATTTGTTTCTACATAAACAGTATACACTTGATCTATATATATATATATATAGGGAGCGTATCAAGTAAGAACTCCTGTTTATTGTGAAAAATGAGAACTTTTAATTATAGCCATTAGATTAGATTTACGGTCCAGATTATTTCCTTATAATTAAAAAGTCATGTGACTGGTGACCCTTCCCCATTTTCAAGCATCATCTTCCTCTCAATCTTAAAACTAGTTTCGGTGGACTGTTACAAAAAAAAAAAAAAAAAAGGTTCATGAACCCTCAAAAGCAAAAGTCTCAATTTTAAAATAAAAAAAAATCACGAATCCTCAACCTCAATCTGAGTAAAATTGACCAAAAGTTCATGAACCTCAAAACAAAAGTCTCAATGAAAACTCCCACCAGAGGTGATGCTCACTGGGGGAGTGACTCCATCACAATGGCAAGAAACCATGGCAGAGATCTGGGTTCAGAAACCATGGCGGAGGACGGCGAAGGTCTGGGCGCACGAGAGAGAAGGCGGCGTGGCGGAGGGCGGACGGTGCAATTGAGTAGGGAGGTCTGGTGCGGCGTGGTAGAGGACGGCCGAGGTCTGGTGCGGTGTTTGCTGAGGTCTGTGCGGCGTGGAGGAGAACGGCAGAGGTCTGGGCGAACAAGAGAGAGAAGGCGGTGGTGCGCTGTGCTCGCTGAAGAGGAGATCGTGCGTGAGGAAGAAAGGAACTCTAAGGGAAAAGGCCACCGCCTATGGTGTTATTACAGACTGAAACAGCTAAGAGGAGTAACAGAGGAGAACAAGAAATAAGAAAGAATTCTATAAAAAAAAACAAATTGTAGGAATTTAAGGAACGAACAAATCGTAGAACAAATAACCAGAATTGTTTATAGCAATTGAAGGAGCTAACAATGAGAATGCATTATCAACAATCTAGAATATCCAATTTTCAGATTTACTCATCTGGGTTATAAATGAAGAGGCAGGTTGGTGGACGGTAAACGAAGGGGATTTACAGTGTTCAAAGAGGGCAGAGGCAACGAGGCAGCATTCTGCATTTATGAGTTTTCTGTTTTTCCTTAGTCACAGTGGCTAGAAAATCTATAGCACGTGACATTTTAATTGCCTCCTTTTAATCTGAGCCATTTATTATGATCGAAAGGTTATTATTAAAAGTTCTCATTTCTCATAATAACTATCAGTTCTGACATGATATGCTCCCTATATATATATATATATTCTTAATTTATGTGAAAAAGGTTAAATATGTTTTTGGTCCTTGTAAAATGAATAAATTTTGATTTTAGTCCCTGTAAAGGTTTTCCTTTGGTTTTTGTCCTGTAAAATCTGAAATAACTATTTTGGTCCCTACTGTCATGTTACATATATTAAGTACTTATTTGTCTAATAGAAGGTCATATGATCATCTCAAGTGACACACAATAACCTCTGTGGTGTCATGTTAGTGTATGATTTCTCTAAAACTTTTATTGAATCCTAAAATGAATTATATTTATCTTATTTATCTTTTTTAAAATGAATGCTAGGGACTAAAAATGGTGATATCAAAATTTAGAGAGATTAAAACAAAACAAAAAATTTATAGGGATCAAAACCAAAATTTGCTCATTTTATAGGGACCAAAATTAGTAATTTCGTATTTTAGAGGGATTGAAACGAAAGAAATTTTTTTACAGAGACCAAAACCAAAATCCGCTCCTTTTTTAGGGACTAAAAACATATTTAACCCGCTAAACATTTGAGTACATAAAAAGAATGAGAAAAACTAAGCCAAGTACCTTTTTTTAATGTTTTTATTTTTTGACAAACCAAGTACATTATTTTTAGTGACTGAGTAGTGCATATTATTATGTCATTTCAATTTCTATATATATTAATTTGGTACTCTTCAAAGTGACTAATAATTGGCAGTCTTGACTTGCCATCAATTCATTATGTCCCCTTTCCTGGGTAAGCTATGCCCATAACCATACAGCTAGAACTTAGACTTGAGATTAGCTATAGAATTGAAATATCATCCAAATAATAAGGTTTATGTTTTAACAGTGAAGTAGCTTTATCACTATCCCATGATGAAAATTGCTTTTAAATTTTATGCTACTTAACATGTCTAGCAAACTATAGTTTCATGTTATTATAATATATTATCTCTCATATATTATCCTGGTTTACTTTTGAAATTTTACTCATAAGAATTTGTCAATTATCTTCAGGGGAGCCAATCCACATGTGGTAGATAAAGAAGGCAACACTGCGCTTATGCTTGCAGCTGAACTCGGCACTATTGGCAATGAAATTGTCTCTCTCTTAGCAAACAGATGACATGTCCACAAAACTTAAAGGGGTCAACAAATAAAAACCACTTCTCATATTGAAATCAAAGGTGAGGTTATGGAACTCCAAGTGCCTCTTCATGCTCTTTATTAATTCATCATAATTTTGTAAAATAAAAAATTAAAATTATGATTAATTATTAAAGACAATGAATAAGTAATTTAGAGAGCCAATAATATTTTCCTGGAACATTGGGCCTAATTAGAGCAATGAACAGAGAGATGCAACTAGCCCAATGGGCCTGGAGCTGGAGGGTTGGTTTTGTTGGGCCATATGTATAGTCATTATCTTCTGTTGAATGATGGGAAATGTTGTTTATTGGAGCTTCACGTCAATGACCAAAATATATTGGGGCTTCAAGTATATTTCAATTTTCTACTAGAGTCCTGAGTGTTACAAGATCCACCATCCTTTTGAAATTTTTAGGTATGTGTAATAAGATCAAAGTTCTCCAGGGAATGTATATAACATACTTAATCTTCAGTGATTATTCTTCATTGATGTTGCAAGATCCATCCTTTGAAATTTTTTGGTGTGTGTGATAAGATCAAAGTTCTCCAGGGATTGTATATAAGATACTTGAGTGATTATTCTTCATTCAACAAGATTTAAGTTCCTTGTAGCAAAAAGAAAAGCCGGGTGAGAAAAATAAAAACTGATGTTTAGCTGTATGATGAGGGTCCACTTTTGTCCCATTAACATTGGAGTAACATGTGGATCAATTAAAGAGAAATACGGGACCAAGGGAAGTTCCTGACTTCCTGAAACATGGATTATAACTGTCACTCATTATGATATGACAGCTTTGTTAGATTTAATGTTCGTAAGAAATTTTTAAATTCAGCCCATTCTAATTTGCACAAGTCTTACACATTCACATTAACATTAACATTCCATGCTTAAATCATCATTTTGAGAGGTTCATTTAACCAACATTTTACATCTTCCATACCTTTGACCAATGTAACATAATAATATATTTTAGATGAATTAAATATTATGGAACAATTTGTTTATAATTAGGTTCTAAGATATCATTTGGCATGTGGATAAAATAGAATTAAAAAAAATATTGAATATTTTATTCTCGTTGATTCCCACCTTTTAGTAAAACCAAAAATTTTATAGAGTTTAGTTTCTTTGCATTGTCACTGTAAAGGAGTTTTACGTTAACATCCAATAATATTTTGATAAATTGATATTATTGTTGTTTTTCTCTCTTAGTTATTAAAATAAAGCATATATGTCAAAATGTTAGTAGATGTTAGTGTAAACTGACAATAGATACTACTTCAATCCATATTTATATGTTAATCATGTGTCATGCTTTGCTCTATTTATAAAGTATATCAAACATATAATAGATTTCATGTTATATTTCGTCTCATTCTAATACTTCTAGTAAACCTTACCTAAATCACACTTGTGGTAGTCAATAATGGAGAAGATCTAATTGTATCATTATGTACTTGAAAAGATTTAATTATATCTTTCAAAAGTGAGAGTAAGTCTATAAAGGTCATATTAATTCATCTATTGTGACTCAAGTAGTTTTCCTGTGTTGTTCTCCTTATCTTGTACTACATTGCAAATCAAACGCATCCTAAGGTTGCATTACCCATACTACTTCTTTTGTTGCTTAGTTTTTTTGTTGTTGTTTTCTTGGGCTTAGGCTCCTTTGTTCAAAAAAGAATTTAAAGAGCCCTTCCTCACACTCACATCTTGTATTCATTTGAAATTTTTATTTTATAGTTCATTTGTTATTTATTATGTCTAGTTTTATTTAATTTAAATTTTTATTATTTATTTTTTAAATTGATTCAGTAAAATAAAATATATTATATATTTTTAATATAATAATTATAATTATTATTTTCCAATAGTTTTTTTCTGTCTGTAATCTTGTCAAGTAATTACCGATGGATATTCCATCAATAACTCTTGGACAAGATTACCCGACGAAAAAGTCGTCGGTAAATTGCTGATGGCTACACCAACGACAAATCTGTTGATAATTACCGACAGACACGCAAAATTTATCGGTACTCGTTACCGACGAGTGTGTCACTGATGAATTCGGTAAATGTGCATTACCGACAGTTTTTGGATAGTACCGATGGCTTTTGTTGTTGGTAATTCACATTTTTCTTGTATTTAATTGTTTCCTCCCAAAAATCACTATTAAGAGTATGTTTGGAAAAGTTGGAAAAAAAAATTATGCTGATAATCGATTTTTTTATAACCGATTATTATGATAATCGATTATAATCATAATCTATTTTTGTTTGGGTCTATTTGCTGAAAAACATTTTAAGATAATTTATTGCATTTGGGCGGTGCAAAAAAAATTACTTTTATATAGTAAATTACGAAAAAGGGTATGAAGTTATTTGTATAATTTAATAATATTTGTTTAAAAGTTAGTTTTGTAGGGGTAAATAGGGAAGATAGTTTTGAGAATGAAAAATAATCAAATCACAATAATCTTAAGCTAAAACAAACTAGATCCAAAAAAAGCATTTTTTATAAATTTAAGTAAGGTACCAAATATGTTAGATTATTTTGAAAATGGCTTTTGAGGGATAAAATAGCTTAAATGAAAAAAAATTCAGTTTTCCCAAACATGCTCTAAGTGTGCATTATTAAAGTTCTAATATGCCATAGGATTTCTTATGAGTTTTATTTTACTTTATTTTTCAAATATTATGGAGACTTAAAATTCGAAGCTGAATATTAACTGATCCATTATAATTGTAGCATGGGCCTCGGAACTACATAAGAATAAATATAAGAGATCAATCTAAGTTGAACAGCTAAAGTTCTCTAGTCCAAAAGTTCTGCTTTTGCAGAGAGTGCATCTTCTTGTGGACAGTGGATAACCAGGGCACGGATGGCATCAAGTGCCTTTTCCCTCTTCCCACAATTAAATGGGAAACAAAGACAATTGAAAGGTCCCAAGTGTTTAAGTCTTGTGAAACTTGCAATCCCATTTTCAGTATTTGAAAGAATATATAATTTGTTTTAGGTAAAATAGACATTTTGATCCTTTTTTTTTTAATTTAGTTTTTTATTTTAATTTTTTAATTTTGTTCCTTATCTCGCAAATCTTTATTTTTAAAAGGAAGGTGGTGGCTGGGGCATAGATGTCAAATCACTTGGACAATTTGGAGTATTTTGGTATTTTTCATCCAATACTTAGGATAAAAAAGTCAATACAATTGGTAATTTTGTAACAATAAATGCATATAACAGTAAGGCAATTTATCTCAATAAATTTATAACAATAAATTTTGATTGTCCTTTTAAGATTGGCTTAATTGGCATTTACTTTTAAGAGAATTTCTACGAAGCCTTCTTAAATCATATGGTTTCAAAACCCTATGGTTCCCACATAAGATAAAATTATAATAATAAAACGATAAAATAATGAGTTTATCTGAAGAAATAGTAATAAAATTCAAAGGTATAGAAAAAATAATGGAAGAGACTAATAAAAATATTATTCAACTAATAGAAAATAAAAATAAAATTGCAAATTCCACTTATAATAGGATTCAGAAAGGACAAAGTGAAATAAATAATATAAGTAAAGGTAAAAAAAAGATGAAAATAGAGATATTGAAAAAAATTAGAAAAGTTCTTGAACAATTAGAAAATCTTTTAGAAACTCTAGGGAAATTAATTATCCAACATATGAAAAAGAAACTCTAGCATTAATCCAAATGTTGGAAAAAGTGATCCTAAATAACGATCTTGAATATTATCTTGAGATATATAACGATCCTAAATATTATTTATTTGATTTTAAATTCTACCGTGATCCTGATTATTATGTAGATTTTAACGGTGATGATGATGATTTGGTCTTTATTGATGAATAAAATACTACCCTAAAAAATGAATAAATTAAAAATATTTGAAATTATTAGGGTGGTACCGATTTGGTATCAGAGCTAAGTAAATAAAGTAATATAATGAATAACTATCATAGTATAGAATTTTTTTTTTTAGTAAATCAAGTATGTTAGATTTAACTAATCAAAATTATTCAAGAGATTTACTACAATAATTAAAAGATGAAGCTACAGAAGTATGTAATTGATATATGAAATATCATTATGAATATTGTGATTGTAAAGAATATGATAGAGAAATAAAATTAATAAAAGTAATAATTATTAAAATAGAATCATGGATAGAATAATGAGAAATATTCAAAAGATTTTTCTAAAAAAAAAAAAAGGAGAGAGAAAATAATGAAGAGGGTTTCAAACCCCTCCGTTTTTCAATGGTCTCATAGCAGCTCCCTACTTTTAAATGATAAGCCTTAATTGACATATGTTAAATACTATGAATAGATTAGTAGAGGTCTAATTTTAATTGGCCTGTTTTTTAATTGCATTAATCCGTATTTAGTTTGAAATCGGGGTTAATTGGCATTTGTATGTTAAAGGAGAAGCATACAACTATTATTAGGATTGTAAGATTGGGAAAGTCTTCTATGCTTGCATCAATTCTTGGTAAGATGCACAACATTTCTGGAAAGGTACTATACTACCAAAATGCGGGCTGCTGGCAAAAGGCCCTGGCGGCACCACTATTGTATAATGCTTTAACCTTATTTTGAATAATGTTTTAATAAATGAATGCATTAGACTTTGAAAGTTGTCAATTTTTCAATATGAATCACAACTTATTCCATGTATGATTTTTATGTTTTCTTTTATATCTTTGTAATGTTGATGATCAAGTTTCTTAGAATGCTAACTCATGGTAAAACTATTTCTGCTCTGCTTCTTCTCTCTCTTGCCATGGAATTTGGCCCACCATATTCATAAGTTTCGCCACACTTATATGTTGTATATTTTTATGTATTACTGTTTACTATTTGAACTTGACAAGCAAAGTAGTATTGCATGTTCTTTGTATTCATATTTTTCAAATAAAATTCCTACCAATACTAACACATTAACCCGGATGAAGTATTTTGTATCTTTAGTGTCTAAATGTATAGCAGAAGGTATGCTTTTTGAGGTGTTGGTGGGCAGAAACGATGCTCTTCAAATTAGCTTTGATCAATCTAAAATTGAATGGCCTTAATTGACCTTCAATTCAATGCTATGAGTCACTTTTTCAGTTATAGAAGCTGATGAAGAATTTTGAGGTTAAACTTAGAATGAATCTTTTTAATTCTTTTAATTGGCATGTAATTGAAAAATAAAATGAAAACTAAAGTGCTAGGAATGAAACTACAGTAGGAAATTTATTATGCATCCTCGAAATGACACAAAGTTCTAATATACAAGAACAATAATTTTCACAACCGATGAGTCATCAACTTTCTGGCAAACAACAACTCAGTCATGTGGCTTTATGATGCCAAAATCCTTGCCATGATCTAAAGCAACTTCAAAAATGGTTCATTTGTTCCACTTCTAGACAGCCTACACCCAAGTCACAAAATCACCAATTAAAAAAATCTAAAGTGCAGGATGACAATCATACACAACAATACTAAATAGTAGTCAATGTTTACATTTAGCAATGGTTAACCCCAAATTTGTGGAATAAAACATGATCTAATTAGTTTACTTGAGTCCCAATCCTAGATTACAATAATCCAAAAAATTGAATGTTATAACATTACAGTTTGGTTCTCCTTCAACATTAATATCAATCAACATAAAATAATTCTAACATGATGTTTTGGATCTGCAAGAATAGGGAAAAGACTTCTCACTATAAGTGATTTCCTAGCCTGCCATATGATAAAATAAATAAATAAATAAAAAGAAACGGATAACAAAAAGTGATCAGTTTCAATATCAAAATTTATAATGGAAGTCACCCAAACACAAACTGAAGCAAATTTCTGTCAAATTAAAATTTATTAAAATTATTCCTAGATAATTACTAACATTTTTCTGATAACAGGATTCCAGTCAATTTCAACGTACGCAATTCCCAATTATTATTTCTTTTGCAATGACTATAAATAAAAGTCAACGACAATCGCTCATACACGTGGGAATTTATATTCTGCACCCATTTTTTTTCTTTTCACGTGGGTAGTTGTATGTTGCAATAACTCTTACGACATAGTGATTAAATGAACTAACTTAAAATTGAAATGTCCAGCATCCAATAGCCAAATTTCACCATTTTACTATTATAGCAGCTAACAATAATAATATATTATTAAAATATTTGGTGTTTTATTATTTTAAAAGTTACTGTTGAATAATTCTACTGTCATTTTTCATGGGTAAAAATAAATGGAAGTAATAACAAAATTTTTAATAAATTGACGTAAATTAAAAAATAAGAGGATCAGGGGCGATTAAATAAAATTTTAGGAGAAATTAATATAAATGTTCAGAAAAAAAAAATCTTTTGTGCAAACATAGCGCGATAGTAGCAAAAATTAAAAAACTAGAATAAAAAAATATAAAAAAGTAAATATTATATAAAAAAATATAAAAAGTTATAATATGACTGAAAATTTAATAGTATGATACTATGTTTAAAAATTAAATTGATTGAATAAAAAAATTGGTGTTGACAAGTCCAAGACGATCACGAACTACACAAGACTTAACTAGCTTAATCCAGGAGTTCATGTAAAACATGAACTTGGTTTTTCCACCATTCAAGTTATTCTTAAATTATTATATTTAGTGGTTGTTTCACTTTATATCTTACTCTTATTAGTCCTCTTTTTCTTTTTAAGGGACTTCAACGAGCAACTTTAAATTTTAATTTATATATGTGTCAAATATTTTCAAGCAAAAATAATTGACTTCATTTATATAACTAAATTTATTTCAACATTTCTTACTTCAAATATAACTAATACATAAAGTTGTTATTCAGTTAATCATCCAACTATTTTAAAAAATAAAAAATATAAACAAATTCTACTTATTTAAAAGTCCAAAATATAAAACACCCATTCAATGATTTTTAATATCAAAAGTTGAATAAATTTTAAATTTAATTTTCAACATTTTAAGATAACTATCCAAATAAAGTAGTGGAAAGATGCCAACATCTAGTTGCTTATTAATGTGATCATGTTGTGGTGATTCTACAATCTCCCTAACATAAATGTTATTATGACATTCAACAGTTACCACAATATTATCATGTCATATCTCTGTTATGGTTATGTTGGTGACATGTTGTCATTATTAGTGACAAGTCATTGCTTCCATTGGTTCATCTAACCAACCTCTTTGAAGTTAAAAAAAAAAAAAAAAAAACTCGAAGACTAGATAAAGATGGTTCGTGTGTATTTGTTGGTCTTCATGGATATCACCCCAATTCAAAATTGATTATGATAGAAAGAGATTAAGGTGGCACTCCATATAGAACTTTAATATCCAATTAAAAAAGCACAAGGCGGTGCAATTATTGAATTATGTGAATAAATCTAATATCTAATTACGTTTCAGCAGCCAACCCTCCAGTCTTGGTTTGTTGTTTCCCTTTTACAAAGCAGTTGAATCAGTACTAAACACTTGCCTTTAGCCTCATTTAAATTTTAAATATATAATTGTGACATTGTGTCCAGCTGTATTGTTATACATATGGCTTGTTTATGACATAAGTGATATAGCCATTTTTTTAACATAAGTAATATAGCCATGTTTAGATAATATGGTCTCATTTGTTAATCATAACCTTTGTGCCGTTTGTTTTATTTATTTTATTTATGGACTCCGTCGAAATGGTTGGATCTGAACTAGACAACATTTTTTTTATACTAGAAAGAATATTTGTTTATTATATGGTTTTCGTACTTATATATTGAGGATATGGATTTGCGTAAAGTGAACGGGTCACAAAATGCAAGAGACGTGGGATTGAGTCCTAGGTTTGTTTATGTCAAAACACTTATTCAGGAAAAAGCAAATAAAAAAAGTAAAAGAATGACATCTTCGTCTTGTTTCACTATATTGAAGCTTATCTTCTTCGCTTAAAATAACAATATTATCTGCTCTTGGCCCATGACTCGCTGAGCTATTGAATTTTGGTCTTTTCTGGAGAATACAAGGAGGCATGGCCTTCGTGTTTTTCTTGTTTTCCTTTATTGTTATTATATATATATATATATATCTTATATATTTTTTACGTGCTGTATTCTAATTTTAAAAATGTCATATAATTCAAGCTATTTTCTTCGTGCAAATTGAAATAGTGAAGCCCCTCTACGAGGCCTAATTAATGTCGTTCACATGCACGGAGGGATTTCAAACGCACGGGGAAAATGTGGCATGTGATGTGTATGGTTAAAACGTGTACATGTATTATTAGTCAATCTGGATTCCCTCCCGAGTCCTCCTCCAGCAGCCCTTCAGCAATCACATTTTCTCGCCCAAAACAAATTAAATATAAGGCTTATTTGATCCCTGAAAAGTGCCCGTTTTTTAAGTTTTAGTCCTCTTACTTTTTTTTATAGGTTTTCATCCCCACTTTTTTCAAAGTTTAGGAATTAGTTCCCGCCATTAACCGGTTCCGTTTTCTACTGACGTGACTAACGGAATGTCACGTCATCCACGTGGCGTTAAGTTTGTCACGTCAGTAGGGACTATTTCCAAAAAAAATTGAAAATACAGGAATTAAAACCAAAATTTGTGAACTTTGGAGGGACCAAAAACTTATTTTAACAAAAAAACGATTCTCAGAGCAATCAAACTGGAATAAGAAATTACCTTGATACCTTTGAGTACTAGAAATCATACCAGATGAAGGGATTTGTCAATTTGAAACTTGTGGCCCTAATGTATGATTTCTTTCTATTTTCTAGCCAAATTTTGGAGCAAGTCAAACAAAAATAAGAAATTACATCGGTACCCTTCAGTACTAGATATATTATACAAATTGAAGGAATTTAACAATTTTAACCATGTGGTTCATAATGTATGAATTTGTTTCTATTTTCTTGCCAAATTTAATAGCAAGTCGTGCAGGAAAAGGAAATTAGTTCGGTATCCCTGTACTAAAAATATACCACATGAAGGAGTTTGACAATGTAAACCATGACAAAACTTAGCTAGAAAATAGAAACAAATCATATATTAGAGCCATAGGTTTCGAATATGTTGGAACCAAAGTGGTTTTGGTTAAATAATCTCTTAAGTTTTGATGTTAACAAAAAGGTTAAATTTGTATGGCAAAGTTGTGTTAAAGGACTAACTCGTCTATTCTAGCTTGCAGAATTGTCCTAAGTATAGTTAGACGAGGAAACTGAGTATAAGTTTCTTAAAATAGCTTTAAGAGAATATTCGGGGATATCGAGGTAGTTTCCTGTCCCTGTACGACTTGGTGTGAAAAATTACTGGAAAATAGTGTTTTTGTTAAAATAAGTTTTTAGTCCCTCCAAAGTTCACAAATTTTGGTTTTAATCCCTATATTTTCAATTTTTTTGGAAATAATCCCTGCTGACGTGGCAAACTTAACACCATGTGGATGACGTGGCCTCCGTTAGCAACGTCATCAGATAACGGAGGGGAGTTGACGGCGGGGACTAATTCCTAAACTTTGGGGAAAAAATGAGGATGAAAACCTATGAAAAAAAAAGAGAGGACTAAAACCAAAAAAATGAAACTTTTAAGGGACCAAAAACTTATTTAAGCCTAAATAGAATTAGGTTTAAATAAGTTTTTGGTCTTGCAAAGCTTTCCAATTTTGTTTTAGTCCCTGTAAAAAAGATTCTAAGAATTTTGTCCCTGTATTTTCAATTATTTTGGAAATAGACATACCGTCATCTCTTTCCATTAACTGTTGACGTGACAAACAGATTATCACGTCAGCGATGCCACATCATCCACGTGCACTGACGCGGCGTTCCGTTTGCCATGTCAGCAGGGACTATTTCCAAAATTCTTGAAAATACAGGAACGAAATCCAAAGACAAAATTTATAGGGACTAAAATCAAAATTGGTGAACTTTGCTGGGACCAAGAACTTATTTAAACAAAAATAATTCTATTTTCTAGCCAAATTTCAGAGCAAGTCAGACAAGGACAGGAAACTAGCTCGGTACCTCCGAATACTAGAAATTATACCAAAAGAAAGAATTTGACGATTTTATCCTCGTTTCCCTAATGTATGTTTTTTCTTCTTCTATTTTCTGGCCAAATCTGAGAGCAATCAGACATGAATAAAAATTTACCTTGATACCCCTGAGTACTAAATGTCATACCAGATAAGGAGATTCGTCAATTTGAACCCTGTGGTCCTAAAGTTCATTATTTCTATTTTCTAGCCAAATTTTGTCAAGGTTAAAATTGTCAAATTCCTTCATCCGGTATGATTTCTAGTACTTAAGGGTATCAAGGTAATTTCTTTTTCCTATCCGACTTGTTATGAAATTTGGCAAGAAAATAGAAACAAAATCATACATTAGGGGCACATGGTTAAAATTGTCAAATTCCTTCATCTGGTATGATTTCTAGTATTCAGGGGTATCGAGGTAATTTCATGTTCCTAACCGATGTTATAAAATTTGGCAAAAAAAATAGAGAAAAAAATCATACATTATGGACCAGAGGGTTAAAATTTTTAAATTCCTTCATTTTGTATGATATCTAGTACTCAAAGATACCGAGATAATTTCTTGTTCTTGTTCGACTTGCTCCAAAATTTGGCTAGAAAATATAAAGAAACCATACATTAGGGCCACAAGTTTCAAATTGACAAATCCCTTCATCTAGTATAGTTTCTAATACTCAGGGGTACCAAGGTACTCTCTTACTCATGTCCGATAGCTCTAAGATTTGGCTAAAAAATAGAAGAAAAAAAATCATACATTAGGGACACGAGGATAAAATTGTCAAATTCATTCTTCTCGTATAATTTCTAATACTCATGGGTACTGAGGTAGTTTCCTATCTCAATTCGACTTGCTATGAAATTTGGCCAGAAAATAGAATTATAATAATTTGGCCAACATGATGGGAGAGTTGGTATCGTGGCTCTCCCCCGGAAAAAGAACTCGAGTTCAATTCCTGGAGTCACCCATTTGAGAGACAGCCGGATCCCATGTGTAAAACAACGAGCTGACGTCCCACTGTTGACTCGGGGATTATCCGGTATGATCTTATCAATAATAGTTCACCGACCACTAATGAATTTTGATAAGCACGATGTCACAAAGGTGAGCATAACTTTTAGAGTTTAATTGGTATACACTGTCAGTATAAATGTTTTTTTATACTGTCAACAAATAATAAATTGTCATATCATTAAAAATCTTTGATTATTATCCAAATCAACTTAAAAGTCACTGATTCTATGATTTATGATTAGTTGACAGTGTAAAAAACTTTATATTGACGGTACATAACAATTAAACTCTAACTTTTATTTACTTTGGTGACATTTCATAAACAATACCAATACAATTTCTCTTTTGTGATCTCATACGATGGTTGACAACAAACGTAAGGTTGACTTGGTGGTTGGGATGGGGAATGAAAGAGTGAAGTGATAAGGAGGTTGAGGCTTTAGGGTTCAAACTCCATCCACTAGATAAAAACTAATATTAATACAAATATTTGCTTATAAAAAAAAAGTATTCTCTCCATCAGTCCGAATACAAATATTAATTTACAATAATGCTACATATATTTACGTACACACATAATAATTTACATAAATATGATTTTTACTATCTGATATGATTAAATTTATCTATTTTCTATACACTTATCTCTATTTGTCACATAAATAAATATACATGATGTATCCCTAAAACTAATACGCATTTAGCATTTTTGATAGATTTATGAGTGCAGAACGTGCCATTCTGAAGTCTGATGTATAGTTATGTATGACGACCGTCGTAGTGTACAACATGGATACTCGTCTGCATAAATGACCGATGGTGATAATATTCAATTTGTTTTATATAGGTAAATGTTAGTGTTAATGTTAGTATTTTGTTAGTGGGTGAAATTTGAACTCTCTCCCTTCGTATCACTCCTTTCTTAGCTCCCTCACCCCAACCAGTCAACCACCAAACCAAACTTATAACCCTTTATCGTATTAAGAGTTAACCATTCAATTTCGAGTTTCTTATAATATTCGGCAATTAAATAATTCTTATAACATTGTATTTTTAGAGGTAACTTATGATAATTATCTACGAGTTTGGTTTATTTCATGGATTTTCCATTGGAATCCAATAATTTTGTATTAATATGTGATTTATAATATTATAAATATCTTCTAAGATCAATGGTTTTGCTAGTGACTTGGAATAAAAATAACCTCCGGTCAGCCGAAACTTTTTTTTTTTGATTAAAAAGGTATTGATTCATTCAAATTGGTATAATACATCGAAAACAATACAAATCCAACATCGCTAAAAAGCGAAAAGGATGAATCTGCGAACAAACTCACAACACCCAGGTTAATAGCATAAAACGGCAAACTCAAAATGCCTACAAAAGTGACAAAATCAAAGTCACCGGAATACCCATGTCTCCGGATCTGTAAAATTGACTCCCAATTCTTGATCAAATATGTGATGGATCGAAGCAGATCTGTCAATCTGAACCAAAAGAACACCGTACCAAGACGGAAAACCAAACAACGCCTCACCAAGACGACGAACAACAATACCGCCGCACACAGACGACGAAAAAACACGAAAAACACAAGGAAAAAAACAGATCTATGTGGAAAAACCACTTATTTAGATAAAAGGGGAGAAAAAACGAAGTAAAGGGGTGATTCCAGGCCAAAAAAATGACCCAAAATCACCCCCTCTAGTGGTGGCAAGCGGCTGTGTGTAGAGAGAAGGGAGAGAATTTGAAGTTAGAGAGAGAATAGGTTTTTTTTAACTTTTATTTCATTAAAAAGAATAGTATATTATAATAATTAATAATCAAAAATTGTATAAAATGTTAGAAACCAAGAGCAAAACGAAGCATTAATTTAATTTAATTTAATTTTTTTTTTTGGGTGGGGATAGGGTGGGGGTGGGCTTAAGGAAAGTAGGAGAGAAGAAAGGCATATATAGGGACAACAGTGTTAGAATTATCTAACCGCTCTTTATGTGACCTACTGGTCTATTTTAAGTCTTCTCCCCACTATGCCACTGCATTCCAATCCCATATATCCAAAAGCAAATGGAGGAGTCTATGGCTTTCTTTATTGCATTATCACACACCCACAAACGTGCAAGCCTCCACAGCTTATATTATCTCTAATTAATACCAATTATGATTGTGATTAATTATTAAAAGATAATGTGACTAAGACTTAGGAACAATATTGTGGTGTCCTCTAAAGGCCGTACATCACTCAGGCTTTGGTGCAAAAACTGAAATATTTTCTCTCTCTGTCACCTGCTCTTGCCTACGTCCCAAAATGGACCAAAAAGTTCTAAACCTTCAGGACCTCATCCCTTTAATTTCTTTTGTTTGTTACTTACTTTCCTACTTTTAATTATTTCCTCACACCAACGAGGATTCACCTCTATTCCTTTTCCGGTTGAGTTTAATTTCTATACATCGTCAGTATAAAGTTTTTTATACTATCAACCAATCAAAAATCATGATATAATTGTCTTTTAAGATAGTTAGAGTAAGAGTCAAACATTTTAACTTATGTGACAATTTCTGATTGATCGATTATGTAAAAATTCTTTACAGTGACACCGTACACCAATTAAATCCTTTCCGTTTTACTTGCTTTCCCCACACTTGACTCTCTTTATTATCAATAGTTTATTCATTCATTCTGTTTCCTTCCTTGCTAATCTCTTTTGCTAGCTTTATTCCAACCTTGTTTAACTACTCATGGCAAATGATTAATTAAAGTTGGGGTAGAAAGAAGAAAAGGAGTGAAGAAAGGAGGGTGAATTTTGTTGTACTAATTTCATTTCAACTTGATCAATAATACATCTGAAGAAGTTTATCTTATCTTCGTAAATGCTATCATTGTGTCCATGTTCTTACCAAATTAGTGCTAGCCAATGCGTCATTGCATTTTATTTACAAAATTAATTTGATCTATAATCATTACAATAGGTATTACTTATTAATATGTTTCGTTACTTTATTCATATTGAAATTTAAACTTCAATGTTTGGATTGAAATTTATTCACGTACGAGTGTTGGACAACGCGTAAGATACTTGGTCTCTTATAAAGATTTAATCTCGTAGTTTATGTGTATGAAAATTATCATTAGAGGTAGGGATGACAATTTATACCCTACTCATTGGGTACCTGCAAAAATTACCTATGATGAGTAGGGTAATTACCTGCACAATGGGTAAGGGTCCGAGTCCGGGTACTATGGTACCCGCCCACCCCGCCCCGCCCCCACATATATGTATATTTATTTATTTATTTATTTATTTATATTACTGATATATATAACTTTAACTATAATACAAATTCTAAAACCAAAATTAATTTAAAGATTTTTAGTTTTCTAAACGTAGTTGCGTCTATAATTCATTTTTGGATGTTTTTATTTATTAAATATTTTGATTTGTAATGTTTTATGAGTAGATTTAAAATATCTTTGAATCGTTTTTTAATTGTTATAACGTTTCTTTTGTTATTTATTGTTTTTCAACAATTAAAGTGCGGGCAATGATCAGTGCGGGTATAGGTACTTAGGCACCCAAGGGATACAGGTAAGGGTAATAAAGTTACTACCCAGGATACAGGTGTGGGTAATTTTTTGAAACGTGAGTATGGGGATGGGTACTATAGTACCGTACCCATTGCCATCCTTAATTAGAGGAATTCCTGCTCAGACGTCTGACCGTATATTAAAAGATTAATCTTTCATCCATCGAATAAGCATATATTCAAAGAAACCAAAAATAAATAAATAAAATTTAATTGAGAAAAAAATGCCTATACAAAGAAAATAAGAAAACATATACTCTAGAAATTAAATTAAGAATTTAATTTTAATTTTAATATATTACCTATAAAATCTTTTATATTGTCAATAAATCACAAAATATTGTGCGTGACTTAAATATCATATATTCCTTTATTCAAACAAGGCTACCTGCCCCAATCGTGTGATATGTATTAGAGAGCAAGATTTTCTAAAATCTCGACCCAGTTTTTTAGCTTATTTGTTCAAGTATTCTAAAGATGCGTTTGGTCCAACTTTTTTTAAGCTTAAAAGCTACTTTAAAGGAGTATCTAGAAATAAGAGTTTTAAAAATAAAAGTTAAAGATGTTTAGTAATTTCATTTTTTTTAAAAACTTAAAAGTTACTTTTAAGCTAAAATCTGTTTGGCATTTTTTTATACTCCTTTCGTAATTTCATTTTATCTAATATTAAAATATAAAATTATAAAAATTATTCTGTATTCTCCATGAACCACAGCTTTACTAAAAAAAATCAAAAGTGAAGATGAAATAACATTCGGGAATTTTAGAAACAGCAAAAATTCCATATTTCGTTGATACTTTTGAATTTTAGAAAATATAAAAAATGGTGAATTCCTAAAAAATATATACATATTTAATTTAAATAAAATGATAAATATTAATTTTTTTTGACGCAATGATAAATATTAATTAGAGTAATAGATAATCAATGGAGTAATGACATAAATATTTTTGTTTTTGTTTTTGGAATTGAGTAATGACATAATATTAATTTATGATCAGGGTAATAGTTATATATTTTTCTAGAACATTAATTTTTTTTAAATAGCAGAACAATTAAATTACATCTTTATTTCACGAAAATAATATAATAAAATAATAATTTAAAGATAAATTAATAATATGAAAATAATTATAATTTAGATTCAATATATAAAAAAAATACTATCAATTAATCATATATATTATTATATAATTAAAAATATTTTACTCTTCTCTCATATAATTATATTTAAAAAATAAAATATAAGATGATATAATTTTTTTTATATGATATAAGATGATATATTATTAATTAACAATATTACAATTATATTATATCAAGTTAAAGAGGTTGGGCCCCTTAAGCAAGTAGTTAGGGGTTCGATTCCTGACTCTTGCTTATGAGAAAAAACTGTCTGGGAGATGTTGACTCTTAAATGTCCATATAATATCTCGAGGGATCAGTTTTCATTTTTGCGCATGGAGATACAAAAAAATTAAACTTATATAAGTTCTGCGTATAAAAACATATTTTTATTTAATTATGTAATGTAATGTAATGGAATGTAAAGCGATCAAAACAAGGGAGAAAGAAGTTTACAAGATGGGTGACGACGTGACGTCACAATCCGTAACGCTGCTACATCTGTACCTAACCATCCTCACGGAACATGCGTGATTGGGTTACGGCGTAACCAATAGTCTGAGCTTACCCTTAAAAACGTTTCTCTCCACTCTCCATTACAAAACGGGTCCAGCCACACGCCTTACCTGCGAAATCCACGTGTCAGTCCACTATTGGCTCTCACTTTAAAACTGTTTCAGCCATTCTTCTATCTCACACGAACAAGAATCAGCGTCCCCATTTTTAGAAGATTGAAAAATAAAAGAGAGGATCCAATAAAAAAAATAAAACTAGAATAGAATCCCGTTTGAAGTCCGTTTTGTTTTGTTTTGTTGGTGTTGGCCTGTTGGGTACGAGGGCGACGTGGACGAAGGTGAAGACGATTGTGGATGGTGTTATGAGTGAGGTTAGCATGTGCAAAAAGAAAAGAAAATTAAAGAGGGGATTGATTATTATTATTAAATAATAATAATTAAATAAATAGGTGATTTGGTCTGTGGGTTAGGGGTCAAAGAGAAAGAGTGTGGGAATGGGGAAGGGGGAATTGTGGGAAATGCTTTGGAGGGAGGAGGCATACCCTAATTGGGCCCCACAGCTTGGATCAACTACAATGCAATCCGAATAGGGGACACCAATAGGGACCCACTTCACCCTTTAAGTATGCCATCTTTTGAGCTTGCTTGTTGTTAAACTCATTCATTCCATTCAATTTATTATTATTCTCAAACTAAATATATGTTAGTCTTCCATGTCAAGAAAAAACGATAGAAGTGAAAAACTTGATTTTATACATTATTAATGTAATTTGTTTTATACTATTCATTGATTACAAATTATTTTATAAATAATTTTTAAGATAATTAGAATAAAATTAAATATTTTAAATAATATAATAATTTATAATTAAGTAAAAATATAAAATCCTTAATTGTTATACATTGTTGATATAAAAAAAAGTATATCGTTAATTAATCATAATTTGTCATCGTTTAAAATAATTTAAATTTTATCATAATTATTTTAAAAGTTATATATAGACTAATTTTTTTTTTTAAGCAAATATAAACTAATTTATTATTATTATTATTATTAGTTTTTATACTTATAGTATAGTTTTGTTACGTTCAAATATTGCAGACGCACGCCCAGAAGTGTAATTCCAGATATACCCCAATCTTACAGCAATGTTAATCGTGATCCTGAAGTAGTACTGTTTTTTGCTGCGTGGCTGTCTGAGTGTCTGTAGTATTCGCTGTCTCCACGACTCCATGCCTCCCATCCCTCATCTCACACTCACACCGACGCCCTGCAACCCTTCAATTTCCATAGGTTAGACCGTTAGACCAATCATTTAAATCCTATATGTACATTATTATTCAATTTAGTGCACATATATATATATATAAAAAAATAATTCAAATCAATCCTTATACAATTATTTTTAATTTCGTTCTTACAGTTTATTTTTTTGACAAATAGTTCTTATAACTTATTGGTGTTATAATATCATTTGTTGAAATTAAAGTATAAGGATCAAATTAAAAATGATTGTCACATGTAGGTATTGAATACGACAAAAAAAATTGAATTTGGTTACAATCATTTTCAATTTAGTCCATACATGCGACAATCATTTTCAATTTGGTCCTTGTCATGTGACGATATTACAACATCAATAAACGGCAAGGACCAAATTAAAAATAATTGTACATATATGATCTGATTTGAAAAAAAAATATGTATAGAGACTAAATTGAAAATCAGTATCATGTATAAGGTATTAGTTTAACCATTTCCATATATTATATTTTTTTGTGATTATTTCGATATATTATAAACTCTACATTTTTTTATAAATACTACATTTTTAACTTTTTTTTTTTGACGTGATCATTTTTAACTTTATTCTAGGAGTCAAAAAGCACAAATATTCTCTTAAAAAAATGCTCAAATATTTTTAAACAAATTATTTTTATGTGTAGTGTAAAAAATATAGTAATTTTAGCCGGACACACTTTTTTTTTTTTGACGATATTAGGCGGATACATTTTGAATCATATTACTTTTTAGGTTTAATGAACTTTTTGGTTCCTGCAAAGTTGGGGTGTTTTGAAATCAGTCCCTGTAAATTTTTTTGTTGGGTTTTGGTCCCTGTAAGTTGAACTTTTTTGTTTTAGGTCCCTGCCATCAGATTTGGCCGTTAACTGGCTGACGTGGCTGACGGTGAGCCACGTCAGCGTTGCCATCTGGTATGACATTGCTGACATGTCAGCCACGTCAGCTGCCACATAATTTTTTATTTTTTTTTAAATCGAAATTTTTCAAAAAAATTATTTTATTTTAATTTTCATTTAAAAAATTAAAAAGCATATTAAAAATTAAACAAAAAAATTAAAAATAGTTTCTGTTTTAAAAACCCTAACCCCCATCTTCTCCCTTATTCTTCTTCCCTCGACCCGCCGCCCCCCACCGCTGCCTCCTCCTCCACTTCCTCCACCAACTCCCTCCTCTTTGTGCTAGCCGTCGCCGCCCTTTTCTAGCGAATCCGCGCTGCGACTGTGGTTCTTTCGTTTGGGCTTTCTTTCGTTTCTTTGTGCACAGAAGTGGTGTGTTGCTTATGTTGTTGTGGTGGTCTACTTCCTATGTCTCACATGAAGCAGGAGGTGGTTTTCCGGCGCCGGTTCGGCTTTCTTACAGGTTTCCAATCTGGGTTTTTGAATCTAACTTTTATGGATCCGGTCATCAATTGCCACCACCAACAAGATTTGTTGCCTCCTTTCTTCACTGAGTCTTGGATCTGCGTTTCTTGTTCTGGTCCTGTTTCTTCGGTTGTGCCACTATGTTGCCACGACCTGCTCCGTTCTTGGTGTTTGGTTGTTACAGATCTGTGCGTTTGGTCCCTTCTTTTATCTTTCAAGATTTGGTTTTTTTTTGCTTTCTTGGTCATCCTGTCAGTGATGGTTCTTTTGGTCTATGGCAAGGTTGTGATGATGGTCTTGTTTGTTGTTGATTTGGTTGGAGAAGGTTATGCTATTGTTGGTGAATCTGGTGATAAGTTTATGTGGTTTTGTGAAGAATCAATTTTTATTTTTATTTTTGTGGGTAATGGGTTCTGATGAAGGGGATGATGAGATTTTAATATTTGTTTTTTCTGCATTTAGCTATGCCTCTACAGGAGCCATCTATTCTGTTTTTCTGGCTGAATCATGTAGCCTAATGCAGATATATGTGCTAGTAGCCTTTATGGTCATTTGTTCCTCTTCCGTTTCGGCTGCACCTAAATTGAAGCCTTATATGTGGTTAATTTACTTACACAGCAGATGGTGGAATTGGTTTCGTGATTTGGGTGGATGAAGAGAGAGGTTGAAGGAGGTTGAGAAGAAGAGATGATGCTATTAAAAAATTTTGTTTATATTTTTTTTTAAAAAAATAAGAGTTTTTTTAATTATTTTATGAAATTTGTTTTTTGTTTTTTATTTTTTTTTAAATATTAGTTTTTTTTTTAAAAAAGATAAAAAAAGATGATGTGGCAGCTAATGTGGCATACAGCTGTGCAAATCCATCACTGTGGCAGTGCTGACGTGGCGCACCGTCAGGCATGTCAGCAAAGTAGCAGAACAGACTAACGGCAGGGACCTAAAACAAAAAAGTTCAACTTACAGGGACCAAAACCCAACAAAAAAGTTTACAGGGACTGATTTCAAAACACCCAAACTTTACAGGGACCAAAAAGTTCATTAAACCTACTTTTTATTTGTATTATGTAATTATGTATATAATTTTATTTTATTTTCTACGCACATCTCATTCTATGCATAAATAAATAGAGAAATTCTTAAACGAGAACTTTTCGCTTTAAACATGTAAATGGTTTTTTAATCAAAGGTACATATATTATTATTTTCATATTTTACACTCAAGCTAATTTTAGAAGATTCATTTTTATAATTTTTCTTTTTATAATTTTATAGTATTGCTCACACACGTTCACATGTTAATGTTGCAAATATGCTACTAATTAATAAGAATTTATCGTTACAATCTAAATCTTTAGAATTAAAAGCATTTCAAATTGAATTTATTTAATAAAATATTTTCAAATTTTAATTTTTGCTCTGAATAGTAAAGTTGTATCACGTACGTTTCTGTAAGAAGAACCAATGTAATAATAAATAAATAAATAAATCATATTCAGGGCACAATACGCAAGGAATGAAGGAAGAGTACGTGACTATGAATGAAATGAAATTACTAAATTCGTACGTCTCTGGTTTCCCATATGCTGGTCCAAAAATAGCTTTACTACCTTTTTCCCTCTATTGACTAGTCACTAGTTCTAAGGAAGGAAGATATATAGATGGAGAGTTGGAGAAATAACTCAAATTCCAGCTCATTTTTCATTGCTTCCCTTGGCATTTTCGACTTGTCCTACCTATAGTCCCAAATTTTTCTCCCCTACAACGTCCTAGTCCTTACTCGTTCCAGAGAACAGAACTCAGAAGATAGTTAAAACACGCGCACGTTTATGTCCTACGGTTCTCAGCTAAGTCACATGCATGAGCAGTTCCTTTCCTTAATTGAATTTTGTTGTCTTTTCACTAAAAAAAATGGTTTATTAGCGGCAGAAAAATCGGTCGCTAATCCAGGCAAATCGATTGTTAAATAATTTTTTCGGATATCCACGAGGTCTATTACCCATTTGGTATCATTCACTCTTCTCTTCTTCACTGTCGTCTCATTTTCCACGCTCTTGCTCCAACTTTCTACCTACACTTGCATTGCCTCTTCCATTTCTTATGATTTCTCATCCTCTAGTCTCAATCTCTTGAATCGCGTGCAATAAATGTATTTTGGTTTATTGCTTCAAATTGTTTTTTTATAGGCAAATGTTAGTTGTTAGTTGTTAGTTTTTATATTAGTAGGGGATGAGATTTGAACCTTGCACCTTATACTTCTCAACACCTTTGTCGCAAACACCAAATCACCTTGACCACTTTATGACTCCCGCTTTAAACTGTATTTCTATTTTACTTTGAAGAAATATTTATGAAATTATTACCAAAATTACTTTTTGATACTTTTGTGTTTATCCAGGTGAAAACCCTCTTGTCTTTTCATCCTTGAAACACCTATCTTTTAGTGGATCTGCTCCTTTGTACAAAGACTAATGTTACTCCCATAGGGCTTACTCCTTATGAGAGTTTGCTTCGCATCCTCTACACTTTTGTTGCTCAAATAACAAGCAAATAATTCTTAAAGAGTTATTTTTCTTTCGTATTAAATTTTGTTATTTCTCCTAGAAGCAAATGCAATAGAACGCCTGTATCGTTGCTAAAATGAGTTACTTTCCATGAGTTTATTAATTTCGCAGTGCCTGATTATTGGTTTTCTAACTATTAATTTCAAGTAATAGTTTCTCAATTTTTGAAACAACCTGTACATCTTTAAAAAAAAAAAAAAAAAAAAAACCTGCCTTATAAACTACTTTTATGAATTCTTTAGTCTATCACAATGAAAATAACTACGAAAAGGGACATAAGAGAGTTCAGCTGCACATAGGTTTGATGAGGAGATCATAGGAAACAATAATTTTTTTTACATAAAAGATATATTGCATTTCATTCAAAATTAGGGAAGCAATACAATGTGGCATCTGATAAAAATCACAGGGACCAGCTAAGAATTACGATGCTCTTGCTAAGTTATGAGCAACTCTATTCGCTTGTCGCCTAATAAACCTCACACTTAGGTTTGTAAAAATGAAAATAGAGATTGGCAGTCATTAACAATAGCACCAATCTCAGAATAATCTTCTTTAGACAGTTAACAAGGTCCACTACTGCCTTACAATCCATTTAAAAAATGTCCTGTTTGAAGCCAAGACTAAAAACCCAATTGATAGCATGCAACAAAGCAGTAGCTAAGGATGACAATTTGTACCCTACCCATTGGGTACCCGCGAAAATTATCCACGATGGGTAGGGTAATTACCCGCACAATGGGTAAGGGTTCGGGTACCAGTAATTACCATCAAATTTGAATGGGTATGAGTACGGGTACGGATACTATGGTACCCACCCCACCCCACACCCGCACATATGTGTATGTATATATAATTATTTATTTATATTACTAATATATATAATTTTAACTATAATATAAATTTTAAAACAAAATTAATCTGAAGATTCTTAACTTTCTAAACCTAGTTGCATCTATAATTCTTTTTTAGATGTTTATATTTATTTAAATATTTTGAGTTGTAAGTTTTATGAGTAGATTTAAAAGACATTTGAATCGTTTTTTTAATCGTTATAACGTTTATTTTGTTATTTATTGCTTTTTCACAGTTAAAGTGAGGGTAACGGGTGCGAATACGGATACTTAGGTATCCAGAGGATACGGGTAAGGGTATTGAATTTGCTACCCACGCGGGTACGGGTAAGTTTTTCAGACGCGGGTATGGGAATGGATACTATAGTACCCTTCCCCGACCCTACCTATTGCCATCCCTAGTAGTAGCTTCTCCTTCTGCTACCGGTAGACATTGAGGAAAGGAAAGGGTCCTGGCTGTAATAAAGGCCCCGTAGGAATCACAAGCACACATGGCAAATGAAGTGTTGCCGCGATCTTTAAAAAAACAACATCAAGATTACACTTGATTAACCCGGGAGGGGGGAGCCAATGAGAGGCGTGTTGAGACTGCTGAGAATTAGTGGACCTATTTGTAGGGGCAGATCCAAATAGAAATGAGGGTGTGCACATGTACCCTCTCAAATTTAAAAAAATTTATAATAACCTTATATTTTTTTTGCCCCCAGTAGTTGTAAATAATTGCACCTAATGCCACTAGGGTATCTTGCTCAGCAGCACACTTGGACCACGACACTTGCCTCTGAACTGACCCCACCACCACTCGACATTCTTCTTCAAAATAGAACCTCCGCCAGCCTCCGTCGTCGACCCTCCGCCATCTGTCCAGATGTCCCGGAGGTCCCATCATTCAGCACAATCGGCGCTCTCTCATCTCTCACAGTCCCGCAATGGTGCAACCAGCGAAGCGCAAACAGAACAGTTCCCCCGTCGCCGATATTTGACCACCGTCGGCGGCGCCTCTCAATCGCAAGTTAGAGCACAACACCTCTGGACTTTGTCCCTCTGCCTCCTCCTTTGTTTGTCCATCATCCTCATGGCTCTGTTACAGACTTGCAGTGTTAGTGTGTTACTCTGTAATAACTCTTTCCTCTCATTTACTTGCTTAGCCCACCTAACAGAGTATTAAATTTACAATAAATACTCTTTAATTGCTCATTTATGCCACTTGTTTGACTTGATTGAACAATATGATAGTGAATTTAGGTTAGGGTTAAAATTGGGGATGTTGAGATAACTACATCATTTCATGAAATTGAATGGTTAAACACGGAAATTAAATGTATTAATTTTGTTTCTTTAATTGTGTAGGATATGATGGGAAATTTTTTGAAGAAAAGATTATCATCAAATGAGCAACCACCTTCATTGGATTATCATGAATCAAGTCTTCAACAACAAATGATTGAAATTGATTTAGAAGAGTTGTCATCCGATCCAGAAAAGCAAGTTAAAATTTCAACATATCATCCTAATGATCGGGATAAGATACGAAGAGCATATTTACAAAGAGGACCATATCAACCTACTCAACATAATTTTCCCCAAAGAAAAATTGGGAATTCTTTAAGAAGATTTTGTCCATCTTGGTTTAGTGAATTTGGCAACTGGTTAGAATATTGTACATAAAAAGATGCCGCATTTTGCTTATGTTGTTATCTTTTTAAGCCTGATTTTGGAAAGCAATCAGGTGGTGATACGTTTGTGACAAAGGGATTCGCAAATTGGAATAAGAAAGAAAGGCTCTCATCTCATGTTGGAGGTCCTAATAGCGCTCATAATATTGATTGGAAGAAGTCTCAAGATTTGATGAAATAAAATCAACACACTGAAGTTGCAATATCTAAGCAATCTGAACAAATTCGTGACTTATATCGAAGGCGTTTAACAACGTCACTTGATTACATTCACTTTCTATCGAAACAAGGATTATCTCTTTGTGGTCATGATGAATCAATCGATTCTACTAATCAAGGTAATTTTCTTGAACTTCTTAAATTTCTTTTTGAACACAATAAAGCAATAAATCATGTTGTCCTTGAAAATGCTCCTAAAAATCACCAATTAATTGCTCCAGCAATCCAAAAGGATATTGTTAATGCTTGTGCATTGGAAACTATTAGTGCTATTATTACTGATCTTGGAGATGAACCGTTTGCTATTATGTTTAATGAAGCCCGTGGCATATCATTTAAGGAACAAACGGCTGCTGCTTTGCATTATGTTAACAAAAATGGAAGTATTGTTGAGCGCTTTCTTGCTATTATTCATGTTAAAGATACTACAGCTTTATCATTGCAAATGGTAATTGATGAATTGTTTTGCAAACATCGGCTTAGTATATCAAGAATTTGTGGGCAAGGTTATGATGGTGCTAGCAACATGTAAGGGGAATTTTGTGGTCTCAAAGTTTGATCTTAAGGAAGAATCCATCTGCATTTTATGTACATTGTTTTGCTTATCAATTACAACTGACGTCAGTTGCTGTTACCAAAAATCACATTGATGTTGCCTCTCTTTTTAATTTAGTGTCCACTTTATTAAATGTTGGTGGGGGATCTTGCAAACGACATGACATGCTCCGTGAAAAACAAATAGTCAATGTTAGAGGGACATTGGAAAAAGGAGAAATTCCAAGTGAGCAAGGTTTGAATCAAGAAACTAGTCTCAAACGAGTTGCTGATACTCGTTGGGGTTCACATTATGCAACTTTGATTAATTAGATATTGACGTATTCTGCTATAGGTGATGTTCTTGAAATTATAAAAGAAGATGGATTAAATCCAGAACAAAGAGCTGAAGCCAAGGGTCTTTTACGCTTAACAGGGGATTTTGATTTTGCATTCACATTGCATTTGATGAAAAACATCTTGGGTACTTCAAATGAATTGTCACAGGCATTGCAAAGGAAAGATCAAGACATCATCAATGTTATGAAGTTGGTTAACATCACATAGTAGCGGTTACAAACCATGAGGGATAATGGATGAGATTCTTTATTGCAAGAGATAATTTTATTTTGCAATATGCATGACATTGACATTCCTAATATGGGGGATATTTTTTTCCTACGAGTAGATCACGACGTGGAGGCAAATCTCAAGCTATCACAGTAGAGCATCGCTATCGTGTTCAATTATTTTAATTATTTTATACTATTGTGGATATACAGCATAAGGAACTTCATGATCGTTTCTTTGAGGCAAATACTCAATTGCTTCTTTGTATGTCTTTTTTGAGTCCAACCATCTTGTTCTCTAGTTTTGATAAGGCAAGGCTGATTGAATTTGCAAAGTTTTATCCACGTGAATTTTCTTCAACTGATTTGGTGGTGCTTGATAATCAACTTGAGACTTACATCATTGATATGCGTAGCAGTGTTGAATATGCATCTTTGAAAGGAATCAGTAATCTTTCAGAGAAGTTGGTTGAAACTGGAAGACACATTGTTTATCCATTAGTTTACCTTCTTTTGAAGTTATCAATGATTTGGCCTGTTACAACAACAACAACCGTAGAAAGAGCCTTTTCTGATATGAAGATTGTGAAAAATAGGTTGCGTAATCGAATGAGAGATGAAAGGATGAATGATTGTTTAATGACTTATATTGAGAGAGAAGAGTTCAACAATGTTGAAAATAAGTTGATCTTTCAACGGTTTCAAAACATGAATTCACGTGGAGGGCAATTATGAGGTATGTAATTTATTTGATTGGATATATTAAAATTTTATGATTTTAACATTCATGTCTTTATCTTCATATATATATATATATATATATATATATATATATTTTGGAAATATGTCCCCCCCCCCCCCCCGCGGCCGCCTATTTGTAATCTTTTTTGTACAATCCCAATCATTAAGGAAGTTCATGGCTCTTCTGGTTACCTGACCTGATGGAATATCCCTACTTTCCCAAAGCTTCTCATTCCTTCTACGCCATATGCTCCATGGAATCATTGCGAACTTAGCACCATTAGAAGCATCACAGTGCTGCAGAACTGAGAAGCATAAATCCTTGAAGCTCTCAGAGTTCTGCATCCTCTCTGCTATAACATGCCACAACAATTGATCGACCCAACATTCACTTGACAGTGGATAAGAGATAAGGACGTGTCAAACATTCTCCAAACTTTGCTCACATAAAACATAGAGGCTCGAGCATTCAGTTCCTCTTCTCTGTAACTGACACCAGGTTGGGAGGCAATCTCTGCAAGCCTTCCACACAAAGTTTTTGACTCTGCGAGGAACATCCAACTTGCAAATAGGTGACCGATCTCCATCTATCTTCAAATGATCTTGAATAATCACAATGTTCATTGCAATATGATATACAGAATTAACAGTGTAGGAACATGATATGGGACATCCCAAATTATGTAATATATGGTGATTGAGGCTATCAAGGGAGTGTTGAGAATTGCATGAGCTACTTCTGGGATGAAAATCATGTTGACAAGGCTAGTATTCCAAAGTTTTTGATGAGGTAACCATAAGTCACATTTCCGCAAGCTAGCCAAGGAATTATTGCTATGATCTGGACACGACAAGATTCTACCATCATTGATCCAAGTCTCATTCCACACAGAAATAAACTCTCCAATGCCAATAGTCCATCAAATACCCTTTTTAAGAAGAGGGATTGATGTCCGGATACTCCTCCAAGAGTAAGGTGGATTATGGCCAATAGAAGCATCTAAAAAATCACCATGTGAGAAGTATCTAGCTTCGAAAATACGGGAAACTAGAGCATTATGATGCCAAATACTGATTCTAATTATCCAGCATATATACTTAATATGTTGTGTGGAGACAAATTTTGACCCTTAGTAAAGAAAGTTTTCAGAATTAATGTGTAAATGTTAATAAGTGTAACGTTGTTAACATATACATATAAAGGATTTTTTTTTTTTTTTTTTGTTGAAAATATGCCTGTTAATATCTTTGTTATTGTTTTCAACGAAAAATTGCATTTGTCAAATGCAGATGAAACTGACGAAAAAAATGCATCTTTTTTCTTGTTTATTTGTTTTGGTTGACAAAAATAATGCTTAGCAATGCTTGCATCATATAATAATATAGAATTTGTTGCTTGCATGGCTCAAATGTACAATTGTGCCCCTGATCAAAAAAAAAAATGTACAATTGTGCATTATGCATATATTAATCTACATGAGTAGGCAATCCTTTAGCAACAACACTTTTGCCTGGTTCAACACAACTTATTGACCATGATTATTGTATGATAGGGTTAAATATGTTTTTAATCCTTCATTTTTTTTTATAAAAATCCGATTTTAGTCAATTGTTTGGAAAATATACCTTTTTGGTCCCCTTTTTTAAAATGTGTTGGAAGTGGTCCCTATACCAATATTTTTAGTCCCTCAATTTTGACAACCATGCATTTTTAGTCCCTCATTTTTTACAAAAGTTCGGTTTTAGTCTCCCGTTTTTCAAATGGGAGTGTGGTGTAGGGACCATTTCTGATACATTTTAAAAAATGAGGGACTAAAAACATATATTTTCCAAACGAAGGACTAAAACCAAACTTTTATAAAAAATGAGGGACTAAAAACATATTTAACTCTGTATAATATATCAAATTTGGCAACCGTGAACGTAGAGGACATAATATAGCTTTTTTAAAACGGAAGCAGAGACCATTAGTAAAAAAAAAGTTGTTTTCATTTGAGAGGCGGGGTGAGAGTGTTTGTTGAAGTTGAATTATTTTAAAAGCAATTATAATCAATCCAACTATTAAACTGTGTCATACTTTTCAATTTATTATCTTTTTAGCTGATTTAATTAATAAGATTTTGTAAGGGTTTAGAGAAGTTTGATAGTAAAAAATTGTTAATTTTATTAATTTATATGATATAAAATGCATATTATATTGTTAAAAACAAAAAAAAAGTCACAATATAAATAAGTATTTTTGTATATATATATATTTTGGTGCTCCCTAAAAATATATTTTTGACTACTTATTCAGATTTACAAGCCGGAGACATTTAGACATTTTTTAATTCTAAAAGGTAAGAAAAATCATATACACAATCAATGTTTTAAAAATTGAACCGGAGATCAAACCGGCTAGACCTCCGAGTCATAGTTCAATTGGTTCATCCGGTTCAATCGTGGGTTGAATCAGATTACTAATAAATAAATTAATAAAATACTAAATTGGAGGAAAAAGTAAAAAATAAACATAAAAAATTTACTTCGAACGGTTCAATATGGGCCAATTCACGGTTCAAAGTGATTCAACCTCGGTTCAATCCGATTTAATTGATTTTTGGGCGGTTCAATAAGATCATGGTTCAAAATGACAATACCAAACTGCCGAACTGTCCATTTCCCAGTTGACCCGCCCGGTTCGGTCCGGTTTTTAAAACATTCCAAACAATCATAATTTAACACTGGCTAAAAATACCATTTTGATCCCTTGACTTATTTTTTAGATTCAGTTTGGTACCTTAAAAAAGATTCAATTTGATCCCTGAATTTGTCTCTGTTGACCCAAGTTAGTCATCTCCATCAATAAAGTTAGTAACAGTGTTAAATGAGTTTCAATTTGGTCCCTTATGTTTTAAATGAGTTTCGAATTGGTTCTTTAAATTGTTAACATGTTTCAATTTGGTTCTATAAATTGTTAACTAGATTCAAATTAGTCCTTTAAATTGTTAACGAGTTTCAACCAGGCCCTCAAAAGTTAACACCGTTACTGACTCATTGACGGAGATGACTAACTTGGGTCAACAGAAACAAATTACGGTACCAAATTGAACCTTTTAAAATTAAGGGACCAAACTGAATCTAAAAAAAAAGTTAAAGGACCAAAATGGTATTTTAGCCTTTAACATCTGTCATTCATAGAAATTTTCCTAGATGTTTTAAACAACCAGCACATGACCCAATGAGTGTGGCTCAGTTGGTTGCGCAAGCTGAGCTTGTTGGGGGGGGGGGCTGAGTTCGAATCCCACAGAACACATCTTTGGGGAGGGGCGAAGAACCTTAATTGTGACTAAGCACCCAAGTGGAGATTAGTCCCATAGCAGGTCCAAAGGATCTAAGCTTGTGGGGATACTCTGTGGATCCACTGGGGAGCTAAAGGCCCTAATTACGATGGGTTCCTAAAAAAAAAAAAAAACAACCAGCACATGCAATATTATGACCTGGCCAACCTTGCATTGAGTTACTTAACTAAAGGCTCAAATTGGTTCTGAAAAAATTTAGAGGACCCAATTTTGGTCCCAAAAAAAAAATTACTCATTTAGTCTCTCAAATTTACAAACGCGGGACACATTAGTCCCTCCTTCTACTTCCAATTTTCGTTTACTTGCCTATGGGTCCCGTTAACCATCATGCCTAATTTGTTAGTGGTCCTGTATTGCCTATGACAAATTTTCATAGTAAAAAACGAATAAAAAGTGAAAAAATGCACAATTTTCAGGCATTAGGGTTTTAAAATTTTGCATTTTTTTCCACTTTTGTTCTTTTTTTCACTGTGGAAATTTGTCATAGGCCACACGGGACCACTAACGAGTCAAACATGATGGTTAACAGGACACATAGGCAAGAATGGATGTTGGAAGTAAAAGGAAAGACTAATATGTCCCGCGTTTATAAATTTGAGGGACTAAATAAGTAATTTTTTTTTTAAAGACCAAAAGTGGGTCCTCTAAATTTTTCGGAGAGTCGGAGACCAATCTGTGCCTTTACTCTAACTAATTTTATGGAGATTCTTATTAGCTAGTATTATTGGAGCATAATAACACATGTTTAGCCGAAAGAACCTTTTTTTTTTTTTTTTATAAATAACTGATTTTTTTATAGAAGCACTCGATAAAAAAATCATGAAATATTGTACCCAAAAAAAAAAATGATGAAACAAAATCAATTGTAAATGAAGTACGAAGATGCAAGTAACATATGTGAGTCATTTGGTGAATTTCTTAGGGCTTGTTTGTTTTGTTTCCATATTTCTGTTTTTATTTCTTTTTTTTAAAAATAATTCAAAACTGTCATCTTGTTTTCATTCTATTTCCTGTTTTTAAAGATTTGTACATGAAATACTGAAAACATAAAAAAAGTTATTTTCAGTATTTCCTATACATGATTTTTAGAACATGAAACATAATGAAAATAAGAAGGCATTTTTGCAATTATTTTCGAAAACAGGAAATGAAAACAAGAAACTGGAAACAAAGCAAACATACCCTTATAATTGCAGAAATAGAGTTGAGAGTTGCTTAAAATAATATAAATTTTTTTTTTGACAAATAAAATAATATAAAGTTTTTTTTTTGAAAGAAAAAATAATATAAAGTTAAAAAGTGGTAATACAGTACCATGGTGAAACCCATAAAGAAATTCAATAACTCCAATATATTTCACAATTGAAATAATGCTCTATGGTCCATTGATCATGATCAAGAAATTCTAATTGGGGCATCTCCGATTTCTTGCTTTATATTAGGAATGAATTATCACACCTATGGTGAGGAGTTTGGAAGGTGAAACCATGGCTCTCTTGGAAGGCATTCAATGGGTTCTTCACCTGGGTTTGGAGAAGGTTATTTTTTAGGTGGACTGTTGATTCCTATAATTCTTCTAGCTTGATATTTCAGATTTTGGCTTTATTATTTCGCATTATAGGGACATTTTGAATTCTAGAACAAACTATATTGTTAAGTTTGCTAGGAGGGAAGATAATGTAGTTGCTCATAAGCTTGTTAGGGTGGCTACTAGAAATTCTACTCCCGTTACGTCTTTGATTACATTCCATCTTGTATTGTTTCTCAGATTGCTATTTAATTGAAATAAGCCTATTATTGTCAAATAAAAATAAAAATATTAGGAATGAATTATGTATCGTTTAGTTAGGTGGATTTTTCTTTATCATGGGTTACGTGATTTTTGTTTCCTTTTATTTATTCTCATTATATCTTTAATAATATAATATTTAAAGTAGTATATATATACTAAATAATACATAACTTATCTTCGTAACACAATAATATTTCAAAGGGTAGCAGTACGTGACAACCATAAGAGGTTGTTTCTTTCACAAGGAGGCATGGCGTTGCATCATTCACCATAACAAATGTACTTAAGCCCATGCCTTGTCTTAGTTCAAGCATCCAATAATCCATATAGGATGTGCCATGCTAAATATTACGAGAATTAATTAATCATAAAGTACCTTGTGTCATTTTTGGCTTCATTTGATAAAACCCTAGTTGACAGCAAATTAGTTAATTGATAGCGGATAAGCTTACGACTAATAATGGATAAGCTAAAAATTAGTTAATTGATAGCGGATAAACCCTGTTTGATAAAATTAATGGTTAACTAGCTGATAGTATAAAATGACATAAAATGACATACTCATATGCCTTTTCATGTAAATAAATTATATATATATATATATATATATTATTTATTTTAAAATAATTATCACTTTTAATACTTTTACTTATTCTAAATTGTTTATCATGTCAAAAATTAAAATATTTATTTTTTAATTTATATTATTTTTAATAAATAAAATGATATAATAAAATAAAATAACATGTTGATATTTTTTTTTTGTATAACTTTTATTTTTTACAAGCAAAAAATATATCCTCTAGTATCTTTATCCTAAATATATATCTAGTTAGTGATATTTAATTAGGTTTAGGATTTTTTTGTTTTTTGTTTTTTTTTAGCGTGAGACCCTTGATACTAGGATTAGGATATTCTATTTTATTTGAGAGATAATAAATGTGAAATTTAATTAAATTAGTAAGGATAAAAATGAGAGAAAATGCAATAATCTATAAGCTATAAGCTTAAATGTTATATAATTTGAAAAAGATATATAAGCTAATGAAAAAATATTATAAGTTAGTGAGAAAAAATGTTTACCAAACAGAGACAAAAACTTATCTGTTATAAGTTATTCGTTATAACATAGTGTTTTGACCTTGACAAATAGTAACTTTATTTTGTTTACTAATTTAAATCTCTTAATTTCAAGTTTAACCAATTTATTCATATTTCGTCAAAAAAATCAATTTATTCATATTACGTACTATTTAATTTCAATTCATCAATTTAGTTTATACACGATTTATTTAATTTTTTTTAACATATCAAACATTCTTTCTGTATCCAGGGAAGGATATATTTTTATATAACTAATGAAACCAATTAACTATAATTAAAATTAAAATTTCTTGAAAAAATAAATATAGATTATAATTTAAATTAATAAAAAAATTAACACAACCGTTGTTGATTAAAGTGAGATTTTGTCCATGGAATGTTATATTCCCACGTAAAATACATTTCCAAGAATCTCATTTAATATGAGGAATATTTTTTTCTCACTCTCACACATGAGAATCAAGTCTTCAATTTTTATTTACAAATTTTATTTCCGAACATCTTTTATGTCTTTGAATGCATTTTTATCTCTTATATTAAACATGAGAAACTTTTATTCCCTACATCACTTTTCTAAAAATATTAAAAATATAACCGGTACCAAACACTACCACCTGAAAGTAAATTTGGAACTTTATTTGTCATATCAAATTCAATTTCGGGATTGCTACTTTGGAAGAATTTTATTTAATTATTTAATTTGGTTTGTAATTTTGTAAGTAATTAATTAAAGATAAAAAATAATTAAAACGTATTTCTATTTAATATATTAATTACAATTTTTACAAAAATAGATTATAACTTAATTTAATGAAACTTTGTGAAAACTAAATTTTACATATTACTTTTAATGTATGAAATTGATGCATTACAGAACTTTTTTTTTTTTGACTGACAAGATGCATCACAGAACTTAATTTTTTTTTTTTTGAACCTGGGTATTCTCCGGTCGCGAGCTAGACACTAATTAATCCCCTCGAGGTACTGAGATCCATTTAAGGGGTTGACTTCTCCTAACATATGCTCTTCTATATACATGAGCCAGGAATCGAATCCCCGACTAAATGCTTAAAGGGCTCAATTATTTACCAATTGTGTCACATCATGTTGGTACCGAACTTAAATATTGACTTCCTTTCAAATTCGATTATTTCTCGGGTGTTCCCCTCACTATAATTTATCATTAACGAAAGTTGATCTAATACTATTGGGAAGTTTAGTAGATATTGATACCTTATATATATATACACTCTTTCTGCGTATTTGTATCAATATATATATTTATTTATTAATTTATTAATATCACAAGCGCTGGGTGGCTGCTGAAAATGTTTACGTATACACAAAGGAAATTATAGTTCAACTCTTTGCTGACGAATATATATCCAATTATGCATGCATTCTCCATAAAACTTTATTGAGTATTAGTGCTTGCCCAAGTAGGGTATTTGGTAGAAATTACAGTTTATATTTATTTATTGATTCAAAGAATAAGAATAAGAATAGGTAGAATTTGAAAATTTTCTGAGTTCCATCTCCCAACAATCAGCACGATGAATTGCCTTGCCCTTTTCTAATTCGCGGGGAAATATTTCGTGAGATGAGATATAAAGGGAAGATATCGCAAAGACCCAAATAGGGCGACAAAAGCATTTCACACTTCAGAGTTGTGTGGTGCCCTACAAATGAAAAACAAAATCTGGAAAAATGGTAATTGCAGGTCAATCTCATTTATATCTTTATAAGATTTGCATATGTGGTATAGTAATTAAAGTGTATATTATAGTTTAAAAAAAAATAAAGTGAATTTAGAAAAGTTAGATATAATATGATAAAGATTATATAAATATAAAATATTATGTGTAAATGTGTGTAAATATTCAGTCAAAAAAATGTGTGTAAATAATATTATTAAAAATTACATATTTATGCTTGTAAAAAAAAAAATACATATTTATTAAAATTAATTCGAAAACAAGTACTTAAACTTGTTTTTTTTTTTTGTTTGTTTTGTTTTTGAGGCAGTACTTAAACTTGTTAAAAAGATAGTGCTCCAAAAATATCACAATAGAGAGATTTAATTTGCATTTCAATCTTACAAAAAAAAAATGTCTTTAATATAAAATAAGCATTTATTTAGAAATTAAATTAATGTTTAACATATTGATATATTAAAGACTTAAATTAATATTTTTAATAGTTAAAGACTGAAAATTTGGCTGTGGATATGCTTAAAAACCAATGGGTTGTTGGTCTAGTAGAAGCAATTAGCCCCAATATGAAAGAGAACCTGGGTAACCTGAGTTCGAACTAGAGATTAGTCCCTTATCAAGCCATTCAGATACTTTGGGGGACCTGCTCAGCTCAAAGGGCTAATTAGGATGGGTTCCGAAACAAAAAAAATACTGAAATTTTAAAAAAGTTAATTCAGTATCCTATATAATTTGGGAGGGCAAATTTAAACGTTTAAAAGGTTAATTTTGACATATTAATAGTATAACTTTTTTTTATTGAGATAGTATAATTTCTTTTACACCATTAAAAGCCCGTTTATTTAAGATTTTTTACAACACAAATGATACTATGCGGCTTCCCAACGCATTTTCTATGAAAGCTCACTGCCTTGACTTTTATCTAACCTAGTTTGAAATGATAATTTACAATAGGCCAACTATAAAACAAACAGGCATAACTAATCATAAATCATTTTATATATGATTTTTAATATAATCATAATAAAAGTTAAATATTTTTAATAAAATGATAATTTAAGCTAAATTAATTTTTAACTATAAATACCAATTTCTTTAAAAAAAACTATAATTACCAATTAAATCAAATATCTAATATTTAATAACCAATCTAAACTTTATTAAATTGAACGTATGAAAATAAGGAAAGGAAAGGGAAAAAACATGGTTAAGATGCGCAGGGGTGTGTTAAATGCGCACCGTCTCTGTGTTTGTCTGTGTAATGTGTGTGGGCAATGCACCCAATCCATGAAGCCTTGCCCGTTAGTAGCACGACAGTGCCATTTCCCAATAAAAACACAACAACTTTCCCGCGACCGTCACGACACACGCCGTTACATGCCCATCCAATCCCTTCACGACACCTCTCTTAACGCCGTTTGTACCTTCTCCCTCCCAACCCGCACCCTTTTCCTTTCATTCGTGTCTTCAAAACCGCCAATACCCGGTCTCAAAGTTCATCTCAACCGGCAAATGCCCGTAACCCCCTCCCAATATTGGTTAAGTCATTGACCGCAGTTGAAATCATTGCACGCTGTTTTGACCACTCTGGTTAAGTCCTCTCTCTCTCTCTCTCTCCATAATAGAAAAGCTAAACGCTGTGTGTGTTTCTTTGTTCTCCTTCTCTACTAGTTCTAATCCTCTAGTTTTGGTTTTGCTGTAACCGTTTCTTTCTCACCTCAAAGTTTAATTGCATGGTATATTGAAGACACGTTTGAGAATCGTGTCTGAAATTGTTGCTTCTTTGTGTGGAAGAAGCTTTGTGTTGTGATTTTTTGTGTGCGTTTCTTTTAGAAAGTGAAAAGGTAGAAGAAGCGAGGTTTTTGTTTTTGTGAAACTGCTTTTTATTAGTGTAGAATTTGAGGAAAGAGTGTTTCAGATGAGAGATCTGTGGTGAGGTATAGTGAGAATGGCGTCATCGGAGGTAACAATGAAAGGGAATTGTTTGAACCATAACGACGTGACGGAGAGGCAGAATGGTCATTCGACATCAACGGCCAAAGGTAGGATAAGGATAAGATAACTTCAGTTACACTCAGAGAGAGCGTAGATGCTATTTTTCGTGTTCTATTATTCTAAGGGCTTGTTTGGTTGGTTGTGATTTTTGTTTATTTAGACGCGGAAGCTGCACTTTACAAGGAGCTATGGCATGCTTGTGCTGGTCCTCTTGTAACTGTTCCCAGGGAAGGAGAACTCGTCTTCTATTTCCCTCAGGGTCATATTGAGCAGGTGAATTAATTAATTGAATTAATTGATTAATTAATTAACTAATTAATTGCAAAAATTATGCTTTTGCTTCATAATTTTCATTTATTTATGTTTTTCCATGAAAAACAAAAAAAAACAAGAATTTCCTAATTGAGTCAGAAGAGCTCAGAATTGCTTCATAGGACTGAATTTCTGTTCTAAATAATGGATTTGGCTATTTTTCTTTGTTCCTCTGAGGTTATTTCATATGGTTTTTTATTTTTTATTTTATTTTATTTTTTGGTGTGAAATGAATTAGGTTGAGGCGTCAACCAATCAGGTTGCGGAGCAGCATATGCCCGTTTATGATCTCCCTTCCAAGATCCTTTGTCGTGTCATCAACGTGCAATTGAAGGTAGTGTTGTGTTGTTCGATTTATGCCAGCTTTTTTTTTTATTTGTGATAAATTCCTTTGCTTTAGAACGAAGCAATAGATAATAATAATCGAGTTGTAAAGTTTATAAACAATTATTGTTTCAGGCGGAGCCTGACACGGATGAGGTGTTTGCTCAAGTGACCTTACTTCCAGAACCAAATGTAAGTTCTCAGTTTGTTGAGTTTTTTTTTTTTTTAACCGGAGTCGGAGTATTTAAGAAAAAGTACGATGTTTATGTTTATTCTGTTGTTTTTGAATGTTGGTCGGGATGGCAGCAAGATGAGAATGCCGTGGAGAAAGAGCCTTTACCGCCACCGCAGCCGCGATTCCATGTGCATTCTTTCTGTAAGACTCTGACGGCTTCTGATACCAGTACCCATGGTGGGTTTTCGGTGTTGAGACGGCATGCCGATGAATGCCTTCCTCCTCTGGTTTGGTTCTTCTTCCATTTTGCTTTTCTCCTTGTGCTTTGTTTCTGTTTAATTACAGCTGCTGACAGTTTGAGGTATTACTTGATTGTTGACAGGACATGACGAAGCAGCCACCCACCCAGGAACTGGTTGCTAAGGATTTGCATGGGAATGAGTGGCGATTTAGACATATCTTTAGGGGTAATTACTTATACTGATAATTTGCATTGTAGTTATGTAGTTTCGATGTCATATTCGATAGTATGTATCTTTTTGTGCTTTGTTGTCTATCGATTGTGACTGATAAGTCTAGTAAATTCCAGGCCAACCCCGCAGACATTTACTACAAAGTGGTTGGAGTGTTTTTGTCAGCTCCAAAAGGCTAGTTGCTGGGGATGCATTTATATTTCTAAGGTTTGTTCTTTAAGACTGGCATTAGTTCATCACTTTTGTTTTTCCATTTGTAATTGGACTAATTTTGGGACTTCCAGAGGTGAGAATGGGGAACTTCGAGTTGGTGTCAGGCGAGCGATGAGACAGCAGGGTAATGTTCCATCTTCAGTTATTTCTAGCCACAGCATGCATCTTGGGGTCCTTGCAACTGCTTGGCATGCCATCTTGACTGGGACCATATTCACTGTTTATTACAAGCCTAGGTTTGTAACTTATTCTTGAAACTGTGTCTGTTGAACCTGATATCTTGAATGTTCAGTCTGACCTCCAAATATCCTGTTCTAGTGATGTGTTTGTGTCTGTGGGTGAGGTCGCACACAGATGTAACTGGTTGGAGTGTTTATTTGTAATTGATTTGACAGAGGAGGATTAACAACATTTCTGTCAATATTATTTTTGCAGGACCAGTCCTGCCGAATTTATTGTTTCATATGATCAGTACATGGAATCTCTCAAAAATAATTATACCATAGGGATGCGGTTCAAAATGAGGTTTGAAGGTGAAGAGGCTCCAGAGCAGAGGTATTAATGGTTTGTGGCTTTGTGTTATCTTTCTCTTAATGACTTGTCATCCTGTATGCCGAGTTTTTTTTTTGCCCTTTCTTTTCCCCCTCTTCCTGTCTATTTAATGTATCTGGTAGTGCTAATATTGTTATTACTAAAGATACAATTTGAATGGAAGAAACTCCTTGAATTGGCTTGTTAAAATTGTAGGTTTACTGGTACCATTGTTGGGATAGAAGATTCCGACTCAAAAAAGTGGCCAGACTCCAAATGGAGATGCCTCAAGGTTGTATCTCTAGTCTTTATGCCACTATGTAGCACTGTTAATTAAGGCATGCTATAATGGATTTACTCTGGATGTTCAGGTGAGATGGGATGAAACATCTAACATACCTCGTCCTGATAGAGTTTCCCCTTGGAAAGTAGAGCCTGCTCTTGCTCCTCCAGCTCTGAATCCACTTCCAATGTCCAGGCCTAAAAGGCCTCGGTCTAATGCAGTTCCATCATCCCCAGATTCTTCTGTCCTTCCTCGAGAAGGTATGGTTATCTGGCTCTGGATATTTTATGTTTAAGAATTTTCTCTTTGCAAAGATATTTCCTGTTCAAGTGAAGCCTGATATGTTTTGGGTGATTAACAGCATCATCTAAAGTATGTGCAGACCCTTTACAAACAAATGGATTCCCAAGGGTCTTGCAAGGTCAAGAACTCTCGACCTTGAGAGGCAATTTTGCAGACAGCAATGGGTCTGATACTGCGGAGAAGTCTGTTGTTCGGCCACCTGTTGTAGAAGATGAGAAGATTGATGTTGTTTCTACTTCAAGAAGGTATGGGTCGGAGAACTGGATGTCAATGGGCAGGCATGAGCCAACATATTCAGATCTTCTTTCAGGCTTTGGCGCCAGTGGAGGTCCTTCCCATCCATCCTTGGTTGATCAAATGGGCCCTGTAGCTTATCCTGCAAGAAAGCATTCATCAGATCATGAAGGCAACCTTCATGTGCATCGTCCTTGGCCTGTTATGCCCTCTAGTCTATCATTAAACCTCATGGACTCCAATACAAAAGGTTCTGCACATGGTGATACAACTTACCAAGCTCGAGGGAATTTGAGGTACAGTGCATTTGCTGAATACCCTATGCTTCATCATGGTCATAAAGTTGAGCATCCACATGGAAACTTGATGCCACCCCCTCCCCCAACTCAATATGAGAGTCCTCGTTCAAGAGAACTTATGTCCAAACCAATGTCAATGAAAACTGGTGAGGCTGTAAAACTTAAAGATGGTGACTGTAAGCTATTTGGCATCTCACTTATCAGTAGCCCCGTTGCACCAGAGCCTTCTGTATTACAAAGAAATGTGACAAGTGAGCCTGCTGGTCAAATGCATCTTACATCACATCAACAACTAAGTTCTGAAAATGATCAGAAGTCAGAACATTCAAAGAGCTCAAAACCTTCAGATGGTCTGGTTGCCGTAGATGACCATGAAAAGCCATTACAAAATCAGCTGCATTCAAAAGATGTTCAAGCTAAACCACTCGGTGGTTCTGGTAGAAGTTGCACTAAAGTAAGGTCCTTTACTGTTTGATTGATTGGGAAAAAATGACAGCTAGAATTTGCATGGAAACTTATCAAATGCTATTTGTTTTAGGTTCACAAAAAGGGGATCGCGCTTGGTAGGTCAGTGGACCTTACAAAGTACAGTGACTACAATGAATTAGTTGCCGAATTGGATCGACTGTTTGAATTTGGAGGTGAATTAATGTCAACAAAAAAGGACTGGCTTATTGTCTATACTGATAATGAGGGTGATATGATGCTTGTCGGTGATGATCCATGGCAGTAAGGATCTGTATTTGATTATATAAGTCCTTGATTAGCCGCTTATATTTGTTTTATTTTTCCTTGAGGATGGGACATAATTCACCTAATTCTGTATTTAATGCAGGGAGTTCTGTGCCATGGTTCGCAAAATTTATATCTACCCTAAAGAGGAGATTCAGAGAATGAGTCCGGGTACCTTGAGTTCAAAAATTGAAGAGAATCAATCGGCTAGCGAGGGAGCAGATGCAAAAGTTAAAGGTCACCTGAATCAGAAGTTAAATTCAGAAAATGGCTTTGACGCGTGATGTTTAGTAGATTGATTTCCATAGCTTCCAGGTAACTTGCTGCCTCACATTCCAATTACCACTACATTCAATGATATATGTGAATTTCGAATCTAGTTAGTACTTAGTAGAAGTATCTCATGGTGTAACATTTTGTTTTAATCCACAGGTTCCAGGCTGGAAGAAAGTAGGGGACTGTCATGAAGTCATACAGTTGGAGAATATGACCTGAAGATGAAGTGTAATGTTGAGTTTGACTGCTTATCAAGATACTGTTTTGAATCAGAATCAGAAAATGGATGGCAGGCATGAATGAGTATCCATCCAATTTTGGACATATCCTGGAATTAGTAGTATATGCCTGCCCAGTTAATACAAACCAATCTTAAGTATGTAATCATTCTGTTTTGAGCTAGAGGTGATATGGGGAGATATCGGCCTTGCATTTTTCTTCAACCATCCTACCTAGTAGTTGTACATAGTTGTTTCCTGCGCACCCTCTGAACACCAACCCATCAATGTAATGAAGCTCATATATACAAGGGCAGCCTTATGGTTGGTATCCAGTTTATCTGATTTTAATTTTCAATATCTCTGAAATCATAAGTTGTGAAATAGAAATTTTTGAGATTTGGCGATTGATTAAATAAAGTGGGTGGAGATTTCAATGCACCTTTAACTAATCAAGAATGGGTATATCCTCATTTTCTTACTTTATATATTTTCTTACTTTAGAGGTGTTTTATCCAATTTATTGTGGACGTCCATGTGCATTTTGCAAGATGTATAATTAGAATTTGTTCTAAACCTTTGGTTTTTGGGGAGTGAGGTCACTGGTCACAGATTCCGTGTAAGCGGCCAACAATCGGAACAATTGGAATGGTAGTTTCATATTATAGCCACAGAATGTGGAAACATGGGTCTTGAAAGTTGAAATCTTTGGAGGATCATATATTTTTTTTAGTAAAAAATTTCTGTGGTTAATCCTTGGGACGACACTAGTATGGGTGTGGTCCTCGCTTCCATGGATATTTGTGGCGCGATTACGTGATGAACTACAGGTTTATGGTCAACTACAGGTTTTGAAAATAACACCACAATAATGGCGCGTCGGCACGTTCCCAATGAACCTCTTTTTCAGTTTTTTCTCAGTGGTCACTGGTCAGTGCTTTAAAATTAGCAATCTTGGGCTCAAGGATTTTTATCATTTGGATTTCATAAGGGAAATGCTAAAAAGTATCTTTAAAGTACTCCCTCTGATCCTTATTATAAGAAGCAAATGATTATTTTTTTTTGGTCCAAAATATAAGAGACATGCATGTATTTTGACAAATATTAAATACTCATTTCCAATTTTACCCTTATTTATAATAGGGTTTATATTTACGAGACAATGCAACTTTCAATACAAGTAGGTTTGTTCATTAATTATTGAAGGGTTAAATTTGTAAATTTATATGAATATTAATTACAAATAGCTTATTTCAATGTATTTCCTTGGTCTGTGTGTTTTAGGGTTTTGCCTCTTATATATAGGACCAGAGGGAGTATTGTTTAAGGAACCCAGAAATTGTATAGAAAATGGTGTATTTATCATTTTGACACTTAGTATTCCAATACAAAATTTCCTTTTATGGCTTCTTTAATAAATACTCTTAAGGCACTCGTTAGCAAGACCCTCATATTAATTATTAAGAAAAAATGAAATGCTAACAAGTGCATTAAGGAATTAGAATGATAAAGTTTCATTAAAAAATGTGGCAATATATTGAGGAGTAGTATAATTGTTCATCTTTCAATAAATTCTTAACCAATGTCTCAGGGCATTGGTCAGCAAGACTCTTATATTAAAAGGAGGCGTTACACTGGATTTTTGTAGGCGAAATCTTTTATCATGCTAATTTTGTGATGAGCATCATTAATTGGGGGTTAAATCAATTAAAAAAAAAAAGAGTGGCTATAAAGTTTTGTCCCTTTTGAAAACTGATAAAGAGGACAATGCGTTGGACATACAAGCTTCACATCAAAAACGCATCTTCAGAAATGTCCTTGGACTAATCGCACTCGAAGACCAACAACTTTCGGTACAACACAAACATGTAAAATGTGCCAAAAAAGTGTAACTGCAGTTAAAGAGGTAAAATTCATGTGAAAATTTCTTCCAAGTCAATTTAAACTGAAGTTGCCAGAGCCAGTAAAGTAAGTACACTTGAATTGTGGGCATTAAAAACTTAAAACTGAAACTAGCTAATATGACTATTTGAAATTGCAGCTAGTATTTTGTTTCTGGCCAAAACACTAGATCAGAATCAGATCATGCCTTGGAAGCCAGCTGAATCCAAGAGTACTGCTTTGATTTGCTCCGGATGGACATCCTGACCTTCTTTGCATTGCTGAAAGAGAGGGAATGTAAAATGTTAGCCTTTACATGACAAAAATAAACAAAAACCTTATCATCACTGTAATAGCACTAGCAGTCATGATTTTTTAATTCCTATTTACTTCAACAATAATTGTAACCGTAATGACTACATACCAAAGAATGTTCAGGAGAAGCACAAACTATAATAGAATTTGGAAATGCTTATTAGGCATCATTATACAAAGTTTACTTGTGATCAACAAGTTAGAATTGTGGCGTGGATTAGGAAAATATCAATTGACCTGCTATTCTAGATGCAACATAATTTAATTAACTCCTTAGTGCTGCAAGTGTTGATAATAGAATAAAAATTCGAAAATATAGGGACGAAATAGTTACGAACCTTAACTTAGCAATAACATTGAGAAAGAAAAAAGTCAAAAACTATTAACTACAAAATGCAAGAAACTTAATTTTTTAGATGTTTTCGCACACCGTTTTACGAAAATGGAATCATACTAATCAGCTTTTTCCTAAAAAATTTACCTCAGCTCGAAAAATATCCATAGCAAATCCATTGAAACAGCTAATAACAGCCTGCTGAATGTCCAAACCAAGATTATCCAAAGCCCTCACGGTTGAGAGCAAGAGACCAGGTTTGCGGGCACAAAACATGTGGATGTTTACAGCTCTTCCTTCACGCAATCGAACCTCAACCTATATATATGGTGAAAATAATAATTGCACCATTGCATTAAGACAAGTATATATTAAACCATACTAATTGCAACAAAGAGAAATGATACTACATAAAAAAATTCAATTATTAAATTAAATGAAATAAAGCAGTAGGGACTTTCTCGTGCATCCAATTTTCAAAAATCACGCCAACTAGTTTTGTAAAAAAAATTGGCTGAAAAATTCTGGCTATTTAACATTTTCTTACAGAAAAATGCTCGTGCTATAAACCAAGATTGATGAATCTAAAGTTGGTAACAAGAAACACGGTTCCTTCCACCACAAAAACTAGCAAAACTTTAGTTCCATATTAAAGCACATGGAAAAAACTTGCTCGCTGTCCATATATCCTGCACTGTTTCTAGTAATAGTAATAAAAAGTAAGGAAGCAATGTAAATTTAAATAAGAGTAAAGACCCAAAGTAGTCCCTCAAATTTTTCAAGTAGGACAGTTTGGTTCCTTAAAATAAAAAAGGACAATTTGGTCCCCCAAATTTCAAAATGGGGGACAATTTGGTCCTTACGGAGGCACCAGATTGTCCCCAGTTATGAAATTTGGGGGACCAAATTGTCCCCCGTTTTGAAATTTTGGGGATCAAATTGTCTTTTTTTTTTTTTTAGGGGATCAAACTGTCCTACCTGAAAAATTTGAGGGACCACTTTGGATCTTCATTCTTTAAGTAAACATGTAGGCAACAGGACAAGTTTCATGGCAGAAGCGAAGATTTTCATCCACGAAGATAAAGAAGAACAATACATTATTTATCGGGACTAAATTAAAGAAATTATATTTTTTTTTTCCCAAAAAATTACTCTAAAAAAACACTTGACTTCTAAAAAATATTGGATTGTCATAAACTACGGATTAAGCTTTTTTTAAAGTGAGGAAAAATATAAATTGAGAAAGTAAATGCATATTCAACCCTTACTCTTTATAGAAAAGCTTTTCCTATAACTACTACATGCTAATACTATCATTAAACAAATTAAACAACATTACCCTGGCAGGTTGGCCATTGGGGCTTGGCAGTGAGCTGGGGCATAGTTCTTCTTTAATATGGCTTGGCAGTGCAGGTGCAGTAGGTGTCAAAGGATGGAAGGTTGATGCAGGGGTGAGTGAAGAGCCACCAGGTGTTGATTCCAATTCATTATGAAGGTCATTGATCCTTTGCAAAAGTTCCTTCAGATACTCTATTGCATCCCCAAGGATTGAAGCCCTGTCCATCTATCAAAACCAAAACATTTCATAGACACAATCCACCACAAACAAACCACAGTAACAAATAACAATTTAAAGCTTTGATTGAAGTCATGTTATGTTAGCTAAGCTAATTATCTTCTTCCAATCCAAATGGTAGCATAAAAGCTGACATTATAAGTATCAACCAAATGGTAGCATAAAAATTGACACACAGATCATAACCTCATAATTTGAAAAGTAACAAACATATTAACAACTGTTACAGATAGTTGGAATCTGTTAGAGTAGGTTAGAATTAGTTTTAGTTCTTAGTTGGTTTAATTGGCTATATATGCCTGAATTACATTGTAATCTTCAATTCTACCATTTTGTTCAATATACATTTTTTCCATTTCTCTCAACTTATCTTCTTCCTCTCCTCTGAAACCATGAATCTCAACAACAACCAAGAACCAAAAATTGGTATAAATTGAAAATAAGAGGCTGAAAATGTTCTTACTTTGCTAATCTTTGGAACAACGGACCTCAGCATATAGAGTCTATCATTGAGCTTCTTCCTACGGCGGCGTTCAGCCATCAAATTCTTAGCAGGCATTCCCTTCTTCTTCCCTTTCTGATCCACAACACCAGTCACAGTACTGTTCCCATTAGAGCTGTTTCCACCATTTCTGGCACTGTTCTCTTCAACCTTATTATTGTTATTATAACTCTCAGTCAAGTCATCAGAATCATAGTTCAATCCAGACCCATCAAAGCTTGCATCTTCCACCTCATCCCCACTACTCAGCTTCATCTTTCTATCACTGCTCCCTTCCCCAATTTTCAGAACTGAACCAGCCACTCCAACTTCTGATCCCATGTTGTTTTTTCTAAGTGCTGCTCTCTTCTGAAACAAAGTGGGTTGTGCCCCAGATGGAGGTAAAGACTCAAGGGGTCTTAAAATCTTGGACCTGTTCAAAAACAGTGCCTTTCCAGAAGAACCCTCTTCAAAGTTCTGAAAACCTGCAAAATTGGTTGTGCTTTGGTGCAATTGGGTGATGCTTGATGAGGCTACTAACTGTGTATGATGAGTATCTGATGAGCTCAAGTTAATAGGAAGGGTTAACTGGTTCTTTGAGCTCAAGTCATTATTGAAGCCACCCCCCAAGAGTAATGAAGAAGAGGAAGCTCTGTTGAGCATTGGTGAAGTGGTGGAACCTTGAGGCTCAAGAAACTCCACCTCACAACCCATGTCAAAAGGGTTGTTGTTGTTGAGAAGAGAAGACAAAGTTGTGGATTTGGGATTGTTGGGTTGGAGAAAGTACTGGTGCACCTGTGAGGGGTCAAGGTTGTTGAACATAGAAGAAGAGGGAGAGCAAGAAGAGGAAGAGTCTACAGGGACATGGTGTAGCAAAAGGTTATCTGGGTCAGCAAAGTTTGGAGAGAAAGCCATGTCCCTAATGATATCTGGGTGGTGGTTTTGGATACTGTTGTTGGCCATGTACCATTCCTCATCAACCTCCATCATGGGTTTGAAGCCACAGATCATAGAGCCTAAGTCCTCTCTTGTTTCAACAAAACCACAAGTGTTTGTGTTGGTGTTGGTGTTGGTGTTGTTGGTGTTGGGGGTGTTTGGTTTGGAGTTTCTAGGCCATGAAGGTGAAGCACAATCTTGGTGGTGGTCTTCTCTGTTGTCATGATCCACCCAAGAAACACTGTTTGTTCTAGACATCATGGTTTTTTTATTTTGATTCTCGCTTTTGTTTCTGACACTAAAGTTTGTTGCTTTGGATAATGGGGTTTGGTTAGAGAACAGAAAGAAAAGAACTTGACAAAGGGGATTTGGTTGAATTGTTGAGGTGAGAAAGAAGGAAGAGAAGGGAGAGTTAAAAGAAGGATATGGAAGTGATGAGGATGTTGCACAAAGAAAAGGGCATTGCCTTTTTATTTTTTTTTTCCTTTGGTTTGATTGTGATTGTTTGAGACGGACAACTCAGACAGAGAAGCATAACCTTCGAACGTTACACTAATAACCGCTTCCCCATATAGAGCTGCAAAGTGAAAAGCTACGATGACTTGGATGATGAGCATCACATAAAATTTACCCTTTTGTGAATTTTTCTTGTTCACCCTCCCCTACGAGAAATGGATTCCTTGCTGTAATTGCGTGACACATTATAGCTTAATAGCAAATACTTTTTAAGTTTATTTAGTGAAAGTGTAATGTGAGTCATCCGATCTTAAATCAATGGTCGAGATTGTTCAATACTTGTAAATGCATGCTCGTTACAGCATGGAATCTGGATCCCACACTATGCCTTTGTGCCTTTGCTGCTTTGGTCTGTGAATTTTGCTTTTAGTAAAATTATGTGTCATTGGAGTTTTATTTTAATGAATTTCACTTTATAGTAAAAAATGAATACTCGAATGTTATTTTACTTGATGATTGAGGGAATGGGGCGGTTTTGATTTTATTTGGTTTCATAAGCACAAGAAATGTGATGACATGTGCTTAATTCCCTTCCAAAAAAACGAGTTCCTTGGTTTCTGAAGTTTTCACGTTATGTTATGATTGATTCTACATTCTCAGTTACATTCAAAATATTCATAATATAGCATTCTTGGCGTGAGTGGGGATAATTGTAACGTGTAATAAGAATGTAAAAATTTCGTCCTTTTATGTAAAAGCAAATGCTTAAGGTCCGGGACATGATAATAATCAACTTGTGGGGTCCAATCCCATGCAGTATACACCTATGTTCTCTTCTTGTAACTGTAAGGTACCTTTTTTTGCTTTCTTTTCTTTAGTTTTTTTTTTTTGATTGGGAGTTGCTAATGCATCATGAAGTAAGTTACACTTGGCCATTTGGGAAGCTAGATAGTTATCAAATTAGAAGCTAAGAATGTTCCTAATACATTGATCCTTATAAATAAAAGATGCTCTTCCTGTATATTTTTTTTCTAAAAAATAAGCTACCTTTTTATTATTAAAAAGGGATCTAACAATTTGGTGGGGAACTGGGGCACACAGGTTTGCATATCACAATTTTATTTTATTTTTTTGGTAAGCTGCATATCACAAATTGATATGGACTTAATAAGATACTTAATAATGAATTGGGAATGTCAGGAGAAAACCAACAATTATGAATAACATCGTTTTGGTTTTGTGTTTACATGATTTGTGATCATGATGTGACCAATAAATATGTGCATGACTTAATTTGGCAAAATATATACTATCTTGAGCACCAATATATATATATATATATATATATATACACTATCTTCATGCATGCGAGAAAAATAATCATCAATCCTGAATCATATGGACAAAACTTAATTATTAAGTGCAATTTTTTTCGATACTATTTAGAGTTGTTTTCTAATAGAAATAGATATATGACATATATATGTAATAACTAACATAATGTGTAACAAATGTTGCATATGTCTTTTTTTTTTAATTAATCTCCGTCAGGGAACCTGTTGGACACATGAGGTGGGTTCTCCACTCGCAATCAGGTTTTCTCCATACACAAGAGTTATGCTAAAATATGTCTAAATTAATCTCCATACACATATGTCTTATTTCTATTGAAAAATAGCACATAAAATACGTATGGAATTATACTTAAATTTTGTTATATTTTCCAATTATGTAAGGTTTGTCATCCAAGTACTAACACAAATCAGTATTTATGGAAGAGGTTTGTCGCGAATTGCAATACCTGGAACCGGAAGAGATTGAGATGCAATAACTATGATTTTGACATTAAAAAGCGTGTCATTTTAATTTCTTAATAAATATAATATTAAGAAGATGGTAGAAAACTAGAAAGAAATAATTTAAGTAGTGGGAATTACGGGAAGGAAAACTGAATAAAATAGTACAGTCTCAAGTATCTCGTGAAGCTTTTTTGGTCGCCGCAGTTACTGCCCAATGGAAACTATTACACCTTACACCTCTCTCTCTCTATTCACTACGGTATGGGACACTCGTCTATTTCTGTTTGTTGAACGGTTACTTCCCCAACAGTTACAGCTCTATCAGCTTCTATCAAATAGACTAGATTTACTCCTCTCATTTTAGACATTAACACATTCCTTTCACCTGATTTGCCACATATATATATATATATATATATATATATATATATATATATATATATATACCTTAATTTATATGTATAATCGAAAATTTAAAATTTGAAAAATTAGGAATAAAATAATTTAAAAGAGAATATCATTAGGAAAAGAAAAAACTAAAAGGAAGCATGGGGAACAATAGAAGCCATTAATAGGATAGGTGAAGATTGGAGAATTTCAAGTTCATGTAGGCAAACTTTTCCATGTAGAGAATAAATCTTAACCATGAGATGATACATTAATGATCAAGATTCAAACATAAAGACATATTACTTTTTAAGGGAGCACATCACTATTAACTAAAAAAAAACTTTTAATCTAAAACCATCCATATATTATTTAGGCAAAATTACACTTTTGGTCCCTTAAGTTATTTGTTTTGTTCAAATTGGTCCCTTAAGTTTTTTTTGTGACAAACTAGATCCTTAAGTTAGGTTCAGGTTTCAAATTGGTCCCTTAAGTTTTTTTGTAACAAAATAAACCCTTAAGTTATGTTCGAGTGACAAATTGGTTCCTTAAGTTATTAAAAATAATAAATTAAGGGTCTAATTTATTGGTCCCTTTGACAAATTAAGGGATCAATTTGTCACCCGAACATAACTTAAGGGTCTAGTTTGTCACAAAAAAACTTAAGGGACCAATTTGAAACTTGAACCTAACTTAGAGATTTAGTTTGTCATAAAAAAGACTTAAGGGACCAATTTGAACAAAATAAATAATTTAAGGGACCAACGGTGTAATTTTGTCTATTATTTAACTGCCAGTATTCGCTAACCTCTCATAATAAACCATAGATCTCACTAGATACGTCTATAGGATTTGTATGCAGTGAGAGGATTTGGGCCCACTAAATGTGATTGTATTTACATCATGCATGTGTAATTCTGGGCCAGAATTGAATGCAAGAAATTGAATTAAGATCGTATGATTTGCTCAATATATGTTTGAAACCAGAGTGCGACAAGAATCTTAAATAAGTTGCAGTGTGTGTGCGCTGTGTTGGGGATGTGGGTATAGGGAAGGAAAGATACTCTCCTTTATTATTTCTACACTAACCTCGTGAGCATGGGACATAGGACCTTAATTTGCCCTTCTCTTGTGAGTTATGTCATCATCACAAAATATTTGAATTCTGCTATCTACTGAACAAGTTGTCTATTGATGTATCATGCATCTATAATATTGAATTCCACTATTGCTGCTGAGCAAATTGTATACATAAATCTCTCTTCTTCTTTTTTTTTTTTTTACCATGAGCAAGTTGTTTACACAAATTTCCAATCTAACATTTGTTGTGAATCCAACAATTAGGCAGTGCAAAACCCAAAACCGACGTTCAGCCCATATAAGATGTTCAATGTTGAATCATACTTTTCGTTGATAAAATAAAGCAAATAATTGATAGGCATTATTTATATATATTTGTGTACTAACTGTTCCAAATTGCACGATCTTTTGAATTTAGTTATGAAATAAACCTGCACATATAAGCTTGTCTATTCCAATTCTAACAACGACAAAAAGCATTAAGAAAAATTGAACTTAAGGGCTTTTCAATTCGATCCTATCATTGAGCCCAACTTCATTGGAATGCTCTTTTCTTTTTACCACATTTTTGGGTTCATTCTAAGGGCCCAGAAGAATGAAATACATGAGGATGAGGACATAATTTGCACTAGGGCCTGCTCTTTGTACCTTGCTTTTCCCTCCATACACTTTGCAAAAAAAAAAAAAAATAGAATTAAATTTTTTTTCTCCAAAAATGCCCTTTTCATCTAGTTAGCACGTTCATGTTTGTCGAAATAAAAAGGGTATTTTTGGAAAAAAAAAATTATAAAAAAGTTGCAATATTTGCGGATGAAAAAGCAAGGTGCAAAGAGCTTGTATTCCAAATAAAATATTTTTTTTTACACAACAAGGGGTTGATCTTTGGACCTTGAAGCTAATAGTATCTTTTTTTACCAAGTGGGGTAGCTTATGTTTGTTGTAATACTAAGCATATAAAACAAATAATAATATGAAAATGATACAAACTGGGTCTTCTTTTTTTCAAAAGAAAAATTCTTTTTTTGGGAGGCCTAAAGCAAAAGCCTTAGTTAGTTGGCCCTTGGGCCTGCCCTGACCTTCATGTTGGGTATTGAACCCCAGTGAGCTTGTGTAGTTTGATAGGCAGCTCAAATTAGCTTAACTTTTGGATGACGAAAAAGAAAAGAAAAGAAAAATGAACTTGATTTTCCTTTCCTCATTTTTTGGTTGATATTTATACTAATTTTTTTAAAAAAAAGACAATATGACCCTATGTCACAATTTATTGATAAAAAGAAAGAAAACAAAAGAAAACAAAAACATGTGGGGGACATAAACCAAAACCTATGCGAAAAAAACAAGAGTCATTTAAATCTAACATTATGTTTTCTATTCTTCATTAGGTTATACTTTCGAGATTTAGACATAACCATCGTGAAATCAGAATCAAATTCAACAACATTATCATTATTCAATTGCTCCACTGAGAGAGAGTCAATCTCTAGATCATCCCCATCCCTATTTCCAAAAAACTTGGCTAGTATTTTCATATCATGAGCAACATTAGGATGCATAGGGGTTGAATTAGACTCAGGAGTCTCAAGATTCTTACCACAAACTATTAAATCACAGGTAGCCATGGAATGCTCGGGCACAACTGGAGTCGGAGTATCCTTGGGTGTAGAGTCAGCATTAGTTGCAACAGAATGAGAGATATGTGGAATAGAATTTGAGACATGATCAGGGAACTCATCATAAATGGTCTCAATCTAATCAATGTCATTCAATTTTTCACCCGATGGTGTATCAATATGTCCGTTATCTTCAACTGGTTTTTGCTCTGTAACCTTAGGAACATATGTTTGCTTAGTCTTCTGCACCAATGGCATATCATTATGCACCACGTTCTCCTTGCCAATTTGTTTACAAGTCGTAATCAAGTGCCCAATTGATTTACAATGAGAACAGAAAGAATGAAGCTTCTCATATTAGATACCAACAACAAATACAAAACTTTCACGTTCAACCCAAGACTTCCCTATTAGATCAGCATCCACTAAGACTCGAGCATAGTGACCATTTACCCTAGTACGAGTTGCTTCGTCCGAACTGATTGGAGTACCTAAACCACCTGTGTAACACCATGTTTTATTTAAGACTGATTAACTTAATAAAATGAGGATTTTCAGAATTATTTTCAAAATAACCTCTTTAAAAATTGGAACTTTGCATTCATTAGAATATTACCTGATAAACATTTGATAAACTTAAACTTATTCAAATAAAAGTTTGATCACTGGTCTTACATCAATTGCCAGGAGAGAAAAGAAATACAATTTTATTTATACACTAGAAACTAAGAACAAATAAATACAACAGTTCCAAATGAATTTTCATAAGTACATGAAATAATTACATACAATGAGTTTTCGAAAACTAAGTAAGCTTATAAACTTTCTCATGATTGCCAAAATAAAATATAATAACATTAACAAAATACTTTAAACACAAACAACTATAAATATATAACAACATATTACACACGACATCGAAGCTCTGAGTCTTCATAATTCTCTTCTGTCACCTTCTCAGCATCTTTCAGTCATTTCTCATATCTTTTACACTTCTCGCTTGACACTATCGTTGCCAACAAGGAACAAAGTAGAAAAGAAATACATATGAGGTAAGATTCTACAATAGGCTAGTAATGTAGATATGGGCATGCAGGTAAACAAACAAGCATTTAAGTGGATATATATACATATATTGTTGTTTTGTCTTCAAAGACTCGGGGGGGTGAATTGAGTTTTCAAAAGCTTTCCTTAATTTTCAGACTTATGTTGGGCAGTAATAGGTCTGAATTAGGGACAACATTTAACTCATCCAGTGCAAACAGGCCAAGGGGACGAGATGGACCCAGACCCAGACCCAGACCCAAGTGTGATCATTGTGGGAAAATTGGGCATGTGAAGGCAAAGTTCTTTGAGCTGGTTGGCTACCCACGAAATTGGGAGGGTCGCAGATCACAGCATGGCCCGAATAAGCAAGCAGGCAGTCTGGTGCAAATATGGCTCGTACTACTGAAAAGGAAGATTCAGAAGGAGATTTAGCAGGTCATGCCTTGCATGCAATGTTGGTGTAAGCCCTAGAGGCCAATCTATTTTGAATAGATCATCATTTGTATCATGAATTTGATCATATATTTGATATATGAATAAGGCATTTATTTATTATGTTATTAGTTTATAGCATAATAAAGTCCTTAGAATAGGCAGTTCAATCAATGAGATATTAAGTGCGTAACCTAATCGTGAGACCTCATTGAATAATAGAACGCTATTCTTAAATATCCGTAGTCGAGTATTATTGTTAATTAGGACGACAATAATACATAGAGATTATTGTGTGAGTAGACTGATGACCAAATCTTACGGGTCATGGATATGTGATATCAAGTCGGCACACAGGTATAAATATTCGGAGTAATATTTATACCGGATGACCCACTATGAGAATACTTCATAATAGTTATGTAAATGTCATAAGTATTCTCATGGCGACCATAGTGAAGTAGTCCTTCGACTTGAAGTCACTACGATTCCTACATGAGGAGTTGTAGGCTTTAATGCTATCAAACGTCACGCGTAACAGGGTGATCATAAAGGTAGTTATTGGGCTTGCAATAAATCATGTTGAGGAGTGTGAGTGATGTAGACAGGATTCGTCCCTCCTACATAACAGGTGTAATGTCTTGGGCCCCTCGATAGAGTGAGACGTGAATATGCGTGGCCACGCGGAAGTGGGCCAATATATGATATTGGGCCCGATTGTAATTACACGTCTACTGGGGGATCGAGGAACAAACAATTGAACATAACAAGGATGACACTCTTATGCCTTGTGTTCAATTAAGACATATGGACGAGGGGACATTTACTACACGGTAAAATTTGGTCGCGGTAAGGCTAAAATCGGATCACCGATACTCTCGCTAATTGGGTAGTAATGATGCATTGCTAGATGCCGCTCATTATTTATAATATTTAATATTATAATTAATATTTGATATTATTATAATATTAATATTATTGCCAATTTAGTGGGAGCCTATAGGGTCACACGCATAGAGCAAATGCGGAGCAGTTAAATTAATTAAATATGATTTAATTGATTTAAAGGACAATTGGGCTTGTAGTGTACAAAGCCCAATAGGGTAAGCAATTAGGTTAAAGGGAGCTGCCAACTTATAAATAGAAGTGCTCTCCCCTCTAACCTGGTCTTGCAAACTGTGCCTCCCCGTAGCCGTCAGCTAGCACAAGACGCATAGCTTCGATGCCCATTTGCTCGCGTGGACTGAGTAGAGGTGCTTCTCCTTCGTGGCACTGGTGATCGAAAAGTAAAGCACGCTTCAAGAGGTAAACACCATTTGCCTTTTGTGATTCATGTTTTGTAATACGCGATCTATGGGATGGTTTTTCTTCCGCCTTGAGATTTGATTTTAGAAGAGGATAATCTCATGAAAACCCAACAGTGGTATCAGAGCGTATGGTCGTAGTTACATTTAATCCCTATGTGCTTATTTGCTTTGTATGATAACATGTTTTATTGCTTTTGAATATGATTCAATCAAATACATGTTATTTTTCGTGAACACATATTTGTTCTTGTTTGCACTGATCATTCAAACGAATATTTTTTGATTGCACTGTGCGCTGATATGCTGGGCATGGCTTCTTTATTATTATTAAAGAATTGGTTTTTGTACAAGATGATCACTATGCGTTTGAATTTCAATTTGAAATTCCTAGCTTTTGAATCAGTATATCGTGTGCGAGTGTACTGGACATATATGCGTTCACTGTGCGCATTTCTTTTAGAAAAGTTTTTTTTTATATTGATTAAAAAAAATAAATTTGGAAATGCGTACTGTGCGTTCACAGGGCAAGTTTTTCGAATCTGGGCGCATTCTCGGACCAGTAACTCTTTCTGGACTTTCAAAATTTGTTTTCGAAAATGGCCGAATCTTGTACATGATTTCAAGTGATTGAATTAATTGTTTATTGGCCTTTGATTTTGAAAACAGCATGTGTATGCTTCAATTGAATTCACGTTAGAATTGTGTTGAAATCCAATTGAACTACTCTTTTGAACTGTACATGCGCAATTCATGTATCTGATTTTTGAAATCTTTTTATGCGCAATTCACGGATCAGGTGTTGATTTTAATAGTTAACTAGTAAGATACCCGTGCATTCGCACGGGTCACTTTCGGTTTTACACATGTTGAAATCTGACCTGTATCAAAGTAGACTTACCATGCATCAAAATTTTAATTAACATAATAACAACAATCATCTTTATTTTTTTTATATATAAAAGTAAGGTAGTTTAAGGCTATCCTATAGGTAATATGATAATAGTACATTAGGGTTGTCCTAGGGATAATTTGATTAGTAACAAAAATTTTAATATGGAATTATCAAATCTATGATAATATATCAATGTGGAATCCAAGTGTACCAAGGGGTGTGATTTAGCTTTAGCTTCATACTGGCCTAGCATGTGATCACTGGAAATTGGAAAATATAACTCGCTTTATGCAATCTCCATGTTTCGATGAATTCTAATGTTATTACCAACTACAATAAAGACAAAGTATTCAACTTGGAAATGATGATTTTTTCATTAAACAGAATCACTCTTCCATTCCCGTGATTGTATTGGTGGTGAATTTCTGGGGCATGTGTTTGAGTACCCAGTTGTTACAGGAGACACATAATTTGATTACCATCAAGAGATATTCAAAACTGACCAGTTGAGCTCAACAATCTCCCCTTCACAGAAACCATTGTCACCAAAAGGAAGTCAGTGTAAACAATTTGTTAGATAAATATAAAAAAAAGAAGTAAAAAAACACTTCACTTCTGAAGGCATTGAAGGTCCTCTTACAACGCAAGATGGCACCTTGAATCCCATCTCATTGCTGTACTATACCTATAAAAATATATTGTGCATGAAAAATAAAATTAGCATAAGTAGAAGAATTGCCTCTCAAGAAATTTGAAGAGTGGGAAATCTGATCAGGGCCTGGGAAAGACATGTGGAGGTTGCAGATAGCCTTATTGTTGTCTCTGAATGATAATGTTGAAGATGGTGATGAATTTTGAAGGATGGACTAAAGGGTAACTTAGTGAAGTTTCTTCAGAGCTAAAGGATCCATTCCCATCATTTTTTTTTCTAAACTTGGTGTTCCAATAGTTCTTGATATCATTGTATGTCCTGGTAACTGAGATGCTATAATTGACTTATTTGCACTTGTGACAATTAGTTTCAAAATAAGAAACATAGTAATATTGTAATACAGTACTTACAAAGCATCAAAAAACAAAGTACATGTCATGTTTGTTTTTAATAATATGATTTCAAAAATTTGAAAACAAACTTTTTCATAATACATCCCTGGGTATCCCTCTGCCTATAATTCTTCAATTGGAAACTATATGATCTACATCATTTATGGCAAGACTATGAAATCTATGGTTTGTAAAAATGAAAGAAAAGTTTACTGATGGTGACTTCTTCAATTTAATAACAAAAATCCTAAACTTAAAATCTTGTACTTTAGCTTCAATCTTGTCCTCTTGACTTTGTTCATGACAAAATTTGTTTTGCCAATGGAAGCATTAAATTAATCATATATTCCAGTTATTAAACCTTTAGGATGATAAGTGATGTCCTTATTAGATGTTTCGAAGTAGATACCAAAAAATAGAAAAGCAGTTAAACAGTATAATTTTAATTCTAATGTATGACATTTTTGTTTCATTTTCTGTCAAGATCATATTGGTCATCACTGCTATAGTTAACCCATAGTCAGTTCCAACATTCACAAAGTACTGTTCTTCCATCTCTGCAACAAAGAATTTAATGTAATTGTCAAACTTTTCATTTTAGATAGAATAAATTCTTCCATCTTTATTTTCTAATTGGTGAATATTGATTTACCATAAATATGTAAGGATAGTTGCTTAGGTCCAAAGACTTGCACCAACAACCTCCACTTGGCCCTGCAAAGTTAAATTTCATTAGAAACAATACCTGTGGTGTATCTTAGACATAAAAAAAAAAGTGTATGTCATGACTAAGAGGGAGAAAAAAGATGGAAACTTAGTCCAGTAGATTCATGAGGCAAATATAAAAAACATCAGATATTCTGAATTGTGATCTCCTCATTGTTATAAATGCACAACAGAGTATAATCCACCAGAAGTTCAAAAGTAATTGAATGTAATGTGCATAGCATACCATTGTTGTAAATATAGTAATAAGTTGAGATATACTAAATTCATCCTATTGTGTGGATTGTTTGATGAATTGTCTCAACCACATTTTCCCCTTTTGTCTTATTTTAAAATGAAGTGCCACCCAAAAAATTTACTTCTACCAATTGCCAGGTTATCAATGGTTGAATGATGGATAACCCCTTCCTTGTAAACAATGAACATAAGCTATGGGTAGTTCTATATAAGCTATGGATAACCAGGTTCACAACTGAAAGATATTGAACTTATATAAAATAGGACTATGGGTAGTTCTCACTATGAATATTCAACTCAAAATTATGAATATAAGAAAACAAAAAAAGTACTTCAAATCAATAATTCCTGGATATGAAGCAATGATATTTTTTCACCATATCAATATGAATATAAGCTGCACAATATCATATCATTACTACATATTTGATTGCTTTCCATCAACTATTGAGAAAATCCTTCGAGGAAAATGGTGGAGGTCCATCCTGCAAAGTTTGTTATACTTTGTTGTTGTTTTACATTATGATTCTATGAACCATTTGTCGTATTTTTTAAACAAATTTTGTAACCACTCCTTATCCATGACCCATACCCAGCATTTTCAATCCTTGTCTCTCTGCACCAAAAACCCACTCTTCAATTATTTATCATTCTCGCTGTTTCATATGCATTTTGACAAACACATAGTGCTTGTTACTTCCTAGCAAGCAAATGGCCATAAAAAATGTTAAGAAGAAAACAACTCCGATGGAGACATTATTGTACATCCATATAACACTATACAGACTGCATTTGATGACAACAATATCCTAACTCTGTAAAAACCAAAAGAAACAAACTCATTGTGAGATTCGCACAAAGCATTGTGAATAGATTAGAATAAACATGCCAAATATGAACTGATTACATATGTCTCTATCAACTGGAAAATACTTATAACCCAACTTTTTAAACTTGAAATAAATAGCTCTCAAGAGCACATTGACAATAAGCAAACTCTAACTTCTTTTACCTTGTATTTTCCATGCTCCTGCAGACTCTTTGAGATCTATCAACTCTCTTTTTTCGGTCAGCTGCTCCCTCTTTAGCCTTTTTAACAACAGAAATGGTGGTTACCGTTTAACAAAGCAAGTTAAAGAAAAAAAAGAAAGAAAGAAAGAAAGGTTGAAGAAAGAGGAAGGGGGATGGATATATACATAAAGTAAAACTGGTATGAACCTTATAGAAGTAAAAATAATCTATCCCCCCATATGCTCCTTTCTAGTAACACACCAACACAACACAAATGAAAAGGAGAGCCATTCCAATTTATTTCCTAAATTCATGACCATGCATCCTCACAAGATTTCCATTTCCTCCAGCTACAATAGAGTCTATATGATTGCTAGAAGATGCAAGAAACTGGGAATTTTCAAAAGAACAACTGTAATCAAATTAGAAAATGTGGCTTCACGCCTGATTGTTGATACTATCCATTTCAAATGTTTAAAAGAAATAGAATGAAGAATTGGAATTGTAATTGGAGAATTTTTGCTAAGAGGCTAGGTCAAAGGTCCTGTACAGACAAATTTCCAATGTTTAGCTCCATATCACCAATCGCAGGTTATGACGATATATCCCAGTATCCCACTTTTAAGTCTATAAGTGTCTATATCCACCTATGTAGATTCTTTAAAATTGTATCCACCTATTTCTCTCTCACACACCCTAATATTATTCTTTTTTCTCTTATTTTTGTCCTTCCCCTACAATGAAAAAATGCACCCATAGTTATAATCTGTGAAAAAAAGAACCAGATAAAAAGTATAGTTGAATACATATGCAAGAAAAAAACCCAAAAAAAGGGTATGAAAATTTGATTAACTCGCTTACACTTTCATCCAAAGGGTAATACCTGTTCAAACAATAAAACAATCTATTAGAAGGAAGGAAACATGAAAACTGAAATTCCATCTTGAGTTTGACTTTCTTAGAATAAGTTATCAAATATAGATTTGATTAACATATCAAATATTTGAGCCAGTGTTTAAGTTCTATAAGATATAAAACATATATGGAAGCAAGCACAGAGGGTTAAATCAATTTTGGGGGAAAAAAGAACTTCAACCAACAAATAGTCTTTACATCGAGTAAGATCTATGACCAAAAAATACTTTAGTAAAATATTTACAATCACATGACCATATAAACATATTAGGTATGAAGTCATGTCTAAGTGTTGAATATAATAAAAAATCATTAATTGTGATTATAATATTAGGATTCTTACTATTTTAGGGGCCTTTTTATGTCAGGATTGCTATTTGGCAGGGGTTGTCATGAATTTAGATTCCAAGAGTTAGATTTAATTGGAAGGTGAGTCAAACCAATTACACCTGCAAACAAAGTAAGCACAACAACATTAAGAGAGAGCACAAATATAAAGTTTATGAGATACACTTAGGTATAAATATTATACATATAGCATATAGGGACCATTTGACACGAAAACCTCTTGATTGTTGCACGTTCAATCAACAACCCAAAGCATAAGGCAAGATCCAGTTTTAGAATTAAAGTGGGGAAGGAGTGAAGCCTTTTATACATTAAGAAAAAAACGATAAAGAAGAAAAGAAATTACAAACATAAGTCTTGAAAATAGCTTTTTCATCATGTATAGATATTAATGTATGAACCATCAAATTAAAAAGTACAGGGTTGCTATTAGGCTACCTTGAGAGTGTACCTTTAATTTCTAATTGTTTTATGAAAATGTTGTTAAACCACTACAACTGGCATATCACATTAAAGGAGCAGTTGAAGGAAGTTCCTAACTACTTCAAATTCAAGTTAGTCCAAACAAAAGAACATCAGTGGAGATTGTTCTGCACTTACCTCAGACTCAACTTGCAAAATCAAAGAATAATAATTATACAAAGGTTTGGAAACATGGTCAAATAGTTAAAATTAGTAAGAGACTTGCAATCACCAAAGGCAAAACTTTCAATTTCAGTCAAGGGTACTTAATGACAAAGAAGTCACTAACTTTTAAAATTTTAAAAATCAGAAACTTGCTAAAAACATACCCAAAAGAGAATAGTTTAAGTAATAGAGAATAGATATTACTAATGCAAATTTCAGTAAAGTCTCAATTGACTTTGCATAAAACTTCCTAGTATTCTACAATTTAGTGAAGGAACTATTTCCAAACACAAATTAATTTATACCTCTCCCTCTGTCCAAACTTTGGCCTTTTCACCGGATATATGCTTAATCGTCCCAGGGGTCCACACACACCTGAAATGCAAATGATAATAAATGCATAAATATAATTAGAAAATCAATGCATTTTGTCAAGCACTTGGTGTGCTTCATGATACAAAAATCTGATGAGCATCATCACCTCTTCCTGGTGGGTGCCAATATTTTAATTTCCTCACAAATCCTTTTCTTGTTTCCATTGTAAGACAAAAGTAAACATAACAATCTAAAGGTTGAAGGGAACAAACCTCAAATGGCTGGTTACAATTATTGGTAAACACAAAAAAATAGAGCAGAAAAATAAACAAAAGTATGGTAAAGCCGAATAAATTGTCACCATAGATTAACATAATCTCAATTCATAAAAGAAAAATGAACGTGAGTAAAAGCTACATTTTTTAAAAAATGTAGATGGGCATGGACAACCTAATTTGTTAATGATTCAAATTCAACTTGTTGTAGCTCAACATCGTATTAGTAAGACCAAGAAATTCTCCTTGCTTAATTCCATATCTTAAATACTAATCAACCTATAGCTTTGTAGTTGTAATAGAAAATAAGCAAAAAGCAAAAGATGTCAATATAATTGCAAGAGCTAGACCTAGGCTAGAGTCATCAATCTATTTAAGCAGGTGAAAGCTTTTTGTTCTCCAGCAAAAATGAATTTCTTCAAGGCTTTCAACCAAAGTTAAGATTATGCTACAATATAACATAAAAGTAGGAGTTAAGGACAATGAAGATGGGTGAAATCAATAGCTGCGTAAGTTATCATCATTGATAGGCAAGACCATTTGTCAAACTCTACTATCTACAATCTCAATCTTTGTTTCTATTAACATATTCTAATCATAAGAATCACAATAAGAAAGCTCTCAAGGTAACTGCAATAATGAGTTCAAAATTCACATAATAGCACCTATTGAAGGATGTAAATTACCTTGGTTGCATTTAGTACTCTCTATTTGAATTTCTTCTTAGCACATGCACTGATTTGCATAAAATTACCTTCGGTAGGTAGTTCAATAAGCCAATAGCTGCAAAATCTAAAAGAATATATGGGGTGGGTAAATGAAAAATAAAATATGGACCTGAGGTTATACCCCATCATAGGCAAACTCAATAGGACACAATCTGCCAAAATAAAAGTAGGAAGATTGAACAACAAACATTAGCAACCCCAATACCTGCATAGAAACTGGAAAATCATCAGAAAATCTGGAGGGAAGAAAAGATCTGTTTGTTTCTTTGTACATGATGGCTTCCCTGCCAACAAATTTTGAAAGGCACATTATTGAAGAGGGTCGATATCCAAAAGTTGTGAAAGTCAAGAAGATGAAATCTTTTCCTCCCCCACAGCATCCAGAGCAACCAATAACCAACCAATCTTAATCCCGGCCCTAATATCTCTATGTGAACTCACCAAATCAGATACCAAGGAATCCATTGCTAATTCTTTTGGGGCCTTAGGAAGCTAATCCAATTACATACTAACCACTATGTTAAGAATGGAATATATAAACAACTATTTATTGGCTTAAAACATGTCTCAATTACATACTGCACACTGCTTTCAATGTTGGGTAATCAGCATGGAGTATATATTCCTCTGCTAATGTACCATATTTTGTAAGCAAGAAAAGTCAAAGAGAGGCACACCATTAATCCAAAAATTCAACAAAATTCAAAAACCAAAATTTAAGCTTTAACAACAATAGAGAAACATATATATCTGCATGCAACCAATCATTAAGCATGTCAAAGAGTTTCTTTTCCATAGTTGATGGCAGCCACAACACCTGAAACAACATACCTCAAAGGTGATAACTCACATACTTTTGCTTTCAATTTGTAGTTGGGGCATCCTCACAGTGATAACTCGATAGAGCAAAATTCGAAAACAACAAAATCAGGTGAAAAAAATTCAAATAGAAATGATTCCCAACATGAACCATCATCTAACTTGATATTCATTGAATACCTTGCAAATATGGAATGCACTTCTAGAGACTTGCAGAGGTGGACTTACATAGGCATAAAAATACAACAGAAGGATTCAGTTTTATATCGATAAAATTATCCCCCTAAAAATGAACAAAGAAGCAAATCAATACATCCCCAATGAAACCAAAAATACTAAATTTCAACAAATAAAAAGAAACATTATAAATTTATATGGTTCTTAACAACTAAGACAATAATTAGTAATGCAAAGAAAGTTAGACTACGCATATATACATTTAATTTTTTTGAGTTCCATTTGTTGTTCTTCATTTGTATATCATTTTTCAAGTTCAGAAAATTAGGTGCAGCTCTAAATTTCTAGAGTTCCATTAGTAGACACTGCAGGATCGAAGTTGGATCCGAAGAGTGCAAGGGGAAGGTGTAAAACCCTGTTTTTCAGAATTTTTTTTTATTTAAGCTGGTTTGGTTTAAGTTGGATTTCTCGTTTAAGGGCTTAGTGGGATTTTTGGCTAAAAGTCCCTTTCTGGTACATGAGCACACCCGTGCTCATTAGCCAGCAAGCCCGTGCTTAAAGTCAGAAGCGTGTTTCTGATTTTAAGTTGAGCACGACCGTGCTCAACAGGTAGCACGCCCGTGCTCAAGCTGTTGACCGCGTCTCGTAACGTTAAGTTGAGCACGACCTTGCTCAAGGATGAGCACGACCGTGCTCAAGTCCGGACCTATATACGTTGAGCAGACCCCGGGTTGCGCCGTACACTTCCTTTTTTGCTACTAAAAACCCTAGTACGGCTGCAACCTCCCTTCCTCCCTTTTTCCTTCATACTCAGTGTGGTTTTGAGTATTGGAGACGCTAGGGAAACGTGGTTTCGTCTGCACTTCGCGTATAGGTAATGTTCCGTTCCTTTTCTTTAGTTTCCTTTCGTTTTTGGTTGGGAAACTAACACCGTTTTAATCTGTTTATTTAAGGCTCGTTCGTGCGTGAGCCGCCTAAAGGAGAGGAACCGGTTGCTGTTAGGAAGTCTTAGAGAGCTACCTTCAATCCAGGTATGGGGAGAAGGGTAGTATTTACGTAGGTTTGGGTTTAGTGTAAAGTAAAGGGGTTCCCTAACCCCGACGTGTTTATATTTGTATGTATGAATGACATGCTGAATTAGTTGTTTAATGATGGTATGCTATTGGCTGTTTCGGTATGTTATTAGTATGTTATTTGGTTTACTATTCATGTTCATAATATGTTGTTAATGTTAAGTGTTGGTTGCTTTTCTATGAACATGATGTTGTTGGGTTGATGCCGTGGTTGAATGGATTGCTGTTATGATGATGAGTTTAAACCCGAAAACACGCTGATAATTGATGTTAGGAATAATTGAGTAAAAATCCTGGTAATTTAACTAAGTTTCAGTCTCTGTTCCTGCCCAGAACAGCACTGTCGCGCGCTGAGCACGACCGTGCTGAACAGGGAGCACGACCGTGCTCCCAGTTGAATTCTGGGAAATGGCCGCGCTGTTGAGCACGGCCGTACAGGACAAAGAGCACGATCGTGCTGCTGAGCACGACCGTGCTCATTAAGAAGCACGACCGTGCTTATTAAGAAGCACGACCGTGCTTCACTTACAGGGGAGCACGCCCCTCACGTGCTTAAGCACGACCGTGCTGGGTTACGAGCACGACCGTGCTCAACCCACTGTGACAGAACCAGATTAAAGGACTTAAGGGGTTTTAAACCCCACTTTCCCTATGATGATAACTGATTAGACAACTTGGTAAATGTTGATAAAGATAAATAAAGATGATGAGGTGGTGAGATGTTAAGTCGATACCCTTTAGGGTGCCGCAAGCTGATGAGTTGTACCATGGTGCTTTTTGGCCAAGGAGGCCTTGACCCCACGGTTTGGGTCTAAGGCGTTGTTGTTACGTACCTTGGTGGCCGAGAGTTTGCCCCAGGTGCTGCGGTTGATTCCGCTTAAGTCCTCAGGTAGATTCCGCGAGGCAAGTTGGTGCGGTTGATCCCGCTGTTACCTTCGGTCGATTCCGTTGGAGTTATGGAGGTGGTGTTGCTGTTGTTGTTGTGTTGCATACGCATTGCATCGGAGTTGTTGTTTAGGGATGTTCGACATAGGGGAGATCATCCTAGAGTACGGCGATCCGGCCATCCACGGTTGGAGTAGATTCTCCTAGCGCCTCCGTGACGAGGCATTCGTTGGTTTGATGCGTTGGCTATCCAAGGAGTAGATTCTCCGGCGTTGAGTAGATTCTCAATGTGGATATGTAACTCCGAAGTCGTTCATCCCGAGTTTAGTGGATCCACATGCATTGATGGTTTAGCGGAGTAGGACTGCATTGCACTGCATAGCATAACGATGATGTTGATATTTGATGTGATGTTGCTATGCTTGCTGTTTACTTTGATGCCTATTCCCATGCTAATATGTTTATACGATTCTTACTCCCTATATATGTTTGTTGTTTGTGTTTGGCCTGATTGGCACATTGTAGAGGATGACGAGCAGCCCGGAGAGGAGTGACTCTGAGGAGCCGCCACTCATCGTAGGGCTAGTTTATGTTTTCGTAGTTGTTAGTTCAGTTGTAATTCCGTGGATTTTATTCCGGAACGGTTATACCAGCTCTGTATGTGACATCGGGGTTGGGTTATTTTTATTGGTTGTTATGTTTTCGTTATTTAAAACTTATTTTACTTCCGTGTTGTAAACGGTTCATGTGGGACTTTTCTACCCATGGACAATTGTTTATTTTATTCAATAATTGCATGTTTTCCTTTAAATGTTTTTTTTTAATTTAAATGGCTTTTAAGGTATGGGGTAGAAGGGTGTCACATTTAGTGGTATCAGAGCAGTTCGACCTTGTTCAGACGTGGTATGAGTCTGTTGTGAGTCTGTTGTGTGACTCTTGTGTGAATTGTCTATACTTGGTATAGATAATGATGTTTTTAAGTTAGTTGCCTATAGCTTTTACTCGCTAAGTTTCTGTATTAAAGGCTGTTTTGGGCATGTACAGGAACTAATGGCCGGTAGAGGACGCAACGATCAGGCGATTGCTGACGCATTGGCACTCCTGGCCAATGCTATCGGACAGGTCAACCCTAACAACGGTGGGCCAGCTGAGTTCCAGGGACTGGATAAGTTCCAGAGGAACAACCCTCCGTCGTTCAAAGGAGCGTATGACCCAGAGGGAGCATTGTTGTGGCTGAGGGAGACAGAGAAGATCTTCCGTGCGATGGACTGCAATGATCAGCAGAAGCTCATCTTCGCCACCTTCATGTTGACTGAAGAGGCGGAGCACTGGTGGGATAACTACAGGCAGAGGATGCAGGCAGAGGGCACAGAGGTGACTTGGGCTGTGTTCAGGCAGAGGTTTCTGGAGAAGTATTTTCCAGCGGATATCAGAGACAAGAAGGAGATGGAATTCTTGTCTTTGAGGCAGGGGTCGCTGTCAGTCGGTGACTATGCGGCTAAGTTCGAGGAGCTGGCTAGGTACTACACTCCTTACCAGCATGAGACGAACGATCGCTCCAAGTGTGTGAAGTTCGAAGCGGGACTTCGGCCTGAGATCAAACAGGCCATCAGCTATCAGGAGATCAGAGTCTTCCCTATTCTGGTCAACAAGTGCAGGATCTATGAGGATGCCAGCCAGTTCAGAGCTGCTAGTTCCAGAGGATCGGACAATCAGAGTGGCAAGAGGATTGATCAGAGGGATAAGGGCAAGCAGCGGTATGCCCCTTCGGGCAAGGACTTCAAGCAGAGTGGCAGGAAGCCCCAGTTTCAGCAGAGTAGCTTCAGGGGTGGGTTCTCTGATGCCCCTAGAGCTATGAGGTGTGGGAAGTGTGGAGCACAGGACCACTATTCGTCCCAGTGCAAGGAAACACAGGTCATCTGTTTCAAGTGTGGCAAGCCAGGCCACATCAGCCGCGAGTGTGATGGAGCTAAGGCCGAGCCTCCCAGCGCTAGCAAGAATCAGAAGCCTCAGGCCAACAGACTGAAGACCACTGGAGAGTCTTTACTCTTAGTGGAGCCGAAGCCTCCGAGTTTGATGACTTGATCCAAGGTACGTGTCTAATTGATGGAACTCGATTGACTGTATTGTATGATTCGGGTGCTACTCACTCGTTTATATCGCATGATAGGGTCAAGAGTCTAAAATTGCCTGTTACCTTCCTTGAGTTTGATTTGTTGGTTTCTACACCCACAAATAAACCTGTTTCTACTTCATATGCATGCAAGAACTGTCATATTGTTATAAATGATAAAACTTTCCTTGCTGATCTTGTATGCTTACCTTTGAAAGACCTGGACATTATTCTGGGTATGGACTGGTTATCTTCCAACCATGTCCTTCTGAATTGTTTCGATAAAACCCTGATTTTTGGAACTCCAAAGGAGTCTAAGAATCCAGACCTTCTCTCTGCCAGCCAAGTACGAGCTTCGATGAAAGACGAAGCCCAAGTGTACATGATGTTAGCTTCCCTGGATGTAGAGAGCAGCCCTCCTGATGTCGCCAGCTTGCCTGTTGTACGAGAGTTTCCTGAAGTGTTTCCGGGGGATGTTTATAACTTACCCCCAGAAAGAGATGTTGAGTTTACCATAGACTTAGTGCCTGGCACCGGGCCAATTTCCATAGCACCCTATAGAATGTCTCCTCTAGAGCTAGCTAAGTTGAAAGAACAGTTGGAGGACCTGATGAAGAAGCAGTTCATTAGGCCAAGTGTGTCTCCGTGGGGGGCACCTGTGTTGTTGGTGAAGAAGAAGGACGGTAGTATGAGGTTGTGTGTCGACTTTCGACAGCTCAACAAGGTGACCATAAAGAATCGGTATCCCCTCCCTAGGATTGATGATCTTATGGACCAGTTGATGGGCGCTTGCGTCTTTTCAAAGATAGATTTGAGGTCAGGGTACCATCAGATTCGGGTTAAGTCTGAGGACATCCCGAAGACAGCGTTTAGAACGCGATATGGTCACTATGAGTACTTGGTTATGCCTTTCGGTGTGACCAACGCTCCTGCGGTCTTCATGGACTACATGAACAAGACCTTTCACCCTTACTTGGATAAGTTTGTGGTAGTGTTCATAGATGACATCTTAGTGTACTCCAAGAGTAAGGAGGAACATGAGGAACACCTGAGGGTTGTCTTGCAGACCCTTAAGGAGAAGCAGTTGTATGCTAAGTTGTCTAAGTGTGAGTTCTGGTTAGAGGAAGTGAGCTTCTTAGGACATGTCATCTCTAAGGGTGGCATAGCAGTGGACCCAGCTAAGGTAGAGACGGTGCTCCAGTGGGAAGCGCCAAAGTCTGTAACCGAGATTAGGAGTTTCTTGGGGTTAGCCGGGTACTATAGGCGGTTTATAGAAGGTTTCTCTAAGATAGCTTTACCCTTAACCCGTCTCACCAAGAAGGGACAGTTGTTTGTGTGGGACTCTAAGTGTGAAGAGAGTTTCCAAACCCTTAAGAATAGGTTGACATCAGCACCAGTGTTAGTTTTGCCAGATCCTAGTGCACCCTTCGTAGTTTACTGCGATGCTTCTAAGCAAGGGTTAGGTGGTGTGCTGATGCAGAATGGTAAGGTAGTCGCTTACGCTTCTAGGCAGCTGAAAATCCATGAGAAGAACTACCCTACCCATGACCTAGAGTTAGGAGCTGTGGTATTTGCCTTGAAGATCTGGAGGCATTACCTGTATGGAGCGAGGTTTGAGGTCTTTAGTGATCACAAGAGTTTGAAGTATCTCTTTGATCAAAAGGAGTTGAATATGAGGCAGCGTAGGTGGATGGAGTTCTTAAAGGATTATGACTTCGAGCTGACCTATCACCCAGGAAAGGCCAATGTGGTGGCCGATGCCTTGAGTAGGAAAACCCTGCATATCTCCGCTTTGATGGTTAGGGAGATGGACCTGATTGAGGAGTTTAGAGACCTTAGTCTAGCTTGTGAGTTTACCCCTAAGAGTATTAGGCTTGGTACCTTGAAGGTTACCAACGGTTTGATGGATCAGATTAGAGAGGGTCAGAAGTTAGATAAGTATCTCTTAGACCAGCAAGAGTTGCTCGCTCAGGGTAGAGACCTAAGTTTTAAGGATGGCAGTGATGGTATTTTGAGGTTCAAAGATAGAGTTTGTGTGCCAGATGTTCCTGAACTTAGGAAGTTGATCTTAGAAGAAGGTCATAGGAGTGGATTGAGTGTGCACCCAGGTGCCACTAAGATGTATCAGGACCTTAAGAGAATGTTTTGGTGGCCTAGGATGAAAAAGGACGTAGCTGAGTTTGTTTATGTGTGCCTAGTTTGTCAGAAGGCTAAGATTGAACATCAGAGGCCTTCGGGTAAGTTGCAACCCCTAAGTATCCCAGAATGGAAATGGGATAGTATCTCCATGGATTTTGTGTCTGGACTCCCTAGGACTCCAGCTGGTTTTGAGGCAATTTGGGTTGTTGTGGATAGACTGACTAAGTCTGCCCATTTCATTCCGATGAACATGGAGTATCCTCTAGAGAAGTTGGCTAAGTTGTACATCAAGGAGATAGTTAGGCTTCATGGTGTACCCTCTAGCATAGTTTCAGATAGAGACCCGAGGTTTACCTCTAGGTTTTGGAATAGTTTGCAAGAGGCTTTAGGAACAAAGCTTAGGCTTAGTTCAGCTTACCACCCACAGACTGATGGGCAGTCTGAGCGGACCATCCAGTCCTTAGAGGACTTGTTGAGGGCTTGTGTGTTAGAACAGTCTGGAAGTTGGGACAAGTTTTTGCCCCTGATAGAGTTCACCTACAACAACAGTTTCCATTCCCGCATTGGGATGGCACCTTATGAAGCTCTGTATGGGAGGAGATGTAGGACACCCTTGTGTTGGAGTGAACCTAGTGATAGTGTGGTGCTAGGGCCTGAGATAGTCCAAGAAACAACAGAAAAGATTAAGTTAGTTCAGGAAAAGATGAGAGTTGCACAGAGTAGGCAGAAGAGCTACCATGATAAAAGGAGGAAGGCGCTCGAATTCCAGGAAGGCGATCATGTATTCTTGAGAGTTACCCCGACGACTGGGGTTGGTAGAGTGATGAAGGCGAGGAAACTTACTCCGAGGTTCATTGGTCCTTACCAAATCCTCAAAAGAGTCGGCGAAGTCGCCTACCAAATAGCCTTACCCACGTTTTTGTCAAATCTCCACAACGTTTTTCATGTGTCACAACTCAGGAAGTATGTTCATGACCCTAGTCACGTGATAGTACCCGACGCTATACAGTTGAAAGAGAACCTGACGTTTGAGGTGTTACCTCTTCGAGTCGAGGATAGGAGGGTGAAGCAGCTGAGAGGCAAGGAAATTCCTTTGGTTAAAGTGGTTTGGAGTGGGGCAACTGAGGAAAGTGCTACCTGGGAGCTGGAGAGCAAGATGATGGAAGCGTACCCGCATCTCTTCCCTTGAGGTACGTGTAAATTTCGAGGACGAAATTTTTATAAGGGGGGTGGAATTGCAACACCGTGTTTTTCAGAATTTTTTTTATTTAAGCTGGTTTGGTTTAAGTTGGATTTCTCGTTTAAGGGCTTAGTGGGATTTTTGGCTAAAAGTCCCTTTCTGGTACATGAGCACACCCGTGCTCATTAGCCAGCAAGCCCGTGCTTAAAGTCAGAATCGTGTTTCTGATTTTAAGTTGAGCACGACCGTGCTCAACAGGTAGCACGCCCGTGCTCAAGCTGTTGACCGCGTCTCGTAACGTTAAGTTGAGCACGACCTTGCTCAAGGATGAGCACGACCGTGCTCAAGTCCGGACCTATATACGTTGAGCAGACCCCGGGTTGCGCCGTACACTTCCTTTTTTGCTACTAAAAACCCTAGTACGGCTGCAACCTCCCTTCCTCCCTTTTTCCTTCATACTCAGTGTGGTTTTGAGTATTGGAGACGCTAGGGAAACGTGGTTTCGTCTGCACTTCGCGTATAGGTAATGTTCCGTTCCTTTTCTTTAGTTTCCTTTCGTTTTTGGTTGGGAAACTAACACCGTTTTAATCTGTTTATTTAAGGCTCGTTCGTGCGTGAGCCGCCTAAAGGAGAGGAACCGGTTGCTGTTAGGAAGTCTTAGAGAGCTACCTTCAATCCAGGTATGGGGAGAAGGGTAGTATTTACGTAGGTTTCGGTTTAGTGTAAAGTAAAGGGGTTCCCTAACCCCGACGTGTTTATATTTGTATGTATGAATGACATGCTGAATTAGTTGTTTAATGATGGTATGCTATTGGCTGTTTCGGTATGTTATTAGTATGTTATTTGGTTTACTATTCATGTTCATAATATGTTGTTAATGTTAAGTGTTGGTTGCTTTTCTATGAACATGATGTTGTTGGGTTGATGCCGTGGTTGAATGGATTGCTGTTATGATGATGAGTTTAAACCCGAAAACACGCTGATAATTGATGTTAGGAATAATTGAGTAAAAATCCTGGTAATTTAACTAAGTTTCAGTCTCTGTTCCTGCCCAGAACAGCACTGTCGCGCGATGAGCACGACCGTGCTGAACAGGGAGCACGACCGTGCTCCCAGTTGAATTCTGGGAAATGGCCGCGCTGTTGAGCACGGCCGTACAGGACAAAGAGCACGATCGTGCTGCTGAGCACGACCGTGCTCATTAAGAAGCACGACCGTGCTTCACTTACAGGGGAGCACGCCCCTCACGTGCTTAAGCACGACCGTGCTGGGTTACGAGCACGACCGTGCTCAACCCACTGTGACAGAACCAGATTAAAGGACTTAAGGGGTTTTAAACCCCACTTTCCCTATGATGATAACTGATTAGACAACTTGGTAAATGTTGATAAAGATAAATAAAGATGATGAGGTGGTGAGATGTTAAGTCGATACCCTTTAGGGTGCCGCAAGCTGATGAGTTGTACCATGGTGCTTTTTGGCCAAGGAGGCCTTGACCCCACGGTTTGGGTCTAAGGCGTTGTTGTTACGTACCTTGGTGGCCGAGAGTTTGCCCCAGGTGCTGCGGTTGATTCCGCTTAAGTCCTCAGGTAGATTCCGCGAGGCAAGTTGGTGCGGTTGATCCCGCTGTTACCTTCGGTCGATTCCGTTGGAGTTATGGAGGTGGTGTTGCTGTTGTTGTTGTGTTGCATACGCATTGCATCGGAGTTGTTGTTTAGGGATGTTCGACATAGGGGAGATCATCCTAGAGTACGGCGATCCGGCCATCCACGGTTGGAGTAGATTCTCCTAGCGCCTCCGTGACGAGGCATTCGTTGGTTTGATGCGTTGGCTATCCAAGGAGTAGATTCTCCGGCGTTGAGTAGATTCTCAATGTGGATATGTAACTCCGAAGTCGTTCATCCCGAGTTTAGTGGATCCACATGCATTGATGGTTTAGCGGAGTAGGACTGCATTGCACTGCATAGCATAACGATGATGTTGATATTTGATGTGATGTTGCTATGCTTGCTGTTTACTTTGATGCCTATTCCCATGCTAATATGTTTATACGATTCTTACTCCCTATATATGTTTGTTGTTTGTGTTTGGCCTGATTGGCACATTGTAGAGGATGACGAGCAGCCCGGAGAGGAGTGACTCTGAGGAGCCGCCACTCATCGTAGGGCTAGTTTATGTTTTCGTAGTTGTTAGTTCAGTTGTAATTCCGTGGATTTTATTCCGGAACGGTTATACCAGCTCTGTATGTGACATCGGGGTTGGGTTATTTTTATTGGTTGTTATGTTTTCGTTATTTAAAACTTATTTTACTTCCGCGTTGTAAACGGTTCATGTGGGACTTTTCTACCCATGGACAATTGTTTATTTTATTCAATAATTGCATGTTTTCCTTTAAATTTTTTTTTTTAATTTAAATGGCTTTTAACATACGGGGTAGAAGGGTGTCACATTTAGTGGTATCAGAGCAGTTCGACCTTGTTCAGACGTGGTATGAGTCTGTTGTGAGTCTGTTGTGTGACTCTTGTGTGAATTGTCTATACTTGGTATAGATAATGATGTTTTAAGTTAGTTGCCTATAGCTTTTACTCGCTAAGTTTCTGTATTAAAGGCTGTTTTGGGCATGTACAGGAACTAATGGCCGGTAGAGGACGCAACGATCAGGCGATTGCTGACGCATTGGCACTCCTGGCCAATGCTATCGGACAGGTCAACCCTAACAACGGTGGGCCAGCTGAGTTCCAGGGACTGGATAAGTTCCAGAGGAACAACCCTCCGTCGTTCAAAGGAGCGTATGACCCAGAGGGAGCATTGTTGTGGCTGAGGGAGACAGAGAAGATCTTCCGTGCGATGGACTGCAATGATCAGCAGAAGCTCATCTTCGCCACCTTCATGTTGACTGAAGAGGCGGAGCACTGGTGGGATAACTACAGGCAGAGGATGCAGGCAGAGGGCACAGAGGTGACTTGGGCTGTGTTCAGGCAGAGGTTTCTGGAGAAGTATTTTCCAGCGGATATCAGAGACAAGAAGGAGATGGAATTCTTGTCTTTGAGGCAGGGGTCGCTGTCAGTCGGTGACTATGCGGCTAAGTTCGAGGAGCTGGCTAGGTACTACACTCCTTACCAGCATGAGACGAACGATCGCTCCAAGTGTGTGAAGTTCGAAGCGGGACTTCGGCCTGAGATCAAACAGGCCATCAGCTATCAGGAGATCAGAGTCTTCCCTATTCTGGTCAACAAGTGCAGGATCTATGAGGATGCCAGCCAGTTCAGAGCTGCTAGTTCCAGAGGATCGGACAATCAGAGTGGCAAGAGGATTGATCAGAGGGATAAGGGCAAGCAGCGGTATGCCCCTTCGGGCAAGGACTTCAAGCAGAGTGGCAGGAAGCCCCAGTTTCAGCAGAGTAGCTTCAGGGGTGGGTTCTCTGATGCCCCTAGAGCTATGAGGTGTGGGAAGTGTGGAGCACAGGACCACTATTCGTCCCAGTGCAAGGAAACACAGGTCATCTGTTTCAAGTGTGGCAAGCCAGGCCACATCAGCCGCGAGTGTGATGGAGCTAAGGCCGAGCCTCCCAGCGCTAGCAAGAATCAGAAGCCTCAGGCCAACAGACTGAAGACCACTGGGAGAGTCTTTACTCTTAGTGGAGCCGAAGCCTCCGAGTTTGATGACTTGATCCAAGGTACGTGTCTAATTGATGGAACTCGATTGACTGTATTGTATGATTCGGGTGCTACTCACTCGTTTATATCGCATGATAGGGTCAAGAGTCTAAAATTGCCTGTTACCTTCCTTGAGTTTGATTTGTTGGTTTCTACACCCACAAATAAACCTGTTTCTACTTCATATGCATGCAAGAACTGTCATATTGTTATAAATGATAAAACTTTCCTTGCTGATCTTGTATGCTTACCTTTGAAAGACCTGGACATTATTCTGGGTATGGACTGGTTATCTTCCAACCATGTCCTTCTGAATTGTTTCGATAAAACCCTGATTTTTGGAACTCCAAAGGAGTCTAAGAATCCAGACCTTCTCTCTGCCAGCCAAGTACGAGCTTCGATGAAAGACGAAGCCCAAGTGTACATGATGTTAGCTTCCCTGGATGTAGAGAGCAGCCCTCCTGATGTCGCCAGCTTGCCTGTTGTACGAGAGTTTCCTGAAGTGTTTCCGGGGGATGTTTATAACTTACCCCCAGAAAGAGATGTTGAGTTTACCATAGACTTAGTGCCTGGCACCGGGCCAATTTCCATAGCACCCTATAGAATGTCTCCTCTAGAGCTAGCTAAGTTGAAAGAACAGTTGGAGGACCTGATGAAGAAGCAGTTCATTAGGCCAAGTGTGTCTCCGTGGGGGGCACCTGTGTTGTTGGTGAAGAAGAAGGACGGTAGTATGAGGTTGTGTGTCGACTTTCGACAGCTCAACAAGGTGACCATAAAGAATCGGTATCCCCTCCCTAGGATTGATGATCTTATGGACCAGTTGATGGGCGCTTGCGTCTTTTCAAAGATAGATTTGAGGTCAGGGTACCATCAGATTCGGGTTAAGTCTGAGGACATCCCGAAGACAGCGTTTAGAACGCGATATGGTCACTATGAGTACTTGGTTATGCCTTTCGGTGTGACCAACGCTCCTGCGGTCTTCATGGACTACATGAACAAGACCTTTCACCCTTACTTGGATAAGTTTGTGGTAGTGTTCATAGATGACATCTTAGTGTACTCCAAGAGTAAGGAGGAACACGAGGAACACCTGAGGGTTGTCTTGCAGACCCTTAAGGAGAAGCAGTTGTATGCTAAGTTGTCTAAGTGTGAGTTCTGGTTAGAGGAAGTGAGCTTCTTAGGACATGTCATCTCTAAGGGTGGCATAGCAGTGGACCCAGCTAAGGTAGAGACGGTGCTCCAGTGGGAAGCGCCAAAGTCTGTAACCGAGATTAGGAGTTTCTTGGGGTTAGCCGGGTACTATAGGCGGTTTATAGAAGGTTTCTCTAAGATAGCTTTACCCTTAACCCGTCTCACCAAGAAGGGACAGTTGTTTGTGTGGGACTCTAAGTGTGAAGAGAGTTTCCAAACCCTTAAGAATAGGTTGACATCAGCACCAGTGTTAGTTTTGCCAGATCCTAGTGCACCCTTCGTAGTTTACTGCGATGCTTCTAAGCAAGGGTTAGGTGGTGTGCTGATGCAGAATGGTAAGGTAGTCGCTTACGCTTCTAGGCAGCTGAAAATCCATGAGAAGAACTACCCTACCCATGACCTAGAGTTAGGAGCTGTGGTATTTGCCTTGAAGATCTGGAGGCATTACCTGTATGGAGCGAGGTTTGAGGTCTTTAGTGATCACAAGAGTTTGAAGTATCTCTTTGATCAAAAGGAGTTGAATATGAGGCAGCGTAGGTGGATGGAGTTCTTAAAGGATTATGACTTCGAGCTGACCTATCACCCAGGAAAGGCCAATGTGGTGGCCGATGCCTTGAGTAGGAAAACCCTGCATATCTCCGCTTTGATGGTTAGGGAGATGGACCTGATTGAGGAGTTTAGAGACCTTAGTCTAGCTTGTGAGTTTACCCCTAAGAGTATTAGGCTTGGTACCTTGAAGGTTACCAACGGTTTGATGGATCAGATTAGAGAGGGTCAGAAGTTAGATAAGTATCTCTTAGACCAGCAAGAGTTGCTCGCTCAGGGTAGAGACCTAAGTTTTAAGGATGGCAGTGATGGTATTTTGAGGTTCAAAGATAGAGTTTGTGTGCCAGATGTTCCTGAACTTAGGAAGTTGATCTTAGAAGAAGGTCATAGGAGTGGATTGAGTGTGCACCCAGGTGCCACTAAGATGTATCAGGACCTTAAGAGAATGTTTTGGTGGCCTAGGATGAAAAAGGACGTAGCTGAGTTTGTTTATGTGTGCCTAGTTTGTCAGAAGGCTAAGATTGAACATCAGAGGCCTTCGGGTAAGTTGCAACCCCTAAGTATCCCAGAATGGAAATGGGATAGTATCTCCATGGATTTTGTGTCTGGACTCCCTAGGACTCCAGCTGGTTTTGAGGCAATTTGGGTTGTTGTGGATAGACTGACTAAGTCTGCCCATTTCATTCCGATGAACATGGAGTATCCTCTAGAGAAGTTGGCTAAGTTGTACATCAAGGAGATAGTTAGGCTTCATGGTGTACCCTCTAGCATAGTTTCAGATAGAGACCCGAGGTTTACCTCTAGGTTTTGGAATAGTTTGCAAGAGGCTTTAGGAACAAAGCTTAGGCTTAGTTCAGCTTACCACCCACAGACTGATGGGCAGTCTGAGCGGACCATCCAGTCCTTAGAGGACTTGTTGAGGGCTTGTGTGTTAGAACAGTCTGGAAGTTGGGACAAGTTTTTGCCCCTGATAGAGTTCACCTACAACAACAGTTTCCATTCCCGCATTGGGATGGCACCTTATGAAGCTCTGTATGGGAGGAGATGTAGGACACCCTTGTGTTGGAGTGAACCTAGTGATAGTGTGGTGCTAGGGCCTGAGATAGTCCAAGAAACAACAGAAAAGATTAAGTTAGTTCAGGAAAAGATGAGAGTTGCACAGAGTAGGCAGAAGAGCTACCATGATAAAAGGAGGAAGGCGCTCGAATTCCAGGAAGGCGATCATGTATTCTTGAGAGTTACCCCGACGACTGGGGTTGGTAGAGTGATGAAGGCGAGGAAACTTACTCCGAGGTTCATTGGTCCTTACCAAATCCTTAAAAGAGTCGGCGAAGTCGCCTACCAAATAGCCTTACCCACGTTTTTGTCAAATCTCCACAACGTTTTTCATGTGTCACAACTCAGGAAGTATGTTCATGACCCTAGTCACGTGATAGTACCCGATGCTATACAGTTGAAAGAGAACCTGACGTTTGAGGTGTTACCTCTTCGAGTCGAGGATAGGAGGGTGAAGCAGCTGAGAGGCAAGGAAATTCCTTTGGTTAAAGTGGTTTGGAGTGGGGCAACTGAGGAAAGTGCTACCTGGGAGCTGGAGAGCAAGATGATGGAAGCGTACCCGCATCTCTTCCCTTGAGGTACGTGTAAATTTCGAGGACGAAATTTTTATAAGGGGGGTGGAATTGCAACACCCTGTTTTTCAGAATTTTTTTTTATTTAAGCTGGTTTGGTTTAAGTTGGATTTCTCGTTTAAGGGCTTAGTGGGATTTTTGGCTAAAAGTCCCTTTCTGGTACATGAGCACACCCGTGCTCATTAGCCAGCAAGCCCGTGCTTAAAGTCAGAAGCGTGTTTCTGATTTTAAGTTGAGCACGACCGTGCTCAACAGGTAGCACGCCCGTGCTCAAGCTGTTGACCGCGTCTCGTAACGTTAAGTTGAGCACGACCTTGCTCAAGGATGAGCACGACCGTGCTCAAGTCCGGACCTATATACGTTGAGCAGACCCCGGGTTGCGCCGTACACTTCCTTTTTTGCTACTAAAAACCCTAGTACGGCTGAACCCTCCCTTCCTCCCTTTTTCCTTCATACTCAGTGTGGTTTTGAGTATTGGAGACGCTAGGGAAACGTGGTTTCGTCTGCACTTCGCGTATAGGTAATGTTCCGTTCCTTTTCTTTAGTTTCCTTTCGTTTTTGGTTGGGAAACTAACACCGTTTTAATCTGTTTATTTAAGGCTCGTTCGTGCGTGAGCCGCCTAAAGGAGAGGAACCGGTTGCTGTTAGGAAGTCTTAGAGAGCTACCTTCAATCCAGGTATGGGGAGAAGGGTAGTATTTACGTAGGTTTCGGTTTAGTGTAAAGTAAAGGGGTTCCCTAACCCCGACGTGTTTATATTTGTATGTATGAATGACATGCTGAATTAGTTGTTTAATGATGGTATGCTATTGGCTGTTTCGGTATGTTATTAGTATGTTATTTGGTTTACTATTCATGTTCATAATATGTTGTTAATGTTAAGTGTTGGTTGCTTTTCTATGAACATGATGTTGTTGGGTTGATGCCGTGGTTGAATGGATTGCTGTTATGATGATGAGTTTAAACCCGAAAACACGCTGATAATTGATGTTAGGAATAATTGAGTAAAAATCCTGGTAATTTAACTAAGTTTCAGTCTCTGTTCCTGCCCAGAACAGCACTGTCGCGCGATGAGCACGACCGTGCTGAACAGGGAGCACGACCGTGCTCCCAGTTGAATTCTGGGAAATGGCCGCGCTGTTGAGCACGGCCGTACAGGACAAAGAGCACGATCGTGCTGCTGAGCACGACCGTGCTCATTAAGAAGCACGACCGTGCTTCACTTACAGGGGAGCACGCCCTCACGTGCTTAAGCACGACCGTGCTGGGTTACGAGCACGACCGTGCTCAACCCACTGTGACAGAACCAGATTAAAGGACTTAAGGGGTTTTAAACCCCACTTTCCCTATGATGATAACTGATTAGACAACTTGGTAAATGTTGATAAAGATAAATAAAGATGATGAGGTGGTGAGATGTTAAGTCGATACCCTTTAGGGTGCCGCAAGCTGATGAGTTGTACCATGGTGCTTTTTGGCCAAGGAGGCCTTGACCCCACGGTTTGGGTCTAAGGCGTTGTTGTTACGTACCTTGGTGGCCGAGAGTTTGCCCCAGGTACTGCGGTTGATTCCGCTTAAGTCCTCAGGTAGATTCCGCGAGGCAAGTTGGTGCGGTTGATCCCGCTGTTACCTTCGGTCGATTCCGTTGGAGTTATGGAGGTGGTGTTGCTGTTGTTGTTGTGTTGCATACGCATTGCATCGGAGTTGTTGTTTAGGAATGTTCGACATAGGGGAGATCGTCCTAGAGTACGGCGATCCGGCCATCCACGGTTGGAGTAGATTCTCCTAGCGCCCCCGTGACGAGGCATTCGTTGGTTTGATGCGTTGGCTATCCAAGGAGTAGATTCTCCGGCGTTGAGTAGATTCTCAATGTGGATATGTAACTCCGAAGTCGTTCATCCCGAGTTTAGTGGATCCACATGCATTGATGGTTTAGCGGAGTAGGACTGCATTGCACTGCATAGCATAACGATGATGTTGATATTTGATGTGATGTTGCTATGCTTGCTGTTTACTTTGATGCCTATTCCCATGCTAATATGTTTATACGATTCTTATTCCCTATATATGTTTGTTGTTTGTGTTTGGCCTGATTGGCACATTTCAGAGGATGACGAGCAACCCGGAGAGGAGTGACTCTGAGGAGCCGCCACTCATCGTAGGGCTAGTTTATGTTTTCGTAGTTGTTAGTTCAGTTGTAATTCCGTGGATTTTATTCCGGAACGGTTATACCAGCTCTGTATGTGACATCGGGGTTGGGTTATTTTTATTGGTTGTTATGTTTTCGTTATTTAAAACTTATTTTACTTCCGCGTTGTAAACGGTTCATGTGGGACTTTTCTGCCCATGGACAATTGTTTATTTTATTCAATAATTGCATGTTTTCCTTTAAATGTTTTTTTTTAATTTAAATGGATTTTAAGGTATGGGGTAGAAGGGTGTCACAGAAGGTGAGATTTGTGGCTTGATAAAAGTTGTTTTCATGCTCAAGATGATTTAAAACAGGACTGAGTAGCAAACATACCTCTTCCATAACCCCTTGTCACTTCCTTTTGTGTTTTGAGAATTGCTTTGGCTGTAGCTTTTCTCAGCTAACTTCTTCCTATGAAGACAAGCAATGGAAACACAAACTGAGAAATTAAAGTAGTGAATATTTAAAAGTATCAAAGATTTAAAATCAACAACACGCCCAAGCTCAGACAAACAAAAATCATATTTTTAAAAAATGAGAATTTGGCTTGATAAAAGTTGTTTTCATGCTCGAAAACGCAGGTGTGAGGGGAAAGGAGGCGCGGAGAGGGGAGGCACGGAGTGGGAGAAGCGGCGGCAGAGAAGAGTGAGACGCAGCGAGGGGAGGGAGGCGCGACGGCACCGTCACCGCAAGGAACCCCGTCACCGCCGCGCCAGCCGCTGTGAAGACAGAGAGAAGAGAGAAGACAAAGACACAAAAGAGAGAAGAAGAATCGTTTTTTTTTTATCAGGTGAGAGAAGATAGAAGATAGAAGAAAGAAAAAAGAAAGGGAAACCGAGAGAGAGAAGATGGAAGGAAGAAGGTAGACGATAGAAGACGGAAAGGGATACTGGGAGAGAGAAGATGGAAGGAAGATTGATGATTTTGAGCGGACCAAGGTGGGTTTTGAGCGGAGAAAAGCAGATTGAGCGGGATAATTTGATTTGATGATTTTGAGCGGACGAAGGTGGTGTTTGAGCGGAAAAAAGCAGCGGGATAATGAGAGGATAATAATGGATGAGAGGTTGACACTTGGCAAAACGGACAAATTTTTCTTAAATAGGTAATAGATACATGAAATCATATAAGGATATGGTCATAACAGTAATTCAATTTAGCCAGGGAGGTTAACTTGGCAGAGACGTGTTTTAGGCCAAGAGATCCGTGAATTTTGAATTCAATTTGGAATTCAATTGGGAATACATGCCTTACGTGATGTTGGCCCTGGTATTGAAACTCCATTATTGTTTTGTTTTTGAATTCACATTTAAAATTATTTAATAATTATAATAGTGATAAAAGGTTATTTTTATTATTTATTATTGTTAAATATTTTATTTCAAGGTTTATAGTTATGGCCCTAGATTATGGTGTCATTTACTTTTGGTTAAATACGACCTGCGTGTCGTGATTTATTAAATTTAAATACGGTTTGCATACCGTGCCTTTTTAATTAATTTATTTTTTTTAAATAAATGTAATTGCTCGAGTTGAAGAGGAGCCAACACCAAATGATGACACCGTGGGAGAGGCTTGAGAAGCTTGCTCGAGGGTCAAAGAATTGTAATAGATTAGTTATTTAATTCTTTCCTTTTTTAGGAGGCCATAACTATACTACCTTATCTTATATATTTATGTATGAGATGCATGAAATGTATGAGATGTATGTTTGTGTATGTGATGCATGAAATGTATGTATACATGTAAGTTTTAAATGTTATGTATGTTTATTAAATGTATAATAGCATGTATGCATGGATGCTGAGAGACGCCTTGTATGAGATACGATGCCGGTGAGATCACTAATTAAAAATCCCTCAAAAGGAAATATTAAGTTTAAGAGCCTTCCAATGTTTAGCACTCGTCAAGACTAATATCGAATGAGTGTAGGTCCGCCAAAGCGGAGTGCATTCTTCTATACTAGTAAGGCGCGATGGGACAATTGTAATGTCCAATTGCTATCCATTGGGTCTAACTTAACTAAGCCAAATTCAATAGGATTGAAAGGCTTAGAGGCGTTGAGTTGGGCTTTAATTCATGAGATGAATTAGAATAAGAGTTATTCACCCAACTGATCCAAGAGTTACATAAGATGTAATTGGAAAAGAGTTTCCTACCTAAATAACTAAGTTTTGGGAGATCAGCCAAAGTTGACTCAGAACGAGGTGGAATATGGATCTTGGTCTCACTAGAAAATCTTCCAACGGGATTTTCCGAGTCAATGATGAGGGTCATTGATTTGAGTAAAATAGTGGGAGCATATTTAATAAAAGACCTTATTGAATATGTTTTATCATGATACTTATTTTTTTTTACATATTTCTGTAATTAAAATTACCATTAAATTAAAACACTAAGTTATTACTGCGATTTGTCCTTGAGAAGGACAAAGTATCCAGAATTAGTTTTTCTGGATTGGTACAAAATTTGAGGATTGTCCTCAAGTATGAGAAATGGTTGTTTGTTCTCGAGCAAATGATTCCAACTGTGCAACCAGTTCCTACTAGGATCGAAAAAGAATGCTTATGAGAAGCGTCAAGTCGATGTCCTGGATGTAAGATTCTTCATGCTTGCAACCATGAAGGTGCATGATATGATCATGCACCTCATGATGCTCTATTGAGAGCATGCAATGCATAAGAACCATAAGTCTTTCTGACCCTTTTTCAGTTGTGAACTGACAGAAGGGAAATCCCGACGGTTACGATGTGCTTCATATTATTGAGTACATTAAGAACTTGATAAAATCAGATTTCCTTTTGGCCAAATGTTGGCCAGTGATACGATCTTGCAATTGTTGCTGGATAGAGTTATAGTCAATTCGTTTATGAACGATTCTGACAGACCTCTACTAGAGATTGCAAAGGAAGTTGAAAACTACCGAGCAGAGTCTCTAAAGTAGATAAGGGTAGACTATTGTGATAGTCTTGAAAGGAAAAATCTTAAGCCTTCTAAACAAGGAGAAGAACAAGGGCAACAACAAGTTCAAGCCCAGTACTTCTGTCTTGGAGCTAATAGGTAGGGTTGCAAATGAAGGCAATTGATTTCATTGCGGTTTGACCGGACGTTTGAAAACTGCTAGAGATACCAGAAAGAGTATGAGAAAAGAAAGGAAGTGCGACTTCCACTTTGAGCATTATGTTGTAGAAGTCAACTTACTTCAAAATCATGGGTATTTGATACAGCATGTAGATCTCACATTAATGTGAAGGATCAAAGGGAGTAGGACGTTGACTAAAAGCGAAGTTAACCTGTGAATAGGAAATGGAGCAAAAGTTGCTGCATTAACTATAAAAGTTTTTAATTTTGCCTTCAGGGTTTGTTTTGGAACTAAATAAGTGTTATTATGTTCCAGCTATTGCTAGAAACATCAGTTACATGATATTTTCTATGCTAGCACGTTTTCGGATAATGGACTTGGTGTTCTTAATCCTCAGATGCCCATCTATAATATAAATGTGAAAAGGGTAAAATCAAGTGATTTGAACCCTACATGCCTTTGGCATTGTTGTTTAGGCCAGATAAGTGAGAAACGCATCTCCAAGCTCCATAAACATGGACTCTTGGAATCATTCGATTATGAATCGTTTGATATACGTGAATCTTGCTTGTCGGAGAAGATGACTAAGGCTCCATTCACCAGGCAAGGTGAAAGGGCTAGTGATCTTTTGGGATTGATACATAGCGATGTATGTGGGCCCCTAAACAAGTCAGCTAGAGGTGGTTATCCTTACTTCGTCACATTTACTAATGATTTCAGTAGATATTAATTTGTGTATCTTTTGAAACACAAGTCTCAAGCCTTTGAAAAGTTCAAAGAGTTCAAGAATGAAGTGGAGAACCGGCTTAGAAAAAGTATTAAGGCCATACGATTGGATCGTGGTGGAGAATACTTAAGCCAAGATTTTGATGACTATCTAAGAGAGTGTGGGATAGTGTCCCAACTCATACCTCCTAGAATGCCACAATGGAATGGTGTCTCAGAAAGGAGGAATCGCACCTTGTTAGACATGGTACGATATATGATGAGTCATTGACACCTTTTAAGACTCTTTCTAGTTTTTTGCTCTAATTACAGCTGCATTCACTCTTAACCGTGTTCCATCTAAGGTGGTTGAAAAGACTCCATATGAGATATGGATGGGCCGAAGGCCCCAGTTTGTCATTTATGAGGATTTGAAGATGTCTGGTTTATGTGAAATGTCTTATGACGGATAAACTTGGGCCCAAATCAGATAAATGTATATTTGTGCGATATCCTAAGGAAACCAAAGGATATTATTTCTACAACCCCTTCGAGGACAAAGTGTTTGTCTCTAGAACTGGAGTGTTCCTTGAGAAGGAATATCTCTAAAGGAGACAGTGGGAGGATTGTAGAACTTGGAGAAATCCAAGTACCACAAAATATTGACCCGCCTACAATGGAACAGGAACCGGTTCCACAAGATGTTGTGGTTGAACCACTGGTTCAAGTAACACAAGACTTGCGTAGGTTTAACAGGCCACGTCACTAACCTAAGAGATATGGACTTCTCCTGACTTAGGAAGGTGATGTGCTGCTCATGGATCAAGATGAGCCTGTAACCTACCAGGAGGCCATAATTGGGCCGACATCTGAGAAGTGGCTTGAGGCCATAGAATCCGAAATGGAATCCATGTATACAAACCGGGTATGGACCTTGTTGAGCCACCCGAAGGGGTAAAACCCATAGGGTACAAGTGGGTCTTCAATAAGAAGACTGCCATGGATGGTATGGTGAATATCTTCAAAGCACGACTGGTTGCGAAAGGTTTCAAGAAAAATCATGGTGTAGACCATGATGAAACTTTCTTCCCAGTAGCGATGCTCAAATCCATTCGGATTCTACTTGCTATTGCTGCATACTATGACTAGAGATCTGACAGATGGATGCCAAGACTTCATTCCATAGCAGGAATCTCCTCGAGGATGTGTACATGACACAACCCGAGGGTTTTGTTGATCCAAAGGATGTTGGAAAGATATGTAAGTTGCAGAGATCCATTCATGGATTAAAGTAAGCTTCCAGAGGATGGAATCCTCATTTTGATAAAGTTGTAAGACAACTTGGATTTATCAAGAACGAGGATGAACCTTGTGTATACAAGAAGGTTAGTGGGAGTGAGATTGTTTTCTCATTTTGTATGTGGATGACATACTACTCATCGGAAACGATATCCCTACACTGCAAAATGTAAAAACATGGTTAGGGAATTGTTTCTTGATGAAGGACTTAGGCGAGGCTTCCTATGTGTTAGGAATCAGGATCTATATAGATAGATCGCTGAAGTTTGTGGTTCCTAGTCAGAGTACGTTATGTACTATACTATTTGTCTTGTATGCTTTGAGCATGACAAGAAGGTACCAATTGATATCGGTGAAGGTCACTGAACTGTAGTCAAGAACATCCTTAAGTATCTGAGAAAAACTGAGGATACATTCTTGACAAATGAAGGTAAGGGAGAAGTCATTGTAAGGTGTTACATCGACAATGTTTCCAAATCGATAAAGGTTATTCCAGGTCGTAGTCTGGATTTGTGTTTTATCTTAATGGTGGCACTGTATACTTGGAAAAAGTTCCAAGCACGAGACAGTTGCAGATTTCATTACAGAGACCAAGTATATAGTTGCCTTAAATGTAGATTTAAAGGCCGTTTGGATCAGGAAGTTCATTTATGAACTTGGAATGATTCCTAACTTTGCGAACTCCATTGATCTCGTTGCAATGATGATGGAGTAATCGCATAAGCTAAGGAAACATGATCTCACTAGCGATCTGAACATATACTTAGATGCTTCCATCTCATTCGATAGATGATCGATAGAGGAGAGATGTGAAGATATGCAGAATGACAACACTAAATAATCCGCTATTGGAGTCTCTTGCTCGATGGGAGCATGATACTCACACTAGATCAATGGGTGTTAGATTGATGCCCGATTGGCTCTAGTGCTAGTGGGAGATTGTTGGTGTAAGCCCTAGAGGCCAATCTATTTTGAATAGATCATCATTTGTATCATGAATTTGATCATATATTTGATATATGAATAAGGCATTTATTTATTATGTTATTAGTTTATAGCATAATAAAGTCCTTAGAATAGGCAGTTCAATCAATGAGATATTAAGTGCGTGACTTAATCGTGAGACCTCATTGAATAATAGAACGCTATTCTTAAATATCCGTAGTCGAGTATTATTGTTAATTAGGAAACAATAATACATAGAGATTATTGTGTGAGTAGACTGATGACCAAATCTTACGGGTCATGGATATGTGATATCAAGTCGGCACACAGGTATAAATATTAGGAGTAATATTTATACCGGATGACCCACTATGAGAATACTTCATAATAGTTATGTAAATGTCATAAGTATTCTCATGGCGACCATAGTGAAGTAGTCCTTCGACTTGAAGTCACTACGATTCCTACATGAGGAGTTGTAGGCTTTAATGCTATCAAACGTCACGCGTAACAGGGTGATCATAAAGGTAGTTATTGGGCTTGCAATAAATCATGTTGAGGAGTGTGAGTGATGTAGACAGGATTCGTCCCTCCTACATAACAGGGGTAATGTCTTGGGCCCCTCGATAGAGTGAGACGTGAATATGCGTGGCCACGCGGAAGTGGGCCAATATATGATATTGGGCCCGATTGTAATTACACGTCTACTGGGGGATCCAGGAACAAACAATTGAACATAACAAGGATGACACTCTTATGCCTTGTGTTCAATTAAGACATATGGACGAAGGGACATTTACTACACGGTAAAATTTGGTCGCGGTAAGGCTAAAATCGGATCACCGATACTCTCGCTAATTGGGTAGTAATGATGCATTGCTAGATGCCGCTCATTATTTATAATATTTAATATTATAATTAATATTTGATATTATTATAATATTAATATTATTGCCAACTTAGTGGGAGCCTATAGGGTCACATGCATAGAGCAAATGCGGAGCAGTTAAATTAATTAAATATGATTTAATTGATTTAAAGGACAATTGGGCTTGTAGTGTACAAAGCCCAATAGGGTAAGCAATTAGGTTAAAGGGAGCTGCCAACTTATAAATAGAAGTGCTCTCCCCTCTAACCTGGTCTTGGAAACTGTGCCTCCCCGTAGCCGTCAGCTAGCACAAGACGCATAGCTCCGACGCCCATTTGCTCGCGTGGACTGAGTAGAGGTGCTTCTCCTTCGTGGCACTGGTGATCGAAAAGTAAAGCACGCTTCAAGAGGTAAACACTATTTGCCTTTTGTGATTCATGTTTTGTAATACACGATCTATGGGATGGTTTTCTTCCGCCTTGAGATTTGATTTTAGAAGAGGATAATCTCATGAAAACCCAACATGCAATGCATATAAACGGCAATGAAGGTTCACATGATAACATGACTGGTAATGATGAGTTAAATGGAGAAATCAAATGGGTCTTAGATAATGGTGCTTCCCACCACATGACTCATTTGCTTTCCTTTTTAATAGATATACAAAAGCTGGATAAACCTTTCCACATCACGGTTCCCACTGGTGATGCGGTATTGGTTGAAAGAATAGGAAGCATCATTCTTGATAAAAACATCAAGTTGAACAATGTTCTTTATGTGCCTGCTTTTAGTTGCAATTTAGTTTCCATCCATAAACTGACTAGTGATTTAAATTGCACAGTAACTTATGATGCAAATTGTTGTGTGATACAGGACCGGATCACGAAGAGGGAGATTGGTTTAGGTGACTTGCTTGATGGGGTGTATGTGATCAAAGGGACAATGCTAGGATCCTCTTTCACTGCAACTCAAATGGACACGGCTGCTCTTTGGCACTCTAGGATGGGTCACCTTTCAATCCAGGCTTTACAGCAAGTTTCACATCTATTTAAATGTACTTTTGATTCAAATAAAATAGGTTGTTGTGATGTGTGTCACAAATCAAAACAATGTAGACATTCTTTTGTTCAAAGTAATAATAAAGCTGAAGTGCCTTTTAGCCTCATACATTGTGATCTATGGGGAGATATCACACCGCCTCACACAACGGTTCACACTACTTTCTCACTATCGTTGATGACTATACTCTTGGGACTTGGGTATATCTAATGAGACACAAGACTGAGATCATTACAATGCTAATGAGTTTTCACAAAATGGTAAAAACACAATTCCATGCAAATATAAAGAGAAATCGAAGTGACAATGGTGCCGAATTCACTAAATTTGCATTTTGCAATTTTCTTCAACAAGAAGTGATCATGCATGAAACCTCTTGTGTAGCAACGCCTCAACAAAATGGGCGTGTGGAGCGCAAGCACAGACACATACTCAACGTTGCAAGGGGCTTGGGATTTCAAGCCAATCTTCCCATTAAGTTCTGGGGAGAATGTGTATTGGCAGCTACTCACATCATTAACAAGACTCCCAAAGTGGCTAACAAAGGCATCATTCCATATGAAATGCTATTTGGAAAACCACCAACATATGATCACCTCAAGGTCTTTGGATGTCTATGCTATGTAACAACCTCATCAAAACAGCGAGACAAGTTTGGTTCAAGGGCAGAAAAGTGCATTTTCATTGGTTATCCATTAGGGCAAAAGGGATGGAAGGCTTACAATTTGAGAACACATGAGTTCTCAATTTCTCGAGATGTGATCTACTATGAGAACATGTTTCCCTATGCGTTATGCGATGAAAATGTTGTGGCTGACTTTCCAGTGGCCACATTCCAAGATATGCCTCACCAAAATGAGGAAGAAATTTCCTCTAGGATACAAGATGAAAATCGCGAGCCCTTAGAAGTTTATCCAAGCACTAATGAGTCAATGGAGGAATTCGAGAACGAGAGGGAGGATCACAAGCTCACAGAGACAATAGAAGTCCCACCACGAACTCGGCAGCCTCCAAGCTACCTCAAAGATTATTATTGTCATACGGTCACTAAAAACCCCACATGCAAACCACTAAATCCTTCAACCTCTTCAGGTACGGTTTATCCTATCTCCAAATTTATAAGTTATAGTCATTTTTCACAAAAACACCAAGCTTATCTTGCAGCAATAACTAATCATGAGGAACCTAAGACATATGATCAAGCAGTGCAACAACCAGAATGGCGTGAGGCCATGGCACAAGAGCTCAGAGCCTTGGAAGAGAATGGAACTTGGAAGATGGCAATGTTACCTAGAGGCAAGAAAGCAGTAGGATGCAAATGGGTACATCGGGTAAAGTATAAAGCCTCTGGAGAAATCGAGAAGCACAAAGCACGACTTTTGGTAAAAGGCTACACACAGGTTGAAGGAGAAGACTTCAATGAGATCTTTGCACTAGTAGCAAAGATGACTACTGTTCGATGTTTACTCTCCATTGCAGTGGCCAAGGGATGGGAACTCCATCAAATGGATGTAAGCAACGCCTTTCTCCATGGAGAACTTGATGAAGAGGTCTATATGCAAGTTCCACAGGGATACAAGGTTCCTCAAGTAGGAATGGTTTGTCGATTGAAGAAGTCATTGAATGGTTTGCGGCAAGCTTCTCGAAAGTGGTGCTCAAAGCTTTCCCATGCACTATTAAAATATGGATTTAAGGAATGCCATGCAGATCACAGCCTTTTTACCTACTCAAATGGGTCAACTTTCATAGTTGTTCTTGTCTATGTTGATGACCTTGTTATTGCTGGAAATGATAAGATTGCTTGTGCCAAATTTAAACAATACCTCAGCACATGTTTCCATATGAAAGACCTTGGAGCACTCAAATATTTTCTTGGCCTAGAACTTGCCCGTGGATCGACAGGTTTGTTCATATGCCAACGCAAATATACACATGACATTTTAAATGAGTGTGGTATGCTTGCATGCAAGCCCTCTTCTTTCCCTATGGAGCAAAACCATAAACTAGCTTTGGATTCTGGACCTTCTTATGCAGATCCTTCCCGCTATCGCAGGTTGGTAGGACACCTTATCTATCTCACCATCACACGTCCAGAAATCACATATTCAGTTCACATCTTAAGCCAATTCATGCAAGCCCCGCAACAAGCACATTGGGATGCGGCCATGCATGTGTTGCGCTATTTAAAATCCACACTGGATCAAGGAATCATTTTACCAAAAAAAAATGATCTCCAACTTGTTGCTTTCTGTGACTCGGAATGGGCCTCTTATACACTAACACACAAATCTGTTTCAGGATATTTGGTGAAACTTGGTTCTGCTCCTATATCCTGGAAAACCAAGAAGCAAACAACCGTATCCAGATCCTCCAGTGAAGCAGAATACCGTGCCATGGCACATGCCACAAGTGAGGTTCTTTGGTTGCGAAGCTTGCTATCTAACCTACAAGTTAATTGTGATTCACCTACCATTTTATACTGTGATAACCAAGCAGCCTTACACCTAGCTGCTAATCCTGTATTTCATGAAAGAACTAAGCATATCGAGATTGATTGCCATTTCATTCGTGAACACTTGCAGGAAGGCATCATAACAGTGAAGCAGAATACCATGCCATGGCACATGCCACAAGTGAGGTTCTTTGGTTGCGAAGCTTGCTATCTAGCCTACAAGTTAATTGTGAATCACCTACCATTTTATACTGTGATAACCAAGCAGCCTTACACCTCGCTACTAATCCTGTATTTCATGAAAGAACTAAGCATATCGAGATTGATTGCCATTTCATTCGTGAACACTTGTAGGCAGGCATCATATCAACTAGTCACATTCCAACCAAACAGCAACCGGCAGACATCTTCACAAAGGCTTTAGGAGTCAAAGCATTTCGAGAAGTGATGGTCAAGTTAGGTGTTCATAATCCTCACACTCCAACTTGAGGGGGAGTATTGAAGGATATCAGATGTCAGTTAGTTAGATATATAGTTTGTTACAGTTTGTTAAGCTGATAGCTTACAGTTTGTTAGTTATAGATATCTGTTAGTTGTGATATTGATAGCTTGTTATTGATAGCATAAGAGATATCGGTTAGGAGTTATTTTTGCTCATATAGCAACCTGTATAAATCCCCCTTTGTATCAATTTGTTGAAGTAATCAACACAATCAATACACACATATTTTTCAATAGTTTTATACAACTTTTACGAAGTCTATGATAACGTCGGCACGGAGCAATTATGCGGTAGGGAGAGTGGTGGGGGTGGGGGTGGGGGTGGGAGCAGTTGTCCGGTGGGAGAAAGCAGAGAGGTGGGGTGTAAAAGGGGAAGGTAAATGGAGTATCAAAAAGTAAAATTGTATTGCAAAGGTAGGCTTGCTCATGGTTGGAGACATGTGAAGGTCTCTAACCCTAGCCTTCGCCTTCGATAAGTTTGATATGTGAGATTGAAATTTTGTTTATGAAAGTCAATATATTTGGAAAAGTTCAGCAAATCACCTATTATTACTTACCGTTTTAAAAAACAAAATATCGAGTGTTTTCACAATTTCGCCTTTTTTCAGTTCAGCGGTATAATGACCAAGAGGTGGTTTTGCTTTGTAATTTTACAAATTTGCCTCAAGCGATTAAGTGTGAATAATCAGTGAAACCATTTCCCCATTATTTTATTGTTATTCTCCATATTGTGGTTATCAAAACCATATTTTGAGAGACAAGAATTAATGTTTCCTTTAACAATTTTCAACTTTTTAATGGCTGTAGTTTGAGAATTGAATGATTGATATATATGGCTTGTGAGGTTTCAAATCTTCTGGGCCTTTTATGTTAGCTAAGTGTTACAACTAACAAGTCCAATTTCTAATGATCACATTTTTTCCCCCTTTACTCTTACTTTTTTGCAATTTATATTAGTTATGTATTTGTTGGATTTAAATGACATTTAGATTTAACTTGAAAACCAGTAAAATACAATTTATGCATTATCCATTTGTTAAATTTGTATCATGTCAACTAATGTGAAAAACAAACAACATACTTAACAAATCACTTTCATATGTCTTAGAAGACAATATACCTAATATAATAATCCTATGAAAGTAATGGGTAATTTTCTAAATTATTGTCCGAGCATGTATATATTCATCTAATTGTTAGGAATGCATCCTTACTCAATTTTGGTCAATTGAGATACAATTGTGTTCTTGTATAAAAAAAATCCCAAAAATTAAAAATTCTTTATTTATTCCTCAGTCGAGACAGGGAATGTAAATAATACAACTCTTGGTTGGGAGAGTATATTAAGTTAATTTGAAAAAAATAAGAACATTTGTATTATATTAGAAGATTCAATCGTTGAATGTATGTGTCTACCCATATAATCTACGTTCTTTTCATTAGCCATTTGTCATTGTCGAATTGGATTTACTCTTTTGGGTTTAAATAAGTTTTTGGTCCCTACAAAGTTCATCAATATTGGTTTTGGTCCTTGTGAAATTTTTTCTTAGGTTTTCGTCCCTGTAATCTAAATTTTTTTGCAAATAGTCCCTACCGTCATCTTTTTCCGTTATCTAGTACTCATGGGTATCGAGGTAATTTTATTTTACTATCCGAATTGCTGTAAAATTTGGCCATAAAATAGAAACAAAATCATACATGAGGGACATAAGGTTAAAATTGCTAAATTCCTTCATTTTGTATGATACCTAGTACTCAACGGGTATTGAGGTAATTTCTCGTTCTTATCCGACTTGCTCCAAAATTTGGCTAGAAAGTATAAATAAAATCATACATTAGGGCCATAGGGTTTAAATTGACAAATGTTTTCATCTAATATGATTTCTAGTACCCAGGGGTAACAATAGGGACTATTTACAAAATTTTCGTAAATACAGGGACGAAATCCTAAGAATTTTTTTTTACAAGGACTAAAACCAAAACTGATGAACTTTTCAGGGACTAAAAGCTTATTTAAACCTACTCTTTTGTATATTTTGTTTTTCATTCTCTATCGCTATTTTAAATATTGTAATTTATTTATTCTCACATTTTTATTTCTAATATTATATTAACTATCTTATTTATAATTATTCTCTTACTTGATGTTATATTATATTTCTTTATTTTTTTAAACTAATTTTTTTTTTTATAAAAAAAGCATATTGTTCCTGTTTTTTTTTTAAGTAAAAAAAATATCGTTCCTTAGTTGCTATATTAGTATTTCGATGTACAATCATCCGAATCTCATCCAATATTTTTTTAAAACAGTAAACCTTTCAAATATGTATTACACAATAAATTAATGATTTAATTGATATATACTGATAGTGTAAATATTTTTTACATTATCTACCAATCAGAATATGAACACATCAGTATAAATCATTGATTCTTATCCTACCCATCTTAAAATTCATCAATTTCATGATTTCAGATGATTGTCAGTGTAAAAATCTTTACGCTGTCAATGTATAGAAATTAAACTCATAAATTAATTTTTGATTAAGTCATTATACATAGTTAGTACGAATAATCAAAATATAATTTTTTATTCTTAAAAAAATTCTAAAATAAATAAATTCTTCTAATATATAGTATTTAAATTTATCAGACCCGTACTAGTTACTAGAAATTATGTGAAGTAATTTACAAGGTGAAATAAACAATAATTTAAAAAAATTATTATTTTTTCATAATTTTGTCACATGCAAGAAAACAAATAGGAAGGTTGGAAGAAAGTAAACAAAATAAGTAACATAGGAGGAAGAAAAATTGGCGAAACCGAAATGGTCTCCTCCACGTCTTTGCTACAGCGACATAGATATTTAAAGGAACATTATGAATCAATCAAATCATTTAGTAATCACTTCACTTTTTGCATTTGCATGTGATTATCTTTTTTTCAATTTCATCGGTGTTGGCAGTTTATGGCGGCGAATGAGAACGCAGGAAAAAGAGTAAAATAGTCCCTGCTTACAAATGCCTAAGGACAGTACAGTACTTTAATTGGATGTGGAAAAAAAAGAATCAGAGATAAGTGTGAAAAAAATCATCTAAACCAAATTTACCTCTAAATATTATTTTGAAAAATTTAATGACAGTGAAATAGAATAAGAGTTTAATTGGTATGCATTATCAGTATAAAAATAAGAGTTTAATTGGTATGCACTGTCAGTATAAAATTTTTTTACACTGTCGACAAATAAAAAATAATGCTATGAATGACTTTTTGTGTTTGGATGAGGTATTTGTAGGTGGTGAAGTATTTTAAGAAGGTGATTAAAATACTTCACTCTAAAATACTTTGTTTGGGTATTAAATACGAATAATTTTAGAAATCAAGTGATTTTATGGGGTATTTTGTTTAAGGTAATTTTGAGAAATTTGAAATACCACCTAAAGAATTGGTATTTTGAAATTCCCTCTCCTTACTCATGTGCCACCTACCATCGACGCCTGCCCCTGAACCACCAAGACCACGCCCTGGACCCTTAGGCCCGGCCCGGTCCCCTTGACCACCGGGGCCCGGCCCGATGCAGGGGCGACGGCCCCAGGACACCAGATGCGGGGGTGACGGTCCCCGGACACCCGATGCGGGGGTGCCGACCCCCTGACACCCGATGCGGGGGGCGCCGGCCCCCAGACACCCGGTTCGGGGGCGCCGGCCCCCAAACACCCGATGCGGGGGGCACCGACCCCTGGACACCAGATGCGTGGGCGCTGGCTTCCTGACAGTTGAAATCCCAATTTTTTAAATGGATATTAAAAAAAATGTAATTAAAATGCTTTATCCAAACAAATAATTTAAAATACAAGGTTTTTGAATTTCCCTATCCAAACAAAGTATTTTCAAAATAAAAGTAATTTAATTAAAGTAATTGAATTGCCTTGTATTTCAAATTACATTGAACTTTGAAATACCCCATCCAAACACACAGTGCAAGGTGTTTCAAAATTCTAAGGAATTTGAAATACAAGGCAATTCAATTGCTTCAATTGAATTACTTTCATTTTGAAAATACTTTATTTGGATAGAGTAATTCAAATACCTTGTATTTCAATTTTTTGTTTGGATAAAGCAATTTAATTACCTTCAAAGGGGCTAGGGCCGGGTGCTCTGGGGCCAGCGAGAGTGGTGCGGGGGCCGGCACGGGTGGTCCGGGGGTCGGGTTCGGGTGGTCTGGGAGCCGGGTCCCGCGGTGCAGTGGCCTGGTCCCGCGATGCGGCGGCTGGTTCCAGGTGGTGCGGGGCCCGGGTCCAGGTGGTGTGGGCACCAGGCCCGGGTGGTCCGGGGCCGGGTCTAGCCGGGGCCTAGTGTTGTGGGGACCGGGGCCCGCACGAGGTGGTCGGGGGTCGGGCCTGGTCTGGGTGGTGCGGTGGCCTGGTTCGGGTGGTGCGGTGGCCGGGTCCTGGTTGTCCGGCGCCGGAGGTCCAGGGGCCGACGTCAGGGTTGGGTGGCACATGAGTAAGGAGAGGGAATTTAAAAATATCACCTCTCTGGGTAGTATTTCAAATTCCTCAAATTTACCTTAATCCAAATACCCTCATAAAATCCCTTGATTTCTAAAATCCCTCATATTTAATACCCAAACAAAGTGCTCTCTCTAGACTTAATTATAAGCAAAAAAGTATATATATTTTTTGCACTCAAATATAAGCAAAATCCAACCAACTCAACTCTATTTAATGTAAGTATTCCAAAAATAAAGAAAATAAACCAATCAAACCAATTCTCCCTTTACTTTTCCAAGAGCATTACACATTCCCTAAACAATTAAATGGTAGTTTAGTAATTATATATATATATATATATATATATATATATTATTTTTTTTACATAAATCAAGATAATTAAACTAAATTAACTAACTTCCTTAATAAGTGTAAAATTAGTTATTTTTGCTTATAATTGAGTCAGAAGGTAGTATTTTAGATTGAAGTATTTTGATTACCCTATTAAAATACTTTACCCTCTCCAAATGCCCCATCCAAACATATCCTAAGAGCATCTGCATCGCAGGGTGCTTACCTGGTTCTTATGGATTGCTGGGTTGTAGTGGGTTCTTGTATAAGAACTTGGAGAGAGAAGGTGCTTATACAAGCACCTCTCCTTATAACAAAATGTGAGTCCTTTTCATTTTTGTAATAATAAAATAGTTGTAAAATAAAGCAAATTATTGATAATGTAAAGATGTGTGGTTATTGGTGGGGTCCATTTAAGAACTTTTTAGAAGTTGATGGATTTGAGAGATCATGTCCTTAAGTTATACAAAATATAAATAGGTGATATATAATGGTGAGACTCATTTAAAAACTCCAAAAATGAGGTGTTGGGATAAAGATGCTCTAATACTCTTTAGGCTAAATTACTCTTTTGGTCCCCAAATTATTTTAAAATGTTCAATTTGTTCCTCAAGTTTTTAAAATGTTCATTTTGGTCCCTTAATTCCCAAAACTTATTCAAATAGGTCCTTCTGTCAAGTTGAATAATGGCGACGTTCTACCTAATGCCACGTGGCATTAAATTTATTATTTTAATGCCACGTAGCAATTTCGGGAAAAAATAAATTTTTTTTAGTTTTTAATAATTTTTTGGCTAAATTACTTTTTTGGTCCCCAGATTGTTTTAAAATGTTCAATTTGGTCCTCAAGTTTTAAAAATGTTCATTTTGGTCCCTTGGTCAATTTGACATTGCCATTAGTCAACTTGATGGAATGATCTATTTGAATAAATTTTAGGAATTAAGGAACCAAAATAAATATCTTAAAACTTATGAACTAAATTGAATATTTTAAAACAATTTGGAGACAATAAGTGTAATTTAACGTGCTCTTTACCTAGTCAATTCGAAAGAATCTCATCTTTCCTCAAGCATAGACGTGGATGTTGGCCCATTGAGTGAAGTTTAGATAAGCAAATTGCTGCCGCCGACGTGTCACACTACCAGACACTACCTCGAATCAATCGACGCATCAGATCAGACCTTAACACAAATGATTCCGTAGGAGAGGGTGCATGCAAGTCGGTGAGGTCGCGATATACATAGTGAGAGGAAGATATCTTGGAGAAGGGGAAGGCTAGCATCCAATTACGACCACATTTTTATTTTTTTTATGTGTCTCTATCTATCCATCTAATCTATATTCCTTCCTCTTCTTCGTCTTCGCCACCAATACCATATTATAAACGCTTTCTTTGCTTCTCTCCTCTTTTCAGCTCATACCACAAAACTATCTTCCTTTAGGTCTCTCTCTCTCTCTCTCTCTCTCTCTCTCTTATTTTTATAATCTCGCGCTTTCGCTTTTTCATTTTCATTTTATTTTTCTGGGTAGGTTCAATTGAAGTTGGATTGTTTTTGCTTTTTCATTTGCATCCATCCACTATTGTGTTTGCTGTGTGTTTGTTAGTTTAAAAAGCTGCTTCAGTTAGGTTTTAGAGTTTGCGTCACTCAATTTTGAATTTGGGGTTTTGACTTTTATCCTCCACTACTGCTTTGGAGCACAAGGTGTTTGCTCAATTGATTTCTATACAATTGAAGTTACTGATTCGTTAATTGAAGTTTTCCCTCTACATATTGCGACTATCTTAGCTCTTGCTATATAGTTGGTTGATGATGATGATTTTTTTGGGTTTGTTTGTCAACATTAGAATTTTCAAGCTCCAAGTGTGTTGTTATTTGGCATCCCATTTCTCGGTGATTAGGTTTTTTAATTTAAAAGAAGAAATATAGGATTGAGAAGTTGGGAAGCAGAATGAAGAATATTTTTGAATGACATGGCACTCAACTTCTTCCTGTTTTTTTCTCTTATGATGAAGTTAAAAGAATGTTTTAAGAGACCATATGAAGCAACTTTTGATTCCTATATTATATGCATCTGTCTCAATATAGGTGTCTTAGAACATTTACTTGAACTTCATTCCTGTTGATATTCATTTCAAGTAAAATGTAATGCTTGTTAAACTATTTAGGCAAGAAAGATGTGTTGAACTGAACTTTGAGATTTCTGGTTTTTTTATTTTTATTTTTTATCTTCATCCTTAGTATTTTTCTTTGTAATAAATCATAATGTTTGAAACGTCTTTGATTTTTATATGTTCTGAAATTATAAACAATGGAAGTGTTGCTTTGGTTGGAGTAGTTTGTTTGGTTGACAAGTTTCTAAATTTCTATGCTTGAACCTTCCTTAGTTTATTGTGATCCAATAACAATTTCTACTGAAATGCATTATTTTCTTCTGTGAGGAGGGAGCTAAATGTATAGATTTATTGAATATCATTACAAGTATTTATTTCTCTTATCCTTACTACTTGCAGTCTCATTCGTAAAATTGGCTACTTGATGCTTTGCCATGAGGAAGTGTTTATTGTCCTAAACATTTCTGTTATTTAAAGTCTATTACTTGTCGGCTAATATGTTTCATTTAAAAATGTAGCCAGCAATTCAGGAATCATGGCTAGGGTTTTGGCTCAGTCAATTAATGTCCCTGGCCTAGTGGCTGGGCAAAGGCATGGTCAACAAAAGGGACAAGGAAAATTAAAAAGATCAGTGAAAATGATGTGTGCTTTACGAATGAATGGATTAAGAATGTCTGGTTTCTCAGGACTACGTACTATTAATCCTTTGGATACTATGTTGAGACCGGGACTAGATTTTCATTCTAAGGTGTTAATTGCAACTTCTTCACGGCGAGTGAGGGCTACCAGGAGCATACCCAAAGCCATGTTTGAGCGTTTCACAGAGAAAGCAATCAAAGTTATTATGCTAGCCCAGGAGGAAGCAAGACGTCTTGGTCACAATTTTGTTGGAACAGAGCAAATTCTATTGGGTCTTATTGGTGAAGGCACTGGTATTGCTGCTAAGGTTCTAAAGTCTATGGGAATCAACCTTAAAGATGCACGTGTGGAAGTGGAGAAGATAATTGGAAGGGGTAGTGGATTTGTCGCTGTTGAAATTCCATTTACTCCCCGTGCAAAGCGTGTTTTGGAACTCTCACTGGAGGAAGCTCGCCAACTTGGTACAAATTTTTGCACTTCCCTATTTTTTTTTTTTTTTAGTATTTATCTAATTTCTAGGTTGCAAAAGGCATTTAAGGATTATTTTCCTCCTTTTGCCCATCTGTCTATTTCTCAGTAGTTTTCTCATGGTTTTTCTGGTGTAATTATTGCTTGAGTTTAGATGGAAGTTATTTGGTTATATTGGGTGTGGTCATGGTTTTAAATTTCCTGTGTAGTCACAGTACAATTACATTGTGTTTGCAATTGTGGTCACCATGCAGTAGCGGAGATCACAAAAACCACAATATTGGGCTGCAATTGCAGCAGCAGACCACGATTTAAAAACCATTCTCTTTTATGATTTATCCATTTTACTCGAGGAGTTATCTAAGTTTTGATTACTTAAATAAGAGGAAGAACAAAGTGAAAGTGCAAAGGATTGGATAAGGTACCCTATTATATCACTAGTTACAGAAAGAAGAGAAGAAAGCATGAACCATAATGATGCAAAATAACACAATTATCAACTTTTGCTTAATATTTCTTGCATGCCTATCCAGCCAAATGCTCCAAAGTCCAAACCCCTTCATGCATGGTGTGCCACCACTATATGTAGTCTTTCTTTAAATACATTCAAAATTGAGTTGGAGGCTGCTGAAGATTTAAAAAAATATAATTACTGGCCTGGTTTTGGGATAAAAATTACATCGATTTGTAATATTTTGTCTTAGCTTGCTGGAACCCTGACCCATACCCATTGAAATTTTCAGGTCACAATTATATTGGATCTGAGCACTTGCTTCTGGGTCTTCTTAGAGAGGGGGAGGGTGTAGCAGCACGTGTTCTTGAGAACCTTGGTGCTGATCCAACTAATATTCGCACGCAGGCTAGTACAATGCCCTCATTTATCTTATTTTCTGTATTTCTGTTTCAGTGATTTTTTTTTATTTTTTATTTTTATCTAGACTTTGGTGGTAATCTTATAATTTCCATTGGATGGGTACAGGTTATTCGCATGGTTGGTGAGAGTGCTGACAGTGTTACTGCTACTGTTGGCTCAGGAAGTAGTAGCAATAAGATGCCAACTTTGGAGGAGTATGGCACCAATTTGACCAAGCTAGCAGAGGAGGTAACTGACAGTTCCTAGTTTTTTTCATGATAGATGATAGATGATGCTTCATTGTGCGCAAAAGCTTAATTATTTTTTCTGATCCGTAGGGAAAATTGGATCCTGTTGTGGGAAGGCAGCCACAAATTGAACGTGTCACTCAAATTTTAGGCCGTCGCACAAAAAATAATCCTTGTCTTATTGGAGAACCTGGTGTTGGGAAGACAGCAATTGCTGAAGGTCTTGCTCAGCGGATTGCAAATGGTGATGTACCTGAAACCATAGAGGGAAAAAAGGTTAGTAGAAATAATTTTTTCTCTACTGTGCTTAAATTTGGTTTAGTTCGATTTAGTTGATTTGTAATTCTATTTCTCAGTACTATAATTCAAGTACTGGATTTGTGTAAAGTAATTCTAAAACAAAATCTCATCTTTTTCTGTTTTTCTGTGTGGTTCTACATGTTATGGCACCAAGATTTTTAAGCAAGCCAGTATCAAGAGTATGCTGTCTCATTTCCAGTCATATGATTGTGTGATATTAATTTCATATTAGCAATTCAGTTCAGGATAATTATTGTTTAAAATCTCGAATTTGTGGATGTTTTGTATGATTTTGAGGAGTCATGAATAACACGAAAGCCTTTTTGGGCAATTATATTTGGCATATAATAGTTTGTTTTGGACATGTTATCTCTAGACTATTTTATCAATGGCAAGCGAGTAGGTGTCTTCAAATCATTTTTAACTATCTTCTCAAACTTATGGCTATGAGCCATTGATGATCAAGATCAATGCTGTTTGAAGAGGTCATATGATACACTTTTGTGTGGATTGAGTAGTTAATCATTGATAACTTCTCCATTATATTCTAATAATTTACTCTGTTTTGCATGATTTAGGTTATAACCCTCGATATGGGTTTGCTTGTAGCTGGAACTAAATATCGTGGTGAGTTTGAGGAGAGGTTGAAGAAACTGATGGAGGAAATCAAACAAAGTGATGAGATAATACTTTTCATTGATGAAGTGCACACTCTAATTGGAGCAGGAGCAGCTGAAGGGGCAATTGACGCTGCTAACATACTAAAACCAGCTCTTGCAAGAGGTGAATTGCAGGTAGTATTTTCCCTTGACATGTTTCAATTGGATTTACTGCTTGCTGATTCTGACCTGGTAGTTAATATATTGTGTTCAAGGGAGAGGAGTGGAATTTGGTTGGATTTTATTGGCATCACTCATGGTTTTAGATAGAGAAAGAGAAGACTGAAGACTAAAATAAAAATGATTATGATTGATGATTGATTATGAATTGGTAGCATAAAAAGCTTAAGCGTTAACCCCCTATTTCTAAGGATACAAGACTCCTAATCCTAATTGATTAGGGAAGCTAATTATGATAACTAAGTGATAAGAACCTAATCTTATGAGATAATTCAAGATGCTCTTATAAGATAAGACGATGCATTCTAACACTTCCCCTCAAGCTAAAGTTTTCTAAGCTTTTAAGCTTTGTTACAAATATACCCTTTGAAAGAGAAAATTTGACAACCAGAGGTAACCAGACCCATTGAGATATCCTGAATAAACCGAGAAATACCAGAACCATCAACAAATAATGTTTGTGCCCAAGAACAAATCACCAATCAACCAACTGAAGAAATCATTGCTGATTTTCACGAACATCAATCAAACCAAACTGAAATGATACTGGGCTTGACGTTGTCCTTAGCCTGAAACAACCAACGTCAGTGTGGGACAGGTCACGAAGTTTTCTGTGACTGGTGCCGACGGCTCAACCTTGACGATGGTCAGACGACGGGACTACCGAAATAATCAACTTAAGTCGGACGGGTCATCTGTTACTGGTGCTGACGACTCAATGGTTGATTGGAAGGCAACTCAAAATCAAGGATGTTGGAGAGACCAGAGAGAGTTGCTGGAAAGATAACTTAGCAAGATAGCTGGAATAATCATCAGCCTGACATAAATTTTTTGGCAAGCAATCTAGCAGCGAGGTCCGAACTTCTCAAAATCGCATTTGGAAGCTTCAACAGCAATATCGGAGACCCAAACTATTTAAAATTGAAATTAAGGTAGACAACTACTTCCGGGACTGAGATGAGGTCAGTGCATCTGGGACAAAGGGTCATGGCTAGTGCATCTGGGACAAAGACGATGCCAGTGCATATAAAACAAAGAGTCGAGGCTAGAGCATCTGAGACAAAAAGTTGGGCTAGTACGAGTTATATGTAAGTCAGTCGTTGACGGAAATATAAGTCACTGCTAATATGATTCATCCATGGGAAAGTAGTCACCACCAGAATGATCGTCGGTGGGAAGAGTAGCCACTAGTATGATCCACTAGTGGATAAGAATTGCATGACAAACACTGGAGAAGCAAATAGTAGAGCAGAGCCAAAGATTTGAGCTTTCGAACACAGCAAAACATAACTAAGAGAGCCAAACAACCACATCAAGGTGGTTGCTGAAAAGTGGTCCATTGAGGGAGGTGAGAATATATCCAGAAAGAGCAGGGGCCGGTGAGTTCGGCGCTGGAAACGGCTGTAGGACGCGCTGTCACGCGTTGGGGCTACGGGCAAAGAGGACGAGGTGCGCATCGGGAGGCGAATGGCGGTGCGGTCTAGACGGTTGGACAGATCAGCGGCCGACGAGTCTAGTGATGTGGTCGGCGGCCGGAAACGACGGCGGACTGCGGCTTACAGCAGCTGGCGGAGGCCAACGGGACAGGAACAACGGTCAGAAGGAAGATGAAGGACGTGCTGGAAATGAAGAACACAACGGAGGAGAGAAAAAAATGGCAGGATTTTTTAAATTTTTTTTTTTTTGGGTATGGCTAAGAAGATGGTTAGAGTTCCTTCATATTTAGCAGAACTCCGTAGCGGAATAGTGATGGGACAAGTTACAGACGGAGGATGGTACCGCTCTGATACCATGTTGAAGTTATGGGTTTTAGATAGAGAAAGAGAAGAATGAAGAATAGAATAAATATAGTTATGATTGATGATTGATTATGATTTGGTAGCATATAAAGCTTAAACGTTAACCCCTATTTATAGGGATACAAGACTCCTAATCCTAATTGAATAGCGAAACTAATTATGATAATAACTAAGTGATAAGAACCTAATCCTATGAGGTAATTCAAGATACTCTTATAAGATAAGATGTATATATATATATATATATAAGCAGAGACCCTACCAAAGAAGGGAAATTGCATACCGTCGTGATCGCCTCTGGATCGAACTCATGACTATAGAATGAGTTTGACCAACTCTTGGAACATACACCAGCCTTGGTGGCGAAGAATGGACATCGAGGTGCCAAACATTCCTGTCGATGTGAGCTCTTGGGGAAGATCATATATATATATATATAGTGGCGAAGGGAAGGGGTGGCCCTATATCTTTTTCACCTAAAGGATCCGATTTCAAATCCAAACCATTTCTATTGTACAGTGTTCGATGTGTTGTACTTTTGCTAATGTTATTACAGATACTTGAAAGTTTTATTGTTTTTATATTTTAATTTTAATGTTTTATTGTTTTCTTTCTTTCATAATTTTTGTCTTTTGTGTGGATTGGTCTTTTTTATTGATTTTTATTTAATTTGTTTTTAATTATTTAACTTTTTTTATTTTTTATAGCAATGTCCTTACTAAAAAAATTTAAGTTGATTGGTAAGTTAAAGTGATATTTAAGAAAAAAAAAATATTAACTTATTTTTCAAATTAAAAAAAAAAAGAATAAATAATGAAATACAGCGTAGTGCATCAAATATTTATCATTTATATTTTTTATAGGCAAATGTTAGTGTTAATGTTAGTATTTTGTTAGTGGGTGTGATTTGAAAACTCTCCCTCTTTATCAATCACTCAACTCTCCTATCCCAACCACCAAGCCAACCTAATAACCCCATCATTTAATTGTTATATAGATTCGTCTTGTTTTGACTCTTTCTATATCTATATTAATATCAATTGCTGAGTCGGCATTTTTAGCCATGGAAATCATTAATTATATACATAATTTGCTTCAATATATTTGTTAACTTTTTTGTTATTTATATGATGTATATTTAGCCATGGCCCCTCTTGTCAGAAATTTCTGGCTCCGCCCCTCTATACATAGTTAGTATAGTTTCGAACAGTAACTACTGTTTTGTACAAAGAATGGAACGACATTGGTCCGATAACTCTATCTATATCAATTCACATTCCTTAGGATTTGATTTAATTCAATGCATAGATAAATTTAGGATATAAAAACTCAATACTTTGCAAAACGAATATATAATCTTCTGGCTTAATGTTTGTAAACAGTTAAAACCATGGTGATTGTGAGACATTTAAGTTTAGCAGGTCTGGTAAGTTTCAATTCTGAATTTCTGATATATGGTCAGGAGTTGTTACTGGCTTGTAGTCATAAATAGTATTTTGAAGTTTCAAATTAACTTCGGAATTTTTTTGTCCAAAAATACTAGTGTTGGAATTTCCAATCGTTTCAATCTTGGTAGATAACAGAATGCAGAATCGTCAATGTAGACCTATTTTGAAGGGATGCTTAAACCTGTAGGCCCTTTGCTAAACTCAGCATAATTAGTATCTCCCAAATTAATTGATGTGGTTAAATTCAGTCATTGCTACTTGTATCGGAATTGCACTAAAAAAGTGATCGCTTAAAACATTTCTGCAGTGTATTGGAGCCACAACCCTTGACGAATACAGGAAGCACATTGAGAAAGATCCAGCATTGGAAAGGCGATTCCAGCCTGTTAAAGTGCCAGAACCAACCGTAGATGAAACTATACAAATACTGAAAGGACTTAGAGAACGGTATGAGATTCACCACAAGCTTCGCTATACTGATGAGGCTCTTGTAGCTGCTGCTCAGCTATCTTACCAGTATATCAGGTTTGTCATAATTTATTTCTGTTGCTCCTTTGTTCATTTTTTGTCTTGTCATTTATGCAGGAATAGACAACTTTTATTTTTTGTTTCAAATTTTTTCAATGTTGCATGTTTAAAGTGGAAGTTTTCTACTGGATTAAGTTGATGTATGTGTTAGACTTCTGTACTTTAGCAGTAGTATTCCTCCTTGTTTGTTAGGCAAAATTAGTTTTCGATCCCCAAACTTTTATTTGTGCAAGTTAGTCCTCTAAGTTTACAAATGTTAACACCATTACCCTAACAATAATCAAGCTTCACAATAATTAAGTTGACCGAACTCTTTTTCAACCAGGCTCAAAGAAAATCAAGCTGCACAATAATCAAATTCACAACTTCATTTCAGAAACCAAGAAAATCTCATCATTTTCTGCAGTAAAGAATAAGAGTCATGTAATCTTGAAGATGATTTCAGAAAAAGTGATATGTAGTAAAAACCCAAAAAGAAAATGAGATTAAGCAGGGATTTTTACTAAAAATAGATGGGCTCTGTCACTTTGTCACACTGAAAAAAAAAAAAGGGAGAGCGAGAAGGATCGGAGAGGAAAGGCAGAAGGGGATGGGAACCCTAGAAGTTGAGAAGAAGCAAGAAAGAAATGAAATTTGACGCTCTACAATTAGATGGGGGAAAAGAATGTTGGTGCGAGGTCACCTGGAACAAAAAAGTAAATTTCATCCCGAAAAATTGTTCCGCCGGAAAAATGGTGGAAGTCACCGGATAGAGAAGCGAGGAGAGATAAAAATATTTTTTATTGAATTCTAATGGAATTTTTTATGGTGTTATAATGTTTGTGTTGGTGTTAATGTTTGCAAACTTAGGATTAACTTGGCACAAGTAAAAGTTAGGGGACCAACTAAAGCAAAACAATCAAGTTAGGGGATGAGACAACTAATTATGCTTTTTGTTGTTTACAATTTTACAATGGAATTCTAATATAGTTGTTTGATATATGTGAATCAAAATGTTCATTCTATCTTGTTATTTACTTCTTGCTGTTTTCTTAACCGAGTATTTCCTGGCTTATAAATAATGCTGTCCCCTGCAGTGATCGATTCTTGCCCGACAAAGCTATAGATTTGGTTGATGAAGCTGGTTCACGAGTCCGGCTTCAACATGCACAGGTATATTGTTTATCTACACTTCAACAAGTATTTCTAGTTTCTATTATTAAGCTAATTGGCTAGATTTATGTGCTTCTAGTTACCTGAAGAAGCGAAAGAACTTGACAAGGAAGTCAGGCAGATTATTAAGGAGAAAGAAGAAGCTGTTCGCAACCAAGACTTTGAAAAGGTAATGCCTTTCACTGGTGGATTTAACCTGTTAATGTTTTTAGCATCAAACAACATTTTCAGGACTGTCAACTACGTTAATCCAATGATATAATGTTGTCTAAAATAACGCTCTTGGTTAAAGTAAAAATAAAGAGAATGGTCTGCTTTTTTTTTTTTTTTTAGCTCTAAATTGATGTCTGTTTCTACTTTCTAGTTTGTTGAGTTTAAAGATCGGTGTTATGCTCCCAAAAATAAAAGAACAGTATAATAATTTGTTTTCTTGTTCAAGTATACAATATTTTGGCCAATGGTTTGTGGGTTGATGATACATGAATATCTAATAGGCTGGGGAGCTGCGAGATAGAGAAATGGATCTTAAGGCACAAATCTCAACACTTGTAGAGAAAGGCAAGGAGATGAGCAAGGCAGAGAGTGAGGCAGGAGATAAAGGTCCTGTTGTGACTGAAGTTGACATACAACATATTGTGTCCTCCTGGACTGGTATTCCTGTTGAGAAAGTCTCAACCGATGAATCTGATCGCCTCCTCAAGATGGAAGAGACTTTACACAAGCGAGTCGTTGGTCAGGACGAAGCAGTAAAAGCAATTAGTCGGGCTATCCGTCGAGCCCGGGTTGGATTGAAGAACCCTAATCGTCCAATTGCCAGCTTCATCTTTTCTGGTCCAACTGGTGTGGGGAAGTCTGAGTTGGCCAAAGCATTGGCTGCATACTACTTCGGCTCCGAAGAAGCCATGATTCGGCTTGACATGAGTGAATTCATGGAAAGGCACACTGTCTCCAAACTCATCGGTTCACCTCCTGGATATGTTGGTTACACTGAAGGTGGTCAATTGACTGAGGCAGTTAGGCGGCGTCCTTACACTGTTGTACTCTTTGATGAGATTGAAAAAGCCCATCCTGATGTATTCAACATGATGCTTCAGATCCTGGAAGATGGAAGACTAACAGACAGTAAGGGCAGAACTGTGGATTTCAAGAACACACTTCTCATAATGACATCAAACGTTGGAAGCAGCGTGATTGAGAAAGGAGGCCGCCGAATTGGATTTGATCTGGATTATGATGAGAAGGATAGCAGTTATAATAGAATCAAGAGCTTGGTGACAGAGGAGCTCAAACAATACTTCAGGCCAGAGTTTTTGAACAGGCTGGATGAAATGATTGTTTTCAGGCAACTCACAAAACTTGAGGTGAAGGAGATAGCTGACATAATGCTCAAGGAGGTGTTTGATAGATTGAAGTCTAAAGATATTGAACTTCAAGTGACAGAAAGATTTAGGGACAGAGTGGTTGAGGAAGGTTATAATCCTAGTTATGGAGCTAGGCCTCTAAGAAGAGCCATAATGCGACTTTTGGAGGATAGCATGGCTGAGAAGATGCTTGCTAGAGAAATCAAAGAGGGTGACTCTGTTATTGTGGATGTTGATGCTGATGGTAATGTGATTGTGCTTAATGGTAGCAGTGGTGCCCCAGAGTCGTTACCAGAGGCTCTTCCAGTATAATGTGGTTACCTTTGCTAATATGTTTACTTAATTTCATTTAAACCCATAGTCACAGTCTGTTTTACTTTATGGACCTATAGCTTTTAATTGATTACTGATAGACCTAGTTATGTTTGCCCATAGTCAAGAAAAACAAGGTAGAGAAAAGGTTGCCAGGGATGGGGGAAAAGGTTGTGTGGAAGATGAAAAAGATGAAAAGGTTGTGGTTCACAGTGCATCAAGGAACTATTTAATCACTTGTCAGAAAAAAAAAGGAACTATTTAATCAGGTGGGTTTATTTAGTTTTCACCGGTATGTGTACGATGATGTAATATCCCAGCGTTATTGTAAACTACAGTGATGGTGTATTTATTATTGCTTGATATCGCAATATATGTAATGACAAATACTTGATAGACAATGACAGCTTCGAGGCAATTAGTTCAATTTTAAATGGGAACTTCTATTCAAAAGAAAATAACTACCAACGATTTTTTTTTAATATTTTTTTGATATTAATTGTATTTATTTTTTATTTAGTATATGAGATGATTTTTAGGAGTTACATCAAAATTACACGGTAAATGTAGGATTTATCTCTTTTTTTTTTTTTTTTGTTGGGGGGTGGGGTCGGGGTCGGGGGGTTCAACGTATCTAAATCAGAAGGGACAGAGATGATTGCAACTGAATCTATTGATCTCAAATGAGGAATGGTAATACAATTGTCAACTAATTCTTCAACTAGTCATCTTAGTTTTCTCCCCTCAATGGTGATGCTATAGTGGGTTGCATTCTAGGAAAATTGTGTTGTCTTTTAATTTAAAATTGAGCCTTATGTTTAGTTTTACATCTTTTATTTTATTCTTTAGTAGGTTTCATAACTCTGGTGTATCATTTTGAGCCTTGTTGATTAAAGGTAATGGAAATAAAATTAAATGAAATAATTGGATTTCTTAGTTTGTACTTTCATGAATCATTTGGGCTTCGTCAATGTTTGCTGCCACTTATGTTACACCACCGTTTACATACATTCAAACACTGTCGAAAGATTATCATCCTATGCTACATGGTCAAGTCAGAGAAACGAACGACGACGACATAACAACAATGATGGTGTTGATGATGACAATGACAATGATGGTAAGTGATGATATCAATAAGGAACCCACACCCTTGCCACAAAGACACCCAAGAACTAAGAGGTAGACAAATAAGACAAGTGGAGGGAGCAACCTCGAAGGATTCTACCATCACCCTAGAGAAAGAAACCTCATTGTTGGACATCATCCTACCACTAATTGCACAAAATACTTGATTTTTTTCTTCATATTTTGTATAATAATTTTTATGTGATTTATTATTATTTTTAATTATGTTTAAATTTCCATATATTATGTATACTACTATTGTTATTTGAGCTAATGACTTCTATAATTTTTTTCGAAAAGAGATTAAACAGAAGTCGTGCAACTAGGTAACGACTTGCTAAAGTTTTAAAATAATAATAATAATAATAATAAGGAAGTCACACTTTTTAAACACGACTTCCTTCTTATAATTAAAATAAGAAAATCTCATGCAAGACATAAATAGTATATACGACTTCCATATATTATTTCACCTTCCTAATGATCTGCAGTCCTTGGAACTTATGCTTTGTTTGTTAGAATATAAAATGAGAAGAGATAAAACAAGAAGAGAGAAAAGGAGGAGAAAATACATTTTTCTCTTGTTTGGTGGAGGAGAGAAATAGGGAAGAGAGAATAAAATTGGTGGGACTCACCTCAAAAATTTTTCTCTCCTCAAGTGAGAAGAAAATGGAAGAGGAAGAATGTTTCATGTAAAATGACTTTTGTACCATTCTTTTTGGGTTCTCATTCAATTATATAAATTTAAATAAATTGAATAAAATTAATCATTTATTTAGTTAAATTAAATTTAAATTAATAAAATAATTATATTAAAATAATAAATTTTATTAGTTAAAATAACTTAAATCAATTAAATTATTTTAAATTATTTGATTATTTAAATTAATTAATTATTAAAATCAAAATATTTGTATCTTGATTTTTAGTTAATGGTATTATTGTCTTTTTAAAAACAATTATATTTCTCTCTTCTCACTTTCTATCTAACCAAACAAAAGGAGAGAGAAAACACACTTCTTTCTCCTTTATTTCTCTTATACCAAACAACACATCAAATCCACTCTATTTCTCATCCTTTTCTCTCTTCTCATACTTTTTTTCACATCTTTCTCTCTTCTTCTTTTCTTCTCACAACCAAACAAAACATTACAGTAATAGATTACTGAAGTACATTGTAGTAGATACTTCTTTGGGTTCCAAACCTTCTCAATATAAACACATATATTGGACAGGCAACTCCATACCCCTCCCAATTAACCATGATATAGTAGAGAAATATTTGCAATGCTACATTATAGTTAGAGTTTCTTGCTTGACTATATAAACTTCCATTCCAAAAGGTGAATATTAAGGCGCACAAGCACCCTATTCAACATGTGAATGAATTCTTCATATATTGATTGAGAGAATGAAAATTAATTCTCTTAATTTACACAACATGTCTGTTTATATACATAAATAGAAGAACTAAAGGTTGGAGTGACCAACATAACTAACTTTAACAAAGTAAACTAATTAACTTATTACAGTTGTAATACTCACTCCCCCTCAAATTTGAAAGGTATATTGTAGATATCAAGGACACCCCCCAACTTGGATATTAGTGACTGGAAATTACATGGTTTTTGGGACAACTTTAGTTAAGAGCAACATGATGGAAGTATATGAACCCAGAGTTGACATGTTCCATTATGAAGTGGCAATCAATGTCAACATGCATGTTTGGTACCATTCATGGCTAGTTAGTAGGATTGGTGGGCCAATTGAATTTCTGGCTTGCTGTCACAAAATACCATAATAAAAGGCATTTGTACTTCAGAAGATCTTAGAATGATACTCTGCCTTAGCTGATGAATGACATTCTAAATAGTGTGTAGAGGCGTGACGATATGCTTGCAAGGAAAAAAAAATTGAATTTTTTTTTTTTTTTTTTTTTTGGGTGAAATATTTTAAGTTGTTTTGTGGAATACATTTGTTGACTTATTAATGTTTGGCCATTGCCATATTTAAGATGGAAGTACCTTTGTGGAATAACAAATATATTTGCTGAAATATTTCAATTACACCTTAAAACCCAAACAAATCAGAACACCGAACCACATGAATATGGAGCTGAGATGTAAGGAAATACCGTTGGCACTGAATGAATAGTTGGAAGAACACTAGAAATGCAAGCTTCAGCTATTTAGTCAGTAATAGAAGATAGATATGATTATATCCAAAAAGAAAAAGATGATAGATATGATTCATGGAACGTATTGGCGGGAAGACAATATTATTATTCAGTTTTTATAATAGTAATAATATATATCACAACAAAACTCCGTGGAATATAGGATGAAGCAAGGTCGGCCCCAGGGTGAAGCTGATAAAGCTAAGGCTTTAGGCTTCCCAATTTTTTTTTACTACCTATTTTAATAATATTTTTAAAAAAAAATGTTAAGGGTCAATTATATAAAAGACTAAGTCAACTGCATAAAAGACTACGTTTTCTTCACTCACGGCTCATTTCAGGTCATACCCACATAATGATAATAATATTAATATTTTTAGTATTTTGCTATAAAAAAGGAAATGATGCTCTCCTCCTCACTCACTCATCTCTCTCTCCTACTGACCTACTTTTGCCTTGCCTCATTCACGTCACTTTTTCTGAGTCTCAGGCTCTCACATTATCACATATACTCACTCTTCACTCATCTCTTACATCATTTGTTATTTTGTTTCACAAAAATAAAAAAATCAAACCTTCAATTTTTAAACTCTCCCTGCTCTCTCATCACGTCATCATCTCTCGGTCAATCTTGCACTGGAGAGCTAGAGCATCAATTCACAATTGGTGTGGTGAGATGATTTAGTGATTTTTTATTTTTGCATTATAACAATTATTTATTTATTCATTTTCTCAAATTATTGCAGAAATCTTATAGTTGTTCTTATTGCATTTGGCCCAATAAGCAAGCACCCAAAAGTCAGAAGAATTTTCTTGACAATGAGGTTTCATTGTTTTAACTTTTTTCTTTAGTCTTGATTTTTAGTTGTTTAATTTAATTTTGTGAAACATATATTGTTTTTCTATTTCAACATATAGAAATGTCAACTAGAAAATTTGAATTAGGTTATTCGAAACTTAAAAAAAAGAAAAAAGTTGAGGCTTTAATTGAATCACAAAAAGGGGCTATCGAGAAGAAGTAGCAGTTAATGAACAAGAAAGAGAAATTAATAATTTAGAAGAATCCACTATTAAAAATATATATGATCCCAGTCAATGGACAAATTTTGATACAAGTTTGAGAGATTTATTAGTAGAAAAAGGTCCTGTTAGAGTTACTAATATAGATTTTCCCAAGGATGAATTTTCAAGACATTTTTCTTCATCACTTTACATTCAAAAGTTGACCAACGGTGAAAAACATGAAAGAAAATGGTTGATCTATTCCCAAGATTTGGATAAAGTATTTTGTTTTTTTTTGCAAATTGTTTAAAGCTCTTCCTAGTGCAAGTAATTTAGCTAATGAAGGTAGTAGAGATTGGAGAAATATTAGTAAAAAGTTGAAGAGTCATGAGACAAGTAACAAGCACATTGTTAACATGAGTTCATGGATTGATTTAGAAATGAGATTGTTAAAAAATAAAACAATTGACAAACATGTTCAAGAACAAATAAATAGAGATCGGGAACATTGGAGAAATGTGTTATTAAGAATCATTGCAGTTAAAACTCTTGGAAAAAATAACTTAGCCTTCCGTGGAACAAACGAAAAAGATTTACCAAGAAAATAATGAATTTTTTTTTAAATCTAATTGAAATGATTGCAGAATTTGATCCTATAATGCAAGAACATATTCATCGAATTAAGGATAATGAATTCATAATCATTACCTTGGACATAGAATACAAAATGAATTGATAAATTTGCTAGCAAATGAAATTAAAACAAAAATTATATAAAAAAAATATCAACGCAAAATATTTTTCAATTATACTTGATTGTACTCTTGATGTAAGTCATCAAGAGCAAATGTCTGTTGTATTACAATGTGTGAATATTTCTTCAACCCCAATTAAAATCTTTGAATATTTTTTAGAATTTTTAAAAGTAGATGATACAACCGGAAAAAGGTCTTTTTGATGCTATTATGAATGAAATAAATATTATTGGACTTGATATTAGTAATCTAAGAGGACAAGTTTATGATAATGGGTCTAATATGAAAGGAAAACATCAAGGTGTGCAAAAATGGTTTTTAGATATTAATCCTAGATCATTTTATACTCCATGTGGTTGTCATAGTCTAAATTTGGTACTTTGTGATATGGCTAATTGTAGTCCTAAAGCTACATCTTTTTTTGGAGTGCTACAACATATATATACCATATTTTCTTCATCTACTAAAAGATGGAACATTTTACAAGATCATATCCCTAGCCTAACTCTTAAATCATTGTCACAAACACATTGGGAAAGTCGTATTGGAAGTGTAAAAGCTTTAAGATTTCAAACTTCACAAATAAGAGATGTTTTATTGAAATTAGGTGAAGTTAATGACGAACCTAAAATAAAAAGTGAAGTTGATTGTTTAGCAACTTATGAGCTTGAAAATTTGGAGTTTTTATTAGGCATAACTATTTGGTATGAGATATTGTTTGCGGTAAACTCAATTAGTAAAAATATTCAATCAAAGGATATGTGTATCGATGTTGCTACACAACAATTGAAAGGTCTTATTTCATTTTTTGAAAAATATAGAGAAGACAGATTTGAAAATGCTTTAAATTTCTGCCAAAGAAATTGCTATAGAAATGAATATAGAAACCAAAGTTCCATGAAAAACGTACTATTCATAGAAAGAAACAATTTGATGAGATTATTGACAGTGAAGTTGTAAAATCTCCCAAGAATCATTTAAAATTGATTACTTCTTGTACATAATAGATAAAGCAATCACTTCATTTTAAAGTATATTTGAACAATTTAAAATGTATCAAGATATTTTTGGTTTTCTATTTACTATTGAGAAGTTAAGGTCATTGGATGATGAAAATTTAAAAGAAAATTGTCTTAACCTTGAACGTTCATTAAAACAAAATGACAACTTTGATATTGATGGATTAGATTTATTTACAGAACTAAAATTTTTAAGAGAAATTCTAAAAGTGGAAAATGATACACTAATTGACATACTTAATTATATAATAAAGCTTGATTCTTTTCCAAATGCATATATCGCTTATAGAATAATGTTAACGATTCTCGTAAGCGTTGCTTCAGCAGAAAGAAGTTTTTCAATAGTAAAATTAATAAAATCTTATCTAAGATCTCAACAAAGATTAAATGGACTAGCTTTATTATCGATTGAAAAAGGTTTGTTAAATGAAATCGATTACAATAATTTAATAAATGATTTTGTATCCCAAAAAGCACGAAAGATAAACTTTAAATAAAAATATAATAATTTTAATAACTTTTTATTATTTACTTTAAAAGGCCTCACTTTAGAGTTCGTTTTAGGCCTCCAAAAGCATTGGGCCGGCCGATGAAGACATATGCATGTTGTCTTATTGTACGGTACCATATCGTCTTTATTAATGTTATCTTGTTATATCAGTTAGAATCACATGTAATGTTAAAAATATAAAATATGTGACAAGATAATTATTAAAATAGCTTATAGCTTCTGCCTAAGCTGTTTGTAGTTGTATTAGGCTTGTTTTGTTGTAGTTGTATTAGCTTTGTAATCAGTTAGGCAGTTAGCTATTGTAGCTATTTCTGTTTTCCCTATTGGTTGTCTTCTGTTTTTAGTTAGTTAGGACCCTAGCTGAGCTTAGCTGATATAAATGTGACCTTGTGAGACTTGTATCAGTAACTTGAACAAAATTCAATAACAAGAAAGTACATTCAGAGTATTTCAACATGGTATCACAGAGCGATGTTGATCCTGAGAAAAAGAAAAAGCCCTCATTGGAGAAGGAGGAGCATACCTCCGACGACGGCCAGCAATCGACTTCCGCACAGAACCCTGCCTATTTCCTCAATTCCTCGGACAATCCAGGAACCCTCTTGTAGCCGCAACCCTTAATGGCGACAATTACAGAACCCGGGCCAGATCAATGAAAACTGTGCTTAGGGCAAAAACCAAATTAGGGTTCATCGATGGTAGCATCGAGAAGCCTTCACAAGATGCCTCCGATTTCCAGAATTGGGATAAGGCGGATTCAATGGTCCTAGCTTGGATATTGAATTGCGTCGCCCCTAAACTCCATGCCAGCATCTCATATGCCACAACTGCTAAGGAGATTTGGGACGATCTTGAAGAAAGATTCGCCCAAACCAATGCTCCAAGGGTTCACCAGCTATGGCGCAATCTTTGTTTGATTCAACAGGAACCGGGTGTGAGTGTGAAGGACTTCTACACTCAATTCAAGAGTCTTCTTGAAGAATTGAATGAACTACAGCCCCTACCTGAATGCTTATGTGGAGCATCAAGGGCTCTAATGAAAAGAGAAGAGGAGAACAGTGTACACCTCTTTCTGGGTAGCCTGGACAGTGAGCAATATGCTCATGTCAAGGCCACCATCCTGAATACTGAGCCTTTACCTACATTGCGCACCACTTTTAATCATGTGTTGAGAGAGGAATCATGATTCTTGGCTGAGAAAGAAAGGAACAACAAGAATGATTCAGCTGCCGCTTTCTACACCAACAACAATAACAAGAACAGAAATTGTGATGACCCTAAGCCTAAGTATGAGCACTGTGGAAAGATAGGCCATATTAAGGCCAAATGTTTTGAAATTGTTGGCTACCCTACAAATTGGGACATGAGGAGGACTCAAAGGAATTACAATAGGTCTGCAGGGCAGAACTCAGCAAACTATGCTATGCAGATGAAGCACAAGGCAGAGAGGCACCTGATGGCAGCACTGCAGGGCATGCCCTTCATGGGACTCTCATGAACCATGATAACATGGCTGGTAATGTGGATAGGCATAAAGGTCAATTTTGGGTCTTAGATAGCGGTGCATCACACCACATGACCCACCTACTTACTCTTTTAGAGGAAGTTAGAAAAATTGACAAGCCTTTTCATATTATGGTGCCAACTGGTGACACAATATTAATAGAAAAGATGGGAACTGTCCATCTAAACCAAAATATCATTTTGCATAATGTGTTATATGTTTCAAACTTTAATTGCAATCTTATATCAATTCATAAGTTGATTTATGATCTGAATTGTACAGTGGCTTACACTATTGATGCTTGTGAAATACAGGACCATGCATTGAAGAAGAAGATTGGATTAGGTAAGCTGAAGGATGGAGTCTATGTAATCAAGATAGATGCAGAGGCTTGTTCTTTAGCAGTGTCAGGAAAGGACCTCATTTCTTTGTGGCATGCAAGAATGGGGCATCCATCCAACCAAACTTTACAGTGTATTTCTCCTTTACAAAATAGCAATTTCATTTTGAATAAGATACAATGTTGTGATATATGCCACAAGGCAAAACAGTGTAGGGTTGTTTTTGATCAAAGTAAGAATAAAGAAAATGAACCTTTCAATCTTATTCACTGTGATTTATGGGGCAAGTATCATACTGCCTCTAGCAATGGTTCTCATTTTTTTTCTTACAATAGTTGATGATTACACAAGGGGAACTTGGGTTTATCTATTAAAGGACAAAGCTGAAACTAGCAACATTCTTAAATCTTTCCATAGCATGGTAAGAACTCAATTCAATAAGAGTATAAAAAGATTAAGGAGTGATAATGGCACAGAGTTCTTCAATTCCACACTTAGAAGTTTCCTTCAACAAGAAGGAATAGCCCATGGGACATCTTGTGTGGCAACCCCTCAGCAAAATGGGAGAGTGAAAAGGAAACATAGGCACATTCTCAATGTTGCAAGAGCATTGAGATTTCAAGGGAATCTTCCCATAAGATTTTTGGGGGAATATGTCCTAGCTGCCACCTATATCATTAATAGGACTCCCACCATAGCCAATAAGGGTAAGACACCTTATGAGATGTTATTTAATAGGAGTCCTTCTTATGATAACTTGAGAATCTTTGGATGTTTGTGTTATGTTAGGAATGCTTCTAAGCATAGAGATAAATTTGATCTTAGGGCTGAAAAATGTGTTTTTGTTGGATACGCCCTAGGACAAAAAGGATGGAAAGTCTATAACTTGAAGACTAAAGAGTTCTTTGTCTCTAGAGATGTAGTGTTCTATGAAAATATTTTTCATTTTTGCTCAAACACAGGGAACACTATGGATAACTCTCCAAACAGCATGAACCTTGACTCCCAAATTCCCCAAGTTTATAATAAGGAAGACTTGCCATATCATATAAGTAAGGAGGAAGAGAACAGGAATGATGTTGATCATACTAGGCAGGAGCAGGACATGCAGGGACCTAGCATCCCTGAAACTAATGTCCAAAACCAGGGGGAGTCTCAACAGACTCCACAAGGGACTGTAAGAAATGAAGTTAGGACTAGGCAGCCACCTTCTTACTTAAAAGATTATTATTGTGACTGTGTTATCAATGATCCTACACAGAAATCTTTAGAACCTACACCTAAAGCTAACATAGAATATCCCATTTCTAAATACATAAACTATGATAGCTTTACTGATAAGCCTAAGGCCTACCTAGCAGCTATTGCTCAGCAAGATGAGCCAAGAAATTTCCAGGAAGCTGTACAGAATGAGGAATGGAGGAAAGCTATGGATCAAGAGATCAAAGCCCTTGAAGAAAATAATACTTGGGAGCTAATGCATCTTCCCAAAGATAAGAGAGCAGTGGGGTGTAAATGGGTCTATAAGCTTAAGTACAAAGCCTTTGGAGAGATAGAAAAGCATAAGGCTAGGTTAGTTGCTAAAGGGTACATCCAAATTAAGGGAGAACGAGACCTTTGCACCAGTGGCCAAAATGACCACTATAAGGTGCTTGCTTACTGTTGCTGTTGCAAAGGAATGACAACTCCATCAAATGGATGTGAGCAATGCCTTCCTTCATGGAGATTTGGATGAGGAGGTTTACATGGAACCTCCACAAGGTTACCCTGTTCCTAAGAAAGGGATGGTTTACAGGCTTAAGAAGTCTCTGTATGGTCTTAGGCAAGCTTCTAGAAACTAGTACTCTAAGCTTTCACAGTCCCTCATCACTTATGGTTTTGTTGAATCATAGGCAGATCATAGTTTGTTCATTTATGCCCATAACAATGTTTTTATTGCTGTCCTAGTCTATGTGGATGACCTTGTCATAGCAGGAAATGAAAGCATAGCTTGTAACAGATTTAAAGAATACTTAAGTAGGTGGTTTCACATGAAAGACTTGGGAATTCTTAAATACTTTTTAGGCATAGAACTAGTAAGAAATAAGACTGGCATGTTCCTTTGTCAAAGAAAGTATACTTTGGATATTTTGAGTGAGTGTGGAATGCTTGGTTGCAAACCAGCTTCCTTCCCTTTAGAACAGAATCAGAAATTGGCTTTGGAACAAGGGGAACCTTACCCCAATCCATCTCAATATAGGAGATTAATTGACAGGCTCATATACTTAACTATAACTAGACCTGATCTAACCTTTTCTGTCCACATTTTGAGTCAGTTTATGCAGGATCCAAAGCAAGCACATTGGAATGCAACACTTAGAGTTCTAAGGTATCTCAAGACCACACCTGGGCAAGGAATCATTCTGCCAAGGGAGAATGATCTACAACTTACAGCATACTCAGACTCGGATTGGGACACTTGTCCCATAACTAGGAGGTCCATCACAGGGTACTTAATGAAATTAGGGACAACACCTATTTTCCGGAAGACAAAGAAGCAAACTACAGTATCTAGATCTTCCAGTGAGGCCGAATACAGAGCTATGGCCCATGCCACTTGTGAAATTCTATGGCTACACAGTCTTCTCAAAAGCTTGCAAGTTGATTTCAAAATGCCAACTGCACTGTATTGTGACAATCAAGCCTCCATACACTTAGCTGCGAATCCAGTGTATCATGAAAGAACAAAGCACATTGAAGTGGATTGTCATTTCAACATGCAACACTTAGAACTAGGGGCAGTAAAACTAGAATACATATCCACAAGGTTGCAGCAAGCAGACATATTTACCAAAGCTCTAGGAGCAAAAATGTTCAGAGAATTAACTAGCAGGATAGGTGTTCAATCATGTCACACTCCATCTTGAGGGGGAATATTAAAATAGCTTATAGCTTTTGCCTAAGCTGTTTGTAGTTGTATTAGGCTTTGTTTTGTTGTAGTTGTATTAGCTTTGTAATCAGTTAGGCAGTTAGCTATTTTAGCTATTTCTTTTTTCCCTCTTGGTTGTTTTCTGTTTTTAGTTAGTTAGGACCCTAGCTAAGCTTAGCTGATATAAATGTGACCTTGTGAGAGTTGTATCAGTAACTTGAACAAAGTTCAATAACAAGAAAGTACATTCAGAGTATTTCAACAATAATATTGGGGAAAATAGAATACGATACACCAAAATGAGGCACCTTAAAATTTAGAAGTAGTTTGATTTGCCAATCAAGGTAAGCAACATTTTTGTTTATGTGAAAGGTAAGCAACATTGCCTCCGAGAACTCTTTGCTATTGGTATTGTCTCATTAGCAAAAATGCCAATGGCCAAACATCAATAAGTCAAAAAAATGTGAAGAACAATGACATCCCATTTTTAAGACCTCACACGTAAAATGAAGAAAAATTTGTTGCTTAGGTTTTTTATTACACGAATATTGGATATTTTATTTTAAAATTTCCAATTTAGAAAGTTTTTCATTTTTCTTTGTTATAATTACTTTTTTCCCTAAATAACTCTTATAATATTTTTATTTCCTTTTATTATTTTTAATGGCATAGCTTACCTTGTGCCTTTCTTTTGTTTTTTGTTTTTTCACACCAAGGGTATCCTAGTGATAATCAGAAACAAATTTCTTTCGAGGCGTAAAAATCACCGGAATGAATTTTATTTTCTCACAATAAAGTCCTTTGCATTTTTTTGGGTGGGTGGTTTTATTTTTTCTTCAGGCGTGGGAGTTAAGTTTATGCTATCTCTGTTAAACATTTTTTAGGGGTTTGAGTATCGCTTATACTCAATCTTGCTTCTTTATATATGAGTAATGATATTTAAACACAAAAATGGTGTCCAACACCGTATAAAAGTACTCTTCCCCATTTATTTATTATTTTCTTCTCTCTCATCATGTATTTCATCGCTCCCAAAACACTCATAAGCTCTACGGTGTCTATACAAGGTGTCCAAATTATGTGTCCAAATATCTTTACTCTTTATATATATATATATATAATTCCTTTTGGTCTTCCAAAAAAAAAATTTAAGTCCTTTTACATGAATTGAACCCCCACATGGTTAAGGAACCAATTATTTTTTATTCGGAACTTATCCTAATTAGCCCTATGGGCCGAGTGGGTCCACCAGAGTATCCTCATGGCTTACCCTTCAGGCCCGCTATGGGACTAATCTCTGGTTCGGTTGATTTGGCATGATTTTACCCATTGGTTCTCAGCCTTCCAATGAGAGTGACTACACAAGGATTCGAACCCGGGCTCACTACAAAAAAGGGGGTATTACCGATGGCCTAGAACCGTTGGAAACGAAGAAAAGCCGTCGGAAAACTGCATTTCCGAAGGAATTTCCGATGGACCCAATTCCGTCGGTACTAGGAGCGTAGGAAAGGGTTTCCGACGGATCTGGCCAGTCCGTCGAAAATTTTCGACGGCCTTGTCCATTGGAAAACTCGTCACACAGATCCCGAATTACCGACGGATATGTCCGTCGACAAGTGCCAGTGGAAGTTACCGACGGGTATATCATTTGGAAACTCTAAACTACATTTACCGACGAACTTTTCCATCGGAAACAAGTTTTTATTTTTTTATATTGATTTTTTTAATTGATTTTTTTATTTTAATTTGTTTTATATTAATAATTAATTATTATTTGTAATTAATTTTTTATTAAATTTTAAATTTTAAATTTTGAATATTAATTATTATTATATTTTAATTAAAAAACAAAATTGAAATTACAAATAAAATTTAAAAAGCAATTAAATTAAAATTCATTTAAAATAAAAACAAACTCAACATATAATCCATACATAAAATATTCGTCTAGCTACAAAACTCTACTATGAGTATGTTTGGGAAAGATTATTTTCCCTGGTTTCAGTTGTTTTTTAGCTTAAAAGCTGTTTCATAGATAATCTGTTATGTTTGGCATTTTGCTTAAATTTATAAAAAAGCTTTTTTTAGGGAAAAAAAAGCTGTTTTATGCCATCTAGTTTTTTCTAGCTTAAGATTATTGTGATATGATTATTTTTCATTCTCAAAACTCTCTTCCCTGTTTACCCCTATAAAACTACCTTCTAAACAAATATTATTAAATTATACAAATAACTCCATACCCTTTTTCGTAATTTATTATATAAAAGTGATTTTTATTTACACCACCCAAACGAAATAGATTATCTTAAAATCGCTTTTCAGCAAACAGTCTCAAACAAAAACAATTCTGATTATAATCGATTATCACAATAATCGATTATACAAAAATTGATTATCAGCATAATCTTTTTTTTCCAGCTTTCCCAAACACACTCTATATCTATAACTATCATAATACCCATCACCATAATATCCATCATCGTCATCCTGGCGGGGGGAGTCTACCGGCGTCAGATGACCATCAGGCTACAGCTCAGAAGACAGATCGACATCATTCGGCTCCGATGGTGGATAGGTAGAAGTAGTGGAAGGTTGGCTGGCATGGAGGACCCCCTGCAGAGCGTTGCGCTTGTCTGGTGGGAGGAAATCGAGCACAGCAGTCATGACATTAGAGAATGTCTCCATCTGCTGCATCCTGCGCTCGTTCGCCTCCCTCTGCTGCTGCACCTCCTGCCTCAGCCGCTGCACCTTCTCCTTGTCCTGTGAGCCGGAGGATGTAGGCTCCCGAATGGTCAAGCTCGGCGTCGACCCCCGACGGATGGACTTGGCTAGGGTCGCAGTACTGTAAATCCGCCCTTTCTTCTTCCCGCCCGCCACATCCATCCAAACCTGGGTTTGTAGTCGCTCAACCTCGGCGGGGTTCAGCTGGGAAGGATCCGAGGCAGCCTCAGATGCTACTTGACTAAACCTGGCATTGTACTCCGTCTGCGTTCAATACATTACAATCAATATATTATTAAACTACATATATATATATATTAATAATAATAATAATAATAATAATAATAATAATAATAATAATAATAATAATAATAATAATAATAATAACAACAACAACAACAACCTATACTTTAAATGTAAAAAGACACTTTAGCTCACCACTGTCTGACCTCTCATCAACAAATTTGCCGTTGTCTGAGCGAATATGCATCTACTCAAAGACCGTAGGGACATCAACGGACCGGGCAAGCGCTCATGCCTGCAACCGACACACGAATAAAACCAATTAGTTATAAAATAAATTTTTATAAAAAATAAACAGTTTATAAATAAATTACTTATATATGCATACCATGTTAATGGCATGCTGCATGTGGCTAATCGAACCACCAGTATGCATGCTCCCACCCTTCTCGGAAGCCCGATTCCTCTTCGCCTGCTGACACTTCAGCTTGTAAGCTGAAGTGTCCCAATACGCACATAGTTGGGCTCAGATGTTGGGCCCGATGTAAATCGAACGTATCCAGGTCTCCCTACGTGCCCGGAGCATGTCCCTCAGTCGAGTAGCTGCTCGGTCGTCAAAGATAGCACGTATCTCTGAGGCATGCTCCGGTAACCAGCGCACAAGCTCCTGTTAACAAAGAAAAAATATTAATAACATTATACAAATATATATATATATATATATATATATATAAAATGCGTGAAAAATAAAGGGAAAATTACATGAAATAATAAACAACAACTTACCCTGAATCGTCTGAAGATAGATCCCGATTGTCCTTGGGGATCACCCCCATAATGGCCAGAAGCGATGATACTGCGCCTTGATGGCGTATGTAACGTGCTTCGATCCCACTTTCAATGGGATGAAGCTGAAAAATTTATTATTTTATTAATTCAACAATATAACAACCAACAAATATATACTTATTGAATAGTAACTAAATAGTCAAAGTTAAAAAATATTAGATTAAATAAAACTTACGATCCAGAAACAGGCCGGATCCATGGTCGATGGTCGATCCTCAGGTGCGGGAACCCTCGCCCACTTAGGCAGGTCCTCTGTTACGGCCGACTTCTGTATAGACGATGATGATGGAATGGCCGTGTCGTGACCGTATGCGGGCGCGGATGATGAGGATGCAATGGCCGTGTCCGGCTGTGGCATCACCCCAGGAGTCGGCATAAATGATAATCCTGCTGGCTATGAGACCGGCGTAGTCGATGATGGTGGTGGTGCTGGGTGTGGGTGTGGTGCGGTGTGGATCCACTAGCGGGCGGCGAGTAACCGGCTAGTGCGCGTCGTGGCGCAAAACGGGTGGAGGTCTGGACATGGGTGGAGGATGGGGTAGAGTGGGTCGGGGATAGTGTAGTATGGGTAGGGGATGGTGTAGTATGGGTCGGTGAGGGTTTAGAATGGGTGGGGGAGGCTCCTGTAGGTACCGTTGGGGTGGCTGCGGAAGGGATGGGGTGGGTGCGGTGGGTGCTGAGGGACCTGTAGCAAAACGAGCAAGCATCTAGGACTTGACGGTGTATCGTCCCCGCTTAGCCTTCCCATTCCCCTTATTACCGCTAGGTCGTGGGGGGCTGGGCGGCTGTCCTCCTGATACTGACACATCTATTTTTATAGCACAATTATAAATCAATGTAAAAACAATAAATCAATCGACATCTACCAGACTAATCTAAGCAAAATATTTAAAATACAACAATATTTGTCAAATCGTACATTTAATTGTATAAGAAAATATTTGAAATACAATAAAAATAACTTAACAATAAAATTCCTATTCAGACTCGGTATCGTTATCTGATTGTAAGTCCGACTCTTCTTCTTCTTCTTGCATTGAATCATTGTAACACCTCGTTTTTCGTAAATAAGCTTAGTGCTTTCATATATGTTATATATATGTTTGTATATGCTTATTATTATTATTATTATTATTATTATTATTATTATTATTATTTTTTATGTCTAAGTTCATGTTTGAGAAAGTTTCGCCTTAGAAAGGTTCAACCTTTTTAGAGTCCTAGTAACTTGTGTCACCGTTTTGGCTATATCTTGAGTTCTAGATGTCCGATCGAGGTGATCTTTATGGCATTGGAAAGCTAAGAGAATTATATACAAGTCTTATTTTATGTGTTTTGACCAAAGAGGTCATCTAGGTGGTCTTGTAAGGCATTGTTTCAGCGCACCGTGCTCAACAGTTGAGCACGGCCGTGCTCAATAGGGAGCAAGGCCGTGCTCAGGTATCAGAGTCCTTAAATAGAGCAGTTTCGTGATGGTTACGAGCCAAACCCTATTTTGGCACTTTGGGCAGTTTTTGTGGGGCAAACACCTCTTCTCTCTTCCTCCCCTTGAACCCCTTTGATGCCCTTGGTGTTCTTGCTCTAGTTTTGATAGATCTTGGTTGGTCTTTGTCAATCATAGAAGGTAATGGTTCCTTCCCTCTTTAGTACCCTTTCTTGTTTTGATTTGGGAAACTAATTGGTTAACCTTTTGTTTGACCAAGGCTTGGAAAGCTAGTCAAGCCGCTTGAGGGAAACACGTTGGTTCTTCATTTGGGTGGCTAGTTGGCTTTCGTTGGTTGGAATCTTCATACCAGGTATGGGGAGAAGGAATAGTATTGATATGTAGGCGTTGGGAGTAGCGTAAGATGAAGGGTTAACCCATGACCCTGTCCTATGTTGTTTGTCTATTCGATGTTAATTGATGTATGTATGATATGATTATAAGGTTAATGGCATGCTTTAATTGTTGCACCATTTGATGTTGATTATTGATGATGTATGATTGAATGTTATTGGTATGCCCAATTGAGTATGATGTTTAATGATACCATGAATGTTCATGATGATGATGATGCTATTATGATGATGATGATGTTGTTATGATAATGGTGAGACTGTTATGATAATGATGATGATGTGGTGCTCTGAATGAGTGTTGATTGTTGGGGATGTTAATGCCAAAAATGACGTTAATAAGACTCTAACCAATTAATAGGGCTTATTAATGATGTTAAGACGTTAAAATACGTTAACGATGATAATAAGATTTAAGGGATATTTTCCCAGTTGTTCATAAGACATGAATATAGTGTGAGAGGTAAGGTTATGTTCATAGGGCTTAGTTAAAGACCCTATGATTGATTAGTGAGTGTTCTAGAAGCGTTAATGACGAAGCTGTGATTAAAGGATTAATTCCCCATGATGATAAGACATGAATATTAATGAAGAACAGTTAAGATTAATGAAGCTGATGTTTGATGGATTAGTTAAAAGCCAATAGGTTGAATCTGTGATCTGTCCCAAGGATTTGGGAAAGGGTTTCTGACCCTTTCTGCTCAGATCAGTACGGCCACACTCCATCGAGCATGGTCGTGCGTAACAGGGAGTACGCCCGTGCTCCAGTTTGAAACCCAGAGCAGGGTGTGCAATTGAGCACGCCCATGCTCAGCAGGCAGCATGATTGTGCTTGCTTGCAGGTCCAGCATGCTCGTGCTGAAGGTGAGCACGCTTGTGCTCACCTGACCAGAACAGAACCAGAATGCTGAAAACAGGGGTTCTACCCCAAAGTATCCAATTAATGAAAGAAGACACCAAACAAAGAAAAGATGAGTTAGATAACTTAAAGATGTTGTTCTGTACCTTGGTAGCCGAGTGGCCAAGGGGGCCTTAATACTTAATGGTCAATGTGTTGAGCTCTGTACCTGATCAGTCGGAGTGTTAATAATTAAAGTGGAAAGATGATGTTCTGTACCTTGGTAGCCTAGCATTCGCTCCAAGGGGGCCTCAATAGCCGAGTGGTGAGGTGTTAAGCACTGGTGCTTCTTGGCCATAGTGTTGTTGTTTTGTACCTTGGTAGCCGAGTGGCCAAGGGGGCTTTGATGCAAAATGTCAAGGTTGTTAAAAGATATTGGACCTTGGTAGCCAAGTGGCCTCTGGTGCTTTTTGGCCAGAGTGTAAGTGAAAAGAGTTTGTGATAAAAGATTTAAAGGCTAAAGATGAAAGATAACGTTGATGATGATGAACTTGGGTAGCCGAGTGGCCCAAGCGGAGGTGGTGATTGTTGGTTGTGCGCTGTGTTCCTCATTCATGCATTGGAGTAGCGTTGCATCACATAACATACCTTGTTTGGAATCTATTATATATACAAAGTAGAATGTCTCCCTCTCCACATGTCGTTCTCTCAGTATGTCCACCTCAGCAATGTCCTATGTGTCGTCCATAGCATGAAACAAGGGGATGATTGGGCTGGTCATAAAATGTTCAAAAGGAATGTTTTCAAATTCAAATTTCATTTGGCCTTCAAAAGGAAATAATTTCCCTACATTAAACAGGTATTTATGCTACACCTCATATTTGAATGTTAAAATTTAAAGACAATAAATTTCCAGATTCCGAAAAAAGAAAATAATAATGCAATATTGAGATGTATACGTCCAACATTGATTATAATTAAACGTCGAGATATCAGGATATTGAATTAAATTTTCATAATATCTGAGCAAATTCAAGTGAGCAATTTAAATAAAAAAAATAAGACATTAATAGATTTCAATAAATTGAAAAATATCATATTGATATTGTCTATTCAATTCTAATCAGATTTGCATAATATCTGCACAAATAATTTAAGATTTGCTGCGACAATAAAAATTTTCCAAAAAAATCAAACTTCCTATTAAGATTTGTCATATATGGAAACTATTCAGACGATAATACAATCAATTGCAAATGAGGGGTGATTTCTTGCCCCACTTCTGATTTCATGATTTTATTGGTTTTCCTGTCCACTAATTTCGTTTAACATGTTGCCAATCTTCATTATTTTATTTGTTTCTCATCCTCTATTTTTTCTCTCCTCGAAATGGGGAGTATTTGGTGTATATAAATGTACACTGCCATATTGCAGAATTAATCATACGCTATGTTCTTTACCAGTGAAAATGGTACATTTCAAATGGGTACCTTTGCATCTTTGCTTAGTATTTTTTAATAGTTATGCACATGCAGTAGTGTACATTTTTTAAATGGCAATGCAGAAGTGATGCAACCAGCATTATTTTATATATAGGTGAAGGGATGACTACTGTCGAGAAATTTATATGTGGACATCTTTTTCATGTTCAGTGCCTCCGATCATGGAAGGCAGCAAGGATCACAGTCTGATGCTCATCCACAAGGTAAAGTCATATGATATTCAAAATTGTAGGTAAACATTGTTCATAAAACATGTTAGTAACGTGCAAATTGCATTATTGAACTGATATTATTTCCTAGGATATAACGTCTTTGGAATAAAAAATGAAGACTAGAGTTGAGTTCAAGATCCTGGCAAATAAATGCACTTGCAATCTGCACCTTCAAAACAGTTGCTACATGCTCATTTTTTTTAAATCTTCCTTTACAATTTTTTATCATACATAATCTCTTTGTCATACACTTGCAAAAATTTTCTCATTCAATACTCTTTAAAATATTTTGAATGTGATATCTGTAATATCAAATAATAATATTGCTTGCCTTGCCATTTGATATTGATTATTTTAACCAAGAACAGGAACAAGGATGACTACTGGAAGCATAGCTCAAACCGAGGATGGCAATGTGGTGGCATTTGATAATTTGGGTGCCCATCTAGCCAAACTCCAAGCTGCAGTTCAATTTCTTATGCTTCAATATGAGAAGTCTTATGTTTACCCCTCTGCAATTTATTTAGTATGGTATGAGTTTTTTTAGTAATAATTATGTTACCTTTTTTTGTTGTTAGAGGGTTAATTTGCCAATGATAGAAAATCTTATGGACCCTGCCCATGTTCCATATGCACATTATGAATAATGCGTACTCAGCAACCAAATGGCATGTATAAGATAAATCCTTTTTTTGTCAAAAAAAAAAAAAAAACTCTTTAAGTAAATTTCTAATTTATTTTATATATGAAATTTGGACTATAAGATTGACAAAACTGTGCCAGGATGAAGGTTCTATGTGGAACAAAATTTGAATCTAGATTTTGATTTATATCTTCTCCATGTTGTGGTAATTCCTGATGTAGTTTATGAACACTTTAGCAAGTTGACTACTTGGTTCCATTATTCCAAAAATATGTAATGGTTTTTTTTTTTGTCACAGTAATGGTTTAATTTTAAAAGATTATAATTCAGTTAAATTTAAGATTATACAGATTTGGATCCAATTGATTTAGTTAACTAAATTTATAATGTTCTATCAATCATTCAGTAAACTAATAAGATGCAATAATTATACAATTAATAGTCAACTAATTTCATTCAATGACAACATCCACAGCAACGAATCCTACATGTCGCACATACCACAAAGCAGGGGATGACATGACTGCTATTCAATTTCCCTTCAAAACGAAATAATTTTCCTGCATTTAAATGTTCAATCCTACATGTCGCTCATACACACAACTCATATATATAGTATTAGATGTTCAAAACAATACATAACCAAGGCAATGAGAAAACAAATGGTTAATGCTAATTTATAATTTTGTTTTAGAAAAATAAATTCACTATAAAACATTATATTGAGATAAGTGGAATAGCAACGTATTGAGAGAAATGTCAAATGTTAAAATCAACATGGTAGATAATTATATTTTTTAAAAATGGTTAACTTGCACCGGAAAAGTGAAGAAATAAATCAAATAAATTTTCAAGAGAGAAGAAAATTAATAATATGATAGATAAATATATTTTATAAAAATAGTTATTTTGCACGGGAATAGAGGAGAAATAAATAACATAGATTTTCAAGAGATAATAAAAATAATAATATGCTAGATAATATATATTTTATAGAAATGGTTAACTTGCACAGAGAAATAGGATAAATAAATCAAATACATTTTCAAGAGATAATAAAACAAATAATATGATAGATAATTATATTTTCTCAAATTGGTTAACTTGCATGAGAAAAAAGGAGAACTAACACAAATAGATATTCAAGAAAGAATAAAAAAATATGATAGCTAAATATGTTTTCTAAAAATAGTTAACTTTACACAAGGCACAGAGGAAAAATAAATCAAATACATTTTTAAGAGATAAGAAAGAAAAATATGACAGATAAGTATAGTTTCTAAAAATGTTTAACTTACATTGGAAAAGAGGCAAAATAAATCAAATCGATTTTCAAGAGAAAAGAAAAAAATAATAGATATTATCAAAGAAAAAATAAAAAAAATAATAGAAAATATAATATATTTTCTAAAAATGGTCGACTTGCATAAGGCAAAGACAGAAATGAATCAAATACATTTTCTAGAGAGAAGAAAAAAAATGATATGATAGATAAATATAGTTTTTAAACATGGTTAAATTTCACGGGAAAAGAAGATAAATAAATCAAATATATTTGCAAACAATTAAAATATTAATATGATAGATAAATATATTTTCTAAAAATGGTTAATTTGCACCAGACAAAGAGGAGAAATAAATCAAATAGATTTTCAAGAAAGAAGAAGAAAAATATCATGATAGATAAATATATTTTCTAAAAATGGTTAACTTGCAGGAGAAAAGAGAAAAAGTAAATCCAATAGATTTTGAAGAGAGAAGAGAAAAATATATGATAAATAAATATATTTTCTAAAAATAGTTAACTTGCAGAAGAAAAGAGTTTAAATAAATATGAAATTACCAATTAGATAACCTTATAAATCAATAATTTTTGGTATATCATTCCCCATAAAAAAAAATTTAAAACTAAAACCATGAAATCATCAATTATATATTTTTCGATAAAAACCTAAAAAATTATCATATTCCCCGTGCATGGCACGGGTCCATATACTAGTGTGTGTGTGTATATATATATATATATATATATATATGATGAAACATTTATATTTGATATGCTATGTTTATATGATGCATGTTCATCTTGCTAACTACTTCCATGCCGTTATGTTGATATATATGTTTCTTACTCCACGTCTTTTGTCTTTGCATGTACCCCTTCTTGTGTTATGCAGAGGACGGTGAGCAGTTTGCTGAGGAGTGACTCTGAGGAGCCGCTTCTAGAAGTTTAGTTTATGTTTAGTTTAGTTGTTATCCGAGTTGTTTTATCGGATCGGTTATACCAGCTCTGTAATGTAACATCGGGGTTGGGTTAAATGTTTTGTTTATGTTAATGTATCTTTCAAACATGTTTTATTTTTCGCGTATGATGTTTTGTTTCAATGTGGTATCTTCTACCCGTTGATTTTCATTTTATAATAAATGATATGCATGTGTTTATCTATTTTTCGAAAAAACTAAATTATTTCCTTCTATGTTATCGCTTTATAAATACATGCGGGGTAGAGGGTGTCACAATCATCACTTTGGATTTCTTCATCTGATGATGCATGTATCGATGATTGATTACCCATGACCACTTTTTCCCTTCATTTGCAGATCCCAACATGCCAGTAATACGCTCGACCTCAGTTGCTTCATTAACATGTGATGATTCATCCGCTTGGAAGGGCGTCTCCTCCTCTGCATCATCGATTTCTATGCGACCCCTAGGCTTGGTAGTGATAGCAACACACCAACCTCGTTTGTCCGTTCGCATAGGGTTTTGACATGCACATCTCGGGAGGAAGATTGTACGGTGTAACAATCACTGGCCAACATGAATATGGCGAGGCTGAAGCCTGAGTGTACGGGGTAAAACCATCTGAGTACAGCCGAAGTAGTACATTACGAGGATCTGCTGCAAAATCAGGGTGTACCCGATCGAAATGCTTCTAGGCTTCACCATCAGAAGGGTGGCGTATAACGCCCGTAGTTCCTCTTTTTTCATAATGCCACCACATCTGTCCCGCAACCTTGGAATTATTGGTAGATAGAACATTGCCTTCATAGGAACTGGTTTGTTCTTACTATGGTCACTACTTTGAACGCGGTATCTGGGTGTCTGACAAAAATTACATTCTTCCAGCGCGATGTCATTTGTGCTCGAAGCACTGTCATAATGTAGCATGCACCCGTTTGGACAACAATCAATCTTTTTAGCCCCCAACGCCAGTTTCAACACCAACCGCTTCGCATCATAATAACTTTTTGGCAACAACTCTTTGAAGGGTGTCATATCTTGAAGCATTTTACAAAAAACTCCAAACACTGCTCGGGGACATTCCAATTGGACTAGCAAGCTAGAAGCCTAACACAAATTGATAATTTTAAATCTGACGCCCCTTCAATCAATGGCTTAATTGTCTCTAACAATATGTTGTAGAATCTCTGTTCCGATTCATTAGGAGGCTCTTTCATGTCATCAGACTCATTCGCCTCGAAATTCTCATGTTGCCCAAGACAATCATCCACCATCATATACATTGACTGAGTTAGGTCATATAGGACCTAATCATCCACCTTCTGAATTTTTTTATTACAAATTATCCATTAATAGTTTACTATTAGTCAATTCCTATAAATTAAATTAGAATATTCATTCCTTAACGTGAGCCATTTTCCACAACCTCTTTCCTCCTCATTGAGTCACACAGTGTCATTTAAGTTATGCAGTTTTTAAATTTTAATATATTTTCAATTTTTACAATTTTTGCATATCATTCAATTATTTCCGTTTAAATATTTTTATTTTCAGGACAAAGATTTCTAAAAAAAAAAAAAAAAAAAAAAAACATGTACCTGTGTGTGTATATATATATATATGCTTTTAAAAATATTAAATCTCTTAGTCTAGTATGGTTGTAATCCCTTCACTAGTTTTAAATTTTTAACATCTCAAGAATGTTTTGTCAAAAAAAAAAAAAATCTCTAGAATGAAATCCTCTTTTGTGTGGAAAAAAAAAACGAAAAGAATGAAATCCTCTTTAAAATTTCACAATTTAAGTAGACTGATTAGGAAAGAGGCATACATTATACAAGCAGTATTTCTGGGTGGTATTTAGCACATTGGATTTGGTCCTAATGGAGTCCAAATGGACTTGTTTGATCCTAATAGAGCCCAAATGGACTAGTTAGGTCATATAGGATCTAATTGGGCCAATTGTCTCGACCAGCCCAATTGTACTTCTTTGGTCCTAATGCAGCCCAAATGGACTTGTTTGATCCTAATAGAACCCAAATGGACTTGTTAGGTCATATAGGACCTAATTGGGCCAATTTCCTCGACCGGCCCAATTGTACTTCTTTGGTCCTAATGGAGCCCAAATGGACTTGTTTGATCCTAATAGAGCCCAAATGGACTAGTTAGGTCATATAGGACCTAATTGGGCCAATTGCTTCGACCGGCCCAATTGTACTTCTTTGGTCCTAATGGAGCCCAAATGGACTTGTTTGATCCTAATAGAGCCCAAATGGACTAGTTAGGTCATATAGGACATAATTGGGTCAATTGCCTCGACCGGCCCAATTGTACTTCTTTGGTCGTAATGGAGCCCAAATGGACTTGTTTGATCATAATAGAGACCAAATAGACTCAGTCTCCCAATGGGAATGACTACACAAGGATTTGAACCGGGGTTCCCCAGGTTCTCCTCCTTATGGGGGCAAGTTGCTTCCACTTGAACAACACCCAATTGGTTAAGGAACCAATTATTTATCACGTATGTTGGGCGTTATTGGTACTTTGTCCCATTAAACCTTCAATTATCACTGCACAATTATTTTCAATACACTTCTTGATTCTTGATCACTTTTAATTCCATTCCCGATGCTGTTTCATTTGTCTTATAGAATTTGTCTTTGAAAGAAAATGTGTCCTAAGAACATTGTTTAAGAAGTATAAATTAAAGAAGTGCTCTCTCCGGTCTCTATTATAAGCAAAAATTGAATAAAATACACATATTAAGGTGGTTAGTTGATCTCATTTAAAAGAGTCACTGGGAATAAAAAAATTAAGTTTGTTACCTAAATTACCCTTCCTTTTGTTTACTAAGCTTGTGTTGTTGAGAATAAAAAGAGTCATTGGAAAACAAAATTTGTATTAAATGAAAGATATTTTGAGAATAACTTCATTAAATAGGATGGAAGTAGTTGAAATTTGCTTATATTTTGGACCAAAAAAATTGGAAATTTTTGCTTATATTGTGGACTGGAGGGAGTAAGTTTTTATGAGAGATGTTGTGTATTCAATACATTGAGAAGAGATATATTTAATTTTTCAATGAATAATTACCTTGCTTGAAATTCATAAACAAAATCCTTAGGATGCTTGTTAGCAAGACCTTTTTTGAATTGCATTATAAGAGATTAAAACAATAAAAATGACATTGCCTTTAATTTGTTAGTTGAACGGTTGAATCAAAGCTGGTCATGGACTTCCAAAGAAATATTAAAAAGGCCTTCTCATAGCAAAGCTCCAGTGCCCGTTCTGATTCTTCCTTCGGTCAACTGGCTTGATCACAAAGAAAAGTAAAAAGGCATTGCCTTTTTTGTTGGTTTGAAACCTTTCACCGCTGGAGCTTTCTAAAATTCCATTATTTTTCTTTGAATGTGCAGTATATACTTTTCTTGCTACTCTAATTATCTAGAATTCTATTCTAGAAGAGTATGTTGAATTGTGAAGGATATTCATGTTATTAAAAGTAAAAAACAATAGTATTTTGCCCACATCATATTGGCTTTCTTTCTTTTCATACACATTTTTCATATTATTTTTCTAATAATCTTAATGATCAGCAGGATTCTTTTTGCTTGCTTTTGTTAATTGGTTTCACTTTCATGGGAAGGAACTCAAGGCTGCTAGGGCAAAGGCAATCGTCGCTGAGACAAAGGTTGTGGAAAACAAAAAGATGTATGACAATGGAAATAAGATGACTTTAAGACATATTTCAAAACCATGAATCAGTTTCACAACAAACATGTGTTCTAATATGATATTTAGAGTAAAAAACAAGGCTAACAATCTCTTGAGAAAGTTAGAAACTGCAAGTTAAGGAGATCAAATGTCGAATGACTCTTAGTGATCTTTTCATGTTTTTTTCTTTCTTTCTTGGAATTGAGAAGACATATATTTTAGTCTTTTTCCAAGATTATTAGGTTCTCTTCTCATGAGTTTAAATTATTAAGATCATAAATATTGTTTGACATCTCAATATATTTAAGGAAGTTAGATTAGACTCTCTAAAATTTGTTGGAACATGTGAGTTCCCCTTTGCGTTTTGCTATCTTGATGAGAATTGAGATCGAAGGAGGAAAAAATTATTGGTTTTTTTTTTTGTTACAAGAAAAAATTATTGGTTTGATCACTCAGGATCAAATTAAGCTTCAAGAGAAATAATAGAAAATACTATTTATTTGCTTTTGTGGAATCATCAAAACCATAATTGTTGTTAATAGTTAATACTCTTTGATTATTGATTTTTCTTGCATCTAATTTTTTTTTTTCTTTTTTGGGAATTCTTGCTTTTAAATTCGAAGTGAAAGAAATGGGTCAAGTAAATATATATGGTTTTAATCAATGAGGTACTGATCTAGTGGAAGCAACTAGCCCCCGTAAGGAGGAGAACCTAGGGAACCCGGGCTAAGCATGAGTAGTTACTATTTGGAATATTCTAACGAATTCCCACTACTCAAGGCCACCTCAGCTTGTTACAAACAGAAACTAAAAGGTGTGCGTGAAATAGTCATCACATGAAAATACAAGGAAAATAGGGGAAATAACCATAAGGTAAAGTATAAACGATTACAATATGTAAATACTGTAACAATAACCAGCCCTTCAAAAACACTCTTGTCCTCAAGGGTGGAAGTTTGGGAATTTTTTGAGGAGATCATAGTAGAATTCCCAAGTTGCAAAGTCACTAGGTAAACCTTTCCATTTGGCCAATACTTTCGTGGCAACTATGCGACCCCTTTTAACCATTTTCCTGTCCAAAATTGCCTCAGGTTCACCTTTTGGGGAGATGGAATCATGAAGATGAGGCAAAGGATGAGTAGTGTTGGAAGTGGGGTCACGACACAGTTTCAACTGAGATACATGGAAAACATTGTGTATCTCAGAAGAAGGTGATAACTCCAGCTGATATGCAGTCTCTCCAATGCGATCAGTCACTTTATAAGGGCCATAAAACTTGGGCAGAAGCTTGTGATGTGCTTGGTGTCGGATGGAAAACTGTTTGTAAGGTTGCACCTTGAGGTACGCAAAATCTCCAATATTAAACACCCTGTCACTGCGATTCTTATTCGCTTGTTGAGTCATGCAGTTCTGAGCTCGAAGCAAATGGAATTATAGAAGTTGAATTACAGCTTCTCTACCATTAAGGGTTCGGTCTACTGCGGCATTATTTGCTTCCCCTAGGAGATAAGGCAAATGAATTGGTGGTGGTTGTCCATAGACCACTTCATAAGGTGTACTCTGAATGGAGGAGTGAAAGTTTGTGTTATACCACCACTCAGTCATTGCATGCCATTGAGACCAAGAAGAAGGTTTTTCAGAGCACATACATTGAAGATAAGTCTCCAAGCATTTATTAACAATTTCAATTTGACCATCTAATTGAGGATGGTAAGCTGTGGATTTGTTCAAAGAGACCCCCTGTAGTTGGAACAATTCACTCCAAACCTTGCTTACAAAAATGGGATCTCGATCACTAGTAATAGTGTTAGGCATCCCATGCAGCTTAAAGACATTATCCATGAAAGCTTGAGCAACATCAAGTGCTGTATAAGGGTGTGTTAAAGTGAGAAAGTGGGCATACTTGCTCAAACGATCAACAACCACCAAAATGACCTGTGTTCCGGAAGAGGGAGGTAGTCCTTCAATAATCCATGCTAATATCATCCCACACCTTATTAGGAATGGGTAGAGGCTGTAGGAGACCCAGAGATGCTGCCAAGTCTGGTTTACATCGCTGACATACATCGCAATTCCTCATATAGTGTTGTATGTCCATAGCCATACCCTTCGAAAAGAATAAGGACTTCACCCTAGCTATAGCGACATCTCTGTCCGAGTGTCTCCTAATTGGAGAATCATGTAACCAATGCAAAATCAGTTGCTTAAGTTCCTGATCAGCCCCAATAATAAGCTCCACTTTCCTACTTAGTTCACCACGATACCAAGTGAACTTTGGATGAGATTGGGCATTCTGCTGGAGATCTTGGATTAGCTTCTGCAAAAGTGGATCAAAGGACCAAGAGGCCTTAATAGTCTCCATAAGGCCTTCCTTAGCATTACCTAACATAAGGGGTAATAACTCAGCACCCGTTCTTCTAGACAAGGCATCCATAGCCACATTTTCCACACCTTCCTTATATTGAATTTCAAAGTCAAACCCCATGAGCTAAGATGTGACACCCTCTACCCCACATATATTTTTAAAGCAATAACATAGAAGGAAATAATTTAATTTTTCGAAATAATATAAACACATGCTTATTCTTTATAAAAGAAAACCAACGGGTAAAGGATACCACATTGTAACAAGGTCTCAAAGTGGAAAATAAATCATGTTTAAGAATAAAGACATAACATAAACGTAAACATAAACGAAAGATATAAATGAACCCAACCCCAATGTCACATTACAGAGCTGGTATAACCAATCCGATAAAACAACTCAAATAAACAAACTGAAAACTAAACATAAACTAAACTACAAGTAGCGGCTCCTCAAAGTCACTCCTTAGCAGGCTGCTCACCGTCTTCTGCATAACCAAGGAGATTCATGCAACCAAACAACGAAAGACGGGGAGTAAGAAACGTATATATCAACATAATGGCATGGAAGCAGTTAGTAAGATGAACACGCATCATATAAACATAGCATATCAAACATAATCATCTCATCATATTAATATCATATTTATATCATTCCAAACAAGGTATGTTATGCGATACAACACTATTCCACTATTCCAATGCATGAATGAGCAACACAGCGCACAACCAATAATTACCACCTCCACTTGGGCCACTTGGCTACCCAAGTTCATCATCATCATCAATCGTTATTTTTCATCTTTAGTCTTTAATCTTTTATCACATAATCTTTTCACTTACACTCTGGCCAAAAAGCACCAGAGCTCAACACCTTGACTATTAAGCATCAAGGTCCCCTTGGCCACTCGGCTACCAAGGTCCAATATTTTTTAACAACACCTTGACATTATGCATCAAGGCCCCCTTCGCCACTCGGCTACCAAGGTACAGAACAACAACACTCTGGTCAACAAGCACCAGAGCTCAACACCTCGACCACTCGGCTATCGAGGGCCCCTGGCCACTTGGCTACCAAGGTACAGAACAACATCTTTCCACTTTAATTATTAACACTCTAGCCCAAAGGCACCAGAGCTTAACACCTTAACCATTAAGCATCAAGGCCCCTTTAGCCACTCGGCTACCAAGGTACATTATTATCTTTAAGTTATCTAGCTTGTCTTTACTTGGTTTGGTGTCTTCTTCGTTATTAGAAGTGTTTGGGGTAAAACACCCCTTGTTACCGTTTCTGTGTTCTGATCTGTACAGGGAAGCATAGGCATGCTTCCCCCTCAGCACGGGCTTGCTGACTGTTAAGTCACACACGGTCGTGTTGACTGTTGAGCACGACCATGCTCAATGGAGCGTGGCCGTACTGTTTCTGGGCAGAAGGGTTGAACAACCCTTACTAAGTATCCTAGGGCATTCAAAGATCAAAACCTATTGGTTTAAGCTACATCATCAATCCTCAGTTTCATTACTTTTAATTGTTTCCATGTCTTTTACTTCCAGCTTCAATACTAACGTCCCTAAACACTCACCAATAAATCATAGGGTCTTTGACTATGCCCTATGAACATAATCTTGTCTCTCATTAGATATTCATGTCTTATGAACAAACTGGGAAAAAAATCCCTTAAATGCATTCATCTTTATTAACATCTCTTCTAAGGTCTTAACATCATTAATAAGCCCTATTAATTGGTTAGAGTCTTATTAACGTCATTGTTGGTATTAACATGCACAACAATCAACACTCATTCAAAGCACCACATCATCATCATTATCATAACAACATCATCATCATCATCATAATAGCATCATCATCATCATAAACATTCATGGCATCATTTAACATCATACACAACTGGGCATACCAATAACATCCAATCATACATCATCAATAATTAACATCAAACAATACAATAATTAAAGCATGTCATCAACATTAGAATCATATTATACATATATCAATTAACATCAAATAGGACAACAACATACGACAGGGTCATGGGTTAACCCTTCATCTTACACTACCCTCAACGCCTGCATGTTAATACTATTTCTTCTCCCCATACCTGGTATGAAGATTCCCAAACAATAACGTTGGCAAACTAGACACGTTCCCTCGAGTAGCTCGACGAGTTCCTCAAGCCTTGGTCAAACAAGAAGGAAAGAGAACAACTAATTAATCCCCAATTCAAAAGAAAGGAAAAAGGAGATTAAGGAGGGATAACTACATTACCTTAAATGATGCTGACACGCGTAACTTCTCTCCCAAACGGACTCACAAACCCCAAGAACTTCAAGGGGTTCAAGAGAAAATTAAGAAATATGAAGAGAGGCAGCTATTCTGAGGTTAACAATGTGAGAAATAGGGTTTAGGTCGAGTCTTATGGTATAAATACAAGTTAGGGCATAACGGGTTCCTATTTCAGCCCAAACTGTATATAGGTCAGTATTTTGACCATAATTTGAGCTACAAGTTTCCGATTGAGGCGTTCTTGGTGTCGTTAGAAAGCTAAGAGAAATATCTAAAAATTAACCTAAATCGGACTCTAAGATGGTCAAAATTTCGATGGAAGTTTAGTGACAGATTTGGTAGTTATTTCTAGATAGGATCCTTAGGAGATTATGATAAGATCTTAAGAGATAATCAAAAAGAGGATTATCCTATATTAATAAGGACTCAAATCTGATTAATTAAGGGACTAAAACCTAGGAGATACACTATCTCGATTTAAATACTGAATCACACGATATCTCATAATATCTTTCTTAATCACTTATTATTAATAAAATCACATATTATATATTAACATATAAAATCATATATCCATATAAGATCACATATTAAGAGACACAATCTCATATTAATGCAAATAATCATATATTAAAACACATATTATCATATGTAATATATGTAATAAAAATATTATAACACTAATAACAACAACATTATCAATTATATAAATAACAATACTAACTTCAATAATAATAATAATAATAATAATAATAATAATAATAACAACAACAACAAAAACAACAATAACTTGGAATCCATAGTAACATAATCCCTTATACGAAAATCAGAGTGTTACATAAGACATCCAAACTTGTTGGAATGGAGTGTTGAGTCTTTGTTCCAACATAAATTTGATAATTTTCTAGTCTGTTTTGATGATAAAAGTCCCATGTGATAGATAAGCTCCCCATTTTTGGATTGCATATACAATAGCTAAGGGCCCCTCTCATATATAGACATGGCCTGCTGTTTTGAACCTAATGCCTTACTAATATAAGCAATGGGATGTTTATCCTGCATCAAAAGTGCACCTATTCCTAAATAGGAAGCATCAAATTCCACCACAAATGTTTTGGAGAAATTGGGAAGAGCCAAAACAGGTGCTGTAATAAGGGCTTTTTTGAGAGTATGAAAGGCAGCAGTAGATGTATTCGTCCATTGGAAGTTATCTTTTATCAGCATATCAGTGAGAGGTTTTGCAATTCGGCAAAGTTTTGCACGAACATCCTGTAATAGCCAGCTAAACCAAGAAAATCCCTTAGCTGTTTGATGTTAATTGGTTGTGGCCAAGATGCCACCGCTTGTATCTTTGATCCATAGATACTCCCTCTTTGGTAATGAAGTGCCCAAGATATTCCACTTTGGAGGTGGCAAAACAACACTTACTTTTCTTGCGAAACAATTGCTGCTCCTGAATGGTTTGAAAAATAATCCGAAGGTGATTCAAATGATCCTCTACTATAGGGTTGTAGATAAGTATATCATCAAAGAAGATAATGACAAATCTCCTTAGGAAAGGATGGAAAATGTGATTCATTAGGGCCTGGAATGATGCAGGTGCATTTGTGAGGCCAGATGGCATGGCCAAGTACTCAAAATGGCCAGCATGAGTTTTGAAAGTTGTTGTTTTGTATTCCTCACTCGATTCCATCCTTAGTTGATAATATCCAGACTTTAGATCCAGCTTAGAATAGATTGTGGAACCCCCCCAATTCATCCTTCAAGTCTTCAATGAGAGGGATTGGAAATCTGTCCTTGATGGTGTGTTGGTTCAACCTTCTATAATCGACACATAACCTCCAAGAGCCATCCTTCTTCCTTACTAACACAATAGGAGAAGCAAATGGACTATTACTATGCTAAATCACACCTTGTGCAAGCATCTCATCCACAAGCTTGTCAACAATATCCTTTTGTATAATGGAATACTTGTACGGTCTTAAATTAAAAGGAATTGTTACTTCTTTTGAGGGAATCCTATGGTCAAAACCAGGCCGTAACTCTTTCGGATCATAAAAAATATCAGCATATTCATCAATGAATTGCTCAATTTCCCAGGGTACCTTATGTTCTGGTTCAGTTAGCAAGTGAACATTGCAAGTAGGAGACACCAACTGGTTGTTAGATTTGCCCAACTATAGAAAACGCATTTGAGCACCTTGCTGGACAACTTGAGAAAAAGATTTATTGTTGATGAGTTTGATTCCCCGAGGGCTTAGCTCCCCTGAGGACAAACCTTCTTCCACTGATAGAGAATTCCATCCTTAGCTTGTTAAAGTCCCAAAGAATTGGACCAAGTGAGCCACTGCACTCCTAGAATTAAATCACAGCACCAAAAGGGCAACACCAACACATCAGTGATGAACTCAGTTTGTTGTAAATGCCATGTAAACCCCTTACAAATGTATGGAGCTTCTAGTTTAGTACCACCACCCACTGTTACTGCCATTGGGGTTATAGCCTCCAACTTGCAACCCAACTTCTTGGCTAATTCAAATCCAAGAAGTTATGAGTGCTGCCACTATCAATCAAAGTCTGTAATAACTTCTTGTTATCCAAGCCACAGACCCGCATTGACTGATAATTTGAAACCCCGGTTAAAGCATTCATTGATAACTGAGGACTTTCAAACTGATTGTTTATCACATGCGTAGAGCCATTTTCCTCTATTATTTCTATTTCCTCATCTACTGATTCTTCATTATCCATTTCCATCACCAAGAGCTGAGACATCTTATGTTTCAATTGATGCTAGGAGTAAACAGTTCATCACAAAACATACACAAACCCTTAGCCCTACTGTCAACCATCTCAGCAGCAGAGTAAGCTCTAGGACTTTTACCAAATATTGGTTTAGGCACCTGGGTCCGAGTACTAGGATTATTGCCAAAAGTGGGTTTGGAGTTCACTGCTACTTGTTTAACAAATTGGGAATTTGGGCGATTACCAAATTTGCTGATATTCGCTGAAGATTTAGAAGCTACATGTAACTTAGCTAAATTTGAAGCATGTGCAATGGAAGTTGGGCTAAACATACGTACATGAATTTGAGTTCTGTGTTCTAACCCATCCAAGAAAATGCTCAAGGAGGGTTCTCGGGGTAGAGTTACCTGAATTAATGCCAGCTCAAACTCATTGATGTACTCTTGTACCTTGCCCGATTGTTTGACTTGAAACAGAGTAGAGAGTGGGTCTTCATAAGCTTCTCCAAATCGCAGAGTCATATCTGTAATATATTGAGGCCAGCTTGGGTAGATGTCAAATTTAGATCGCATGTAGTTAAGGTGCCATTGTAAAGCACTTCCATCTAGATGAATGAATGCTAACCAGACCTTGGACTCAGGGGGTGTATGATCCAGAGAAAAAATTGCTCACACTTATACAACCACTCCTTTACATTCGACCCATCGAACCTGGGGAAATCAATCTTAGAGATTCTTGTCGAATAGTGATTCTGATTGTAACACCCTGTTTTTCGCTGTTTTAAATAACAGGAATGCAGAGTAATATGTTTAATTAATTATTGGTGTGTTAAAAAATTATTTTAAATAAACGGAGTTTACCACTCAATTCTACTTGAATGTAGAAAGCTACGAGTAAAATTTTGGTTGAAACGACGGGCGAATCCTGGCCCGCTATTTCCACTGATAATATATTTATACTGACTAGAAGACCTAATTTTAACTCGTGAACGAAACATTTAAGATTATTATTTTATTTCCTACGATAGTGTATTTTTAGAATTATTTCATAAAAAAGTGAAATATTTATCTTTTACGGGCGAAATACGTAATCGGGTAAACGACGGAGCAAACGACGAAGTCTCTTGGAGCCGATAAATAGTTTTCTTATAATTTTAAGTTGATTCATGTGGAGGAGTCACACTTTTGTGCCAAATTAGAGAATTTGCACTTAAGTCCTTGAACTTTCTCTTAATTGCACTTTGGACCCTAAGTTAGTTTCTATGCTTTTCCAAGTGAATTAGGCCAGAATCTTAGAGTATGAATTCCACAAAATCCAATTGATGTCATAAACTCATTTTGAACTAGTTATGTTTTAATGGCTTATGGTTAACAAAATGAAACAAATGGGCTTGGACTTGGCATGGCCCAAAAATGGCGCATGGCCCATGGTGGAGGCAGCCACATTTTGCTCCTTAAGTGACTCACACATTCTACACTACTCTAGATTCATCTTCATCTTCATCCTTTCTCTCAAAAACTCCATTGTTAAGTATAACAAAAGCTTGAGTTTGCAAAAGAAGTGATTGGTTCTTGCTCATTTCCTAAGCTTCAAGAGGTGATTCTTACTTCTTTTCATCATTTATTGTCATGTTCTTCATAAAGTTTTCTATTTCCATGTCTTGATCATTAGTTTCCAATTATGTTCATCTTTATGATCATAACTTTGAAAAATCACCATAAATTGTAGAAAACTCCTAAAATAGTGAAACCAATTCCTATATGCTTATAATCATCTCTTCTATCTAAACCCAAGAGTTTGTTGAAAACCAAATCTTCCTTCCCTATTTTCTTGCTTGGGCCGAACCTAGGTCACAAAAGGAGGAAGAAATTTTAGTTCATGTTCACATAAATGATCATGGATCTTAACTCTCTAATATCTAAACATGTTGAATCCAAGGTTATTTAGCAAACAAACTCTTCCTTCCTATTTTTTTTGGCTAGGCCGAATCATCCTAGAAAGTGGCATGAAAAATTTTATTCCTTCTCTTGGAAGCAACCTAGTTAGCCTTGATAACCATCATGCATGTATTCTAAATCCATGGCTATGTTGAAAACAAAGATTTCCTTCCTTTCATACTCACCATGGCCGAACCTAACTAGGTTAGTTTGGAGGAGATTGTGTTATGTTTCTTATCAATGATCATGTATATTATCTTGTTAGTATATATGCTTGTTGGATCCAAGTTGTTGTGTCAAACCAAAAACCCTAGCCACATGAACATGTCATGGCCGAATTCTAGGTATTTGAGGGTTAGGAAGTTTTGATTCTTAACCTAGTTGTTTAGCTACTAATCCATGATCTTAGATAGTTAAGGATCCTTAATCCATAACTTAGGCATAATTGGGAAATTTTTGTCACATTAGACCCTTGGGGCCGTGACCATGTAGAAGGAATTAGGTGTTTTTAATTTCTTGTTTTGTAATTATTTGATTGTAATGGTTGAAGGTTACGTGAATACGACGGGTACGTGAACTTCGGACTTTCGACGAACAATTTTTTTCACTGAACATTCTACAAGAGGTAAGAGGGGAATTCCTAAAGGATTTTCGGATGGTCATATACCATTTGTGTTTGGTCTGTATATTAGTTCTGTGGGTGTGGTATTTGTTTTCTGCTATTTGCTTTCAGTTGATTTGTTTATTCTGTGTTTGATTATCTGCTTTTAAATTATTTATCTGCAGTTAATTGTTATGTTATTGTGATGGTATAATCTGTGTAGAATTATATTGTATGTTATTGATAAATGTTGTTTGAGAAGCCTGACAGTGATCAGTGCCAAATCGATTAATCAGATAAAAGCTTTAATAAGCTTGGTAAATTATATTCAATGTTTAATTGGCAAATATTGGAATATAATATTCATGAAATTTTTATTTGAGAATAATAAGGGATATTCGAAAAATAATATTATTTTAATGAATAATCAGTGAAAAAGTGAACTATGAGTCACAGAGAGGGCGAAACCGTGAAAATATTTTACTACTGCTAATTTTTACATAAGAAATTCCGGAAAATTATAAAATGTTATTTTATAAAATTAATTTTCAAAAATAACCTAATTATGATTTTTAAAAATTATTACAGTGGAAAAAGCTAATATTAGGCTTAACTGACGTTAAAAACGTAAATTGACGGCAAATGTTATTTTGAAACGGCAGTACGCAATTTGAACCAGTTGAGTTTTTAGGGAACTATTTTCAGGAAAACTAAGTTTTCATATCAGACGATTTTCTAGAATCAAGTTTCACTTAACTATGTTAACAAGTGGTTTTGAACTTAGTAACTGAGACGTCAGGGTACTAATGTTCGTTGATGTTGTGAACTGAGTGTCCTTTGGACTTGAAGTCCTGTAGATTGGGTATCTATTGTATACATGAGGTATACTGTTTAAAACATTTAAAATGTTTTCTATTACCACGAACCTAAAACTGGTGCATCGGTTGATGGGTCTCGTGATTGAGCATTCGGACTTGAGGTCCTGTGTTGTTAATAAAAGAGATAAGATACTTAAAACGATGATGATTGTAAGCGTTTTGTGCTTCAACAGAGGAAATTTTATACATAAAGAGAAATGACGAGAATAAAAGGTTTTACATGCATTTAAGGCAGGCGTGTCTATAAAGTTAATCATGGTATCAAGGGGATATTCATGTGTTTATATCATTGTACCTTGGTGGTCAATGAGCCCACTTTTGTATTACTGTGCCTTGGTTTGGACAGTTTACAGTGGGATTTGGCTTGAGTGCCTTTGCCTGAGTGGCGATGCCTGAGTGGCTTTGGCTTGAGTGCCGTTGGCTCGAGTGCCTTTGCCTTGAGTGGCTATTGAGCCTGATCAACTCACCATATGTTGTTGATATCTCATGAGATTAGGTATATTGTTAGAGAACAATTATTGAAGTGTTGCATACATAATTTCAAAATTTATGATGCGAGGGCTAGAGCCGTCAAAAGGGTCGGTCCTAACCCATTTAGCCCTAGCCCATGTGGGCCAGGGCCAAATGGGTCACAGGGCCAAAAGGCCCATATTAAAAAAAAACCCATAGGGCCAAAAAGCCCTAAAATACACTAAGGGCCAGGGCCAGCCCATGGGCCATAATTTTTTTGATGGACCTATTTTTTTATTTATTTATTAATACTTGACAAAAAGAACAACAACTATAATCACTCTAACATTATGTAATAATATCATTTAACCTATGAAATTATCTATTTAAATATGTATTACATGCTATAATTTTTCTTTCACTAACCGCATAACCACTTAGGTAATCCAAGTGAATGATTTCCCTGCTGGAATATTATCTATTGCAATAATTTGATATCAGTTATCTATTTTAACAATTCATTTCATATAAAGACAAGGATGAAAAGAATGAAAACAATGCTTTCTCTTCAATATTTTAGAGAAAACTATAGCATTTAATACATATTTGAATAATTAATTTCATTGGTTGAATGATATTATTACATAATATTAGAGTGATTATAATTGTTGTTCTTTTTGTCAAGTTTTATAAAAAAAAAAAATAGGATTATCACAAAAAAATTATGCCCCATGGGCTGGCCCTGGTCCCTAAGGCTTTTTAGTGCGTTTTGGCCTTATGAGCTTTTTTTAATGTGGGCCTTTTGGCCCTGACCCACATGGGCTAGGGCTAAATGGACTAGAGTGGCCCATTTGATAGCTCTAATTATGGGCTAAATGGGCTGGGCTATTATTGTGGACTAGATGGGCTGGCCCTAGGGCTTAGGGCCAAACTGACAGCTCTAGCAAGGGCATGAAACCCTGTGATGTACTTATACACATTATGTATGAATGTTTATGTGTTTTGTTAGTGTCGGGTATATGATTTTCGCGTTAAATCCATACATTGGTTTCTCACTCTTGCATTGTTTCTCTGTTTGTTCTCTACTTGTGGTACTTTTCTTATACCTGAGGATAGATGGATCCGATGATGCCACTGGCACATTCAGTGATCCGCAGCATCGTTTTTGAGAACCGTACACACGGTGGCGCATGGGAGATTAATCCCGGGGCGAGGAGCGCTACCTATTTTGGCCCGACATGTGAGACTACTGGCACACTAGCTGCCGGACCTCAGCGTAGAATGTATGTTGTCGAGACTTGCGAGATATCATTACCTCCACCAGGACTTTACCTGCAGTACTTGTTGGATCACAGAGAGATTGAGGTTCACCCAGAGTTGGGACAGCCTTTACAGATAGCTGCACCAGATGTAGTAGTGCCTGCTGAGCCTCCTGTTGAGGTAGTTCCAGACGAGGTGATAGAGGAGGACCCTGAGGATTTCATAGAGGACATCCTTGCAGACTTACCACCTATTGAGGACAACGATGATGTACCCGGCGAGGGTGCGGGAGCAGTAGTATCCTCATCGGATAGTTCTGCTTTAGGAGGGGGTGATCATCCTGATCTCCCTAATGGTTTCCATTAGCTCTGACCAGCTGTAGGTTTAGTTATTTTGGGGTAGTGATATTCGTCAGTTGATCTGGCTACTGAGAGCCATTAGTTTTTTTGTATGGTTCTAGACGTACACTACTGTTTTATATATGTCTTTATATTTGCTTTACTTAGTTTGAGGAGAATGACCTAACTCGATAAAAGTCCTTTTGTGATCTCCTAGTGTTGTTGTAATATATAAAACAATGATGCATATATATATACATATATAGATATACTAGTGTATGTTTGTTTTATTTCTGTCGTGTTTGGTCGTGCACTAAAAAGAAAAAAAAAATTTATCGCCAGTTTCGCAGAAGTGTTAATAATTTAAAAGTTTTATTTTCCGAAAGTAACCAGCACTTTAATTAAATTTTCCGCATTGGGGGTAACTTTGTGATGATCCTTGAGAGGGTGTCACCCTGATTGTGCTGAAATTTACCCCCCCCCCCCCCCCTTCCCTGATTTACAACGTGAGGCATCTCTGAGTGATTAGCTGATGAATCTTCATTCTGGGTTTGCATCGTATGATTACTGAACAAGTCTCTGAGCTCAGAAATGCTCGCAGCAAGCTGATCGAATTTGCTCTGCATCTCCATGCTTGATTAGGTGATTTTCCTTGTCAAAGCTTGCTCGACCTCTTGAATAGTAACCTGACTTCGCGTGGAGTTCGACATGATCAGAGCCTCAGGAGCAAGCATTGATAGCAATTGTGATGGAATTTGGATTTTAGGGATTAACCGAAAAATATCATTACTCAATACAGGGAACTCAATGGAGGAATGAGCTCCGATGTAGTAGAGTGTGTGTGAGTGAAGAGTATTCAGAATAGAAAGAGAGGAAATAATTGGTTAATTGGTTATCAGAGTGATGATACGCCTTTCATTGGCCACTCGGGCTTGCTACAAAGCATGGGTAGTTACAATTTGGAATATTCTAACGATTTCCCGCTACTCAAGGCCACCTCAGCTTGTTACAAACAGAAACTAAAAGGTGTGAGTGACATAGTCATCACATGAAAATACAAGGAAAATAGGGGAAATAACCATAAGATAAAGTATAAATGGTTACAGTATGTAATTACTGTAACATACGGTAATCAGATAATGCTGAAGATGGTAAGAGGAGGTGGAAAATAGGAAAGGTATGTGTTTGGAGAACCGCGGTGAAATAAGGTAGAATCACGTCAAAAACACAAAAACTACTCATTGAAGTTTTTGCAAAATACACGTATGGAGCCACATGTCCAAACATGCTATGACATTATTGTGAGATACCAAAAAACTAACATATAAGGGGGATCGTCCTTTTTGTCCAAAGTCCAAACAATTGCCAAAAATTATTTGCAACATAATAAATCACAAGGGCTAATTATAATCCAACAAATATTTATCTAAAATTTCTTTGAAGTATAATGATATTCTTAGTCTTTCGATAAGAAATAATATTGATATCATATTATTGGATGCTATTTCACAGAGTAAATAGGCTAAATTACCCTTTTGGTCCCTCATTTGTTTTAAAATATTCAATTTGGTCCCTACATTTTAAAAATGTTCAAATTGGTGCCTCAATTGCCAAACGATAAGCAATTTGGTCCTTTCTGTTAAGTTTGACTCTCGCCGGAAAACACCGCCAGAATCAGGAAAAACTTTGTCAATTTGGTCCCTCGTTTGTTTTAAAATATTCAATTTAATACCCCATTTGTTTCAAAATTTTCAATTTGGTCCCTCTATTTTTCAAATTCTAGCAGTGTTTTCTAGCGAAGGTCAAACTTAATGGTCAAACTTAACGAAAATGATCAAATTGCTCGACGTTTGGCAATTGAGGCACCAATTTGTACATTTTTTTAATTGAGGGACCAAATTGAATATTTTAAAACAAATGAAGGACCAAAAGAGTAATTTAGCCGAGTAAATACTAAATATCTATTATGTGTATCTAAAATCTTGAAATTGTTAGACACAGAATCTCTAATATTTACTGTTTCCTAATATATGGGTTGAATATTAGGAATAGAATCAACAGTTACATTGTATATTATTAGAATCCCTGATTTAGGTTGTACAAAATAGGAATTTGAATTATTGTGCCATTAATAGGTGTAAATGAGCTTGTAATATTTAAACATGAGAATAGAATCAAAGAAGACAAGTCAGAATTTCTTGACATGATATCACGAGTCTCCTAGCTAGAGACGTCCTTCACTTGCATTCTTGGCTTTGTGGTTCCTGTTTCTTGTCTCTGTCGCCGTCTTCGCCGTGCTTCTTGATTCGTTTCCATCTCTGGTTCGTGGTTCCTCGTCTCTGCAGTCTCCGAGGTGCTTCTTGGTTTGCTTTCATCTCTGGTTCGTCATTCCTCGTTTCCGTAGTCTCTGAGCACTAGTGCAAAATATGTAATAAACGGGAAAGGTTAACGTCTGTTAACCAAAATTTAGACGTTAAAAAGGAGGCGGTGGCAGAACTGTAATTATTAGAGTCATTTAAATCACTTTTAACGTTAGTTGTTTAAACAACTGACGTCATTTAAATCACTTTTAACGTCAGTTGTTTAAACAACTGACGTTAAAAGTGTTTCTTTTACGTCAGTTATTGACACAATTGACGTTCCTCTTTTACGTTGAGGTTTATATACACAGTTGGATTAATAATGACCCGGATCAAGCACCTAATGGACGGCTGAGATTACATAAGTATGTGTTTGACCCGGATCTTGTCCCTCACTCTCTCACTCATCGCTCTCTACCTCTCTCATTTCTCCCATTCTCTTTGATGAAACTCCCATCGAATGCTCCCAAAAACCCACAGTTGTTCCTTATTCTCCCCTTTCTCCAAACTACTTTGCTTCTTCCTTATTCTCCGCCATTCTCCAAACCCACCATTGTTCCGATCACACCTTTCTAGTTTTCGATGCTTTGATCACTGCCTACACTGATTCTTGGGGAGGAGGTGACACACCTGGACCTACGACGGCTCGAGGCTGATGGCGTCGTGAGACTCGGACGTTGTTCTAGAAGGCTGACGGCTTTGCGGTGGTCCGAGGTGAAATGCGTGACGGCGTGTGGTGGGTATCTGCTTGATCTGATGATGAAGCTCGAGTCGAATGAATGAAGCTCGGGTCCCTCTCTACCTCGACGAGTCTCAGATCTGTTATGCGGCATCTTCAATCTGTTCATCTTCAGTCGTGAAGCATCTTCGATCATTTCAACCTTGCATCTGTTGGTCTTGTGGCATCTTCGATCTCTTCTTCAGTGTCAGATCTGTTGTGCAAACAAAGAAGATCTACATAGAATAGGTGATTTTTGTTGAAAGTTTCATCTTTTTGTAAAAAGTTTGAATTTTTATGTAAAAAGTTTGAATCTTTTTGGGTTATATTCTTAATCCCCTTCTTGTTCTTGGTTCTGCTTCAATTTTGAAGCTTCTGTATGATGTATGAAGCTTCTGGTTTGGAATTTTAAAGTTTGATTCACAATGCTTATTTTTCGTTCTTGTTCTGTGTTCGTTTTATTTTAGTTTGGTCTGAAACCGACCCAAGCCACCGGCCTACCCGTCGAATCCGACGTTAAAAGTAATTTATTAAATAAAAAAAATACTTATAACGTCTGTTGTTTAAATAACAGACGTTATAAGTATTACTTTTAATGTCTGTTAACTTCAATAACTGACGTTAAAAGTATCATATTTAACGTCTGCTGGAATAACGTCAAACTTTTTTCAGACGTAAAAAAACATTTTTAACTGACGTAAAAAGTGTTTCCTGTACTAGTGGAGGTTCTTCTTGGTTCGTTTTAATCTCTGGTTCGTGGTCCCTATTTCTCATCTCAGTCTCCATCTTGTTCGTGGATTTTCTGGTTTTTTGCGCTCTTGGGTTTCTGGTTCGTGGGTTTCTGGGTTTTCTAGTCTTCTCCATCTGAGTCCCTGTTTCTTGGTTGGTTCGCTACTGGTTCCTCATGGCAACAGAGAATTTTTATGTGCGCTTTACTGGCAAAAACTATGCAGCCTGGGAGTTTCAATTCAAGATGTTCGTGAAAGGAAAAGGTTTGTGGGGGAATGTGGACGGGACCTCGACTGCTCCGACAGACAATGCAGAACTTACGGCATGGCAGACAAAGGACGCACAGATTATCACTTGGATTCTAGCTTCGGTGGAGCCTCAAATGGTTAATAATCAGCGTTCCTTTACTACGGCTAAGGATGTGTGGGATTACCTGAAACGTGTTTACAACCAGGATAATGCCGCTAAAAGGTTTCAGTTGGAGCTTGACATCGCTACTTATCGTTAGGGAAGTCTTTCTATTCAAGACTATTATTCTGGGTTTCTTAATCTGTGGGCTGAACATTTCTCTATTTTGCACACTGATGTTTCCAAGGAATCGCTCGCTGCTGTTCAACAGGTCTATGAAATCAGTAAGCGTGATCAATTCCTCATGAAGCTGCGCCTTGAATTTGAAGTTGTGCGTGCAACCCTATTAAATCGAACTCCGGTTCCTTCACTGGATGTGTGTCTTGGAGAACTACTTCGGGAGGAGCAACGTCTACTGACTCAAGGGGCCATGACCCATGACAACTTTGTTTCAGATGCAGTCTATGTTGCCTACTCTGCCCAGGGCAGAGGAAAAGGTCGTGATATGCGACAAGTTCAATGTTTCTCTTGCAAGCATTGTGGCCATATTGCTCGCAATTGCAACAAGAAATTTTGTAACTACTGTAAGCAACATGGTCACATCATTACAGATTGCCTGACCAGACCAGTGCACAAGCCAGTGCAGGCCTTTCACACCACTACTGCTCCACAAGGCCATACATCTGTTCCTGCAACCCCCAGTGCTGGTGTCCTGACACCTGAGAGCGTACAACAAATGGTATTGCCCGCTCTTTCTGCCTTGGGCATTCAGGGTAAGCTTAATGACGTCTCTCAACCTTGGTTTGTTGATTCTGGGGCCTCCAATCACATGACTGGTTCCCCTGAGCATTTGCACAAATTTCACACTTACAATGGCACTCAAAACATTCAAATTGCTGATGGTAATACTCTTTCTATTACTGCTGTTGGAGATATTAATTCCTCGTTTCGGGATGTGTTTGTATCCCCTGGTCTTGTTTCTAATTTAATTTCGATTGGACAATTGGTGGATAACAATTGTAAAGTTAATTTCTCTCGTGCTAGTTGTTCTGTGCAGGATCAGGTGTCCGGGAAAGTGATCTCGAGGGGACCTAAAGTGGGCAGACTATTTCCTTTACAGTTTTCTCTATCGAGTCTTTTGTCGTTTGCTTCTAATGGTGTTCCGAATAAGTTTGAGGATTGGCATAGAAAGTTGGCCCATCCCAATTCCACAGTTTTGTCTCATTTATTGAAAAGTCGTCAGTTGTATAATAAAATGGATCTTTCTAATTCCTCATTTGATAGTTCTGTATGCAAACTTGCTAAAAGCAAAACTCTTCCATTTCCATCTACGGCTCACCATGCTGATAAATGTTTCGATTTCATTCATAGCGATGTTTGGGGTATAACACCGGTCTTATCTCATGCCAAGTATAAATACTTTGTAACATTTATCGAAGATTACAGCCGATTTACATGGATTTATTTTCTCCATTCAAAATCAGAGGTTTTTAGCAGTTTAAGAAGTTTTTGGCATATATTGAAAATCAGTTTCACACGAGTATCAAGTTCTTACACACTGATTCTGGTGGGGAATATATTTCTCATGAATTTCAGGGGTACTTGCAGTAGAAAGGTATTATTTCCCAGCGTTCTTGTCCTTATACGCCCCAACAAAATGGTGTTGCCGAAGGAAAGAATCGGCACTTACTTGATGTCACTCGAACATTGCTTCTTCAAGCTTCTGTTCCTTCTTCTTTTTGGGTAGAAGCTTTGTCCACAGCTGTATACTTGATCAACCGCCTTCCATCTCAGGTTCTAGATTTTGAGTCGCCTTTCTTACGTCTCTATAACATGCCACCTAGTTATTATGATCTTCACACTTTTGGTTGTGTATGTTTTGTCCACTTGCCACCTCTAGAACGTCACAAACTTAGCGCCCAATCTGTGCAGTGTGCTTTTATGGGTTATGCTCCCAATCAGAAAGGGTTCTTGTGTTATGATGCTACTGCCTGACGGTTCCGTGTCTCTAGAAATGTGGTTTTCTTTGATCATCAATATTTTTTTTCAAGGGGTTTCCTCTAGCTCTCTTGATTTTGTCTCCCTTCCTCAATTTTCTGAGGTTCATCATCCTACACAACGATGGAAACCAGGACATTTCTTTGTCAGACGCCCACGTATCCGCCCCCTATCGATGCTGTCCCGCTGCCTGATCCTCCACCAGTAGCACCACATCGGTCCAGCCGGATTATTCGTCCATCGAAAAGGTATGAATTTGAACCTACTTCTCTTACTGCTACATTATCTGGGATATCTATTCCTACACATTATTCTCAAGCAGTTAAAGACTCAAGATGGGTAAAAGCAATGCAGGATGAGTTGCAGGCACTCCAGGAGAATTGTACTTGGGATATTGTTCCTTGCCCGACAGAGGCCAAACCCATTGGCTGCAAATGGGTGTACTTTGTGAAGATGAATTCGGATGGTTCTCTAAATCGTTTCAAGGCACGATTAGTTGCTTTGGGTAATAAACAGGAATATGGAGTGGATTATGATGAGACATTTGTGACACCCTTCTACCCGCATGTCATAAGGCATTTAATGTAAAAGCAATTAAATGAAAACATGCATTTACTGGATTAAGATAAAAATTAATTGTCCATTGGTAGAAAAGTCTCACATGAACCAGTTCTCAATGCCGAAAATATAAACCAAGTTTAACAATTAAAACATAACAAATAACTGCCCAACCCCGATGTCACAACTCAGAGCTGGTATAACCGTTCCGGAATAAAATCCACGGAATTACAACTGGAAACTAACAACTAACTGAACAAAAGAACAAGCCCTAACTATGAGTGGCGGCTCCTCAGAGTCACTCCTCTCCGGACTGCTCGTCATCCTCTGCAAGGTGCCAATCAGGCCAACAACAAACAAACAAACAAACATAGTGAGTAAGAATCATGTAACCACAATAGCAAGGAAGTAGGAAGTAAAGTAAAACATACAAGCATGGCACCAACGTAAGCATACATCAACAACATGTATAAACATACATCAACATCATCAACATCAAGCATGCTATGTAGTGCAATGCAGTCCTACTCCGCTAAACCAACAATGCATGTGGATCCACTAAACTCGGGATGGACGACTTCAGAGATAAATATCCACATTGAGAATCGACTCAACGCCAGCGAATCTACTCCTTGGATAGCCAACGCATCAAACCAACGAATGCATCATCACGGGGGCGCAAGGAGAATCTACTCCAACCGTAGATGGCCAGATCACCGTACTCTAGGACGACCTCCCCTACGTCGAACATCCCTCAACAAAAACATCTCCAATGATGCATGAGCAAACAACAACAATGGGTAAATGCCACCTCCTTCACTTCAACGAAATCGACCGCAGCGGAATCTACCGCAACACCTTAAACCCAACCGGGTCAAGGCCCCCTTGAAGAAAACTCTCGGCTACCAAGATACAACATCAACAACAACTTAGACCCAAACCACAGGGTCAAGGCTCCCTTAGTCAAAAGCACCAAGGCATAACTCATCAACGTACGGTAACCCAACGGTTACCGGTTTATCCAACTCAACACCTCACCATCTCATCATCTTAATCAACTTGCTAATCATTAACCGAGTTGTCTAATCATCACATTACTTGATTGTGTTATCTCATCATATTTGGGGAATTGGGGTTAGAAACCCCTTAAGAGTCCTTTAATTATGTTTTAGTCCAGGAGGGGTGAGCACGGTCGTGTTTAAACCCCAGCACGGGCATGCTTAACTTATGACGGGTGTGCTGCCGATTAAGTGGAGCACGGTCGTGTTTCATATCCGGCACGGTCATGCTCAGCTGCACGGTCGCGCTCCTCTGCTGTACGGTCGTGCTTAAAGCACGGCCATTTTCCAGAATTCAAACTAGGAGCACGGGCGTGCTCCCTGTTCAGTACGGTCGTGCTCAATGCACGACAGTACTTTTCTGGGCAGAGTCTCACATCAGATTTTAATCAATTTCTTGGGTTAATTAGTCCTTTAAACTTAACACGTTTTTGAGCCTAAATTAACCAGTTAATGTTTTAAACATTTTAACATTAACTCAACATTCATAGCATCAACTATGCAGCCAACATATCATCAACAGCCAACATAGTAATAACAACGACAATCATCATACCATCATGTTCATATCAAGGCAACCAACATAAAATTAACAACATATCATGAACGTGAAATACATACAGATAACATACTAAAAACAGCCAAGAAACATACATGTAAAACGACACGAGGTTATGGGAACCCCTTTACTTTACACTAACCCCAAGCCTATGACTACACTACCCTTCTCCCCATACCTGGATTGAAGGTAGCTCTAACAACAGTCCTAAACAGCAACCGGTTCCTTCCCTTCGAGCGGCTCAAAACAAATCCAAGCCTCTATATGAGCACAGGTGAAATTGCACTTCCCAAGGCCACCAATACTCAAGAATTGATCTGAATATGAGGGAAAAAGGGAAAGCCACAGTGTCAGCTGCAACAGGGTTAGCAACCACCAGAAATAGGGTTAAAAATGCAACCCTCGATTTCTGTGCGCATATATATAAACTGGACCTGAGCACAGTCGTGCTCACCCTTAAGCACGATCGTGCTCAACTTAGCATCACCGAGACACGATCAGCATGTTGAGCACGGGCGTGCTCACTGTTGAGCACGGGCGTGCTCACTGTTGAGCACGGTCGTGCTCAACTTAAAATCAAAACACGGTTCTGATTTTAAGCACGGGCATGCTGGCTAATGAGCACGAGCGTTCTCATGTGCCAGAAGGGGGACTTTGAAGCCAAAAATCCCACTAAGCCCTTAGCCAACAATTCTAACTTAACAAACAAGCTTAAGGAAAGCACTTAATGAAAAGCGGGGTGTTACAATCCCACCCCCCTTATGAAAACTTCGTCCTCGAAATTTCTACATACCTCAAACGAAAAGATGTGGGTATGCTTCCATCATCTGCTTTCCAGCTCCCAGGTAGCACTTTCCTCAGTAGCCCCGCTCCAAACCACTTTGACCAAAGGTATTCCCTTGCCTCTTAGCTGCTTCACCCTCCTATCCTCGACTCGAAGGGGTAACACCTCAAACGTCAAGTTCTCTTTCAGCTGTATAGCGTCGGGTACTATCACGTGACTAGGGTCATGGATATACTTTCTGAGTTGAGACACGTGAAAAACATTATGGAGGTTTGACAAGAACGGTGGCAAGGCTATTTGGTAGGCGACTTCACCGACTCTTTTGAGGATTTGATAAGGACCAATGAACCTCGGAGTAAGTTTCCTCGCCTTCATTACTCTACCAACCCCAGTCGTTGGATTAACTCTCAAGAATACATGATCGCCTTCCTGGAATTCAAGCGCCTTCCTCTTTTTACTATGGTAGCTCTTCTGCCTACTCTGTGCAACTCTCATCTTTTCCTGAACCAACCTGATCTTTTCTGTTATTTCCTGGACTATCTCTGGTCCTAGCACCACACTATCACTGGGTTCACTCCAACACAAGGGTGTCCTACATCTCCTCCCATACAGAGCCTCATAAGGTGCCATCCCAATGCTGGAATGGAAACTGTTGTTGTAGGTGAACTCTATCAAGGGCAAAAACTTGTCCCAACTGCCAGACTATTCTAACACACAAGCCCGCAACAAGTCCTCTAAGGACTGGATGGTCCGCTCAGACTGCCCATCAGTCTGTGGGTGGTAAGCTGAACTAAGGCTAAGCTTTGTCCTTAAAGCTTCCTGTAAACTATTCCAAAACCTAGAGGTAAACCTCGGATCTCTATCTGATACTATGGTAGAGGGTACACCATGAAGCCTAACTATCTCTTTGATGTACAGCTTGGCTAACTTCTCTAAAGGATACTCCATGTTCATCGGAATGAAATGGGCAGACTTAGTCAGTCTATCCACAATGACCTATATAGCCTTAAAACCAGCTGGAGTCCTAGGGAGTCCAGACACAAAATCCATGGAGATGCTATCCCATTTCCATTCTGGGATGCTCAAAGGTTGCAACTTACCTGAAGGCCTTTGGTGTTCTATCTTGGCCTTCTGACAAACTAGGCACGCATACACAAACTCGGCTACATCCTTTTTCATCCTAGGCTAGGCCACCAAAACATCATCTTAAGGTCCTGATACATCTTAGTGGCACCTGGGTGCACACTCAATCCACTCATATGACCTTCTTCTAAGATCAACTTCCTAAGCTCAGGAAGATCTGGCACACAAACTCTATCCTTGAACCTCAAGATACCATCACTGCCATCCTTAAAACTTAGGTCTCTATCCTGAACAAGCAACTCTCGCTGTTCTAAAAGAAACTTATCTAACTTCTGACCCTTTCTAATCTGATCCATCACGCTGTTGGTAACCTTCAAGGTACCAAGCCTAATACTTTTAGGGGTAAACTCACAAGCTAGACTAAGGTCTCTAAACTCCTCAATTAGATCCATCTCCCTAACCATCAAAGCGGAGACATGAAGGGTTTTCCCACTCAAGGCATCGGCCACTACATTGGCCTTTCCTGGGTGATAAGTCAGCTCGAAGTCATAGTCCTTTAAGAACTCCATCCATCTACGCTGCCTCATATTGAGTTCCTTCTGATCAAAGAGATACTTCAGACTCTTATGATCACTAAAGACCTCAAACATCGCTCCATACAGGTAATGCCTCCAGATCTTTAAGGCAAATACCACAGCTCCTAGCTCTAGGTCATGGGTAGGGTAGTTCTTCTCATGGGTTTTCAACTGCCTAAAAGCATAAGCAACCATCTTACCATTCTGCATCAACACACCACCTAACCCTTGCTTATAAGCATCATAGTAAACTACGAAGGGTTCACTAGAATCTGGCAAAACTAACACTGGTGCTGACGTTAACCTATCCTTAAAGGTTTGGAAACTATCTTCACACTTAGAGTCCCACACAAACAATTGTCCCTTCTTGGTGAGACGGGTTAAGGGTAAGGCTATCTTAGAGAAACCTTCTATGAACCGTCTATAATACCTGGCCAACCCCAGGAAACTCCTAATCTCGGTTACAGACTTTGGCGCTTCACTGGAGCACCGTCTCTACCTTAGCTGGGTCCACTGCTATGCCACCTTTAGAGATGACATGTCCTAAGAAGCTCACTTCCTCTAACCAGAACTCACACTTTGACAACTTAGCATACAACTGCTTTTCCTTAAGGGTCTGCAAAACAAACCTCAGGTGTTCCTCATATTCCTCCTTACTTTTGGAGTACACTAAGATGTCATCTATGAACACCACCACAAACTTATCCAAGTAAGGGTGAAAGGTCTTGTTCATGTAGTCCATGAAGACCGCAGGAGCATTGGTCACACCAAAAGGCATAACCAAGTACTCATAGTGACCGTATCGCGTCCTAAACGTTGTCTTCGGGATGTCCTCAGACTTAACCCAAATCTGATGATACCCTAACCTCAAATCTATATTTGAAAAGATGCAAGCGCCCATCAACTGATCCATAAGATCATCAATCCTAGGGAGGGGATGCTGATTCTTTATGGTCACCTTATTGAGCTGCCGATAGTCGACACACAACCTCATACTACCATCTTTCTTCTTTGCCAACAACACATGTGCTCCCCACGGAGACACACTCGGCCTAATGAACTGCTTCTTCATCAGGTCCTCCACACGGCCACAGGTGTCCATAGAACAACTTAAACAGTAGCTCCAAGCTTGGTTTCATATGAAGGATCTTGGTTGTCTTCATTATTTTTTGGGTCTTGAGGTCCACTCTAACTCCAAGGGCATCTTTCTCAATCAGCACAAGTATACTGATGATTTAATTTCTCTTGCTGGACTTCAATCTGCTACACCTGTTGATACTCCTCTCGAGGTTAATGTCAAATATCGCCGTGATGAGGGTGATCTTTTGCCCGATCCTCTACTGTATCGTCAAGTGGTGGGAAGTCTTAACTATTTGACGATTACACGCCCAGATATTTCCTTTGCAGTCTAGCAAGTTAGCCAGTTTATGCATTCTCCTCGTCATCTTCACATGGCAGCTGTACGTCGCATCGTATGTTACTTGGAAGGTACTTCTCATCAGGGTCTATTTTTTCCAGCAAATACATCTCTTACCTTGCTTGCCTATAGTGATGCGGATTGGGCAGGATGTCCCGATACACAAAAGTCTGTTTCTGGTTGGTGCATGTTCCTCAGCCCTGCTCTGATTTCTTGGAAGACTAAAAAGTAGGCTCGAGTTTCCAAGTCATCCACTAAGTCTGAATATAGAGCTATGTCTACAGCTTGTTCTGAGATTATTTGGCTTCGTGGCCTGTTGGCTGAACTTGGTGTTCCTCAAAACTGTCCCACACCTCTACATGCTGATAACACTAGTGCCATTCAGATTGCTGTCAATCCGGTCTTTCATGAGCATACTAAACATATTGAGGTGGATTGTCACTCCATTCGGGAAGCTCTTGATGATCATGTTATTTCTCTTCCCCATGTTGCCTCCTAGAATCAGCTTGCAGATATCTTTACTAAAACTGTCCCTCGACCGTGTCACCAATTTCTACTTAGCAAATTGATGCTTCTTGATCAACCGCATCAATTTGAGGGGGGATGTTAGATAGAGAATCTCTAATATTTACTGTTTCCTAATATATGGGCTGAATATTAGGAATAGAATCAACCGTCCCTGATTTAGGTTGTATAAAATAGGAATTTGAATTATTGTGCCATTAATAGATGTAAATTAGCTTGTAATATATAAACATGAGAATAGAATCAAAGAAGACAAGTCAGAATTTCTTTGACAGAAATATCTATATCAGGAAGAATGTGTACTAGAGTGTTGTAGTGAGAGAGATATACATAATTGTAAAAAAAAAAAAAAAAAAAAAATGAGATATCCTACTTTTTTTTTCTACAAAGCTGATAAACCAAACCACTTTATACTGTTTGTTGTGAGTATCTGCACAGAGGACAAATGGGATCAGAAACACCTTTTCTGAACAAAAAGTCGCTATATTAGGGAAAGAGTAAAGTACTAAGTACAAGCTTTCCTGAAGAGAGGTTTTTGTCTCCAGCTGGAACCAGGAATATTATCCCTAGTTTATCATTGATGACACGTAATTTTCTAGAGATACAGCATGGTTTGAAGCCTGAGTACATGGAATAGAATACAGTGATAACAATATGTCACTGCAACAGTTCCAGCCAATAGCAAAATGGACAAAAAGCCAAAGCGTGAGAGGATATAGATCCATGGTTTAGTCAGTGTCATCATTGTTGAGCGTTTGGACACTGTAAGACTAGACCACACCATCAAAACCCCAAGAGTGTGGAAATCCTCTGATCACAGATAGTGGCGTGATATAGCCCGTAGAATGCTTAACAGTGAGTGAATAGTACTTTAAATTTCAGAGCACTGTTATCTTTATGATAAATCCGAACAATTTTTTAGACAACTTTGATTTTTATAACGGCTAGTCTTGATTTGTTATTTAGCCAACATTTGGATAGCTAGTCTCCATAAACATGTCGTCACGAATTCGATTCATGTCGTATGTATGAAAAGACTTTGTTGGAAGAGGTTGTACCCACTTCCATAATATCTCAAGCTCGAAAGGAACTAGTCATCTGCGGCGAATGGCCGGAACCCACCCATGGTTTACACACAAAAAAAAATACAAATATTTTAGTAAACTTTAATATTTCCTCATGGACAAAAGATATGATTTAAAATATTTTCCTTATACGTTTTACAGTAACTGTAAGTGGAGGCGGGTTAAGGTAAATTTTATGAAAGCTACTGCATTAGAATTATTTTTGCATATGCTTTTATGTTGCTGTTTCTTATATGTCTACACCGATTGAAACAAGATTGATAATGTGACATTACAGATGTTTCCATGCAAGGGCAGAATTTATGTAACATTTTTTTTTTTTACAGAATTTCTTTAATCCAAAGGATCAATTACATTTGACAGCCCAAGGAACAAGCCATCACACAAAATCACACACTTACAAAGGGTGAAAACCCAAAAGAAGAAAAAAAAAAAAAAAAAATCCAACTTTACTTTTTGACATTTTGCACAGTTAATACATTCTTTTACTAATGATATGCTATTAAAGGGTAACACTTACTTACAATCTCAACTAAATGATAAAACACTAAAACGGTGTGTCAGAAAATTTCAGGTAAAGGACTGCCTTCCAAGAATGACTTGAATAGCACAAATGATCTTTCAGGCTGAGAGAAAGGGGCTTCATGGGAGGCACCTCTAACTGTGGCAAATGAGAGGATATTGCCATAAACTTGAGTCCATCCTCCAACCTAAACACATATAGTGTCATTAACTGAGATTAGTTTATGATGCATATACATAATTTGGATTATGTTCAAAAGTGATGGAAATGCTTTCTAGTACCATTGTTGTGAATGCTGATATCAAAGTTCAATGAAAAATAAAATATATACATTACACAATGGAAAAGATTAAAACCAAGGCAACGAGATAATTTCATGGGGAAAGACTAGTCACTAGTCATTCCATTGAAGGCTTCTAGCCTCTTATAAAATGGAGCCAAGTTTTCTACATTGGTTTCTCACTGATTCAAACTAGCAAGAAGTTAATTAGTATATATACCTGCTGGCCTCCAAACCATACTCTGTAAGGAACTGTTTTATTCAGTCCTAATTGTGTTGCCAACTTTTGAACCAAGGTGCGGCTTCCAGTCAATGGAATTACGGAATCTTGATCTCCACTGTGGCAAGAACAATACATGATTACGTTAATTGGCTCTAAAGAAACATGTGTATTAGCCTTAAAATTCAAGTAACCAAATAAATCAAAAGGAGAAGAAAAAGTTTTGGTTCTAGTAACCTGTAAATTAAGACCCGAACTCCAGCTTTTACAAGTGATCCAACAACAGGAAGTGTAGGCACTTCCACATTGAGCATATCGTAGTCTAGGACGCTGTTACAACGCAATGCAGGTCAATGATTACAGGGTTTGGTTAAATTACAATAATGAATTGTAGACAAGCTAATTTGACTCTGATAACTGATCATTCCATTTTCAAAGATCAATTCAGCAAAAACATTAAGCTAGCCAACATTTCTGATAGGTAGCAAACTAGAAATCCAACTAAGATTTATTTGCTTCAACACTAATAGTCAATGATGTAAAAAATTTTGTTTAACATGTATTATTTGGTTAGCAAACTACTAATTGATTACCATTATGTTATCATTTATTAGTCCATAAATTAAATAATACACATTGCTAATTCATTGATGTAAAAATGGTGTAAGAAAATTGGTGTGCAACAATCAATTTTCTTTTATGCTTAGTGAGAGGGAATTACTTGCTGCAAACATCCCACTTGCGAACTCCAACAAGCTTAGCATGAAGTGCATCTTGTACATCTCTTCTGTTCAAGTAGTTAGTAACCTTGTCATCTACACATACATCTACCCTCTCACTTGCTTGCTGCTAGGAAACAAGACAAGAATTCTAATAAACAAGCCAAACTTGGAAACTAGTTACCAAAAGTAAAATAGTAAATTAAATGAGGAAAACCAAAAGAATGAGGAGGGCAAGCCCAGGATAGAAAAGACTCACTTGGGTTTGAGGACAAATAACCTTGGATTGTGAAAGCACTGAGGAAATGCAAACATCAAGTGTGACATCATATTTGTCCACAAATCTACTGGTTTCTCTGCTCACTTGGCCCATAACCTTTGAACAAAGAGGAGAAACTGAGTCTCTATAGTATTCACTGACATACCGAGAATAGTTGCACACTGTAGTGAACATGTTGTAAGTTGAATCTGATATTAGTCCATGAGACCAGAAGAACTCAGCCCTTGAATTGAAATCAGTGGCATATTCTAGTACTGGATTGCCCAACTGCAAAACAATGCAAGATGCTATTATAGCAATATATGAGAAATAAAGCATCATTGATAAGTAAATGATAATGTTACTTACTGCTATGCCTTTCAGATTAAATATCTTCTCCTTTGTGTTCATTTCAATCATGAGCTTTGCCAGCTGAGGAACATAATGCCCTTTTTTTATATAAAGAAAAATGTGTAAGAACAAATGATAGTAATTGGTGTTAACCTTGCTTTTGAAATGGAAATTTTAAGAAATGATAGGTGAAGTAAAAGAGACACATACACATATTTACCTGCATAACTTTCCCCAGTTAGAAACAAATCTCTGTTCATGTATTGTGGGAACTTGTTGAACCAACGTTGTAGGAATACAAGATTGTCCCTGGCTTAAGAAATCAAAAGCACTGCTTCAGAGGACAAATAATGACCATTTGAGAAGGACAATACAATCATTCTGAAATGAATCAAAAGTAAACCATTCCAATGCTTCCTTAGAGAATAAGAGAGATGAAGAATAATAATGTAAAGTACCATACAAAAGTTGTGTGTGGCATTTTACCATTAATGACTGTTTTGTGTCAACTTTTTAAAAGCCTAAGTGGCATATTTATTTTACTTGCCTTTTTCCCATAGAAGATAGGATTAAAAGGAGCTTTTTAAGGAGAAATGTTTTATGTCCCAAAAGATAAAAGAAAAGAAAGGTCTAAAGTAATTGATACTAATGGAAGATACCTGTTGCCTCATCATTCAATGTCATATAGGAGGAGCTACCTTTAGCATAAGAGAACCCCACTCCAACTGGTGTCTCCAAATACAGCATGTTTGCCTCTGCAATACAAAGTATACTCAAATCAGCAGCAGAAGAATCAAGAATGAGTTCATCTCATTCTGGCAGATAGAATGGAATGTGTCAATAAAGTAGTACCTCTATTCCAGCTATACTCATTTTTAATCAGAAATTCCCCATTTGGTCTAAAGGGTCCATTTTCAGAGAATGCTCCAACTCCCAAAGAAGAACAACCAGGTCCTAAATAATAAAACCAGGAATTAGCTTTACATTTGAATATTCTTCAGGGAAATTTAATCCACGTTATGAAGTAGAATACGTGGCAAGATATTATCAATGGAGACAAGATGTGATACATCAAAATGGGACAGCAAATCCTTGTCCAGTTCTGAAACTTCTGCTCTTATATGCTATATGTGTGTGTATGTCTATGTATATGTACATGATCAAAAGTCTTGAAATTTTTTATTTCAAAATTTGAAGCATTAGTTAAATATAGTTGAAGCAAGTGAGAGATTGCAGACCTCCATTGAGCCAGAGAACCAGAGGCTTTGAAGCTGGATCAGTTTGAGATTCAACAAAATAGTAAAAAAGAGCTTTGTGTTTCTTGTCATCAACTGTGACATATCCTGAGAACTGTTGAAACTCTATGTGGGGTTGGCCAGGAAGGCTAGCAATGCTATCTGCATGATGATGATAAGAAGAAGAAGAGAGACAGAAAACTTTGAATGAAGAACTCAGATGAAGAAGCAACACCACAACCATTGTTGCCATGGTGGTGTTACACTTCCATGTTGGCCACTTCATGGTTTCACAAATGGAGAGAGAGTGTGTGTGTGTGAGAGAGAGAGAGAGGACTAACTAATAAGGCAAAAGAACTTGATGAGAGAGAGAGTGTGTGATAGGTTGTGAATTTAAAATGTTGGGTAGTGAGTAGAGCATGGGGTTGAGGGTGGGGCATGTAAGTGGCTGGAATATAAACTATTTTTCCATTCTAATTATCATTACAGTTTTGGCTTTATGATTGCAGGCCTGAAAATGGTGTTGAAAGAGATGTGACAGAGGTAATCACCACGGTGTGCCGGGTCTGTCTCTACCCAGCAGCAAAAAGAAAATAAAATTATCACAGATTTGGAGAATGCTTGAAGCTGAGTCAGATTGTAAATTTGATGCTTTGAAAAGGAAATTAGCTATTGGAAATACAACAATGTTACTTATTACACGTATGGCTCTCCATCTGTACAGCTTTTACTGTCTAATTATAATTGGGTTTATCCTTTTCTTTTATAATTTTGTCACATGAACAAGTGTCAGAAATGTGAGTAAAAAAGTTATAATGTAATTAGCATTTTTTTTCATTGGAATATGGGCTCTGCCTTGAACGGATTCAGTTCCTCTCCATTTACTGGAACTGTCCGGTAGGTGAGAGAGGGACACATTAAATAAAATAATATTATTTAGAAAATAATATTATTTTATTTAATGTCTCTATCTCTCTCATAATGGACCTCTCCATTCATTGGAGAGGATCCTGTTCCGCCTTGAAGGACCTCAACAATATTCCTTCTCAAAAATTACAGTGATTATCTTCTTTACACTTTGTTTTTTTCCCCCTCTCTTTTGATGCACAAAGACCTTGTATCTTTTTTGCACTTGATTTAAAAAAAATAAAAATTGAGCCAAACCCATTTCAATGATTTCTACGTTTTGAAAAAGATTAATCTCTAGCTATTGATACCCGTGATACCCTTGATGCACACAAAAAACTAAAAAATAAATATAAAACAACCTTTTGACAATAGCAACAGGAATGTGTCTCTTCCATGGAAAATGGCTTTACAGGGACTTCTTTTCAAACTTTGAAATGTGGCAACTGACAAACTGACTAATATAATCTATTATTTAGGATTTAAAAAATAAGATAATAATATGTCTCGTTTCTTCATAGGTTGAGAGAAATATGAGTACTTCATAGTATCTTGAGGAGATATTGCAGATTTGCAGAGGGTGTAAAACAGAGATTCACAGTTCCTTTTTGTTTTTCCAAAAAAATTGTTTGATTGATTAGCTTTTCTTGATCAACAAGTACCACCAAGATTTGCACATCGACAAAATAAGTGGTTCCAGAATGGAGATTCCCAGGAAAATAGAGCCATTCCTACTTCTGTAATGAGTAATGACCATTGAATTTTAAATGCATTTGTGGCTTGTCAGAGAAGCTACAAAATCTAAAGAGTACTCAAATGCATCATTGACCATAAAAAATAGTCACCAAAGAATTTGAGTATATACTTTCCCTTTTTTTATTTTATTTCCAGCTTGCCTTTCATACAAAGAATCTAATCTATATAGGAAATGGCTAAGATCTGTGATGAGGTTTCCCTCATGCCCATAATAAGTATGCTGTTGAATAAATAAAAAACACATACATTTTTAAGTGTAAGTGGAAATCAAATAAGCTTGTCCTCTCTAAAGTCTAATAATCTTTTTCCTTGTGGTGGTTAAAAGACTTATCTTTATGTACTTATGTGGGAATGAACTTGTTCCCTTTGACCAGTTGTGGAAAGGCTTTTCTTATAATGATAGGGTAACACCTTGATTCCTTTTTTTTCTTTCCTTAACCTTTTTTGTCATGGTGAGTGATGATACAAAAGTTAATACACCCTCCACCTCCATCCATTACTTATATGATTTCTTTTTGCATACTAACTCACATGGTAGCCTCTATGGAGCCACATGTTCCCCATTGTGGGCTCTAACCTTTCCACGCTAGCTCCACCCGGGACCTTCCTACATTCACCATTTCAACTAGACAAACTTTGTTACGTATTGTATGCTAGCAATGCAATAATTCAATTTATGGATGTTTATGTTTTGACAAACATTATTGAGTGATTTGAATGGACCCAATGTAACTAGGAGAAAGATGGTCTTGTCATAGTATAGTTACTGCAAAGCCAAAGCCATGTCATTGGACCACTCTATCCGTTAGAGGTAGATGGGTTTTCATTTTAGAAAAACATTAACACGTGTCTGAGGGTACTGGTTAAGAAATCAAATATAAAAATATATTAAAAATATTGTTCTCAATAAATTATAAGTTTAAAAGTTATGATTTTTTATAAAAGTTTTTAATATTTTGATTCCTTAGACAATGGCTGGCAAGACGTTTTTATTTTATTTCCCTGGCGGGCTGGCACTAGGGAGAAACAAATGCATGATGAATGACTGCCAAAAAAAAACGAACAAACTATAAAAAGACAAATTTGATTGAGAACTATATGGTGGGCTCCGTGCTTCTGTTATATATGCAGCTCAAAGAACTGGTAAAGAAGGAAATAGTCCCTACCTTGAAGCTTTAACAAAAGGTTTCAGATTTTTCATCATTACTAGCACTAGTGTAAAGTGTCACTGATTATTTTGGTTTTCATCCCTTTATTTTCAAAATGTAATATTGACTCTCAAACCCAGATTATACTCCCACCAACTCCAAAACAAAAAGTAAAAAAGAAGAGTTGGTAATTATAATGCTTGGAAAATTTATGTTACAAGGATATGGTTGAATATTATAACAATGTAAAAGTGGTTAGGAAGACTTTTGATTTGAGCACCATAGTTGGAAAATGTGTGGAAGAGTGCGAATGAAGCCTATACTCTGCTTTTGGAACCTTGCAAATAGAGCAAAGGCATGCCTTTCTGCTGAATAATCTTTATATTTTTTTCTCCTCAAAATTTGGGTCCTTTTCAACATAGTCATAAAATACACAAGTGGAGAAAAAGCTCAAACACTTTTACTATTAAATTACGCAGGCTTTGCTTCTTTTTATGGTCCGGGCTGCTATGCACCCGCCACTATTGGCGTCCATCAGGCTGAAAAAGGTCTAAGGAAAAGGGTTTAAGGAAAACTAAACTCCGCGTGAGTAGTGCACTATCTAAGCTGTATTCTTGAAGTCGTTAATATAATCCAGGTTTTCTGCAAACAAATCCGCTACGGGCACGGGTTGGATGGGCTCTAGTGTTGTTGTTAGAAGTAATTGTACTGAGCTCCCTCGATTTGACACTTCTTATTCCTTCAAATTTATGTTATCATCATAAGTAACCACACATTAGTAGAGATTTGTATAATTTATCACCATTATTATATTGGAGATGAATCTTTGTGCAATGCAAACAAGCGGGAGTTGAATAAAAAAGGTTTAATTACTTTGCAAGTCTCTATACTTTTTGGGAATTTTCAAATAGGTCCCTATACTTTTAAAATTTGTAATTAGGTCCCTGAATTATTATTTCATTTGTAATTAGGTCTCTATGCTAAAAAAATTGTAATTGAGTCCTCGAACTCTTATAAAGTTTTCAATTGGGTCCCTGAACTAAAAATGTTTTTAATTGGGTTCCTGAACTTATATAAAATTTTCAATGGAGTCCCTGAGGTAGGGTTCCATGAAGAGGTCTTTAAGTCTGCTGATGTTAAACGTGACCTGGAATTCCCCCAAATTTGTATTTAGGGTTGCAGGAGACCAAAATGTTGAGTCTGAAAACCAAAACTTGACCTGTGATTGCTTTTCCTCCATCTGAACAAATAGTTCATTCCTTCCTCGATTTATGTTTTACGCTTGTATATCCCTTCCTTTAAATAATTTTGTCCAAAATAGTTTCTTCACTTGCAACTTACTACATCTCACTTCATCCTGTTACATCTTGGTACATTTTATTCTGACAATATCTCAAGGTTAATCTTCCACCCAAACTACTCTTACATAGCCGACTTGGATGAAATCAGTTATATTCCGTCCAATTCATCATATCACTAACGAATTTTATAATTTAGGGACTCCATTGAAAATTTTATATAAGTTCAGGGACCCAATTATAAACTTTTTTAGTTCAGAGACCCAATTGAAAACTTTATAAAAGTTTGAGGACCCAATTACAAATTTTTTTAGTATAGGGACCTAATTACAAATAAAATAATAATTCAGGGACCTAATTACAAATTTTAGAAATATAGGGACCTATTTGAAAATTCCCAAAAAGTATAAGGACCTACAGAGTAATTAAACCACTAAAAAATAATGTCACTTCCAAAGATGCAGAGATTGAAAGCCCAATGCAGAAATGGGGAGCATTATCGTGCAATGCAAACTAGTCAGAAGCTGAACAAAAAAAATTCGTCACCAACAAAGATGCCGAGATTGTGCTTTTTGCTGCAAGATACTTAAATAGATGATTTAACATCTCAAACAACTTAACATTGAATTATTGAACTTCCTAATTCCATTTTTCAAAGGAAACTTTTCAAGTTTTAAATCGCGATATCAAGATGACTGGGACTACTTGTAAAAATTATTAGACCAAAAACATCATAATGGCTATTATTATTCTGCAGTTTCATCTGATAGACTGATAACAAACAAACAAGCCGGAATTCTGAAACTACAAAATTTATAGTTAAAAGAATGAGGAAAATTTCAGTCTCGTGTATCATTTCTTATTACAACCCACTATGTCTATTGCAGCATAAAATATTACTTCCTTTTTAAAGACCCAAATATAATGTTGAAAACATGGTTTACAGAAATGAAAACTTGTAAAGAAAAGAAAACAAAAATATACATATAGGACAAAGAATCAATCAACAAATCAAGGGCTCAGAAATCACGATGAGGCATCAGAGTCGGTGGAAAGCTTATGATTAGCAACTTCCAAACTTGGAGGCTGGTCAATTCCTTTGCGAGATGCTTCCCAAAGTTGCTGTTCTATACCCAGCTTCCTCAACTCCATCAAACCTCGCTCAACTAGAATGAAGCAGAATGAGCTAAGAAGTTCATACACTAATCATTGAAGTACATCAGCAGAAATAAATTAAACATTTAAGTACATAACACCCTTCTGTCTCAAAATCCCCCCCTTGTGTCTCAAATTTCCTGTGTCTAACATAACTGACGACGCTCCAACATCACAGATGACATGTCCTTTTTCGAAATTGTAGCTGATCTGTAGTCTTGCATGTTCAAGTATGAAAGAAATGAAACAAGCACAGAAAATTTTGTAGGAGAAAACTGGTCTGATTGAGTGTAACGCTACACACACAACCAAATCAGGCACAGGAAGAGGACAACGGGACAACTGTGTCTGCTGAACATGAATTTGATAAATAGTCCACCATCCAACAGCATGTACAAGCAGTTGAAATTTTTTGTTTCTCTTTTGGATGCGTGGGTAGCACCACTCATTCCCATGCTGTCGAGAAATCTAAGATATAACAGGGAAATCTAAAGAATGCCTAAGATATGGATGGATTAAACTAATGAAATTCAGATAGTATGAGTTTCCTTTTCTAGAGGTAGCTATATCCCAACAGTGTCACTATATTAAGTATCAGCTCTGGGGGGTGGGGTAACTCAAGTGGTTAGAGCTAAATGGTTTAAGGTGTTGAAGGTGTTAGAGGTCCAAGGTTCAATCATTTGCAAAAGAAAAAAAAAATTAACAACTAACATACTAACCTACTAACATTCCTATCAAAAAAAAAGTGTCAGCTCCCTTATATTAAATAAAACAACAATGCTTTTTGTCACCAATAGATTTTGTGAAATACAGTAGAATGGATGAGACTAAATTGTTACTGTACTAAACTGCACCTTCATATTTTTTAAATTATAGATAAAAAAGAAAAACCATTTAAAATCGAGCCACACAATCATTCCAAATAAATTTTTTTTTTTTTTTTTTTTTTTAACAAATGCCAAATACTTTGTTACTTAGAATTTTCCTAAATACAAAAGAGTTATGGGTGATTAGACCAAGGAAGTCAAAGGCGAAAGACACTAGGGTCTTTTAGTGACTTGAGATAAAAGGCACCAAAAAGTGCGTGCCTCTTACATGTGTTTCTTAGTATAGTATATTTTACTTTTTATTAATGTTAAAACCTTTCTTTAGTGAGGCATGCACTTTTTGGTGCCTCTCGCCTCAAGACGTTTAAAGCACCTAGCACCTTGAGGGCACCTTACATCTTTGACTACCTTAAGGTAGGACAAAATGCATTTTCCCTAAATGATCTGTCAATCCTCTGTGGTTTAAATAAAAAGCCAAAATTCAAAGTTTTCAGCTGTCTAGGTCTGTCATGACCCAGCTGGGAAGCACTGCTTTGTATTGATGATTGCACAATTTATCCAGAATGGATAGAGAACATGTGATCCACCAATTCAGTGACAATTTAGGATCATTACCGATTCATTCCTTGATTCATACTGCTAAGAATAAGATTGAGAGTCAACTCGAATTGTGTCTTATGATTCCTATAATACTGAAGTAAACCCTTACCTTGCCTATTGCCAACCAGCACACATTTCAAAAACCAGGTATACTAATCACTCTAATTACAAGACCGTTTACTTTTGACTTGATAACATATTTACTATCTTCAGAACCACAAGATGAGTTAAGAATAAAAAGGGTTTACCATCAACAGCATCATGTGAAGTTGATCTCTGCCCACTGCGGGAAATCCAAAACTGAAGCCGCTCTTCCGCAATATCTTCTTCCACACCATGAAATAAAGCTCTTCTCCAGAAATAAGTTAGCCATGCCTGCAAATATTTAAGATTATAAATTAAGAATATTAAATTATATGTGCATATTATATTCAAAATAGCCATACTTTAAATTCAATTCTGACATAAACAGGTCATCCAAAAGCTTTGACTATTTAGGAGCCTTCATTTCAAAATTTCATCTCGAAGTTTGAGATCAATGGCAAAAAGAAATGAATTTCCTAACAAATAAATGTGACTTGAACAGAAGGAAATTACACAAAGAACACAAATCTCTATCATATCAAGATAACTGTTTGCTGGTTTTGTCACAACATCTGGCACATCTAAGCCCCTCTATCCAAAATAGACATGTTCTTTCTTTCCAGCTGCTACACATGGGACAAATGCTATAAAAAATGAACATGCGGTAACATAATTTGAGGACAAGTACATAGGGTGCCCAGTATCAAAATCTTCAAAGAACAAGCAACTAACCTCTTTGAAAAGAACATCTTCTGCTTCCTCTTCACTTAATTCTGGAGGAAACAAAGAACAGAAAATCAACAAGACTCATCAGCTCATCTGCCAGACAAGTTATGGCTAAATGCAGCCATGTCTGTGCACTACAAATATATTAGCAAAAATACAAATGAAGCCATTGGCTTCATATATAAAGCCTATCACTTTTTTTTTTTTTTTTGAAACAATATAAAGCCTATCACTTATATGAAAGTCAGTCCATAATCAATAGGGTTGATACACTTCAATCAAAGGTCATGATTGCCACAAGGCCTTATTATAGTATTGCCAAAAAAGTTTTACACGTGTCTTGGGGTATGCCTTAAAACCAATTGAAATACAACCAAAATATTTTATTCCTTTTAGTTTGTAGATGGAGGGTGATTTTGTATTTCTCTCAGATACATGCAATTTTTCAATATAGACATACAATGAATCACCCTTCTACACACATCACATGCATATCCAATCAAACCATGCATAAAATTCGTATATTGTCCAATGTTAATTCCAACCTCCCCTCCATAGAAAAGAAAAATATAGAGAAATGATTGACAAAACATACAAGCGGCAAAATCATGTAACGCAAATATACAACCTAGAGTCTTCTAACATTCTCTAGGGATTTGTATCTCCACAGACTTAGCATAGCTAAAGCAGAAGAAATTAAACACCAAAATAAAAGCTGACAACTTAATTCTCACCAAAACTTAACATATCTAAAACACACCTAATTAAACACCTAAATAAAACCTGACAACTTATCTCTTACCGAATGCTTCCGAATATTTGGAATCACCAGGTGATTTGGAATCTGAAAATATATCAATAGAGATGTAAACATTATAATTCATATCATATTCTACTAACAATGCTGTTCTTTGGAATGGTAATAGAGTAATAGGAGTTTTAAGAAAATTTCAAAAATATGCACATGAATCAAAACCAACTTAAAGAAATACTCTCATCACCAAAAGGGCATCCAAATATGAAACAAACTCACTGCCTAAATTAACCAAAAACTGAATCAAAAGGAGCCAGGAAATGACTCAATTAATATGGTAAGAATTGCACTAACTGCAGCGAGGATATAGACAGATGTCACCAATCAAAGGAAAGAATAGATAGCAAGTAGAGGAGTAGAAAATGAAATTTAAAAAAATGCAAGATGATAATTAACATACCTAATATGGACTGTCGAACCGAATTTGGGCGTCTGTGTTGGGCAAATGCAAGCACAATAGCATCCTCAACCTGCAAAATAAAATTTTATCAAAATATTCTTTTAGAAGTCAAGAAGAAAGGAAAAGGACGGACAGAATACAGAGCAGCCCAAAAAATAGGAAGGAAGTCAAATTTAAACCAATAAGAGTGTCATGAACCCACTCCCCAAAAGCTAAAGCTGTTAGGCAAAGGCTTGTGAATGATTTTATATTTAACAAGCCCTCTCACGCAAGAGCTATTTGGACTTGAAGCATGGACAATGGACAGGCCTACCTAGCTTGTGCTGAAATTCAAAACTTATTTAGAGAACAGGAACATCAAGGATTGAACTCCAGTCCACTTGGTTACAGAGGCTTTGACTTTGATACCATCTTGTGAACCAACAAATATTAGGCGAAGGCTCTAGAATGGTTTTATATAAAATAAAATGTTTGGGTTCTTGAAATCCATGCTATAAAAAAGTAATAGGCTTTAAAATATGCTTCTTTGTATCTAAAATGTCCAAGAGGAAAATGTGATAAAGAACTGAACAAAAAAGGCATCAACTTATGAAGTACCTTTAAAGAAGCAAGTTCCCTCAAACCCATCTCAACTGATAGCATACTCTCAATGTTTCCTTCCCCGGTGAGATCATTCATGTCACGAACAAGTTTGCTTCTATCCGGATCATCAACATCTGGTCCATGTTCTTTAATTAAATGTCATTGTAGTTAGTTTAAGAGAGAAATGATAGAAGCTAAAATTTTTAGTACCAACTCGCTCACTTTTGTTCCAAGATTCCTCCTTAGCCTTTTGTCCAGCAGAGATGACAACTTCAAATGGAAGAGGAGCAAGAGAAGACCAATGTTCATGCTTGGATTGTGCTATATCTGCACATATGGCTACAAAGCATGGAAGTAACATGCCACAAGAATTTAAGCAATCAGATGATAATAGAAGAAAGGATTTATGCAAATTATGTTGCAAATTATGCTTCCCAAATTTTTATAAGACATTTATATTTCATATATAAAAAATTATTAGACTGGAAATTTTCTTTTTCCATAGAAAGTAGAGACCGGTAGCAATTTCGTTACCATGTTTTACAGCAAGACCCCAGTAACGAGCAAGCCAACATCTCTTCAGGACAACTTCCTCCTAAAAGAAAAAAAATTAACCGAGAGTCGAGACAGATGGGAAAATAGATACCTGTTAATTCTCATTATAATGGAAAATACAAACCATTTCTTCTTGGGTCAAAATCATTCTCTGTGTCATGGTGCGAAGAGCCTTTGCTTCAGCTTCAGCTTCTTGCTGTTGTTCCACAGCTGCTGCGGCATCATCTTTTAGGTTCTGACAAAGTCAAAGAAGATAGCTATACTTATAACAGAGGATAATAGACCAGATCAGACATGAAGTACAATTAAAATATGAAAGAAATGCGTGTTTTCATCAAAACTACCTGAATTTCCACATGAAGGGCTTCGATTTCCTCATCTCTCCCATCCTGTGTTTGCTGTGCAGCCTTGAGAGCAGCCTGTGACAAAAAAAGCTGAGTATTCCAAGGACATTCTCCGAAAGAACCAACACCGACAAGCTTGTTGCTCAAAACCCACAATTCAAGAATAAAATTGTAACTGGAGACAGAGCTTTAGGAACAAAAATATTGTTATTATATAACCAGTAGAATAATTGCCTCTGGCACAAATATGCACTTATGTGTACTTCTCAATAATGCAGGAAACTTTTTCAAGATTAAAACTTAGAAGAGTTTGTGTAGTGGGTTATCAAGCGAGGGCAGTCACAACACATCAAACTTCGAATCATCATTAATTTCATTTTGCACATCTAATAACATTCTTCCGGCATACCTCTCTTTGACGCAGAGCAGCTTCCTTCCTGCAAACATGGCACACAAACATCATATAACCTAAAACCTGAACAAAATAAACAGTTCTAGTTCCAGGCTTCCAGCCAGCATATAAGAAACTTTAAAGCTAGTTTACCTGCTAAGAAGTTTAGCTTCCAGGGATACACCTTCCCCAAGAGAAGCCACCTGCAAAGATCAAAATGACTAAGAACACAAATATAGCAAACTCAGCATATGGAATGACAGCTGTGTAAGACTCCACAGTCCCACATTGAGATTTTACTGAGATGGTAGAATAATTATGCAATTATTGCAGATTGTATCATTATTAGGACAGATTATTCTTTTCTTTAAATTTGGCTTTATTCTAGACCAGTAGTTATGTCACCAAGTCTATATAATGTAAAGAAACCCAACACAGTTAGCGTTATGCAGAAATAATACTCAGAAATATTCTCTCATTCAAGTTGGTATGCTCCGAATCTAGGAGACTCCACTTCCGTGCCGGTCAGCCTTCAGAGCTGATCAGTCCTCACCACCTCTGCAGCCCGTCTTCATTGCAGCTGTCCCTTTCGTTTTGTGGTTTTTACTGCTCACTACTTCTCCAGTAGCCACCGCCCCATGTCCGGCTGGCCACCCAACCCAAGGCCTACCTTTAACCTCCTCCTCACACGCCCTCGTGTGCAACTCTTCTCCATGTCTAGATTCACATGCCGCCGGTTCAGACTGCATGTGCAGGCACTTCTGGCTTTCGTTCTAATTGCCTTGGTCCTAACCAACTTGTTGTCTCCAGTCTCCACCTCTTTTTCAAGTCACAATAGCTTTGTTATTTCAAATATATGTTCCAACTTCCAAGTTTGTACAGGAGGAAGCTGTTTTAACTACAACCTATTTGATAAATTGGTAACCCTCTCATATCCTCGATAATCTAAGTCCTGTAGAGCTTGTGACATCCTTTTCCCCCTCTATTCCTATTAAATGGAGTCTTCAATCTCATGTCTTTGGCTGCATGGTCTTTGTATATGTTCATTGACAGCATCGCAGCAAACGTGACCCTCATGCTATCAAGTGTGTTTTCAAGTTATGCTCCTGACATGGGGTGCAAGTGCTATCGCTTTGAGTTGCCGTCTATTGGTTTCCATGGATGTCATGTTTCAAGAAGATCGGTCCTTCTATACTGGTCCTCCATTTTAGGGAAAAGTATTGCGGAAGCTAAGCCATTCTTACTCGTCACTCAAGCAAGCTCGAGTCTATTCTTGGAATTGTAGACATTGAGTCCTCCTCTCCTAATGCACGGGAAGTAGCACCTCTTGATATCTCACTTAAACCAGCTAAAGCCAACCCACCGAAGGCCAGGTCAGCAAAATTGGTGTATTTGGGGGGGGAGGGAGTGCAAACTGGTCCAATAGCAACTTCAAACATCCAAACCCATGGTAAGTGTTGAAGATATGGTAAGTACTGAAGATATTAGTCCTTCTATTTCTGAACCTGATACCTTAATATACCTTTGAATAACTATGACCATAACAATGATGAATTACCTATTGTGTTGAGGAAAGAGAAAATTCCCTCGGCCAATACCCCATTTCTAGATTCATTTTCTTCAATAAAACCTTTCCATCTAGCACAAAGAGTTTCATTTTATCCCTTGATTCTATCAAAATCCTAACATCAGTACAAGATTCTTTGAACGATAAGAACTGCCTTCAAGCTATGAACAAGCTGAATGCACCGGAAAAGAATGGAACATGAAAGGTTATGAAAGACCATGAGACAAAAAGCAACGAAATGCAGATGGATCTTTACTTTGAAATGTCAGAACACTGGTACAATGGATCAGTATAAGGCAAGGTTAGTTGCAAAAAAGATACACTCGGACATATGAAATTAACTATCAGGAGACATTTTATCCAGTAGCAAAGATGAACACCATGAGAATCTTACTTTTTCTTGTTGCACACTTTATTTGGGAATCACACCAGTTTGATGCTAAAAAAGCCTTCCTTCATGGAGTCTTGAAGGAGGAAGTTTATGATAGGGGCTGAGTATTATGAGGTGCCTAAGTCCCACATCGAGTAGTATGAGATGCTCAGTGGAGTATTTAAGTGGCTTGGTTCTCCCCCCTTAACGACTAGATTTTAAGGGATGGTTCCCCAAGTAGGTGCTTATCATTTGATATCAGTCTATCAAAGCTGGTTGTCAGTGTCTCAGAAAGGGGCTACTATGGAGGGGCTGATCGGAAAGGCCGAGTGAAGCAACGTAGAGTGCAGCCGGACGTCGACTCTCAGGGGTGGTGCTACAATAAGGGCTAAGGTATTATGGGGTGTCTAAGTCCCACATTGAGTAGTATGGGATGCTCAGTGGAGTACTTAAGTAGCTTGGTTCTCCCCACTTAACAGCTAGCTTTTAAGGGAGGGTTCCCCAAGCGCTTGGATGCTTATCAGTTCACATGGAGGTTCCACCTAGATACACTTGCACTAGTGGAAGGAATAAAGTGAGTAAGTTGAAAAGGGCTTTACATGGGTTGAAGCAATCTTCTAATGCATAGTTTGGAAGATTCAGAAAGGCCACGGTGTCCTTGGGATACAAAATCAACGGTGTCCTTGGGAAACAAAATCAAAGTGACCATACTCTCTCGAGTCTTCTTTAAACAAAAGCTCACTATCCTACCTGTGTATGTTGATAATATCATCATATATGGGGATGATCTGATTGAGAAACAACTACTAAAGAAAAGGTTTGTAGTCAAAGTTTGAAATAAAGGATCTTGGAAGACTAAAGTACTTCTTTGGGATAGAAGTTGCCTACTCCAAACAAGACAACTTGCAGCCAATGAGCAAAATCTCAGAATGGAAAATGATGAGAAATCCAAAGATTGATAGAGCTCAATATCAAAAGTTGGTGGGAAATTGGATGTATTAGACCATACCAGACTAGATATAGCATATGCTGTCAATATTGTTAGTCAATTCATGCATGATCCAAAGGTGAGACACTTACAAGCTATAGACAATTCTACAGCATCTCAAAACTGCCCTAGAAGGATTGTTACTAAGAAGAGGTGGAAACCTATTCATGCAAGTGTATATAGAAAATCAACCTCTAGTTATTGTATGTTTCTGGGTGAATATCTAGTAACATAAAGGAGTACCCAAAAAAAATAGAATGTGATTGCTTAATCAAGTGGAAAGGCTGAGTTTCAAGCTATGGCACAAGGTATTTGTGAACTACTATGGATTAAGATTATGTTGGAAGATCTTAGAGCAACGTATGAAGGTCCTATGAAGCTGATTTGTGACTATAAATCTGCCATTTGCATTGCTCATAATCCGGAAAAAACAAAACACACTGAGATAGATCGTCACTTCATCAAAGAGAAATTAGATTGTCGACTAATCACTACTTCATATGTTCCTTATAGATCTCAATTGGCAAATGTGTTAACTAAATTGGCAGACTAGGAATGATGGATACAATTCACCAACTCGGGGAAGAGTGTCGTAGGACTCGATGGTTCCACATTGAAATTTTTATCAAGACAATAGAATAATTATGTAACTTTTGTAGATTCTGTCATTATTAGGACACATTTTTTTCCCCTTAGATTAAGCTTTATTCTAGGAAAGTAGTTAAATGCCTAAGTCTATATAATGTAAAGAAACCTGTACAATTAACATTATTTAGATATAATATTCAGAAATATTCTCTCGTTCAAGTACAGCTATAGGAAAAACGTAAATTCTATTGTTAATTAGTTTTTAATTCATACAGTTACGACAGATGTTGTGAATACAAGCATAGTAATTACTCCCTTCAATCTTTTTTATCTAATTTTAAGGGTGTTGCACGTGAATTAAGAACGCAAATAAATAGCCTTGATAATAAGCTGAACTATCTATCATTGAAATACTTTCGTTATCACTCTATTAATCTTTTCTCTCAATTATTAATACCATGTGTAAGTTTGGAAAAGATAATTAATACTTCATTGGTTTTCTAAAACAACAGATAAATATGAACGAAAAAAACTTTTCTAGAAAGACATAAATGAAAGGAGGGAGTGTTCAATATTTGGCATCTAAACTATGGTATTAAACACTAAGTTTGTTAGGTTTCAAAATCTAGTAAATATCTAGCAGAAAAATCACCTGTTTCTCAAGCTCCCTAGCTCTTGCCTCCACTTCTTGGCGTTTTTCCTCTGCAAGCCTTAGCTGTGAATATAATCAGGCATATATGTTTAACATCACATAACATGTACATAAAACTAACTTTGTTTGGGTGTGAAGGAGCACACCTTTTCTAATATATTCTCATTCTCTTCTTGTAGCATATCCAGCTGCAATATCAAAATATGAATCAGCTTCAAAACTCAATTGTATTATATTACAAAATCTGCTACAATAAAGGTTGAGAATCAACACAGCCACTATAAGGATAATCAGATTTTGTTTCTGGAAACAGAAATTGATGCATGTAAATACTATACTTCATCACGGAGTGCAGAAGCTTCACGCTGATCTCCTGTGTCTTTCGAGTTATGTTGCCTGATATTGATATCTGATGGAAATCTGAAATCATTAACCAATTATTAAAATTCGAAGACGAGTGGGTCATCAACATTAGCTAAAATGGTCAGACAAAAATAAATAAATGGCCAATGAACTAGAGCATGTTAGCAAGATATGGATAGATATATGACCTCAATAAATAAAATAAGGATTGAACTCATTCATACATAAAAAAGAATCAATTGCATGCATCTGGGGAGGAAAATATAGACGAAATCAAGACTAGAGCTCATGAATTCAACCTCTTGATAAAGTTCATCAGAAAATATGGGGCAGGAAAAGAAAATATTGTTCCTTTTGTCCTAAATAAATAAAATGATGATGATTTTGTGGGAAGCAGGCATTCAATTTGACTGATGTCATGATACACACACCCATGTCAATCTGCTGTGTTATATTTATTTTTATTTAGAAAATAACAATAGAATAGCATGAAACTTCAAAAACTACCCACTTACAAAAGCTTCTTATCTTTTAGGGCAATGTTTGAATTGTTGAGAGATGATATGACCAAACTCCTACAAAAGCCATATACATAACTATAGAAACTTATGATATTGACTTGTTGGAGGGAGTTGGAATGTCAGAACAACAGGTTACTAAAGTAGAGTTACAAGTGTTTTAGATAAGCAGTTTTTTAAATTTTTGACGATTCAACTTCATACTACTATTGGCTCAACCTGTAAGTGCCACAACAACAAAATCTAGTCAATTCGTATAGCTGCGAAACCATAAGAATCAAAAAATTAAGAAGATAGTGCATGCTACCTTTTCTCTCTACCTCGATTGGTAGGAGGATCAATTGGAGGTACAGCCATAGGGGTTCGAATTGTTGATTTGCTAGGCGGCACCACCGGTGCTGAACGAACGGAAACCGCTGGTCTTCCAGCTGATGTTGAACGCACTGAAGGAGTATGTTCTAAAAAGTTCCGACCTAACTAATAAAAACATCAAAATCTTATAAGCTCAACAAGAATAAGGTGACACCAATTCGATAAATCCACAATCCTATAACAACATTAGCCATCACCAACATTTAGATCTCACTCAATCACTATCAATGGCATCAAATTAATAATCACAAACCAACAAAACATTACTATTTACTAAGTTCAAAACCAATCAAATTTTCCAGGATCAAACATGCATCATCTTCATTTTTCCACAATTCAACAAACGAATCGGTGCAAACAATCACGTAAATACATAGGAACCGTTTCATATGGAACAATTGCTGCGAGAATTACCGCAGGAGAAGGCGATCTGTTAGGTCTCACGAGCGAAATAGGAGGGATGGTGGTGGTGGAACTAGCACTAGTACTCTTGTGATTGTTGGCGTTGGCGGAGAAAGAAGAAAGAGAGGGAGGATGCGGAGCACTGAACCGAAACTCGAGATCGTCGTCGTCTTCATCGCCGTCGTCATCGGCGGCGGTGGTCTGAGACGCCATGACGCGAGCGAGGCGCTGAGCGGCGGCTTTGGCGGCAACGTTTTGGGTGCGCTTGACGGTGGAGAGGCCGGTGGAGGCGGGGCCCAACCGCGACTGAGGGTGAGCCGGTGACATCGCCGGCGACGATGAGCCGGTGCTGCTGGAACCGCCGCTCCACTGCCGGGTGTACACCGGACTCTCAGTTCTCCTCCGATCCATGAGTGTGTTGTGTTTATAGAGAGGAGCTAGATTTTCTCGAGAAAGTGCTAAATTTTGGCGGAGCTAGATTTTCTCGAGAAAATCGAAGAAAAATTGGGGAGGGAGAATTGAGAAAGAGTTGAAAAGTTTCTTCTGTTGGAGTTGTGCGCGTGTGTAGGGCAAAACGACGTCGATTTGTTGTGTTGGGTTCCCGGGAGAGAAGATCTACGTGTTCTTTTCATGCGAAAGAGAATTATTTTGGCGGCGTGAAAAACGGTGTCGTGTAAGGGGAAGCCGGCAAGAAGTGCTTTACTGTGTGTGAGTTTTTTTTTTTTTTTAATAAGCTTCTGGGTGTGAGTAATCAGCCGTGAAATAATATTATTTCAATCATAAATTATATGTAAAATTGATAAATTGATCATATATATTTATTTTAAATTTAATTATTGAGTTGGCCCCTGAACTATTTGAGAATTTTCAGTTAGATTCATGAATTATAAAAAAAAATTAATTAGATCCCTGAACTTATATAAAATTTTCAATTTGGTCCCTAAATTAAAAAGTTTCTAACTGAGTCCCTGAACTTAAATAAAATTTTAAATTGGGTCCCTAAAGTAGAAAAGTGACTACATAAAATAAAAAATAAAAAATAAAAAATAATTGATGATGAAATTTAGGGAAAAAATTATTTGACATAATAAAAATGATAAAAGATGAACATGAGAGGAAAAACTCACTATTTAAAACAATAATAATAATAATAATGAATCAAACTTAATGAGAAAATTTATTATTTAGCATAATAACTAAATAAAAATAGATAAATTTGAGAGACAAAATTTAGTTCATGAAATGATAATAACAAAATAATGAAATATGAAATTGTGCTAGAAAATTCATATTTTATAACAAAATATTAATAGAAGAAACTGATAAATATCAATTAAAAAATATACATTTTTAAAATAGTAATATATTATTAAATGATGATTTTTTTAAAAATGTTTCAAACAAAAATAAAATAGTAAAAGATGAAACTTTTTTTTATAAGATGAAACTTAGCTGAGAATGTCATTATCAGAAATAATTTTTATTCAAATACTATGACAACTAAGTAAAAAATTCAATATTTAAGAAAATATATAATTTAACAACAAAATTATTGTTTTATATAACAAATAAAATAAAGAATCTAGTTGAGTAAATATCACATCTTATTCTGATTGCCAAATTTATTTTCAGTTACTTAATTTATTTTATTATTTATTATTTTATTTTATATTTTAATAGAAGTTTTTTATTAAATTATTTTAATATTTCTTAAATAATATTTTTCGTTTTGAGTTACTTAACTTATATCACATATTATTTGTTTTATATTTTGAGTTACTTAATATATTTTATTATTTATTTATTATTTTTATTTTATATAGTCGCCTTTTTACTTTAGGGACCTAATTGAAAATTTTATATATATTCAGGGGCCCAAGTAGAAACTTTTTTGTTCAGGGACCCAATTGAAAATTTTTATATAAGTTCAGGGGCCTAATTAGAATTTTTTTAGTTCAGGGACCTAATTGAAAATTCTCAAATAGTTCAGGGACCAACTCAATAATTAAACCTTTATTTTATTTTTCATATTGGTCCTATAAGTTTTTCTTTTTCAAATTGATCCTGCATATTACGTTCTATTTCCACGTTAGTCCTTTCCGTCAATTTTGACCTAACACCGTCAGTTTTAATCTAATGTGGTTATCACCTTAGTCTGACACATGGCTTTTGATCTGACTCTGTAATGGATGTTGATTGTTGAGAATGTTAATGCCAACAACGATGTTAGGACGTTAAAATATGTTAACCAAAGATAAATGCGATTTAAGGGATGTTGTCTCAGTTGTTCATAAGATAGTATGAGAGATAAGGTTATGTTCATAGGGCTTATTTAAAGACCCTAGGATTGGTTAGTGAGTGTTCTAAGGACATTAATAACGAAGGCACGATTAAATGATTAATTCCCCACGTTGATAAGACATGAATATTAATGAAGAGCGGTTAAGATTAATGAAGCTGATGTTCAATGGATTAGTAAAAGCCAATAGGTTGAATCTGTGAATCGTCCCAAGGATTTGGGAAAGGGTTTTTTTATCCTTTCTGCCCGGATCAGTACGACCCCACTCCATTCAGCACGGTTGTGCTTAACAGGGAGCGCGCCCGTGCTCTAGTTTGATATCCAGTGAAGCGTGCGCTCTTGAGCACGCCCGTGCTTAACAGGCAGCACGACCATGCTTGCCTGCAAGTCCAGCACGCCCTTGCTGAGGGTGAGCACAGAACAGAACCAGAATGCTGAAATGGGGGTTTTCACCCCAAACGCTTAAAAGAGTTAATAAGATACCAAGGAAACATGAAGACCAAAAGACGAGTGATAAGATGTTGTACCTTGGTAGCCTAATGGCCAAGGGGGCCTTGATGCATGATGGTCAAGGCGTTAAGGCTCTGGTGCTTTTCGTCCAGAGTGTTGTTCGTCTAAAGTTAAAAGATTAAATATGATGTTACCTTTGGTGCTTGTTGGCCAAAGAGGTTAAGCCATAATAAATGGTGTTGATAGAGGTGGTGGATAACGGTTGTTTGTTGTGTGCATGCATCATGCATGGAGTTTTAGGGTGAGGTTTGATAGTTAAGGGGTGGTCGTCCGCGTAAGGCGATTTGGCCATCCATGGGGATTCATCCGAAACTTGGGAGATCATGTACACTCGTGGTGGCGCATCCGAGAATAAGGTGTATCGGCTATCCTAGAGTTCCACCCATGGTTTGGTGGATTGCCCCAGCGTTGGGGCTTATTGGCCAATGTGGAGATGTAACTCTGATGTTGACTTCCTGGTATAGTTTGCATCCACATGCATAACGGAGTAGTGGAGCAGAGTTGCATTGCATAGCATACACGTTTACAATGATGATAATTGTTTATGTTATATTTGTTGATTGTTATAACATGCTTGTTTGATGTATGCTTGTCTTGCTAACTGTTTCCTTGCCGTTATATTCATATACATGTTTCTTACTCCCTATCTCTATGTTTCTTGTTTGTGGCATGTATCTTTTATGTAGAGGTCGGTGAGCAGCTAGTTGAGGAGTGACTCTGAGGAGCCGTGACTCGTAGTTAGGATTTCCCTCTTTCAGTAGTTTAGTTATGTTTAGTTTTCAGTTTGTTTATCGGATTGGTTTACCAGCTCTGCAGTGTGACATCGGGGTTTGGTTCATTTATGTATTTGTTTTTATGTTATGTTCCTTTATAAACATGTGTTGATTTTTCCGCAGTATGTTACAATGTGGCAGTCTCTGCCCCGCTATTTAATATTATGATATTGTGCGCATGTGTTCTTTCTCTTTTATATATGTGTTATCGCTTTTGAATACATGCGGGATAGAGGATGTCACATTTGGTTGTGAGAAGAAAATGTGAAGAGAGAAAGAGACAAGAAAGACTATGAGAAGAGAGAAAAATGTGAGAAATAGAGTAGATTTGGTGTGTTGTTTGGTGTAAGAGAAATAGGAGAGAAATAAATGAGAAAGAAGTATTGATTGTTTTTTAAAGTACGAGAATGCTTCTAAATTAAAAAAAATTCCAATCAAAATTAATTTAATTTTTTTAATTCAATTTATTAATTTATTAAATTAATTAACTTAATTTTTAATTAAATAATTAATTAAATTAATTTAAATTATTATTAATTCAAATTACTTAAGATGATTAATTTAGTTATTAAATAAATAAACAAATTAAAATAATTTATTCCAATTTCTTTTCTTTTGCTTCATAAAATATTTTTCAAATAATTCAATGATTTTAATCCCACGTGAAGGAAGTAACAAATTAATTGCTCAAATTTGTTTTATTTTTTTAAAGGAATAATTGCTTAAATTTTTATAAAAAAAAAGTTAATTATTTAAATAAAAGGAAAAAGAACAAACTTGCGAAGATTGCCCGCAAGCTGTAACATGTGAATAGAGAGAGAGAGGGAGAGAGAGAGGGGAGAGAGAGAGAGAGAGAGAGAGAGAGATGTTATCCTAACATCAGGATTTAGACAACTACGGGACATCTACTGTACTGTAGCGCTACAGTACCGTACTGTAAGCGCTATAGTACCATACCTTTTTTTTTTTTTTTTTTTTTTACAAATTTTGACTTTTAAGAAATAAATAAAAAATTTAGTTTTTTTTAATACTAACATTTTTGGTTAATTACATGTAAATATATGGTTAATTCAGTTCATTATATGGTTAATGGGTCATCCTAAAGCTTACAATTATTTTTTACAACCATGTAAATATTTGGTTAATCCTTTGAAAGTGGATGGTTAATTCAGTTATATAAATGGTTAATTCAGCATCCTGACACTTCCAAGTTTTTAAACATCCAAGTTTTTAAATGGTTATATAACTGAATTAACCATTTATATAATTGAATTAACCATCCATTTTCAAATGATTAACCAAATATTTTTAATCCAAGTTTTTAAATGGTTATATAACTGAATTAACCATTTATATAATTGAATTAACCATCCATTTTCAAATGATTAACCAAATATTTTTAAGTGATGTTTAAAAACTTGGAAGTGTCAGGATGCTGAATTAACCATTTATATAACTGAATTAACCATCCACTTTCAAAGGATTAACCAAATATTTTTAAGTGATGTTTAAAAACTTGGAAGTGTTAGGATGCTGAATTAACCATTTATATAACTGAATTAACCATCCATTTTCAAAGGATTAACCAAATATTTTTAAGTGATGTTTAAAAACTTGGAAGTGTCAGGATGCTGAATTAACCATTTATATAACTGAATTAACCATCCGTTTTCAAAGGATTAACCAAATATTTACATGGTTGTGGAAAATAATTGTAAGCTTTAAGATGACCCATTAACCATATAATGAACTGAATTAACCATATATTTACACGTAATTAACCAAAAATGTTAGTATTAAAAAAAGCTAAAATTTTTACTTATTTTTTAAAAGTAAAAAAAAAAAAAAAAAAAAAAAAAAAAAGCTAAGGTACTGTAGAGCTACAGTAGCGTAGATGTCAAGTAGATGTCAAAAGGGAGATGTTAGAATAACATTTCTCAAAGGTAAAAAACTAAACATGGTGGCATTCTTCAATCTTTCTTTGTAACTTTAAGGAGAAGAAAAAAAAAAGCATGGGACCCACACTGATTTAATCTCTCTTCTCTTTTTCTCCTGTGTACCAAATGAATGAAAAGTGATATTTCTCAGCCCACTGCTAAACGTGGGTGGGTTGGGAGGTTCAACCCACTTAACTAAATCAGGTCAACCCGCTCGCCTTGCCCCCATTTTCGGCGGGTTGGGACAGGTTGACCCGTTTTATCATCTCTAATTGGCTAAATTGAGTTAAGATCTCAATGCATTTTAACTAATCAATAATGAATGCATCTTATTATTTTATGAAATTATATTCAAGTTTACTTTAGAGAGATTTAATTCATAATTCCTAGTTACTACATCTCATAAATGTTTATAATTATCATATAAAACACTAGCTATAAGATGAAAATTTAGGGCATGTTTGCTTTGTTTCCATTTTTCTATTTTTATTTCATGTTTTAAAAAATAATTATAAAACTACCACCTTGTTTTCATTATGTTTCCTGTTTCTAAAGATTTATACTGGAAATAATGAAAACAACAAAAAATTGTTTTAAATTTTTCTTATACAAATCTTTGGAGACAAGAAACCAAATGCTAACTGAAATAACCAAAGTTAACACAAGAAGGGGGTTGAATTGTGTTTACCAACACTTTTTAGAAAACTTTCAAAAGTATTTTTGCAGGCACAACAAGCAAAACTTAAGTAGAGAAAATTAGACGGATGACTCGTCTAATTTTAAAACAGCACAGAAGCGCACACAGATAAGGATTAAAAGAGATTTGATATTCGCTAACTTAACTCTCCAAGTTAAAAGCTATAACAAATAAACTCTTAAATAAATTAAAGAGATTAGGGAAGAGGAATATCACTCAAGAGATTTATACTGGTTCACCCCAAAAGCAATAGGGCTATGTCCAGTTCTTGGCAACACCAAGGTTATTCACTATAACTGATCAGATTGCAGCATAAGTATTATTTCCACACCTAACCTCTCAAGGCTCACGCTCAAACAAGTATTCTTTTCTCACCTAGCCTCTCCAGGCTCAACAGCAGAGAGTAAAAAGGTTTTGAGTATTTAATACAACTTTGCAAGTCTTTCTGGTAACACTCAAAGAGTGGAATTAATGATAGAATGAAAGACTGCGAATTAATATCAAATGATTGAAGAGATAATCAATGAAAGAATAAAGAGTAAATGAGCAGAGTAAATGCTTCTTTGAATATGTGCAGTATCTCTCTTTTTCATCTTCATAGTTTGCACTATTTAAAGGCTTCAATCAATTTGATCCGTTAGACACAACTTCAGAAAGTGTGCTCCTTTAACTTGAACTTTTGGGACGCCATTAATTTCAAAGAGTCGTTCTGTGTAAGCATTAAATGTTTAGCGACGTTGAGCTTTGACATATGCGACCAAGAGTACACTTTGTTCTGAGCAGCTGTTGTTTTAGAGTTGTAGTAGCAAAGCTTTTGTACTTGCAGCATAGACCTTTCCATTTTCAGTGCAACAGTCAGTTCAATTTTTGAAAAGTACTTTTACTTTGTACTTGAAATAGCTAAAAGCTATTTACTTGGTGCAGAGGTAGCGTGTTTATTCCTTAAAACCTTGACATAATGATTTCTTTATTCTTTGTGATTGGTGCTTTTTTCCAGAGGTCTTCAAGATCCTTAAGGAAGACATCTTTTTCAAATAAGGTTGACTTGGACTTTCTTCAGACAGTCTGACAATTTAGACGAGTGCAATAGAGTTCAGAAATAGACGGGTGCAGTGATCCAAAAATAGACGGGTGAGCAAGTCTTTTTCAGACGAGTGATCCACTGAAGGTTCTTCAAAACTTATTCTTTGCCACGTCATCTTCTTGAGTAGAACTTTGACTAGGAGTTAACTTGGTCTCTTTATGAGTTGTCTAAGTTTCAGACGGGTGGTTTTTCAGACAAATCAGAAAAACTGCTTCTTTGAAAAACTCAGACGGGTCAGATTTAGACAAAAGACCTTAAGCCTATTTTTCTGCACACTTATCAGACTTATCAGTAATTTCACATGGTTCAATATAACCATACTTCATATATTTGAAATCATCAAAACTTAGAGAGTTTACACATTGAATGTGTTTCAGACTTATGAGGTCTCAACACTAACAATGTGATATTTTTGTAATTATTTCTATAAAAAAAATGAAAGAAGAAAAATGAAAACAAAGTAAATGGGTCCTTATATTTCTTAGGTTCTATTATAACCTAGATGTCAAGTACCAATATATGGTTGCTCCGAGTGGTAACGGGCTTGGGCCCACTAAGCAAGCGGTCAAGGGTTCGATCCATGGCTATTGCGTATGGAGAAAATCTAATTGAGAGAGGACATCCCTTCAATGTCATCCAGTAGCTAAAGGTGTATTAGTCTCCGCAGTTGCATGCGGAAGATACCCTGGGAAATAAAAAAATAAGAATAATAACCTAGATGCCAAGTTGTGAAGTTCTTTAACTTGAACGCAAGGAAAACTGATACACATGATAAAATTCGGCCTGCCAACAATTTCTTCAATTGTACTATCTTATTTCAAACTCATGATCTGCTACGATACCAATCATCTTGGTCAAGCTATTATCATTTGATCAAAAGCAATACATATTACACAAGGCACAAGTTTAACTTTTTATATAACACCACCATACAAGAGATGCCAAGCACCATGATTAAATACCAAGAGGAGTGGATGGAAATGATTTCTTTAAAGTGATGAAAATATAAATAGACACACAAAGGTACTTCTTTTGCTACATTTTCTTTTTGTCTATAGATACTCATATTCAATAATAATTTTTTGCTTAACGAACTTTTTAGTCCATATAAATATAGGCACTTTTGATTTTGGTCTCTATCTTTTTTTGTTAGACTTTGGTGTTTTTAACTTTTAAAATTTTGGAACTAATTCCTATCGTCAAGATGCACTGTTAATATATGTTATGATTGAGTCAAAAAAAAAAATGTTATGATAGTAGACCGGAAAAACGAAAATGCAGAAAAACGAAAAACAAGAGAAGAAGAATAAACTCACAGCAATTTAACGTGGTTCAACCAATGTGACCTACATCCACAGGGAGTCAAAGAATTTTCTTATTCAACAATAGAGAACAAAGTACAAGAGATGCAACCGTCAACTGATACAATGAACAACCACTCGTATTCTACACTAACCCACACCTATCGGCCCTCGCCCTCCGCATCCCCCGTAGACCTCCCATTTTCTCCTTTATTTTTTAGCTCTAAAAAATATCGGGTCAAGTTATAGATTGGGGCGACCTATTAACAAATTCAAGCCTTCTCAACAATATATATATATATATATATATATATATATATAATTTTGGTTTTCGTCCCTATACTTTTTTCCTTAGATTATGGTCCCTGCAAGTTCAAAAATATAAGAATTGATCCTTTTCGTTAGTTTCCATCTGTTAAGTGTTGATGTGGTTAACGACGCCCCACATCAGCATTATCGCATGGAATAAATTAATAATTTTTTATGTCACATTGGATTAAAAAATCATTATTTATATTTTATAATTATTAATATTATTTAAACTATGCAGATTGATCTCAATGCTAATTAAGTTATTCTCTAAGTTGAGCTGACTAATATTCTGAATATATTTTAGTTAAACATAACAATATCGAAACTCAGCATTATAGAGATCTGATGGGCCAAACCAACCAACGAGCTTTTGTGATAGCAGCCACTAAGAACATGTTTGAGAATTCTTAATTATTGGATTTTCAGCTGTTTTGGTTGGAAAAAAGCTTTTTTAAAAAAATCTCTTTGTTTGGGTCTCATGATGAATTTGTAAAAAAAGCTTTTAAAAAAGCTGTTTTATCACCATCTTAACTATTGGATAGTTTGATTGTTTCCAACAGATTAATTTTTAGCTTAGATGGTACTTTCCCAACTTACCCCTCGATGTTAGCGTACGTGAAGCAACTTTGGTGTCACACTGCCTTTTCCCATTTCATCCCTGTTGCCCCCAACGTATTGAGAGACTTTTTCTTCCTTGCATTTTCTTCACCACAATGCTCTTTTAATATATGGCCAGCTCTATTATAATATTGGACTATAATATGGGAGTTTGACTTTTCATAACAAAAAATATGTAATAACTTTTATTTAATTTTTTATTTTTTATAATAGAAAAAAATTTGTTGACAAAATATAACAAAAATAAATATTTTAACAAGTTTTAATGTAAAAAAAAATCAAATTTTATTAAATTATATAAATAACTTTATACCATTTTTCGTAATTTACTATTTAAAAGATTATTTTTGCACCACCCAAACGAAATAGATTATTTTAAAATCGCTTTTCAGCAAACATACCCAAACAAAAACAGATTCTGATTATAATCGATTATCACAATAATCGATTATTTGAAAACATACCCAAAAAGATCATGCTGATAATCTGTTTTCAAATAATCGATTATTGTGATAATCGATTATAATCAGAATCTGTTTTTGTTTTGGTATGTTTGCTGAAAAGCGATTTTAAGATAATCTATTTCGTTTGGGTGGTGTAAAAATAATCACTTTTACATAGTAAATTACGAAAAAGGATATAAAAATATTTGTTTATAATATTTTTTTTTAACATTATATTTATTTTATATCTTGTCATCAAAATAAAGGTGTATTTCCAAAATCTCACAATTTAAAAGAATCAACACATATAGAAAAAGAAGAAAAAACAAGAAAGAAGAAAAAATAAAAGGAAAAAAATGAGGAAAAAAAAGAAGAGAAAAAGACAAAATGAAAGCGTAAGAAATAAAAGCATATGTAGCAATATTGTTTGCACTGCAGGAAGAAATAAAAACATAAGAAAGCAAGGAAAATAAAAGCGTGTGCAGCAACGACACATGGGGCAAAGCAAAAAGATGTCATGAAAAATTAAAGCGTTTCCTAAGAGTGTGTTTGGGAAAGCTGGAAAAAAAAGATTATGCTGATAATCTGTTTTCAAATAATCGATTATTGTGATAATCGATTATAATCAGAATCTGTTTTTGTTTGGGTATGTTTGCTGAAAAGTAATTTTAAGATAATCTATTTCGTTTGGGTGGTGCAAAAATAATCACTTTTATGTTAAAAAATTTATATATGAGCTTAAAAGTACGTAACTTTTGCTTGAGCAAGAAAAAAGCATGCCTTGGAGAGAGAAAAGTGCAACAGTGCAGCAAGAAGGAAAAACGCTGAAATGAAAAACAGTCGAAAGAACATGCTTATTATAAAACAGTGTTTTTGGGGGTTAAAAAGCTTTTTATTATTTCCAGCTAAAAACCCAAACACCAAAAATTATTTGTAAAACAGCTAAAAGGGGATAAATCAGCTGTTTGGGGAAAAAATAAGTTTTCCCAAACATGCTCTTTCCAAAACAATGTTTTTGATGAAATAAAAGCTTTTTTAAAATTTAAGCTATTGACCCAAACATGATTTTCTTTCTACAAAATAGCTTTTTGTTAAAAAAAAAAAAGATTGAAACTCACAAAATAAGCGTTCTCAAACACCTTCTAAGAGTTGGAACTCGAGCATGTGGCATAAGGGGCCACTTCATAAAGCATGCGGCCACACGATATAAAAAATAAATAATAATATTATAATAAAATAAAATATTCTTATAATTATAGTTTTTTTGGTAAAATATTTTAATAATTAAATATTATCAATAATAATATTAATAGTTATAAAAATATAAATAAGCCTTTATGACTATTTTCCATTTTCATCCTCAATAATAATTGTTGTGTTATGAAAAGAGCCTAAAATAATAGCATAACAATAGAGATAAGAGAGAGAGAAATTAGAGAGACAAGAGAGAAGAATATAATCCTTTCATACTATTCAAATGGGCAAGGATTACAATGCACATAAGTCCTATTTATAGGACCTAAAACTTGTAACCTATAACCTAATACATAAGTGTCATTTAAACAATTAAAAGGAATAATTTGGAGGTTACAATATGAAGGAATAATTTGGAGGTTATAAGGTTTGAATGGACATCCATTTTGTCACATGTTTTTTAACACTCCCCCTTGGATGTCCATTACTCAAAGAATGTGCCTCGTTAAAACCTTACTAGGAAAAACCCTGTGGGACAAAAACCTAGTGAAGGAAAAAGAGTACATCATTCTTTGATATGCTATAAGATACTGCCTCATTAAAAACCTTATCAAGGAAAACCATGTAGGACAAAACATTGATTAAGGAAAAAAGAGTACAGTATGTATGTCAATATCAATTGAGATCTTTCAGTCGGCTAATCCCAATACTATGGACAAGCTTTTCAAATATTGCAGTGGGAAGAACCTTGGTAAATAAATCGGCTAGATTATCACTTGAACGGACTTGCTGAATGTTTATATCACCACTCTTTTGAAGATCATGAGTGCAAAATAATTTTGGTGAAATATGTTTTGTTCTATCTCCTTTAATATACACTTCTTTCAACTGAGCAATGCATGTTGTATTATCCTCATATAGGATCGTTGGGATCATTTTTCCTGAAGACAAACCACATGTCTCTCGTATGTGTTGAATCACAGATCTCAACCAAACGCATTCTCGACTTGCCTCATGTAGTGCTTAAATTTCTGCGTGATTAGATGATGTGGCTGTTAAGGTTTGTTTCACCGACCGCCATGAAATGGTTGTACCTCCACATGTAAACAAATAGCCTGTTTGCGATCTACCATTATGAGGGTCAGACAAATAACCTGCATCTGCATAACCAATTAGATCTGACTTGGGCACATTTGAATAAAACAAACCCATATCCATTGTACCTCTGAGGTAACGAAGTATATGCTTAACTCCATTCCAATGTCTTCTTGTAGGTGAAGAACTATATCTTGCTAATAAATTGACCTCAAATGATATATCAGGTCGTGTATAATTAGCAAGATACATTAGTGCCCCGATTACACTAAGATATGGTACTTCAGGACCAAGTAGTTCTTCATCCTTTTCTCGAGGTCTAAAAGGATCTTTGTTCACATCTAGTGACCTTACAACCATTGGAGTACATAATGGATGTGATTTGTCCATATAGAACGGTTTTAGCACCTTTGCTACATAAGCTTCTTGATGCACAAAAATTCCATTATTTAAATATTCAATTTGTAATCCTAAACAAAACTTTGTCCTTCCTAGATCTTTCATCTCAAACTCTTTCTTTAAGCAATTTACAGCTTTTGAAAGCTCTTCAGGAGTTCCAATAATATTTAAGTCATCAACACAAACAGCAATTATGGCATATTCATTTCCAGATCTTTTCATGAAAATACATGGATAAATGGGATCATTTTTATACCCTTCCTTTAGCAAATATTCATTGAGACGATTATACCACATGAGTCCAGATTGCTTTAGTCCATTGAGAGACTTATTCATTTCGATTGAGTAGTCTTCTCGAGATCCTGAATTGTGTGTCTCGGGCAAATTAAATCCTTCAGGGAGTTTCATATAAATATCACTATCAAGTGAGCCATACAAATAGGCTGTAACAACATCCATTAGATGTAAATTGAGCCCTTCATGTGCTACTAGACTAATTAAGTTTCTAAAAGTACTTGCATTCACCACCGGTGAATATGTCTCTTCAAAATCTATGCCAAGTCTTTGCGAAAACCCTTGAGCTACAAGTCGTGCTTTGTGTCTCGCAGTTTCACAATTCTCATTTAGTTTTCGCACAAAAACCTGTTTGTATCCAACTGGTTTTACACCTTCAGGTGTACGGACTACAGGTCCAAAAACATTTCGCTTGGAAAGCAAGGTTAATTCTGCTTCAATTGTGTCTTTCCATTTTGGCCAATCATTTCTTTGTCTACAATCTTTAATAGATTTTGGTTCGTGATCCTCATTATCATTTATTACATTTAGCGCTACATTATATGCAAAAGCATCGTCAACGTTGACTTCATTTCGGTTCCATCGTATTCCATTCATGACATAATTTATTGAAATCTCTTCATTTTCACAAATTTTAGGTACCTGAGTTTCTTCTGGAACTGAATCAACAATTATGTCTGAGGAATCTTTTGGAGTTTCTGTATCCTCACTTGGGCCATCTTACTTTTTAGCTCCTTTTCTTGTTCGAGGATTTTTATCTTTGGAACCAATAGGTCTACCACACTTCATGCGTGTTTGAGACTCATTTGCAATGTTAGATTGTCCAACAGGGACATCAATTTTTATTGGAGCATTAGCAGCTGGTACATACGACTTAGTCACTCTTTTTGGATCAGTGAATACATTTGGTAACTGGTTGGCTAAGCTTTGCAAATGAATTATCCTTTGAACTTTCAGTTCACATTGTTTTGTACGAGGATTAAGATGAGTTAATGATAATTCATTCCAAATAATATCCTTTTCCAACTGCTTATTCTCTCCCCCTAATATTGGGAAAACTGATTCATCTAAATGGCAATCGGCGAACCGAGCTGTAAATAAATCTCCCGTCGAAGGTTCAATATATTTTATAATAGATGGAGATTCATATCCAACATATATTCCCAACCTTCTTTGAGGACCCATCTTAGTGCGTCGTGGTGGAGCAATTGGAACATACACAGCACATCCAAAAATTCTTAGATGGGAAATATTAGGTTCTTTACCAAAAACCAATTGTAAAAGGGATGACTCGTGATAACTTGCTGGCCTGATGCGAATCAAAGCCGCAGCATGCAAGATTGCATGTCCCCAAGCAGAAATTGGAAGTTTTGATCTCATAAGGCAATGGTCTTGCAATCAATTTTAGACGCTTAATGAATGATTCTGTAAGTCCATTTTGTGTATGAACATATGCTACAGGATGTTCAATATCAATTCCAATAGACATCCAATACTCATTAAAGGCATGAGATGTAAATTCACTAGCATTATCAAGGCGTATTTTCTTAATTGGATAATCAGGAAAATGAGCTCTTAATCGAATTAACTGAGCAAGCAATCTCGCAAACGCCTGGTTGCGAGTTGACAACAAACATACATGTGACCATCTAGTTGATGCATCAATTAAAACCATAAAATATCTAAATGATTCACATGGCGGGTGTATTGGTCCGTAAATATTGCCTTGTATGCGTTCTAAGAATGTGAAAGACTCGCTCCCAATTTTTGTTGGTGATGGTCTAATTATCAACTTCCCTTGGGAACAAGTAGTACATGAGAAATTATTGGATTGAAGAATCTCCTGGCTCTTCAAAGGATGTCCACATGAACTCTCAATTATTTTTCACATCATAATAGACCCGGGATGGCCCAACCGGTCATGCCAAACAATAAACTTAGTATTATCTGTAAACTTCTGGTTTACAACAGTATGTGATTCAACTGTACTAATATAAGTGTAGTACAAACCGGAGGAAAGAGTTGGTAATTTTTCCAATACAATTTTTTTTATCTAAAGCAAGTCTCGGGATATGAAGATATTCAATATTTTCTTCATTTGTTGTTTCAATATGGTATCCATTTAGATGGGTATCCTTGAAACTTAATAAATTTCTATGAGACTTGGAAGAATACAATGCAATGCTAATTTGTAACTTTGTTCCTCCAGATAACAATACATTTGCTCTTCTGGAGCCTTCAATTATTTTTGTAGTACCGGATATAGTACTAACATTGGTTTCTTGCAACACCAAAAAAGGGAAATATTTTTTATCCTAGAGAATTGTGTGGGTCGTTGCACTATCAGCGAGACACATATCTCCATTATTGATGCCAATGCCAACACTCATTTTTCTAAAAAGAATAAAAATAAATAAATAATAAGAAGTACAAGAAAATATTTGAAAAAAAAATAACAACCTCATAAGTAAATTATTTATTGCTTTAAAAAGAAAAATACATTAAACATAAAGTTCAATAACTTCAAAGCATAAGGAATTCAAAACACACTAAAAATAAAGCTTAATAACATAAAAATAAAAAAACTTATTTCTTGACACTCCCATCTCCGATAAGATGATCAATTTTTTCATCTGGATTAGTAAAGAAGTAAGCAACATCTACATGAGTAACATCCATACGGCCATAATCAGAATCACCATCTTCATAAGCAAAATGTGTCTCTATATTTTTCCCTTTATTTTTAAGTGATTCTTGATAAAGGTCAATAAGATGCTTTGGTGTACGACAGGTACGTGACCAATGGCCTTTGCCACCACAACGATAGCATATGTTTTCATCATGCTTGCTATTCTGCCCACTTTTTTCCTTTTCATTTTTTTCACGATTTTTCCACTTCTGGTGAGAATAAGTGTTCTTGGCAATTGCACCATGACCATGTCCACGACCACGACCACGGCCACGGCCACGATCACGACCACGACCACGACTTTGCCCATAATTATAGTGGTCGTGAGTTGCTACATTCACTTCTGGGAATGGAGCACTACCAGTCGGACGGGCCTCATAATTTTTCATCAAAAGCTCGTTATTTTGTTCAGCCACAAGAAGGCAAGAAATTAACTCAAAATATTTCTTAAAACCTTTTTCTCGATATTGTTGCTGCAGGAGCACATTAGATGCATGAAAAGTGGAGAATGTTTTTTTCTAACATATCATCATTAGTGACCTTTTCTCCACACAATTCCAATTGAGAAGTAATTCTAAATATTGCAGAATTATAATCACTTACGGTTTTAAAATCTTGTAAACGTAAATGCATCCAATCATAACGAGCTTTTGGAAGAATTACAGTTTTTTGGTGCTCATATCTTTCTTTCAAATTATTCCAAAGAACAAATGGGCCTTTTACCGTAAGATACTCAGTTTTTAGACCTTCATGAAGATGGTGGTGGAGAAATATCATAGCTTTAGCCTTATCTTGATTAGATGCTTTATTTCCTTCTTTGATAGTGTCTCCAAGACCATTTGCATCTAAATGAATTTCAGCATCTAGCACCCAAGATAAATAATTCTTCCTCGTAATGTCAAGGGCCACAAACTCAAGTTTTGCAAGATTCGACATATTTAGTACTATCATAAAAGTATAAAACAAGTTAGGTAACATCAAAATGATTAAGAAATTAAACAACATGAATATGAAAAATGACAACATATAATCATGAAAAATGTTATACCTAAATGTCCTCCTTTGGAACTACACAATGCTCTAAGCTTTCAGTCTCAGCTGATCAGAGCTTGGTGCTGATAACGTGTTATGAAAAGAGCTAAAATAATAGCGTAACAATAGAGATAAGAGAGAAAGAAATTAGAGAGACAAGAGAGAAGAATATAATTCTTTCATACTATTCAAATGGGCAAGGATTACAATGCACATAAGTCCTATTTATAGGACCTAAAACTTGTAACCTATAATCCAATACATAAATGTCATTTACACAATTAAAAGGAATAATTTGGAGGTTACAATATGAAGGAATAATTTGGAGGTTATAAGGTTTGAATGGACATCCATTTTGTCACATGTTTTTTAACATGTTGGAAATAGTAGAAGTATTGGAATTAGTAGTAGTTAACAATAGATTCGTGTACTTAGTTCATGTAAATACTAAATATCATGTACTTAATTATTATCTTGTAAGTGTATGTTGTAATCAATTCCATGTGTATATAAATATTCATCTAGCTAAGTGTTAATCACTCAAGCATTTTACAATCATCTAGTCCAATCTACATTCTAGTCTTTCAAGTTGATATTAGAGTATCTCGCCCACCCTCTTATTGGCACGTGTAAGTCACACGCCACCTTCCCGACATCAGAACCACCGCGCGCTTGCCCAGAACTATCTTCGGCCCTCACCTCTTACAATATGTGCTGCTATAGAATCTCCTCACCTTTTTCACTATCAACTCGGTCATCAAAGTCTCAATAAATTCCAGAAAATAGTTCCTCATCTCTCTCATTTACAATCTCTTAAATGTGAATCATGTTAACTTTGAAAACATGCCCGATCAATATTTCCAAGTAATGTCAATATTAGAGATGTGTCTCCTTTTCATATTGTTCACTATTATGTTTGGTGTCCAAGATGTGTCACTTCTATTTCTGGGTATAGGTACTTTGTTACTTTCATTGATGATTTCTCAAGGTGTACTTGACTTTATTTAATGAAAGATAGTTCAAAGCTGTTTGATATCTTTAAAAAAAATTGCAATGAAATTCCTACTCAATATGGTCATATTGTTCGTATTTTGCTAAGTGATAATACAAAAGAGTATTAATTTTTTTTTATATCTTTTAATTCCTTTATGGCATCTAATGGCATGATTCATCAATCTAGATGCCCTCATACCTCATAGCAAAATGTTGTGACAGAAAGAAAGCAACCTCATTTGGTTGAATATGCTCGCACTCTTTTACAACATGCTAATGCACACCAATTTTTTTTTTTGGGATGGGGGTGGATGCCATTCTCATTACTGGTTATTGGATAAATAGGATACCATCCTCAGTGTTAAGTAACAAAGTTCCTTATTCTCTCTTATTTCCTAATGAACCTCTCTATCCAGTTCCTCTTCATGTCTTTGGTTGCACATGTTTTGTCCATGATCTTTCTCCAAGATTGGACAAGTTGTCAGCACGGGATGTCAAATGCATATTCCTTAGGTACTCTTGTGTTCACAAAGGGTACAAGTGTTATTCTCCATATATCCTCTAAACGTTTTTATGTCTATACTGCTGTTGCTTTTTTTTTTTTAGGATGCACCTTATTTCCCTGAACAAGTTTTAAACCAGATTCCGTCTCTCAAGTCCTACCCATTCCTTCCCTAACAACTCCAGTCTTTGCTCCTCCATACGTACATGATCAATCTCTCGATGCTCCTTAACCCACTCCTTGCTCACTTCGCACTTATCAACGGTAACCTCGCCTCAACCTTTCAAAAGTTGATCCAGTTCCAGAGTCTAGTGATTCATCTCTTACTCCATTATCTCCACTGACTTCGGTCTTGCCTAAGTCTTCCGCTGACTTGCCCATTGCAATCGGTGAAGGTATTCGTTCTACTGGCAATCCTCATCTCATTTATAATTTCTTGAGTTATAGTCGTTTATCATCACCGCATTATGCTTTCATTTCTTCTTTGTTGTCCATTTCAATTCCTAAAACTGTCTAAGAAGTATTTTATCGTCCAGGTTGGTGATAGGCTATGATTGATGAGATGATAGCCTTAGAATCTAACCAAACATGGTCCCTTGTTCCTTGTCCTCCTGTGAAAATAATTGTTGGTTGTTGGTCGGTTTTTGCTCTCAAAATGGGTCTAGATGGAAGAGTTGGCCACTTAAAAGCTCATTTTGTAGCCCTACACCCATATCTTTAGCCTTGATTATGGTGACACTTTTCCTCAATTTTGAAAATGGCTTCTATTCGGCTCTTCATCTCTATGGCTGGCATAAATCATTGGTTGTTATATCAATTAGATATCAAGAATGCTTTTCTTCATGGTAACTTGTCTGAGGAGGTTTACATGGAGCAACCACCTGGGTTTGTTGCTCAAAGGGAGACAAGTTTAGTTTATCGATTGCACAAGTCCTTGTATGGTCTTAAACAATCTCCTCGGTGTTGGTTTGAGAGATCTAATAAAGTTATCTTGCAATTTGGTATGACTCGTAATGAAGCGGATCATTCGTACCCTTTTTTAATACAAGAGTATCTTTCTAAGGAAAATGCACATTGGCAGCCCGTGCAGACAACTTATTCCATGAAATAGACAGTTATAAACAGGAGAAGGGGGTTGGGCAAATTGTGTTTATCATACTTTAAAAGAAAGTTATAAACTTTTCGCACACAAAAGCTAGGGACAGACAAGTGTTTATCACAAAGCATAGACAAGTGACTTGTCTGACCAGTTTTCAATAGAAAAACACACAAACATGCAATATTAAAACTTGTTTGACATTCACACTTTAACCCCTTTAGTTAGTTAACAAATAAGATAATGAAAGCAACTAAAGAGTTAAGGATAGAGAGATAGACACAAATGTATTATCCTGGTTCACCCCTTAACAACAAGGCTATGTCCAGTCCTTGGCAGCACCAAGTTTCTTTCACTATAACTGATCAGGTTACAGACTTCAAGTATTCTTTGCACACTTAGCCTCTATAGGCTCTAAGACAAGTATTGTTTGCTTATCTAGCCTCTTCAGAAGATCACTCAAGTTTGTTTATAGCCAAATCAACTCACATCTAGTGAAAGCCATAGATCGATATTCTGCTTCTGCACTTGATCTAGCAAGAACATTATGCTTCTATGCTCTTCCACGAGGCAAGGTTTCTTCCAATCATAACACAACCCAAATGTTGATCTTCTACCACTAGGAGAACCAGCCCAGTCAACATCGGTATAGACAAAAATATCAGTTTACCCCCCGTTATCCTATATCTATCATTTTCCCCGAGAATCTTTAATGTACCTTAAGATCCGTTCGACTGCATCCCAATGACTATCACATGGATAATTAAGAAACGGACCGACAATACTAATATCAAAGGATATAAAAGGCCTCCTTATAGTGAGATAGTTTAATTTGTCAAATAGTATTCGATATCTACTGGAGTCTGAATAAGGTTTTCCTTGATCCGACAAAGTTTAATATTAGGACCCATATGAGTATCAACTGGCTTGCAATTTAGCATTCTGGTTTCTTCTAGGATATCAAGGGCATACTTTCTTTGGGATATGACTATACCATTCTTCGACTGAAAAACTTCACTCTCCAAGAAAGTAACACAATTTCATGCCCAAAAGTCCTTAGTTTCAATGTGCTTGAACAAGTGCATTTTCCTTAGGTACCCTGAATACCTCCATGATAAGTGTTATTCTCCATCCTCTAAACGTTTTTATGTCTCTGCTGATGTTACTTTTCTTGAGAATACAACTTATTTCTCTGAACAAATTGAACCACAATCCATCTCTCAGGTCCTACCCGTTCCTTTCCTGACAACTCCAGCCTTTTCTCCTCCATACATACATGACCAAGCTCCCGATGCTCCACAACCCACTCCTCGCTCACTTTGCATTTATCAACAGTAACCTTACCTCAGCTCTTCAAAGGTTGATCCAGTTCTAGAGTCTAGTGATTCATCTCCTACTCCATTATCTCCACTGACTTCGGTCTGCCTAAGTCTTCCACTGACTTGCCCACTGCAATCTGCAAAGGTATACATTCTACTCACAATCCTCATATCATTTATGATTTCTTGAGTTATAATTGTTTATCATCACCCCATTATGCTTTCATTTCTTCTTTGTCGTCCATTTCAATTCCTAAAACTGTCTAAGAAGCACTTTCTCATTCAGGTTGGTGATAAGCTATGATTGATGAGATGACACCCTTAGAATCTAACCAAACATGGTCCCTTGTTCCTTGTCCTCTTGGGAAAATAATTGTTGGTTGCCGATGGGTTTTCACTGTCAAAATAGGTCTAAAAGGAAGAATTGACCGCTTAAAAGCTCGTTTTGTAGATAAAGGCTACACCCATATCTTTAGCCTTGATTATGTTGGCACCTTTTCTGGAGTTTCTACAATTGGCTTATGTTCGACTCTTCATCTCTATGACTGGCATAAATCATTGGTCGTTATATCAATTAGATATCGAGAATGCTTTTCTTCATGGTGACTTGTCTGAGGAGGTTTACATGGATCAACCATCTGGGTTTGTTGCTCAGGGGGAGACAGGTTTAGTTTATCAATTGCACAAGTCCGTGTATGATCTTATACAATCTCCTCGGTGTTGTTTTGGGAGATCCAGTAAAGTTGTCTTGCAATTTGGTATGACTCGTAATGAGGCAGATCATTCAGTATTATAGACATACATCATCTAGTCAGTGTATTTTTCTTATTGTCTAAGTGGATGATATTTTCATACCAGAAATGATCATGAAGGTATTTAGGCGCTAAAACATGTTCAAGTACTTTGAAACTAAGGACTTGGGCAAATTGTGTTACTTTCTTGGGATTGAAGTTGCTCATTGTAAGAATGGTATAGTCATATCCCAAAGAAAGTATGCCCTTGATATCCTAGAAGAAACCATAATGCTAAATTGCAAGCCAGTTGATACTCATATGGATCCTAATATTGAACTTTCGTCGGATCAAGGAAAACCTTATTCAGACACTGGTAGATATCGAAGACTAGTTGACAAATTAAATTATCTCACCATGACTAGGCCTGTTATATCCTTTGATGTTAGTGTTGTCAGTCGGTTTCTTAATTATCCATATGATAGTCATTGGGATGCAGCTGTATGGATCTTAAGGTACATTAAAGGTTCTCTAGGAAAAGGATAGATATAGGAGAACAGGGGGCAAACTAATATTGTTGTCTATAGCAATGTTGACTGGGTTGGTTCTCCTAGCGATAAGAGATCAACATCTAGGTTTTATGTTCTGATTGATGGAAACCTTGTCTCGTGGAAGAGCAAAAAGTAAAATGTTGTAACTAGATCAAGTGTAGAAGTAGAATATCGAGCTATGGCTTTCACTACGTGTGAGTTGATTTGGCTAAAACAACTCCTTCAATAAGCTAAAATTTTGTAAAATTGGTCCAATGAAGTTAATATGTGATAACCCAGATGTTATGCATATTGCTTCTAATCCAGTCTTTCATGAACGTACAAAGCATATAGAAATTGATTGCCACTTCATCCGAGAAAAGATAGTTTCTGGAGAAATTGCAACCGCTTTTGTCGGATCCAATGGTCAACTTGCAAATATCTTCACCAAGTCCCTCTGGGGTTCTCAAATCCATTGTATTCATAACAAGCTTGGAGCATTTGACTTGTATGCTCCAACTTGAAGTGGAATGTTGGAATTAGTAGAAGTGTTGGAATTAGTAGTAGTTATTATAGATTCATGCACTTAGCTCATGTACATAGTAAATATCATGTGCTTAGGAAATAGATCCTTAATTATTATACTTTTTCAAGTGTGTATAAATATTCAGCTGGCTGAGTGCTAATCACTTAAGCATTTCACAATCATCTAGTCCAATCTATATTCTACCTTTTCAAGTATAATATAATATGTCGTTTGTTCTCAATACTGATTAGGCTTTTCTCTAAGTTGAACTGATTTATATTCTAAATTCTTTTATTAGTTGAGCGGAACTATATTGAAACTTAGCAAAAGAGAGATTCTAAATTCTTTTTCTGTGACACTAGCCATTGCGAGTTAAAACTCGAACATGTACCATAGGGAGCCACTCTGTGAAGCGTGGCATCACGCAATATAAAAAACAAATAATAATATTATAATAAAAATAAAATATCTAATAATTATACATAATAAATAATAATATTAATAATTATAAATTAAACAATATAAATAAGATTATTAAATCCAACGTGGCATACAAAATTATTAATATATTCAACGTGACAATGTTCACTTAACAAATGATAACTAATGAAAAATATCAATTTCAATGTTTTTGAACTTGTAGGGACCAAAACCTAAGGAAAAAAAAAGAAAGAATGGGGAGACCAAAACGAAAACTCGTCTATTTTACATGGACTAAAAGTTCATTAAACCTTAAAAAATTACTTGTATTCTTTAAATGTCATGTGTCATTAAAAATTATATTTAATGTCACGTGGCAATATTGACACGATAATCCGTTAGCTATGTCAATACTTAACGGTGCATCTTGATGACTTGGACTCGTTCCAAAATTTTTAAAGTTAAAAAAACCAAAACCTAACACACACACACACACAAAAGGAACCAAAACCAAAAGTGCTTATATTTGTAAGGACTAAAAAGTTCATCAAACCTATATTTTAAAAAAAAAATTGGTGTGAGGAAAGGATGGCCTTACATGAGTGAGGAGGAGAGGGAAGAAGGGGATAAAAAAGAATAAATTTTTTTATTAATTGAGCCATTTTAAATCATTGATAAAAAAAAATCATTAAATAAAAAGTTGGTGGTTAGTTTGTCTAAATCGAAATATTTTTCTTATTAAATATAAAAATATCACCTGAATTTTTTTATTATTTTCCGTTTTAAAATTTTATAAAATAATGCAAAAAGTAGTTTTTAATTTTATAATTTTCTTCATAAAAATTCAAAAACAATAAATAAAAATCAAACAAATGTGCCAAATGAAAAAAAAACCTTTAAATATTTTAATATGGAAAATCAAACAATCCTTGCTTGCCTAGTGCTCCACGCAATTGTAAACTTGACCCCTAAAATTAAACAATTGGAGTAAACTTTACTTTAAATCTTGCCCTACAAATGCAAATGGAATGCTCACCTTCACAATAAAATAAAATAATAAAATAACATGCCGCTTTCAACAAATACGAATAGCAAGTTAAACAATGTCACAATGGATAAAAAAAAAAAAAAAAACTAATCTGCTTCCTAAAGAACATTTATAAGCACAAAAACGGGGCCAAATAACTTTGCTAAATAATCAACCTCATTCAGTTACACTTCTACTCTCACATCAGAAATGCATATTCCCTTGATTGACTTTACAATCAGGTCACCTCCTAAACTGCACCTTTCTTTTGAATCAGTTTCTCAATTACCTCAGCTGCTTCTTGGATGGTTGTTATGTTCTCAGAGTTCTCGTCGTCAACGTTTATGTCAAAATGTTCCTCCAAATTCATGAGTATCTCCACCTGCCACAATCATAAAGTCCAAAGCAATCAAAGTTGATAAGCAACACAGATTTCAGAATAAAAATATTAGTAATGCTAGTATAGACTTGAATCACTGTGAATCCTAAATGTGGCAGGATATATGTTCGCCTCCCTTTAAGCCCTTTAAAGGAAGTTAATGTAATTTAATCATGATTTAATTTCTCTGCATGTGTCGGAACTATTTGATAATTTATAAACAGATCCTTATACTTTAAAAATTTGTAATTGAATTTCTTAACTTGCAAAAAATTTGTAATCGAATCCCGTATTTATAATCGAATCCCTAAATTTGTAAATAATTTTTAATTAGATCCATGAGTCGGATTCTATCAGTAGTCTTCACAGTTTAGGAATCCAACCTCAGGGATCTAATTACAAATTATTTATGAGTCCGGGGACCCGATTATAAATGTGAGACCCAATTAAAAATTATTTACAAGTTTAGACTTTAGAGACCTAATTAATTTTTTTGAAGTATATTAACCTATTTAAAAAATCCCAAATAGTTTACCAATTTGTGGATTAATTAAACCTTTAATCATCACTCTTAAGAAAAGTTTATGTAATTTCTAAAATAAAAGGGTGCAAAATATAATTAATTTGCTGACAATTTGAATCTTACTGTGTCAAGGGAATCAGCACCAAGTGCTGTGAACTTAGTTTCTGCAGTAACCTCAGATTCAGGTGGCAGGGCAAGTTGTTTTTTCACAATCTCGCAGATTTTCTGCACTGTTTCATCTTTTACCTGGATTGTTACAAATTCTAATTTAATGTACCGAAATTGTAAGTTCTTTTCTGCTACATGTAAATTTTGAGGGAACGAAATATTTAGTAGGAAATCAAACTTACTGCACAAGAGATGCGGAAGCCGGAGGTTCTCAAAGAAGTAAAGCTCCTTCTTGTCCATCCTATAGAAACCGTCCTCAAACTTGAAATTCTGTAAGAAGCCTGCACATTTTAAACAACCAAATTCCAAAGCAACTTTTACTACTAAATTATTTCACAAGAAGTAGTTTAACAAACTGACAGATTGTAATATTGTATAAATTACTAATAAGGTTTCAAATCTGGGTCTAAAACCGAAATCTGAGTCGGGACGTGTTGGTTTTGGCAGTCGTCGAAACCGCATCGCGACCGTAGATGCAGCCGTATCGACGACAATTTACCGCAATATCCGCAACGCAACGCGCCGCGACCGTAATTCAAAACCTTGATTAGTAATAACATCATATTTAAGAATTCCAAAGTGGTTTAAGATAATGACAGTACTTATTTAAGTGATATCACTTAATCTTTTATAAATTTATCTAAAAGTTATTCCACTATATTTTATCACATTTGCATCCATTTTCCCCTGAGGCTGCTGTGTTTCTTATTTCTTATTCTTAGCCATTGCTGTTTATATCTTTTATTATCCAGCTTCCCCTGCTTCTTATCATTCCATGCATTCACTACTGTCAAAATGTTCATTCCAGCAAAACTTGACATATTCTTCCACAGTCTAGACTCTAATTCAGTATTAATAATCAAGCCTTTTTTTCACTAGACGAAGTCAGCTACATGCACCAAATAATGTCACAATATTCTATCTTAAAACATGTGTATAGACAAGTCATTGACCTTAATAGTTCCGCCTATAGTTTTTCTCGGTCTTTCTCTAGCTCTAGTGATCAGGATTCCCAGAATTTAACTAAATTTAAATGAACGAAAAAACAAATGCTTCTGCTGGAATTATAGTGTTGATATCAAAGCTACTCAAAAAGTAATTTTACTAAAATATTTAAGGTAAAAGTCAGTTTGCGCCCACCAAACTATAGTACAGGTGGTGCAAACGGTATACCAAACATGCACTGACTCACTGTCACAATCTAATTATGGAGTACATTGCACCTAAAACATTACATAACTGCACAATCCAAACATGAAACTTATTAGAGTACTCTAAAGATAAACAAATAAATAAAATAAGAAGTAGCATGCTTCTATTTTGCGTCAAGACTCAGGACAGATGCATTTTATACCTGGTTGGTACAGCTAGGCAGCTTTAAAGAGGATTTGAACCTAAGAGAAGTGGCTGAAACGGAAGCCATTGAAGCTCAGATAAGGTGCAGGGCAAGCAGAGAGGGCTGCACGAAAGAGATTGGGTTTATGAACTTATAATAGAATAAAAGCATCTAATATTTGGGCCAAGGCAATTTACTATTGCAAGTGGTAACTGATAGTAAGCTAGCTAGGTAGTGCTTTGTAGAAATTTAAAAGACACAATTTTTTATCATAAAGACTCACCGTATATAATCTTAAGGTCCACTAATTATATTTTGTGTGTTTGAATGAACTTTTGACCAACGTGATTTTGAAGGGAATTAATTTTGTAGAATTGATTTTAATTAAAAATAAGTTGAAAGTGAAATGAGTTATGTTTGGATGGATTAATGAAAAAAGTGATTTATTGATCAACATTACAAGTCACAAATTGTAGAATCAATTTTTGGATCTAACGTAAAAACTACAAAATTCAGCTTAAGATAAATATGATTTTGGGTCTATAACCACTTTCTGACCAAGGAAGCCAAACATCATCAAAGTATTCGATTAAACCATGTTTCACCATGACAGAAGCACTTTCAACCATTGAAACCTTCCAACCAACACACTTTAAAAAATGTAAGCCCCCTTTTTATCTAATCAGAATCACAGCACATTCCTGGATCTGTGATTCGTAAGAAAGCTAGGCCATGTCCCACAAAGTAACAGTATTCATAGTGGCCGTTGGGGGATCAGAGATGAGAATGAACCATTGGTGCACGTTGCTCTTGGGAATGTCAGAGGCAAAGCCTATCCAAAGCTTACGTGGCAGTTATTCATTGGGTCCTATTTGGATGCAAGTTGACCAGTGGACAGTCAATCAACAATGGAGCACCGGACGTAGGGATGGCAATTCGGACCCTACCCGTCGGGTACCCGTAAAAAATACCCGCTGTGGGTAGGGTAAAAACCCGCTTTATGGGTATGGGTATGAGTACGGGTAATTACCCGCAAATCTGAGAGGGTATGGAGGCGGGTACGGGTACGGGTACCTTGGTACCCACCCCGCCCCATACCCGCATATATATATATATATATATATATATATATATTTTTTATATATATTTATTTATATTAATACATATTAATACATATAATTATATATGACATTTGCTCAAAATTAGAAACTAAACCTAGTTCACTCACTTTACTGTCTCACTCACACAGCATCACAGCCTTCTGCCCAGCTGCCCTCGACCCCTCTTCTCAACCTCGACCCCTCTTCTCAATCTCACCATTTCTTCTCAACCTCGAGTCCTCGACCCCTCTTCTCAATCTCACCGTTTCTGCCCTCGACCCCTCTTCTCAATCTCACCATTTCTTCTCAATCTCACCGTGTCTTCGGTTCATCAACGTTGGAGACTTGGAGTCCAGCCCCGTCCCTTCATCTCTGTTCAACCCTTCCTCTGTTCGGCGTTCATCAGCGGCGGTGCATCACGACCCTTACCGATCTCCACCGAACAGAGGCGGCGACGCACCGAACAGAGGCGGACGACTCCACCGAACAGAGGCGGCGACGCACCGAACAGAGGCGGCGACGCACCACAACTCCTCCGATCTAAGGTGCTGATTGCATATTTGGGGCTATTTTTTGTGCCTTTTTTTTTCATTCTTAGTAATCTGTATAGTTATTTTCTATACTAAGATGGTTATTTTGATGATGCATCTGGAGAAATTGATATATGATTTGGTATATGTTTTGTGCCTTTTGCATGACTGTGTTCAGTGTGTTCAACTTGCTTTGCTGTGTGCAGTGTGTTCAGTTTGTTCATCTTGCTTTGCTGTTTTTTTTTTTTTATTAGATGGAAAACACAGATGGATTGATTCAACCAAAGGAATCTGAGAGTAGCTCATCTCCCACACAACCTCAAAGTGTTCCTAGTGGTAATGTGGGTAGTTCTGAAAAAGATCGATCTGAAACTCCAACAGATCCCGTTCCTGTTTCTGTTGATGATGCTAATGCTATAGAGTTGTCTGATGATGGAAAAAAAAGAAAGATATCTGTTGTTTGGAACCACTTCAAGAAAAAAATAATTAATGGTGAAGAAAAAGCTATATGCAATTATTGCAACAAGCATATGTGTGGTAGAAGATCCGATGGAACACATCATTTGCATAAACATTATGAGACTTGTAAAAGGCGGCCATATCGGGATATAAGACAATCGATCTTGTTGAGAGAACAGAAGAAGGTAGATGGGTCATCTACTTATTTGAGTAACTATCACTTTGATCCTGAGAAATCAAGAAAAGACCTTGCTTGTATGATAATAGTTCACGAGTATCCACTTTCAATGGTGGACCATCTGGGGTTCAGAGCATATTCTGAAGGTCTTCAACCTTTGTTCAAGGTTCCTAGTCGAAACACGATAAAAAATGATATTATCAAAATCTATGAAAATGAAAAGGTGAAGACTATGGGACTCTTGGAGAAGATCGGGAGTAAGATTGCTTTAACAACAGACATGTGGACAGCTAGTAACCAAAAGAAAGGGTATATGGCCATTACAGCTCACTACATTAATGATGACTGGGATATGCAAAGTCGCATATTAAGGTATGATATTTTTGAACTTTATCATATACATATAGTACTTTGCATTGTATTAATATCTAATAAATTATTTTGCATAATAGGTTTGTGTATGTAGAGTGTCCACATACAGCTGAAGCTCTTTCAAAGGTGTTGGTAGAATGCATGATAGATTGGAATATTGATAGAAAGTTGTCAACCATCACTTTGGATAACTGTAGCACAAATGACTCTCTTGTTGGTATGTTGTTAAACGAACTTGATTGTTCTACTCTTATGCTTGATGGCCAATTATTTCACATGAGGTATTGTGCACATATTCTAAATTTAATTGCTCAAGATGGTTTGAGTGTTCTTGGAGATGGCATAGAGAAGGTTAGGAATAGTGTTGCTTTTTGGACAGCTACACCTAAGAGAGAACAAAGTTTTAGGGAAGCAGCACGTCAAATAAAAGTTTCAATCACAAAGAAACTTATTCTTGATTGCAAAACTAGATGGAATTCTACTTATCAAATGCTTGTTGTTGCATTGTCTTATAAAGATGTTTTTACTCGCCTGAAAACAAGAGAGCCTTTGTATAACTGTTTGCCTACAGCAAGTCAGTGGGAAATTGCAAAAGAAATTTGTTGTAGGTTGGAAGTCTTTAATCGTGTAACTGAGATGTTTTCAGGAACACAATATCCCACAACAAACATATTCTTCCCTTTGGTTTGTGAAATAAAGCTCTCTTTGAAGCAATGGGAGACTTGCTCAATTGAGGCTATTCGAAATATGGCTTCAAAAATGAATGGCAAGTTTGAGAAATATTGGTCTGTTATTCATGGAATTATGGGAATTGCCATTGTTTTGGATCCAAGATATAAATTGAAGTTGTTGGAGTACTTCTTTCCTTTGCTTTATGGATATGCATCTTCAGTTGAAATTAACAATATCAAGAAATTATGCTTCTCATTGTTTGAAGATTATCAAGCTAAGATTAATGGGATGGTTGAAAGTTCAACTGAAAAGTTAAATGACAAGGATTCGAATTTGGATAATCTTGCTTGTAACAATTTTCTTAGTGGTTATGATTCCTTTGTCAATGAAACCATTGACATACAATCAAAGTCTGAGTTGGATCAATACTTGGAAGAGAAGGTATTGCCTAGGAGTGCTACATTTGATATACTTGGATGGTGGAAAACAAATGGGATCAAATTTCCTACATTGCAAAAGATTGCTAAGGATATTTTGGCCATCCCAATTTCTTCTGTTGCTTCTGAATCTGCTTTTAGCACAGGAGGTAGATTGTTGACTCCTCATCGTTCTAGGCTTCATGAGAATACCTTGGAGGCGCTTATGTGTGCACAAAGCTGGATAAAGCATGACAAGGAAGGTAAGAAATGTTGCATTAATATCTTTGTTTAACGAAATTTGTGTTTGGTCTAACCATTAATTTTGTTCTTTGTTTTTTGTTCTAGTTTCTATTGGTATAACTGGACCAAAGCAATATTTACATATGAAATACAAACGTTTGCAGTCTTTTCAAGACTCTGATTCAGAAGATGAGGTAAGATAATCTAACAATTTGTTACTAATTATTGCTTTACAAGTTTATAATGTATAACTAATATAATGTATGTTTTTTATTTAACAGGTTTTGGAGAACATCGGCAACATCAGTTCAGGAATTACAACTTGATGAATTAATTGTTTTGGAGACTTATTGTTATTTACTTGTTTTGGATATTTTACATCTTTTTATTTGGTATAATATGCTGGTTTGTAATGTTTGATGAATACATTTGAAACATTGTTGGATGATTTTCAAATGAAGTTATGATCATTTTGTTATTTTTTTTTTTTCTTTGTTAAAGTGCGGGTAATGGGTGCGGGTGCGGGTACTTAGGTACCCAGAGGGTATGGGTAAGGGTACTGAGGTTGCTACCCATGAGGGTACGAGTACGGGTACGGGTAAATTTTTTAAACACGGGTATGGGGACGGGTACTATAGTACCCTACCCAAACCCTACCCATTGTCATCCCTAACTGGACGTTATCACTTACTGGTGCTATTGCTAATGCCATATTCTTTATTGTATTCAAAAAGAGATTTGTTGAAATCTATTTACATCCAACAAAAGGACCAGGGGTTGTAAATTAAACCCAAATGGAAGAGTAACCACGCCTTCAAGAATCGTGCATGTTGTCTTATAATTACTGCATAATTCTCTGGATTTTTATTTTTATTTTTTGTTTTTGCTGAAGAAGATTCTCCAACACTTTATAAACCAAAAATAAAGGGGAAAATAAAACGCTTTCCTTCTTTTTCATTGGAAAGTGCTCTTCCGCTTCTATCCGCTGGCTATGTAAGGCAGTACAAGCTCTCGCTGGTTGATGACAGGAATTGATGATAATTCCTGAGTAACTTTTAGAGCCTAGAATCAGAACTTTCAACACACTTCTATTCCAGTTTTCATCACTATTCCCCTTGATAGAATGCCTATTTCAGCATCATTTTCTAGCACAAATTCTAGTTAAAACATCAAAGTAGCTCTTTTAATGACAGATGTTGATCTAGGTGAAGTGGGTATACGGTATCAAATACAATCCTTGCAAAAACATGCCGTATTTCTTGCAGGTTACCATGAGCTAGGGACTCGTAATCAATTTTTCTGCCTTGCTTTGACAAAAATTTCTTATCAGCGGACACTTTCACACAGTCGAAAATGCTGAATGCTTTTAGGTATAATCCTAATGGGATGAATACCTGCAAAATTGAAGAGAAAAATGAAAGATTAGGAACAATTTCAATTAATCAAAGCATGACATGTGGCACAGTAATTGAATCTGTGTTGTCAAAATAATTTAAACCAAAATCTAAAATAACATAGAATTTTAGATTTTAACCAAAGCATGACATGTGGCACATCAGGGGATAATCCTAATGTGTGAGTGTTGCTCTTTTAACTCGTAAAGTGTAATATTATAAGATACACAAGAATCTCCAAAAACAGATTATGTTTATCAAAAGGCATCAAACGATATAATTAACATACTAACATAGAAGACCCAGATTCCTAAAAGACAACGACGACAACAACAATAATAATACTAATACTACTACTACTTAAAATATTTGGTTGATTTGGTGATTTGAATTGTCTACTGATATCTCAAAAATTAACAAACATAAGTAAATATTCCAAGTATCTAGAACACAATACCTCACCATTTCAATGAAATGAATTATTTACATGAATTCATGAGAAAAAATATACATTTATCTTTTAATGTTTCATTTTTCAGTCATTCTCTCATTTCGGCCCATGTAATAGAAAGAAAAATCCCCAGCATGGCACTCGGGGTTGGGACTTGGGAATGACTTAAGTATGTTCCTCAAAAAATACAGACTATCAAGGAATCTTCCCTGCGTGTGTGAAATATTATCTAAATTTAAAAGAAATACAACAGTCGCAAACATGTTTTTTTTCTCTCTTTGCATGCTTCACAAATGAATGTGTGCGCCATTGGTGGGAAAAAATTGCAAGCTTCATTTTAATGGGATGGCTACTGCTGTGCTTCTACTGGATAACATTGTCCTGAAGTATATATGAAAATCAAGGAAAAACTGACAAACATGCTCACCAGATCTGAATGAGGAGCTTCAGGATAATCAACCATAGCCTGAGATACAAAATACTCATTTGTCATTTGCAACAGTGTCCCTCTAACAGACTCCGCAAGATCCAGAATCTCAGCTTCCAAAGCCTCTGCATCCAAGCCTGAAAGATCTAATAATTCAGGAAATCTAACATCATGTGGTTTGTTGATCATCCTTGCTATGTTTACCGCTGCCAACAAATTTCCTCCACTATGGATTGCAAAGCTAAATGCAGCAACCACCAAGGGGTCCCTTGGTCGATCACTCAATGTTTTATGTAATGCTAGGATACCAACCCTGAAAACAGAGATTCCCGATGAGTTTTGATTTGTTGACCCAACTTGTAATCCGCTTGTAAATGTTCTAACTTCTAACAATGTAAATTTGAATATACTGTGGTTAGAAAGTGACTCTCAATTGGTAGTTGCTGCATTCAAAAATGAGAAGGGAGTTCCTTGGAAGCTTAAAAACCGTTGGAGCAATTGCTTAATTTTAGCTAGGCAAATGAATTTTTTAGTTTCTCACATTAATAGAGAAGGAAACACATGTACAGATAAATTAGCCTCTCATGACCTTACCATTCAGGATTTCTTTTGGTGGGATTCAATCCCTAGTTTTATTAGTGAGGACTTCAACCGAAATAGATTTGGTCTCCCTCACTATAGGTTTAAATAATTGCTCTCTTTTGCATGGGTTTGGTTTATGCCCTCGGTGCTTTTTTGTATTCATGATTTGATTATTTTATAATAAATTTAGGTGTGTTGCAGATGAATTGGTAGGGTTTGGGGTGCCTTTCTCTATAGTGATGTCTTTGCATACCTTCTTTTGCTAAAAAAAATTAAATATAAAATAAATTATATCACATTCCACTTGGACTCAGAGAATTTGGATAAAATCAAAACAAACTATTCTTACCTTTGAAGAGAATTCAGAAAAGAAAACTTCAATGATTAAGAGACTCAAATTGTGAAAGTGACCAAAGGATTTAGTTTAGATAAACAAAGGCTCCAAAAAAAAAAAAAAAAAAAAATCAAGAACCAAAACTTGATGTGAAAATTTTTTAGATATTCAGAAATGATATAGATATCTTCTGGACACTGGTGCAGGGCCCTTGATTTCACCTCAGGGCAATTCTTAATTCAGACTATAGTTTCACCTAAGGAAAAAGATGTTAGTACAGGATATGGGAATAGCTAGTTTGGCAGTTATGTTAGTTAGGTTGTAATAAGAGGGCAGAGGAGAGGCTTCAGGAATATTGTAGAGTGAATTGGGAAAGGTTGGGTTTCTCGAATACCCACGTGGAGAGGAGTGGGCCTCTCGAATACCCCATGAGTGTGAGATGTGAGCTATTATTCTCTGTAATACTGTTCTTAGGGAATAAAAGATCTATTTCTTCATCTTCTTGAACTACCAGTTCTAACACTGGCATCAGAATAAATCAATCCAGTGGGAGGAGTTTACGGTTCAGACGCAAGTGCAAATGGAGGTGCGATTGCAGGTTCTTGAGTGGGGGTTCGAGCCTTGGAGGAGAATGGGGTTGAGACAGAAGCGAGAAAAAATCAAGAGAGGAGAAAAGACGCGATACAAAGGAGAGAGAGAATCGATTGAGAAAGTTGGAGGAAACAGTAAAGACATTGGTGCGAAGTAGGGAAAACGATGCAAGAAATTCGGGAAACGCAAGCAGCAAGGATCCAATAAATGGCTAGAATTGCAACAGCAAGAGAGAAAGTGTCTTCCAGCAAGAAGGATCAGTCACGAATTGGGAAGACCGGTGGAGGAAGCTCGTTATTCTCTTCTTCGTCGGGGAAGACGCTTATGGTTGGGATTCAAGATTGGAAAGGTATTTTCAATTGAAAAACGTCTCCGAGGAAGAAAGATTGCAAGTGATGATGGTGGCCATGGAGGGAAAGGCTCTCAATTGGTTCCAATGGTCGGAGGTGTGCGGCCCAAACCCAACATGGGTTCAAAATGACAGTCATTCAACAATTTCAACCCTCCATGATGCAGAACCAATATGAGCTTTAGCTGGGTTTGAAGCAAACCAGTTCAGTGGGGGAATTCAGAGAGCTGTTTGAGCTAAGGGAATTTTTCACAACGGGTTGAAGTAGGATGGTAGGGCGTGTTATCATATCATATCATATCTTGTATTTATGGCTGATTCTATCAGTTTTAATTAGACAGATTAGTTTTTTATTTTGTTCATTATTAGGACAGATTTGATTCCGTAATTTTAGGGATTAGATTTAAATTCTCTTTGTCTATATATTGTAACTTTCTGTACACATTCATTCAAGGAATAACATTCAAACATTCCAACATTCCTTCGTTTCTATATGGTATCAGAACCTATCCTAGATCCGTTGTTGGGTTGCCCGCATCATCCACGCTCCAAGCCCATTGGGCTTGGGCGTGAGGGGGTGTGTTGGAAATCCGCCTTAATTGCGATTCGCTCCTAGCCGCCTTAATTGCGGCAAGTTTGGGCTGCCTTCATTGCAGCCTCCAGCACCTTCATTGTGCTGAGTATGAGGAGTGTGTTTAGTCCCACATCGCCTAGAGATATGGCCAAAGTAGTGCTTATCAAGCTTGGGCAATCCTCACCTTACAAGCTAGCTTTTGGGGTTGAGTTAGGCCCAAGCCCAAATTCTAAGAGGGCGGAATTAAAGTTGCATGCTATAGAGGGGTTGGCGGAGAACTATGAAGATGGCGCAAATGATAGATTAAAAGAATTAAGCTATATGGAGGGGAAATATAGGAAGTCATGTAAGTCGGGAAGATTCGAACAAAGGGTCTCCTTCATCATGATTCACAAGACGTGACGTATGAAGGGAACAAACGTATACTCATGCAAAGCATCTCTTCAGAAAACCTTGCTCACCAGGGAGTTTCAAATTTTCTGCCACAAGAAGGCATCAAGAGCAGCAGGGGGGGTGTTAAAAGACTGTCAGAGGCAGAAACTCAAGAATGACAAGAGAAAGGTCTTTGTTTCAAATGTGATGAGAAATTTCGTAGAGATCACATCTTTAAGAACGAACAATTTCTATTGTTGATATTAGTGAAGGAAGAAGCTGCACCATGGAAGCACCAACTATAGCCGCAATGGGAACCTGGAGGGAGATCATTTTCGGATAACCCAACCAACCCACCTTTCGAACAAGGTGGATGTTTAGGAGGGGAGTATTATTAGGTACAGGGTATGGTTACGGTCATGCTCTTCAGTGTAGGCGTCTGCAGATTTGGTTTCAACACAGATTAGGGAGCATAGTTTTATTATGTTTTGTTTGGATATGTTAGCATCTTCATATCCATTTTAAAACTTTGTTCCGGGTTGATCGTTGTATGCAGGGACCTTTTTCTTTCTTTTTCTCTCTGGTTGGAGATTGGATAGTTATTATTTGATGCTAGATATGTTCGGCTTATGAGTACCCCTTGTACTCGTTTCAATATACATTTCGCTTATCAAAAAAAAAGAAAAGGTACAGGGTATGGGAATAGCCAAAAGGCTCAATAAGTGAATCTGTTAAGTTGGTTAGTAGCAGTTAAGCAGTTATGTTAGTTAGGTTGTAATAATTGTTCTGTATAAAAGAGAGAGAGGAGGGCAGAGGAGAGACATCGTAAATATTGTAGAGTGAATTGGGAGAGGTTGGGTCTCAAATACCAAAGTGGAGAGGAGTGGGTCTCTCGAATGCCCATTGAGTGTGAGTTGTGAGCTATTATTCTCTGTAATATTATTCTTAGGGAATAAAAGTGATATGGACACTAAGGATAATTTCATAATTTATTCTCTGTATAGATTAGAATAATTTTGTACTTTTATTTCCTGATAATTTGGGATTATTTTCTGTTTTGATAAGATTCTGCATAACAGAATCCTTATCAGTCTTTATTTTGAATTTAGTTTTGATTTTGTTTGTTAGGATAAAGTTTAGTTATCTATCAACTAGGATTCTTTTAGAATCTCTCGTATCTATAGCTTTTATAAAAGGCAGACTTGGATTGGAATAAAATCAATCAAGAAACTATCTTTATTAAGAAAAAACTGTGTTAGTCTAGGAAGGGCTCTGTCAAGGACGAGTCTGCTTCTTACTTCCACTATAGACTCTGTCAAGGACAGGTCTATTTTCTTGCTTCCGCTATAGGTCACAAGAAGGAGTCTTCCGTGTCTAGGCCTGTGACTCGACCCTACGCCAAGGGTCAACAAAAAGATCAATTTATTCTTATTCTTGAACTACCAGTTCTAACAAAAGATTAGCATGGATGATGTGGTCATTGCAATAGTCACAGATCTTGTCTTTAGGCACATGAATTGTCTTCGGGACCTATTATGTGGTCTCCCTTCTCCCCTTTTTTGGAGGCAAGAACCCTTGTTCCCATTCCCCCGGAGCCTTCCAATGTCTCTAGTTCTAGACCTCATTGATGTAAACAAAACAAAAAGAAAAAGATTGGCCTTAGACCATGCAAATCTATCATAATGGATTTCATGGCAGTAACAGGCACTGAAAATATGCACCCAACTAATGGCAAAAGCATCACTATGTAACTTCAACTGCTTCATAGAAAAAGAAAACTGAAGCAGATTATGGGCTTCCTCTGAAGCAGGAATGAACAAAGGACTTCTAAACTTAATTCATGTCTTCAATCATATTCCGTCTTAATAGCATGATCTTCAAAGAAAGTTTAACTATAGTTCTGGTGCAAACTATGATGTTATTCTTGTGGATTTTTTCCACACAGTATTACTAGTTAAGTTTATCTCATGTGGTTAAAAAAGTAAAACAAGGAAGAAAAAGGCTGTTGTTGCATATTTCTTACCATAAGCTATTATGACATGGACGATTAGGTGCCAAAAGCTTATCCAAATTGGAGAAGAAAGACTGCAATGAAATCAAAATATCTGATTAAAAAATGTTGTGGTAATATGTTATGCATTTTGAAATAATACCCAATTAACAAATATTATTTTACTGAGATAAGTCTGACAAGTGACAACCCATACTAAAACTAGAAAAAGGATTTGGTAAACTTCACAAAGAGGTATGAAGCTACCAGAAGCATATTGGTTCTTTTGTCCCATCTCCGAAATCCATGGTGAACAAAATAAGCAGCCTGTAATATCCAACCAAAGTTAAACATACATTTCATGATTGAGATTCCGAAATTAAAGTGCAAAACCAACATATACCTGAAAGGGAAGAAGTATATCTAGAAGACCAAATTTCCATAATAGCCTCAAAGAAGCTTCACCAGAACCGTAAGCTAGCATATAATTCATTTCCATCAGGAGCCTGCCCTGAAACAATTAAAGAAGACAAACAACTCAGCGAGGACATTTTCATGTATATACATAATAAAGCAGAAAGGAAGAACACTTTAAATACCTTATCAAGACTTAATACCGAAGAAGACATATTTTTAACAAATTGAGCTGTTTCCTTTGAAATACTAAATCCTAAGCAAGCAGCAATTCTAATTGCACGTAAAATGCGAGCTGCAGGAAAAATGGAGTCAGACAGGCCTATGCAGAAAATATGGTTGTTTGAATATATCTAGGATATCTCTAGGTTAGAAGTTGTTTCCTGATTTTGTTATATTTTGTTGATTTATTTCCCTATTTAATTTAATTATGTTATTAGTCTTATCATTAATCGGTTTGGACTTGCACTAATGGTACTTAGTAGTTAGTAGTGCTTGGCCTAAGTATTAAAATAAATAGGAGTATTAGGATATGATATTAGTAGCGGCTGCAAGAGCCACAATAGGCTGCAAAAGCCGTCGTGAGTTGACTTGGCACAGAAAAGTTGTAGTGTGCGACACAGCCGAGGGTCACCGCTATTGCGCATAACATAGAGTGGTCTGGTGTTTAATCCTTGGCACCCTCATTCTTCTATACAATAGTTGAATTTCAACACAAGGTATGGTAGGTTTGTGCATTATACATGCTTAAGCCCAGATGGCTCTTGCATAAGGGGGCATATTAGATGAAAACACTATTCATGAGCCTTCACCTTATAGCTTAAGCTTTTGGGAGATATGTTTCATGATCCTTTAGAATATTTTATCGAATCAATTAGCGATCTAATTGAGGAAACAAATTAGGAGTTGTTTCCGGATTTTGTTATATTTCCTTGATTCCTTGATTTGTTTCCTTATTTAAATACTTTATTAATTTCATTGTTGGTGGGTTTGGACTTAAACTAATAATACTAGTACTCAACCAAATTATCAGTAATAATACTAAGGATTAAAGTAGTATGCACTGTCAGGGTAAAAAGTTTTAGACTGACATCCACTAATATTTTGACATATGTGCTTTTATTTTAATAACTAAGAGAGAGAAATAACAATGATGCTAATTTATCAAGATATTATTGGATGTTAGTAGTGCATAGAAATTAAACTCTAATACTAATACTTAATCTAATTATTAGTATAAATAGGAGTATTAAGGTAGGGTGTTGTATTATATTACATCCTATTGATAAAAATTTTATTTTCTTTTAGTTAGCCACCTTTCTCTACTTTCCTTCTTCCCTAACCTTAAACCTATAATTCTTAACGATGGGAAAGTAGGATGAAGTAATTGATCAACAGAAACTCACCACAATTTTCCTGAAAAGAAGTAGCTGCAGGAATTATAGTTCGCACCTATTCACAGTTTCACACAAAAAATTAAGTTACAAAGCCTCAATTTGCTGATAAGCAAAAGTAATATAAGAAACCATAGCTTTTAAGAGATACATGCACACTTTGGCTTTTCTAATATCTTCCATTCCTCCTATGTAATCATATACAATTCTTGCATATGGATCAAACATCAACCTGGAAGAGCAAGAAATTGGTTAACAGCCTAAAGAGCTATATAAGCATAAATACCAAGTTTTAAAGCAGAGAGGTCACAGAATACATTTGCAGCCACATGCAGACAAAAAAAAAAAAAAAAAGGATAAAAATAACCAAGATTTTCAACATTTTGAGTTTAAGGAACTAGTGCACAACCCGTTAATTGAGAAGTCCCGCTTTAAACAATTCATCCATCGAAGATGGTCCTTCTTGTTACAGCCAGTAGGTGCTTCACTATCATGAGAGAATTCCATACTGATGTTGCTTCTAGTAGTATGAAAACTTGAAACCTAATTGAAAGGGAGGTAAAATTATAATGATAAACAGAGATAAAATAAAGACAACACTTAATAGGGAAAACTTCAAGCAAGCATTCCAGTAAGAAAGTTAATATCAAAGCTAACATCCATTGAAGCCAAAAGAAATATACCAACCTCGACAATGGTACCATCCATGTGAACATGACATACAGGGAACTGTTTACCAACTATCTCACACCATGAAAACGTTCGCATCACCTGCAAATTGAGTAAATATTCATCATGAAATCTTAAAGATTCAGAGATATCAAATCCAAAATAGAAGTTTAAGTTGTCAAGTGAGTTGCATAAATTAACTTTTATGTAAAGCCAAATGCTAATATAGACAAACTTATTGCGCTTTTCTAACTGTTATTCAATTAAGTTAGTTGTCCAGAAAGCTGTCATTTCATATATAATTTGAAAAAATAGAAAATAAAATAAAACAGAAGAGATTAAATTAAGGTAACCTCGTTAAGCTCAGCTGAAGTTATAATATCAAAGTCCTTTGGTGTTCGCTTTAGGATAAGATCCCGTACAGAACCTCCTACAAGGTATACATCATATCCTACAAGGAAAAGAAAAAACAGTTCTTTAACATTTTAAAAGCAGAGCATTAAAAATAAAGGAATCTTATATATATACACACACACATAATTAAGCAAAATAAGAAGCATGGAAAGACATAATAACATAGCAATGCAAACATAACTATCCATAATCAAATACAATTCTGCCATCTCCACAGAGTCAAAGCAAGGATCTAAAATTTGCTACTCAATTTTTTTTGATAAGCAAAGAATTTATTAAAGGGAGTACATGGGGTACTCCAATCCTTGTACAAACAACTAAAAAAGGACACCATCTAATGTAAATAAAAGACTACCCACAGATAGGATAGTATCACCTCTACAAAAGCTAACATCCCAAAGCTAGAGCTAACCAAACCTGAGAAAGAAGTGTGTACCAAAAGAGGCGTCTAAACAATTACAACCAAGAGAAGAAAACAACCAGCCCAAAACAGTAACCACTGTAAATCAAAAAGGGGTCATAACAAAAACCCAACGCAGCCAGACACATCCAGCGAAAACCACAAACCAGAACCGCTCCTGACAATGAAGAACACCCAGAAAATGGGGGGAGGAGAGCCAATACAAAATCCATCAACAAAATAAGCAGTGAACTTTTGAGTTTCAAACTCCAAACAAGTCACCAGCAACCGAAGCAAGCACCAACTCACAACAGGATCCAAAATTGTATAAAGTACTATTATCAAAAAGCAGAACCAAAGAATCCATTTCTTCACCAAAAAGAACCAAAACCAGCCACCTAAGAGGGAAAACAAAGTAGCACCAGCAGAGCACCAAGAAAAATAAAGCCAAAAGCCAGAAGGACATAGCCATCGACCAAACATGTTTGTGTTGGAGTAAACCTGACCTGTACTTCACTCGGCCTGATGCTACAAAGATCCAGAACATAGAGAACACAAGGTAACTGAACTACGACTCGGACACTACACACGCAACCCATATAAGTGTAACACTCCTCACTTTTTGTAAGCTCACCCCAAAAATAAAACAAAACCCCTCACCCTTGAATATCACTTATTAGCGTTGGTTGCTTATCTAAATATAATCTTGGAATTTTATGCTGAAGGTATGAACATACAAACACCAAGAGTCCAAGACAAATATGATAGGAACTGATGTATTATGGGATGCCTAAGTCCCAAATCAAGTAGTATGGGATGCTCGGTGGAATACTTAAGTGACTTGGTTCTCCACCTTAACAGTTAGCTTTTAAGGGATGGTTCCCCAAGTGCTTAGGTGTTTATCATTACAAGCCACTTAAGTACTTCACCGAGCATCTCATACTACTCGATGTGGAACTTAGGCACCTCATAAAACAAGGTGAAAACAACTTAAACAGGAAACACCGAGAAAAAAAAATTTCGTTGAGGAAACTGTGAAAACAACTTGTCAGGGCTATGATCGGTTAAAAATTTGAGAAAATGGGTTTTTCATAGTAACAGTTAGTTATATTCAAATATCAAAAACCCAGCATAAGAAATAGATATATGAGAAGTTAGAGGAAACAGTGAAAACAACTTGTCAGTGCTATGATCGGTTAAAAATTTGAGAAAATGGGTTTTTCATAGTAACAGTTAGTTATATTCAAATATCGAAAACCCAGCATAAGAAATAGATATATGAGAAGTTATAGCAATAAGTACCCTTTTTCTTCAGCCCGTTAAGAACCTTTTTCGCAGTCCTTCCAATCATCCAATTTTGAATTCCTAGCTCGTTGGAATTCAGTCTCTTCCATGAAGGGGCCTTCTTATTTTCTTCATCATTTTAACACAAACGATTTCAGAATTAAAAATATTAAAAATAAAAAAAAATCCTAGCTGCAATAACAATTGAATTAAGTTGAGTCGTTCACTTGCCTTGTTCAGGAAATGATGTGCTGCATTGCTCGTTTGCGAAGGGCACAGCCTCAACCGCAGCGACGAATCTTGGCACAACCTAAAAAAGAAGAAAGGGAAAAAAAAATCATGAATGGGTGAGATAAAGAAGAAGGAAGAGGGAATAAAATTGTGAAATGAGAAGCACGTGAATGTGATATAGATACCTTGTGAAGACAATGGAACGGAGTGGGACGAAGATGAAGAATGGGTTTGCCGCGAACCAATTTTAACCCGGCCACCGCCATGGGTTTGTACGTTGTTGAGTGTCAATGGTGATAGTACGGGCTTGGCGGCAGTGAAACAAGTCCCCCTTTAGTCACTGAAATTGGTAAGTACTACGGTGATAAATGATACTCCTTCCATTGTTTTTATATGGTGATTTAACATTTTTACTCATAGGATTAAAAAATTATTAATTTATTTATATTTAATTAAAATACCTTTATTTATAATATTATTAATTATTTATAAATTCTAATCATATTTATTCTACACTCCACTAGTTATTTATATATCTTGAAAAAAAGCATTTATGTACAAATACAATATGCATTGATATGTGCCACTTTTGTTTTGGAACATGCAACATTTATAGCTGAAATTAAGTAGGGAAGGTTTAGTATATTTTCAAGTCATTTCAATTTAATTCTATGATAATGGTATATATGGAAAAAAATATTGTCAAATATATCTTGGGTTTATAAAAGATCCATTGTTTTGGAACAAAAATAAATAGCTAAAATTACCATAGAAAAAGAATCGAGGGAGTAATACTCTTGGTTTTAACAAAACAAAAATTCCTAGGAAGAGATGAAAATTTGGTTAAAGTAATATTTTGATCCCTATACTTACACAAATTCTTGATTTGGTCCTTATAAAAAAAATTATTAAAATGGTCCCTGTATATATAAAAAGTATACATTTGGTCCTTTATATATTACCTGTTTGATCCCTATACGAAGCAAAAAATTATTAAATCAGTCCTTAATATGGTGTACGGTAAGGACCAAACGAGTACCTTTTGTATGTATATGGACCATTTTAATATTTTTTTTATATATAGGGACCAAATCGAGAATTCATGTCAAGTATAGGGACCAAAATATTGCTATAACCTAAAAAAATGTAAACCCCTTTCGTCTTTGATTGGCAACACTCCTCTCTTCTTCTTCTTGTTTTTTTTTTATACCGGCACTCCTCCTAAATCTATCAAATAATAATGATGTGTTAAAGGGAGTGAGGTAAAAAATGTGTGCTAAACTTGTTTAACTAGTAAAATATATAATGTTATGGATCTTGCTAACGAGTGCCCTAAGGACATTGGTTAAGACACCTACAAAAGGAAAATTTGTATTAAAAACTAAATGTAACATTATTATCTTGTGAAATAATAAATATTTATTTCTCTTAATTTGATAGAAATTTTAAGTATAAATAAAAATATATAAAAATGATGATCAAACATAATTATTATGAATGAATAGTTATAATATTTTAATTTAAAAATAATCAAGTCATTTCATGCGAGTATAAAAACTTTGAAAAAAGTCTTCATTGTATAACATATTTTGATAGATAGGTGAGGTGGTAAAGAGTCACTCCAATGGGTTGAATAGGGACTATTTCAAATTTTGAGCTTCAACAAGGAGCTACTTTTGAATAATTGCTCAAGATTTAACTTAGCACTTATGTAAATATTGTAATAAGGAACCATTAATGATCGAATCTAACTCAAATAACCTTTCTGGACATTGAATAAGATGATTCAATAAGCAATAAAGAGTCACTCCAATGGGTTGAATAGGGACTTCTTCAAATTTTGAGCTTCAACAAGGAGCTACTTTTGATTAATTGCTCAAGATTTAACTTAGCACTTAGGAACTATGTAAATATTGTAATAAGGAACCATTAATGATCGAATCTAACTCAAGGTTTTGTTAAAAAAAACCTTTCTGGACATTGAATAAGATGATTCAATAAGCAAGTTAGTTTTTGACTACTCAAAAGCTTCATTAGAAGCTTTGGAGTTATAGTTCATAAGCTTTTGAAGAAGAACTACTGCTTTCTGAGTTTTAACTGTTTTTTATAAAATTGATTAAAAAAAAAGTGTCACGCACTTACTTCCAGTAATGTTATAAAACAGAATACAACTTCGGAAAAATATTCAAAAGCAAGTTTTAATACTTACAAGATCTAAAAAAAGTAGTTCAGAAAATAATTTTGAAGTAAACACGCAAAGTGCAGAAATAAAGAGATTACGAGGTTCAGAGATATTGCACAGGAAGTTTTATCCTTGTTCATCCAAACAACCCGCAACATCCTTCTCGGATGCTACATTATCGGTGACACTTCTATTTTATAAGACCGAGTAAGGAAAATAATTATTTTACCAAAAATACGGGTTTTTTTTTCTTCTTTTTTTCTTTCGCAAATGATACCATACATATTCTTAAACATACATCATCAACTCATATATATATATATATATATATATATATATACTACAAACTTTCCCAAGTACCAACAGTCATACATATTCAGAAAAAGGCGGAAATACCAACACCCATAAAGCAACAACAGACTGGAAATATATTTATAATAATAATATCTTTGAAGACGTAGCTCCATAAAATATAACATAGACACGAGACTGGCTAAACACAAATACTGACAAAATGTCCATTATACTAAAGCCCTTGAGACTGTGTCCATGTCTCTAAGTACTCTCAAACTCCAGCGGGATGTGATGGAGAAACAGTGCTGTCGTCATCTTCGCCCAATGTAAGATAGAAACATCAAACCAGAAAATACAAAAATGATGTGAGATTTCCGTTCATCTTACATTTAACGCAGACATGCAGTGGTACGACACACAGGTACGTACAAATATCAATAAACAGATATATCATCCATCACAACAGAAATAATAATGTTTCACAACAACATAATCACAAGGGACCGTTTTTCCTAGATAGAAGATATCTAAGACTCGAGGAATGACCTTTGATTCCCTATACCATGGTTTTAACAAACAGTCGGAGAGAGTGGTTTGGAGGATTGTTCAGGAGTTCACCAGCCTTGGGTAATAAAATGCGTCAACAGTCATCATCGTGCACATAGGCTTTTTCGAGAACATCCCACACTACCAGAAAATACATAGTGTCTAGTTGGAGTATGCCGGTGTATTACAAGATCACCATGCCACAGAGGAGCAACCAACTGGTCCTATATGAGTATTTCATACCCCGACACCCCCGAGCATCAATAGATAGTCATTACGGAATTCGCACCCGCATTAAAGTGGTAGCTCAATCTCCTAGGCACAACGGCCTTACAGAACATAGTTTCACTATGTGTTTAGGGAAACTTTGCCGGAAATGCGTTCTTCTCGTCCATCCAATGGATGACATCGTGATTCCTTCGGAATTCTTTCGATGTACTGTAACAGATGCTAGATGTCCTTAAGTCCGAATCACCGGCACTTAATCATCAAGCTAAAGTTCAGAAGTAACCTTTCATCTTTGTGCACAGTTTTTCTTAAAGTACTTGATTAAAAATCCTAGCACATTATAAGATTGGAACACAAGTCTAATTATTTATTTCTCTGTACTTTTCTAATTGAGCCTTTTTCTTTGGCTTCCAAGAAAACTAATCATTCTGAGTCCATTAAATTTTATGGAATATGGATAATGAATTATCCATACTTTATGACATAAGGTCGTGTTTGTAACACCCCCCTTGGGCATTACTCCATAATACGTGCAGAAATAAATTAAAAATTATATTTGCTAGTTGCTTTCGGAAAATTAATTTATTTTAAGGCAGAAAACTCGGGTGTAAAAATTTCTTTAACGGAAAGCTCTAGAAACATGATACACAAATTAAAGTAGTGAAGTCATATTGAATATCATAACAAGGTTGTCAAGCCATACACTATTTTCTCAAAGAGTCTCATTTTCAAAAGAGAAAATTATAACAAAAACTAACTTACAATCTTACAGTTAAACACCTTTTTAATTATACAACTCAACCAAAATTCCTAAGCTAATCACTCTACAAGACGGATATTTAAAATACCCTCGTGGTTAGTCCCACTAACAAATACTTCTTCAAGTATCTAGAAGTTAAGTCCTCGAATGACTTAGTGAATTCTTCGCTTCATCCTTACTAGTGTATCAAAGTACTACCATAATCTAGAATAAACATGATATATTTGTAAGGGTGAGATGCCAATATATGGATTTAACACAATAGCTACATGTGAGACATAACAGAAAACATACACATATACATTTTAATAAAAACATAAGCATTCATAACAAGGCAATAGTTAATCAATGGGTTTCACACCCCAAACATCATCGTTTGAAAACTTATGCATGAACACTTCATATACATCATCTACAAATCGCACTTAATCTCATGAGATATCCTAACCGTGGTGAGTTGATCAGGCTCGATTACCATACAAGGCAAAGGCACACAGCCATAGGCACGCAGCCAGAACACAAGGCACACAGCCAAAACATAACGGGCACGTCTGCCAAATGCATGCAAAAACACTTTGTTCATGACACTTTCTTTTATATTCAATCTTCCCTTGCCGAAGCTCAAAATGGCTTACGACGAATCATATATAGTTTTAAATATCTTAAAACTTTCATTAATAACACAGGACCTCAAAGTTCGAGTGCTCAATCACGAAACCCCTAGACCGATGCACGAGTCATAGGTTCGTGGTAATAGAAAACATCTTAAATGTTTTTAACACAGTAGATACCACGTCTACAGTAGACACCAAGTCTACCGGACCTCAAAGTCTAAAGGACACCAAGTTCATAACATAACACGAACCTTAGTACCCCGACGTCTCGGTTACTAAGTTCAAAACCACTTTTAACACAGATGAGTTCAACTTGATTTCAGAAAATCATTTCAAATGGGAAATAAAATCACCAGTTAAAATTTAACTTTCAGAAAAGATGGTCACTTGAGGCTCAAAGTTGTTTAAAACACGTACTGCCGCTTTAGAATTTCTTGCCGTCGGTATTTTTTTTTCAAATTGCCGTCAATTAGCATTTTAAAAGCCATCTAAGCCAAATATTAGCTTTTTCCACTTAAATAATTTTATAAAATCATAATTAAGTTATTTTCGAAAATTAATTTCATAAAATAACTTTTTATAATATTCCGGAATTTCTTACGTAAAAATCAGCAGCACAAAAATAATTTCACGGTTACGTCCTCACTGTGACTCATAGTTCAAAATCATTAAAATAATGATATTTTCCAATATTCCTTATTTTTCTCAAATAAAATTTTCCATTAATATTATATTCCAATATTTTACCGTTAAAGCATTGAATATAATTTACGAAACTTCTCAAAGCTTTTATCTGATTAATTGATTGGGCACTGACCACTGTCAGGCTTCTCAAACAACATCCACAACAATATCACAATAATATTTCCAGGTAGATCATGCATCACAACATTATAATAAATAACCGCAGATAACCAATTATACGCAGATAAAGCATCACAAATAAAAATAACACAACTTAAACAACTTAAACAACTACCACAGATAAATAATACAGACCACACACTAGTCACATACAGGTATTGGGAAAAATCCCAGGTAAGCTCTTCTTACCTCTTGAAGAACTTATCTCCCGATTTCTTTTCTCGGACGTATGTCAAACTCCGATGTCACGACTCACGTATAACCGACACACTTAACCTTCAACAACCATAATCAACCAATTACAAACAATCAAACAATTAAAATCACTCATTTCCTTTAAGGTAGGTCATGGCCATGAGAGGGTTTTGTGGCTAAAATTTCTAAAATTGTCTAAGTCATTGGATTAATGATCCTAAGTACTTAAGACATAGGATTAGTGATTAATCAACAAAGTTTGAATCAAAACTTCCAAACTTCCAAAGACCTAAATTCGGCCATGATAAGTAAATGAAGCAAATGACTTTTGTTTGATACATAGGCTTGGATTCCACATGGATATATACTAGAAAAATAAGAAACAAGATCATTTATAAAGAATATGGACAAAAACATTTTCTCCAACCTCATGTATAGGTTCGGCCCTAGCAAAATAAATGAGGAGGAAAACTTTGTTTACAATAATCTCTTGGATTATGATAGTAGAGATGATAATAGGAACATAGAAATTGGTTTCACATTTTTACGATTTTTCTATGATTTTCTAAAGAATTTCAAACTTTCTAGATCTAGAAATTGAAAATTATGAACAAAGCTTTAGATCATGAAAATACATGAAGAACATATAGTTAAATGATGATGAGGATCATGGATTCCCTCTTGGAACTTGAAAAATGGCAAAGGATGAGCAAGTTGCTTCACAAACCAAGCTTATGGAGTTAGAGAGAAAATGGAAGAATGGAGAAGTTTGGAGAAGATGAATGAAGCTTGGAGAGGAAGATGGCTCATGAAATAGATGAAGCAATTCCTCATGGGCTTGGGCTTGGGCTTGCGCAAATTGGGCTTGAGAAGTCTAAGTCCATTACTTGATTTTCAAGCATAAAAATGCTTAAGTCTTAATAAATACATAGGAAAGTTAAGAATAAGAAATTGGTTCATGAAATTGAAGTATTGGCCATGATATTAGGCCATAAGGCCGCAGCCCAACTTGGGTTTGGATGGGTCAAAATTGATCCAATTCCCTTGGAAGATCATGGAAACTAGTTTAGGGACCAAAATGCAATTTAGAGAAAATGTAAGGATCAAAATACACAATCATAGGAAATAAAATAAAAACCTTAAGAGAATATAGGGTTTATCCACTTATCGAGTCCCGAATCTCCCGTAATCAGCTCCGTTGTTCGCCCGATTGAATATAACACCCGTAAAACATGAATTATTTCACTTTTAATGAAATAATTCTAAAAATACACAATCATAGGAAATAAAATAAAAACCTTAAGTTTTTCATTTACGAATTAAAATTAGGTCTTCTAAGCAAAATACACAGTCAGTGAAATTCGCAGGCCTGGTTTCGTCTGACTTTTCAACCTAAATTTTAATCGTAGCTCTCTACGTTCAAGTAGAATTGAGTGATGAACTCCGTTTATTTAAAATAATTTTCTAAAACACAGATAAACATATAAACATAATCATACACATTTCTGTTATTTAAAACAGTGAAAATCGGGGTGTTACAATGTTCCACCCCACGTCATAAATTATTATGTTCGTATTTTCACTAAGTTGTTCTGGACTTAGGTTTTTGCATTTTACCGTCAAATCTTGTCTTTGAAGACTAAAATCCTTTTGGCTTAAAACCAACACCTTTAGATAAAATCAAATCCAAAAGAGTAATTTCCCTAAAAGATACATAGGTATCAATTTCTCCAAAACATTTTCTAAAAAATCCTTAAAAACGTTTAACAACGGTTTCGCCGCTTTTTACTGAAATGAGGCCCAAAAGCCATATTTTTTAAAACATGGTTCTTCACCTCAAATGTATTACTCCCCTAGGTTATATTACTCATATGAAAATGTTGAAACACTGATTTTCCATCAAAATCTCCATTTATACAAAATTTGTAAGAATTTGACCGAACGTCATTAAGTTATAAATCGCGTAAATCATTTTTCAACGATTTTACACTCTAATAGTCCAAACTCATTTTGGAGTTTTAAAACAGTTTGATAGGCATGAAAAACAGTTTCTAACTGGCCAATTATATAAATTTTCTAAAATTTATAACGCCCGTAAAACATGAATTATTTCACTTTTAATGAAATAATTCTAAAAATACACAATCATAGGAAATAAAATAAAAACCTTAAGTTTTTCATTTACGAATTAAAATTAGGTCTTCTAAGCAAAATACACAGTCAGTGAAATTCGCAGGCCTGGTTTCGTCTGACTTTTCAACCTAAATTTTAATCGTAGCTCTCTACGTTCAAGTAGAATTGAGTGATGAACTCCGTTTATTTAAAATAATTTTCTAAAACACAGATAAACATATAAACATAATCATACACATTTCTGTTATTTAAAACAGTGAAAATCGGGGTGTTACAATGTTCCACCCCACGTCATAAATTATTATGTTCGTATTTTCACTAAGTTGTTCTTGACTTAGGTTTTTGCATTTTACCGTCAAATCTTGTCTTTGAAGACTAAAATCCTTTTGGCTTAAAACCAACACCTTTAGATAAAATCAAATCCAAAAGAGTAATTTCCCTAAAAGATACATAGGTATCAATTTCTCCAAAACATTTTCTAAAAAATCCTTAAAAACGTTTAACAACGGTTTCGCCGCTTTTTACTGAAATGAGGCCCAAAAGCCATATTTTTTAAAACATGGTTCTTCACCTCAAATGTATTACTCCCCTAGGTTATATTACTCATATGAAAATGTTGAAACACTGATTTTCCATCAAAATCTCCATTTATACAAAATTTGTAAGAATTTGACCGAACGTCATTAAGTTATAAATCGCGTAAATCATTTTTCAACGATTTTACACTCTAATAGTCCAAACTCATTTTGGAGTTTTAGAACAGTTTGATAGGCATGAAAAACAGTTTCTAACTGGCCAATTATATAAATTTTCTAAAATTACAGTTTAGTATAATGTCCTTATTCACTTAAAACCTTATAACTTTTTATTTATAACTTCAAATCACTCCAAACCAACTTCTTTATAAATATTTTTCAGTTGCCCTCAAATTTCCCAGAAATTACATTTCTGCCCCAAATATTTTACAATAATTGCAAAAAGGTCATTTTTTTACAAAAAAAACTTATAACTTTTTATGTATTAATCCAATTAACACCAAACCAATTTCTATGGTTTTGCCTCATCAAGGACTACAATCTTAACACACAAGAACATGAATTTCAGTGCAGCCACTGAAATTCTCAGAATTTGCATTTTAGTCCCTAAGGACTCATAAAATCATATCTTTCAATATACACATCCAAATCAATCCAAACTAATTTCTATATTCTTATATGTTCATGCAATCCTCATAAAAATTATTCAAACAATTTAAAACATCACGGAACCAATTAAACTCTTCATGGCCGAATGGCCTTAGTTCATCATGTTAGACATTTTTGTTTCACAAAACAATCAATCATGAACCAATGTTCCAGATTAATCACACCAATATAAACATATATCACAATCAAACATAAACCAAATCCTCCAAGAGGATCACACACATATGCCAATAATATACAAATTTATACTTAGGAATTACAAGACCACTTAAACACTAATAAATCATCAACATATCTACCCTAAGGTTAGGATGATGATAATCTCACCCATACCTTTGTTGATCAATTAAACTCAAGCAAGAAGAGGATGATGTTCACCTAGAGCTCAAGGTTTGAACCAACAAAACCTAGCCATGAACCATCAACAAGAAAACAAGTCAAAAATGAAGAAAAACCATCTAACCCACTTGAGAGCTAGGTACGGCCAAGATTGAAAAAAAATAGCTAGGGATCTCTAAAATTTTTCAAACTCTTGGATGATGAAAATAGAAGTCATATGAAGATCATAGAAATTGATCTCACATTAAAATGATTTTTCTATGATTTTCTAGAGACTTTTGAAAAACTAGATCTAGGAATTTGATCTTGAAGAAATCATGGATTTAAAAATAAAAAGTTGTGATGAAAAGTGAAGGTATGAAGGTATGATCATAGATCATAAGGCTATACCTTTGGAATTTGAAGAAATGATCAAAATCTACTACTTCCTTTGAAAATTGAAGATGAAGAACTTAAGAGTTTTTTTCAAGCTTTTGAAGAACAACATGAACAAATGAAGGAAATGAATGACCAAGTGTGGTCTTAAGAGGTTGGGGCCGTGGGTTTCTAGGGAGAAATAGGTAAAATGTGGTCATGGCACACTTGAAGTTACATTGAAGGATTAAGGGTATTATGGACTTTTTACATAAAACCATCATTACTTGCATTTAATGCAAGATGACTAATTCCTATGACTCACTACCATGAGTCATCACAAATGACTCATTGTTCTCATCCATCCGGCGTCTGATTTTATCACTGCACCTCCATTCTTGATTCCGTCGATCCCCGATCGTCGAGTACTTGCCCGATTATCGTATAATAACCTATTTATTTTGAAAATTTTCAAAATAACCACTATGGTTGGAAATAAAACTGTTTCGTTCTCGAGTTAAAATTAGGTTTTCTGATCAGTAAAATCTTACTGTCAGTTAAAACGCAGATCGGGTTTCTTCTGAATTTTAAACCTAAATTTTTACCGTGACCTTTTACCATAAGGTAGAGTATAATTATGATTTTGTTTTATCCAAAATCATTTTCTAGATATCAGATAAAATATATAAAGAATTAAAAATTCTACCGATAATGAAAAATAGTAAAACCCCTTTTTCGTATAATAAGCCTTTATACGTTTGTATGTGCTTTGTATAGTCGTGTTTTGTGCTAGTTTATTAGGAATATACGTTTAGAACATGTTATGGTCACTACGAGTACTTGGTTATGCCTTTTGGTGTGACTAATGCTCCTGCCGTGTTCATGAATTATATGACCAAGACCTTTCACCATTACTTGTTAGTGTAAGATCACTCTAATCTTACACACATTCACAAAGAAGAATTAGAGAGAAAAAGAGAATATGAAAGTCTGAAAAATTTTATTCACTTCTACACCTTTACACTATAGCACTTGCACTACACTTGCACATTAGCATCTCTATTTATAATAGAGCACTTACACATTAGTCACATTAACAACCAACTAATTCTCTAACTATCTAACAAACTCGACTAATCACTAACTAATAACGACTAATATTTGAATTATCTCTAATACACCCCCATAATTCAAATATCCCACATACACAATTTTTATTACACTCAAATTTACATTTTTATAATGCATACTTTTTATCACTAAAATACACATATATATCCACCTGGATCCCATGGAAAATTCAACAAGAATTGAACTTGGCCTATTAAAACAAAACCTTTGCAAATTTGTGAAGTTGGCCAGTGTTGGCCTTGGCCTAATATACCAAAGATTGAAGTCCCAAGGTAGAAATAAATTTATGCTGCTCCTCCATGACTTGGGCTTGGCCCATTAGGTCATAAAATAGACCTAATTTTCGAATTACCAACTTTGCCCCTATGATCATCTTTTTCACAATACACAGCAGCCGTCTCATTTCTCCAACACTACACCACTGCGGTTCTGGTCATGGCGGCACTTCCGGTAACTACAGTGACTTGACCGGACCCTCATATATTATTGCCTTAAAAACATGTCTTTAAGCTTGTGCAAGTATACACAATTGCCTCAAATAATATAGAAACTAAGTTCAGATATCATCCCACAGGGATTATAATGGTATAGCAAATTCCAAATCTGATTATATGTTCTAGGAGTTAGGAGTGGTAACCAAAAATTGTGGTGTGTGTGCAAATAAATAAAGCTTTGAAGTAGACAATGAAAGTGAACTACAAACAGTGAAGAGAATATGTTGTCAAAAATGGAGAAAAATAGCTCTAGGTATGCTACAACATAAATCTTGCTTAGACCACATCATGCTCTGAATATGCTCTAGCATCTAACTCCAGGAAATAAAAGTGTGTTTTCCAACACTTAAGGGTTAGGTTCATTAACTATTTTCTATTCCTAGATTCAGATTAATTACACCATCCTATTAATAAGCATGTTTCAGTTAGTTTAGAGGCTTAAATAACTATTCCTAGTCTATTCAACATCATTTAATTTTTCAATTAATGATTTAACCTCTATCCTTTATCAATTTCCACTTACTTAATTCTTCCAAACCAAGCAAGCTAAATATCTAATTAAGTTGATCACTCTTAATTAAATAACATTGAACACGTAATAAAAGAAGATGAAGAACATATTCATTGCATAACTCAGCTAAGCATTCATTGCATTTGCATACCTAAACCTTAAAAGTGTTTAGCTCATCATGAGCTTACAAGTAACAAAATACAGAAATAAAAAGGAAGTCATTACAATGGATGATAGTAAACGTAGCAGCTGGATGGAGAAGAAGAACAGCGCAGCCTCCAAGAAAGGACAAGGTATTGTGTAATAAAATCAGAAGTGTCCTTACTAGGGTTTCCCCAAATGCTTATATAGTACCCTATTCTCTTTCATTCCTTTTTGGGCCAACAACAAAAGTAATAATAAAATAAACCCTGGCCCAATTCCTAAAAAGTGGGACATCAGATCCCTAGGCGCGTGTGATTCCTTAAAACAGTAGTGCCAACACTTATGAGGAGAGAGAAAAGGTGTCCTTGTCAGATTTGTCCTTTAGTGCTGAGCCACTGGAAAGTAGTCCCTGCTATAGCAACCAATAGCTTATTCACCCATGCTTCGGCCATGCTCCAGCAAGTTCACTACATATACAGACACAGAAATTTGAGACAATGATGGAGCATTCAAGAACAACTGGCTGATATTAACAATGCTTCACACAAATATTTACAAAACAGCATTTCCTACCAAAATCCAGACTTAAAACCTCCAAGATAGAAACAATTAAGAGAGAAAAGGAGCTAAATAACTCTTCATTAAAAGAGTTATCACACCCCCAAACTTAAACCACTGCTTGTCCTCAAGTAATGCAAAAGAAATACATGAAAAACAAAAGGACTCAATTTACTGAATGGCATGCATGGTTCACCCAGATTTTGTATTCTTTTAACAGCTCAGAATTCCACTCATACCTTCCTATCAAAACACACTTTCTATCCTGCTCATACCAATAGCTGCTACAAAACTGGTTTCAAACAGATTAACATATGCTGCAGCACTATCTCTCAGAACAGTTGGTTCTGCTTCTCACCCTCTCAAAGAATTTCACTCTCACCACAAACATACATCTCTGATCTAAACTTGATAAGATTCTATCACAATTAAAACAACACAGGACTACACACAGCAAGAGGTCTTTAAGGGTTGTAACTGGGCTTAGGACAGGTGGGGTTAAGATATTTGGGTAAGTAGCTAATCCACAGGTAGAGCAAAAAGATGCTTTTCTATCTAGCTTAACTTCTCAATTGCTCCCACAATCTTCATTGTTCTGCTTTCTTGGATCTTCCTTTCCATCACTAAGTCCACAACTTATTATTTTATTTATTTTTGGTTGAGAACAGAGAACAAATTACTGTTAATTTTTCAAGCTTTTCACTGTTCTCTGTTCAAAATTTTCACATTTTCAGTTTTTTTTTTTAATAACTCAGATGATGAAGGAATGGCAGCTTCACAATCTACACTTGTGAGTTCCTCATTTCTATGCTGCCTTTCCTTCTACTGTTTCATTTATTGCCTTGTTGCAGCTTTCTCAATTGCTGCAGCACAGCACCCCCAAACTTAAAGATGATGCTTGTCCTCAAGCTTCCCCCCAAACTTATGCCAGAGCTAGCTACAAAAGCATCCTTAAGCTCTACTTGTTCAGGTAATCTTCGTTTTTCCAGTTAAGAGCTTGTAATGTGCTAGTTGTCTCAACAAAGGGCTATGGCTCAAAGGGGCACACTAGGGACAAATGCAATGAGAGGGATGGCTGTTTAGGCACTAGCTAAAATAAAAATGGAACAAGAAAAGTGCCTCAAGCATAAATTGTGTGCAACCAGGTGTGTCTAGAGCAGACAGAATCAAAGCAAACCTTACAGAAATGCATGAGTATGATGTATATGTGCATTGTACTGTGGTCACTCAGGCTCACATTTGTCTGTTCATTCTGCAGCACATGTATCCTCTATCCTAATCAGTGGTGCAGCAGTGTTAGTGTTCATAATCAGGTTAGTGCATTAAGTTATTCAGCAAGAGTTTCATTCCAAGCTTTTAAATTTAAACAAAGCAAAAGAGGCCAGAGGCCATTTCCATTTAATCATTAATCATATGGAATCAAGGGGTGGGCTCATGCATGGCCATTAATCAAGCAGAAATTTAAAAACAACTATGGCCCTAATGGCCCTACTAACAGACAAACACAAAAGGTCCTTGCGACCACTACTTACAGATAAGTAAAAAGAACATAATGTTGGGAATGGGGGTGGAAGGTTTAGTGTGCATCCTGTTGTGGGATGTTGCAACCACTATGGCTCTGTTTCAAGCCTAAGGTGCTCGGACACGCAAAATCTTCCTGGTGCCTCCACTCTTGGTAGAAGGCACCTTGCCTGGTGTTGCTCCTGTGACTTGCACATTTTCCACTTCTTCATTCTTTTCTTCTCCTCCTCCTTCCTCTTCCTTAATTTATTCTTCAGCTTGCTCTTATGCCTCTTCCTCTGCCTCAGTTGCTTTTTCACTTTCAGCTTCTTTGGCTTCAGCAGCCTTTGCCTCCTCTTCCTTCTATGCTGCTGCAACCTTCTCCCTTTTGATCATAGCTGCAGCCTTTGGCACAGCAAGCTTTGCTCTTTTGGAGAGAGGGATTGTGTCCTCCTCCTCTTCCTCTGCTGTTGCAGCATATGCAACAACAATCTTCATCACTGAACTTCCTTTATCAGTAGCTGTCTTGGTGCTTTTTGTTGCTTTAAAAGCTGGAGGGTGAGTCTCTGCTACAACAGGAGTAGAGGAGGGTACTTTTGCTGGTGCTGCAGCACGGGGCCTTTTTGTGCTCCCCTGATCCTGCTGGGAGGCTTGAGAGGCAGAGGCTCGAGAGGCAGACTTCTTCTTCTTGGACTCAGGCCACATTATCTTTTTGCTGCTTGGATAGAGGAATACCCATCCAATCTTCATCAGAGGCAGAGCTGTGGGTAGGGTTGAGGTTGCTGTTGTGCTTTTCAAGGTTTACAGAAACAGGGTCAGAAACAGTTTTGTAGGGTGGTACAGGGACATCTTCTTCAAAGGGGGGCAGAATCTCTTGTGGGAACTGGGGTATGGGAGTCTCGAGCTTCCAGTTGTTGATCTTCATGGTCTGCTTCTCCTACTGGTATTTGCAAAAATAAAACTGCCAGCAAGCTTGCTCCTTCTGCATGTGATGCTGCAGCATGGTGGTCAGTTGATCAATTTTATGCTCTAGAATCCCAGAGCGATCCTGCTGCTCTGGGGTACTTGATCTGGGAGGTTTGCTTCCACTGGCACTGGCTTTTTCTGAGTTGAAGTACATCCTCAAGATGCAACTCATGTCAATGGGGCCTTTGTTTGGCTCTAACCCTTCTCCTGGGTTGTACTTCACTCCTTGCTCCAGACACAGGTCAGTGATACAATGGAGTAGAACCAGACATTCTTTATCCACTGTCTCCAGATGAGCAGTAGGGGAGAAGGGAGTATATGAGGAAATGGTACCAAATTTTGGCCAGGGTCTGCAGCATGGATCGGGGTAACTTGAGTTGGCCTTCAGCTTGCTGTATGAATTCTGCACCAGGGAGGGCCAAATCCTTTTTCATCTGCTGCAGCCTAGCTGTTGTAGCACCCTTCAAGATCTGTTGGTACTCATTCTCCACCTCTTCCAGCCCAAGATGTTGATTGATGGTCTTGGCCGAAAATGACACTTTACCCCCTCTGATCACCACAAAGGTTTGGGCCTTAGAAGCATTGTTCGCATAAAACTCCCTCACCATTTGGGGGCAGAAACCATCTGGATGATCAGCAAAGATTCTCCACTTGTGTACCTCTATTACCTCCACCAGTTCTGGTAATAACCCCCACTTCACCGCTTTTCCATACTTGAACCCCTTTTCTTGGTGGAGGTTATGGCTAAATGTTTCTTTCTCATATTTCTCTTGTGCCTCCTCACTGCTCCAGGTGGTTAGGTTTTCTTTTTGAGCGACAGAGGTGGGGTTAGCATTTTTGATAGCTCTGTGTTTCACTTGGCTTCCTTTTTTAGCAGTTATGGTGGGTACGTGGGTTGGGTTAGAGAAGGAGATGAAGAGTTTGGATGCTAAGGTTTCATGGGTTGAGGGAGAAGAAAGAAAAGTTTGTGAGTGTGTAGTGGGTGAGTGGAAGAAGGAGGAGTGTGCTATTTAATGTGTCAGGAGGGAGGGATGGATTGGGTACATAGGGTGGTAGACGTGGAGAGAGGGGAATAAAGAGGAGAGAGAAAAGAAAATCATGTGGTTGGGGTTGATCATGGGAGGACGTGATCTTCTCTCTCCACATCCCTCTCTCATAAAATCTTTTTCAAAATGTTTTAAAAACTGTCCAACTTACACTTTTCCCACAATAGACAAAACCTGAACTGGCCCCACCTTGCACTTTTATCAGCAGTTAGTCCTTATCCAAAAGATTTTTCCCTTTTCTGTTCTTAGCATTTTGGGAGCATGATGTAGCATTGCTCCAGAGCAACCCATTATGTTGCTTATGCTGCAGCATGGGCTCACTTCTTTCTCTTTTGTTGCTTCATTATTCAACAAACTAAATACTCTTTATTGATGGGCTGCCTCTCATGAGCGCTTGGTTTATCAGGTCCTCAGCCAGACCATGTTGCAAGTTCATTCTGTGTCATCAAGGGTGGTGGTGACCTTCATTCTGTCCAAAGGCTCACCAAAATAATGCTTGATTCTCTGGCCATCAACCTTGAATTCCCTGCCACTTGTAGCATCTAGCAAATCTACAGCTCCATGTGGATAAACTTTCACAATTTTGAAGGGACCAGACCACCTTGACTTTAGCTTGCCTGGAAAAAGCTTCAGCCTTGAATTGAACAGCAGCACTTGTTCTCCTTCATGAAAGGATCTGTGATGGATCTTCTTATCATGCCAGGCTTTAGTTTTTTGTCTTGTATGCTTCAGCATTTTCATAGGAAAAAAGTCTGTGTTCTTCCAGTTCATTAAGCTGCAGCATGCGTGGTGCTCCAGCAGATTGAAGATCAAAATTCAATTTCTTGATTGCCCAGAAAGCCTTGTGCTGCAACCTCCAGGGGAAAATTACAAGCTTTCCCATACACCAGTCTATTTGGGGACATCCCAAAGGAGTTTTGAATGCAGTCCTATAAGCCTACAGGGCCTCATCCAGATGTGAAGACCAATCCTTCCTACTTGGGTTGACCATCTTTTCCAGAATTCTTTTGATTTCCCTATTGGATAACTCAGCTTGACCATTAGTTTGGGGATGGTAGGTTGTGGCTACTTTATGCTTAACCCCATAATTTACAAGTAATTTTGAGAAAACTTAGTTGCAAAATTGAGTACTTCATCACTAATGATAGCTCTACGGGTTCCAAATCTAGAAAATATTTTTTTTGTAGGAACTTTGTAACCACCCTAGCATCATTTTTGATTGTTGCCACAGCCTCCACCCATTTAGACACATAATCAACAGCTACCAGAATATAAATGTTGCCAAAGGAAGGGGGGAAATGGTCCCATAAAGTTAATACCCCATACATAAAAGAGTTCAATTTCTGAAATAGTGTTGAGGGGCATTTCATTTTTGTTAGACAAATTCCCTACCTTTTGGCATCTGTCACAGTGTTTAACAAATTCATGTGCAACCTTAAATAAAGTAGGCCAGAATAAACCTGATTGGAGCACCTTGGCAGCAGTTCTCATGCCACTAAAGTGTCCACCATATGCTGCAACATGGCACTGGGTCAGTATATCCTGAAACTCTTCATCTGCAGCACATCTTCTGTTCAGATTATCTGGGCAAATCTTGTAGAGGTATGGTTCATCCCAGACATATTGTTTTTCTTGATGGAAGAATCTTCTCTTTTGTTGAGAGTTCAAGTCTGGGGGAACCACACCACTAGCTAAAAAGTTGACCAGATCAGCATACCATGGTGCTGCAGCATCCTGCATTGCTAGCAGTTGTTCATCAGGGAAGGATTCATTAATGGCTATTCCCCTAGATGCTGTAGCATCCTCTGGTAACCTTGAAAGGTGATCATCTACTTTATTCTCCACCCCCTTCTTATCTCTGATTTCCAAGTCAAATTCTTGAAGCAACAACACCCATATGATAAGCCTTGGTTTAGCATCCTTCTTGTCAATCAAGTATTTGATGGCTGAGTGGTCAGTGTAGACTACCACTTTTGTTCCAACAAGATAGGATCTGAACTTCTCAAAGGCAAATACTACAACCATCAATTCCTTCTCAGTGGTGGTATAATTAATTTAAGTATCAATCAAGGACTTGCTTGCATAATAGACAGGGTGCAGCACCTTGTTGTACCTTTGTCTCAATACTGCTCCTACAGCAAAGTCAATTGCATCACACATGAGCTCAAAAGGCTTCTCCCAATCAGGTGGAACAATGATAGGTGCAGTGATGAGGGCATTCTTTAGGAGTTTAAATGCCTTCAGACATTCAGTTGTGAATCCAAAAGCTCTATCATGCTCCAACAACTGACACAGTGGCTTAGAGATCTTGGAGAAGTCCTTGATAAATCTTCTATAGAAACCAGCATGGCCCAAGAAGCTTTTGATTCCTTTTACTGATGTGGGGGAAGGTAGCATTTCAATAACTTCAACCTTTGCCTTATCCACCTCAATACCATTTCTGAAGATTTTATGTCCCAGTAAAATTCCTTCTGTTACCATGAAGTGACACTTCTCCCAATTCAGTACAAGATTGGTTTCCTCACATCTGTCAAGTATCTGCTCCAGGTTCAACAAACAACTTTGGAAGGTTTCTCCAAAAACTGAAAAATCATCCATAAACACTTCCTTAGATTTCTCAATCATATTTGAGAACACAGCCATCATACATCTTTGGAAGATTGCTGGAGCATTACACAGGCCAAATGGCATTCATCTGAAAGCAAATGTGCTATAAGGACACGTAAAAGTTGTTTTCTCCTGATCTTCTGGTGCTATAACAATCTGATTATTCCCTGAATAGCCATCCAGAAAACAGTAATAATCCTTTCCAGCTAATCTGTCCAACATCTGATCAATGAATGGCAAGGGGAAATGATCTTTTCTTGTAGCTTTGTTCAACTTCCTGTAATCCATGCAGATCCTCCAACTAGTCACAGTTCTTGTGGGGATTATCTCATTCTTTTCATTGGTGATGACAGTTACACCCCCCTTTTTAGGCACACACTGGATTGGACTTACCCACACACTGTCTGAAATAGGATAAATAATCCCTGCATCCAGCCATTTAATGATCTCCTTCTTAACCACCTCCTTCTTGATTGGGTTCAATCTTCTTTGACTTTCAATGCTATTCTTTGAGCCTTCCTCCAAGAGAATTATGTGCATGCATATTGATGGAATAATCCCCTTGATATCTGCTATTTGCCAACCTATTACTTTTTTGTGCCTTTTCAGAGCTGTTAGCAATTGTTCCTCTTGGAAACAGTTCAATGAAGCAGATATTATCCCAGGTAGAGTATCATTATCACCAAGGTAGGCATATTTCAAATGACTAGGTAATTTTTTTAGTTTAAGAGAAGGAGGTTTAACAATGGAAGGAATGTTATCCTTAAAAGTATCATCAGTTACCTCCAATGATTCATATCTTTTGGTCCACACATGTTGAACAATCTTATAGTCTAAGGATTCTCCAACTTCTTCATCAGAGGAGTTTTCAGCTTCCACTGATACTGCAATATTGCCATAGTCATACTGATTCTTCAGGAATTGTTGTTGCACCAGCTCATCAAATGATTCAATGAAGGAGCATTCCTCCATCCATTCATCTGGATACCTGAGGGCATTAAAAACATTGAATGTGATCTGCTGATCATTAACCCTCATTGTGAGTTCTCCTTTTTGCACATCAATCAAAGTCTTCCCTGTTGCTAGGAATGGCCTCCCAAGAGTAATAGGGACTTCCCTATCTACCTCAAAATCCAAAATGATGAAGTCCACAGGGAACATGAATTTGTCAACTTTAATCAATATATCTTCAATCTTCCCCTCTGGATAAGCAATGCATCTGTCAGCTAACTGAAGTGTAACAGACGTAGGACTAGCCTCTCCAATTCCGATTTTTCTGAAAATTGACACGGGCATAAGGTTGATGCTTGCTCCCAACTCACATAGAGCCTTGCCACAATAAGTATCTCCAATGGAGCAGGGTATGGTGAAGCTTCCAGGATCCTTCATCTTTTGTGGAACCTTGTTTTGCAGCATTATACTACACTCTTCAGTCATGGCCACTGTTTCAAATTCTCCCAATCTCCTCTTCTTGGTTAGCACATCCTTCATGAACTCTATATAATTAGGGATTTGCTGCAAAGCTTCCACCAAGGGTATGTTGATATGAAGCTGCTTCAGCACATCCAAAAACTTATCCAACTGCTTTTCTTGATGGACTTTCTTTAATCTCTGAGGGAATGGTGGAGGTGGCCTTTCTGGAATTAATTTAGGGGTAGTATGTGATGCTGCAGCACTGGGTATTTTCTCAGCAACTGCAGGTTGTTCTGTTGCAGCATCTTCACTTACTGCCCTCTTTTCAGGTTCTGCCTTCTACATCTCTGGTCTCTTCTTTGGTTCAACAACCTCTACATCCTTGCCACTCCTCAAGTGGATAACTTTACACTGCTCATTTCATCCTCTAGAGCTTGAGGCCTTTGGGTTTTCAGTTGTTGCAGGTAGTGTACCAATCTGCCTTGAGTTGCGAGCATTGGCAAGCTGTCCCACCTGAATCTCCAAATTTCTCATTCCAGCCTTGGTCTCTGTCATGAATGCTTTCAGAACAGACTCTAAAGATGGTTCAGAGGCTTTCTGTTGGAGTGGTTGCTATTGCTAAGGCTGCTGTTGCCTAGGTTGTTGCTGCTAGTTGTAACCAGGGGGTGGATTCAGAGTGTTACTGTAATTGGAGTAAGCCAGATTAGGATGCTACAGTTTTCACCCTGCATTATATGCATTATTGTATGAATTGTTTCCTCTGTTATTGTTGTTTCCAACATAGTTAACTGAGGGTAGGTTAGCAGAGCAATCCTCAAAAAAGTGCTCTCCACCACAATATACACAAGAAACAGAATCAACACTGTAGATCTGCTCTTGCACCATTGCTTCAGTCTTGATAGGTGGAGCCACAGAATTTCCCTGATTTCCCATGGTCATTCCTTTTACCAGATTAGTCAAAGCAAGTATCTATACAGATAATGCAGGTGCTTCACTCACTTTATAAGCCCCTACTATAGCATTTACCTTGCCAAGAGCAAGTCTAGTTGTTGGCCACTGATAGCTGTTAGCAGCAATCCCTTCTAGCAGAGCATGGGCCTCCTTATACGATTTGGTGAACAGGCTGCCTCTAGCTGAGGCATCAAACATCATCCTTGAACCAGGTAAGATACCATTGTAGAAGTGTTCCATTTGGATATAGATTGGGATACCATGATGATGACACTTCTTCAACAGTTATTTGAATCTCTCCCAAGCTTCAAATAATGGCTCATCTTCATGTTGCTTGAAAGAGGTGATATCTGTTCTCATCTTTGTATTCATTGTATGACTAAGAACTTCTCAGCTAATTTATTCCAAATGTCAATTGAGTTGGCATCCAAGGAGTTCAACCAATTCTTAGCCCTTCCACCCAAAGAAAATAGGAACAGTCTCAGTCTAAATGCATCATCAGTTATGCCTGGGATCTTGAAGTTACTTGCTACATCCAAGACCTGTTTCAGATGCAGGTGAGGGTCCTCTGTTGCACCCCCATTAAATTGTCCCATAGCTTGTAGCATCTGGAACATGACTGGCTTGAACTCGAACTGAGGTGCAGTAATTGGAGTCCTCACTGTCCCAATATTCATGGCTTCAGGATCAAACACTGCATACCCCCTGATGGCACAATTTCTGTTATTGGCCATAGCCATGCTATCCTGTTGCTCTTCTTCAACCATTTCTGAACTAGCAGCAGATGGTGATTTAGTGGATATGGTCTTGGTTTTTCAAACAAGTTCTTGGTTGACAATTTGTGGGTGATGGCCGAATTGCTCTAGGTAGGAAAATGAAAGGATTTTGTTCTTGAAACCAGATGATGAGTTGAAATGAAATGAAGATGTATGGAGTGAGGAGGTTGGTCAAATTTCTTTCACTTGAGTGAGGGGTCATTTTGGTCATTTTAGGCACTAACCATGGTTATTAATCATAGTCAAGGGTAGGTTAGTAAATGGTGTAAAAATATAGATGTTTTGTGAAGTGATCATGATGACTAGGTGAGTCATTACCATGACTCACCATTTGCATTAATGACTTGTTGTTGATTCACCATTTGCATTAATGAATTTAAGGTGATTCACCATTTGCCATAAATAAACATTTATGACTATTGTAAGTCATTGCATGACTCACCATGGTGACTCATGGGCTTGAGTCATCATGGATGACTCTTAGTCCTTATCCCCAGATATATCTCTGCGGTTCCATATCCGGCTCCGTCGCTTACCTGATTTAGGTTTTTCTCGTTTCCCGTCAAAATTCGCCCAAATAAAATAAAATATTTTATTTTTGTGACAAAATTTTAGAAATAGAATTTATCAATGAAATCATAGTAAAATCTAGAATTTCTCAGTTTCGGGTCAAATTAGGGTTTCTGCCAGTATAAAACTATACTGTTAGTAAAAAACGCAGACCGGTTTTCGTGTGAGGTTTAAACCCAAAATTGAACCCTAACTTCCTACATTATTGTAGGTTCTAGATATAATTTTGTTTTTCCAAAAATCATTTTCTTGATTACCGGTAAAAATATAAACAGATAAATAATTATCGATACAGCAAAATATATCAAACGTAGGCAAAAGACAGGGTGTTACAAAAGAAATTATGGGAATTAGTGACAAGCTTTGTCAAGCTTTGTAACAAAAATCCCAAGATATTTGAATACCATGTATTTGGTATTTTACTATAGCAGGCTGTTTGCTACTGAAAACTCATATGTTTCAAATAACTTGTTAGATACTATTATTCCCAAAATTATTTCTATAGAGGATTATTGTATGCTAACAAAGTTACCTTCTATGGAAGAAGTGAGAAATGTTGTTTTTGCAATGAATGGTAATGGAGCTCCAGGTCCACATGGGTTTGGAGGTTGTTTTTACCGAAAGTACCCAAACATCATTGCTATGGATGTATTTAAAGCAGTAACACAGTTCTTTAACCAAGGTAGGATCCTCCCTGGTATGAATTCTAACTTGGTAACTTTGATTCCTAAATTCAATAATGCTGATAAAATAGAGGATTATAGACCTATTGCCCTTGCAAATTTTCAATTCAAGATTATTACTAAAGTATTGGCTGATAGATTAGCTATTGTGGCTCCCAAGATCATATCTATAAATCAAAAGGGCTTCATAAAGGGTAGGCATATATTTGAATGTGCTTGTATTACTTCTGAATCCATTAACTTGATGGAAAATAGATCATTTGGCGGCAATATAGCATTGAAAATTTATATAAAAAAAGGCTTTTGATACTCTTGATTGGGAGTTCCTTATAAATGTCCCGCACTCTTTTGGTTTTGAGGACAAATTCTGTAATTGAGTGAAGGCCATTTTATTGTCAAAAAATTTGTCATTCTCCATTAATGGTCATGTTGTGGGATACATATCTTGCAAAAGGTGTGTGAGGCAGGGAGACCCCTTGTCTCCTTTGTTGTTCTGCCTAGTAGAGGAAGTTATTAGTAGAGGAATCTCTAATTTGGTGCAATCTGGATCTCTAGCTCCAATGTTAGGTCCTAGGAACTTTCAAACACCAAGCCATATTCTTTATGCTGATGACTTGATGATCTTTTGTAAAGCTACACAACAGAATTTGAAGAATCTAATGTCTCTTTTTAAAGATTATAGTGAGGCCTCGGATCAATGTATAAATTTTGATAAGTGCAGGCTCTATGCAAGTGCTATGACTCCAAGAAGGTTGAACTTAATTTTTGATACTTTGGGATTTGCTGCAGGCCAGATTCCATTTGTATATCTAGGGGTGCCAATTTTCAAGGGAAACCAAGAAGATCCCATCTGCAGCCCATTGTAGACAAGATCAAAATAAAACTTTCCTCTTGGAAAGGTTCTTTGTTGTCCATAATGGGAAGAACTCAATTTTTTAAATCCATTATACATGGAATGCTTGTTTACATCTTTCACATTTATGCTTGGCCTGTTTCCCTTCTAAAGGACATTGGCAAGTGTATTAGGAACTTTAATTGGTCCGGGAACATTGATACTACGAAATTGGTGACTATAGCTTGGCATAAAGTATGCACACCTATCTTGGAAGGAGGGCATGGTATTAGAGATATTAAAGCTATCAACGAGGCTGTTATTTTTAAACTCTATTGGGTCATGGTTTGCTCGGATAGCCAATGGGCTTGCTTCCTTAAAGCCAGGTTTTTAAGGAATATGAAACCTGTTACTTATCACATTAGATCCTCGATATGGCCTGCAATGAAAAATTGTATTCATTCTGGTTTAGATAATATATCTTGGCAGGTAGGTGATGGAAAAGAAATTTGTTTCTGGTCTGATAAATGGCTAAGCCAACCTGTGGTCAATATGCTTCAACTTCCTCGTCTTTGCATAGTTCACTCCATGCTAAAGTTGTTGATTTTATTACATCCCATAAGTGATAGTTTCTCATGCTCCATTTATGGTTTCAGAGATAATAAATGTCACAATTCCTAAATTTTCAGCCTCTGGTAAGATTGTTTGGGAAGGATCGGACACAGGTATTTTAAGTTTCAGGGATGTTTCTTCTATGTTAAGCCTAGAGATTCTGAGACAATTTTCTGTCGAAGGGAATTTTTATTGTGCTCCAAAGATTATTCAAGTTAAATGGCATGCTCCTCTTTGTCAATGGGTCAAATGTAACACAGATGGTGCTGATAGAGGCTACCTCGGAGTAGCTGTTTGTGGGGGATTATTCAGAGATATATCTGCAGCTGCTCTTGGCTCTTTTTCTAGGAATTTTGGCATCACATCTTCTCTTTGTACTGAGCTGCAAGTTGCTATGTGTAACAGTCCGATTTTCGGATACGCTGTATTAACGGTAAAGATATATTTATTTATATTTTTATCTGAGAATTAGGAAATGATTTTGGAGAAAACAAAATCATATCTAGAACCTACTCTATGGTAGGAAGCTCTGGTTAAAATTTGGGTTTAAAACTCAGACGGAAACCGATCTGCGTTTTTAACTGACACTATAAGTTTATACCGGCAGAAAACCCTAATTTGGCCCTAAACTGAAATTTGTAGATTTTTTATATTATGTCCGTGAGGAATCCTACTTTTCAAATTTATGATCAGAAACAAAAAAATTTGTGTTTATTCGGACGAATTTTGGTAAAAGTTCGGACGGAAAACAGTCAGTGTTTTTCACTGACAGTAAGATTTTAATGATTATAAAACCTAATTTTGACTCCTAAACGAAATGGTTTATGTTTAAAATATATTTCCAACGAGTTTAGTTATTTTGAAAATTTTCGATCGAAAAACAGACGAAAACCTTAATCGGGAAGCCGACGAGTCGAAAACGGAACTGCAGAGACCAGTCAAAAGATCGGGACAACGAGTCATACATGATGACTCATGAAGGATGAGTCACCAAGCATTTATGAGTATTAAATGCTAGTAATCTTGAATTTTCAGGTAAAATGACCAAAATACCCCTAAGCTTAACCTAACCGACGTTTAGTTAAATTTTAACCAAGGTTAGTTTGTGTGGACAAGGAGCAGCCACACCTTCATTTAATGTGAGCCACATGATTTTAATCATGGTTAGCAACGTAACCCTAGTTAAATTAATTATTAACCATAGTTAACTATTATATTATTTAATATTCACAAAACTCATTAATTAAATTGCTAAGAACCAAACAAAGCCTAAAATTTCCCCTATAAAACCCCCCAAACCGCAGCAGTCCCCCCATTCACTCATTTCTTCATTTTCTCTCACTTTTCTCAAGAACATTTTAAGCAAATTTGTGAAGGACTTGATCCATTGTTGTCAATTTTCCAACATCTAAGTGGTATACCTTACTCTTCTTGATCGATAAACATCATGTTCTTCATTGATTTTCCTGTTTCCAAGCCATGATCATCAAGTTTTCATGAATTTCCATTCTTAGATCTAGAACTTCAAATAATTCTAGAAAATTGTAGAAAAATCATAAAAATGTTAAACCAATTTCTATGATCTAGTTATGATCTTTACTTTCATTATCCAAGAGCATGTAATCAAAAACATTTTCTTTTTCTATTTTCTCTAAATGGCCGAAACTAAGAAGAAAAGAGGGTTTGATGTTTTTTTTTGCCATTTTTGAATTCTAACACTTGTTTCATGCTCTCTAATACCTATATGGTTATGATCTAAGAGCTTAACTTCAACAAAGATTTCTATCCTAATTTTATTGTGTTGGCCGAAAATCTAGAGTTTAGGGGTTTATTGATTTTGTTAATTTAATGAATTCTAATGATTGTTTAATACTCTTAAGTATCTATGTAATCTAAATCCAATAACTTGAATCAAAAAGAATTTCCTAGCCTATTTTACTAAGTATGGCCGAAACTTAATTAAAAGGGAGATTAAAATATTTTGTTAATATTTTCAAGTTATGACAATTTATCTAGGCTATCTAAGACTATAGGAACTCGGATCCAAAAGCTTGTAATGAGAAAAGAACCCTAATCCTATTTTGAATTGAATGGCCAAACCTAGCTATTTAGGAGTGAGGGTGAGTTTGTTGATTAATTTGTGGTTATATTGTTTGGTTTAAGGTGAAACTGTTAAGCTGTGGTGTGATAACGAGGAGTGACGAATTCAGGATTCCCGTGTTAACTCAGGTGGGGGAATGGATCACTCTGTCGTCGGAATCGATAAGTAGTATATTATATAATAATTGTGTAGGGCGACCTAAACCCTACTAATAGTAATCGACAAGACCAAAATCACATTGGAAACCTTTTTTGTAAAACCAATAGTAATTTGGGGATTGTAGGTTTATCGACATTAGGTTAATTTTAAAGTATTTGATGATGTCCGATTTTATGTTGTTGAATTTACTGTGATACACTGGTTGAGGTATTCCACTGCATGTGACATATTATAATTTTTGGTGTTTGAATATATTTTTATATTGTGTTATGCATGATCTGCCTGGTTTTTAGTACTATGCTTAGTTGATTTTAAGTGAGGATATATATTGTTCGGGAGATTTGGTTTGGGTGAGAAAGTATCAGTGAATTAGAAGTGCCTAGCTTAAATTGATTATTTTAAAGATGAAATGTGTCATAGAATGTGAGTCAAGGCTAGGATGGAAGCTTGAGGCACTAGGTTGTTATTAATGTAATTCAGTGAGGTTCATAAGTTGTATTGTGTTTATAACCGTATGTTTGACACATACGAGGTCCGAAGTCCTTGAGGGACCGTCCAATATTAGATTTAATTCATGTAGCTATAGTGTCAATGCTTTGCTTGAGCACCCTCGAGAGAGAGAACCAGGGTGTGCACCGACTGTATCGTGCAGCTATAGTGTCATTTTATTACATGAGCATTCTTATCATGGATGAGGTTGTGCACCGACTGTACCGTGCAACTATAGTGTCATTGCTATGCATGAGCACCCTTGATCCAGGGTGTGCACCGACTGTGCCGTGCAGCTATAGTGTCATTGCTTTGCATGAGCATTCTCACCATGAATAAGGGTGTGTACCGGTTTTGGGGACGTGTCGCTTGGAGGACTGACTAACATCCCTAACGGATATGGGGAATTAGTGGCCATGTCATCATAAAGGTCTAGTTGCGTGAGGTTGAGGGTAGAGGATGATATCTTAATTTCGAGGATGATTTGTTAGTTATATGTGTTGATTGTCTGTGACTTTTATTATGTTATATACTATGACTCTTTTCTGCTTTTTGATGACAGAACTGTTTCTTATCCCCTGTATTCTTCTGTATGTTGTATTTTTTTTTTTATGGAATCGTACGAGAAGACCCTATGGATGAGCTGAATAAGGAAGAGTGGGATGGAACTCCCTATGAACCGGAAGTTAGAGGTCGAGCTGTGACTCATGCTGATAGAGTATAGAAAGTATGGCCAGTGTGTTTTGAAGTATTTCACATTTTTCCGCTAAATATAATAGTTTGTTTAAGTATACCTGCAAAGGGATCCTACCGAGAGGATACCCTAAACAGTGTTTTGTTTTATGTATAAGACATATGTATGTATTCGCAACATATTTATGGTGTGAGGTTTTAATTAATTGAAGTTGGTATGCTTATTAACTTAAGATTTTAATTTTTTACGTGTTTTCACGTTAAGCACACAATTAAGGAATTAATTAAGAAGACTTTAATATAATAAAACACTGGAGCACAACGGGGTGTCTCACTATGCTTGCAATTGAAATTGCATACAACAAAGGATGGCATATATTATGGTTGGAGTGCAACTCTCAACTAACTGTTAAAGCGTTCTTTTCTATTAATATAGTGCCATGGCATCTTAAAAATAGATGGAAAAATTGCTTAGTTCCTATCAGCAAAATGAATTTTCTAGTTTAGCATATTTTTAGAGAGGGTAATAGTTGTGCCGATAAAATGGCAAATTGTGGTCTTTCTATTAATGCTCTTGCTGGTGGGACACAATCCCCAATTTTATTTGGGATGATTTCTTTCATAATAGGGTTGGTTTACCCTATTATAGGTTTAGATAATGGATTTTTTGGCTTGGGTCAGGTTGTTGCCCCCCAAGTCTTTTTTTGTATTCTTTAATTATTATTTTTTAATAAATTGTGGGTGTGCTACAGATGACTCGTAATGGCAGGGGTGCCAACATAGTTGGGATGTCTGTCATTATTGAAATGCCTTTGCATGCCTTCTTTGTCTGAAAAAAAAATATGTATTTGTTATTTTGCAAAAAATGAATGATTAGCTATTAAGAGCTAGTGTTGGTATGAGATTGATTAGGTCTGTAGAGGCTTGTTGTTAAAGAATATTGGTATTTGAGCCTACAAAGGCTTTGGAAAGAATATTGGTTATATGGTCTGAAGTAGTTGTGAAGAATACTTGTATTCAATAATTGAATAGTTGAAAAATCCAACGTGTGTTGGGACCAGACGTAGCTCATGTGACACCTTCTACCCCACATGTATATGTAAACAATATGTAAACAATATAAAGAAAACATGAATATAATTAATTAATAAAAGTCAACAAGAGGCAGCGAGTACCACATGTATCGAAAACTTAACAACGCGGAAAATAAAACATCAACATAAACAAAAGGAAACATAAACCCAAAAGACCGATGTCACATATCAGAGCTGGTAACCAAAATCCTAAAAATACATTAGAAAAACTACTAACATAAAACGAAAATCCTATACTACGAGCAAGCGATCTCCTCAGAGTCACTCCTCAACAAGCTGCTCACCTTCCTCTGCATAAACCGAAAATACATGAAAAGAACAACAGAAGATGGGGAGTAAGAAATCGTTGTATAAACATAATGGTAATAAGACAGTTAGCAAGATGATCAGACAACATGTATATAATATTATATCAAACACTTAACAAATTCAATACATCATATCATAATCAACCAATCATGCTATGTGATGCAGTGCTACTCTACTACTCCGTTATGCATGTGGATCCATAACTATCTCAGGAAGATAATGCCGGAGTTACATATCCATATTGGCTATTAAGCACCAATGCCGGTAGTTTACCAAACCGTGGGTTAACCCCTTGGATAGCCGATGCACCTTTCTCTCAGATGCACCACCGCAGGGGCGTACGATCCACCTAAATGAATCACCGCGGACGGCCAGATCGCCTCACTCTCGAACGACCTCCCCTATATTGCAGCTTCCCTCACTAACATCTCCAATGCGTGAATGCATGTACAACAACATCAAACAAACATAGCCACCACCACCACTTTGACCCTTTAGGCGTCAAAATTTAACATCAACAGTACCTTGACTAATAAGCATCAAGGATTAACAACAACAACACCTCGACCAATAAGCATCGAGGCAACTTTGACCATTAAGCATCAAAGTTCAACATCGTGCGGTAGCTCATCGTTACCGTCTTAATCATCTTAGTATCTTATGTTTTATTATATTTGCTAAGACTTAATTAAACTATCCATCTTATGTTTAATTTTTCTTGATGTCTTATTTCATCATATGAGACAGTTGGGTGAAGCTGCCCTTACTTCCACTTAACGCCTCATTCTGTTTAGGGAGCACGGTCGTACTGATCCCCAGCACGAGCATGCTATGTATTGAGCACGACTGTGCTTACTGGAGAATGGCCGTACATATATGGGTAAAACGTTTTTGGAATCCTTGGCAACTCCCTATAGCACCCAAAGATCAATCCTATGGTCTTTTAACTACACCATCAAGTATTAATTTCGTCCCTCTTATTTAATCTCCATGTTTTAAGATCATTGGGAATAAATCCTTTAATTTTGATTTTATTATTAATATCCCTAAAATACTCATGGATCAATTCTAGGGTCTTAACTATACCATTGACCATTGATCAATTCTCGTTACTAAGGTTCATGTCTTATGAGCATTGGGAAATACTCTTTAATTCTTGCTTGGTTACTAACGTCCCTATGTCTTTAATTACTGTATTTATAACCACAACTATATTCATCTCATCATCAATCATCAACAAATCAATGCATTTAATCATGACATAACATCTCATCATCAATAATAATTCACAATTATAACATGCCAAACATATAGAAAACATAGTCATTCATATAACAAACAATATCAATTAAGCATTTAGAACACAACAGGGTCATGGGTTAACCCTGAAATAACCAAAGTTAACACAAGAAGGGGGGTTGAATTGTTTTTACCAACTTTTTCGGTTACTTTAAAAGGATTTTCGCAAGCACAACAAGCAGAGCTTAGATATAAGAAAATCAGAGGAGTGATACGTCTAATATTAAGACAGAACACACGAGCAAACAGAGAAGGGTAAAACAGAGTTTGATATTCACAATATTAACTCCCTAAGTTAAAAGCTTAAACAGAACAATACTTAAGCAAATTAAAGAGATAAGGGAAGAGAAGTATCACTCAAAAGTTTTATACTGGTTCACCCCAAAATCCACAGGGCTACGTCTAGTTTCTTGGTAGCACCAAGTTTTCACTATAACTGAGTAAATTACAGTACAAGTATTCTTTGCACACCTACCCTCTTCAGGCTCAACACTCAAACAAGTATTCTTTTCTCACCTAGCCTCTTCAGGCTCAACACAGTAAGGAATGAAAAGGTTTTGTGTAATTAATACAACTTGCAAGTCTTTCAGATCACACTCAAAGAGTGGAATAAATATGAAGTATGAGAGACTGTGAATTAATATCAAATGATTGAAAGTGTATTCAATAAAAGAATGAAGAAGTTAATGAAGAGAGTAAATGCTTCTGCGCAGTGTTCTTAAAGATATTCAACTTCTTGTTTTTATCTTCATTGTTTGATTTATTTAAAGACTTCAATCAAAAGATCCGTTTAGTCGCAGCTTCAGAAAGTGTGTTCTTCTGATTTGAGCTTCTGAGAAAGTGTGTTCTTCAGAAATTGTGTTCTTCGATAATTACTTATCTGTTTATATTTTTACCGGTAATCAAGAAAATGATTTTTGGAAAAACAAAATTATATCTAGAACCTACTATAATGTAGGAAGTTAGGGTTCAATTTTGGGTTTAAACCTCAGACGGAAACCGGTCTGCGTTTTTTACTGACAGTATAGTTTTATACCGGAAGAAACCCTAATTTGACCCGAAACTGAGAAATTCTAGATTTTACTATGATTTCATTGATAAAGTCTATTTCTAAACTTTTTGCACAAAAATAAAATAAAATATTTTATTTGGGCGAATTTTGACGGGAAACGAGAAAAACCTAAATCAGGTAAGCGACGGAGCCGGATACGGAACCGCAGAGATATATTTGGGGATAAGGACTAAGAGTCATCCATGATGACTCAACCCCATAAGTCACCATGGTGAGTCATGCAATGACTTACTATAGTCATAAATGTTTATTTATGGCAAATGGTGAATCACCTTAAATTCATTAATGCAAATGGTGAATCAACAACAAGTCATTAATGCAAATGGTGAGTCATGGTAATGACTCACCTAGTCATCATGATCACTTCACAAAATATCTAGATATTTTTACACCATTTACTAACCTACCCTTGACTATGATTAATAACCATGGTTAGTGCCTAAAATGACCAAAATGACCCCTCACTCAAGTGAAAGAAATTTGACCAACCTCCTCACTCCACACATATTCATTTCATTTCAACTCATCATCTGGTTTCAAGAACACAATCCTTTCATTTTCCTACCTAGAGCAATTCGGTCGTCACCCACAAATTATCAACTAAGAACTTGTTTGAAAAACCAAGACCGTATCCATCATCCTCTAATCATTCTAAACCTATCCCATCTCACACGAATTTTCATTTAGAGCTTTCCTTCAAAATGGGTATTTCCCTAGTTTGATCATCCATCCCTTGATCATCATCATCTTGCTTCAAAGTAAGTGATTCAAGCCTTGATTTACCTTGCTTGGTTATGTCTAAGCCTAGTTGTATAACCCTTTGTAATTTTGTGTGATTTTGTTACGTTTTAAGAGCACAAAACCGTGAGGCCCTTGGTTGGTTTAGCATCCTTTTACTTGATTTTCAAGTGATCAACAAAGGTATGGGGGAGATTACCATCATCCTACCTTAGGGTAAATGTAACGCCTCCCGTGGCGCTACATAAACTACTCAATTTCTGAAAAATAAAATAAAATAGAAATTCTTTTGCTGGTTTACTTTCGGAAAAGAAGATATCCCTTATTCTAGTTTTCAAAAATAACGGTGTGAAGAAAAACTTTAATTAGAAACATAAAAACATAACCTGTACATACATACACTTTCATCTAATTATACATCACCATCCTTAGTTACGTTGCTAGGCCATAGTAGTTCAGGTAATTTGTCAGGAATTGCAAGTACATAGACATAGTTACAGACATAATAGATACAATACCAAAATTAATCTAGGGGATTAAACAGAGAACCAGGATTTCAAAAAGACATGGCTCTCATTAGCCTGATGTACAGTAAAAGAGAAGCAAAACACTACCCCTATCAGACAATTCCTAAGCTGGTCAGACTAATGGAAGCTGTTAGGGAGACTACCATGATCATCCCTAACTGGAGAAGGATCAGGTGAACCTACTCCAACCTCCGCATCAACCGCGGGGACAACAGCATCGTCACCCAAGGGGTGGTACTCTACCCCCTCCTCATCCTCCTCTGGATCCTCTTCAATAGGATCATCTTCCTCAGGGTCTTCTTCCACCATCAAGTCATCATCGTTCTCTCCTCCGATCACAACCATAGGTGCTGGCCCCGGAATCATCTGGTGTGGGGGAGGTTGATGATATGTTGCCAGTCACAACCAGAGTCATCAGGAGAAGCCATATTGGGGGTAATGGCACCTCCACTATCTTAATGCTATGAGTGCAAGTCATGGTTCCTTCTTCTGTTCCTTTAGTAGTAAGTAATGGTCCGGTATATACAGTGCTTCGGGGCCCCCCGGGCGTATGACCCAAGCGCCACCCTCGTCCTTCTGCTCAAAAGCCAACCCCAGGAACCCCGAATGGGTCATGTTCTTCATTAGATCCATCTATCGACAGAAAGAGGATATACCACAAGGAGAACCAAACAAGTAATGCAAATGTGAGTTACCAATATATGAGCATTTAATGGAAGCCACATACACCATACACAAACAAGATCATAGCAAACATGAATGTTTCATAAACATAATGTCATAATTTAAGTAAAAGTTCCAACCAAACAACCAAATGCAGTTTTATAAGAACTTTCATGTCACTTCAAAATTTCCGTCTAACTCATAGTTCTCCGGAGATCCTAACTTCCCTTCGTCGAGCATGATAGCCCGCGATAATGCCTATAACACAATTGTTTCGCGGTGGGTTGGCCTCTCTATTTAGGTCCAATCCCCAATTGTTCTAGGGTATCGCGTATCACCTAGATAAGATTGAATAGTTCCTGATTGAGTATATTACGTGCTGGGTAACCGATTTCCACGGCCCGAGGGTGCAAGTGCCCGAGCCTTCCGTGGGTTTTCGAGCCCGAATGTCCCTAATAGACCCAAAGACTAAAGGAGCCATCTTTGGGCCGTAACTATCCAATTTTTCAGTTCACCCTTTGTGAAACTGTCGCTCGATACACAATGGCACGTCACAATGGCATATAAGCCAGACTATGCATGTAAAATCAAGGTTCTCGTTTTCGTTTTCTTTATCGCATCATTTCTTTTCTCGTCAAGGCTTAAAGCTCCTGACTACTTTTATCCAGGTATTAGATGCATTCTAAATACCAAACCCAAGATTTTTAAGTCAAAAACATAGATCTTAAAAATCTCTTACACAAATCGAACACTAGCCCGACGTCTCGGTAATCTAGGTTCTTCTCAATAGGAATACTAGTCCAGCTTTACCGGCACTCCGAATTCAGCCCGATATTTCGACAATCCAAATCCAGCCCGGGTTTATTGCTCGGAACCTAGTTTCCTTTCACTTCTTTCACTTTTCCACTTGATTTTCTTTTCGTTCAGTGAAAACTAAATCGAAAAACAAAACTTCCTTATTTCCTAGGCTTTGTACCATAAACAAAATTCATGTTTCGAAATAACTTTTCAATAACATTTTTTTCTTTTATAAAATTATATTAAACTTAGTAAAATCATTGAAATGTTTTCTCAACTTAGTACAACTCCAACATTTTCAAAATGAAATTCAATTTTAGAAATCCTTTTGTCTAAAACTTTCCCTAGTTGAAAACTATTGCTTAAAACACTCAAAAGAAACTTTTTATTTTCTAAAGATTTCTCCATTCTTAGAACCTATGTTCCTCCAAAACGTGGTTCATAAAATTTTCGCAAATTTTCCCGTTTTCTTTCTTCTCCTAAAATTAATCTATCTTCATCCTTTATACTTTTGGATTTCTCTTTTCACTTTTGATTAAAGAAACTAAAACATTTTGTTGTTTCACTCTTTGTGGATTAAACACATTTTACATATCTTAGTCTTTGTTAACAAGCAATGACCAGTGTCATGCCATCAGCCAATCACAGTCAATCAAAAATAATCACAATATCAACCCCATAACATAATTATCCATCAACAATTCAAAACATGTCATAACAGTCAATTCCATAATTCAAATCAAACATTGTATTTCCTTCACAAGACATCACAATACAAGTCAAATAATTTGAAAATTCCTCCTAGCCCTCTAAGGGGAATTTCGGCCCCAAGTGGAAAGTAGGGTTAGAAATTTTAGTTGATCCTAAGCTCTTAGAGTTTGATCATATAGGTCCTAGGGAGTTTAAATCAAGTGTTAGAATTTGAAAAATGAAACAAAATCACTCCTCCTCTCTCAAACTCAGTTTCGGTTCATCATGGGGGGGGAGAGGGTTTGGGTTTTTCATTTTAGTTTCAACCACAACAGCAACAACAACAAGAATCATAAGATGGTTTTATATTTCACAAGCTTGATCATTATAACAAGATGATGATGCAAGTTCACGAAGACAAGAAAAATGGGTTTTCAAACTTAATCATGATCATGGCAAGAAAATATTGAAGAGAATGAATAAGGAGAAGAATCAATGGCAAGAAGCTTACCCAAGTTGAAGACAAGAAGATGATGACCTTGGCTTGGTTGAACTTTAATCACTTAGCTCTCAAATTTGGTAGAAGGAAAATTAAGAAATGAGAGTGTACGGGGTGGGGGGGTGGGGGGGGGGGGGGGGGGGGGGGGAGTGCCGGTTTAGGGTCATAAGGGGGGAGGGTATTAGATATTTTAGAGCTTTGTTTGTCTTAAGGCAATTCTAATAATGGGTTTTTACCAATATAATACTATATAGTTAAGTTGTCCTAATGACTTTGAGTGACACATGATGTGACAATTTTCATGGATCCTCTCAATCACTTCCATCATCTCTGCTCCACATTATATCTGCACTCCTCTCAGTTCTATCATTTACCATACTAAATATTCTTACACGCGTTCCGTTCGATTATTTGGCCCGAATAAATTATAATATTTATTTTTTAGCAAAAATATGAAAATGACTCATATCTCTTAAAAAGAGATAAAAATCATTAATCTTTCGTTCATTTTTCAAAATTAGGTTTCCTGATCAATAATTTTATACTGTCAGTGAAAACACAGACCAGGTTTCGTCTGAATTTTCAACCCAAAATTTATTGGAACTTCACATCATTAAACATGACATGAATATGATTTTGTTTTAGTCAAAATCATTTTTCTAGGTTCCGGATAAATTATAACCATATAAACATTTCTACTGATATGTGAAAGCATTGAAAAATTGGGGCGTTACAGTAAATATGTTGGTGGTTTAATATATTTGTGTGTTGGTTCTAAAACCCTAAGTGTGAGGGTTATGTATTTAGGTGTATATGTGTGTGATCCTCTTGGAGGAATTGGTTTGGTGCTTAGTTGTGGTATGGTTATGACTAATATGCTTATTTGATACATGCTTACTTGAGAAAAATTATAAATTGCCCACTTAATCATATGTCACAAAGTATTTCTAATATGTTAAAAGTTCATGTCATGAATTAATACCTTTATACATGAATATGTATGCCTGTTTGTGAACTTGATTGATGAAGAGAAAATCTTCATTTTTGGTAGTCTTGGTTTCGGCCATGATGAGGAAAATGGTTATGAAAATCTTAAGGCTTAAAATCATGAAATCCTATGAGTACTTAAGGTTTTTAAAGAGTAACAAAACCAAGAAAAAATACTACTTTTGAAAAACTGTTTTTGAGGCAGTATAAACTGCCTTGTCCTGTTTTAAAGGTTTTAAATTGGGTTTAATCTGAGTTTAAGACTTAAGAGAACAAAAATCATGTTTTAGCGGATTTAAAAACAAAATTTTCGCGAAATCGGACATGTAAAATGAACAAAGGTTCTAATTTTAACCAAAACTGTTTTTAACAGTTTCAAACTATTTTTTAAGTCCATGTAAGTGTTCTAAGACTCCAAATGAGTTTTGGACCATTAGGTTTAAAAATCATTAAAAAAGGACTTACGCAATTTTCAAATTTTGAGACGTTCGGTCAAGTTTTAGGATTTTTGTACAAACCGTAGGATGAGTCTCGAAATTAGCATTTAAATACTTTATCATAGGTATTTGAAGTTAAGAAAGTGAAGGATTTGAGAAAAACGATTATATTTTCGCACATACGAAATTTCAGTTGAAATACAGTAAAAAGCGGCAAAACTGTGTTTTAAGTATTTCAATGTTTTTGAGAAACTTTTTTTGAGGAATTTGGTACTTAGGCACTTTTGGTGGAATATGGCTTCAAAATGATTGATTTTAGCCAAAGATTTTGGTTTTAAATAAAATAAAGGATTCTAGTTCGTCAGGATGAGTATTTACAGTAAAATGCAAAAATCTAAGTCATGAACGACTTACTGAAAATATGAACTTAATAATTTATGACGTAGGGTGGAACAAGATCTTATGTCATAAAGTATGGATAATTCATTGTCCATACCTCCATAAGATTTAATGGACTAAGAGTTATTTGTCTTCCTTAAAAGCCAAGAAAAATGCTCAACTAGAAAAGTGCAGAGAAATAAATAATTGGACTTGCGATCCAATTTCATAATGAGTTAGGATTTGTAATCCAAGTGCTTTAAGATACTTTTCACAAAGATGAAAGGTTACTTGAGAACTTTAGCTCTATGTTAAGGGCTGGTGATTCGAACCTGAAAACATCTAGCATATGAGAAAGCACGTCGGAAGGATTCCATTGGAATCAAGAGGCCATCCGGTGGATAGACAAGAAGAACGCGTTTCCAGCAATTTTAACACATAGTGAAACTATGTTCTGTGAGGCCGTTGTGCCTAGGAGATTGAGCTGACACTTTAATGCGGGTGTGAATTTCGTAGTGACGATCTGGTTGATACTTAGGGATGTCGGGGTATGAAATACGAGATCTTGCAATACACTGACATACTCGACTAGATGCTATGCGTGTTCTAGTAGTGTAGGATGTTCCCGAAAAAGCCTATGTGCACGTTGTTGACTGTTAACACATTTTACCCAAGACTGGTGTAATCCGGAACAATCCTCCGAACCACTCTTTCCGACTGTTCGTTAAAACCATGGTATAGGAATCACAGGTCTTTCCTCGAGTCTTAGATGTCTCCTATCTAGGTGAAAGTTGCCCTGTGATTATGTTCTATGAGATATAACTATATATTGATAGTTGTACGAGCCTGTGTGTCGTACCACTGCATATCTGCTTTATGTGTATGATGAATGGGGATCTCACCTCATTTTATGTATTTGTTTTGTTTCCTGCTTTGCTTCACGTTCTGCGAAAATGAAGACAGCATTGTTTCGCCACCACACTTAGCTGGAGTTTGAGATGACATGGATACATGGACACAGTCTCAATGGCTTTTATATAGTAGACGTGAGGAGTATACCCACGGCGTGATGGTGTATCATCCTTGACTGTTACGGTTGTGCGGGGATGACATTTCGTCATTATTTTGTATTGGCCAGCATGATGAGTCGTGTGTCTATGTTTATATTTTGTGGAGCTGCGTCTCCAATGCTGTTATTATTATTATTATTATTATTATTATTATTATTATTATTATTATTATAAACATATTTCTAGTATGTTGTTAATTTACTGGCGTGGGTATTTCCGCCATTTTCAGGATGTTTATGTTTATGACTGTTAGTACCTGAAGAGTGGTTGTAAAATATTTATACAAAAGTTTGATGATGTAGGTTAAATACTATTTATCGTACTATTTGCAAAAAGAAAAAAATTAAACCCGTATTTTTGGTCGAAAATATTAATTTTCCGCTTTACTCGGTCTTATAGAATATAATCACAGACAATATAGCGTCCGAGAAGGGTGTTACATTATTTGCTATCAGAGCTGGCCGAGTCTGTTAGGGTTTGTGGTTTAGGTCTGTCTTTGTTTGTGTTGTGTGTTCTCTGTGTGCTTTTGATATTATTTCCGAAAGAAATGATATTGTTCTTTGGTGAGTTTATTGTAATCTACATGACTAATTGATTTTGGTCTTGTAGGATTATAATGGCTCGTGGCGGAGGAAATATGGCTGCAGCTATGCGAGCGATGACACAAATGACTATCACGTTGGTTAGACGCGAAGAAAGGGGAGTTGAAAGCAGAGGACTGGATGAATTCCTACACAGAAATCCGTCGGAATTCAAGGGCGAGTTTAATCCTGAGCGAGCTAAGCTTTGGATTCAATCTCTGGAAAAAAAATTTGCTACTATGAGGTGTGCTGATAACTAGAGCTGGGTATATGGGCCTGGGCTAGCGGACGATCTGTTTAACCCGCAATCCGTGAGGGTTAGAACCATACAAAATGTAGGCTCATTTAAATGTGGGCTTATTTAGCCGGTCCATTTAACCCGCGGTTTGTATGGGTTCGGTCCACGGGTTAGCGGGCCAACCCGCGGGCCAAAAATTCTAATACAAAATGTATGTTCATATATGAATATATGATGCATTTTATAATGAAAAAATAATTATTATATACAAATGGCTATTTATTTGGGATGCCGTCTGTGCAATTGATCTTTATTTGTGTGCTTAAATATTTAATTCAATCATATAAGCATATTAAACCAAATGTAAGCTACTATAAGCTAATTTGAACTTCTTAGTTTAGTTAAAGCTGAGTAAATTTTGCAAGTATTACTCCTTCTGATAAATTTTCTCTATATACTTTTGGATATTATTTATGAACCATGCTTCTAGCAATTTTTAAAAAAATTAATTTTTAAAAAATCCAAAATTTCAATTTTAAATGAGTCCGCGGGCCAGCCTGTTAACCCGCGGGTTAGGTGGGCCGGACACGGCTAGAGGAAATGTAGGCCCGTTAGCTTCGTGGGTCAACCCGGTCCGGGCCGTTTAATTGCGGGTGAATGCGGGCTGGGCTTAAACGGACTGGGCTAGCCCGTATACCCAGCTCTACTAATAACGATAAGGTTACCTATGTTGCCTACATGTTGGTGGGCGATGCTGAGAATTGGTGGAGAGGAGCTCGCCAACTGCATGAGCATGATCAAAAAGCGGTCAACTGGGAAGCTTATCGGAGGAAGTTTCTAGAGAAGTATTTTCCAGCAAGTGCAAGAAACGCAAGAAATAGAATTTCTGCAGCTGAAGCAAGGCAGTATGACTGTAGCTGAATACGGTGCCAGATTCGAAAGCTTGGCGAAGTTTTCAGGCTATCTGTGTGACAACCCATATGAGGAGTGGAAGTGTCACAGGTTTGAAGAAGGTTTGCGGTATGAGCTGAAGGATGCAGTAGTTCCACTGGAAATATCTATATTTCTGAAGCTGATGGATAAATGTACACAAATTGAAGACTTGAAGGCGAGTCGTGATACCAGACAACGAGGTTTTGGACCGTCTAGGTTCAAGAGGGGAAATTAGAACAATAACAACCGATTTCAGATGAAGCCATACAACAGACCGCAAGGCCAACAATAGCAACAACGATCTTTTTGCGGAAGCAATGGAGGTTCGGGATCATCTAGGAATCTCCCACATAAGTGCATGAAATGTGGCATGGGTCACGCTACAAAAGACTGCAAGATTACGGGCATCATTTGTTTTAAGTGTGGACAGCCTGGACGCGTCGCTAGGATTTGTGGGCAGTCCAAGAAGGAGCCTTCTGTGAGCAACATGCGAGCTGCAAGGCCTAGGGCTGGAGGAAGAGTCTATACCGTGAGTGGTGCTGAGGCCTCTCGCAATGAAGATCTGATTCAGGGACAGTGTGTCATAGGAGGTAAATCTTTAACTGTACTGTTTGATTCGGGTGCGACTCATTCGTTCATTGCATATGACTGTGCTAAATTGCTAGGAATACCTGTGTCTTCCTTACCTTTTGACTTGATTATATCTACTCCTACTGCTGAACCTTTTTTGACTACTACAGCTTATTTGAATTTTGCTTCTTTATCCTGCTCATATTCTATCCTATCCTACCCTTATCATGTTCTCTTATCCTATTTGTCTCTGTCCTATCCTGACCACCAAACAAGTCCTAAGAGTTATCTATGACCGGTGACTCTGGCATTTCCGAGAAAATTTTATGGGCAACCAAAGAAAGTGTGTCTATTTCTTTCATTAGGGGATATTTGTATTGATTTTTTTTTTTTTTATCAAGATTTGTATTGCTTTCGTCATTGATGAAGGAAAATATCAATAAATTCCTTTTAAATCTAAGTCATAATTTTTTTCCTTATTTATTTTCATATTATGTCAGGAAAAACTCTTTTATACTATCTTATCTACTCTATTTTTGTGTTAATATCAATTTTGAAAACTAACCATCTATTGTTCCATTTTTCATAATATACTTAATGTTATTGTAAAAAATAAAATAAAAATAAATAATATACTTAATGTTCAAACTAAAGCCAACATGCTCCTTTTAACTGTCTTTTCCAATTGATGTTAAATAACTTACTGATTGTAATATGTTAAATCAGTGTTGATTAAACTTAAATATGTTTCATACTGTTTAACTATGAATGTAAACTATTTTATTAGTATGTTAGGACTTTTTTATTTTTATTAAATATATTATATACAATTTGTAAAATTATTTAATTACAACCAATTTGACCACAATTGGATTACTAAATCTTGAACCAGTGTTAGCACCGATTCAATAACCGATCCAGTTTTCAAAACATTGGTTTTTACAATTTTTATTTTGTTTGGTTTGTTCCAATTTTACTTTAATGCAACTGTTAGGTTTTTAAGCTTCTTTTGGGCTGACATATTGGGCCAGCTATTAGGCCCCAGTTCATTTTTTCCCTAAAAATTAAAAAAATGAGCTTGGGTTCTGAAATTGGTAAATAGCCCACTTTCTAAAAACCAAATTCTTTTTACTTTTTTTTTTAATGAATAGGATTTTAAATTTAGTTTTTTTATAGATAAATTAAAAATGAAATTTAAAAAATAAATTAAAAATAAAAATCATTTTAAAAATTGTGAAAATAAAACTTTTTGTTCGAACAATAGATAGTAAAAGGGATTAATTTAGTTAAAACAGCTTGTTGAGCACAATTTTTTTTTTTTTGGGTAACTTTAGTTGTGACAACTCGATGACCTACACCACTTAAATAAAATCAAATAATTTTTCAAAAACTAATAAAAAACCACTTTCAAACTTTAAATAAATATATGTTTGAAAAAGATAAATTAACTTTAGGCTTGAAAGATATAATGTAGGTTTTTATAAAAAAAAAAGAGATCAATAAAAAATATGTTTTCAGACAAACAATAAAGGGATTAATTCAGCACTTGTAGATCCTATTGTTTCTAGAGTCCTTTTAGCTGTGACGGCTTGATGGCTCATGTTTTCAAATTAAAATTATTTTCACAAATACAAACAAAATACTTTTTTAAAATTAAAACCAATCAACTCATAAATCATTTTCTAAAGAACTTGTGGCTCAACAAGGAATATGTAGAAGTAGAACCATAATTTTGTCAAGACAAAATCAAACTTTCATAATTTATGTGCTAATTTCTTTTCCTATTCTCAAAACGGGTAAAAGAGTTTTACTAAATTTTGCATAATTAATTTAAGAGACCGCTTCTAAAATGAGTGATATAAGGTGCTGACACCTCCTAATTACTTACAATTGACTCCGGAGCTCAATTTATTATTTTAAAGACCAATTTTTCGTTATCCATGATCCGGCCGCGATAGTTTTTTTTTATATTTTAATAAGCAAAAAATTTATATATGAAATAGTACAAGGTGTACCCAAACCCATATACAAAGAAACAAAGTTGACAAAATAAAACACACCTCAACTGCAGATATTATAACAACCTAAAGCCACATAAGCGAGCTATAAGGTTGAGATATAGCTATAGTCACTACCCACTGATTTCTCCAATCAGAAATAAAAATGAAATATTAAAAAGTACATACATTCAACAACATGACAGTGGCAACTTGCTTGGCAAAATGTTTTGTGGCTTGTTGTCAATTGTCATGCTTATAGGAAACTTCTCATGGTAGTCTCACAAAGATATACGCGCAAATATTTGTTTGTTTTCAGTGTATAATCTTATCACGGATCTACGTGTAATATCAACTTAGTAAATCAAAATTGAGATTAGCCTCCTCGTTTCGTTTTCATGTGAAATAGACATAGACATCAAATTTAATCTCTTAGATAGCGTTTGGTAGCTGGAATGTTTTATTCCCAGGCAAACTACATTCTTGGGAATCGCATTCCCATGCATAGAGTTTTCCCACCTTCATACTTGGGAATAAAGTTTTCCCAAGTTTTTAACTATCATTCACTAATTTTATTCCGGGGAATCTTATATGCTTGGGAATGAATTTTTAAAACCTATACCAAACATGAGAAAATTTTATTCCGATGCCTATATCCTTGGGAATTTTTTTAAAAACTTGTAACAAACGCTATGTTAGTGATTGATTTCATTTTCTAGCGGCTTTGTTCTTTGGACGCACTACCTATGGTCTATGGAAGAATTCGTTTAAGAGTCGTACTGCTTTTATTCTTGTTTGAAGAAGGCGATTTGTGAACCTACTCTTTTATTTGTTTGATGTGAAGTGGAAAATTAATCTTATACACACAAACAGGAAATATTGCTTATAAAAAAAAAAAAAGGAAATATTAAAGGAAGGGTCAAACCTATCTCAGAATTTATTATTTGGACTCATTTCTATATATCTTGTCTCAATATATTAGTAGTTCTATACAGTAATTTTTTTTATCCTTGACCAGGAGTATATCCCACCGGAAGCGGGGACTAATCTCCTGTGGGGGAATGAATGATACCTGAAGATGGGAAACCCCCTCCCAGCAGAAATTTGCTCCATATATAAGAGCTGAGATTCGAACCCCAACCATTTGGTTAAGGGGCACAAGTCCATCATCACTTGTTACTTGTACCAACCCCCGTTGGTAGTAGTTCTATACAGTATGAAAGTGTGTTTGACGAATGCATACTAAATTATTTTATGACCAATGAAATTAAAGTAAAAGCGAAAATCACGTGAATCAAAATAAAAGTGAGACTAAAACTACGGATATAATACCATTCGTACTAAAAGTTTATCCGATGTAGAATTACCTTCTTCTTCTTTTTTTTTTTTTTGACACCCGGTGTAGAATTACTTAGATACCATTCAATTGCTTATAGCCTTATACATTTATAGACTACAAATCTATAAATAAATGATTGTGGTGTTCAACTATTATTTTAAGCAAGAGTCGTGATCGATTACACGATGTAGTAAAAAATAATTTAAAATTAACTACGGACATTTACATGAAAATTAAATAAAACAAAATATATATAAAGGAGTGAGGATCCGAGGCCCACGCAGTTGCCCCTTCCCTTCCTCCATCCGTTATTCCGTGCTTGTACAACAAAATCGAACACCAACATCCTATTTTTTTACTCATATATACAGATGCCCCTTCTTTCATGTTATTCGTGCTTGTACAATAAAGTTGAACACTGACATCATATTTTTATACTCATATATACTTATTTATTTATTTCTATTTCCTCAAATAATTTCATTTCAAGAAATTAACCCATAGACGATGTTTGAGAAATGATGTCTCCTTGTGATGTTAAAAAAAACATTACGCCCTATATTTTGATTTTTCCAAAACTGAACTAATCTTACTAACTTGAACTTTAACCAACCTTGCATTTATCATTTCATTAGGTAGAATATCTTAATACAGCTAGCTTAGGCTCTGTAACATAAGTGTCAAGTTGCCATCATATTGTGGTCCAAAACATTGAATTTGCATAATTATCAATCACAGAAGCTAGTACCGTAAGATCGAACGTACGAGCAGGTGTACAGTTCTCTGTTTGTCTTGGCTCGCTCCGGCTTTTCTTACGTACATATATATGGTTTCGTTGTCATTTTCATGCATCAAATTGATGTGGTGCTACAAAGTATCTTTCGTAAATAGGCATGTTGCTCTTAATTAAGAGTAGAATGAATCATCATTTTGATTTCTCGAATTGTAAAGTGATAACAAATTAATCTCTCACATTGAAAAATATGTAAAAATGTCTCTCAAATTGAAAAAACTCTATCATATTAGTTCAATTTGGTAACATTTTTCAATTTGGAGACTATGACGTAACATATGTTTTTATCTATTTCTTAATGTGAGAGACCGACTTGTTATCATTCTATAAGTTCAAGGACTAGAATGGTAATTTACTCTCAAGAGTATCCTAAGAACAGAATTAGGTGTGAGGCAGACGTTTTTCTAATGCTAGTTGGTACCACTGAGCTTAACCTTATCATCTATATATGAAGGAAGTTCAACCCACTACGGGGCACACAAACATTGTTTTATGGGTTTATCTATCCTGTGTAATTTTGTATAGATTAAAGATCTTAAAATAGTAAATTTATATATGAAATTGTGTATTTTATATTTTTAAAACTGAAATACTTATTTTTTCAATAAATAGTTGGTTTTTTTGAATTTTTTAACCTATACAAAGTTACAAATGATAGAATAACCTTGTTTTATTTGGGTTTATAGTGACTAGTGAGTGTGTCAAAAAAATCCCATCATCTTCTTGCAAGAAAATGTAGAAAACCTTGGATTTTAGCTATACATTTATATTCTTGCTATCAATGTTTTAGGACATCGTGGGACATGGACACATTCTATGAAGCGAAAGATCAGAACTGTCAATCATATCAGCCAGCTGTGAGCCAAAAATGAAACCATTTGCATTTACAACTAGTTTTTCTGACGTGTCATAGAATCACTATACATAGATAGTCAACAGAATCATGTATTGCAATGCACCCAACTAATTAATATTCATACATTCATCGGGCACGCATATAAAGAGAAATTATTTCTTATGGTAGATGAGTTTTATACACATTTAGCGATTATGGAAAAAATATGATTGGTAGAGGTCAGCCATTTAAAACCGTCCAGTATATTAAGATATTAGTCTCCACAATTACGTGTAGAATACCCTAAAAAACCAAAAAAAAAATGTGATATATATAAAAAAAGAAGTGATAAAAATCAACAGCAAAAAATGTCAGTCATAAACACAAGTTAATTTTTTTTTTTATAGAAAAAAAACACAAGTTAATCAATCATATTCATATGCATAAACTGGCTGACGAATTACTGATTGCAAAGTTAGAAATATTGGGGGTGAACTAGAGTTATTTCTTTTGGGAGGATGGGGTCTTAGCTAGAGTCTCAACCTAGTGCTTTTAGCTTACTCTGGGTTGAGGTTTTATCTTGGTACATCTGTGTAATGGATATCACTTTGTAGTTGGGTTGAGCAACCATTATGCTCTTATTTTAATACAATGAAGTTTATAAAAAAAAAAATACATATTGTATACCATTAAAATCTTGCTTTTTAGTACGATGGATATATGTTCGAATTCAATATCAAACATAGTATCAAACACGAGATTTGATTCCTAACTTTTGCATATAGAAGATCAACCCTTCAATAGCGTTTAATACCTTGGAATTAGTCTCCGCTGTTACACACGTGATACCCTTTTTATATACTTACACACGTCACACGTGATACCCTGAAAAACCAAAAAAAAACATACACGTGGTACATAAAAAAAGAAGAGATAATAATAAATATAAATAAAAAAGCAAAAAATGTGGGTCATAAAAACAAGTTAATCAATCATATTGATATGCATAAATTCCTTTTTGTGCAATTTAGCATTATTCTATATAAGAAATACGTATTGTGTACCATTAAATGTGTATTACATTTGTGGGATCATTTTCTTTTACTTTAATTATATTTTTAATACTGCAGCCGATACACATTCAGTAATACAAAATAAGATAATTATCTTGCTCTTTATTAGAGCTCTAAGAATTTATGTTGTTTACTCATTGCAAAAGATATATATATATATATATATATAAATAAACGTGTAATTGTGTGACAGGCAGTCGTAGACCCATAATTTTGCTAATTCATTTTCATGTACAATTAGCCATGCATGCCAAATTAGTTGAAAGCGACACGCCCATGCATAGGTCCACAGGCGTGACCGCGTGAGAGAATAGGCATGCATCAAATTCAGTTATTCGAATAATAAAATATTATATATATATATATATATATATATATATATATATATATATCCCTTATTAATTTTTTTTAATACAAATGCATTTTAAGAATACATGGGGAAAACAAAAGGACACCATTCAGATGTTCCAAAAACAAAATCCCGCATGCTTTGACGCAGATGCAGAAATTAACTTCTTTCATTCTGTGGTGTTTATCCGCGGAAATATGTTCTAGCTGGCAAAATTGAAGGACACGAAGCATAATTAACCACTAACATCCATGCATATAAAGATTAAGAATTTGACGACGCAAATGCGTAGCCCAATATGATCTTATAATAATGCTTGATAATAGGGGAAGAAATTAGAGAATAAATTTTAAAAGAAATGTTAACGAGCGCCCTTAAGACATGTGCTAAGGAACCAAAAGATGTAAGTTTTTATAGAAAATCGACGTATTTATTATGTGAGTCTTTCTAACGAGTGCCCTTAGGACAGTAGTTAACTAACCTAAAAATAGCAAGATTTCATTGGAAAATCAAGTGTTTATCTTCCCAAAACATTAAATACACCACTTTTCAATCATATCTTTCTTTTTTTGGTTCTTTAACCATTATCCTAAGGGCATTCGTTAACATTATCCTTTATTACTCCCTCCGGTCCACAATATAATAAACAAAACCCTAAAACACACAGACCAAGAAATGTATTGGAATGCGTTAATTGTCATCAATGTTCATATAAATTTCCAAAAACACCTCTTTTAATTTTAATTAATATTCTAATGACCTATAATTAATTACTGTAATTAATAATGACTATATTGGAAATTAATATTTAATATGTGTGAAAATTGAGGTATGTTTCTTATATTTGGACAAAAAAATGACTTATTTGTTTTTTATATCGTGGATCGGTGGGAGTATATTGAAAAGTGTTAAACGTTTTTTTTTTGACAAACAAAGAAATGTATATATGAAATGTTAAACTTATGTCTTCAATACAAACTTTCTTTCTATTAATTTCTTAATCAATACATTTAGGACACTTGTTAGCAAGCATCATTTTAAACAAGTGAGAATGCTTAGACATTAGCAAGAAAATTAAGTGTAATATATTATAGGAGAATGCTAACGAGTACCCTTAAGACATTGGTTAAGGAATAAAAAAGGTGAGGTTATATTGAAAATTGGTGTATTTATTATTTTGAAAAGTGTTAAACTTAGATTTTTAACACAAACTTTCTTTTTATAATTTACTTAATGAATATCCTTAAAACACTTGTTAGCAAGCATCTTCCTGGACGTGCTACTGGTGATACAAGAAAATCGCTTTTGGTAATCAAACCTTAAAAATATCGCAATCCATCATAATTTGAGTAGTTAGAGTCGTAGATGAAGTTTTAAGTAAAAGATAGATATCGATGTAGCAGTTGTGGATGCCACTCAGAAAGAAAAACAAAAACACAAAAAGAAACTGCCAAAGTTGACCGTAACCCAGGATCACCCAAGCCAATTTATAATCACCCCAATCAATCCGTCATAATTTTTGGAAAAATGGTAAATGAACACATTTTTGAGATATCAAATATAGACAATATATGATGGTATGTTATTTTTAAGTGTTAAATATATGTGATGAAAGATAAAAAATAATAAACAAATATAAATATGTATATATAAATATGATGTTGGATATCAAAAATATGTCCAACTATCATTATTCTAATTTTTGTGATTAGAGTCGTGAATGAAGTTTTAAGTAAAGATAGATATTGAATTATTGATGTACCAGAGTTGTTGATGTAACACTCAGAAAGATCGAGACTGCCAAAGATAGGCGCCGTAACAGGATCACCCGAATCAAGAATTTAAAGTTTCAATCAGCTTAGACCTTGTTTGGACAGCTTATTTTCTCTAGTTTCAACTGTTTTTTACCTAAAAAGCTGAAACATGAAACAAGCAATGCATTTGGAGAAAAAACTGAAATCTTAAAAAAACTGTTTTATGATGTATTCGCTGTTTTATGATAATCTGGAATGATGAGCTGTTTGCTTAAATTATTTTTGATTATTAACAAGTTTGTCATTGTTTTCCATTCTTGCCCATCGACTCTGCACTGCACATTACCTTATTGTTTCTTTTATCACTCTTCTCTTTATTTTCAGGCAATTTTGGATTACCACTGCACATGTAAGGCTGTGTGCACGAGGCTGCACTTGTGCAATTGAAATTTTAATGTAAAAAAATCAATATAAAAGTGAATAAAATAAAATCTCTTGCATGCAAAAAATAAAATAAAATGACCCCAGGGACTCTCATCATCAGTTCCTTTTTTAATTAAAATTTTTAAGAATTTGAATTAAAAAAAATAGTTAAAAAAATAAATATTATTAAATTATATAATTAACTTCATGCCCTTTTTGTAATTTACTATATAAAAATGATTATTTTTGCACCACCCAAATGAAATAGATTATCTTAAAATCACTTTTCAGCAAACATACCCAAACAAAAATAGATTCTGATTATAATCGATTATCACAATAATCGATTATTTGAAAACAGATTATCAGCATAATCTTTTTTTTTTTCCAGTTTTCCCAAACACACTGTTATTATCGTCAGTGTGAGTGAGGAAATGACAAATAGCTTCAAAAATAAATAAAACTATTTTCTATTTTTATTTTTTCTGTAAAAATTCGACTAGAAAAACTACAAAGAAATCCCTTTTTCTTTCAAAAACTGATCAAACAAGACTTAAATTTGGGCACTACGTAGTAAGTACATACAGCTGGTTATACATAGTACAGGCCACACGTTTTGACACTTGCACCGACCGAGTATAAAAGTTTTTGTACAGGATCGAGTATTGCACTAATAATCCAATAAAAAATTAAAAACCCACGTATCATCTATATTCGTAAATGCTATTGCATTAAAAAAAATCTTCCAAACGAGTGTCCTAAGAATATTGTTTAAGGAACAAAAAAAACAAAATTCGTATTGAAAAACTAAGTGTTACACTCATCGAAATAATAAATACACAATTTCTCATACAAATTTTACTTTTTTGATTCCTTAAACAATGCCCTAAGGACACTTGTTAGCATTTTCCTAAAAAAATTATTCAATTAAAATTAAAAAAAATGTTAACCAGTATCCTAAGGACACAAGTTAAAATATCTAAAAATTAATTTGTATGAAAAGTGATATATTTATAATTTTGAGAAGTGATATATTTAATTTTTTATTTATAAAATTTGCTTTTTCTGAATTTCTTAATCAATGCACGATACTGGTTACTACACTCTAAAATTAGATAGGAGTAGTTATAAAACTTTCTATAATAATACTCTGAGAATATTGTAGAAACTATCGTACATATAGTCTCTTAAAGAATTAAATGTGCTCACACAATATAACCTACCCTTAAGCTATTGAAATTGATTACGCGTGGCGGAGATTGGATTCGTCGGCGTTACAGTGGTTCCCCACAATCTTCTCCGGTACAGTGCGTGAGTCATATCAGAGTCACCGTCTATTCTATTATGGCTGCGGTTGCACCCACCAACAGCCATACTGAACCATGTTTTGTTGTGGGAAATTATATATGATCTAGGTGCATGGTCGTATCTGCCAATTAATTTGTACTTCAACTATTGAAGGCGACTACACCATCCATTGAGTACCGTAAAATTGAGGCATTTAAAATGTGATTAAACCAAATACTCTAGCTTTTCTTGTCTCTCTAGCTCCCGCTAGATTGATGTAGTTATTTTATGGTCCAGACTAATAAATAAGATCCAAAGGGGCACTAGAGAGCACGGACTGGCTCTAGCTTGCTATATTTCCATTTATTCTCAATGCTTCTTACGACAAAGGGAAGTGATTCCTACAGTTTAATCAATTGATTATACGATCAGCGTCAGAGAGCTGATTCAGTTGAATACATTGAAAAGAGCAAAAAAGTTGTATCCATTTGTCTAGAAACATGATTAGTGTGTCAAAGAGAGAGTTGAAATAAGATGGGAAATTAATGAGAGTCATTTAACGGGTGTTTTTATTTATACAGTTTCTTACAACAAATAATCAAGTGAATGATTGGAACTCATTGTGTTCCTGGACTGAAACCGTTAGTTGAAATGCAAATGAAGAGGGAAAGCAATAAAAGCGCGAGGAAATTAAACGTGATGGAAAGAGTAAAACCACTTTTTTTTTTTTACCTGAAAAATTGCAAATTTTATTGACTAGAGCTGCTTGGCCTGGAAACAGTAGCCGAAGCTGATAAGATACAATGATCGCATTTGGGTAAACAACTTAATTAAGCGCTTATCGCATAAGACCTTATCGCATGAGAGCTAATAACATAAGCACTTAAGCTCAATAAGCTATGTGTGTTTGGATGCACACTTCAAAAAACAATTATACAAAATTAAGGCATTTGGATACATTACTATATAAGTATTTATAAACATTTTAAAATTAAAATAAATGACTTTATTAAATTACAATAAAAATTGTATTTTTAACAAATAAATTTAAGTATTGGTTTTTTTAATGTTAATCTCAAAACACATATCATATAAATAATGACAAATTTTTTAGATGTTAATTTAAAAAAATAATATCATCTTGAAGGTGGCCTTATCTTGGCCTCTCATTTCCTTCAAATCCTTTCTTTTTATGAAGGTGGCCAAGATCTGAAGTTTGATCTCAACCCCTTCTCGCCCTGAATATGACTTGGTTGCTAATCCCACCAACCAATTTTCACTAATGATCAATCCTATTCTCAGAGACGTAAGGGACTGATTTTACTGTTTATATTATATATAGTGGCATCTAGCACGGGAAAGAATAGTTTTGTTTATATAGATGCCAGATATTTAAATCACGCAAAGTTCAAATAATCTTTGAAGGGAGAAGGGGAAGGATGTGAAAGGGAGAAGGCTGTGTTGAAGAGAAAGGGAGAAGGGGAGGGACCGCACTTCACTCTAGGACTGCCAGGGGAGGGAGGCTTCTCTGCTATGAGAAGAAGATTACAATGGTTTAAGGGCAGATGGAAGGCATACGAAGAGATAAACAAAAAAATAAGAAGGAAAAAAAAAAAAGAAATGGCAGAGAGGATTCGAAGGCGAAAAAACACGGAGAAAGGGTGTGGCGTATAAGCTTTGATGTTAAATTTCCATAACCCTCTCCCAGTAACTTATGAAAATAAGTCCAAAACTCTTTATGGGATGACATAAGTTTTTTTATAAGCTTTACCAAACACACCGCATAAGTGCTTATGTCATAAGATAAGCTCAAAAGAGCTTAAATAAGCTCTTCCAAACGCTACCAATAAGGATAGTCTTCAATCCAAATCCTATCAGGATTACTAATAGCATGCTTAGCTAAACAATGAGCCAACAAATTGCATTTCTTTTAATGTGAACACAGAAAATTATGCAAAAACCACTTGAACTCTAAAGAACAAGTAAGTAAATATGCAGCAAATTGAAAAGTACTCAAAAGTAAAAAAGGCAGGATCAATCAAATGTAATTGAAATGCATTTTTATTAATTGACCGGAAAGTAAATGGGAAGGCATGCATCGCTTTCAATCAAATTGAAAAGTCGACACCTGGCCTTCTTTCCAATTCGACACCTCATCCCTTCTGCATGTTTTGGTGTCCAAGTAAATCATTGAAATTCAAGAAGTTGTTTTGAAATCTTCTCAAGACATCTCAATCACTACAAAAAAGTCGTTTAGCGACCAAAAATAGTGATCGAATAGGTCTGTGGCAAATTGCGACCGAAATAGTGACTAATCACATGGTTTCCTGAAAAGGATGGAATTATGCATTTAGCGATAGATTTGGTGACCGAAGGGAGTGGTAGCAATAATATTGATCGCTAAATCGGTCACTAAATCAATAAACTTAAAAGTCAACTTTGATGACCATTTAGCGACTGAGTTAGCTACCTTTTTTTAATGCAATGGTCGTATTGGAGCTTATTAGCAACCGAAAAATACTTTGGTAGCTTAAACACGTTAATAAAAATTTAGATAGAGCCATTTTAATGGTTTTTTCAACGGATTTCTTGAGCCCAACAATTAATCAAATCATCAATTAGTTGCCCCTAACTTATAGGGATTGAATTATTATTTATATATATATATATATATATATATATATATATATATACACATATATATCTTGAACGGATTTTCAAACTTTTTTACTAGGAAGCTAAACAGTTTTCCCTTTACTTGTTTCTCACTCGTCGCTTGCAATTTTTCTTTCTAAATTTCCACCTTCTTTATGCTGCTAAGCTTCACAGGTCCTCTTATATAGCTTTTGCTTCTAAGTCTTCTTTTCAAATTAAACGGACAATGACATTGGGAAAACAGCCCATTGTGCCTATGTAACAACCTAAGCTGCTTTTCGGATTGACGACTGTCCTCATCAACCAACATGGGTCTTTTCAGCGTGCTTTGTCTTCACTCACACACTTAGTAGGAAAACTTCTCAGGAAGACACCCATCCCAAAATTGCTCCAAGTTTAACACGCTTAACTTTGGAGTTCTGAAGTGATGGGGCCAACTTCGGATTGCAAGACCAACGAGTTAATCTGAGGACTTAAGTTTGGTCCTGCGGGAAGGCCTCTATACCAGAGCAGCTACATGCAAATGTGGGAGGTTGGTCAACGGTGATGGACACAGACGGTGACGATTAATCACGGCGGAGAAAACCACTTTATTATAGTAATGGATCTATCAATGACGATAAGAATAAGACAGAAACCAGCGAGAAGACACTAACTTCTGATCTTCTCAGACAACAGAGTACCTGATAACCCTCTGGCTTATCTAATTTGATAGCCAGTAAAACTACGGTTTTTGAGCCTATTGGTCGAGTTTTATCTCGTTTAGACCCGAATTTTGCTTTATTTGTCCTTAAGCAAGGTCTTGAGTCAATTTTGTTAGTGTCAGGACCCGACTTAGGCGTCCCTGACCTACCAGAAAGAAACTCCGTTGTCTCATTCACAAGGCCTTTCAAGAACGTATAAGTCACATCGTAACAAGATATATTGCATATCTCAAGTAATTATCAGAGTAAAAGATTATACCAAAAGTAAGCCAAAGGTGACCCTGAGTCAACATCAAGAGTTTTAAAAACATAGCTCAAATGGGTTTACAACTAGAATGAAGTTAAAAACTCCAAACAACGGAGAATTCTCATATGACAAAAAAAAAAAAAACAGTAACAGCTGCCCGCACTACACAAGTGCATGGGCTCCCTGAGATGGCTCCACTTGTGGAATACCTGAAGCTAAAACCAAAAAGGGCGGGGGTGAGTCCCAGAACTCAGTGAGGGATAAACAAAACATAATATCAAAATAGTACAATATATAAGCATCTCCATAATATCTCATTCAGTACCTCACATTGTATATGACCTTACATAACAAATCTTCACTTGCTATGAAGTCAATTTGCCATTGAGCAAGATGCTTGTGTATCCCCTTGAAGTTGTTCACTAGAGTCTCCCACTTAGACGGTCGCATTTATATCCCAGTCGAGTCCGCTGACTGGCAAGTGACCTCGGTCACTACACAACCACCCTCCGAACTTCGGGGTTTTTCACTAGAGGCCCCAATCTCCGTCGGTCGCATTTATATACCGATCGAATTCGATGACCGGTCGGATACACCAAGTCTTGTCCAATGTCTTAGCATCATACCAAAATACCAAGTACTGTATATCATGCCTTACCATAGCATACATTCGTTGTGTTTCATAACAAATCTTGAATAACCATCTCAGCGATATTCAATAATGTCCATAAGGTTCTCAATCAGAATTACATGTAGGCAACATTATAGCCATTTCATTCACATACTATCATCACTTGATCAGTTTATTCCAAAAGAGTTACACCATGAACATACACATAGTAATATTTAGCATATTATCACTAATTTCTTTCTTCACATACCATATAATCAAACACATAATTTAACATATTCATAGCTATTCTATTCCATATCATAGTCATGGTGACAACAACACAATTTTTCATTCATACACTATCATCACTTTATTGATACTTTCCAAGATATACATTAATATAATCCAATATAATATATATTCACAACGTAGATAAAATCCACTGTATAAACATCCTTACTAAAAATTAACCATAGAGGGAATCAACATTTGAAAGGCTACCACACCAAAATACACATCATAGCATAGTCATAAATCCACAAATACATGATTGATGATAATGTTTCCAGCAAGCCTAGGCCAACTTCAAATGAAAACTAGGAATATTATAAAGGTCCATAAATTCTAAAATTTTAACCACAATAAGACTTACATGTCTACTTTCAAATGACACTAGTTTCACATAAAAATATATTCTACAACTCTAGATATAAATTTGGAAGTAAAACTTGTTTGAGTACATCCAAGACATACAATACTCTATTTTCAAAATTAAACTGGAACCTCCTCAGGTCTCTTTAAATCATGAAATTTTACCACAAATTACTCCTACACTTCAGTTTTCAAACTCAACAAGTTTCTTCTCAATCCGAATTTTATAGACCAAGATATGCTTTTCTGAATATAGGTTGTCAATGTGCATTAAGGATAGCCCTAGCCCTGTTTCAAAACTTAACTGAGAATAACTCAAGTTTTCAAAAATCACGAAATTCATACACTATGTACCTCTAGATGCAGCTTTCCAATGAGACCAATTTCATATTAATATTATATCTACAACTCTAGTTTTAATTTTTTTATCACATGTCTGTCAGGATTTCAGACCAAAACCGAGATCCCATAAGAAAAACACCAAACGTCAAGCTCCAACAATGGAGTTTCTCACCCCCAATTTCTAGGGTTCCACCAAAAAGATATAATAACTCACCAATAACATATATTAGTCAAAGAATAATCAACCTAAACATGTCCAAACGATTTTCATGAAAAGGGTTCACCCAAAACAACCCACGAACATCCATATTTCAACCATCATCAACCCATTTCATATCCCTCCAAAATACCCACGAAAATTATCAAAAAAAAAAAAAAAAACACAAATCCCTCACCTTGTTTGAAGTTCTTGGATATCTCTTTCCGTCTTCCTCTGTTGTTACTCTTTTCTCTTTACCTTCTCATTTCGTTCTTTTCCTCTTCTCTTCTTCTCCTCTTCTTTTCTGCTAGGGTTGCTAATGGCTGCCATCCTCCTTCCTCTAACCATTTATACCACATCACTTTTACCAAAACGTCATTGATGTTATGTTAACTCATTACTTAGCCCTTGGGTGCAAATGAAATATGTTTCTAAGTTAATTATGATAACCCATTTATTTTTTTATTCTTATTTCCTGTTAAGCACACTAATAATAACTATTATACTCTAGTAATTTCCTCATGTTATAAATAATTTATAACATGCCAAACAAATTCTTCATTTTACTATTTATTTATTTTATTTTTTTAAAATAATACCTTATACCATTTTGGCGGGATTACAGTTAGTTTTAGGAATTTTGGTAGGATTTTGAGTTAAATAAAGCATTATGTGCTACCCTTAGTTTCATGTGATTGTTCTGGAACACAGGTGAAAAGTGAAGGTGGATGAAGCTAGGAAAAATAGAAGAAATGCAAGATGGAGTGCTGATCTGAAGAGTCTCACCCCGCGAGCTAGAAGGCAGAAAATGAAGATTTTAGAAACTCTCTGGGACACCCCGCGAGCCAGAGGAGGGAAAAATGAAGACTCTCTTTAGCCCTCCGCGAGCAAGGAAGGGAATTTCTAAAGGTTCCCTGTCTTGTGGGCTCGCCCCATGAGAAGAAGATATTTGGACTGGGCTGGTTTTAAATTCGCCCCGCGAGCAGTTGCTCCCTAGTCATATCTTCTATCTCGATATCTGTTGGGATTCTTTTTAGATTTTGTTTTGATTTTATTGGTTAATTACGATATCTCACTTGATTTTATCATAATCTTCTCTTTCCATTGACTTGGTCAATTTAATTATTTAGATTTTGATAAATTGGTTACCTAATCTCTGTGTTCGATCTCAGCATTACTTGCTGTGTTTTATTACTTGCTTCGACCCGGTACACTTCCTGGAGCTCATCAGTACCCCTCGTTCGTAGGCATAATTTTTGTTTCCCACCGCTGGCTATGGTAAGATTCTTCCTTGTTAATTTATGTTACTCATTTTATTTTATTTAAAGAGGTAAAATAAATATTTTAAAATTTATTAATATTTTTTAATTTGTCTCGAGTTCTCACTAAGTGTTTGCTTTTTCTTTTATTAGTGTGAGTATATTTTTCATTTTTATTCTAATTATTATATCCAATTTTGCTTAAGAGTATTTATGTCATTTCACATATATTTTTTCCTCTCACTTTCTACACAATCAAACAAGATGAGAGAAAAGTTTTAATTTTTTTTATTTCATTTTTTCTTCAACCAAACAACTAACAATCATCTTATTTTCCACTCTTATTCTCCCATTCCTCCTTCTTTCCTTCCACTATCTTTCTAGTTTCCTCCCATTTTCATTTGCAAACCCAACAAAGTGTTAAGGCTTGTCTATAACATTTTAACCAGTTTCATCAGTTACAAAACTAATTGTAATTGATGTATTATGGCTCATATGTTAAATTTCTTTTACTGCTAAATATTATTTAATTTGAATTATCATTATGGTCTTAAATAGTCTTGAATGATCATGTTTGATAGTGGTAACAGTTCAGTGCATTCTTGATGGTAGAATGATTAGAAAAATGGTTTTTGGTCCCTAAGCCTGCTCTCAGCTTTTTTATCCGAAAATACACCATATGTGAGTGGGAGTTAAGGTTTGGAAGTGCTAAAGACATGAGACTCATCACGCGCAGCTGGCTACGTGACAATGGCGGGAGGTACGTCATGGTTCCATTTATTCCCCATTTGGTTTATTGATCTTGTGTGTTTAGTTTTTGATATCACGAACATGATTAAATCAATGTAATTGTCTTATATTGTCAAGTTAATTATTCTAACATTTGATATAAGTTTCAAAAAATATTTTTTTTATAGGCAAAAATTGTATTAAGGAGAGTACTAGGGATACTCGTGCCCATATACATAGTAACACTTCAAATGATACAATAAAGCTGCCAAAGTGTTAAATTGTATACCCAAAAAGCAACTATAAGTTAACCATGTACAAGGAGAACCTAACAAGGTTTAAATAAGAAAAAGACCTTCGTAGCGCCTACTAGGACACAAACCACCAAAAGATAAACCAGCTGCTGTACAAAAAGAAAGCTATATGCCCATAGGAACAAAGCTAACGAGACAAACAAGAAAAAGATGATTTGCCTCAACAACTTCAACAGCAAACCACAAGGAACAGAGTTGCAAAAGGAGAAGGGAATCCACCAAACCTTCTTAAAATAAAGGTTGCATCGTGAAAGGAAAAGGCATGAAGCTACAGAATTCCATCAGTGGATATAAAATAGATCCCAGTAGCACTAAAAAAGCATCCTAGTAGGAGAGAACTAAACCAAAAATCAAGAGAGACATCCAGATGGAGACATACAACAGTCTGTATAATTGTAGACATTTAGCTCACATTTAGCTTCAAACCATCTCCAGCTTCTCTTCCTGATAAGCTCAATTGTTGTCCCAAGATCAGTTTTACCACTATTAATGATTATTTGGTTCCTATGCAATCAAATTGACCACACTGTTGTATGCCAGAATAAACCTTTAATCTTTTTGGCCTTTTTATCTCTAAACAGACCTTTGTGGGGAAGGAAATGACTAGCATTATCAGATGGCAGCACAATTGGAAAGTCCAGCCACCTATATAAAAAATGCCAAATCTGCATCGCAAAGGGACAAAGAAGGAACAAATGATTAGCAGACTCCTTCCTAGACCACACAGCACACAAACTACAGCAGTAGAACCTGGCAACACATTTCGTTTCACTAGGTTCACATAGGTTGGTATGCGGTCCAACAAAACTTTCCAGGAAAAGGCTAAAACTTTGGTTGGTGCACAACATTTCCACAAATTTCTGAACAAAATACTTTCTGTTTGTGAGGAAGGAAACAAAGGAGAGCTAGTCAACAAATAGTCATAAGTTTCTCTAACCGTAAATTCTTTAAAGGAGCCAATTTTCCACATCCATTCATCTTCCTTTTCCTTGCAAATAAAAGCTCCTTTCATAGTATCTGAGAATACATTCCAAACCTCCTCCTCCCAAGCAAAAAAAAACCTCTTCTCCACCTCCACCTCCACCTCCAAGTCTCTCCATCCCACTACCCCAAACCCGAGGTCAAACAGTTTTTATCCGATGACAGTGAGTACAACCTCGGAAAGGCATCTTTTCGACAACGAACCAAATAACTTGCCAAAAACTAGTACTAGCTCCGTTTCCCACCTTTTCACCCACTCCATTTAATAACCAATTCAAAGGAGCCGATTTTTCATAGTCCAATTTTTGTAAGCAAACTAATATTAAACAAACTAATATTAAACAAATCCAAGTGTTTGACCCCCAAACCACCAGCAGCTTTTGGTAAGCACACCTTTAACCAAACCACCCAAGAGATACCTCTTTTACCTTCTTCACTACCCCACAGAAAAGACATTTGAATCCCTATAAGAATTTTTAGGGCCTTCCTCGGAACTCTGAAGAAAGATAAGTAATAAAGAGGTATACTTGACAACACCAATTTTAAAAGAACGATTTTACATCCCAGAGATAGTCTTCTACCTTCCCACCTAGCCAAATGCTTCCTCATCAACGCATTGATCCCATACAAACAAATTTTGGGAAAATTAACCTTAAGACTGGAAACCATTTCAAAGCACCTAAGCACCGCCTTGATTATCCACAAATTATAAAAAGAAGCCAATCCTGTAAGTAAGGTATCATCCGCATATTGTACTTGAGAGAACTTGCAAGAACCATCATCAGAGTAACCCAAATACACGCCCAAGTCAACTACACGATTCATCAAGTAACCTAATCCCACAACAACAATGAGAAAACGAAAAGGTGCCAAAGGATACCTGAAATGGCACAAAACAACACTAGAAGGGGGGTTGAATAATGTTTTCAAAAATCAGAGTTTAAGAATCACAAAACAAAATCAGTAATTGACAGACGCTTAGAGACTGACGCCTTTCACAACAAACTGATTAGAAACTATTTAACACACCCAAGTTAGTTACAAAAACAATTAAAAAAACTGAATAATAAAGTAAAGGTTAGTGAAAGAGTATACTCAGAGATCCTGGTTCACCCACAAACTTTGGGCTACATCCAGTCCTTGGCTTCACCAAGTTTTAACACTATAACTGATCAAGGTTACAGACGAGTATTATTTGCACACCTAGCCTCTCCAGGCTCAATCACAAGTATTGTTTGCACATATAGCCTCTTCAGGCTCAACAAGTATTCTTCAAACAAGCCTCTTCAGGCTCAGAGAGTTTTGAGAATGTTTTGAAGCACAGCTTCAAGGTTACAAAGCAATTCAACCAATCTTGACACTACAAAGTGTGAATATGAACTTAGAACTTGGTGAGTTGCAGATGAGTTCTTCTTCAAATGATTTTCAGAGTGAGAAGAAGATATGTGAGTGATCGTTGCTTTCAACTTTTGATTTCAAAGATGAATACTGTTCTTGAGTAATATAGCTTTTCACTTATAAGTATATTGGCTTTCTTTTAGTTGCTATATGTTGCTTTAGGTCTTCGACTTCTTCTATTTATACTTGATCACAGAGATCTGTTAAGATGCCATCGAAGGTCTTCAACTTTGTTCTTCAGAAAATAACCGTTCTGACTTGATAATAAATGCTTGGAGGAACGTTGGAGATTCCTTATTGACATCAGAGTATAGCAGTCATGCTTTTCTGGCTTTGGGCAACGTTCTTTCCTTATTTGTGCAACACTTAGAAAAGCTCAGATAAAGTAGCTTTTCTTTTACTTGCATAAGGAATGCTTTTCTATAGCCTTGCCCTTTTTGTCTTTTCACATTTTTCTGATCTCGATTGAAGATAAGAAATATATATTAATAAACTTCTTTCAAGTTTAATTAACTATATTTCAAATCACATTTGCTTTTGAATCAGAGATTAAGTGATTTCTCCATAGAGTGCTTTTCTTTTTGGCACGTGCTTTAGTGACACAAAAGATGGTTTAGCGCTTCACACCTTCTAAGCCTGTGAATATTTGAATATCTTTTGAATCAAATAGATTAGTTTGACAGAGGAGTGATTCTGTCTTTGTCAGAAGCTCAGACGCATATTGAGAGAGATAGACTCTTCTTGAAGTATGACTTCTTGATTATGTTCTAGTCTGTAAGCTTGATCCAACTTCTTTCAACTTTTCTTCAAAATATAGTGTTTGAATTCTTCGAATATTTGATCATGGATTTGAATGTAAACTTCTTCAGGTTTCTTTGTCTTCAATAAGAACAGACAATCTTCTAACAGAGTATTGCTTGATGCCTTCTTCCTTCCATTAACTTCTTGGATGGATAAGTCCTATTTCTTTAGCTTTCAATGAAGATAACAATTGTTGAATATTTTGCTTTAGTACTGCTAGCTGCTCTTCTCCATAGTTGATAAGTCTGAGAGATGTTTATATAGAATTCAGTGTGAATCAGACTACAGACTCATTGTATTTTGAGATCTTTGAATCCGACGCTTGTATTTATGTTGTTGATCCTTTCATAACCTTTTGTTGAATTGATTTGCTAAGATAGAGTTCTTTATCTACATAACTCAAGTAGATGGTTAGCAATATTCAGATGATTCAATGTAAAATCAATTGCTTAATGTTTGAGTTCATCAAAACACACAAGGACTATAGGATTGTGAGTCAGATGCATGACCGAGTCAAACGCTTTGTGACTTAACATTCTCCACATTTTTTATGGTGACAAACATTCCATATGATTTTATATTGAACAAGCCAAAGATACATAGATAAAATATTAGCACAAACATATAAGAGATTTGTCAAATCATTTTGTTACCAAGAAAGTTTAGAGACCCCCCCCTAAACTTATGCTATGCTTATGACAGCGAAGAGTTTCCTTTTTAATCAATCCCAACAGAAACATATGCTTCTATAAATTATTTGACATTATTTCTTTCTTACTTTCTCTCTTATTCTTTCTTTCTTATTCTTTCTCTCCCATTTGGCAATTATAAAAAAGGTAAGTACTTTGGTACTTTGGGGAGGTATTTTGGCAGAAAATCAAAAAAGTAAAGCTGATAAATATCAATACATTCTATACTATACTACCAAACAGATATGAGAGAAACTTATCCAACATGATAGATAAATATGAGTCCAAACAATGTTCAAACAGGAACATTTAATTAACAATTCAAGTAAACCAAAAAAGATAAGAATTATCTAAGAAGCATCATTGAAAGACATTTTAATTAATTCATCTTCTCGAGGATCTTGTGAAGAAGATTCACGACCTGCTTCATTTCTTGTCTCATTCCATGCAACTCAGTTCTAGCTACAGGATCACTGACATGTGCTGGATTCTGTTAAGCTCTTTGATCAACTTCATTATGTTATGGTTCTTGTTGCGGGATCTCAGATTCTTGATTATTTTGTTCTTTTGGATGTAGTAAGTCCAAAAGGAGAGGAACAACTTCAGTCATTTCTTGATCTGAATCCATTGCCTCGTGGTAATTGACATACCATGGCAGAAGTATAGCGTTTGCAGATGGTGAGAGTGCAATCATAGTTTCAGGAGCAGAGAAGGGTTCTATGGCACTTCTGGCCAAACTAGTTTCAACAGAGGGAACTTCAACAACTCTGGCTTCTTCCATGATAGCTTCTTCTGCAATAGGTTGTATAGCTTCCTCTACCATAATTTCTTCATCTTCCTCAGAAGATGCATCAAAGTACAACACTTCTCATATTTCTTCAACTTCTTCATCCGAGTCCAGGAAGAAATGATTTGAAATAGGTACTTCGATTCTTTCAAAGGTTTCAGGTGCATGGGTTGTTTCAGAGAGGTTAATCAAGGATGGGACAACAAAAGACGTGCGTACAAAATATTGAGGAACAGGAGCATAATACTCATCATCAATGTCAGACAGATTTGGTTTAGAAGAAATATCAGAGTTTGAAAATGAAATTTTATTTAACATATTGACAGAATTTCTTGACACATGGAAGGTGTCAAAACAGAGTAGATAGAATTGTGCAGAGAGTTTAGACACAAAAACTGATGCAACGATGGGAGATTGTCAGAGACAGTTTCTTCAAGAATTGGAGTTCTACACCATATACTCAATCTATTGACTAAGGAGTGAGTGATCCACAGTGTAAAACAGACTTTCAGTTGACCAACGAGGGGAAGAGGTTCTTCTTCATCCTCATAGATGATAGAATCTTCTAGCCAGGTAATGAACTGCCTTGGTCCAACACAACAGAAATAAAAGAGGGTTTCTAAAGAGATGAACTCTTGGACTAGACATGACCATAAAAAGATAGCTTCTGAAAAAGGGGTACAGAGGCAAAGGTTGTGGAGGTCCAACATACCCGAAAGGTTGCAGAGAAACAAAACCAATCCTGCCATTCTTTGTTAGTGTCTTCCATTTGTGTTATTCTGTCAAACCAGAACCTGATGACTCATCATCCATTTGACCTTTCTCATCCTCAAGGTAAACTGCCACATCTCTTGGAGTGCATTCTTTCCTTTTTATCTTCCTCAAATATCTTTCCTCTGATAGTCTTCCAAAAGAAATCTTGGGATAGGAACATGAGTGTCATTTGCAATGAACTTCCTTTCTTTCACGGGTTTTCTTAAAGCTTCAAGTTCTTGCAGAGCTTCTAAAGGTATTTCTTCAATAGTTTTGATGGGTTGGGGAGAGGTGTCCTGGTCAGGCCTATACTTGACACACCAGTCATACTTATACTTGTTCCAATTTTCTTCAAACACTTCCAACCTTCTTTTTCTTCTTTATGTTCAACAGAGATTTCTTGTTCTTGTTCTTCTTCTTTTTCTTCTTCTACCAACCTTTCCTGAACCATTTCTTCTTCCTGCCTTGGTTCATTAAACTCGATTCCCTTGCTCATCCTTCCTTTCTCTTGATCATTCTTCCTTATTTTTCTTTTTCTTATGATCCTTGTTCTTTTGTTAAAGCTTTGAGATAGTCCAGCAACTAACTCAGATACAAAACTGGTCAAAGAGACTGAGGTTTCTCTAGTCTTTGTTTTCCTATTCTTTTCTTCTTTTTGCTTTCAACGACATACACTTCTTTACTTTTTCTTTTCAAAATACAAGCAATAGGCTTGTCATCATCAGAATCCTCAGGGATCCTTTCAGCATCCACTTCAGTAACATGGTTCTCAGAAGACTTAGGGTTATCAATGAAATCACTTCCTGCTTCAGTTTTCATTCCCAAATCAACAAGGGTTGCTACAGACACAACATGGATATGATTTAAAGCATCAGAGTTCAAAGGGGTGCCTTTGTTTCTGATCAACCTAGTTAACAACATAGCATATGGATAGCATGTTTTGTTTCCTCCTATCCTAAGCATGTGGTTAAAGATTAGGTCATTTATATCAACTTTCCTAAACTGTAGAAGATTATATAAGGCAAACTTATCTGATCTAGAGACGATGTTTACAGAACCTTTTCCGGGGGTGACACATCTGGTTAGAAGCAAATGTAGAAATCTTGCTTTAGGTGTAAGGTAGCGAACAAACTTGCTGTCTATGAGCCGATCTCTAAAGAGAGTTAGATTAATATCCTCTTTATTTTCCTTCTCTTCCCAATCATCTGACAAACCGATTCCTTCTCTGGCACAACCAGTTGCTTTTACGAGAGCGAAGGTGTCAAACCGGTGCCTTACGGCATTCACATTTCCAACTATACTGAACAAATGTGCATGCCTTGAAGATACAAAACTCTTCCAGAACTCCTTGACGATATGGGGATAGACGCTTTCTCTGATGGAAAAGAAGTTTGTCCATCTAGCGTATTCTATTTCCGGAAACACATCCAAACCAGCATTTTTTATCTCTTCAAAATCAACTGTATTCTTGATAGCTATTTTTCTTGCTTCAGATTCTTCCATATTGGAGATAACAGAAGGAATTCTTGCTCTACTGGAAGCCATTTGGGTATGAAGATGGAGAGAGATTAGGGCTTGAAGATGAAAAGGTAAGAACTTTAGAGAGAGATAGATGAGTATGAAGCTGGAAGGTTGTGTGAGGGAGAGGTTTACAAAAAGCATATAGCCTTTATGACATTGACAGGTGGAGAGAGAAACTAGCCGACGGGAGCGAAGCGTTTTCTTGTTAACTTCCCACTTAATCAATCGATAATTTGAAATTAATTATGTCTTTCTCAGTCTTAAAGAGGGTCCACGTCATATCAGACGGGTCTTAAACTATCAGACACATCATACAAATATTTACATATAAAAATCTTAAGATAAAGCTTCAAATACTTACTTGTAAGTCATTTGTCTCAATAAATCACTGACCTATTTTGTTGTCTCTATTTTTCCTTGAGATGGTCTTGCTTAAACTGGAGGCTTTGGAATATATACTCTTTTGTGATTGTGGGTAGTGAGAGTCCATTTCCCAACTTCTATCATGGGAGTCATCTTTGTTCTACTCAACAAATCTGCAAGAGGAATTATAAGATGTTTTGGTGCCCATACCTTTTTGGGTAGGTCTCATTAGATGTTTTAGTCTGTGAAGACTTGGTTTTTCTCTTGTGAAAGCACTTGGACGTTATATGTCCAGATTTACCACAAAATTTCTATACATGATATTTCAGAAGTAGATTTAATAGAAACTTTTAGTTTATCTGAGAGTTTATTAGATACTTTATCAGGATTCTCTTCAATGTATCCTATACCAGTTTTGTCAAAGCTAGACCTTTGACTTCCGAGAAGTTTCATCAGGTTGTTCTTGCCATTGACAAATCTAGCAAGATCATTAATGAGCTCTTCTAGTTTTTGTTTAAGTTTTAAAACTTCTTCAGATGGCGATGTTTCAGTAATGATCTCAGCTTTAAGCATTTCTGCCTTAAGCTTTCTGTTTTCTTTGATTAGTTCATCAACCTCAAGATTTTTCTGTTCATGCTCCTTAGTAAGCTTAACATACTTTTTCTTAAGTTCTTTGAACTTATCAAGAATATAGTTAGATTCACTGAGAAGTTCATGATAGGCATCTTGTGAATCCTCAAATTCAGAATTTAACTCATAATCTGAGTCTGTGTCTCCAAGTAGACATTTAAACTCATCACCTGATTCCTTGTCCAAAACTTCCCAAGTGGTCATCTTTTTGAGTGGTGGCATCTTATCACCAGCTGTTCCGATTACTGCTTCCTTAGCCCTTATTTTGTTCCAGAATTTTCTCATCTTTCTGGTGGCTTCAGAAATTTCCTCATCTTCATCACCATTTTGAGAATGTTGATCTTTTGGTATACTTGTTGATGGAAGCTTGTCAATATTGTTAACTGATTTTTCTTCATTTGTTTCTTTGATAACAACATCTTCATCATATAGTTCTTCAAGTCTATTCCAGATGTCTTTGGCCGTTTCACAGCTATTGATTTGGTCGTATTCAGACCTACTAAGAGAACATACAAGAAAATATTTTGCTTTGGCATTAAGCTGAACCATATTTTTGTGATCTGATGTCCATCTGCTTCTTGGAATGACATTTCCACTTTCATCAGTTGGACTGTATGGTCCTTGAGATATGATTTCCCATAGATCCAAGTCGGTTGACTCAATGAACATTTTCATCTTATTTTTCCAGTACTTGAATCCTTTCCACTGAACATGGGTGGTTTGCTGAAGTATGTACCCTGATTGTACATACTGTTGCTTGAACCTGCTTCACTTGCCATTCTTCAGAATCTTTTCCTCTACACTGTGAGGTGCTCAACCCAGAGGCTGAGCTCTGATACCAACTGAAATGGCACAAAACAATACTAGAAGCGGGTTGAATAGTATTTTCGAAAATCATAGTTTAAGAAGCACAAAACAAAATCAATAATTGATAGATGCTTAGAGACAAATGTCTTTCACGACAAACTGATCAACAACTATTTAATACACCTAAGTAAAGGTTGGGGAAAGAGTACTTAGACACCCCATTGTGCCCCATTGTGCCATTAAGTATTTATTAAACTTAAGCGCTTACTTAACGTTAATTCTAACCCAAAAATACGAAGGAATTAAAAACTTAATTATAAAACATATAACATTTGAAAGTTAAAGCATCACATTTTATATAATAAATACATACACACATATGTCTTGCATCAGAGTTATCAAAAACACTGTTTAGGTTATCCCAGCAACAGGATCCCTTGCAGGTGCATGTTGACGATCTGACAAGTGTACTGTTTCGTTGCAAGCAATAAAACACGGTAAGTAAATACTGAGGTCGAACACAAGTATTGGAAGACAAATTTAACCAATTTATCGAGGTAATTCAAATTGTTTGACTAAGTAAATAACAAGAGGTTGAGAAGAGAGAAAAAATCAGATAAGCAAAGATAACAAGATTAATTATCTAAATTGCGCTAACATATAACAACTAGGATTAATTTATGATTAAGGCTCTAAGGTCACAAATCCACCTACCCTATCAAGCAAGTTACCTAAGCATTTATCTCCTTACCCCTATATTCAATTTAATTTCTTGTCAACCAGGAACCCTCAATTATCCTAATGTCACTGCCGATTTTCAAAAGGAAATATCTACAATTGCAAGTTTTCAATTTGCCAATATATTAAACCCACAATTAGATTCAATTAGTTCTTGGTTCCCTATAGTGATTACACCGCTTTCCTATTCTATTCTATTCCTAGCAATATTCAAACGGTGTTCCTAATTCAAGTCTTAAGTACGAATTGCCTGCCAGTATCATCGCACTAGACAAGTTAACCATGTGTGCATATGATGAACACAAACAAATCAGAATTAAGAAACAAGAAAAGAGACAAAGGGATAAGAAAATATTACTTGGATATACTATGCCATCAAATGTGGCTTCATCGTTCCCTTAGAATAGAGGATTAGTTCCTCATAGAGACGAAAACAACGATCAAAGTATTGAAAGCATTCATCCTTAAAGAAGCTGAAATAAAACTCACTACACAGCTCTAAGCAAACTAGGATTACAATCACAATTCAAAACTCCTTCAATTGACCTAAAACATGTTATTTATAATATTTGGGATCTGTGAGCGCTCGCGGGGCAAGCAGGGATTTTCGAGGCGAAATCTTAAGTTGGCACCAGTTCAAATTTGGATCCTTCGTGAGGGGAGACAGTTCTCGCGAGGCGAGACTGAATGGTCTTCAATTCCCTGAGTCTATATCGCGAGGCGAGCACTGCCTCGCGAGGCGAGGCTGAATGGCTGCTTGTTCCTGCTTAATCTGCTCCTCGCGAGCTTCTACTCGCGACGCGAATGGCCAATTTTGCCTTTTTGCTTATTTTCTTCATTTTTCCTAGCTTCCTCGGGCTTCACTTTTAACCTGGAATACAAAAAAAAATAGCATTTTAATGCTTTATTGACTCAAAATTAACTAAAATATCCTAAAAACTACATTAGAGACTCAAAACCTTGCTTAGGGACAAAGGAAGCCAAATTTGGGTGTTTAGCGAGGTTAAATCGCTCAATTGGCATCACAACTTTGGCTTTTCTAGTTGTAAAACTAGATAAGCTGGAGGCTTATCAGTGCATACTTAAACAAACTAACATTTACGGAAATATAAAACGTCTTATAAGACTCACTGGCCCTAGACACTAAACTACATCGTTGGAATCCATAACTCGTTCTCCCGCATCCGGTTCATACGGAATCCCATCCAGCTCCTCAGTATCAAGCTACTCCACAGGGTCTTGTGGTACGATCACATAATAAATAAAATACAGCAAATAGAAAAATATAGGGAATAAAAAAAATTTCTATCATCAAAAGCGGAAAAGAAAAATAGCATATAATATAATAACAGTCAAAGACACATATCACACATAACTAACAATCATCCTCAAAGTACGATATCATCCTCTACCCATACTCTCATGCAACTAAACCTTTATGCTGACTTGACCACTACAATCTTTTCACACCATCTCCATCCTCATAGGACTGTTAGTTCTTCGTCCGAGCTAGCACTCCCCTCTATCATATATAATATAAGTAGCCCGATTGTTACACATAAAAATTATATCTATAGTAGCCCAATTGCTACACATAAAATTGTATCTATAGTAGCCCAATTGCTACACGAAAATTTATATCTATAGTAGCCCAATTTCTACACATAAAATTATATTGATAGTAGCCTAATTGCTACACATAAAATTATATCTATAAGTCTCACCGACTCTTACGGGGTCATAACCTAATGCATCAACCTCTCACTAGAACTTGTGTAAATCCTCAAATCATATCTCATAATCTCATATATAAAACAACATAATTAAGCTAGGCACCTCTAAGTCACAATTATTCTCTCATCCAAATAAACATCTCCTGAACAACACATATCTATCCTTACAAGTCAACTAAGCACTTTATCAAACCAGGCAGATCATGCATAACACAATATCAGAAAATATTCAAACACCAAAAATAAAATGTCACATGCAATGGAATATCTCAACCAGCGTATCACAATAAATTCAACAAATAATAAATTAAGATATCCTCAAATCATAAAATCAACCTAATGTCGATAAACCTACAATCCCTGAATCACCATTGGTTTTACAGAAAAGATTTCCAATGTAATTTTAGTCTTATCGATTACTCGACTACTAGTAGGGTTTAGGTCGCCCTACACAATTATTATATAATATACTACTTATCGATTCCGACGGTAGATTGATTCTTTCCCCCTCCTGAGTTAGCACCGTAAACACGAACTTCCCGATCCCCGTTACTATAATCACGAGTGTCCGTTAACCTTCAACCAACACAATATAACCTCAATTAATCAAACAAATCCAACTTTGCCCACTTTATGCTAAGTTCGGCCATTCAATTCAAATTAGGGATAGGATCATTTTCTCATTCTAATCTTTTGGATGTTAGTTCCTAAGGTATTAGCTAACATAGATAAATTGCTATAACTCAAAAATATGAAACAAAATTCTCTAACCAAATAAGTTAGGTTTTCGGCCATGTATAGTGAAATTGGATAGAAATTCTTTTTGCTCACATACTCTTGAATCTAGAACCTACACACCTTAGATAGTTGATATAAATCATAACCTAATTAAAGATTGAAGAAAACTTATTTTGTCCATATGATCACAAATTCGGCCAAGCATAGAAAATAGAGTTAGAAAATTATTTTGATTTCAAGCTTCTAGATATAACAACTATAGGTTTCAAGAAGTTAAGATCAAGTGTCATATCTTAAAAATTGAACAAAATCTCATTTGTCTAAAAACACCTAGTTTCGGCCTCAACAAGAAAAGTAGGAAGGATAATTATTTTGCTTACATGCTCTTGGATGATGAAAGTAGAAGACATAACAAGATCATAGCAATTGGTTCACATTAAAATGATTTTTCTACAATTTTCTAGAAATATTTAAAGTTCTAGATCTAAGAATATAAAAAATTCATGAAATAGAAAGATTAAGATCTTGAGATAATATTAGATGATCATGGATGATCCTAATACCTCAAGTGTATGAAGGAGATGAAGAAAAGATGATGATCTTTGCAAGTTCTTCAATGAAAGCACTTGAAGCTCTTGAAGAATAAAAATGGAGTTTTGTGTTTAATTGAAGAAAAATGAAGAAGATGAAGAGAGAAATTGGGGGGGGGGGAGGCTGCGGCCTAGGGGTTATTTATAGGGTAGATCTTAGGCTTTGTTTGGTTCTTAAGATTTAAATTAATGGGTTTTGTGAATATTAAATAATATAATAGTTAACTATGGTTAATAATTAACTTAACTATAGTCACTTTGTTAACTATGGTAAAAATCATGTGGCCAAGAATTGATGAAGGGTGTGACTGATTTTGGGCCACATCTCATGAGTCATCCATGACTCATTGATCCCATCCATCAGCGGTTCTCGTAAATCTCATACGCAGCTCCGTCATTTACCCGATTTCGGTTTTTGAGAGGAAAATGATGAAACGAAAGCAAAATGAAATAGGTATGGTTTAGTATATATGGCTGCACGAAATTGATGAGATGTGGGAGGTTTACAACCATGAAAAATGAGTGGTTAAAAGTGAGGAGATGTGTCTTGTTAATAACTACGAAAGCTTGGGGGCATTTTAGTCATTTTACCTAAAAGTCATGGTTACTAGCATTTATTGCTCATAAATGCTTGGTGACTCATCCTCCATGAGTCATCATGTATGACTTGTTGTCCCGATCTCTTGACGGGTCTCTGCAGTTCCGTTTTCGACTCCGTCGGTTTCCCGATTAGAGTTTCCATCTGTTTTTCTATCGAAAGTTTTCAAAATAACCAAACTCGTTGGAAATATGTTTTAAACATAAACCATTTCGTTCATGAGTCAAAATTAGGTTTTCTGATCATTAAAATCTTACTGTCAGTAAAAACACCGACTGTTTTCAGTCCGAAACTTTTACCAAAATTCGTCCGAATAAACATAATATTTTATTTTTGATCAGAAATTCGGAAAGTAGAATTCCTCAAGGATATAATATAAAAAAAATCTACAAATTTTCAATTTCAGGTCAAATTAGGGTATTCTGCTAGTATAAATTATACTGTCAGTTAAAAAACGCCGACCGGTTTTCCGTCTGAGTTCAAAACCCAAATTTTAACTAGAGCTTCCTACCATTGAGTAGGTTCTAGATATGATTTTGTTTTCTCCACAATCATTTCCTAAGTCTCAGATAAAAATATAAATAAATATATCTTTATCGTTAATACAGCGTATCCGAAAATTGGGTTGTTACAAGTATACTCAGATTTATCCTGGTTCACCCATAAAATTTGGGCTACATCCAGTCCTTGGCTTCACCGAGTTTTAACATTATAACTGATCAAGGTTACAGACAAGTATTATTTGCACACCTAGCCTCTCCAGGCTCAATCACAAGTATTGTTTGCACACATAGCCTCTTCAGGCTCAACAAGTATTCTTCAAACAAGCCTCTTCAGGGTCAGAGAGTTTTGAGAATGTTTTGAAGCACAGCTTCAAGGTTACAAAGCAATTCAACCAATCCTGACACTACAAAGTGTGAATATGAACTTAGAACTTGGTGAGTTGCAGATGAGTTCTTCTTCACATGATTTTCAGAGTGAGAAGAAGATATGTGAGTGATCGTTGCTTTCAAATTTTGATTTCAAAGATGAATATTGTTCTTGAGTAATATAGCTTTTCACTTATGAGTATATTGGCTTTCTCTTAGTTGCTATATGTTGCTTTAGGCCTTCGACTGCTTCTATTTATACTTGATCACAGAGATCTATTGAGATGCCATCGAAGGTCTTCAACTTTGTTCTTCAGAAAATAACCATTTTGACTTGATAATAAATGCTTGGAGGAACGTTGGAGATTCCTTGTTGACATCAGAGTATAGCAGTCATCCTTTTCTGGCTTTGGGCAGCGTTCTTTCCTTATTTGTGCAACACTTAGAAAAGCTCAGATAGGAAATATATATTAATAAACTTTCAAGTTTAATTAACTATATTTCAAATCACATTTCCTTTTGAATCAGAGATTAAGTGATTTCTCCATAGAGTACTTTTATTTTTGGCACGTGCTTCAGTGACACAAAAATGTTTTAGCGCTTCACACCTTCTAAGTTTGCGGATGTTTGAACGTCTTTTGAATCAAACAAGTATTATGACAGAAGAGTGATTCTGACTTTGTCAGAAGCTCAGACGCATATTGAGAGAGATAGACTCTTCTTGAAGTATGACTTCTTGATTATGTTCTAGTCTGTAAGCTTGATCCAACTTCTTTCAACTTTCCTTCAGAAGGTAGTGTTTGTATTCTTCGAATATTTGATCATGGATTTGACTGTAAACTTCTTCAGGTTTCTTTGTCTTCTGTAAGAACAGACAGTTTTCTAACAGAGTATTGCTTGATGCCTTCTTCCTTCCATTAACTTGTTGGATGGATAAGTCCTATTTCTTTAGCTTTCAATAAAGATAACAATTGTTGAATATTTTGCTTTAGTACTACTAGCTGCTCTTCTTCATAGTTGATAAGTCTGAGAGATGTTGATATAGAATTCAATGTGAATCAGACTTCAGACGCATTGTATTTTGATAGCTTTGAATCCGACTCTTGTATTTATGTTGTTGATCCTTTCATAACCTTTTGTTGAATTGATCTGCTAAGATATAGTTCTTTGTCTACACAGCTCAAGTAGATGGTTAGCAATATTCAGATGATTCAATGTAAAATCGATTGCTTAATGTTTGAGTTCATCAAAACATACAAGGACTAGGAGTGTGAGATATACGCATGACCGAGTCAAACGCTTTGTGACTTAACAATACCCTTGCCTAGCTAAGACCCTTCTTCAAGTCCACTTCCTTAGTAGGACTACCACTGACCAACACCGAGACCTTACCTGAAAAAACACAAGTTTCCATCCAAGCTAACCATTTCTCACGAAAACCGCATCCTTTTCATCATATACCTCAGGAAATCCTAATTAACTGAATCATATGCCTTCTCAAAGTCCGTCTTAAGAATAAAGCAGCTCGTCCCCCTTTTCTTAGCCAAGTCCACAATTTCATTAATATATAGTCAACACTCAGCCAAGAGTCTGCCTATTATAAACAAATGTAGACTGATTTGAGGAAATAAGGGAGCCTATTATTAGTATTGTGATATTTAAGAAAGTTGTATTGTCTTATTTTATATCATTTTCATTCTCATCATTGGGGGTGAATTGTTCCCATGACATGAAAATAAAAATAAGCATACAAATAATAAAAATAATTATCAATAACTTCTAGGCTTTGTTTGGTAAAAAGAAATTGGCAGATAGTGGATAAGTTAGCTGATGGTGGGTGAGCTTATAGTGTAACACCCCGTTTTTCGTTAAGTGCTTTTCTGTATGCCTTGTTTGTTAGGAAGGTTTAGAATGAGCTAAGTGGGGTTTTAGGTGGAAAATCCCTTTCTTAAACTTGTGTCTTGTGACTGTCGGAGTCACAAGCACGGTCATGCTCAGTAGAGAGCACGACCATGCTCGTTGGGAGAGCGTGTCTCGCTGATGCTAAGTTGAGCACGCCCGTGCTCAACAGGGAGCACGCCCGTGCTCAAAGGCGAACCGCGCCTCGTAGGTGCTAATGTGAGCACGCCCGTGCTCAAGGAGGAGCACGACTGTGCTCAGGTCTGTGTCTTTAAAAAGGGAATAGTAACCGAGGGTTTTCTCATAAATCCTATTTTGGCACAAATAGAAACCCTGTTGCGGTTACACCTCTGTTTTTCCCTATTTTCTCTAAACCCATTGCATTGTTGGAGCTTTGGAGACTCTTGGGAACGTCTAGTTCGTCGGTGTTGGTCCCTATAGGTAACGGTTCCTTCCCCTTAGAGTTTCCTTTTCTATTATTTTAGATTTGAGAACTAATTGATTAACCCTTTCTTTTTGACCAAGGCTTGGAAAGCCAACTGAGCCGCTCGAGGAAAGCGTGGTTTACCGGTTGTGTTGGCACTACCGAATTTTTCATACCAGTTATGGGGAGAGGGATAGTGTATTCATTAGACAAGGGGGTAGCGTAAGATGAGGGGTTCCCATAGTCCCGTTGTTCGTAACTGTTATAATTGCCTATGATTAAATTGTTTATATGTTTAGTTGGATTATATGGTGTGCCTAATTGTTATACTTGTGAAACTGTTAATGATGTGGTATGCCTTAGTAATCTGTTTTATGCCATGAGTTTGGGTTGAATTGGTATGAGTATCTATATTATGAATGTTGTTGTAATTATATGGATTATGTTGGCTGAATATGATGTTGATTGAATGATGATGTTGTTTTTATGTTTTAATCAGACTCTCATTGAATTATTAGGACTCTTAGTTAACATAAGAATTAAGGGATTAATTCCCCAATACTTCATAAAACATGAACTGTTAGTGAGAGGTGAGGATTGATGCCAACTGGATTAGTCAAAAGACCCTAGGATCTGATTTGAGAGTGTTAGGGAGTTTTGGCTCCAAGAACACAAGTTGAATCTGACCAGAACAGTACGGCTGGCCCAAGAGCATGGTCGTGCTGAACAGGGAGCACGCCCATGCTCCCAGTTAAATTCTGGAAGATGGCCGCGCATTGAGTATGGCCATGTTGGACAGTGAGCACGACCGTGCTGGGGCGAGCACGCCCGCGCTCCCCCTACTGGTCAGAACGTTAACTTAATGGAATTAAGGGGTGTTTCACCCTAAATGTCCCCAATAATATGATAAAACACCAATCGAATAAAGAAAAGTTAGACACTTAATTAAAGATTAATTAAGATAACAAAGAATAATAAGTTGGTTAAGTCGGTGCCCATTGGGTTATCGCACATTGATATGCTTTGGTACTTTTTGGCCAAAGTGGCCTCGATGCTTTTTGGTCGAGGTGTTGATGAGTTGAATGAGTTGAACCTTGGTGCTTTTTGGCCAAGAGGGCCTGACCCCTATGGGTTAAGATGTTGATGGTGATGTTGATGTTGTTGATGATGATGATAAGTCTTGGGTGCTTATTGTCCCAAGCAAAGGAAGTAGTTGCCTTGTTTGCTGTTGTGCTCATGAATTCATATGTTGAAGATGTTAGTGGGCGAAGTTCAACATAGCGGAGGTCATCCTAGAGTTCGACGATCTGGCCAAGTCTCGGGGGTTCACCCATGATTTGATGGACCATGCGCTCCCGCGGTGGCATACCCTCGTTATGGTACGTCGGCTATCCAAGGGGTTTACCCATGGTTTGGTGGGCAGCCGAAGTTGGTGCTTTTATGGCCAATGTGGATATGTAACTCCAAAGTTGCCTTCCTGAGATAGTTTGGATCCACATACATAACGGAGTAGCGGAGTAGTGTTACACCGCATAGCATATGTTGGTTGAGATAGCATGTTGTTATGTTACATATGTATGTTGATGTTATATGTTGTATATTGCTATGCCATGCTATGATGTATGATCATCTTGCTTAACTAACTCCATGCCGTTGTGTTTACATGATTTCTTACTCCCCGTTTTTCTGTTTCTATTGTTGGCATGTATCTCTTTATGTAGAAGATGGTGAGCAGCCAGTGGAGGAGTGACTATGAGGAGCCGCGACTCTAGTTAGGATGCTTAGTTTTATAGTTGATAGTTTATTTTCAGTTTCGTTGTATTCCGTGGATTTTATTTCGGAACTGTTATACCAGCTCTGTATGTGACATCAGGGTTAGGTTATGTTTTGATGTTTGCATTTATGTTTATTTTAAACTATGTTTCTTTCCGCGTTGTTTATGTTACAATGTGGTATCTTTCTATCCAGTTTTATTTTAATCAAATAAATGCATGTTTTTATATTTCCTCTTTCAAGTAAATGTTTTATATTAACATGCGGGTAGAGGGTGTCACATATAGCGGTAGCGAATGATCTAGCTGATAATAGATAAGCTAACTGATTGAATTTGAAGTAGTTGATAAAATTAGTAGTTGAATTAATTGATAAATATTAAATGACATAAAAGGACATGTTTATATGTGTTTTTAATATAAATTCTATTTATTTATATATATATTATTTATTTTAAGATAATTATCAATTTTAATGATTTAATTTATTTTAAATTATTTATCATCTCAAAATTAAAATATTAATTTTTATTTAATTTTTGTTATTAAATAAAATGAGGTAATACAAATAAAATAACATGTTGAAGTTATTTTTTATATAAATTTTATTTTTTTACAGATAAAAATATATTGTCTATTTTTTTTATCATGTATATATTATATCCTGCTATATTAGGATTAAGATATTTATTTTATTTAAGGGAGGGTATTTTGCTCTTTGACCATCTAGCTCCAAACAAAATGATAAGGAGTTTTCTGCTCAACCCTTTCTAGAAGGAGGGGAGGGGGGGACCACTGTGATGTTAGAGCTAGATCTATATAAATAAAAATGATTATTAATTAGTTATCGAAAAAAAAGTTTATTTAAAGGAGGATAATGAAGGAATTTAACTAAAATAGTAATGATATAAATGAGGGGGAAAAAGAAGTTATAAAATCAAACACTACTTTAAGTAACATCTGGAAAAAAAATACTATAACTAGTGAAATAATGTATAACAAATAGAACTACAAACTCATCCGCTATAAGCAACGGTTTGGCCTTATCAAACATAGCCTTACTCTCATTTTGTTTCCCATATTTTAGAAAAGTGTTCCTAAAATAATAAATACTTAACAAATATGTTTTAGAATTTACCTAAAAATAAAATTCCTAATTCCTAATTCCTAATTCCTAATTCCTAATTCATAATCATAACATTTATAAGAATGGCATTCCTATGAATGTAAAGAGATACCTTTTGAAAGAAATACTCCCCTAACAAACACCACTCCCATAGAGTCAGCAAGGAGTAGTTTCGCTAATCTTGGAGGAGGATTGTGGCAGAGGATCACCTCAATTTCCTCAATTAGAAGTTTTAGACTTCTATTGTTGATATTATTTTATTTTGCTCATAATATTTTAAAAATTTTATTATCTTTGGGAGGTGCTGTATGGGCCGAATGATTGTTGGGTATTCGATCCAATGGCTTTAGCCCAATGGGATGCCCCTATCTCTCTCAGCTTTCGGCCATTGACATCATTTTTGGATGAATCTTACTGTATATCAAAGTCTCCATCAATGGTTTTGCTTTCGGATAAAATTCCAATTTGAACCACAGAGCCTATATAGGTGTTTACATAGATAAGAAGCTTTAGAATTCTTATACATAAATTATTTATTTATTGCTTTACTTGCTATATTTTTAATAGAAACTAGAAAACGTTTTAAAGATTGTGCTGTGCTTTTTTTTTTTTTTAATATAAAACTCTTCTAAAGTGAATAAATATATAAAATGAAAAGGTGAGGATATTTTCACCATTAATTAATTAAAGTATATCGAGATCTCAACTCATTTTATATAATTAATGATGAATACACCTCACTTCCTTGCTTTACACACTTACCGATCTCTTTAGATGACCTAAATCCAATTTATATTTTCCTTTGGTCCAACTTGGAATTGTTGTGATTTATTTCTTTTCTTTTTAGTAAAATTATCCGTGACCCCATATCCTGTAGGTGTGGAATTAATTTCTTTGGTACATCAATTTTACACTGACCAGTGACCACAAGGGGCTCTCATTGAATTTTGAAGCATGTAAAATCTGGTCCCATGAAATTTAAATTACAACCAAAGACATACCTTATGATTTTTGTGATTTGTTTTAATGTAAATATAAAATTAATTTTTTACCATTGAATCAGCTCTGTTGCTTAACCTGTGGGACATGAGCGAATGCACGAGTTCAACTCTCGCAATGTGTTTCACCTTTATATAATTCCCTTCTCCCCCTCCTCCTTCCACTATAAGACCTACTTTGAGCTTGCCCCTTAAAAAGAAGAATATTAAGTGGTACCCTATATTTTTAAGAGATCATACACAATTATTGCAACAAATAATTATATAGAATGGCATGAATTACTTTTGAGTTATAAACAAAAGTTAAAAAAAAAGTTATATATGCAATTGGGAAAAATTAATAATTTTGTAGGTAAACATTTAATGATAATTACTTAGATTAATATCTCATTTAAATAATTCTTTAATGGAAAAGCACTTTGGACTAGAGAAAAAACCTTTTTTTAGAACTGAGATTTAGGGTCTGTTCGTCCATGTTAAAGTAATTTTATAAAAACTAGTTTTTGAGAAGCTAAAATATATAGTTTCTCATAAAATCTGGTTTTTTTTTAAAATTTTTTTTTGCATTTTAGTAAAAATCCAACCAATCAAGCATGTATATGTAAGAAGCGATTTTATATAAACAATTTTTTTTAAATAGCCTAGACAAACATGCAAATCTTTTAAAAAACATAAAAAAAAAAAATTCACATTTTATAGTAAAATCGAATTAGAGAATAGTACTTATTAACAAAAGAATTTAATTTTTGTGCATTATTAATGTAACTACTTTTCACATTGTTAACCGATCATGAATTGACACATCATTACCAAATATTTGAATTTTACAATAACAATATTAAAAGTCACACATAGGATGATTTGTGATTAATTGAAACTATGAAAAACTTTATAATAAGTATACGAAAATTAAATTAATAGATTAACAGATTAACTATTTACATTTATGCTTTATTATTTCATTTCTTTTTCCCTTATTGTCTGTGCCATATTCGCCAATATGGGTTGACATACGGCCTGGTCAAGCCTTCTTCGTGCACGCACTCGTTATGACTTGGTTCGATCATCATATCTCCTTATCGATAGGTGATATATAAATTATACTATAAATCACCATTGCGGTTAGTGGTCTTCCGTATCCTTACAAGGAGGAGTGTCTTTTTCTAATCTAAACTTTCAGTGTACCAAAAAAAAAAATGCCATAATCATAATTTTATTTTAATAATTCATGAATGTAATTGTAACCTTCCTATCGAAAAGGAGCCAAAGAAAAATATAAAGCATATACCTATCCCCCCCCCCCCCTCCTCCCTTTTTCATAGTATTAATTAATTTAAAATACAAAAAGAAATTATTAATTAATTATTTTTTTCCCGACCGATGGCGACCTGTTTCTTTTAGTTTTTCTTATGGGTATCCATTGGCTGCTCTGAATTAGGACCCCACAATTTCCTGTTTATTTACACGGGTCTTCCTCCTTTTTATCCATAAAAATCCAAACCAATGTTAACTGCACGGATGAAGTGCCATTTTTTTTTTCTTTTTCAGATTATCCTCGTCTCCATAACTGTAAAGACTAATCCCTCGGACCGGATAGGACTACAAGGACAGCAAAGCTCTTCCTCAAGAGTAGCATTAACAGGGCCAGGATTCGAACTCGTGACCTCTGGTTAAGCTGGAAGAGATCCATGCCATCTTATCCAAACGCTCTTGGGTAGATGAAGTGCCAATTTATTACTATAAAAAACATAATCATTTTCTACATAAAGAAAAATAAGTTTGATCGCATCTATATCTTTACTATTTACTAAATTTTTTGATTTCCCAGGTATCGTCCACTCGCACCCAAAGAGACTAATACCTCGAACCGGGTAGGACCACGCCTTAAGAGTTTTAACGTTGCTGTATCCCCAGGACAGGATTCAAACTCGAGATCACTAATTAAGTTGGAAGACATCAATGTCATCTCGTCCCTACACTCTTGGTTACTATTTACTACGTTTGAGTATATTTATTTAAATTTGACTTATTTCTTATTTTATTTTCTCTTAAATTATATTTTAATCTTACTATGCTTTTTCTTTTTAAATATTTTTTCAACTGAATACACTGACTTGAGTTTAAATTCTGCATTTACCCCTTTGTGGGTCACATACTGATTGAAAATAAAATTTCTTAAAATAACTATAAACTATCTATACGACCCAAAAATTATTATTTATCTTTTAATACATGTTTTCCTAAATTTTAGACCCTTACAAAACACAAAATATTCACAAGTTCTAATCTAATTCTGATCACACTTTACATTTTTCATAGGTATTCATTTTGATTTATTTTTATATTTAATTGTATATGAACATACCATTAAGGTTTAAATAAGTTTTTTATTCCTGCAAAGTTTATAAATTTTGGTTTTAGTCAATGTAAAAAATATCTTAGGATTTCGTCCCTGTAATCTTAATTTTTTTTTTGTAAATAATCCCTACAGTCATCTTTCTTCCATTATCTAGTACTTAGGGATACCGAGCTAATTTCATTTTATTGTCTAACTTGCTATAAAATTTGATTAGAAAATAGAAATAAAATCATACATCAGGGAACATAAGGTTAAAATTGTTAAATTCCTTCATTTTGTATGATATATCCAGTACTCAGGATACCAAGGAAATAGGAAAAAAATCATACATTATCGTACATTATTGGATTCTGACCTACCTAAGTCAAGCTGAGAATACTCTTTTAAGGAGGCAAAGCTCTCTTAATATCTATTATTTTCATTCACAAGACTCGAACCTAAAACCTTATTTAAAGCGAATCAAACTCTTTGCCAGTTGGATCAATAGGCGTTGGTAACAGTAACTACTTGTTCAGGTTTATTTTTGTTCTGTGAATTGTAGTTTTCCGCGTTTCTTGAGCATGGACAGTAGAAATACAGAAATAATTAGTGTGCAGAAAATTCTAGGCTAGTCTCCAAAAGTTCTTGTAATTAATCTTTAAATTTCATGCACTTTTTAATATGCTATCCGGAAGGCACATAAGTCACCATCAAACTACCCCTAAAAAGTCAATTAATCTTTTTCGCTTATCATCATTGATTGGGGAACATTTACTATTATCATTGATTTATTAGAGAAAATTTGAGTTGAAGATATTAGACCAGTCAAATGTACTGCCTTTGCATGGGAAGTAGTTACTGCCTTAAAAGATTTCAGTGTTTTACTTTATGTGCCTGGATCTTTATATATAGACCAGGCCCTTTTAGTTTTTGTCATAGACCAACTTTCCCCAAGTCCTCACACAAGCACCAGCACTGCCTCCTTTCTTCCATCACTTTCTCCATAACTTACATTTTCAAACCCACAGCTCTCATATTATAATAATATGGCAGCTTTTTCATACCAGTACCATCCTTTTCTTGTTGACTCATCATCAGCATTTTTTACCAATATAAACACAGGCCCTCCTTCTTCTCAGTTTAACCTTCATCACCAAACCTCTCTTAATGCCACAAATCAGGACACTAGCTGTGTTGATCAAAGCTCCAAGATTACCATCAGTGACAATGAGCCTTCTGTGACCAAAAACAATAGTCCTCAGTCCTCCATGGTAGTGGACAAGCTTGAAACTGGTGAGCAGGTCACTCAGAAGGTGAATCCTGTGGAGAGGAAGAGGAGAACCAGAAAGGGAACTTCCTTGAGTAACAGTACCCAATCTAAGGTAAATTTGACCTATGATGGTTTCTGTGAAGGTTTTTTTGTCACGGTTGCGTTGCGTTTTCTATCATTACAAACAAAAGAAGAAAAATGCGGCCAATGTGACGACAATTGCAATTCCGATGTGATTTTGAAGATTACAAAAATCATAACATCACGGCATCAATTACGATTTTGGACATCATTTTAAAACCTTAATTTTCTAAATTGAGATGTAGGTTTTGTGTATTTTCTCGATATAAATTGATATGTTATAACTTACAAGTAATAAACAAACAAAACTGGTTCATCTTATTAATTTAATTAATTATTTTGGTTTCATTTTGTTAATTATTATTATAGGATGCAACAGAAGGGAAAAACAAGAGACAGAGGAAGAGCAACAATGGTGGGGTGAAAGTAGAGGACAAGCCAAAAGCAGAAAAGAAGGATCAGAGAAGAGGGTCTGATGAAGAGCCCCCAACAGGCTATATCCACGTCAGAGCAAGAAGGGGTCAGGCAACTGATAGCCACAGCCTTGCTGAAAGGGTACAAAACGATACCAACTTAAAATTAATTAATATCTTTTGGGTCCCTGGTCCTCTAATGTGTTACATACCTACTTGGAAACCGAAATTCCCAAAATACCCCTAGACTTATCTTCATGTCTCAATCTGAATGTTGCTAAAAAAAAATTTGAATTTTAGGTGAGAAGAGAGAAAATAAGTGAAAGGATGAAGATGCTGCAACGACTTGTGCCGGGTTGTGATAAGGTAAAACTTCATTTCTGTCTCTTCAGTTTTTTTCTTTTTTTGGTTGGGACATTTGTATATACATGTTTCTTCCAAGCTCTTCTGACAGCTTCATGTGGTTTGGTTTATAAATAGGTGACTGGAAAGGCCCTTATGTTGGATGAAATAATCAATTATGTTCAGTCTTTACAAAATCAAGTTGAGGTACCACCAATATATATATATATACTAAGTTATTTTTTTTTTTAGTGGTTATTCCAAATTGTTCACATTATTATCTACAATGTTTAAACTAACCAGCTACCTATATGCTTCTATCTTACGCAGTTCTTGTCAATGAAGCTTGCTTCTGTGAACCCCATGTTGTATGACTTGGCAACGGACCTAGACACCCTCTTGGTTAGACCAGAGGTGAGCAATTACATGTGCTACTGCTAGTGCTAAATATGCACTTGCCTCAGATTAACTAGTCTAGTAGTGAAATTATTAACTAAAGTCTCTTTGAAATTTCAGAAATTAAATAGCATGGCATCACCATCACCACCACTATCTGTGCCACAATGCAACAGCACCAACAACCAAGTAACAACTTTTGCTAGCACAACCACCACCAACATGACCCCCACCACCATCTTCCCTACTCCTAACAATGACTATCTTTTGGATAGTTCAGCTTCAGTGTTTCTTCAAGGACAGAGGCCAAATGTCTTCTCTGAGGTATAATTACAGAAATGACCAAAGAATAATTGATTTTTAGAAAGAAAAGCAAAGTGCTTTCTTCTTTTACTATTCTGTGAAAAACATCATCTTCATGTCATAATAAAAAACATCATTTTCAGGATTCCGGTAGTCATTTCTGGGACGCAGAAGATCAACGACAAAAGTTTCTTCATCCATATGGATTCAGCAGCAACTTTTGTTCCTTTCATTAAATATTAAATTCACATAGCTGCCCTACAAAACTACAAACATGTTGTAAGCTCTCAAATCCTGCCTCATATTATAACTATATATATGTGTGTTTGGAGTGAATCATCATTTTGGACCCGGTTATGACAAGTTGGACTGAAATAGACACAAAAGATCACCCAGATTGAAAAAGATTATCACATTAATACAATTTGATGGTGATTTCAATTTTGGGGACCATAATATAATAAAGGCTTTTCAATTGACGTTTTTGCTTATTTCTTAACACAAAAGATCAACTTATCACCGTCCTACGGGTTCAAAATGGTGATTTACTCATGTTTTTGTGTGTGTTTGAGTTTTATATATATATATATTAACAGTTTTTTGTATTCACTCTACAAATGGAGTAGTAATCAATTATTGACGTTATTTTTTTTTCAATTTATTAATATATGCTTCGTGAGTCCTGACACATTTTCTGTTTTACTTTTTCAGTATTTAGCTTTTACAGTAGATAAGGAATTCGAAACAAGCACAAGAATCAGTCAAAAAGATGTTCTTAAGCAGGGGCAGAAAAAAACCAAAGCTACGCTTGGTATCAGTACTAAGTACATCATCATGAGTCGAAGGGAGGGTAATTGGTGGCGTAAGAATGGCATGGTTCCTAGTCCATCAGATTAAAGTGCCATGTGAAGTTGAATAAAGCTAGGGCAGCAAAATTAATGGATGAAGAACCAAAAGGACAGAAAATGCCGACCAAATAAGACCATATCTTTTCTAGATAGATAGATAGAGATATATTGTTCTGTTCCAGTGATTTTTGACTATCTTCTTATGATATGCGCAAATTCCGAGAAACATATCAATCCTACATACTAGATAGATAGATAGAGAGATATATTGTTCTGTTCCAGTGATTTTTGACTATCTTCTTATGATATGCGCAAATTCCGAGAAACATATCAATCCTACATACAGACATTGAAATTTATGTCATGTAAATTATTAAAGTATTGATTCTTGTGGTAGCAGTTATTCTGTTGGCAGTACAGTTAATTTCACCGTTATTGAGAAATGAGAGGTTGATGCTACGGATCATGTTCTTGTTCTTGACATGACTGCCCATGCATTTCTTGGTCTAGTTAGCTTTATGTACATGTATCTGCAGAATCTTCAGAGCTTTGGCATCATTATGGTTTTATTATTACGATTATTTTTATTATTTGTTATAATCCTGATATAACTGGTCCAAATTTGGATAAAATAAAAAGGCTTTGTCAAACATCGTAAAAAAGTTTTACTCTTCGTAACACAACATAAATACGCTTAGCAGTTTGGTTTTTTACCAAGGCTGAAACAATCGAATCAACCATAAAAGATTTATGGTTTAAATAAGCTTTTAGTCCCTGGAAAGTTCATCAATTTTGGTTTTAGTCCTTGTAAAAAAAATTCTTAGGATTTTGTCCCTGTATTTTGGAAAATTTTGTAAATAGTCCCTATTGTTAACCCTGAGTACTAGAAATCATACTAGATGAATAATTTTGTCAATTTTAACCCTATGGCCCTAATGTATGATTTTATTTCTACTTTCTAGCCAAATTTTGGAGCAAGTCGGACAAGAATGAGAAATTACCTCGGTACCCCCTGAGTACTAGATATCATACAAAATGAAGGAATTTAGCAATTTTAACCTTATGTCCCTAATATATGATTTTGTTTCTATTTTATGGCTAAAATTTACAGCAAGTCAAACAGTAAAATAAAATTACCTCGATACTCATGAGTACTAGATAACATAAAAAGATGATGGGAGGGACTATTTGCAAAATTTGTGAGATTACAGGGACGAAAACCTAAGAAAAAATTTCACAGGGACCAAAACCAAATTTGATGAACTTTGTAGGGACCAAAAACTTATTTAAACCAAGATTTATTCATGGTTCAATAGCTTAACCTTACTTGAACTGCGATTAAATAATAATAATAATAACAATAATAATCGTCATACGTCATAACATCACCTTGCATTTTGAATATACGTCAAATTATTAAAATCGATCAAATTTTTAAATTGTGAAAATGATTTTTTTTAATATATAAAAAATGATTTTTTTAAGAAAAGGATTTTTGTTAAAAACAAAAGATAACAAACCCCTGATTTTTAGGATGCTGGTTCAATAGAGGTGACTAAATCAGAACCAGTTCAACTCGGGAAAATTTGTCCAACCTTATTTTCTGATAGAGTTGTGTTACTATGACACAACTTTTGACACACATACGGTTTACACCGTATGTGTGGAGGGACACGCGCACGAGATAACGAGGACATCAGCACTGTAGGGCTACTGTAGCGCTACAGTAGCGTCCTCTTTTTTTTTTTTAAAAAAAATTTTGACTTTTTTAAAAAAAAAAAAAATTTGTTTCTCAAAAAAACCCATTCACCAGATAATGAACTGAATTCACCAGATATTTGTACATAATTCACCAGATATTTACACATGCTTAACCAAAAAATTTATTTCTCAAAAAACCCATTCACCAGATAATGAACTGAATTCACCAGATATTTGTACATGATTCACCAGATATTTGCACATACTTAACCAAAAAATTTATTTTTCAAAAAAATCCATTCACCAGATAAAGAACCGAATTCACCAGATATTTGTACATGATTCACCACTTAACGAAAAAATTTATTTTTCAAAAAAACCCATTCACCAGATAATGAATTGAATTCACCAGATATTTGTACATGATTCACCAGATATTTGCACATACTTAACCAAAAAATTTATTTATCAAAAAAATCCATTCACCAGATAATGAACTGAATTCACCATATATTTGTACATGATTCACCACTTAACGAAAAATTTTATTTCTCAACAAAACCCATTCACCAGATAATGAATTGAATTCACCAGATATTTGTACATGATTCACCAGATAATTACACATACTTAACAAAAAAATTTATTTATAAAAAAATAACATTAAAAAAAAAACCGAAACTTAAAAAAAAAAAAAAAAAAAAAAGCGCGCTATAGTGCCGCACAGTGCAGCTACAGTGCCGCACTGTGCGGCACTATACGGTGTAAGTGTAGGAAAGTGTGTCAAGATAGCATTTCTGTTTCTGATAAGGTAGGATTTGATCATTTGAATTGTCTTAACTGCCTTTTCTTTTGACAGAGGAAAGAGATACACCATAATTTTTTGGTTTAAATAAGTTTTTAGTCATTGAAAAGTGTGTATATTTTAGTTTTAGTCCTGTAGTTTTTTTCATTGATTTTAATCCCTTCAATTTTAAAAGTTTAGGAATAGATCTCCACCATCAATTTTGCTTGGCACGGTTATCATGCAACAAAGGAGGCACCCCAAACCACCTCAAAATAATCTTTATAGGTTGCATAATTATTCTTCCTTCACTCAATTCGATCAATTTGGGGATAATTTTTTCAGCAGATAACAGTGCATAGTTTATTATAGGGACTAAAACTAAAATACACGTACTTTTCAAACTTATTTAAACCTAATTTTTTTAATAAGTCTAATTGAAATTTATGAAATTGATGTTATAACTATGTGTTTATCTTCCTTCTCGTGTTGTCTGTTGACCACTTAAGAAAGAAAAGCAAAGAGGAAGATTCAAATCCCAATCACACCAAAGCACTGTTATGTTTTTTTAATCATTGATTTTATTTGTTGTGGAAAGTTGTTATGTCAGTGTCGCAGCTACATATATATGACTTATGCAAAATAATGGACGTAACTGGATACAAACCGTGTATCCCGACAATTTAGTTAGATCCTTAATGCTGGATCAATCTTCCAATTAAGCATCATTATTTGACAGACAAGAAAGCAAGAGCCATTAATCCTATATGATATTACAAACTGGAAAGGAAATAATAATAGTCTCAAACTAATCACTAGCATCTAATAAGATTGGTGCATAGATAAGCATGTACCTGGTAATTTATCATTAATTTTGGATTAGACCTCATATAAGCTTTGTCATAACCGATGTCGGCTAGCCATCTGGGACAAACAAGCTGATTATGCATATCATAAGTCTCATCATGTCATTTACCTGTTATATCAAATGACATTTTTAGATGTAGTTTTTCATTAACGAGTCATCAGATTGTGACACCACTCTTGGTAGATAGTAGTTACATTCAGTCTGTGGTAAAAAAATTTGCACCCTTACGTACTTGCGAACCTTAATTATGCACCAAAGTAACTTTCTTGATAAGCTATAGCTGATAGATAGTAGATACATTGAGTGAACGTTTTAAATTGCGGTTGTCGTCGGAGTTGTGGTTGCAATTGCATTTACCACAATTGTGAACAATTGTGGGAAAGAGTGACCAATACGATTGCAATTGTAGTTGCATTTCGATTTCAGAGACTCTCAAAATTAAAAATGTTGCAGTCCCAAGAATGGTCACAAATTTTTATTTAAAACCCAGCATTCGGTCACCGGTCAAAATTAATGCACCCTTATGTAAATACGAACCTTATGTTCCAAAATAACTTTTCGTGATTAGCTATACCCCCAACCCCTTAAGTCATGCATGTAGATTTAGTTTCCCACTCAACGAAGCAAATTAAGAACTTTGACACGTGAGTTTGGGATTACTAAAGCTTTTCTTCAGAAAAAGCTAGGAGTTCCCAAACAATGATGGTGAGCCCCGGAAAGGTACCATATTGATGATTAAAACAGAAGTTTGTAATTAAAATATTACTAGTAATGGTGATTCAGCTTCACAATATTTTTCTAGTGTGTAGCAAGGGTGTGTCCCCAAGCTAACAACCGGATATAAATCCCTCAAGGCAGAAAAATCACTAAAATAGATATTATTTCTCTCAAAAAAGCATTTTTTATACACACAATTGGGAACAAAACCTTTGTCAACATGATTAAGAACTCAACTATATATCTAAATTATTTACCATGTCAAATCTTGTTGGTTAATTCAGCTTCAACATTTTAATGAGTCATACATGCCTACCATCATAAAAGGGAAGAGAATGCTCCTGAATGATACTTAAATGGCAAACCACAAGCCTACAAATTAAATTAGATAAGGATGCCACATAATTGGGTATCTAGTGCATGAATATAGATATTTTAAACCTCATTACGCTTATGAACAAATCAGGAATATCTTTGTGTATCTCTTCTTTCCTTTCCTTGCTTCTCAAGGCTTTGCCAAAATAAATCCTAAAATAATTAATCTTAACTTCTCTATACCTTCTTTAGTTAATTAATTTAAGAAGACACTTTGACATGTGTCGAGGTGATGCTTGTTGCTTCATACTAGTATATACAAGTCAGAATGGGTTTTGGATGCTGACTTGTCATAGCTTTGTACGCACAAACAATAATTGATCTGCAAATTAATTAAGTTCATTGCTTGTAACCTTGGGAGACAGTTCCCCTGTTTTGACAGCAAATCTGTAATTGCTTCTGTCACCATTCACATATAGTAAAAGATTCCTTTGGAAGTTATATGAAGTACTTTCACTTTCTTTTTATTTTATTTTCCCTCCATTGTCAACAGTTTGAGCAGCACAGGACACTGCTGCAACAAGGTACCATGTCACAAACAATAATGGACTTGAAAGTTGAAAGAGTTTCCATATAATCAATAATAAGGAATAGTATATGAAGATATTGCTAATAGCGAGCGTTTTAAAACAAGGTTCGTAATCGCAATTAAGACCTTAAAGTTGTTTTGGTAGTCTTCACACTGCAATTGTGATCACATCAACCGTATTTTCCTGCAACTGCTTGATGATGATAATAAACGTAACGTAACCACAACCACAAGTTTCACGACCATAATTTAAGCTAAACAAGAACAGAATATTATTTAAATTCAGTTTCAACATGGGATGAGCAATGATGGATAAGTACTAGGGGGATGCTTGGATGGAGGAGGAAATAGAAGCAATAACTATAGGAAATTTTATCTACCAGAGACAATGCCAGTACTGCATTACTTGTCAGCTCATGGAAGAGGACCCTACACTTTTTTGAGTAAAATATTTAAAACAAGGGGGACCCCTCAATTGTAGATGTATGTGTTTGGTGAGCAACAAATATGTACAGCATTTACTACTTTGGGTACTAACAGTTCTGTATATTACTGAACAATTGGCAACACCTTGTCTTCTCAAACTAGTTTAGTTGGGAAGTGTGTTTCAACTTTAATATTGCTCTCCAGGTCATGTGCTTTTCCTTATGTTTACTGATAGGAGCCAGGTGACAAATATGCATCAATTGGACCAGAGAACAGTCTCTGGTGTCCAAATCCAGCATTGATTGTCATGATTTGAAAATAATAAATAATAATTAATATGGAACTAATCAACCATTATTATCCAAAGATGCTAACTAATTCTGTTGCTAAATTTTTTTGTAATTAATTTCAATGACTTGTGAGTAAATGATCTGCTTTTACCCTTTTGGATCGAGTGGCATGAGCAAAAGCTCCTAAAAATGTTAGTCGTTAGCTTGTTATGTTAGTAGAGAGACAGATTTGAACTTGTACCTTATAACTCCCGGATCTTTGTCCCATACCCCAAACCACCTTACTACATACTCCCTGGTGTGTGAATCAACTAACTTATAAAGTTTCACCAATCCTAAGGTGGGGAAAAATCAACCATTACTATCCCTCAACTTTAGTTGGTACCATGTGTCACATCTTTTGCAAAATGGCAAGGATGAACTGGGAGTATTAGTTGACTTTAGAGCAGACTAGTGTCTGCACCCTTTAGGGAAGGGATAGGACTAGACATGGCTAAACAAAGATTGAGCTCTTTTCTCTTTTTTCTTCAATAACTAACCCCAGTTATGCAAGACATCAAAATCCAGTTTACCATATAGTATCTTCATAGCCTCTATTGGAAAGGATCCATAGAAGAAGATGGTGCATATGATTAGTGAGGACAATGCAACATGAGGGTCTACATAGAGAAAACAGGTGGAACACCAAATCCACATGGACTGTCTATATCCGCAACGGCAAAGCTTAAAGTAAAAGAATTGTTTTAGTTGCTTTAGGAATGGAATTGTCTCTCTCCACTGGATTTTATATGCATTTGATTTCTTTGGATAAAGCTACTCTAAATTAAATAAAAGTGTAAAGTGAGTAAATAATGGTGTATCGACCGTTAATTAGTTCGAGTATGTTATGATATCTCAACATATTTTAATTAATCAATAATAAATATAACATTATTTTTTCATTTTACATTTTTGCTTATTTTACAAGAGCCTAATGCGATTTCTTTTGGTTTGTAAATCATATGCCTCTTTTTTTTTTTTCCCACTGGAATCATACGCCTCTGTTATTTCTTCACTTTTATCTAAACATTTATTTTTCATGTTTATATTTTTTTCTTCCAAAAAGACATCTACTTTTCATAACCGAATAAAAGAATAAGCATTTGGAGATAGATAGAATGAGTGGCAAATATTGTTCACTTACGTCCTTCAGTATGCGGAACAGCTTAGAAAGCAAACAGTGATAGATGAAAAAAGGGAGGAAATTAAAAGGAAGAAGAAGAAAGGGTCTTTGTCAATATATATAGATATAATGTCCCACTGATTCCAAGTAGTCAAAAGACACTTCGCTTTGTTTACACACCAGCATCTCCCAAACCCATTATTTAATGTAGATATTCATAGAGAAAATTTGGATTCCCTAGCTACTCAAATTAAGCTGAAGCTCTAGACAAAAGCCAATGTTTGAGTAGCTATGGTTTGGAATTGATTTTACTATAATAATTTATTATCCAATTAGTTGACTTTAGCAATTGGGAATTCGAATTTCTCATTTCCTAGTTAACTAAGTCAATCATGAAAATACACTTTTCAAAACCATTCACCTGATTAAAAGTTAATTTTAAGAGAACCAATTAACATTTATAGTTATACCATGACATCTTTATGAGCTATTTATGAAGGTCATTTTCTGTACTTCACGTTTCTATCTTGGCCACGCCACATTTTAGTAGTGGTTCAATGCACATAGATTGGAGGAATTCTTCTGCGTTCTCATAGCACATGCACTCTGAAAGCATGGAAGATTTTCTCTACAATTTTTTTGACAGTTCTAATCCACAATTCCACATACAAAGACACAACTTCCGTGTCTACAGAAACAAAAATTGTCAGAGGTTCTTTGTTTTCTTTTATCATTCATTTATTGCCTAGTATTTTTTGTGGAGTAGTGCTTGTATGCCTAGTAACACAATTCTAACACAACATTAAAAAAAAAAATACAGTTGAACTAATATGTAATTGGTCCGAGTGGTAAGGGATTTGGGTACCTTAAATAAGTGATCAGTGGTTCGAATCCCGGCTCTTGTGTATGGAGAAAACCTGGTTGGGAGGGAAGAACCCACCTTGTGTGCCAAACAGGTTTCCCGACGGAGATTAGTCACTGCTAACCATGGTGGATACTTCATACCTATGTCATAATTAAAAAAAAAAAACACAGTTGCATTATTTGAATATATATATATATATATATATATATATATGTGACATGACACTATCCAATCACACTCAAACTAGACACAATAACCCAATGGGTGTAGCCAGTTGGTTGCGCAGGCTGAGTTTGCGGGGGAGGATCTGGGTTCGATCCCCACAGAATAAATCTTTGGGGAGGGATGAAGAACCTTAACTTTGACTAAGCACCCGAGCGAAGATTTAGTCACATAGCGGGTCTAAAAGATCTAAGCTTGTGCGGATACCCTGTGGACCCACTGGAGAGTCAAAGACCCTAATTGCGGTAGGTTCCTTAAAAAAAAAAAAAAAGCAGACACAATATATATTTAAGGAAGGTGTTGTATGTGAGGTATATGTTGTGGTTATTGCAATTATGAGTATTGCAGTCATTACAATGTGTATGTTTGGTTCAGATTCCTATCGACGCCAATGGATAAATTTGCAGTCCCGAGATAATTTTTGTGAAAGCCCGATACTGAAGCTTTTGGCCAATGCTGATTGAAAGGGAGATTTGCGTTAAGTAAACTTTAAGACAATCAGGCACAATGTAGATTGAGGTAAGAGGTCGTTAAAAAACAAAAATATGGTTTAATATTTGTTATATAGGCGGATTCTAGGGTGCACAAGTGCAATGGGTAGTCCTATCATACACAAGTGCCTTGAACCGTTGGATCAAAATATTCATAGATCTTATTGTACACCTCCCACACCAGATGAAACCCATACACCCACTTATCCCCATCAGAATCATCGCTTCCAACAACCACCACCACCACATCCGGCCAATCCTTCACAACCACCACCCTATCCGGCCATCCTTACACCACCCATAACCACCACTGACCGCCACTGATAAGCTGTTAAATATTATATCTTTGTTCGTAAGTTTTGTTCTAAAGTAAATTGGACATGTACAAACCGAGCTCGAACCACCACATCCTCTTAAAATCAGAGACTCAAAAGTGTTGAGCAATTAAAAAAGACCAAAGAACACTGAGAACCCCAACACAATGAGCCACACAATATGCACCAGAAGCAGAGCCTGACCCGAAAGAGGGTCCGAACCTCGATTCCTCACTTCGCAGAACCCCAATTTCGCAACTTTGGCACCGGTGCACGCGACCTGGGCGCAACCGCACCAGTAGGTTACATCGTTGACGCCGTAAACCGGGTCGGACCGGAAACACTTAACGGGACACGACGATGTTGGAGCCACTCCGGCGCATAGGTTCTGGCTACGAACGGGAATGTTCCGGAATCTCTATGCCTTCCACAGTGTCGTTGACGACCAAGGGGGTTCACCTGTTCAGTCTCTCCCCCTCTTTCTTCCACTGTAATTGATGCTGATCATTATGTTTAGAGAGAGAAGGGAGATCGAAGATCAGAGATCGGAGAAGAAGGGGGCTGGGTGGAGAAGGATAAGTGGGTATAGGTTTTGATATGGTGTAGGAGGAGTAAAATAGGATCCATGAATTTTTTTAATCCAACGGTTCAAGGCACTTGTGCATGGTGGGACTACCCATTGCACTTGTGCACCCTAGAATCCGCCTTGTTATATAACCTATAACCTATTTCGCACTACATCAAAATTGGCTTTTAATGACAATTATTTAATGGCAATAGAGTAATTATCGTAACGATCATTCTCCAAACTAAAGCTCTTGCAACTAATAAAAATTGGCCAATAATAACAAAATAATAAGGAACGAGTTTTAGATATTCAATTTTTTTTTTTTTTTATAATCGTACGGTTCGTTGCGGCCTGATGTGGCCTACTGTGACCGTAGTGTAAATTTGACTGCATCACCATTTTATTACAGTATTTTCATGTGATTTGTCCCTATAAGTGCCAAAATAATAAGGAACGAGTTCTATTATTTAGATATATTCATTTTTTTATTTGAAAAGATTATTTAGATATTCATAGTACAATACTTGTATGACATTTTACTTATATTTAAATATGATATATTTTTATTTTACTTATATTTATATATGATATATTTTACTTATATGATATATTTTGAAACCAGACTTTTACTCAAATTATGGTGGCAATGAGTATTACAACCACAGGAAAGACACTTATCTTTCTTCTTCTGTTATAGCAGAGCGGAGGTTTAGACATTGAAATAAATTTGTATTTGAAATAAAATCTAATGATCTATTTATGAACTTATCTATATCTTAGAGTGTTGTTACTTTTTTGACACTCTCATAGTAAACTTTTAAAATTGTTCTATGTATCCATTGATCTAGACAAGCTGCTACCAGAATAGGAAATGGTAAAGTATGCAGCTAGTGACACAAGAAATGGTTTGTATTAATTTATAATTTTGCTTTGAAAACAAATAAAACTCACTATAAATTCAAAAAAAATTAAGAGGTTCATATATATTTTAATAATCTATTTAATATATTAAGTTTATACTTATCAACTTATAAGAAAAATTATATTTATATTTTACGTAACATTATTTTAAATATTTCTATCTTAAATTTTTAAAAAATATAGTTCCTTTGTTTAATGCATCACCCGATGACGTAAAAAAATCATTTTTTATATAACTCGTGCGAGGCAGTTAAAATAATTTTATTCTGCTCATTGTCAACAATAGAGATGAACATCCAAATAACATCTTTTGGACTTCCAAATCATGAATCAAAACTCAAGATGGGCGTTCCAATAATGTTATTGAGGAATATAGATCAATCATCAGGATCATGCAATGAAACTTAACTTATAATTTCCCAAATTGGCAGTTATGTTTTATAGGCAAAAGTCATCTCAAGAAGAAAAATTGGCATCGAAGATTATATTCCTAGATTGTGAAAACAATCATACAATGAACAAATATTTCCTTTCTTTCCTCGTTATGTAATTTAAATCATGGTCTTTATTATTTTCGTAATTGTTATGGTGCAAGCGACTAACATTAAATATTTTATCATTATTAACATTCATCGAATTCGATAACACCTCTAACATAAGGATCTCTACTATCTGGTCAACTTTGTCAACATAAAAAAATATTTAGAAGTACAAAACACAAAACATCCGTTCAATATTTTTCATTCCAATAACGAAAAAAGATTAATTTAAATTTAAATTTACAATATTTAAAAGCAACTATCCAAAAAACTTAGTGTAAAGACGTATAATAGGCCCGTGCAATGCATGGGTACATCATCTAGTTTATATAAAAATACAGTATTCCATAAGGTGTCAAATCTGAATACGAGAAAATATTGTTGATAACAAATAGGTGTAAGATATAAAAGATACCACCCAGTGGATTCAAACTATAAATGTGACAAATTTTGTCTCCCTCCTAAACTTATAAATGCATTTTTATTTATTTATGCTTATATAAATTTTGATAATAAAAGGTATAGAAAACTTTTGTGATTCAATTTTACAAAATAAATATTTTCTCCTTTTCTCGGATACAAATCTAAGATTAATTTGGTGTGAACAAAGTAGCATTAGACTAGACTAAAGTGGAGGATACACAAAGGGATTGACTTAGTGGAAACGTGCTAGGTCTGTTAGGTAGGAGACTGTGTATAAGGATACTTTCATGTGAGAGGTCTCTAACTCGAATTCTGACAAAAAAAAAAAAACTCCGTGGAGAGGGGCTTATCCATATCGTTCCAGGTCTCGGAGGAGTTGCTTAATCACCACCATTTTATCTGGAAAAAAAAGCTAACGTTGAGGACAACATGGTCTCATCTCAAGCAGTGTTCAAAGAAATTAAGGCCACTTGAGCTAAAAATCTGGAGCAACCTTGTTTTTTCTTTGGAACTTTGTTTATTTCTTTGGAGAAGAGATGGCTGGTGGCTAGTTAAAATAAGGCAGGGACAAGGAGAGTTGAACAGGAAGAATAGGAGATAACATAAAACACAAGTGGTTGGTTACAACTTACATATGGACTAAAGTTGCAAGTGCCTTGTTTGGACAGCCCATATGTCTTAGGTGCAAAGAGGTATGGATACCTCAATATTAAATCAATGTCACCTTCCATCGTCTTCATCTCTTCTTCCTCTAGACAAAAAGGGACAAGGCAATTCAATGGCCTAAGCCTAAGGGGCCATCCCATGAGGTCAAGTTTGCTCTTCCCTCACCTGGTGGGACCTTTTGTGGGTCCCATACCCCATTGGCTCCTACCCATGGCCTCCACCGTCCCCAACCCTCCCACCCTCACCTCACCAGGGCTGGTCCCTATCCCTCCAAATTAAAGCTCTCTTCTCTGTATGGGACTCTTGTGAAGATGAATTGATATAAGGTATCTCCTGTCCTTATCCCTTCCCAACAGCACAGACACCATGGAAACAAATATAATATTTAATAACGTTTTTCTCGGCTAACACAGCTTACTTTTTAGTTTCAAAGATATACAATTCTATTATTTGTACTAGATACTTGGACAACATTTGAGATAATAACTTGTTTATATATATTTTTCTACTCTACTTAAAGACGTGCCATTATCTCAATCTTCAAACATTTAAATAAATCAAATGCTATTTTAATTAATTTGATAGGTACTTGGATTCTTTAAACATGACATCACATATTCGATTCCTAATGTGTGTATAAAAAAAATTTGTTAGGAAAGGCAAAATCCACTTAAGTGATCTCTAAGCTTTGAAAATGGTTTATCTCTAACTATTAATTAAAGGATACAGTTGGTGCATACAAAAAATTTATTACAAAAAATATTTCCATTCTTATAGAAACTTAGGGCCTATTTGCTTTGTTTCGAGATTTCTGTTTTCATTTTCTGTTTTCAAAAATAATTACAAATCTACTATATTGTTTTTATTTTATTTATTGTTTTCAAAGATTTATATAGGAAATAATGAAAACAGAAAAATGTTGTTTTCAGTATTTCCTGTACAAATTTCTGAAAATATGAAATAGAATGAAAACAAGATAACAATTTTGTAATTATTTCTGAAAACAAAAAATGAAAACAAGAAACTGAAAACAAAACAAACATGCCCTTAGTGTACAGATTTTGGTGTAATATTATCATATAAATTTTTTTTATTAAGTAAATAAATGTTGTGTTTATTGGTGTTTTGCTTGTTTATGTGAGAATCTCAAGATCTCTATGCCTCTGAATTGTTCTTTAGCGCAATCTTAGTCCAAGTTCAAAGCAGCCAAAGACAAATTATTCCTGAGATGTTTTGTGTCGTCTGAGTGATTGACTCCCCCAATCGCCACCATTTTTCGGATTTATGTTATATTTGGATATTGAAAATGTTAGCAATACATTATTCTCTTTTCAACACACTCTCTTCTATTGGTTGAAATTAATTTATGTGGGTCATACAAAATACAAGTGGGATCCACATTAATTAGCGGGACTCATTTTAAAAATTATAAGACCCACATGAATTTCAACCAACATGGGAGTGTATATTAGAAAAAGAGTATTAAAGAGTATGTAATGTGTTGCTATCTTTCATAATTTCAAGGATGTTTTTTTTTTAGTGAATCCAATTAAGATTTATGAAATTGCTTTCTTTATATTTAATTATTTATCCTTTTCCTCCACTTGACCACTTGGAAAAAAAAAAAAAACAATTGAGATGATCCAAATCTCTTGGATGGGAGATATTTCAAGTAATGAGTATGAAGCCAATTGTGTTAAGTGTTTTATTTAAAATATAATAAAAATAAAAGGTTGAATATGTTTATGATTTGTGATTTCTTTTTTGTTCTACTTAATTATTTGATTTGTTTGGTTAATTTGTTTTTTTAAAATTTAATTTTAATCCTTGCTGTATAATACTATATACTGATAAAAAAAAAATTTAAAAATCAAATCTGAAATCGATTTACAAGAGTGACGAGACAGAAAAATAATGCTTAAACAGTATCCTGAATCCGTGAAGAATATTTTTTCCCCTTCCTCTTGGGCCGAGGGTGCTGGATGTTTGCCTTCATGTGGCTACTGGGTAGTTCCTTTTAGGCCCTTTTTTTGTTGACTTAATAGTGGATACTGGATTAGGGTCCAAGAAATGTCCATCCTATGAAACTTTGGTTGGGTTGTGATTGGACCAGACTTCACGTGGAAACTTAGTCCAACGTTCACTTATTCGTCCAAATTTTGCAGAGTTGCGGCTCTAGTCCACTGTTGTATTTGTGCGGGGAGGGGTTCTCTAACTTTGGGTTTGGATAACTTTGGTGACTTTAGTTGAAAATAAGATGAGAGAGATAAGAATAAATAAAGGAAAGAGATGATAGAAAAAATAAAAGATGAGAGAGATAGAAAGAAAGTCATCAAAGTCACCAAATGCAAAGTTAAAGGATCCATTTCCGTATTTGTGCACATGCAGGCAAACCCTGCTCCATTATTGCAACATTTTTTTTTTTTTTTTGCTTTTCCTTTTGTTTTGTTTTGAAGCTTGTGTTGAAGAGTTAGGGATTTTGAAACCACACTCCATTTCGCCGCTCGGTCGGTCTCATTGATGAAGACGCAGAAGCGTTGCTATCATTGCAGAATAGTTTCGATAACTGTGTCGCGATGTTCCCATCTGGTTCTTATGTTGTTCCAATGTGCCTATTAGGTGTTCTGCTTCTTACTCACTGCTCTGCTTTTATTTTAATGGCTGGTGTTCTGTTGCATTTACCTTAAAATTGTATTGTCATGTATGTGTTTCCAATAGAAATTATAACATGGTTGGTTATGGAATATGATTGATTTACCTTAAAATTGTATTGTCATGTATGTGTTTCCAATAGAAATTATAACATGGTTGGTTATGGAATATGATTGTTTAAGCAGTTGTGTGCTAAGAAGCATAGCATAAGCTTAAATTATGGTTTGGTTTTAACTAGATGCCAAGAACGTGTGACAAAAAAATGGTTCTCTGGAGTCTGGAGATGGATAAAAAGTGAAAATTAAATTTTGATTTGTGTGTGGAGGAATGTATTACCTTTCTATCTCAATGTTGGCCTGATCAGTGGTAGCTAAGGTTGCTAAATTTAATTGTATAGTATTTATACTGGTAATATAATGCTTGATGATTTTTAGAAGAAAAAGAAAAAAGAAATAGTGCTACATTTGATTATTTTTCTTATGTTGAAAACTTTGTATTTTCTTTGAAAGGACAATGCTGGTGAATTTTTTATTTTTATTGCACCTCGGTGAAGAATGACTTATTATGGTGGAATAACTGAAACTGTTAGCATCAGTCTCATTGTTTCTACTTTCTATATGGTTAATTTTTTTTTTTTTTGTTGCTCTACTTTCAGTTTCGATTTGTTTTGTTATGGTCTCAACACTTGATACATCTACTTTTGAAGTCTTGTATTGTCATTACAGATTCTTTAGGTGAATGAATTGAGAGTTGCTAAACTAGTAAAATTTGTGTTTGATGCAGAACTCAAATGGACTTAGCCTCAAAGCTGCTAGAGCAGAGAATATTGCCAAACCACAATAAAGTTCCCGAGTGACACCATTCCCGAATGGGTAAATATTCTTAATCATTTCACCTTTCATGGCCAGATTATTATTCTTGAAAAGAAAATGTTGCATATACGGTTCTCTAAAATATGTGAATGTGTTAATTAATAATTATATTTATGCCAAACCTATAAAAGAAAGGATTGTGAAATGCTTAATCTCATACGATTTGCAAGTAGTTAAACAATTATAATCTATTTGTTGATTTATGGAGGTTTCTGTATTAACAGAGATATCCCAAAACTAGTGAACTGGATGTTGTGTGTTTCGATTTTGGTCTATGTGAAGCTCTGGCTAGATGGGAACGGGTAAGCAACTTGGTCTGTTTAGTGATTGTGATCACCCACCACAACTCTATCACCTTTGATTTTCATTGGACATGAACTCAGATGCTTTTGAGATTTCTTATGATGATGCTGTTAGCCCGAGAAAATACTTGCTTTCTAAAAGAAATTTATGGTTTATGATTGAAATTGTATTTTGTAAATCGTATTATGAATTGATTCTTCAGGTGCGAAATAGTACCACTATACTCACCAAGGAATTCACTGATTCTTTACAAAATGGATGGGAGGAATATGCTTGGCATAGAATCAACAAAGGAATACTTCTGTAAGTAATTTTTTTGTGAGTGAATTTTACTAAACAATTAAGAAATGATGCAATAATCATAATGGTAATCTATAAGGCTGACAACCAAGCCAAATTGACAATTTAATACATTTGTAGGAATGAGTTATATATTTATAGACTTATAGTAGCATACTTTATATATCAGGTTATCAGTTTCCTGAAAGATTATGCAAGTTTCAAAACCTCAAATGGTGTGAATTTTTCCTTATCCTAGAATCTAGCGGTGTGAGCTTTACTTGATCTATGTTACTATGTCAATTTGTCAGTCCCGACACATTTAAGTTTTCTGTTAAGTTTTATTTGAAAAAGATCTGTTAAGAAGGAAATCTCAAAGAGGTTTAACTTGGGTGAAAATTCAATGTTACAAGAAAAAAAGGGTATATGCCAAAACATTTACAACCAGCCTATAAGCAAGCATCCAAATAATCTTGCAGAGGTGATAGAACCCTTTCGTAAGTTGTCTATCCCAGTCAAACACCAATTGCAAAATATAACATATGCTTCTCTATATGTAACATAGGCATATCCATCTTAATCTATTTAGAATTCACCTGAAATGGTAAATTCAGGTGGTCTTTTTTAGAAGGAAATTAAAGTTAGTGAAAGTACTTAATAGATTAACCTCAAGTAGTCAAAACCGGACCGGCCGGTCCGACTGGGAACTAGGACCTATGACGGTTCGGTTGACTCCCAAAACCGGACTTGTGTAGAACTGGTTCTAGAACCGTTGAACTGGTTCAAAACCGGTAAAATCGGTCATAACCGGTTGTGGGTCGGCCCGGACCGGTTTCCTAAATTTACTTTTTTTTTTAAAAAGAGAGAGTATAAAACAGAAATGACACTGGTTTCGTATGGACGTTTAAGAGTTCCTTGCCCTTTGCTGTTCTATTACTCCACAACCCTCTACTCCTCCATAGTTGCTGCTGGCTGCTGCAGAACGGGAAGGAACGAAAATGTATGAAGATGCTATTGGCTGCTGCAGGAAGAGGAAGAAGAGAAGAAGAAGAAAAAGTATGAACCGGAAACGTGAATAGGGGTAGTGGCTTCTAAGGAGAATTAGGGTTCCTTGTTTTAGTATAAAGGGGTTTGGGCCATCCAATCCAAAATCCAAAGTCCTTTTAATTCCTAAAACATGTGGGTTGGTTATGGATTTGGGTTAGCTTTCAAAAAGAAAAAAAAAGGGTCAAAAATGGCTTTATGAAGAATGGTTTTAAGTTTAACATATCTTTTACATTTTTTGTTTAATATCAAAATAAAAAATTGGGTTTAATAATTTTATATGTTATTTTTTTAATATTGTTATAAATATTATATTAAAAAATTTAAAAAATATTATTTAATTAATACCGGTTCAACCACGGTTGGTCTATTGAACCTTGAACCAGTGCCTTCACCGGTTCAATAACCGGTCCGGTTTTAAAAACCTTGATTAACCTTGTCTTTGATGCAGAAACCGCTGTGAGAAAGAACAGGACATTGTGCATGGAAAAACTTTCACTCGTGCTTCGTGAAATACCCCCATACTTCCCAAGGCAATTTGGACATTGTGCTGTTATTGGTAATTCAGGAGATCTCTTGAAAACAAATTTTGGAAAGGAGATAGTGTAGAACTGGACCAGATTTACTAAGGAATATGGTGTTTATTGATATGAATACCATGATTACAAGTGTAGTACTCTCCACTCCAGGTATTCGGAAGATGTGGAACTCTCCATTTCTTCCCTCTCATTTCCAGTGAAATTGATAATCCCTCACTCTCTTCCTATATATCCTTATAACCTACCCCTGTAGTCTCATCTAATCTCAAACCAATGTTCATATTAATGCCTGCATCACTAACAGAGTCTTTGAATTTAAGCATTCTCCCATTTGATGCTCTAACATACTTAAAACACTCTTTGATGTTATAGAATACTTCATTAGCCACTTTAAAACCCTCTTGAGCAATTAAATTAAGTATATGAGCAGAGCAACGTACATGAAAAAACTCTCCATTGCGCAACAAATTACTCTGCACACTAAGGTGATTTTTCAAAAATCTTGCATATTATCATTAGCAGAAGCATTGTCCAAGGTAATGGAGAATAGTTTCTTATCAATTCCCCACTGCTCTAAGAAATCAAATACACTGGCTTCCCATTCAACACTAGTTTGTGGAAGCTTGATTCAACAAAAGTTAAGAATTTTATTAGTCAATTTCCAATTCTCATCAATAAAATATATGATAAACACATATAACACTTAGTAGTAGTTGTTGTCCAGACATCAGATTTTAAACATACTCTATTAGGAATCCTAGACATGATTTGCTTAAGTTTGTCCTTCTCTTTGATATATATATATATATATATATATATATATTTTACATTTGACACAACAATATTCTTAGAGTACATCACAACATCATGATTTAGCTAATTCGCTAAATCTTCGATTCCCTCATACTCAACAAAATTATATGGATGGTCACATTTTATTATGGCTTGCGCAAATTTGTCACGGTGAGTCTTTTGATTGATTTTCTCATGCAAGACTTTCCATATTGATTAAGATTCACATCTACACTTGAGTTTGCAATACTTCTACAAATAATAATATGACGACTTAAATGTGAAGTTCCATGATTATTTTTGGTTTAATGGTTTTTGCCAATTGTATAATCACGAATAGTAATTACACGACTTTTTCAATCCTTGTCTTTACTACTTGTTTGTAAAATATTTCCAAAATTTGAGATTTCATTCTTAATCATGTTAGTACTTTCCAACACAGAGTTTCAGAAACAATATCATCATCTATATTTACAGAATTACTCATAGACTCCACAATATCATTTAATAAGTTCTATGCATTAAAACAAATCAGTCTCAGAATCATTTTCTTGGAGGTCAACAAGTATTTGGCTAGGCACGTTGTGGTTTCCTTGGATGAGGTCTTGTTTTGACCCTAAATATAAAAAAGTGGTTATCATGCCATCAAACAAAAGAAAACTATTAAGGATAATTCAATAATCACATTCACATATAAATTTGATGATTCGGCCTTAACAGAAGCAATTAACAAAACAAACAATCCCTCTGCCCTTCTCTCTATAAGCGTATTTGGGAGAGCAACCCCAAACTTTGTTGCTTTAGAAATGGATGTGAATCACAGATTAAACAATATACAAATATCAAAGCATGGAAAAAAAGGGAAGTTCCTTGTCTTTGAGTAACTTTCAAGTTTTTCACTTTGACATTTTATCCTATCTTACTAGGCTCCTTGGTTGAGTGACATTGATCCTTTTTGGATTCTGGTCCTTGTGAGTAGTGCCAGAGGACAGTGGATGTGAATCCTAATCAACATGGAAAGTTTTGCATGAGAAAAATCAATCAAGTTGTCTAAACCCTAATGGTGTGATGCACTCTAGGAATATTGTTGTGTCAGATGTGAAAAAATATATATTAGAGAGAAGAACATACTTAAGCAAATCATGTCTAGGATTCCTAATAGAGTTTGTTCAATCTTTGATGTCTGGAAAACAAATACCACTGGGGGTTATATGTGTTTAACGAATCACTTTGTTGATGGAAATTGGAAATTGAATAGTAAGATGCTTAGCTTCTATTGAATGAAGCCTCCACAAATTGGTGTTGAAGAGTGTGTTTGGGAAAGCTGGAAAAAAAAGATTATGCTGATAATCGATTTTTGTATAATCGATTATAATCAGAATCTGTTTTTGTTTCGGTCTATTTGCTGAAAAGCGATTTTAAGACAATCTATTTCGTTTGGGTGGTGCAAAAAAAAAAAAAAAATCACATGTAAATGTTAAAACTTAACATATTACTCAATAATGCAAACAAACTTAGCCAACAAATTGGCAGAAGCTAAGAACAATATTACCCAATAATGCTAAAACATAACAAATTACCCAATACCAAATTACTGAACAAAGATTAAGAAGAGAGAACAAACAAAAGCATAAGAACAAACTAACAGAGACCTATGTAGTTAATAGCTTGCTATAGCGTCGCTATAGCAGCGTAGCGGAGCGGATGATATGATCCTAGGAAGGAACATGTAGATTTTCGGATCTATCCTTGAGTGACCAACCAAAATTCGAAGAAGAAGAATACAAAAATGGACAAGATGAGGAATGCAAGGTAGGCGCCACAATTCCAAGGGGAATTAATAAGCCAAAGTAAGGTTCGCCACAAGAATCTTGAATTCTTGATAAGAACAAGGGTGGCTCAACCAAGAACGCCTCACAAATGGACTTAATCCAAAATGAACTCCAAGTTTATTACACTTTATTTAATAGAAATAAACTAGAAAATGCCATTTTAAAGAGGTGGACGTCCAAGCCCTTATGGATCCTCTAATTGGATGAGATATGTCACCAACTTGGGCTCCATTCCATCCAGCCTTGAACTTGTGCTTGCCTCCATCAAGGTAGTCACCATTTGACTTAGAACTCCTTGGGCTTTCTTGGCTCTAGCTCTGGTTCATAGACCTACCAAGGCCTTGTAGTGCTTCTTGATCCATGCTCTTTATTGGGCTCATATCATCCCCTCATTCTTTGAGTGAATTCGACCTCGAATTGAAATCTCTGTCACCTACATCAAAAGGAAACAATTCACCCACATTGAAAATTGCACTAACACCATACTCATTGATTTTGGCCAACACTTGTAATAGCCTATCTCTACTTGGTTGAAGCTTAGATTTCCTTTGTGATGGAAACCCCTCTTTTCTCATGTGCACCCAAACCCAATCTTCGGGTTCAAACACATACCTCAAGAACTTATCACATGTAACAAATAGGTTAGTAAATTTCCCATCATGCACATTAGTTCCATCAAATTTAAGTTCAAGAGATTTTTCAAGAAGAGGTAAAACATAAAAGGGTGTATTAGTGAGCTTTTGGGAATCCATGCAAGTTCCCAAACCTTGGGGTGCTTCCTTTGGGATTAATTCTTCAAATTCCTGCAAAAGAGTTTCAACACCGCTAGGTAAAGAGAGTTCATTAGAATCATTAGCATTCAAACAAAAATCCTTGCAATAAAGTATGTATTGGGGCTGCCTTGAAATCAAAGCCGTCTTCACCTCATTTTTCGTTGTCAAATAACTCTCTTTTTCCTCACTAATTTTCACACTATTTTTTTCACTACTTTTTTCACTATTTTTATCTTGATCATCACTCTTCTTTTCACTTCCTCTTTCTTTTTCCTCTTGCTTTCTCTTTTTTCTCATCTTATTTTGATCCTCACTCACTTCTTTTGGAGACAAAGGAGTAAGAGTGACCTTTCGGTCTTGATGTACAAAGAGAACTTGTTTGAGTACCCATCATGGTTGGCCCTTTTATCAAATTGCCAAGGCCTACCAAGCAACATATGACTTGCCTCCATAGGCACAACATCACAAAGAACACTATCATGATACTTTCCAACGGAGAATAGAACTTCAACTTGCTTATTCACAATCATCTCACCAACTTCACTAAGCCATTGAAGTCTATATGGTTGTGGGTGTGGCTTAGTCACAAGGTTCAATTTAGAAACCATTCTAGTACTAGCAACTTAGCACAACTCCCACCATCAATAATTAAAGAGCATACCTTCCCTTGGATCTATCACCTTGTACGGAAGATACTTCCTCTTTGACTATCATCATGCTACTTGGCTTGACTTCCCAAGAGTCTCCTTACCATGAGCAAATCTCCTTCTGGAACTATTTCTTCCCCACTTTCTTTTTCACTAGAGGCCTCAGATTGGGTGACAACTTCATTATTTCTCAATACCATTGTCTTTTTAGTTGGACATTGAGATGCAATATGTCCATGACCCAAGCACTTGAAACATTTTACCTCACGGTTTCTAGGACTAGGAGATGCTTCCATAGGCTTCTTTTCATGAGAACTAGCCACGGCCTCCTTAGAAGATGAAGTGCCTTCCTTCTTTGATTCTTCCTTCCAACTTGAAGATGAAAACTTAGAAGTAGAATGAAATTTGAACTTCCTCCTCTTGAGTTGTTGTTCCACTTTGATAGCTTGTTGGACCAAATCTTCTAGCTCCACATAGTTTTGAAGCTCCACTATGTCTTGGATGTCTTGATTCAAACCATGTAAGAACTGAGTCAAAGTAGCCTCCCTCTCATCATTAATGTTGGACCTAAGGAAGGCCAACTCCATCTCTTCTCTCATATCTCCTTCTTCCATGCCTCCTCCTTTTTATTTCTGTTAGCTTTTCAAGCATCTTCTTGAACTCCTCCATTCGTCTTTGCAACCTTTCCATTTCAAGGAATAGTATTGCCATGATATGTGGTGGGAAGAAGAATTTTTTTTGGAAAAAATCGAAGAACAAGATCAAAAGTCACTCTAGGAAGGATAACTCTGATATCACATGATATGATCCTAGGAAGGAACATGTAGATTTTTGGATCTATCCTTGAGTGACCAACCAAAATTCGAAGAAGAAGAATACAAAAATTGACAAGATGAGGAATGGAAGGTAGGCGCCACAATTTCAAGGGGAATTGATAAGCCAAGGTGAGGTTCGCCACAAGAATCTTGGATTCTTGATAGGAACAAGGGTGACTCAACCAAGAACCAAAGAGAACAAAATTCACAAATGGATTTAATCCAAAATGAACTCCAAATTTATTACACTTTATTTAATAGAAATAAACTAGAAAATGCCATTTTAAAGAGGTGGACGTCCAAGCCCTTATGGATCCTCTAATTGGATGAGATATGTCACCACTTGGGCTCCATTCCATCCAGCCTTGAACTTGGGCTTGCCTCCATCAAGGTAGCCACCATTTGACTTAGAACTCATTGGGCTTTCTTGGCTATATCGCTGGTCATAGGCCTACCAAGGCCTTGTAGTGCTTCTTGATCCATGCTCTTTATTGGGCTCATATCAGCGGAACAACCTCTGGCCGCTATGGTGCTCAAATAGCGTAGCGTTTTCTAATAGCGGCAATAGTGGCCGCTTTAGCGGTCGGAATAGTGGGAAATAGAGGCAATAGCGGTCGCTCCAACAAAGTTTGTTAAGAACCTACCCATCCTTAAATGGGCATCTAACCGTCATTTTTTACCACGGGTTGGTGAGTTTACCGGGTTGGCTCACTTAGAATTAAAAAAATTAAAAATTTTAAAAAAAAGGTTTAAATAAGCTTTTAGTCCCTGAAAAGTTCACCAGTTTTGGTTTTAGTCCTTGTAAAAAAAATTCTTAGGATTTCGTCCCCCATATTTACGAAAATTTTGTAAATAGTCCCTATTGTTACCCCTGAGTACTAGAAATCATACTAGATGAAAAAATTTGTCAATTTTAACCCTATGGCCCTAATGTATGATTTTATTTCTACTTTCTAGCCAAATTTTGGAGCAAGTCATATAAGAACGAGAAATTACCTCAGTACCCGCTAAGTACTAGATATCATACAAAATGAAGGAATCTAACAATTTTAACCTTATGTCCCTCATGTATGATTTTGTTTCTATTTTATGGCCAAATTTTACAGCAAGTCGGATAGTAAAATAAAATTACCTCTCGATACCCATGAGTACTAGATAATAGAAAAAGATGATGATAGGGACTATTTGCAAAATTTTTGAGATTTCAGGGACGAAAACCTAAGAAAAAATTTCACAGGGACCAAAACCAATATTGATGAACTTTGTAGGGACCAAAAACTTATTTAAACAAAAAAAAAAAAAGAATTCAAAAGGAACAATGATATTAATAACTAAACTGCCAAGGTCCAATTTAAGTCCCTGTGCATCTAAGGTCCAAGTTAAGCCCTGCACCAAAATAATATACGCTCCAAAACACACAGGCTCCAAAATAACAATAAGTATTAAGCAAATTAACATCCCCAAAACTGCAACTAACATCTAACACAAGTCCATTGATCATTTCCAAAGTCTAACTAATAGAAGTCTTGATTCCAAAATCAAATACAAACGCATAAGATCATTAATCAAGGAGATGAATTTGTTGTCCTTATCCATCAACAACATTTGATTCTTGAACTATTAAATCTATAACAACTTCCTCCTTTTCAACATCTTCATCTACAATTAAAAAAAAAAACATGTTAAGATTAAGTAATATAACATAAAAATAGATTGGTTATAATCAGATTTATAAATAGACAATTAAAACTTTCCAGATGGATTATACCCATGTAACCAATTTCGAGTTAAAATCAGTGCTTGAACATTGTCAGGAAGAAGAGAACACCAATATTTGTTCAGCACACGAGAGCCAATGCTAAAAGCAGACTCACTAGCAAATGTAGTTATTGGAATGCTTAGCACATCACATGCCATCCTAGAGAGATTTGGACAACGATCTCAGCGATCCTTCCAATACAACAACACATCTAACTTTTCATGAAACTTTGGGTCAAGAACAACCTCTTCAAGATAAAGATCTAATTCAGACCTTCCAGTGTCATTAACATGTTGGCTCACATAATCAACATATTCCTAAGGCATTACAAGAAAAATAACAAGGGGATGTATTAGATAACAATGAAAACAAATGCATAAAATAAATTGACTTTAAAGAATATTTAACATACATCAAATGCATCCACCACTTGCTCATCCGTGGGATAAGAAACTTGTTGCATTGTAGCAACACTTTGAGAATTCGATGCACTCGATTCATTTGACCTCTCCTTCAAATAATCTTCATACAACTTATATATCTTGGCCTTTAAATAACTAATCTTCTCTTCACAAGTAGAAGAATCAAGCTTTGAATAGCAAAACCGAATCGCATCAAATTTCATCCTTGGATCAAGAATAGCCGCAATTGCAAGAATGACACTGTGGTCACTCTAATACTTTTCAAACTTGAACAACATCCTCGCAGCCATATCTTAAATTATCATATCATCACTCTTGGCATTTTCCCGCAACAAACATTCGATTTTCCATGCTTGCATAAAATATCGGTTAGAAGTTGGACAAGACGTGCCCAAAAACAAGTTGGTTATAAGATTAAATGGCCTCAAGAAGTCACACATCTTCTCAGCCCTCTTCAACTCCTCATTTGATGGACAATGCTTATAGTTGCTATCCTTGATAGTAATTTTTCCAAAAGCATGGCGATATTTTAGAGTACTTTCAAGCATAACAAAAGTAGAGTTCCATCTTGTAGAGACATCCATCCTTAAACCTACCTTTGTATCAATGCCCCTCACTTAAATAACACATTCTTTAAATGCTATCCTTCTTGCCTCTGATGCTCTCACATATTTGATACTCTCTCTAATCTTGTGCAAAGCAACACTAGCAACCTTTAAACCCTCTTGCACTATAATATTCAAGACATGAGCACTACACCTTGAGACACCCCGTTGTGCTCCTTTGTACCATTAAATTAAAACCTTATTTATTAATTACTTAATCACACGCTTAACTTTAAAAGTATATTCCGAAAATATGTAAAAATTAAAACTTAATTAGAAACTTACAGCATGAGAACAATTACAACAACACACCATATATTTATAATACATACATACCATTTGTGAAAGCATCATAGTACTAAAACACTGTCTAGGGTATCCCAGAAGTAGGATCCCGTGCAAGTGCATACTTATACAACTTATTAATAGCGGAAAATGTAAAATGTCTTAAGACACACTGGCCATAAACTCTCTAAGTTCTAGCACTCGAATCCACTGTTAGTGCTCCAGCTTCTGGCCCATATGGAGTTACATCTAGTTCCTCGGTAACGGGTTCCTCCATTGGATCTTCTCATGGAATAAAATAAACGTACACATAATACAAAAAATAGAGGATAAGAAACATTTCTATCATCAAAAGCGGAAAGGAATACATAGCACATAATATAATAACAGTCAAAGACAAGCATCACACATAACCAACAATCATCCTCAACCATGATATCTTCCTCTACCGTCAATCTCATACGACTAAACCTTTATACCAAAGTGGTCACTACTAATCCTGTCACCCATCCTACTTTAGAGATATCAATCAGTCGTTCAAGCGACAATTCCCCATTAACCGGTGCATAACCTCATCCATGGGAGAATGCTCATGCAAAGCAATAACACTATAGCTGCACGGTATAGCCGGTGCACAACCTGGATCCAGGGTGCTCATGCATAGCAATGACACTATAGCTGCACGGTACAGTCGGTGCATAGCCTCATCCATGGTAAGAATGCACACGCAAATCAATGACACTATAGCTGCACGGTATAGTTGGTGCACTCCCTAGTTCAAGGGTGCTCATGAATATCAAATGACACTATAGCTGCACGACCTAAAACTAAATTGGGACAGCCTCGCAAGAACTTCGGACCTCGTGTGTTCCCAACCCACGTTTGTGAACAATAATACAACTATATGAATCTCACTAACTCGCATCAATAACAACCTAGTGCCTCAACCTGCCATCTTAGCCCCAACACATACTATATGTCACCTCTCATCTATGAAATGATTAATTCAGGCTAGGCACCTCTAAGTCACAATTATTCTCTCACTCAAACAAAATACCTCCAAGCAACATATATCTTTACTTAAAATCAGCTAAGCAATTTATCAAACCAGGCAGATCATGCGTAACACAATAATCAATAAAATATTCAAACATCAAAATAAAACGTCACATGTAATAGAATACCTTAACCAGCGTATCACAAACAATTCAATAATTATAAACTCAGACATCCTCAATATCATAAGATTAACCTAATGTCGATAATCTACAATCACCAAATCATTATTGGTATTACAGAAAAGGTTTCCAATGCGATTTTGGTCTTGTTGATCGACCACTAGTAGGGTTTAGGTCGCCCTACACAATTATTATAATATATACTACTTATCCATTCTGACGATACGTTGATTCTTTCCTCCACCTTAGATTATCACCGATGTCCCAAACTTCCGATCCTCGTTACTTTACCACGGTTAATGGTTAACCTACAACCAAAACAACATAACCACTAGTTAATCAAACAAAATCCAACTATGACCAATTCATGCTAGGTTCGACCAACTATTCAAAATAGGGCTAGGGTTACTTTTGGATTCTAATTATTAGAGTATCCCCTAGCATAGATAAATTGCTAGAAGTTAAAAATATGAAACAAAATCCTCTAACCTCTAGGGTTAGGGTTTCGGCCAAGAGAGCAAAATAAGGTTAGGAATTTATTTTGATTTCAAGCTCTTGGATAATGGAAGTATAGGTATAAGAGAGATGAAAACAAGAGTCATAACTCATCAAACATTTTTCTAAGTAGTTTTGCATGATTTTTGAAGAAATAGATCTAAGACTTGAAATAGAAAAAAACTTGATGAAACTTAAAATAGTTGAGGATTAAGAGTATAAAACCCTACATAGATTAGAACCAACCTCATCTAATTTAAAAATTGAACAAAATCTCATTTGCCTACAACTACATAGATTCGACCTTATGAGGAAAAATAGGAAGGAAAATTCTTTTGCTTACATGCTCTTAGATAATGAAAGTAGAAGACATATCAAGATCATAGAAATTGGTTTCATATTAAAATGATTTTTTTACAATTTTCTAGAATTATTTGAAGTTCTAGATCTAAGAATAAAGATTTGTGAAAAGTTGATGAAAATGAAGATTTGATGCAAGATAAATGAAGCTAAGATGATGAGGAACATGATCTATGTTTTTGATTGTACTATGTTGTGAAAGTTGAATTAAATGGTTTATGAAAACCAATATTATGTTTTTGTATCATTAATGTGCATGATGTTTGAGTTATTTCATTTTAGAGCATGACGAGAAATTTGTGACCTTTTAACTATCTTTTATTTGAGCAGGATATACAAGCTAGTGTTTTAAAACCGGACCGGACCATTTAGATCGGAAACTGGACCTATGGCCGGTCTGGTTAGTATATCTGACCGGATAAGCACCTGAACCGGAGTTAATTTCATCAACCCGTGGTAGAACTGGGTGACTCGGTCTAACTCGGGCTGCGGTTGAATCGAGCATGCTGCTGCCGCACTATCGCATGCTTTACAAGGCACATTTAATGCGAGACACGCGCGCCACCACCACCACCACCACTGAAATTGAGAATATTTCAGCAAAATGTCACTGGGAGGGATTAAACCCAGTCTTTGAGAGACCCATCCTTAGGGTAGTGCCACTGCGCCATTGAATTTCTTGGGTATAATAATCAAATAAATAATATATATATATATATATATATATATATATATATATATATATATATATATATATATAGTGATACCCTTAATATAAATTTGATATACCGGTTTTATCCGGTTCAACTAGTGACTCACCGGTTCGCCCATTAACTCAGTGCCCTGACAGAGTTGATGACCGGTCTAATTTTAATAATGCTGATGCAAGCACTAAGTAACATTTTTTTAAATAAGTTTTTTTTATAAAAAAATTAGGCCCATTGTCTGACTCTGGCCCACATGGCTTTGGAGGCCTTCTGATCTTGTGGACTTTTATAGGTGTGGGCTTTTTCGTTTGTGGACTTTTTTGGTGCTCACCCACATGGGTCAAGGCTGAATGGGGTGGGATGGGCTAAATTAATAGTTCTAATGAGCAAGATGATCTAGGTATGTTTCCTCATCAAAAGAAACCACTTCCTAAATCCTTATTTTATATTTCTTAGCCACATAGTCTATTGCATTCCAACATTTTTTTGGTGGGGTAGTAAATTCATCACTTTGGGGTTAATTGTCTTATCAAGTTATAATATTCCCTTTTCTTTTTGAGGCTAACCTTTCATGCCTACTTGCAAAGCAATTGATTTTTGTCTTCTGCCGGAAGTTCCCATAAAAAATCATGTATATATCATGGTAGGTGCTGATAGAGCACCATGGAAATGAACAGAATAACCAAATTCTAACATAGTGTGTCAGAGTCTAGCACGATGTTGGACTACCTGCAGATGTCCAGTCTTGTAAATTTCACGCTCCAGGTGTCCATTCCTGAGTGTGACGGGGTGTATTAAGTGTCCAAGTCCCACATTGGTTGTGTATAGCCAAGAACTATTTATAATAAATTAGTTTTCCCTTTTTAGCAAGTAATCAATTGAAATGACAATCAATTTACATTATCTTCTTCAATCAATTAAATTATTATATGTTTTATTAATGATTTGTTTTTATCTTTCATAAACTGATTCCCTTTTTTTCTTTTTCTTTTTATTTTAAAAAAACAATGTACATTAGTTAAAAACCAATCTCAATGAATTGAATAGATGTCCACACGTATTGATTGCACATTTTCATATATCCATGGAATTTAAATCCAATTGATTGAATACAAACCTAAATTGATTGAGTTTTATGTTCTTTAATAATTCAAATTTTCAATCTATTGCAATATGTCTAAAACAATTGGTTTCAAATTCGATGAGATGAACTGTATCATGAACCCATTTTTATTGTGTTTCAAAGAGCTTCAATCGCTTGGTTACTTTGTGCAATCAACTCACATATTGAAACTAATGTGCAACAGACACTTTCATAAAATTAGTTCCTTCATTAATTAAGGTGCAACAGTCATATTTTCAAAAGGCTATAAAAGTGAGTTTCTTGGTTGCAAATTCAAGCGACGAGGACACAAGAAAAATACACCTTTAATCTCATAATTATTTGTGAGCCAAACATGTTAAAATCAACATACTCATAGGTTCTTCTTTTTGTATCATTTGCACTATCTAGAGTGCTTCAATTTCTTGTACTCTGGGTATCAACTCAAAAATAGTGTGTGGTATCCCTAGGTTGAGGGTGAGGTATCCTTCTGTTATAAAGGGTGGGGCATCCATTTTGTTTGAGACTTTAAGTTCAGAAGCATGGGTGATTTATCTTGGAGGCGCGAGGGAGTGTTAAAGATCGTTGAGGCTCTTACATTTGGATGAGGTATCCCATAAGGCGTGGTTAGAGTGCTCTATGGTGTAAATGTTTTCAAGAACTAGCAAGCTTGGTATTAGTGGATAAATCCCAAAAACATATTTTGGGGACTAGATGTTGGTCACCACTGGTGGGTGACTGAATAAGGATAAAACTTGGTTTGCACGCTTTTCTTCCCTATCTCCTTATTGCTTAATTCATATGATTGCTCATTTGTTCATGCTTTGTTTATTACTTATGTGTGATTTAAGATTTTATATTGAGAAAATTGTTTTTGCCAAATTATTTTAGAAAATTTTATAAACCCAATTCACCCCCTTCTTGGGTAATGGTTGCCAAGCCCAACATAATTTCTTTCCCTTGAGCAAATAACAATCCTGACTGGCTCGAATGCCTATTTTCACTCAACTGAAGTCATTACTTATTGGAATGAGTATGATCATCTTGTTGCTTGTTTTTCTAATCCTAGACTTGTCTATCTGCTTCCATCGGCAAGCTTGTCAAAATCTATTCTCCTATGAGAGTCGATACAAACCGTGTTGTAAAACTAGGTTCCAAACCACCAAATTAGCAAGCATGCTTGGATTGAATCAGAGAAATTAACAAGGTAACTAATGTTTCTTATTTTTGGTCCATATTTGCACCTATTTTTTCACATGTTTGACATTAATTGAGCTCTACATTGTGAATGGAGATTGATTCCATCTGATACTACACCTAGATAAGGACGGCTACAGAAGTTTTGACTAGCCGGGGCATAATTATATACTATAAATATTTTTATAAAAAAATATATAAATGGATAAACGATGAAATAACGATATCATTGTCATTAAGCCAAAAGTTGGACATTACTAAAATTATATCACTGTATACCCAAAAAATTGAAGACTCATTAACTTCTACAAATTATAATTGCTCTTTACATCTAGTATATTCAGTGAGACACCACGATGTCCCATTAAAGAAGAACCTAATTAACTAAGCCCTAATCGTTTATTAACATTAGCGTGCTTATTAACATCCAAAAATAATAAAATATTAAAACTTAAAAACTTTGAAAACATAAACTTGCATGCACAAAATGAAAACACACATATATACACAATATCAAGATACATCCATAAAAGTACCAACTGCCCCATCAACAAGGCCACTACACAAGATCTATATACAAAGTCCAAAGATAAACACAAAGATACATAAAAACAAGACAGAAGAAAGGCTTCTCAAAAGCTACTCAGTCTAGTCTCTCAAAATAAATCACAACACAAAAGCTCACAACTCGACCGAACCGATGCACTGGCAGACTCCATATCCTCAGTGATATGGGCGTCTGGAACTGCCATCACCTCTCCATAGCGCCTCCGATAGACTCTCGACTCCCAGACCGACTCCTCACAGCTACTCACTACTATCCTACATCGTTGGAATGACTGTACATACTACATATACCTGCGATGTGCTGCTCCTTGATAGACCATCCCACGTTTTCTCGAAGCGTGCGAAGTCTGGACATTGTTCCACATGTCGTTAGGGAGCTCTCTAGGTCAAGGCGGATAACAAATATGTGAAGCTGAGAGTCTTTGTGCTATCCAAAACGTGCCGATAAGGGTGAACATGAGCCCTTCTCTATATGTTATGTAAAGGCTAACAGGTCCTACGTACACCGTGAAGAACTGGGAATGATCTATCTGCTAGTCATCGAGATCTTGATAGATCATCTCAATGTCGCCTAGGACTACAATCCTGGGTGGATGGGAGAATAGGTAGTGTCTGGGCCTGTGGCCCTGCTGACCCGCAGTCATTGTCTGGCTCGTGCTCTGACTCATTTGAACATACAAGTACATACAAAGAAAATAAAGATAGAGGGAGATAAGCAACCACTAATAATCATAAAAAGGGGGTGGGGCAACATAGATAATGCAACCAACACATATGACCCATACATCAACCATGCCTTGAGTCATACTTTCACATTCATCCTCAAAATCACATTTCCCAGATCAAACCTCTATGGAGTACCACTCTTATGCATGTCGACCGATTACTCTCACTTGGGAGTTCTGACTCCCCAGGACATTCTCTGTCAAGAGCATTCCTTTGCTCAGAGAACATCAGTTAGTTTGTCTAGGTAACTGATAACTCTTAGAAATAAGAGTTATTTATACTTTTTAGGCTTGAATATTGCAAATCTAAGTGTTTTAGTGTCTTAATTGTGTGATTTTATTTTAGTCTAGGATTATATGTTGCAAATGTGTTGTTTTCTATTTTTAGGATGTTTAGTTCTGTTTTAGTGTGACTTATGTGGATGTTTGATTTTGAAGGGATTTATAAAGAAATACTAGAAGAAATGCTCCAGGATGCTGCAGCAACTGGATACGAGTTTCACTGCAGAAAAATGCCAGTTGTACTTATTTTCTCTCTCCTGACGTGCTCCCATGTGCAGGACTTGCATTCACTGCGCTAGAAAAGGACAAAACAGTGGTATTTGCCAAGATACTTTGGGTATTCCATTTTGTTAAGTTGGGCCCTTTTGTTTATTGCCAAAAAAAGTACAAGCTAAGCCCATTTTGGAGGAGAGAGGGGGCAAGTCAACCCTAGGAATTATGTCACTATTCAGCTGTCACTTTTCATATCACCATCTTTTACCTCCCATTATCATCATCTTCTACCTCTCACTCATCTTCTTCTGAAGTATAAATGCATCTGAAGACTGCCATGAGCTTTGCTTATCCTGTTCTGAGTTTGTTCTTAGTTTGCTCATGCTTTTGAGTGTCATTACTTGAGGACAAGCAATGGTTCACGTTTGGGGGTGTGATAACTCATAGAAATAAGAGTTATTACTATCCTTTTAGCTTTATCATTGTTCTTGTTTTGATCAATTTTGGAAAAGAAATTCAAGTTTTGCCTTATTTAGTAAATATCTGTGTTGAATTGTTAAAATGCTGAAAAAGCTGTGAAATCTGAATTGTTTTTGCTGAAGGTTTGTTTGAGTTTTGAGCAGGATTTAGAAGTGAAATTACTGCAGGAGTTGCTCTGGAATGTTATGGATTGCTGCAGCGTCTGGGAAGAGAATCACTACAAGACAAAAGAATTGCCAACTCAGCACACCTTCACTACAGGACAAAGAACCTGCTGCGCTGTCCCAAAACGAGGAAAGAGAAAATGCAAGGCAGCAGCTGTGTGTACTAGGGGAATGGGCCAAAGAATATTTTATTAATTGTTGAATTTTGTAAAGCCCAAAAGTGCATGAGAGAGAGGATAGAAAACCCTATTTTGGGGACACTAGTACAAATAGGGTAGGTCAGCCTCCTTTTTGAGGGGGGCTGGTACAGCAGCCTCCATTTTCTTCTCTGTCTTCTCTGTAATTACGCTTATGCTTTTATGCCTTCATTTCCTATTTGATTAATTTGTGTTGTCTTTAAGCTCATTATGAGCTAATTTCCCTTAGTTAGGATTCTATGAATTTGTAACTGATACTTAAGGGTGATTTATGCATATGGATGTTATTCATTTTCTTCTTCTCTGTTTGAAAGCTTAATTTCATTTTAGACTGATCAACTAATTTGGAATACTAGCTAGTTGGGTTTGGAAAAACTTAATTAGTGGACTTGTTTAGAGGAAAAAGATTAAACAATTAATTGGAAAATTAACTGTGTTGAATGAGCTAGGAATAGCCTTCAAGTCTTTAAGTAGTTGGACATATTTATCTGACAACTGAGGGAAATTAATATGAACTTAGGAATAAGAAGCGTTTAATGAACTCAGTTTTACTGCTGAAAAGCAAACTTTAATTCCTGGACTAAATGCTGTAGCATCCTGAAGCATCGAATGTGACACCCTAACTTGGGTCATCACATGATTACCCGTTTGCGGAAAATAAAATCATAATTTCGCTGGTTGCTTCCGGAAAATAAAGTTTTCTCAACGTTTATCTTAAACAAAATGTGGCGATAAAATTTTTTCTTTTCAACTTCGTCATAACAACGATGAACACATAAACACACTTATATGTATCAAAAAATATATATACATAAGCCATACAACTAGATTGCATCATATGTTTCACACTTAAACATTTAAAATGAAAAGACTATTCCCAAAACATAACTTAACGTAAACCTAAGCTGGTCAAACACTACGACAAAAAGAAGCAGCATCAGCATGCCCCAAACTAAGCATTCTTCTCCTTGTAGACGCCATAGTCCTTAAGAGGTTCATCTGAATTCCACCACATAGAACCCAGAAAAGAAACCACAAATAAAACATGCAAGAGTGAGAAACCGACATTTGGACATAACGCGATAGCCACATGCACGACACAAAAAAAAAAAAAACACATATACGTACCCATATACATATTTGCGATCTCATAAATATTAACATCAAAGCATAATGGGTTTCACACCTCAAACAACATCTTTTGAAAATATGCATGAACACTTCATATACATCATCTAACGTTTTCACTTAATCTCATGAGATATCCCGACCTCGTGTTTGAGTTGATCAGACTCCCGGCACGTAGCCACAGACATATAGTCACAGGCCCACGTCCGAAACCCATCGCACACTGTCCAACATCGTGGCACAGTGATAACACCGTGAATGGGGTTCCATTGTCCATCCGGCACAATGAAAACTTCATGGAATGAAATACCTGACGCCGCAAGGTAATCATATATTGTATTGTGGCACGTCTGCCAAATGCATGCTCGAAAACATATTTCTTTCAACACTGCTCTTTGTGTTGTATCTTTCCTTGGCAAAGCTCAACGGCTTTAGGCCAAATATCTTTTTAACATATTTAAAATCATTTATTAACAACACAGGATCTCAAAGTCCGAGTGCTCAATCACGAAATCCCCAGACCGATGCACCAGCTCGTGGTAATAGAAAACATTTTAAATGTTTTATCTCTTTTAGGTAGCTATCCAGTCTACCATACACCGAACCTTAATATCCCGACGTCTCGGTTATTAAGTTCAAATCTTTTAATATATCATCCAAGTCAAAACTTGATTTCGAAAAACACATTAAGTGGAAAGATTTCTATCATAAAAATACCGGTTACCGAAAAATGTCATATTCAGAAAAGAGGGTCCCAGAGGTTTTAAGTTCATCAAAAAATATGAGCTGCCATTTCTAAAATACTTGCCGTTGTCGGTTTTCCAAATTGCCGTTGTTAAATCATTTTAAAGTATTTTAAGGAAAAACTTATCTGTTTCCGCTTAAACAATTTTCTAAATTCACGGTTGAGTTATTTTCGCATATTAATTTCACAAAATATCTTTTTATAATATTGCGGAATATCTTATGTAAAAATTAGCAGTAGTAAAATATTTTCACGGTTGCGCCCCCTCTACGACTCATAAATCACCTTTTTATAAATAAATAATTAAAATAATAAGATTTCTCAAATACTTATCATTTCTCCCAAATAATATTTTCCACAAACATTATATCCCAACATTTCCCATAAAACATTGAATATAATATACACAGCTTATTAAAGCTTTTATCTCATTAATCGGTTGTGCACTGACCACTGTCAGGCCTCACAAACAACATTCAACATCATCATCATAATTATATTACTAGCAAATCATGCATCACAGCAATATAATATACAACTGCAGATAATTAAATCAATTAAAAGCAGAGAAACAACCGAAACTCAGATAAACCACTTACAGCTATAAACACATAGCTGAGTAAAATAAATCAGAAAACACCACAGCCACATAGATAAACATATATGGACCCCAAACAAAGTACACATGGCCATCCGAATGATCCCTCAAGTAACCCGTCTTACGTCTCGAAGCTCCTCAGTGAAATTAAAAGAACTCTGTCGGTTGTCGGAAACCCTCGTATGCCGTAAAACAATTAACCTTCAATCAACACAACCAAACAATCCCTTAATCAAACAATTAAAACATCACTAATACACCTATATAGGTCACGGCCTAATAGGGTTTAGTTGCTAAACCAATTCCACAATCTCCTAAGTGATGGATTAAGGATCCTAATATACTAAAGATAATGGATTAAGACTAAACAACAAAGTTAAGAATCAAATCTTCCTAACTCATGATCATGTATGATTCGGCCATGATAAGTCCATAGGGTTAGGGATTTTTGTTTGACAAATCAACTTGGATTTATTAAGCATACATACTAATAGGATGATTACCAAGATCATGGATGAAAACCTTGAATAGAACTCATCAAATCTCTCCCCCCTAGGGCACGGTCATCAAGAGACATAGAGTAAGAATTTTCATTTGGATTAACTAACATGGATTAGAGTATATAGACATACATGTCACCTGATCTACATGAGCATACATGACAACATATGAACAAAACTCCTACCAAACCCATCCTCCTAGGTTCGGCCATAGCTAGTTTATTAGGAAGGAAATTTTTGATTACTACATGCTCTTGGATTTAGATAGTATGCATGATTATAAGAACATAGGAAGTGGTTTCAACATCATAGGATTTTTCTAGAATTAGTTATAGATTTTCAAAGTTCTAGATCTAGAAATGGGAAAATATGATTCATGGCATAAACATGAAAAACAATTGAATATGAAAGCTTAGATGATCAAGGAGTTGAGCTTTTACCTCTTGAAGATTGAAGACATGAAGAAAATGATCAACCAACACTTATATAAAATCTGGACAGTTTGAGGGTGTGTTGGTTTTGTGAGTATATCTCATGATCTACTCATCCAAAAATTACAAACTTTGGCTTATTGGAAATATAAGAAGAAAAGGAACAACTTTTATGTTGAAGGTTTCATTTGGTTCGGATCATAACAGGGGTAAAAATAGGCTTCTTTCTGCTGTCTCGTATGGATCTGAGGATTCTGGGCAGTTTCTGTATTTTGGTCATAACTCTCAACTTTCTCATCCGTTTTTGATTATCTTTAGGTCCTTGGAAAGAACAGAGAAATAGGAAAAACTTTCATGTTGAGAGTTTTCCTAGTTTCAGAGAGGAAGAGGGTCTTATTTTCGGTGCAAATTCTGCTAGTTTTAGGATATCAATGGTAGCTCATGTGTGTGCTAGAAGGAAAAAGGAGGAATGGAGAAGATGATGGATGAAGTGAGAAGCTTGGAGAATGTTCAAGAAACACTTGACTCATCCAAGTTTATGAGCCAACCATGGGCCTTGCGAAATTTGGGCTTGGAAGCCCACTTAAGCCCATTTGATTTTGTCCATTGAAAATGCTTAAGACATAAACTATGTCATAGGAAACTTATATAAATGAATTGGCATCATGAAAATAATTTCAAGGGCATGGAATTTAGGCTCATTGCCGCAGCCCCCTAATGGGCTTGGAGCAAATATTCTGGCCCAATTCACTTAGAAAAGCATAGAAACTAACTTAGGGTCCAAAGTGAAATTAAGAGAAAGTTAAAGGACCAAAATGCAATTTCCCTAGAAATTGTCATCATGACTAGTGACTCCATCCATGACATCATCCACATGGCCTTGTCATTTGTGACTCATGGATATTATCCGTTAGCGGTTCCCGGAAATCCCATAATCTGCTCTGCCGTTTACCCGATTAAATACGATGCCCGGATAAAATATAAGATTTCACTTTTTAGTGAAATAATTCTAAAAATACACTATCGTAGGAAATAAAATAAAAATCTTAAGTTTTTTGTTCACGAGTTAAAATTAGGTCTTCTGGTCAGTATAAATATACTGTCAGTGAAAATAGCGGGCCGGGATTCGCCCATCGTTTCAACATAAATTTTAATCGTAGCTTTCTACGTTCAAGTAGAATTGAGTGGTAACCTCCGTTTGTTTGAAATAATTTTCTAATACTCAAATAAATATATAAACAGTATCACATTCATTGTCGAAAAAGAAAACCGCGGAAAATCGGGGTGTTACATTACTACCCCTTTTTTTTAAAAATTCGTCATCGAAATTTCGTGACTCGAAAAACAACAGGATTTCCTAATCCCAAATCTTACTCTCACAAGAAAGAATACAGAAGAATTTGATCAATCTGAAAAGAATATAGGAATATCCTGTGCATAAAAGATTCTTTAATTGGTTCGTGAGTGTAAAAATGCATAGCTAATACATATTTACAACCATGACTCTAATTAAAGTTCCTTTTTTCACAAGAACTTCCAGTGGATTAGAAAATCAAAGATAAACAGTTCCGAACTCCAAGGGAATTTATTCTTCGTATAGGAAATTTACAAAACGACAATTTTTCAAAAGGAGAACCGTCTGGCCAAAAATCAGATTGGATCACATTTACCAAAAGTAAAAGTGATTAGACTAAGTTTCATTAAGAAACCTCCATTATCAAGAAATCGTTTGGGTTATAGGGTTATAACACAAGAAATAGTCATAACAAATCTTTCAATAGCATATGAATTTTCACCTCATCGAGCCAACTCGCACTTAGGTAACTTCGCGATAACTCTTCTCACGTAGGAACTGTAACACTTGTCAAGTAATGGACCAAGAATTCCATTTAACTTGGCAAACTTCGTAGACGATATTCTACCCGACACGATGGAGATTTGACAGAATCTAAAAACTAGATCAATCAAAACTCAACATCCTATTATATACTAAACATGAGTTCTTACAAGGCCTCAACCTGATTAGAACCCATAAAAACATACATACTTGTGTGTCAACACACATTGTTTCAACAAGGAAACAATTCAAACAAGACCTAACCAGAGATCACACAACAAAACATAACAGACGTATTCCCCAACATTCTCGAAAGACTCGACCAGCTCTGATACCACTTATGTGACACCCTAACTTGGGTTATCACATGATTACCCGTTTGCGGAAAATAAAATCATAATTTCGTTCGTTGCTTCCGGAAAATAAAGTTTTCTCAACGTTTATCTTAAACAAAATGTGGCGATAAAATTTTTTCTTTTCAACTTCGTCATAACAATGATGAACACATAAACACACTTACATATATCAATATATATATATAAGTCATACAACTAGATTGTATCATATGTTTCACACTTAAACATTTAAAATGAAAAGACTATTCCCAAAACATAACTTAACTTAAACCTAAGCTGGTCAATCACTACAACAAAAAGAAGCAGCATCAGCATGCCCCAAACTAAACATTCTTCTCCTTGTAGATGCCATAGTCCTTAAGAGGTTCATCTGAATTCCACCACATAGAACCCAGAAAAGAAACCACAAATAAAACATGCAAGAGTGAGAAACCGACATTTGGACATAACACGATAGCCACATGCACGACACAACAAAAAAAAAAAACACATATACGTACCCATATACATATTTGTGATCTCATAAACATTAACATCAAAGCATAATGGGTTTCACACCCCAAACAACATCTTTTGAAAATATGCATGAACACTTCATATACATCATCTAACGTTTTCACTTAATCTCATGAGATATCCCGACCTCGTGTTTGAGTTGATCAGACTCCCGGCACGTAGCCACAGACATATAGTCACAGGCCCACGTCCGAAACCCATCACACACTGTCCAACATCGTGGCACAGTGATAACATCGTGAATGGGGTTCCATTGTCCCTCCGGCACAATGAAAACTTCATGGAATGAAATACCTGACGCCGCAAGATAATCATATATCGTATTGTGGCACGTCTGCCACATGCATGCTCGAAAACATATTTCTTTCAACACTGCTCTTTGTGTTATATCTTTCCTTGGCAAAGCTCAACGGCTTTAGACCAAATATCGTTTTAACATCTTTAAAATCATTTATTAACAACACAGGACCTCAAAGTCCGAGTGCTCAATCACGAAACCCCTACACCGATGCACCAGCCTTAGGTTCGTGGTAATAGAAAACATTTTAAATGTTTTATCTCTTTTAGGTAGCTATCCAGTCTACCAGGTAGCTATCCAGTCTACCATACACCGAACCTTAATATCCCGACGTCTCGGTTATTAAGTTCAAATCTTTTAATATATCATCCAAGTCAAAACTTGATTTTGGAAAACACATTAAGTGGAAATATTTCTATCATAAAAATACCGGTTACCGAAAAATGTCATATTCAGAAAAGAGGGTCCCAGAGGTTTTAAGTTCATCAAAAATATGAGCTCCCATTTCTAAAATACTTGCCGTTGTCGGTTTTCCAAATTGCCGTTGTTAAATCATTTTAAAGTATTTTAAGGAAAAACTTATCTGTTTCCGCTTAAACAATTTTCTAAATTCACGGTTGAGTTATTTTCGCATATTAATTTCACAAAATATCTTTTTATAATATTGCGGAATATCTTATGTAAAAATTAGCAGTAGTAAAATATTTTCACGGTTGCGCCCCCTCTACGACTCATAAATCACCTTTTTATAAATAAATAATTAAAATAATAAGATTTCTCAAATACTTATCATTTCTCCCAAATAATATTTTCCACAAACATTATATCCCAACATTTCCCATAAAACATTGAATATAATATACACAGCTTATTAAAGCTTTTATCTCATTAATCGGTTGTGCACTGACCACTGTCAGGCCTCACAAACAACATTCAACATCATCATCATAATTATATTACTAGCAAATCATGCATCACAGCAATATAATATACAACTGCAGATAATTAAATCAATTAAAAGCAGAGAAACAACCGAAACTCAGATAAACCACTTACAGCTATAAACACATAGCTGAGTAAAATAAATCAGAAAACACCACAGCCACATAGATAAACATATATGGACCCCAAACAAAGTACACATGGCCATCCGAATGATCCCTCAAGTAACCCGTCTTACGTCTCGAAGCTCCTCAGTGAAATTAAAAGAACTCTGTCGGTTGTCGGAAACCCTCGTATGCCGTAAAACAATTAACCTTCAATCAACACAACCAAACAATCCCTTAATCAAACAATTAAAACATCACTAATACACCTATATAGGTCACGGCCTAATAGGGTTTAGTTGCTAAACCAATTCCACAATCTCCTAAGTGATGGATTAAGGATCCTAATATACTAAAGATAATGGATTAAGACTAAACAACAAAGTTAAGAATCAAATCTTCCTAACTCATGATCATGTATGATTCGGCCATGATAAGTCCATAGGGTTAGGGATTTTTGTTTGACAAATCAACTTGGATTTATTAAGCATACATACTAATAGGATGATTACCAAGATCATGGATGAAAACCTTGAATAGAACTCATCAAATCTCTCCCCCCTAGGGCACGGTCATCAAGAGACATAGAGTAAGAATTTTCATTTGGATTAACTAACATGGATTAGAGTATATAGACATACATGTCACCTGATCTACATGAGCATACATGACAACATATGAACAAAACTCCTACCAAACCCATCCTCCTAGGTTCGGCCATAGCTAGTTTATTAGGAAGGAAATTTTTGATTACTACATGCTCTTGGATTTAGATAGTATGCATGATTATAAGAACATAGGAAGTGGTTTCAACATCATAGGATTTTTCTAGAATTAGTTATAGATTTTCAAAGTTCTAGATCTAGAAATGGGAAAATATGATTCATGGCATAAACATGAAAAACAATTGAATATGAAAGCTTAGATGATCAAGGAGTTGAGCTTTTACCTCTTGAAGATTGAAGACATGAAGAAAATGATCAACCAACACTTATATAAAATCTGGACAGTTTGAGGGTGTGTTGGTTTTGTGAGTATATCTCATGATCTACTCATCCAAAAATTACAAACTTTGGCTTATTGGAAATATAAGAAGAAAAGGAACAACTTTTATGTTGAAGGTTTCATTTGGTTCGGATCATAACAGGGGTAAAAATAGGCTTCTTTCTGCTGTCTCGTATGGATCTGAGGATTCTGGGCAGTTTCTGTATTTTGGTCATAACTCTCAACTTTCTCATCCGTTTTTGATTATCTTTAGGTCCTTGGAAAGAACAGAGAAATAGGAAAAACTTTCATGTTGAGAGTTTTCCTAGTTTCAGAGAGGAAGAGGGTCTTATTTTCGGTGCAAATTCTGCTAGTTTTAGGATATCAATGGTAGCTCATGTGTGTGCTAGAAGGAAAAAGGAGGAATGGAGAAGATGATGGATGAAGTGAGAAGCTTGGAGAATGTTCAAGAAACACTTGACTCATCCAAGTTTATGAGCCAACCATGGGCCTTGCGAAATTTGGGCTTGGAAGCCCACTTAAGCCCATTTGATTTTGTCCATTGAAAATGCTTAAGACATAAACTATGTCATAGGAAACTTATATAAATGAATTGGCATCATGAAAATAATTTCAAGGGCATGGAATTTAGGCTCATTGCCGCAGCCCCCTAATGGGCTTGGAGCAAATATTCTGGCCCAATTCACTTAGAAAAGCATAGAAACTAACTTAGGGTCCAAAGTGAAATTAAGAGAAAGTTAAAGGACCAAAATGCAATTTCCCTAGAAATTGTCATCATGACTAGTGACTCCATCCATGACATCATCCACATGGCCTTGTCATTTGTGACTCATGGATATTATCCGTTAGCGGTTCCCGGAAATCCCATAATCTGCTCTGCCGTTTACCCGATTAAATACGATGCCCGGATAAAATATAAGATTTCACTTTTTAGTGAAATAATTCTAAAAATACACTATCGTAGGAAATAAAATAAAAATCTTAAGTTTTTTGTTCACGAGTTAAAATTAGGTCTTCTGGTCAGTATAAATATACTGTCAGTGAAAATAGCGGCCGGGATTCGCCCATCGTTTCAACATAAATTTTAATCGTAGCTTTCTACGTTCAAGTAGAATTGAGTGGTAACCTCCGTTTGTTTGAAATAATTTTCTAATACTCAAATAAATATATAAACAGTATCACATTCATTGTCGAAAAAGAAAACCGCGGAAAATCGGGGTGTTACATTACTACCCCTTTTTTTTAAAAATTCGTCATCGAAATTTCGTGACTCGAAAAACAACAGGATTTCCTAATCCCAAATCTTACTCTCACAAGAAAGAATACAGAAGAATTTGATCAATCTGAAAAGAATATAGGAATATCCTGTGCATAAAAGATTCTTTAATTGGTTCGTGAGTGTAAAAATGCATAGCTAATACATATTTACAACCATGACTCTAATTAAAGTTCCTTTTTTCACAAGAACTTCCAGTGGATTAGAAAATCAAAGATAAACAGTTCCGAACTCCAAGGGAATTTATTCTTCGTATAGGAAATTTACAAAACGACAATTTTTCAAAAGGAGAACCGTCTGGCCAAAAATCAGATTGGATCACATTTACCAAAAGTAAAAGTGATTAGACTAAGTTTCATTAAGAAACCTCCATTATCAAGAAATCGTTTGGGTTATAGGGTTATAACACAAGAAATAGTCATAACAAATCTTTCAATAGCATATGAATTTTCACCTCATCGAGCCAACTCGCACTTAGGTAACTTCGCGATAACTCTTCTCACGTAGGAACTGTAACACTTGTCAAGTAATGGACCAAGAATTCCATTTAACTTGGCAAACTTCGTAGACGATATTCTACCCGACACGATGGAGATTTGACAGAATCTAAAAACTAGATCAATCAAAACTCAACATCCTATTATATACTAAACATGAGTTCTTACAAGGCCTCAACCTGATTAGAACCCATAAAAACATACATACTTGTGTGTCAACACACATTGTTTCAACAAGGAAACAATTCAAACAAGACCTAACCAGAGATCACACAACAAAACATAACAGACGTATTCCCCAACATTCTCGAAAGACTCGACCAGCTCTGATACCACTTATGTGACACCCTAACTTGGGTTATCACATGATTACCCGTTTGCGGAAAATAAAATCATAATTTCGTTCGTTGCTTCCGGAAAATAAAGTTTTCTCAACGTTTATCTTAAACAAAATGTGGCGATAAAATTTTTTCTTTTCAACTTCGTCATAACAATGATGAACACATAAACACACTTACATATATCAATATATATATATAAGTCATACAACTAGATTGTATCATATGTTTCACACTTAAACATTTAAAATGAAAAGACTATTCCCAAAACATAACTTAACTTAAACCTAAGCTGGTCAATCACTACAACAAAAAGAAGCAGCATCAGCATGCCCCAAACTAAACATTCTTCTCCTTGTAGATGCCATAGTCCTTAAGAGGTTCATCTGAATTCCACCACATAGAACCCAGAAAAGAAACCACAAATAAAACATGCAAGAGTGAGAAACCGACATTTGGACATAACACGATAGCCACATGCACGACACAACAAAAAAAAAAACACATATACGTACCCATATACATATTTGTGATCTCATAAACATTAACATCAAAGCATAATGGGTTTCACACCCCAAACAACATCTTTTGAAAATATGCATGAACACTTCATATACATCATCTAACGTTTTCACTTAATCTCATGAGATATCCCGACCTCGTGTTTGAGTTGATCAGACTCCCGGCACGTAGCCACAGACATATAGTCACAGGCCCACGTCCGAAACCCATCACACACTGTCCAACATCGTGGCACAGTGATAACATCGTGAATGGGGTTCCATTGTCCCTCCGGCACAATGAAAACTTCATGGAATGAAATACCTGACGCCGCAAGATAATCATATATCGTATTGTGGCACGTCTGCCACATGCATGCTCGAAAACATATTTCTTTCAACACTGCTCTTTGTGTTATATCTTTCCTTGGCAAAGCTCAACGGCTTTAGACCAAATATCGTTTTAACATCTTTAAAATCATTTATTAACAACACAGGACCTCAAAGTCCGAGTGCTCAATCACGAAACCCCTACACCGATGCACCAGCCTTAGGTTCGTGGTAATAGAAAACATTTTAAATGTTTTATCTCTTTTAGGTAGCTATCCAGTCTACCAGGTAGCTATCCAGTCTACCATACACCGAACCTTAATATCCCGACGTCTCGGTTATTAAGTTCAAATCTTTTAATATATCATCCAAGTCAAAACTTGATTTTGGAAAACACATTAAGTGGAAATATTTCTATCATAAAAATACCGGTTACCGAAAAATGTCATATTCAGAAAAGAGGGTCCCAGAGGTTTTAAGTTCATCAAAAATATGAGCTCCCATTTCTAAAATACTTGCCGTTGTCGGTTTTCCAAATTGCCGTTGTTAAATCATTTTAAAGTATTTTAAGGAAAAACTTATCTGTTTCCGCTTAAACAATTTTCTAAATTCACGGTTGAGTTATTTTCGCATATTAATTTCACAAAATATCTTTTTATAATATTGCGGAATATCTTATGTAAAAATTAGCAGTAGTAAAATATTTTCACGGTTGCGCCCCCTCTACGACTCATAAATCACCTTTTTATAAATAAATAATTAAAATAATAAGATTTCTCAAATACTTATCATTTCTCCCAAATAATATTTTCCACAAACATTATATCCCAACATTTCCCATAAAACATTGAATATAATATACACAGCTTATTAAAGCTTTTATCTCATTAATCGGTTGTGCACTGACCACTGTCAGGCCTCACAAACAACATTCAACATCATCATCATAATTATATTACTAGCAAATCATGCATCACAGCAATATAATATACAACTGCAGATAATTAAATCAATTAAAAGCAGAGAAACAACCGAAACTCAGATAAACCACTTACAGCTATAAACACATAGCTGAGTAAAATAAATCAGAAAACACCACAGCCACATAGATAAACATATATGGACCCCAAACAAAGTACACATGGCCATCCGAATGATCCCTCAAGTAACCCGTCTTACGTCTCGAAGCTCCTCAGTGAAATTAAAAGAACTCTGTCGGTTGTCGGAAACCCTCGTATGCCGTAAAACAATTAACCTTCAATCAACACAACCAAACAATCCCTTAATCAAACAATTAAAACATCACTAATACACCTATATAGGTCACGGCCTAATAGGGTTTAGTTGCTAAACCAATTCCACAATCTCCTAAGTGATGGATTAAGGATCCTAATATACTAAAGATAATGGATTAAGACTAAACAACAAAGTTAAGAATCAAATCTTCCTAACTCATGATCATGTATGATTCGGCCATGATAAGTCCATAGGGTTAGGGATTTTTGTTTGACAAATCAACTTGGATTTATTAAGCATACATACTAATAGGATGATTACCAAGATCATGGATGAAAACCTTGAATAGAACTCATCAAATCTCTCCCCCCTAGGGCACGGTCATCAAGAGACATAGAGTAAGAATTTTCATTTGGATTAACTAACATGGATTAGAGTATATAGACATACATGTCACCTGATCTACATGAGCATACATGACAACATATGAACAAAACTCCTACCAAACCCATCCTCCTAGGTTCGGCCATAGCTAGTTTATTAGGAAGGAAATTTTTGATTACTACATGCTCTTGGATTTAGATAGTATGCATGATTATAAGAACATAGGAAGTGGTTTCAACATCATAGGATTTTTCTAGAATTAGTTTATAGATTTTCAAAGTTCTAGATCTAGAAATGGGAAAATATGATTCATGGCATAAACATGAAAAACAATTGAATATGAAAGCTTAGATGATCAAGGAGTTGAGCTTTTACCTCTTGAAGATTGAAGACATGAAGAAAATGATCAACCAACACTTATATAAAATCTGGACAGTTTGAGGGTGTGTTGGTTTTGTGAGTATATCTCATGATCTACTCATCCAAAAATTACAAACTTTGGCTTATTGGAAATATAAGAAGAAAAGGAACAACTTTTATGTTGAAGGTTTCATTTGGTTCGGATCATAACAGGGGTAAAAATAGGCTTCTTTCTGCTGTCTCGTATGGATCTGAGGATTCTGGGCAGTTTCTGTATTTTGGTCATAACTCTCAACTTTCTCATCCGTTTTTGATTATCTTTAGGTCCTTGGAAAGAACAGAGAAATAGGAAAAACTTTCATGTTGAGAGTTTTCCTAGTTTCAGAGAGGAAGAGGGTCTTATTTTCGGTGCAAATTCTGCTAGTTTTAGGATATCAATGGTAGCTCATGTGTGTGCTAGAAGGAAAAAGGAGGAATGGAGAAGATGATGGATGAAGTGAGAAGCTTGGAGAATGTTCAAGAAACACTTGACTCATCCAAGTTTATGAGCCAACCATGGGCCTTGCGAAATTTGGGCTTGGAAGCCCACTTAAGCCCATTTGATTTTGTCCATTGAAAATGCTTAAGACATAAACTATGTCATAGGAAACTTATATAAATGAATTGGCATCATGAAAATAATTTCCTGGGCATGGTATTTAGGCTCATGGCCGCAGCCCCCTAATGGGCTTGGAGCAAATATTCTGGCCCAATTCACTTAGAAAAGCATAGAAACTAACTTAGGGTCCAAAGTGAAATTAAGAGAAAGTTAAAGGACCAAAATGCAATTTCCCTAGAAATTGTCATCATGACTAGTGACTCCATCCATGACATCATCCACATGGCCTTGTCATTTGTGACTCATGGATATTATCCGTTAGCGGTTCCCGGAAATCCCGTAATCTGCTCCGTCGTTTACCCGATTAAATACGACGCCCGGATAAAATATAAGATTTCACTTTTTAGTGAAATAATTCTAAAAATACACTATCGTAGGAAATAAAATAAAAATCTTAAGTTTTTCGTTCACGAGTTAAAATTAGGTCTTCTGGTCAGTATAAATATACTGTCAGTGAAAATAGTGGACCGGGATTCGCCCGTCGTTTCAACATAAATTTTAATCGTAGCTTTCTACGTTCAAGTAGAATTGAGTGGTAACCCCCGTTTATTTAAAATAATTTTCTAAAACTCAAATAAATATATAAACAGTATCACATTCATTGTCGAAAAAGAAAACAGCGAAAAATCGGGGTGTTACATCGAATACCCTGAGGGCCCGTTTGGTGGCCAGGATAAAGTGAACAGGATATGATAAGCTATCATATCCAACTTTAATCCTTAGTTTGGTGAATCAATAGGATAGGATAGCCTATCCTATCAGCTTATCCTATCCTGTCACTTAGTTAAATTTCTTATCCTACGGGTGGGGCTGGGTTAGAAGAGAATAGGATAGGATAACAAAATTTTTCCCCTTCAGCCCTCCATCAGAACGTTCACCCTCTCTCCCCTTGATACCAGAAAGCTTCTTCTTCGTTACCTCCACGAGTCCAAAACATACCTCCTCCTCCGCACCACTCACCACACCGGAGCGCCGCCATCGTGTCGTCCAGATCTGCTCCGAGGCCAATCCATTCTTTACGAACATCCAGCCGTGTGGACCACCGCACATCATCCCAGAGCCACCGACCGGCACCGCCCTCACGAGCTCCGGCAGCCGTTCAGATCTGCTTCGTTCCTACGCGACCACCGCCCCTCACGAGCTCCATTCTCGCCGCAGTTCAGATCTTCTTTGTTTCCACGCAACCGCCTCACAAACCCACCTCACGAGCTCCATCCTTGCCGCTGTCCAGATTTGCTGTGTCCAGAGGAAGAAGACATGCTGTGTTTATGCCCTGTTGTTGTTCATGGGTTGATGTATGTTTTGATAGGAAGAAGATGGGTTGTTCTATGTTTTGCTTTTTCAGACTTCTATAACAATTTTCTGGTTGAGCTCGAGTTTCAGAAGAAGAAGACAATCTTTTCTGCTTTTTTAATTTAGGTTTCCAGAAATTTAATTGTTGATTTGTTAAATATGGTCATCCGGAGGATTAATGCAGAGGCATATTGGGACTGCATCTTGGTTATTGATGAGGGTAATTTTGACATTTAAATCATATCCATTTATTATCCGATTGGATATCTATTGTGTATCAAACATAGGATATGACAAGACCTTACCAGATCCATATCCTATCCTACTCTTATCCAATCTGTTATCCTATCCATCCTTATCCTATCCTGACCACCAAACGAGCCCTGAAGTTAAAATTACAAAGGATTAGAATCCTAGCTGTTTCCATCTCTGTTCTAAAACACCCATTTATTGCTTTTATTACTTTCATGCACTTTATAATCACTATTCTGAAACTCTATTACTCCATTTACTTTATATGCTTAAAATAACTCTTTACTTTATTAAGCTAAGTAGAAAAGGTTAAAACTCGAATTTATATTCAGATCATTTAAATCCTCGTGGGAACGATCTTTACTCACTCTTTATTACTTGTTTGACTATGTATACTTGCACATCACAACTTTTTGGACAACAAGTTTTTGGCGCCGTTGCCGGGGATTTACAATGGTGTTGAATATTTAAATTCTTTTGTTAACTTTTTCTATTTAGCTAGTACCGAAAACTGTGTGCACTTTGCTCAGCAGCAGGGTTATATCTTCATGCGCAGCAAGGGTACACCTGAGTTTCAAATAAATTTGGAAGAAAATGCCAAAAACAGCATTGAAGGCCAGAGAAGACTGAACCTAATAATGAAAGAAATGGTGAAAAAGGAAATCATCAAATGGCTTGATGCAAGAATAATCCAATCCAAAGAAAGGTGGAGTCTGGTTGAGGACATTAAACCAAGCGCTGCTGGGAGGCAGCCCAGCTTTATATCCTTTGTGTTAGTAGTTAATTTCAGTTAGTTAGTTTTAATCAATTTTAGTTAGTTTAGTAGTTTTTTATGTTTTGGTGTTAGTAGTTAGGGCTGTGTGTTTTAATTCTGTGTTTGTGAAGTGTGTCTGCCCCCACTTCTTCAAATGATTCATGATTAATGGAAAGTGGGAGGCCCTTTTGAAAAAGAAAAAAAAACATCTGAATGATTGAACTGTGTTTGCTGTCCATGTGCATCTGATGAAGAAAATGTGTTTAATTGTCCCTTAATGCATGCAAAACACTATAATGCCCTGATTTAATTCCTTCCCCACACAACATCCCTAGCTTGAAATGAACTTAAAAGAAAGGACTTCATTCGAATTCACCAATCAATTGGGGGAATTGGGTTGCACTGACCCTTGTCCAAAGAAGAGAGGGTCAGGTCTGAATTAGATTGCAACCTAAGTTGAGGGGTGAGTGAGTCTGAATGTGATGCTGCAGCACTCTACAGCATTAATCCTGTGAGCTTTTGGGCTTCAACATATTCTTTCGTCATGCATTCCATTCATGTATTTTCTCTGCAGAACTTGCCTTATTTTTGTGATTGATTGCACATTTCACTGTTGCACACAAATTGGCTTGAGGCACTTTTGTTGATTTAGATACTGAAACTTAAAAGGCCAACCCTCAAGTATTACCCTTTGTGAACCCCTTTGAGCCTGGGCCCCTCTTTCTGTTTTAAACCACATTACAAACCAATCTCCATGAAAAAAAAAACAATGTAATACCCTTTTAGGTGGAGTTTGAGAATTTTGGTAAAATAACTTGAAATGTGGGTCCTTACCAAAATGGTTGAGGACAACCATTAATATAAGTTTGGGGGGTACATATACAACAAAAGGAGAAAAAGGAAAGGTACCAAAAGAACAATGTGAAATCTGTAAACTACAGAAATACTGCAGAGTGTGTTACACTCAATTTGCCTTGCCTTTCCTTCCTCTATTCTGATTTTAAAAAAAATGAAAAAAAAATACCCCTCCTTGTCATTAGAAATGTGGGCAGAAAGACATAAATGCCTAAGTTTGGGGGGTGGGTGATTTGGACAAGAGATCTTGAACTCCACCTAAGTTAGCTACTGTCCCAAAAATTCCATACCTGAACCTCAGCCCCATTACATCCAATAAAGTCCTCTTGCTGTGTGCAATTTGTGTTTGTGCTTTTGGTTGTTAGAAATTTGTCAAGCCTATGATAGAATGGCATATGAATGATGATTGAGTGAAACACCAACAAGAACATAAAGCTGAGTGAAAAGAGTGATGTAACAAATTCAAAAGTGTGTTAAGTCCCTTTTCTTAGGAAGATAATCTGGTGAGTCCTCACCCTTGCATCCAAAGGATAATAAGAAAATGCACCTAAGACTCTATTGATAGGTGGTTTGGTTGGAGTCTCTTTGATGAAGCTGAATTGAGAATAAAGGGAAATCACACACACACACACACTTTGGAAGGTGATTGAGAATGAGGTATTTTTGTGCTGAGCTTGTCTTTGAAAAAAAAATGCATCTGAAGACTGCCATGAGCTTTGCTTATCCTGTTCTGAGTTTGTTCTTAGTTTGCTCATGCTTTTGAGTGTCATTACTTGAGGACAAGCAATGGTTCAAGTTTGGGGGTGTGATAACTCATAGAAATAAGAGTTATTACTATCCTTTTAGCTTTATCATTGTTCTTGTTTTGATCAATTTTGGAAAAGAAATTCAAGTTTTGCCTTATTTAGTAAATATCTGTGTTGAATTGTTAAAATGCTGAAAAAGCTGTGAAATCTGAATTGTTTTTGCTGAAGGTTTGTTTGAGTTTTGAGCAGGATTTAGAAGTGAAATTACTGCAGGAGTTGCTCTGGAATGTTATGGATTGCTGCAGCGTCTGGGAAGAGAACTACTACAAGACAAAAGAATTGCCAGCTCAGCACACCTTCACTACAGGACAAAGAACCTGCTGCGCTGTCCCAAAACGAGGAAAGAGAAAATGCAAGGCAGCAGCTGTGTGTACTAGGGGAATGGGCCAAAGAATATTTTATTAATTGTTGAATTTTGTAAAGCCCAAAAGTGCATGAGAGAGAGGATAGGAAACCCTATTTTGGGGACACTAGTACAAATAGGGTAGGTCAGCCTCCTTTTTTAGGGGGGCTGGTACAGCAGCCTCCATTTTCTTCTCTGTCTTCTCTGTAATTACCCTTAACTTTTATGCCTTCATTTCCTATTTGATTAATTTGTGTTGTCTTTAAGCTCATTATGAGCTAATTTCCCTTAGTTAGGATTCTATGAATTTGTAATTGATACTTAAGGGTGATTTATGCAGATGGATTTTATTCATTTTCTTCTTCTCTGTTTGAAAGCTTAATTTCATTTTAGACTGATCAACTAATTTGGAATACTAGCTAGTTGGGTTTGGAAAAACTTAATTACTGGACTTGTTTAGAGGATAAAGATTAAACAATTAATTGGAAAATTAATTGTGTTGAATGAGCTAGGAATAGCCTTCAAGTCTTTAAGTAGCTGGACATATTTATCTGATAACTGAGGGAAATTAATATGAACTTAGGAATAAGAAGCGTTTAATGAACTCAGTTTTACTGCTGGAAAGCAAACTTTAATTCATGGACTAAATGCTGTAGCATCCTGAAGCATCGAATACCCTGAAGTTAAGATTACAAAGGAATAGAATCCTAGCTGTTTCCATCTCTGTTCTAAAACACCCATTTATTGCTTTTATTACTTTTATGCACTTTATAATAACTGTTCTGAAACTCTATTACTCCATTTACTTTATATGCTTAAAATAACTCTTTACTTTATTAAGCTAAGTAGAAAAGGTTAAAACTAGAATTTATATTCAAATCATTTAAATCCTTGTGGGAACGATCTTTACTCACTCTCTATTACTTGTTTGGCTGTGTATACTTGCACATCACAACTTTTTGGACAACAATTTTTTGGCGCCGTTGACGGGGATTAGCAATGATGTTATTTTCACAGTTTTTAGATTGATATTTTTGTTTACTTAAGAATCTGAATTTTTAGTATATTGTGTACAGCATCAAGTACCTTACCTTGCCTTAAAATGGAAACCGAGATCTTTGCATTATCATCTCAATTGGCTTCTATCACTTATATGGTGAAGAACCTCACCACCGTAAGCACGGCAGCAACTCAACCAATGATGATAAAACATGTTATGCCTAAGCCTCCTATGGCACAAGTTAATTCTATTTCTTGTGTCTACTGTGAGGGAGGACATTTGTTTGAAGAGTGCCCGAGCAACCCAGTTTCTGTGAACTATATGGGGAATAACACTTGGGGCAACAATCCTTATTCTAATTCATACAATCCAGGATTTCCACCTCAAGGTCATCAAGCTCAATATTATGGCCAAGAAACTCAGCAAAGTTTGCCAACAAACCAAGAAACATCACTTGAAGCTGTACTTAAAGCCTTCATGATAGAAACGAAAGCTCAGCTTTAGAGTCAGGATGCAGCAATGAGGAATCTAGAAAATCAGATTGGACAATTGGTTACTGCATTGAGTTTAGGACAAAATGGCACACTGGCCACCATCACAGAGACACCCAAGCCTAATGAAATAGGGCACTGCAAGACAATAATCCACGGAAATGGGAAAGAAGTCCTTACTTCAGTAGGGTATGAGGGAGATACATGTTCCTATAGAGTTAAAAGCAAGGTCTAGAATGAAGAATCTGAGTTTAAAAAGAGTGATGTAGTTATTGTAGAATCTTCTGAACATACTGCAGCAAAGAAAACTCAGCTGAAAAATTCTGCAGAAACTTCTGAAAAATCTGAAGAAATGTATTTACCCAAATTTGTACCGGAGAGGCCTTCGCTACCTTTCTCCCAAAGATTGAAGAGGCAACTCAAACATATGATGAGTAAGATGAGGTGGCCATTACCAAAGAGGTCAAAGACTCGGGAAAGAAAACACTCGGGCAAATGGCTCAATCTGCTCAGAGGAGGATCTACTTATGCCTGGCCCAACTGTGAAGAATTTATGCACCCAGGATGTTGCAGCATGCGACAGCAACAGAATAAGGGATGTTTTCTCTTTTACCTTTTTTTTTTTTTTTTTGCTGTTTTGGAAGTTTCTGTTATTTTTTTATGTTGCACTTTTCTCTTTATTACTGTAGTTTATGTTCTGTTTGGCTGTCATGGCCAGGCCGTGACAGCTTCTATCTTGTTTACTTCTTGCACTGGAGGGCTGTCACGGCCATGATGGCTGTCACGGCCAGGTCGTGATGTCTGTCACGGCCATGATGGCTGTCACGGCTAGGCCGTGACAGCTTCTGACTTGCACTTTCTTCTTTTTCTTCAGTCTCATGCGATCACGGCCGTGATGGTGGTCACACCCAGGCCGTGATGGTCTCTACTTTGCTCATTTTCCTTGCTTTTCAAGCTCCTTCTTCATGCAAACTCTGAATCAACTGGATTTGAGCATTTTAATGATTAATTCCTGCACACAAACACCACAGAACCACCTTACCCGTTCCTAAGGGAAAAACTAACAAATATAAAAATAAAAATGCCTAATCTACATGAAAATGCATGCAAAATGATGAAGAAATATGAGGTGAAACCACACTCATCAAACTACCCCAAGCTTAAGATTTTGCTTGTCCTCATGGAATAACCAAGGCCAGACAAGATAAACAATTAGAGCATGGACAGTGAACCAAGAACCCGAGTAACAAATCCAAGTAACAGACATATCCAAATAAGTAACCAAGAGACAATCAATTTTCAAGTCCAATAGAAGCTTAGGTTCCCTAAATTCATGCTTCTCGCTAATTTTGGGCACTCTTCTCACCTTACTCAAGTATTTAGGGACATATAACAATTCGCTCAATCTCCTCAAGGAAAGCACCCTACCATAAGCTTGACTATTAACCAAAATCTCTACTTTATTAATGAAAGCACATAAGAATCAAGAGGTCTTTTATTTTAGTTGTAATGGGGCCATGGGATTAATCGTTAGGTGGGGAAACCAAGAAATGGAAAATTCAAGAAGGCTAGCAAAATAAAAATAAAAATGCAAAGCACGACAACCTTCTAAAATACCTTTTTGAGCTTTAATTTCACTTTTCCACCTTTCTTTCTTTCTTTTTTTCATTTTATTTCTCACTTTCTTTTTCTCACCCCCTTCTCCATTTTATATATATATATATATATATATATATATTTTTAACTTTTCGTCAATTTAGAGAAGGGGAGATTTACAATTCAAGAGAAACATTTATTTATTTTTCTTTCTATTTCATCCCACAATTTTTACAAACTACCATTTTGCCCTTTTTTCAATACTTTAAAAGGATGCCATACCATGCATCATTCATCAAAAACAATCAAGGTACCAAGAAAAGCATTTTATTTTCTATTAGGCTCAAAATTGGGCAACTAAGGGGTAGCACTTAATCAGTCAAAGCTCAGAAGGCCAGAAAAATACCTAATGCCTCAATCGTTTTCAAATATATTTTAAAAAATTTCTAAGTTTCAAAACGGTTTCAAGTCAAGTTCTAGAGAATACAATCCATGAGGAAGAAAACACTCAATCACAAGGAATGGGGTAAATTTGGAGAATACCCCTTTTAGGCTCAAAAATCTCTAGAATTTTAATTTTAGCCTATCACAAGAATACAAAAATTGGGTTAAAAAATTCACTGTCTCAATTCATTTGGCACAGAGTTCTCACAATTGGATGCAATTTCTAAACAAGGGGCAATCTAATTATGTGATCATGCAAAACTACACATGAATGCAATATGAAGAATGCAATATGCAAAAATAATACCCCTACCGCAAGCTTAAAAACTTACATTGTCCCCAATGTAAATAATCAAGTCGGAGAGAGAAGAAAAATGGAACAACTCACCTTGGTGGTGTTGGGTGCTGTGTGCTGTGTGAATTAACCAGAAAGTGAGGGTGATTTTTTTTTTTAAACTGCAACTGGCTGCGTCACAACCGTGAACATATTCATGGCTGGGCCGTGATCGATTTTGGTTGTGTGGTCCTTTCTGCATCACGCCCGTGATGGTTATCACGGCTGGGCCGTGACCTTTTCTAGTCTTTTGCTTGTCCTTGTCACGGCCATGACACTAGTCACAACTAGGCCGTGATCTTTACTGCCTTCTTTTTTCATGTCTTTTTGCTCTTCATGCCTTCCAACCTGCAATTACTTGGCAAAACCATCAACAATGATCTTTCTCCTCTAATCTTCTCAAATTATTGAAAACAAAAATCAAAAACAAAATAGCAAGGGAAAGAAAGCTTGGGTTGCCTCCCAAGAATCGCTTATTTATGGTCTTAAGCTTGACCATAGTCCCTTCAATCATCCAGGATCAGCTGGGCTTGGAAGTGAAAGAACACCTCTCTTCCAAGGAAGTCCTTCAAAGAGCCTATTTTGTTCATATGGCCACTAGCGCTTTCGCTTTGCTCTTTTCACTCTGAGTCTCATGGCCTTACTTCCTCTTGGCGGAAGTTTTAACTCCACATGTTGAGCAACTACCGGTTCATCTTTATTCGATACATCATTTGTCATGCAAAGTTTGGGAGTTGCTTCCATGTTAAGCTCTTCTTTCACCTCCAGAGGCATTATCTCAATCCTGCACACATGATTCTCAAAAGGAGGGTTGTTATATGAGTTAGTCAAATCAAAATCTGCCCTACCTTCATCTACATTCAAAGAGAGCTTACCATTTTTTACATCTATTATTGCTCCAGCTGTGGCCAAGAATGATAGGGAATTTAGAATTCCCGTTCATATCCAACACCATGAAATCAGTAGGAATGAAAAGTTTCCCTACCTTTATGGGGACATTCTCTAGTATGCCTAGAGGGGTTTTAGTTGAACCATCCGCAAATTGTAAAGAGAACTTGGATGGACTCAATTCTTTGGTTCCTAACCTCTCAAAGATGGCAAGTGGCATCAAACTCGCACTAGCCCCTAAGTCACATAAGGCATGATCTATTTTAACTCCTCCAATTGAGCAAGCAATAAAGAAACTTCCTGGATCTTTTAGTTTAGGAGGCATATTAGTTTTTATCATTTCATCGCGCTCCTCAATTAAGCTCTTAGTCTCTTTTTCTACTTGCTTTTTCTTGACTAGCCTTTGTGGGAAAGGTATTGGGGGTTGGTAAGGTGGTGGAGAGATATACTTTAGTTTAATCTCTTCTTGTTCACTCATGTCCACCTCACATTCCATGCCCTTTTCAACTACCCCAAGCTTATCATCCCTCAAGTATATAGCATCACATTGCTTACTGGGATTAACTTCGGGTTGTCCTGGAAAAGTACCATTAGTCCTAGAAGATGTACTAGCTTGTTGGGCAATTTGTGTCTCTAGCATCTTATTGTGAATAGCTAAGTTATCTACCTTAGAAGCTAGTTCCTTAATGGCTTCGCCCATAGCCCTACCATGTTGCCTAAACTCTTCATTTTGCTTTGTTTGAGTTTCAACAAAAATTTCCAAAAGAGACTCAAGTTTAAAATTTTGTACCTGAGGATACCCCGATGCAGGTTTCATATTACCTTGGCCTTCTTGGAATTCGTGGTTCAACGTGTTGTTGTAGTTCCGGTAGGAGAGATAAGGGCTATTCTTCCTTCCTTGGTTGTAAGAGTTTGGGGGAACATAGTTTGGCAACTTCGGGTTTGTGTCATAAAAATTGTGACATGAATTCACTTGTTCACCCGAAGCGCCTTTTGCAGGAGCACTACCATGTGGGCACTCCATGAAGTCATGTCCCTGCATTCCACAAATCTCACAAGCAACATTAGTAGCACCTATTGAACTCACATTAGCTTTTTCAAGAATATCAAAGTGCTTACTCAATGAATCAAATTTAGACAATATCAATTCCGTACCACCTACATCAAACTTACCTCCCGAAAGCTTTTTCGGGTTATTACATCTTTCTGAACCCCATTGGTGATAGTTGGTGGCAAAGTTCTCAATGATCTCAAATGCTTGAGTCAATGGTCTATTCATCAATGCTCCACCAGTTGCGGAGTCAAGTGACACCTTCGAAGAATAGTCCAATCCATTGTAGAAGGTATGCACTAAAAGCCACTTCTCAATCCCATGATGTGGGCAAGACTCTAGCAATCCCTTGTAACGATCCCAAGCTTCGGATAAGCATTCTCCGTCCTTTTGGAAGAAGCCGGTAATCTGAGTTCGTAGGTAAGCAGTCTTGGATGGTGGAAAGAATTTTTCAAGAATGCCTGCTCCAGTTGGTCCCATTTTGACAAAGTATTGGCAGGCACTGATTTCAACCAAGCTTTTGCCCTTCCAGTCAGAGAGGAGGGGAATAACCTCAAGCGAATAGCATCAACCGGGGCACCTTGAATTCTTATTGCATCGGTGAATTCCAAGAATGTCTCCACATGATCAGTCGGGTCTTCTGAGGGTAATCCTCCAAACTGATGTTGCCTAATCATGCCAATTAACTGGGGCGGTATAGTGTAGTTCTCCGCCTCAATTTCTGGCCTAGCAATCCCAGTTCGAAAACCCCTAGCATTTGGGGTTGCGTAGTCCTTCAGTGGTCTGGTATCCGGTTGATCGGTCATGAGTTGAATGGGGATCAACTTTTCTCTCGCTCTTTGTCTTTGTAGTCTTCTACGTCTATGAAAAGTCCTTTCGATCTTAGGATCAACTTCAATAAGAGAAATAAAGGAGAAAAATCACCTGCAAAGAGAGAAATAGATACACTAGAAAAAGAAAAAAAAATAGTTCAGAAAAATCAATTTAAAAATTAAATTGAAATTCAAGAAAGCACAGTCCCCGGCAACGGCGCAAAAAACTTGATAGTGTGAGTCCGCAAGTGAACGGCTTCGTCGTCAAGTAATAAAAAGATCAAACCCACAGAGACCGTGATCTTAAATAACAATTAATTATTAAATTAATTAAACTAAACAAGAAAAAGATTTGGTTTTTGAAATAAGAATTAACAAACAAATCAAATATTTAAATCGCAATCAAACAGAATCGGAAAGTAAATCAAATCGGTTGTTTTTCAAATCAAAGGAGATTTCCAGGAATTGGGTTATCAACAAGACTGCTTATGCTACTAAATTGACTACCCCTCTTGTTAATTATCAAAACGCTTTGAAGGTGAATTTATCCTAATAAAGTTAATGTTCCCTCTCGAGACACAAGAACCGTGCCCAATTAAACCAACCCCTACTCTCGTGGTAATTGGACCCATTGAGTTTTGTGACAATTCAATGAACCCTCGAAGGACCGCTTCTAACCCTCGTGATTTAAGTCCTAAGTTCAATTCTTATGGATCCAATACCCAGGTTCACTTCTCAGTTCCTCCCTAGAATATCTAAGACATACAAATAGGTGATCAATCAATTCACATGGATGAAGCACAAATCCTAAAATTAAGCCTAAGGTAGCAGCCCCGATCTTCTATTTTCGAGCCTAAGAGTCCTATTTATAATGTATGTTAACTTGGGATTAAAGCTATTACAAATCAGATCAAAACAGAAAATCAGAATCCCAAAATTAACGAGTCACGGCCGTGATGCCTGTCACGGCCAGGCCGTGACAGCTTCTGTCATGTTTACTTCTTGCACTGTAGGGCTGTCACGGCCGTGATGGCTGTCACGGCCAGGCCGTGATGTTTGTCACGGCCATGATGACTGTCACGGCCAGGCCGTGACAGCTTCTGACTTGCACTTTCTTCTTTTTCTTCAGTCTCATGCGATCACGGCCGTGATGGTGGTCACACCCAGGCCGTGATGGTCTCTGCTTTGCTCATTTTCCTTGCTTTTCAAGCTCCATCTTCATGCAAACTCCGAATCAACTGGATTTGAGCATTTTAATGATTAATTCCTGCACACAAACACCACAGAACCACCTTATCCGTTCCTAAGGGAAAAACTAACAAATATAAAAATAAAAATGCCTAATCTACATGAAAATGCATGCAAAATGATGAAGAAATATGAGGCGAAATCACACTCATCATGTACTCTCACCGTGTCAACTTAGGCTTCTAACACATCATCAAAAACCGTCTCTTGAATAATCATATATATAAATATATATATCATACACATATCGTAACACTAAGCAGATATAATACATACGAGCATAACAGTCAATCAACCAAACATATCATCATATCTATATCAATAAATCCTAATTAGTGTTCGTATAACCTAGGGTATCGTCCTATTGTCGACAAACATACAATGACTAAACCCTAATTGCTACCATGAAGTAGTCACCAATAGGATTTAGCTATTGTCGATTACTTGACCACTAGTAGGGTTTGGGGGTACCCTACACACGCAGAATAACATATTGAACTATCCCGATGATAGTGGTTACTTTCTCCCCACCTTGTATAGACTCGTGAACTTCCTCGAGTCTCCAAAAATCACGTTCCTCTATCAATACCTCGCTGTCACGTGCACTTCGGGAGCTCCTCGATGGTCCGAAATGCCCTAACACAGAAACAACATGCATGCAACGTCATTAACCCTAATCTTGTTCGAAAACATGCAAGAACAAGGGAAAAGATGAAGAATGCTTATGTTGACGTTATTGACGTGTCGGCGTGTTAGGGATTTGAACTTACCTACAATGAATCACAAAATCGAATTTTTCAAATTTGAATCACGCGTTGTAACGATCACTCAAGTGTAGTCGGAATTGCGTTTCAATACTTCGTTCTTCCTAAACTCCATAGTCTCTCTCACTAGAATCATTCTTTCTCACTCTATCAAGCTCTGGACGCAAGGGAGAAAAAATGAAACTCGTCCAAATGAAAGAAGAAAACTTATGGGTGAAGCTCTCTGCTGAGCATGCTTGAGTGTGCCAGTACCCCACGCTCTAGCATGGGATTCCTCCATGCTAGAGCATGGCCTCCTATCCTGCCACGTGTCCATGCAACTGACATGTACACATCCACGCGTAACAACCTTCCACGTTTGAGAGTCCACCAACCCGCACGCTTGAGCGTTGGCATGCTCTAACATTAGGCTTCTCCATATTCAAACGTTGAGTTGCTGACGTGTTTTTCACGCGATTCTTTGCGTTTTGAGCTTGTTCTAAGGCCGATTCTCCCCAAATTTTAAACATAACTTCCTCAATATATAAGGAACATAATTAAGCCCTTAAAAATGCTAAATTTATGTCCTACACTATATTCAAGAAAATGGGGTGTTGCATTACTACCCCTTAAAATAAATTTGTCCTCGAAATTTAAATCGTACCTCAAAACATATGTGGATATTGCTGCCTTATATCTGTCTCTCTCTCCCAAGAAGCATCTTCGGTCACTGCATCCCAAATCACTTTTACTAATGCGATTTGCTTTCCGTGGAGTTCTTTAATCCTTCGATCCATAAACCGTACAAGCAACGTATCATACTCTAAACTCTCTCTTATCTGGATTGATTCGGGCTCTAATTTGGGCGATGGATCAAGATGGTACTTTATAAGATAGGAAACATGAAGAACATCATGGATGTTGGATAAATTGGGAGGTAAGGCTATTTGATATGCAACTAGAACAATTCGGCGAAGAATTTGAAATGGTCCGATGAATCGAGGGGTAAGCTTTCTGGATTTTATTGCCCTGCCAATTCTAGTTCTTAGAGTGACTCTTATGAACACATTGTCTCCTTCCTGGAACTCCAAAGGTCTCCTCCTCTTGTTGCTGTAGTTCTTCTGGCTATCTCTTGCAGCTTTCATATTCTGCCGGATTTTCCTTACTTGCTCTTTTGTTTGTTGCACCACCTCTGGTCCCAAAACCTGATTCTCTCCCGTCTCATACCAATAGAGTGGTGTCCTACACTTTTTTTTTCCCAATACAATGCTTCATATGGAGCCATGCCAATATTTGAATGGAAACTATTGTTGTATGTAAACTCAATCAATGGAAGTAAATCGACCCAACTTCCGGTGTGTTCCAAAACACACGCTCTTAATAAATCCTCCAATGATTGAATGGTTCTTTTAGTATGACCATCCGTCTGCGGATGATAAGCCAAACTCATTCTCAATTTAGTTCCCATAACACTATTTAAGCTCTGCCAAAACCTTGAAGTGAATCTTGGATTCCTGTCTAAACTTATACTCGAAGGTGCTCCATGCAGTCTCACAATTTCCTTGATGTAAATCTGGGTTAACTTTTCCATTGAATACCTTTGATTGATAGGCAAGAAATGAGCACATTTTGTTAATCTAACAATGATAACCCAAAATGCCTCACACCTTTTTTGCATTCTTGGCAATCCTATCACAAGGTAAACAAACAATGCAAAAATAACCCCATTACACTCCAAACCAAAAACGCGCAACAAGGGGGGGAAATTAAAGAATGCATACAACAGATCTGGTGGTGGCGCGATGGTGGCTCGCTGAGGAGGAGGAGATGGTGGCACGACTATGGCTCCCGGAGGAGAAAGGAGAAAGGAGAAAAGAGAAGGAGAAATAGAAAGGATATGGTGGCATGACTGTGATAGAGAAAGGGACATAGGTGCACGGTGGGCTGGGGAGGACAGAGGTGGTGCTCGGTGGTGGCTGGGGAGGACAGAGGTTTTCATTAAGAACATAGAAGAGAAAAGAGAGAAAGAAAAGGGAAAGTGGGGAAGAAAAGTGTGTTAAGTCTCTAAAATGTCTGCGTGCATTTTTCCTAAGTTTTGATGAAAACTAAACATTGGGTAATGATTTAATTAACCTATTTTGTGGTTGCTAACCTGTCTACTTAGTGTACAGATCAGAAGATTACAAAACTCACCTGTCTGTCTACCTAAGTCTCACCTGTCTGTAGTAACCAAGAAGTCAACCTGTCTGCTGACTAGGATTGTTGATTATGTGCAAACTAACTTTACAACCTGTCTATACCCTTCAACTTGTCTAAGGTTCTTCGTTAAAGGAACTCGAAGTACAGGAAGCTTTTGCAAGCTGTCCCCTCATGAAGAATACTCTGAGAACTTTCTCACGCTTATCAAGAAACTCAGATGTGCTCTCTCTCAAGCAAACAAGGAAGTCAGAGATAAACTTCCAGTTAAAGAACATTTCCAACATGCTTTATTCCCTAGTACTTTCAGTCATTACACAAAAAGGGAAATGTACTCTGCAAAAGTACAAAAGCACTCTGCACAACTCTGAGTTGGGGTCTACACGATACATAAAGCTATTATCCCTCATGTTAGAGTACAACCAACGTCTTCATTGCATTAATGGCTGCCCAGAACGACTATATTGCATTTAATGAAGCTCTGCCTGAAGCCATAGTTGCAAGGAATGTCTCTAACGGATATTAAATGTTTGAAGGCTATAAATACAGAAGTCATTGAAGATGAACATCATCAGAGTTTTTACAAAGCATTAAAGAGCCATTACTCTGTTCATTTATTCATTCTGTATTCTTCAATCATTTGAAGTTATTACGCAGACTTTCCTAAAGCCTTATATTTAAACCACTCTCTGAGTGTTAGTGAAAGGTCTGTAAGTGTATTTATTACAAACAAAACTCTCAAACAAATCTGAGTGAGCCTGAAGAGGCTAGGTGTGCAAAGAATACTTGTGTTGGAGCCTGAAGAGGCTAGGTGTGCAAACAATACTTGGAGTCTGTAACCTGATCAGTTATAGTGGATAAATCTTGGTGCTGCCAAGGACTGGACGTAGCTCTTTGTGTTGAAGAGTGAACCAGGATAAATCTCCGTGTTAATCTCTCTTCCCTTAATCTCTTTAGTTGTTTAGATTATATATCTTCTGCTTTCTAACTAAGGGGTTAAAACTGCTTTTATCAAGACTGTTTCTGTTTTATACGTGTGTTGTTTTCTACAAAAACTACAACAGACAGGTGACCTGTCTGTGTAACCTTTTACACCCGTCTGTGCTTAGCTTCTGCATGCAAAAGTTTTTAACTTTATTTTAATTTCTGATAAACACAATTCAACCCCCCTTCTCGTGTTTATAGCTGTCTATTTCAAAGTGAAACCGATTAATTAATCTACAAGTTATCGATGGATATGGTTGTCGGTAATTAATGACCGATTCAAATCACTGACGGCTTATCCATCGGTATTCTCCAAAACACCTTACCGACGGATTTGGTCGTCGGTAACCTCATGCCATTATTTCGCATAAAAACGTGCCAATAGTACTGAGGGACTTGACCGTCGTAACTTGGCGCCATAATTTCGTGCAAAAGTACGGCAAGTGTACCAAGGGACTTACCGATGGAATAACTGTCTGTAAGGTTATCGACGACCATTACGTCGGTAAGTCTTTTGACTTTCTATATTCAACTTTATCGACGGCCTATCCGTCGGTAAATTCTTCCTTATCGATAGAATTGATGGCCGTCGATAAAAAACCGTTGGAAAACCCCTCTTTTCTTGTAGTGATATAATTTGCGGAAACAATTTTAAGACAACAAGATCATTAGGAATGATAATTATAAAATATTTAAAACATGTGATAGATATTATCATCTACTCATACATTTAGGGAACTAACTAATCTACTCCCATCTAGAGATGGCAACGGGGTGGGGTGGGCACGGGTAGCACTCCCCCCGCCCCGTACTCGCGGGGTGAAATCCGTACCCGTCCCCGCCCGTTACCCGCGCAGGTATCCTGCGCGCGGGTATCCAGGGGGTTTCACGGAAATCCACGGGTTTGCGGGTATCCGTGGATTATTTTTTCCAGAAAAAATATATGCTTTTTCTACTTGAAAAATTGCTAAAATATGCGTAATTCAATTTAAAATAACCATGTTCATACAAATAGATGTTACGAAAGTACCAAAGCATTATCCAATCACAAAAGTTACTAACAAAAGTAATCAAATACATTTGTTTTCTCCAAAAATAAAAGCTACAAAAGCTAGGATCCACTTGAAACACCATTGGAATATGTTTTCTCCTATTACCAAAGCTACAAAATCTAGGATCCACTTGAAGCAAACTTGGATTTTGAGAAATTAGGTTTAGCAATTAGTACATATATATAATAAAGGGCATTATAGTAATTTAAGTAACGGGTGTGGGTATCCGCGGGCACGGATAGTGTGATACCCGCCCCCGCCCCGTTTATAAACGGGTATTGAAATTACCCGTTTATTTTACCCGTGGATACCCGTTTAACTACCCGTCCCGTGCCCGTTGTGGATTTTATCTGCGGGTATCCGCGTGTACGGTTAAAATTGACATCCCTACTCCCAACAACTCTAAGGGTAGCAAACGAGGTATTGGACGGAAGATCGGAGCTCAAATATGTGGCTACACGAAGATGGCACCTTTCTTACTCCTGAGAGCTCGACCCTAACCCAAAAAATCACTATAATATAGTTGCCCAGAAAAAGAAAGAGATAGAGCTTTAAGATTCCACAATATTCTCACTATGATGCTTGAGATTGAGAAAAAAATGAATCAAAGGAAAAGAAAAAGAAAAATGAAACGACATGAAGGATGTGAGTGGGGAATTTAAAAAGAAGCTTCTTGTAAGTAGTATGAGAAGCTAAATAATAGCCCCATTCTAATTTTTTTTAAAAAATTAATGAAACAATGTTTCAATAAAGGGCAAGACTTAGATACAATTCTATACATACATTAGGTATGTTTTCCAATGACAATAGGACATGTATAACAACTAATTAATAAAAATATTACATGTGCAACAGCTGTTATACATGTCTTATTGTCATTGGAAAACAATACCTAATTACCCATGAAATTGTATCTAAGTTTTGTCTTTCAATAAATTAATAAAATGAAAATTTATATGCAAAAGAAAATAAAGTTGATAGGATTATTATTATTATTATTATTATTATTATTATTATTATTATTATTATTATTATTTATAATTTGCACTTTTATTTTATGATCCCCATTAATTTTGGGCCTTCAAAAAGAGTTATGTTATTTGAACACAAATTTTGGACACCGTATGTAACACCATATAAGTTTATCTCTATCTGTCACTTACTTTTTACTTTCTTTATATACACGTTTCTCGAAAATACAAAAAAAAAATGAGAAATGTTATTCTAACATCCCATTTGGGACAACTACATTGACAACTACGGTAATATAGCGCTACTGTAGCGCTACAGTACCGCAATTTTTTTTTTCTTTTTACAAATTTTGACTTTTAAAAAATAAATAAAAAATTTAGCTTTTTTTAATACTAACATTTTTGGTTAATTACGTGTAAATATATGGTTAATTCAATTCATTATATAGTTAATGGGTCATCCTAAAGCTTATAATTATTTTCCACAACCATGTAAATATTTGGTTAATCCTTTGAAAGTGGATGGTTAATTTAGTTATATAAATGGTTAATTCAGCATCCTGACACTTCCAAGTTTTTAAACATCACTTAAAAATATTTGGTTAATCCTTTGAAAATGGATGGCTAATTCAATTATATAAATGGCTAATTCAGTTATATAAATGGCTAATTCAGTTATATAACCATTTAAAAACTTGGATGTTTAAAAACTTGGAAGTGTTAGGATGCTGAATTAACCATTTATATAATTGCATTAACCATCCATTTTCAAAGGATTAACCAAATATTTTTAAGTGATGTTTAAAAACTTGAGTGTCAGGATGCTGAATTAACCATTTATATAACTGAATTAACAATTCATTTTCAAAGGATTAACCAAATATTTTTAAGTGATGGTTAAAAACTTGGAAGTGTGAGGATGCTTAATTAACCATTTATATAACTGAATTAACCATCCATTTTCAAAGGATTAACCAAATATTTACATGATTGTGGAAAATAATTGTAAGCTTTAGGATGACCCATTAATCATATAATGAAATGAATTAACCATATATTTACACGTAATTAACAAAAAATATTAATATTCAAAAAAACTATTTTTTTTTTTAAAATCAAAATTTGAAAAAAAAAATGTACTGTACTATAACACTACAGTATCATAGATGTCTAAATCGTGATGTCCGAATAACATTTCTCATAAAAATCATTACAGTACGATACGGTGACCCCATTTTTTCATTTTCTGTATAAAAATCATTCCTCTTTTAAAAAAAAAGGAACGCCACCTATGTCCTATCGCTTCATTCACTTACTTTCTTCACTGTCTTCTCTGCTTCTGCCCTTTATTCTCTCTCACTCTCTCTTCTTAACAAAACTCCAACCTTAACTTTTTGACTCTCTCAAATTTTCGAAATCAACAAACCCAAAAAAACGCCTTTTTTTTTCCACCATCTCACATTTAATCGGAGACAGAACAAAATGGCAGAGATTCCGGCGGCGGCTGCGACGGCGGAGGAGGGGAAAATGAACGGCGGAGGAACCCTCCCTCCTCTCAACCCCTCCGAACCCATCGGATCGAAACGTCAGCGTAGGCCCAGCGTTCGATTAGGCGATATCGGAGGAGACAACCCTTACGATTCCCACCCTCGCCGGAGCACGAAGCCATGGAAGCTGGGCTTCGACCACCACCACCACCACCGCAGCAGCAGAGACTCCACCAACGCCTCAGGTAAACCCTCAAAGATTCGACCTTTAACCAATTTGAGTTCCGCCGAGTTCGGCGAAACCCTAGAGGCCCACGACGACAGAGACGCCAACGCCGACAGCGTCGTGATTGGTAGCTGGAAAGTGAAGGATTCGAAGAAGAGAGGTTCCGGCGCCACCACGAAGCGAGTCAGATCGAATTGGGTTTCCAGAATCGACGAAGGAGGAGGCGGCGGTGGTGGAGACTCCGTTGGTGTTGGCGTCGGTGTTGAAGGAGAGGATAAGTATAATAGCGGTGGCGACGATGTGGATGATGGTTATCGAGATTTTGAAGTGGAGAATTCGGAAAGCCCCTTGAAGGAACAGAGCCCTGTTAATTCACTTGAGAATTTAGGTGTTGATGGGAATGTAATTGGGAATGATAGGGAATTGCATTATCAGGGGAATAGGAGGTCGATTAGGGTTAGGGTTTCGGAGGGTAGGGAGAATCATGATGGGATTGAGCTTTCTGGACCTTCTGATAATGATGTTAGGGATAGGAATGGGATTAGTGGTGGTGGTGGTGGTGGTGGTGGAAGAAGAGGAGGGAGGTGTGGAGAGGATGGGGTCAGGATTTGGCTCAATGGGTTAGGGTTAGGTCGGTACGCGCCGGTGTTCGAAATTCATGAGGTTGATGATGAGGTTTTACCTATGTTGACACTAGAGGATCTCAAAGATATGGGGATCAATGCTGTTGGGTCAAGAAGGAAAATGTACTGTGCAATTCAGAAGCTTGGGAAGGGGTTCTCCTGACTCCTGATCTTTGCTTTTTGTTTTGTTTTAAACTTGTAGCATGGAAGAATTCTCAGCCATTGCAAAATGAGTTGCATGTCTGAACTCTTTAGTTATAGAGTATGTTCTTCTCACATAACTTGTTAGGCTTTTGAAATGATTAGGTCCTCACAATGTTCTTATTTGAATACATCCTTTTTTATTTAATCCAGTGCAAGTACATATAGCTCTATTAATTTTGTTGGAGTTGTTCTTTGTTTCATTTCCTGAAGTAATCTTAGGTCTGTCATTGTTTAGTTGGAAAGAGTAAATCATAATCATGATTCATGAGTAGGGAAAAATAATAATAAGGCATTTGGAAAGTTTTTGCTTATAATGAAAAGGAAATGCTGTTTGATTTCTCCATTCTATCCATTGGAGTACTTGTGGTAAACCTTTATATTTTGATATGGGTACTCCCTGGCTTTCTTGGCATCTTTTTATTTATGTATAAATATAGATATAGATATAGATGTGGTTTTATTCTTGAAGAGTTACCATACCAGGGGAATCAATAAATCCTAATTTGGTTTGTTTAACACATCATTGGAGATATTCTTTGGTCAATACTCGTGTTTATAAGAAAAAAGAAATTGTGTTACTTATTTGCTGGTCCTTTTTTTGTGTGGAAATGATTGTAGTTTGGCATGTTTTATACTATTATTATCCTATTTAGTGAAGTTAATATAGTCTGAATGTGTAGCTTTTGCTGTTTGTTGGTTCTGCCTCTAAAGTCTACAGGCTTTTTGTTCTTGAGGGTGGATGGATGGATGTGCTATGGTACAAGAATACGTTGCAATCTTTTCCTACCTTGAGGAGAGTGTATTCATAGCGTTGGTCAGTGAATGATGTTAGGCAGAGATGCTCTACAGCATACAGTTTTGTAACTGTTCTTGTTGTCTTATATATATATATATATATATAGTGATGGACGCACCTATTAAAAATTTGGTAGTAGCTAGTGGATTATCTTGTAGTGTGTATAAGGTATGTCATCAGGTATGAGTGTTAAACTATTTGTGGCTGTTCCCTTTAAGTTTTGAGTGCATTTTTGCGATGTTTTCTGTTATTATTGCCATTTTTAGATTAACACATTTTGAAATCTTCTCAGGTGGTGGATATATTTGATAAAAGATGATTGAGGTAGGAGAAGTAATCACCATTGACAGGATGGTTGCTTGCTTGCTAAAGGAATAACATGTTTTCCCTTTACTTAATTATATAAGAAATGTGGGTTATAATGCATAAACAAAGCATACCCTATGTACTGGGGGACTCTTGCCAATGGGACCGAAGGATTTATTTCACTTGCTGAGTCTTCCAGGCTAATAACGAAGGTATTGTTTGGTTGGAGGGGGAATGGAGGGGAGGGGAGGGGGAATGGAGGGGAGGGAAGGGAAGGGAAGGGAATATTTTAAATCTTTTGTGTTTGGTTCAAATTTTAGGAGGGGAGGGGAGGGGAGCAAAATCTCTCCTGGGTCTATTTTAGCTCCCCTCCAATATTGGGCGGATTTGGAGGGGAGGGGAGGGATTTTAAAACATTTCATGTGTATTGACTAAATATCCTCACTTTTCTATTTTTAAATAAATAATTATAAGGTTTAAAAGTGAAGTTGTTTTAAAATCTCTCTCTTCTCCCCTCCTAAACCAAACATAAAAGGTGCTATTCCCCTCTCTTTCTTTCCTCTCAACCAAACATAATGTCTAACTAAAATCCCTCCCCTCCCTTCCCTTAAAATCCTTCCCCTCTCCTCCCCTCCAATGAACCAAACACATCCTAAGGCTTTGTTTGTGAGTTTTGTTTTGGAGGAGAAGTAAGGGAAAGTGAAGGTTTGTGAGAATCTTTCCCTTATTTGTGAGTTTAAAAATTTGGAGGGGAAGGTTTTGAGGATTTTAGAAAACCCTCCAAACCCCTCCCCAGTCCAGTCTTTTGGTTTACCCCAATTTGTGGTCTTTTGGAGGGAAATAATTAAATTATTAATTTATCTTCTTAGTCTTTATTAATTTGCATTAATATTTTTTTTGAAAGGTGTATTAATATTATTTAAAGAATGTTACTTAAGCTAATTTTTTAAATAAGGGTAAGATTGTAAAAATATGTCATAAATCATTCATTTCCTTCCCCATATATAATATATATTCACAAACAAGGTGAGGAATAATATCCTCCCTCCCCTCCCTCTCTCTCTCTCCTTTCTTTTTTATTTCCTCTCTTTCCTTCTCTCCCAAACTCACAAACAAAGCCTAATTGATTAATGGAGAGGAAGGGATTTTATGTCTTGTAACACTTGAGTGATAATGAAGAAGAATGTGTGTTTAATGATTGCATTAATGGATAGCAAGCACCTTCTAGGTGGATGGAATTTATGTGCTACTGAGATTCCTAGTAGGACGAAAGTGAAAAATGATTAATGGCTCAACAAAATAGCTGGGCCATTAACTGTAGGATGTTAGGCCATCTCCAATGAAAGAATCATTCTTTGGTTCTTAACTACTTCTAAGTGGGCCTAAAAATGTCACATGGGATTTAAGGAACACCTCTCAATTTTTGTTCCAATGCTGGTCCTTGGTTCTTAACTTATTTTTAGTAGGGCTCATATTGGATCCTATATTTTTATACTTTTATTTAACTTTATTTTTATTCATAATTAAATATTAATTCATATATGTATTTTAAATAAAAAAATAAATACCCAATAAAAAACCAAGAAAACCAAATAGCAAGGTTTCATGTAAAAAACAAGTCCAAAGGCCCATTGTCCGGAACCTTCCCATTCCCCTTTGTCTCTCATTCTCTCATTGTAAAATAAAAAGTTAATTTATTTGATTCCTTTTATCTTTTTTCTCTCTCGGAGGCAGTAAATCGGCGACCCATTATTATTATTATTATTCTTCTTCTTCTCAACCATGTCAAAAGCCCATCTTCTTCTTCCATGATCATCACCATCCTCTCATTTCTTCCTCTGTGTACTGTGTTGATTTTTCATTGATTTTTAGTTGATTTTCAGATGCATGTTTGTTGCCTCTGTATTTTGGTTGATGAAAGTTGGGTATTCTGGTTTGGGTTTGTTGGTGATTATGGATTTGGGGTTGTACTTTTGTTGGGTATTCTGATGAGTTTTGTACTTTTGTTATGAGAAATTGTTTTTTAATGATAAGGAACCGTTCCTTATACAAGGAAAAGCTCTGAATAAGGAATGCGTGGCAGATGTGGGAAACAAGGAACGGATCTTAAAAGGTTAAGAATTGTGTAAGAACCATCGCTGGACTGCTTTTATACCAAATTTAACGGTGGTTCTTAAGGTAGTTCTTAAATATAAGAACTGGTTTTTGTAAGAACCTTTATTGGAGGAGAATTAGGTGGTTGTAAAAGTGTAGAATTGTTCTTTTATAAGAATTGTTCTTGCCAAAATAAATTTTTTCATCACAGTTTTCAATTAAAAAATACAAGTAAAATAAAAAAGAAAATACAACAAAAAACTGATTCTGTGAATTGGGGGAGGTCTCCACCGGAAACTGAAAAAAGTGAAGACGATAGAGAGCTCGATCTTAAAAATGATTTTTTTTTGGAATTATTTTTAATATACTAAATTGTTTTTATCTTTTTAAATTAAAATATATATGAATTAATATTTTAAATTGAAATAAAAAAATAAATAGAAGTATAAATAATAAGTGGGTCACATGTGGGACCTATTTAAGAACTCAAAATGAGTTCTTTTATTTGAGTGAAAAAGAGGTCGAGTTCTTATATCCCAAGTGACTTGCTGAAGTTATGTGATAGAAACTGGAGTTCTCAAATCTGTGAGGTAATTGCTTCATCGGTAGTTAACTTAGCTTGGAATATTTGGCATTGCAGAAACAAAGTCAAGTTTGATAACCAAGTCATTTCTCTAAGCACTGCAAAGAGTTTGGTGAGGGCAAATGTGTCTCTTGCTGGAAATCTTTGCAAAGGTAGTATGCACTTAGATATGGTCGAATTTGCTATTTTAAAGGCTTTCTCAATCATTTGTCATATGAGGAAAGGCCTTGATATAATAGAAGTGAATTGCTATCCTCCTTCTTGTAATTGGATCAAGTGCAACTCTGATGGTGCAACCTGAGGAACCCTAGGTACAGCAGCTTGTGGAGGCATATGCAGGGACTTTAGAGCAGCAGCTATAAGCTGTTTTGCAGCAAATGTTGGTAGTTCATATGCTTATCATGCTGAGCTAGAAGGAGCTATGTTTGCAATTGAAATAGCTCATGAGAAAGGTTGGAGGAATTTATGGCTAGAGTGTGATTCTATGCTAGTGGTTCAAGGTTTTAAAGGATTGGTAATGATTCCTTGGAGGCTTAGGAATAGATGGGAAAATTGCTAGAGGATGAAGAAAGACTTGAACTTTTATTATAGTCACATATACAGAGAAGGGAATAGTTGTGCAGACAAATTGGCTTTTCATGGTTTGTCAATTCAAGAGTTTAGGTGGTGGAACATTATCCCTAGTTTTATAAGTGTGGACTTTTTTAATGATAGATATGGCTTGCCTAGCTATAGGTTCTCTTAGTTTTTTTGTATTTTGCTAAATGGGTAAGGTTCATGTCCCCCCTTCTTTTGTATTATTTATTCTTTCTTAATAAAATGTTGATATACTGTAGATGATTGGTGTTGCTTGGGGTGCCCACCTAGTTGGGATGCCTAGCAATACAGTGATGCCTTAGCATATCTTCTCTTTTTTGGTTAAAAAAAAAAAAAAAGTCACCTCTTTGAATCCACCATATGTGTGTTAAGAACCAAATTTTGGTTCTACCATTGTGGATGCTCTTTGGATTCTGTTAAGATTGGTGATTGAACTATGTTATCCACTTTCACTTTTGATCTGTCTTAGAATTATTTCCATATTATGTACAGCCATTCGCAACCAGAGCATATGTTTGGGTTATGAATGGAGTGGCATTATCACTGTTCAAGTCAGCCTTATCAGTATTGTAAATTCTCAAGTCAGCGAAATCATTAAACAACAACTTGGGTGATGATCAAAAGGACATTTCAATTTCTACTTTCTCTCTCGAGGATTGCAATTCGACATGAGTTGAGGAACTGAAAGTCTTGAAACAAAAAAACCAATATTAGAATCAAAAGCAGGTGGTTAATTAAGCAAAACCTACAACCTTTTAACCATTCCATTCTAGATTGGAAATCTTATACGATTACCACAGATTTTTGTTCGGCTAACCATCTTGGAATGATTAGTATTTCTCTTCCTAATTATTTATTTAATATATCAAGCAAGGATTAGTTCTACTTGCATTACATATTAGAATTTGGGTTAAATTGTTCTTTTGGTCTAATCTAGTTTCATTGAAATTTTCAATAGTTTAATGCTCTGTTTGTTTTTAGAGAATTTTAGAACAGAGAAGTTGAGAAGAGAGAAGTAGGGAAGAAAAAGTATTTTTATGTTGTTGGGGATGGGAGTGAAGTAGGGTAGAGAGAAAAAATTAACTAGGACCTACCTAAAATTAAAATCTCTTCCTTAATGAAGAGAAAACCGAAGAAGAGAATATTTGGTGGGAAATTATTTCTCTGGCCCTCATGTTTTCTCTCACGCTCTCTTACTTCTCTGGTCCATGTAAACCTGGAAAAATGTGGCAGGATGCATCCAACTATAATATATTTGTCCAAGTGAGGTTCGTGCATGACAATTATTACAATCTATAAGGTGACATTTTTTAAATTTTTATATTATATTACATAAAACTATTATATATATTTATATAATATTATCAATGGCAAATATGTCTTATAAGAAAAATTTATTTTCTTTCTCTTCTACTTCTATCCTACTTCTTTCAATCCAAACAATCTAAAAATTTACTCATTTTTTTACTTATTTTATCTCCTCTCTTACTTCTTTCTATCGTACTTCTTTCCTCTCTATTTCTTTCCTAATCCAAATAAAATGTAGAAGTTTTTAATGAAATATCTATAATTCTAAACATTATAAATTGGTTCCAGTTGTTTCGAAAAAATAAAATAAATAGGTTCCAGCTAGTTGATCTGTTATATATTTGATTGACTTACAAAATTTTATACTTGATGAGGATTTTTTTTTTGAAAGTTTATTTAAAATGCTGGGATCTATTTAAAAATTTTAAAATATAAGAATTTTATCAAAGACTTTTTTTAATAAACAAAATTATATTGAATAGAGTACTAGGGATAATCAACCCAAATAAAAGGATGGAACCGAAAGATAAACCAAGATGAGTTCAACCAAGAGCCAAAAATACTACACGGTTGAACCTATAACTTGTCTCCCTACCCACCAATAACTATAACATCATGCCTAACTCCTAAAGAAAGTAAAATGATACAACATTAAACCCCATATTCCATGAAAAAAATAAAAGCTAAAGCATCAACCATGACCACCATTGCTTGGGCATATAGTTATACACCCTAAACCCAAGAGCCCATTATTTGTAGGATCTATTTTCCATAGCACAACCACAAACCCACTAAACTCAAACCCAAAACAAACTGAAAATACCCATCTGAAAAATATCCACCCCTCAAATAGAAGAACTCAAAATAAACTTTTAAATCGTAGGAATTTATTTTAAAGTTCAGGAGAACGATTAGTAAAGCATGTGTACATTTATGATTTATCTGCTATCACTCTTAAACAAAGGGTAACTGTTGTGCTAAAACTACACTTAAGGGCAAGTGCACCCTATCGCAAAAGTAATATAGGAGTATTTGGGACTCCAAGTATCGAACCCACAGGGATTGGTGACAATTACTAGATTAATTACTTCCTTATGTTATCTAACCAATCGATCAATTTGTAAACAAGTAGTTGAAAACAAGAAGGTGGTGTAAACCAAGAAAAACAAAGAATCATAGGCAAAGGTTCAATTATGGAAAGCCTAGGGTGCCATGTTTCACTTATGTCAATACCTATAATATTACCCAATTTCTCAATGAGATGTGTTCCTTATTTATTGTCAATCACTCGCTCTAAAACTATTAATACCCAATAGTCATACAATATTAATATTAATGGACATGGCAAAACAATATATCTGAAGGCCAGAAAAATACCTATAATTGCCTCAATCATATTCAACATGCATGCAAATCAAATTCGCCTTGAAATGGTCACAAAGCAAGTTCTAGAATGTACAAACTTGGGGATCATCACACAAACAAAGAGAGGGGTGAATATTCACGATTTAGCAAATACCCCTATAATGGTTCAAGTCTCACATGTAGTAGCTCAATTCAATGAAAAACAATCAAACAAGGAACCTCATGCTAATTTTTAGCTTTCAAATGATAATCCCAATTCAATTTTAGTTATAAGTCTGTCAAAGCAATCAAATTTTTTTTTTTTTTGAATTGGGTCCCCTAATGAAATAGATCTTTAATTTCCTATGACAATATGGCACAGAATCATCACCCAATAACATAATGCAATCATCACAGTCAACTAAGTGCATATGACATATAATTCAAGTAGTATTGTGTGCACCTAGTAAGGAAAAATTGAATTTCCCCTCCCCACACTTAAAATCTAGCATTGTCCTCAATGCAGAGGAATAAAAGCATAAGTAATTTTCCCTCCCCACAGTTAGAATCTAGCATTGTCCCCAATGCAAACAATTAAAAGCACAAGTAAGGAATAGAGAAAATTAGCTAAGCTAGAAAGAAAGAGATAGAGACAAAGAACTTCCCAGTAATAGTTGTCATGACTGAATATTCAATTTTTTATACAATAGCGTAGCCGCTTGTGTACAAAAATGAATAAAAGAAAATCACTGTGGAGGAGGGCCAAAATGACGCTGCATCATCTGAAGCATAGTCGCCAGCTGCGCGTCCTGTGCATCCATCCGCTAGTAAATGCCCTGGGTCATAGTCGTTAGCTGCTCGTCCTGCACATCCAACAGCTGGTAAATACCCCGGATCTACATCTCCTGAACATCCAATCGAGCATAGACTCTTATCTCGAGACTATCTAAGCGCGATAAGACCATCCACGGCTGCCTGCGGTGGTGGTGAAGCATGCTGGTCATCCATGTGAGCATCTGTGCCTGGGACCTGGTCCTGGAAATCTGCGCTCTTGAGGGTGAACATCCCGGGCTTCTGCTGCTGGCTCCTCCTGAGCAGCACCTGGAACGGCAACGCGAAGACCTCCTCGCCGGTCACGCACCAAAACACCGATGTGAGTCAGCATCCTCTCATCAATGATGAGCATAGTACACATCCAGTGTGCATGAGGGTCTATGGCGCCTAAGCTCAGCACCAGCTGAGTAATGTAGGATCCCACCAAAATGTGTCCCTTCTGCCCCTCCTTCAGCCTCATGCCAATGTTCATGCATGTCTGTAGAAAAATATGACCGGCGTTTAGCGGTCGTGCCTGAACCATACAACAGAGGATGTACAAATCTGTCATCGAAACCACGCCTTGTGTGGAATAGCGTCCTGTGATGGAGTGGGCTAGTCAGCGGTGAATCACAGGCAATGGCATGTCAGTGATGGCTGAGGCCTTCGACATCCGAGGGTTATAGTGTATATCCCCATTGGTGATCGAGGCCCACATGACCGCATCTATGAACTCTGCTCGCTCCAACAATCCCCTCTGGTACAGATCAGTCTGTACTGACTCTGCAGTCGCCAAGCCTATATGGATGTTGAACTCGGTTAGAGTCAACTCCCTCTGCTCTCCATGCATCTGAAAAATGACAAGGGGTTCCGCCTCCTCATCGTCCTACACATAGCTGAATGTGGAGAGAAACTCCAGGGTGGTCTCCCAATAAGCAGGACAGGTGATGGATCCAATGCGCTCCCACCCAATGTGCCGAATCAGCTGCTGAACACAGGGAGCAAGCCTATTAGCAGTCAAGATATTCATGTCAAGTCTCCTAGTTGAGACGAACTCGAAAGGAGCTAGCCTGTGGAACTTCTGAAGATGCTGAGGCCTCTGGAAGTGAAGATACTAGCCCTGGAGAGGTGGGTTAGGCTGAACAGCCTGACAGGCGCCTGGAAGTGAAGATACTCGCCCTGGAGAGGTGGGTTAGGCTGAACAGCCTGACGGGCGCATTTAGGAGCCAAAGTCCTGGATCAAGAAGAGAGGAGCAAATGAGATGCAAAAATGATGAACAGCTCTATCTAGTTGTTGCGGCGCAATGGGCTTGGAGGGTCGTGCTGAGCAAAGAGCGCGGCCGTGCTTAATTTTTAAATATGTCTTTCCACTTACTTAAGTCTTCCAAACCAAATAAGCTTGATATCTAATTAAGTTGATCAGTTATAAGTAAACAACATTCTAAGCATGATAAAAGAAAATGCAGAACATAACATTGCATAAAAACAGCTAAGCATTCATTACATTCGTATACCTAAAGCTCAAGATGTTTAGCTCATATTGAGCTTACAAAAATCAAAATGATAAATGGTAAAGAAGTCATTACAATGGTGAAGAAAGAATAAAAAAGGCAGCAGCTGGAGGTTGAAGATGACTCGGCGCTGCTCTCTAGGTTGAGACAAGAGTGAGTATGCCATAAATGTGTCCAAGGTCCCCTTTTTAGGGTTACCTTAATTGGTTATATACCCCACTCTCTTTCCTCCATTTTGGGCTAACAAATAACATTATTTAATAGAATCCTGGCCCATTTCCAAAAATGCAGGAGAGCTGATCCCTAGGCACGTGGGCTCCACATTATCAGAGGCATCAGCATATGTGGGGAGAGAGAAAAGATGTCCATGTCAGCTTTTGTCTTCTAGTGCAGAGCTACTGAAGTTTGGCTTTGTTGTAGCAGTCAAGACGTCCATTCTCCATGCTTCAATCATGCTCCAGCATCACCTTGCTTAAGCACGTAGAAAAATATGAGACAATGATGAAGCACAGAAGAGCATATAACTGGCATTTACATGTTTCAACACCAAAATTTACCAAATAGCAAAATATTCAGATAAATGCAACTTTAAACTTAGAAGGTAACAATAATTCAAGGTATGAAGGTAATGAATAACTCTTCTTTCAAAGAGTTATCACACCCCCAAACTTGAACTATTGCTTGTCCTCAAGCAATGCAAGAAAACATGACTTCAAAACAACTCTGTCCTTTGTATGGCATACATGGCTCACCCTGATTCTCCATTCTAATCTACACTTGCAATCATAACACAACATTCTTCCTATCATGCACACTTCAACAATTATCACAAAACTAATCTAAATTCAGATTAACATATGCTGCAACAAAGTCACTCAAAACAGTTGGTTCTGTTTCTCACCCTCTCATCAGAATTTCACTCTGATCACAAACATACATCTCTGATTTAAGCTTGATAGGTTCTATCATAATCAAAACAACACAGAATAACACACAGCAAGAGGTCTTTTGTGGTTGTAAGGGGGCTTAGGACAGGTGAGGTTGAAAATTTCTGGCTAAGTAGCTAAGTTCAAGGTATAGCAAAAGGATGCTTTTCAAGTCAGCTCTATATTCCAAGTATTCCTACCATCCAAAACTTTGGTTCTTGAGCCATACTTTCCTTTCCTCTCTAAAACCCATATTTTAATATTTTTGTTGAGAACAAAGAACAGATTATTGTTATACTTTCAGGGTTTTCATTGTTCTTTGTTCTCAATTTTCATTTTTTTTTGCATAGGGAAATGCAGCTTCACATTGCACAATTGTGAGCTTCTCGTTTTCTTTGTTGATTACCCTTTTTTTTTTTTTTAATTTTTCCTATACAACTTTGTTGCACAGTTGCTACAGTACAGTACCCCCAAAGTTAAGTTGGTGCTTGTCCTCAAGCCACCCCCAAACTTATTTTAGAACATAGCTACAAAAAGCATCCTTAAGCCCTACCCATTAGTGACTGTATATCATCTATATTTTTCTGATATATCCTGAACCCGTGTGTGATGTTTTTATAACCCCTGCTTTACTACTACTTACTGGATGATTGTATTTGGTGCACCTCTGCTGATGTACATATGACTATGACTCTGATGGACTTATTATGTTTTATGGATGTTACTAGTATGCATGCTTTGGATTATATTTGTTATTTTTCAAATATGCATGTATGACATTGATAATCCGCTGGCTTATCTAATTTAATCTAATGATTTAGAGTGGATTTAATCAATTAAATTGAGTTGAATGCTTGATTTAGCCAAAAATAAACCTTGTTTTCCTATTTTAGTTATTTTAGAGTCAATATTTATATTTAATTAATTTTAATTAGAATTTAGTTGATTTTCTTATGTTTTGCATTTTTATGATTTTTAGGGAATTAAAGACAAGTGAGAGGCAAGCCTTAAGAAGTTCATGGAAGAAGAGTTCAAGAGATATTAAATGAATGGAAAAGCTACAGTTCAAATTGCAAGAACCAATGGACAATTTTAATGGATTTACATGAATTAAAATGGCCTCATCAATTTGTTGTTAAAAGAAGAGGCCCACGTCCAAGTTGATCTATGAGGATAAAAAGTTAATCAAAGGAATGGCATTTGAATTGGAAGGGCCCACGTGAACTTTGTGGCATTGCAATTGAAGTTGGAATTGAAGTTGGATTTAGATTTGAACATGCAGCAAGCCCATGTGAATTGGAAGCCAATTTGGGGGCCACAATGCATATATCTACACAGCGTCAGCGAGCATCCAGGACGCATAGGGGGAGCGAGATTGGGAAAAAGGTGGCGCCGCACAGTGCTGTCAGTTGGAGATGTCGAGCAAAATTAACTTTCAGTGGATTTTAATCTTTTCTCCCATGTTCTTTTCTTTCCCCATATGAACTAATTCCTTTATTCTAGGGTGATGATGTAATCGTACCATGATGGTTTGATAATTTATTTCAGCGTTTCTTAATTTCTTCTTCTCTTTCATTTGTGTTTTATTCTCTGATCTTAATACTTCTAATTGCTTGATCACCAGTTAGATGATAGGCTAATCATAATAAGACCAAGAGGATATTTATGTGCCAAGGGTATTGAGATAAAACCATAGGGTTAATACGGATAGAGATATAGCGTAGGAATCTTGTGCAACCTTCATAGAGAGTCATTAATCTTAATTAATTTCTTAATAGTTGATCATCATAGAGATATAGTTGGTTAATTATTAAGGAGTGTTTTCTAGAGTACTCGAGAGAGACTTTAGGATAGTCCTAATTCTTGGTTGACATTAGAAGTTAATTAGAGTTTAGGAAGAATTGATATAATTGAACCAAACCAAGTGGGATAAGGATTCCTTGTCTATAAGGAATGCGTATTTATAGCGTTGGTGAAATTGGATCCATAGAACTTTCTTTATTTGATTGTTGTTTGTTTGTTTTTGCATTTTAACCAATTCAAAAATCAAAAAATATTAATTTTAATTTCTTTTCATAATTTTTATCATAATTAAAATCCTCGATTTATTTTAGTCTAAATAGTTGTTAAATTTGTGACGTGGTACTTGGTCACCTAATCCCTGTGTTCGATACTCGGTTTCTCATCGTTTTATTATTACTTGCTTCGATCCGGTACACTTGTCGGAGCCCATAAAGTTTTTGGCGTCGTTGCCGGGGATTGGCATTACCAATATCATTAGTAACAAAGGAAACAACTACGTTAGACAAATTTGTTTTTTTGTATATAGTTGATTTTTGGTTAAAATACCTTTTTGGTCCTTTATTTTTTGGGTAAAATTTATTTTGGTCCTTTATCTTTAAAAAGATTCATTTTAGTCCTTTATGTTTTAAAGGTGACCCAAAATGGTCCTTGAATTTTGGATCACTTTTGAAATATAAAAGACTAAAATGAATCTTTTTAAAGATAAATGACCAAAATGAATTTTACCCAAAAGATAAAGGACTGAAAATCTATTTTAACCTTAATTTTTTCTTTTGAGTTTTGTTTGTGGTAGGTGGATGCAACACATGGACCATTATTACTATTCAAATCAGGAATATCAAATTGATTGGGTCGTGCTTGATGGTATCGTTAGTAAGCATGTAAAGACATACTCCAAGGAGGAATGGAAATTCTATTTGTCATCTTTACCACCACCACCACACTTTAAGCTGAATCCCGTGATTCTAGAATTTCTTTGGGATATAGATGCTCAACTTGTGATCCAGAGCATAGAGCGTAGCAAGGAGTAATTTAGTTCCACGATTCAGAGATTTGAAATGCGAGCTGGGGAACATTTTAAAGAGTTAATAGCGCAGCTAAGTGTCATGATTCAGAAGTTAGAAGCGGAAGTCAGGGAACATTCGAAAAAGCTAGCTGAGGAGCCACAGGAAACCCAAATTCAAGAGAATGTGGTTGCGGAGATGGACTTTAATAATGATGAAGTGATAGTTGAAAATGATTCACAAGAAGACATTCTATTGGAAGACATTCATTTGAATTGGTTTGATGAAGGCGATGAAGTGGTAGTGGAACATGAGGAAATATCTGCAATTGTTCTTTCCCAAAGGACAAATGAAAATATTCAAGTGGAAAACAATCCCCTCACCATGCTTGCTAAGGAACCAACAAATTCTGAGTTGGATAAGAATATTGGTCTACATGCATGTGTCGACAGTACAAAGTTGGTGCCTTCCATTTGTCTACCACATTACTTTGTGAAAATACCAACTTTGGAGTTCAAGTCATTGCCTAAGTATTTGGAGTTTGCATCAATAGCGGCAAAGGATTTGAAGTTGTTTCAAAAAGTTAAGCTTCTCGTGTTTCATGGAGAATATATGTACAAGAAGGCCAATCATGGAGTTGATGACTTACCATTTGACCCGGGAGGAAGTGAACTCATAATAGCACTTAAAGAAGTAAATGGAATCTCCTCACACTTGCTTATTCGATCTCCACTCCACAAGCCATGGGATCCGGGAGGAAGATCTTACTTCTTGAGCATCTCTTGGTCGTTGTATCACAGGCAATGGGATCCGGGTGGAAGCGTCTTCATGAGTTTTTCTAAACCTTTCTCTTTATTTGTTTTATGCTTTGAATAAATGGGTTGCATTAAGTCTTTGTGTGTCTTGTCATTTGATTTTGTTTAGTGAGTCAAAAATATAAAAAGAAAAAAATATAAAATAAAATAAAAATTGCTTTGAGTTGATAAATGGATTGTAAGTGAATTGACCATGTGAATTCCTATTCTTGATTGCGATGCCATTTTTGATTGATTAATGCATGTCATGCTTAAGTGAAAAACACGTTACTTTTGGGAGTGATTGGATAGTGAAGCAATTGAGTGCGCCTTAACTTGAATACATGAACCATGACTAGTTTGAGGTGTTAGAGGACATAGCATAATTCATGATGTTTAATATGAGCCTCTATTTGTGTCCGGGTGAGGAGTTTGAGCCTTCAACATGATTTTTGTTATGAGTGTCGCTATTGAGTTATGAACTCTTAGGTTTGCTTGAATATCTTCCTGGTTTGCACAATTACTTGATGCATGAGCATGATAAAGGCACTTTCTTTGAAATAGCTAGTTGGCCAAAAAGCTTACCCAAATGAATTATCCCCTGTTAGCCCCATTGTGCTTTAAGCCTTTTTTTTTTGTTACCTAAATATAAATTGCTAAATCCGGAAAAACCATGTTTACCTACCCAAAAGGATTAAGTGAGCATTGGAATTCAAGGTAGAATGGTAGCAAAGTGCTAAGTTTGAGGTGGCAAATGAGAAATTCAGTTTTGGAGAAGAAGAAAAAAAGAGAAGGAAGGGTAAAAATGCCCTTGAAATAAAAAAAAAATAACTTGAAAAAGTGAGAAAATGAAAAAAAAAGGTTTCAAGAGGAGAAAGTGGAAAAATGTGTAAAAAGAGCAATAAAGTAAAAAAAAAAAAAAAAAAAAGGCAGAAACAAAAATTGTTTATTCTTTGAAATTGTGCTTCATACCTTCATTGCTCACTTAGTCTTTAGGGTCTAGACTTGCATTCCCGTTCTTTTTCCCTACCTTTCACCTTGGTGTGACACCCTAACTTGGGTCATCACATGATTATCCGTTTGCGGAAAATAAAATCATAAATTCGCTGGTTGCTTTCGGAAAATAATGTTTTCTCAACGTTTGTCTTAAACAAAATGTGGTGATAATTTTTTTTTCTTTTCAACATCGTCACAACAACGTTCACATAATCACACTTATATATACTTATATATATATATATATATATATATATATATATATATATATATATATATATATATATATATATATATATAAGTTATACAGCTATACTGCCTCGTATGTTTCACACGTAAACATTTATAATGAAAAGATTATTCCCAAAACATAACTTATCGTAAACCTAAGCTGGTCAAACACTACGACAAAAGAAGCAGCATTAGCATGCTCCGAACTAAACATTCTTCTTCTTGTAGACGCCATAGTTCTTAAGAGGTTCATCTGAATTCCACCACATAGAACCCAGAAAAGAAACCACCAATAAAACATGCAAGAGTGAGAAATCGACAAAAGGATCATAACGCGAGAACCATATGCACGACACAATAAAACATGTACAAACCCAAATCGGTTAGTTTCTCACAATTAAATTATCATACAACGCAATATATCAAAGGGTCTCACACCCGAACATCTTCATATCTAACAATTAGTTTATCAGTGAGTTTCACACCCCAAACGACATTATTTGAAAAACTATGCATGAACACTTCATATACACCATCTAAACATTCACACATAATCTCATGAGATATCCCAACACGTGATGAGTGGATCAAACTCAATAGCCATGAAATGGGGTTTCATTGTCCAACCTGGCACAATGAAGAAAATCGTAATCATGAAATACCTGACGCCGCAAGGTATTCATACATAAAACCGTAGGCATGTCTGCCAAATGCATGCAAGAAAACATTTTGTTCTTGATACTTTTCTTTGTGTTCAATCTTTCCTTGTCGAAGCTTAAAAGCTTACAACCAACCATAATCTTAAACATCTTAAAACTTTCATTAATAACACAGGACCTCAAAGTCCGAGTGCTCAATCACAAAACCCCTAGACCGATGCATCAGGCTTAGGGTTGTGGTAAAATGTTTTAACTTCTTTAAGTAGACACCCAGTCTACAACACAACGAACCTTAATACCCCGACGTCTCGGTTATTAAGTTCAAACCTCTTTAAAACAGTTTCAACTTAAAACTTGATTTTGGAAAATTTGTTAAGTGGGAAGATTTCTGTCATAAAACACCAGTTACCAAAAACATCATTTTCAGAGAAGAGGGTCACAGAGATTTGAAGTTCATCAAAAATACACGTTGCCGTTTCTAAAATACTAAATCATTAAAATAATAATATTTCTCAATTACTTGTTATTTTCCCCAAATAATATTTTCCATAAACATTATATTCGAACATTTCCCATAAAACATTGAATATAATTTATACAGCTTATTAAAGCTTTTATCTGATTAATCGGTTGTGCACTGACCACTGTCAGGCTTCACAAACAACATCCAACATCATCATCAGAACTATATTACAAGACAAATCATACATCATAGCAATATAATATATATATGCAGATAATTAGATAATTAAAAGCAGATAAATAACCGAAACACAGATAAACAGCTAGAAACACATAACCAAATAAAATACACCAGAAACACCACAACCACATAAACAAATACATATAGACCACAAACATGAATATATGGCCATCCGAATAACCCGTCAGGTAACCCCTCTTACCTCTTGAAGATTCGGCCTCCGGTTGAAACTTGACACTGCTTCGAGAAACGGCGACACACGTACGTAGCTCAAAGTGCTAACCTTCATCAAACCATAAGATAATCCGTCAAAATCAAGCAAAAAAATTGCTAAGTTCCTCTAATAGGTCACGGCCTCAACATGGTTGGATGGCTAAAAAGTCTCAAAATTGCTTAAGTCATGGATTAATGATCCTAATGCACTTAAGACAATGGATTAAGGACGATGCAACAAAGTTTGGATCAAAATCATCTTAACCACAAAGTTAATATTTTCGACCTCAACAACATAAATAGTTTAGGCTAGGGTTTGATCTTCTAATCACTTGAATAAAAAACTAAATGGATTAAAGATCATGAATCAAGCATCATTTAAACAAAGTTGAAGAAAAATCTTACCTTACCTATATACAGATAGGTTCGGCCAAGCATAGATGAAAATGGAAGAAATTTTGGTTGATCACATGCTCTAGGATAATCAAAGTATACATGATTCTAAGATCATAGAAATTGGTTTCAACATCATAGGATTTTTCTAGAATTTGTTATGGATTTTCAAAGTTTCTAGATCTAGAAATGGAAAAATATGATTCATGGCATCAACATGAGAAATACATGAAGATTAAAGCTTAGATGATCAAGGAGATGAGCTTTTACCTCTTGAAGATTGAAGAAATGAAGAAAATGATCAACCTCCACTTAGTTGAAAACTGGACAGCTTGAGGGTGTGATGGTTTTGTGAGTGTATCTCACAATATAATCATCCAAAAATCACAAACTTTGCTTGTTAGAAAGTTAAGAAGAAAAGGAATAACTTTGGTGTTGAAGGTTTCATTTGGTTCGGATCATAACAGGGGTGAAAAGGGCCTTCTATCTGCTGTTTCGTGTGTTGCTGAGAATTCTGGGCAGTTTCGGTATTTTGAGCATATCTCCCAATCTACTCATCCGTTTTTGATGTTCTTTAGCTTGTTGGAAAAAAGAGAAGAAGAGGAACAACTTTCATGTATAAAGTTTTTCGAGTTTCGAAAACAGAAAATGGTCAGAACTTCGATGAACTTTCGGGTGGGTAAGGAGAGTTTGGTTTAGTGTTCTTGATGTTCTTGATGAATGATGAAGAGAAAAATGGTTTTGGGAGAAGGAATGAAGGCTGGCGCACAAACAAGGGAAGAGAGGAGAAGGAACAAAATGATTCTTAAGTTAAGTGGAATTAAATGATGATGTGTGGTAAAGAATGAAGCCATGTAGTCTTGTTTAATGTGTGGTTGAAATGGAAGTTGATACTTGGCTACAAATGGAGAAGGATGGGCAGCCTTAGGGCCATAAAAAAATGATGTGGATGAGGGCATTTAGGTGGTGTGGTCGCCTCCTATACCACATATTAGGGAGAAGATATTTTGTGTGGCAAATCATGGTTAGTTAACCTCGGTTAGTTAACCAGACGTAGGTTAGGTTAACATTTAAAATATCTAGATATTTTCTTTGTCTGACTAGAGTAAATTATCACCATGATAATTCATTCCTCTTGAGTCATCATAGATGGCTTGTCGGTCTGTTTCACGATATATCTCTGCACAAACGTACCCGATTCCCAATTAGGGTTTTTGAGAGAAATGAGTCTTGATTCATGAAGATGATATAAGTGAGTTGAAAAATTGCCTAAGTGTAGGGGAAAAAGGATTAGAACCGTGTGGGGGAGGGTAGAATGGTCCCAAAATTTCAACGGCACGCCTTGTAATTTCCATAGGAAACCAAGGGTAAAATGGTCATTTCCTTACAAAAATATCTAAAGGCATTTATGAGCCATTATGGATCGTCATAAATGCTAGTCACATCAGTCATCTGAGCTCCGTTCCTGACCCTTTTAGTTCATCTGACGCGGATTTCCTAGAGATATCTCGACGTATATGCCCACAACAAATATAATATTTTATTTTTTTGCTAAAATTTTCAAAACTTTCAATATCGAAGAAAATATGATAAAAAATATTTTTCATCTCGTTCACGACTTAAAATTAGGTCTCCTGAGCAGTAAACTTTTACTGTCAATGAAAACACAGACCGGGCTTCGTCTGAATTTTCAACCCAAAATTTTATCGTAAGCTTATAAGACTAAGCATAACATGGAAATGACGTTGGTTTACCCAAAATCATTTTCTAAGTCTCGGATAAAAATATAAACATTTATATTTATTACCAATATTAGAAAGCAACGAAAAATCGGGGTGTTACATTACTACCCCACTAAAAAAAAAATTTCGTCCTCAAAATTACGTACTCGAAAAACAACAGGATTTCTTATTCCCAACACTTTACTCTTACTGGGAAAAAAACACAGAATATGTTCATCCAACTGAAAAGAATACAAGAATATCTCATGAATAAAGATTCTTTGATTGGTTCAGGGAAGTAAAAATGTATGATCGGTACACGTTTACAAACATGAATCTAAGAAAGTTTCATCTCTCACAAGAAGTTCCTTGCCAACAATTTAAAAGAACTATGGTCCGACAAGAATTTAGACTGAATCACTTTCTACCAAAAGTAAAAGTGACTAGAACAAGTCTCATTGAGAAACTAGTTTTGTCAAGAAAGTGTCTATCCCGAACAACAACAGCATAGTCTAACTTGTAGAATTCCACCTTGAAGTTTAAAACAATGACATCATAAAAATCAAAGAAACGGATAATTTCAACATATCTACACACAATCCATCAAAACAAGTATGAATTGTACCCAAGTTTGAAAATTATAGTTAAGAGATTACCGTCGTAGTTTTGAGTCTCAGCTCTGACCATAGTATAAACTCTCCCTGGAGTCTTCGGTTTAACAGCATTGGTGTTATTGACAGCCGATCCACGCCTTGGCGCATTGCAATCCTTCGCCAAATGTCCCGCTTGACCACAGTTGAAACATTTAACTCCCCTTGGTGCATTGCAATCCTTCGCCAAATGTCCCACTTGATTACAGTTGAAACACTTAGCTCCCTTCGTAGGGCAAGTATCCATAGGGCAAGTATCCATCATATGCCTTGTATCTCCACAGTTAAAGCACCTTCTAACTTGACCTTGACTTTGATTCTTTTGGCCACCACTCCCTGATGCAACAAAATTCGAATGATGTTGTTGTCGATTCTGGTTATTCCCCGGTGGACGGAAATAAGGCTTTTTCTGATTTCGTTCCTCTTTCTGATCCTGATTCTGGTTCTTGGAATGAACGGGTCCTCCAACAATTCCTTTATTATCTTTTTCCTTCACCATCAGCTCTATCTTCCGACTCATCTCGACCAGAGCTTGAAAAGTTCGGAGCTGCAAAGGTAAGATGGACTCCTTAATCTCAAATCTCAGTCCTGCCTCAAACCTCTCACATTTCCAGCTCTCGTTGGGTTGTGTCTGAAAGAAACGGAAGTATTTGGCAAGCAATTCAAACTTAGCCGCATACTCTCCTCAGATAATCCTTGTTGTCGAAATTCCAGAAATTCCATTTCTTTCTCGATCTAGCACTCTCCGGAAAATACTTGTTCATGAATGCAGCTCGAAAAACGTTCCACGTAATTTCATGATGATCAGCTTCAAGCAGTTTGTCTGACCCCTTTCCACCAATACTCTGCATCTCCTATCAGTAGGAAAGCAGCATATGTAACTCTAACATCTGCTGGAGTAACCACCAGTTCAAAGATTTTCTCCAGCTCCTGAATCCATAAATCAGCTTTCTCATGATCAGCATCCCCACCAAACTGTGAAGGATTTTGGCTTCGAAAAGCAGTCAGAGCCTTGCCTTCTGCAGCCTGCAGATTCTGGGCATTCATAGATGCAGTTTAATTGGCAATAGCAGCTGCCACATGTTCCATAGCCTGAGCGGCATAGTCCACTCATTCCTCATAGTTTTCATTCACGTTGGCACGACCGCCAATAGGACCACCTCTGCGACCATGTCCACGACCGCGTCCACGTCCTCGTCCACGTCCACCTTCTGGTGCGAGTTCCATAACTGACCTGCAGAACAAAGTCAGTTAGACCGCAACCAGAAAATGAAACGCGTATTGGTATATTAAAACACATTACTTCTAAGAAGTAATTCAAACAAAACTTAACTCAGAGAAAACACAACGTCAACACAATAGACCTATTTTCCAAAGATCCCAAAAGACTCGACCAGCTACTAATGTGACACCCTAACTTGGGTCATCACATGATTACCCGTTTGCGGAAAATAAAATCATAAATTCGCTGGTTGCTTTCGGAAAATAATGTTTTCTCAACGTTTGTCTTAAACAAAATGTGGTGGTCACAACAACGTTCACATAATCACACTTATATATATATATATATATATAAGTCATACAGCTATACTGCCTCGTAAGTTTCACACGTAAACATTTATAATGAAAAGATTATTCCCAAAACATAACTTATCGTAAACCTAAGCTGGTCAAACACTACGACAAAAGAAGCAGCATCAGCATGCCTCGAACTAAACATTCTTCTTCTTGTAGACGCCATAGTCCTTAAGAGGTTCATCTGAATTCCACAACATAGAACCCAGAAAAGAAACCACTAATAAAACATGCAAGAGTGAGAAACCGACAAATGGATCATAACGCGAGAACCATATGCACGACACAACAAAACATGTACAAACCCAGATCAGTTAGTTTCTCACAATTAAATTATCATACAACGCAATATATCAAAGGGTCTCACACCCGAACATCTTCATATCTAACAATTAGTTTATCAGTGAGTTTCACACCCCAAACGACATTATTTGAAAAACTATGCATGAACACTTCATCTACACCATCTAAACATTCACACATAATCTCCTGAGATATCCCAACACATGATGAGTGGATCAAACTCAATAGCCATTCCATGGCACCAAGGCACGCAGCCAAAACCCATTGCACACTATCCAACACCGTGGCACAGTGATAAAACCGTAAATGGGGTTTCATTGTCCAACCTGGCACAATGAAGAAAATCGTAATCATGAAATACCTGACGCCGCAAGGTATTCATACATAAAACCGTAGGCATGTCTGCCAAATGCATGCAAGAAAACATTTTGTTCTTGATACTTTTCTTTGTGTTCAATCTTTCCTTGTCGAAGCTTAAAAGCTTACAACCAACCATAATCTTAAACATCTTAAAACTTTCATTAATAACACAGGACCTCAAAGTCCGAGTGCTCAATCACAAAACCCCTAGACCGATGCATCAGGCTTAGGGTTGTGGTAAAATGTTTTAACTTCTTTAAGCAGATACCCAGTCTACAACACAACGAACCTTAATACCCCGACGTCTCGGTTATTAAGTTCAAACCTCTTTAAAACAGTTTCAACTTAAAACTTGATTTCGGAAAATTTGTTAAGTGGGAAGATTTCTGTCATAAAACACCGGTTACCGAAAAACATCATTTTCAGAAAAGAGGGTCATAGAGATTTGAAGTTCATAAAAAATACACGTTGCCGTTTCTAAAATACTAAATCATTAAAATAATAATATTTCTCAATTACTTGTTATTTTCCCCAAATAATATTTTCCATAAACATTATATTCCAACATTTCCCATAAAACATTGTATATAATTTATACAGCTTATTAAAGCTTTTATCTGATTAATCGGTTGTGCACTGACCACTGTCAGGCTTCACAAACAACATCCAACATCATCATCAGAACTATATTACCAGACAAATCATACATCATAGCAATATAATATATATATGCAGATAATTAGATAATTAAAAGCAGATAAATAACCGAAACACAGATAAACGGCTAGAAACACATAGCCAAATAAAATACACCAGAAACACCACAACCACATAAACAAATACGTACAGACCATAAACATGAATATATGGCCATCCGAATAACCCGTCAGGTAACCCCTCTTACCTCTTGAAGATTCGGCCTCTAGTTGAAACTTGACACTGCTTCGAGAAACGGCGACACACGTACGTAGCTCAAAGTGCTAACCTTCATCAAACCATAAGATAATCCGTCAAAATCAAGCAAAACAATCCCTAAGTTCCTCTAATAGGTCACGGCCTCAACATGGTTGGATGGCTAAAAAGTCTCAAAATTGCTTAAGTCATGGATTAATGATCCTAATGCACTTAAGACAATGGATTAAGGACGATACAACAAAGTTTGGATCAAAATCATCTTAACCACAAAGTTAAGATTTTCAGCCTCAACAACTTAAATAGTTTAGGCTAGGGTTTGATCTTCTAATCACTTGAATAAAAAACTAAATGGATTAAAGATCATGAATCAAGCATCATTTAAACAAAGTTGAAGAAAAATCTTACCTTACCTATATATAGATAGGTTCGGCCAAGCATAGATGAAAAAGGAAGAAATTTTTGTTGATCACATGCTCTAGGATAATCAAAGTATACATGATTATAAGATCATAGAAATTGGTTTCAACATTATAGGATTTTTCTAGAATTTGTTATGGATTTTCAAAGTTTCTAGATCTAGAAATGGAAAAATATGATTCATGGCATCAACATGAGAAATACATGAAGATGAAAGCTTAGATGATCAAGGCCGAATTTTCAACTAAGTGGAGGTTGATCATTTTCTTCATTTCTTCAATCTTCAAGAGGTAAATGCTCATCTCCTTGATCATCTAGGCTTTCATCTTCATGTATTTCTCATGTTGATGCCATGAATCATATTTTTCCATTTCTAGATCTAGAAACTTTGAAAATCCATAACAAATTCTAGAAAAATCCTATGATGTTGAAACCAATTTCTATGATCTTAGAATCTTGTATACTTTGATTATCCTAGAGCATGTGATCAACAAAAATTTCTTCCCTTTTCATCTATGCTTGGCCGAACCTATCTATATATAGGTAAGGTAAGATTTTTCTTCAACTTTGTTTAAATGATGCTTGATTCATGATCTTTAATCCATTTAGTTTTTGATTCAAGTGATTAGAAGATCAAACCCTAGCCTAAACTATTTATGTTGTTGAGGCCGAAAATCTTAACTTTGTGGTTAAGATGATTTTGATCCAAACTTTGTTGTATCATCCTTAATCCATTGTCTTAAGTGCATTAGGATCATTAATCCATAACTTAAGCAATTTTGAGAGTTTTTAGCCATCCAACCATGTTGAGACCGTGAACTATTAGAGGAACTTAGGGATTGTTTTGCTTGATTTTGACGGATTATCTTATGGTTTGATGAAGGTTAGCACTTTGAGCTACGTACGTGTGTCGCCATTTCTCGAAGCAGTGTCAAGTTTCAACCGGAGGCTGAATCTTCAAGAGGTAAGAGTGGTTACCTGACGGGTTATTCGGATGGCCATATATTCATGTTTGTGGTCTGTATGTATTTGTTTATGTGGTTGTGGTGTTTCTGGTGTATTTTATTTGGCTATGTGTTTCTAGCTGTTTATCTGTGTTTCGGTTATTTATCTGCTTTTAATTATCTAATTATCTGTATATATATATATATATATATATATATATATATATATATATATATATATATATATATATATATATTGCTATGATGTATGATTTGTCTGGTAATATAGTTCTGATGATGATGTTGGATGTTGTTTGTGAAGCCTGACAGTGGTCAGTGCACAATCGATTAATCAGATAAAAGCTTTAATAAGCTGTATAAATTATATACAATGTTTTATGGGAAATGTTGGAATATAATGTTTATGGAAAATATTATTTGGGGAAAATAACAAGTAATTGAGAAATATTATTATTTTAATGATTTAGTATTTTAGAAACGGCAACGTGTATTTTTTATGAACTTCAAATCTCTGTGACCCTCTTTTCTGAAAATGATGTTTTTCGGTAACCGGTGTTTTATGACAGAAATCTTCCCACTTAACAAATTTTCCGAAATCAAGTTTTAAGTTGAAACTGTTTTAAAGAGGTTTGAACTTAATAACCGAGACGTCGGGATATTAAGGTTCGTTGTGTTGTAGACTGGGTATCTACTTAAAGAAGTTAAAACATTTTACCACAACCCTAAGCCGGATGCATCGGTCTAGGGGTTTTGTGATTGAGCACTCGGACTTTGAGGTCCTGTGTTATTAATGAAAGTTTTAAGATGTTTAAGATTATGGTTGGTTGTAAGCTTTTAAGCTTCGACAAGGAAAGATTGAACACAAAGAAAAGTATCAAGAACAAAATGTTTTCTTGCATGCATTTGGCAGAAGTGCCTACGGTTTTATGTATGAATACCTTGCGGCGTCAGGTATTTCATGATTATGATTTTCTTCATTTTGCCAGGTTGGACAATGAAACCCCATTTATGGTTTTATCACTGTGCCACGGTGTTGGACAGTGTGCAATGGGTTTTGGCTGCGTGCCTTGGTGCCATGGGATGGCTATTGAGTTTGATCCACTCATCACGTGTTGGGATATCTCATGAGATTATGTGTGAATGTTTAGATGGTGTATATGAAGTGTTCATGCATAGTTTTTCAAATAATGTCGTTTGGGGTGTGAAACTCACTGATAAACTAATTGTTAGATATGAAGATGTTCGGGTGTGAGACCCTTTGATATATTGCATTGTATGATAATTTAATAGTGAGAAACTAACTGATCTGGGTTTGTACATGTTTTATTGTGTCGTGCATATGGTTCTCGCATTATGATCCATTTGTCGGTTTCTCACTCTTGCATGTTTTATTGGTGGTTTCTTTTCTGGGTTCTATGTGGTGGAATTTAGATGAAACTCTTAAGGACTATGGCGTCTACAAGAAGAAGAATGTTTAGTTCGGGGCATGCTAATGCTGCTTCTTTTGTCGTAGTGTTTGACCAGCTTAGGTTTACGATAAGTTATGTTTTGGGAATAATCTTTTCATTATAAATGTTTACGTGTGAAACATACGAGGCAGTATAGTTGTATGACTTATATATATATATATATATCGATATATCTAAGTGTGATTATGTGAACGTTGTTGTGACGATGTTGTAAAGAAAAAAAAAATTATCACCACATTTTGTTTAAGACAAACATTGAGAAAACATTATTTTCCGAAAGCAACCAGCGAATTTATGATTTTATTTTCCGCAAACGGGTAATCATGTGATGACCCAAGTTAGGGTGTCACACCAAGGTGAAAGGTAGGGAAGAAGAACGGGAATGCAAGTTTAGATCCTAAAGACTAAGTGAGCAATGAAGGTATGAAGCACAATTTCCAAAGAATAAACAATTTTTGTTTCTGCCTTTTTTTTTTTTTTACTTTATTGCTCTTTTTACACATTTTTCCACTTTCTCCTCTTGAAACTTTTTTTTTTCTTTTTCTCACTTTTTGAAGTTATTTTTTTTTTATTTCAAGGGCATTTTTACCCTTCCTTCTCTTTTTTTTCTTCTTCTCCAAAACTGAATTTCTCATTTGCCACCTCAAACTTAGCACTTTGCTACCATTTTACCTTGAATTCTAATGCTCACTTAATCCTTTTGGGTAGGTAAACATGGTTTTTCCGGATTTAGCAATTTATATTTAGGTAACAAAAAAAAAAAAGGCTTAAAGCATAATGGGGCTAACAGGGGATAATTCATTTGGGTAAGCTTTTTGGCCAACTAGCTATTTCAAAGAAAGTGCCTTTATCATGCTCATGCATCAAGTAATTGTGCAAACCAGGAAGATATTCAAGCAAACCTAAGAGTTCATAACTCAATAGCGACACTCAAAACAAAAATCATGTTGAAGGCTCAAACTCCTCACCCGGACACAAATAGAGGCTCATATTAAACATCATGAATTATGCTAAGTCCTCTAACACCTCAAACTAGTCATGGTTCATGTATTCAAGTTAAGGCGCACTCAATTGCATCACTATCCAATCACTCCCAAAAGTAACGTGTTTTTTACTTAAGCATGATATGCATTAATCAATCAAAAATGGCATCGCAATCAAGAATAGGAATTCACATGGTCAATTCACTTACAATCCATTTATAAACTCAAAGCAATTTTTATTTTATTTTATATTTTTTTCTTTTTATATTTTTGACTCACTAAACAAAATCAAACGACAAGACACACAAAGACTTAATGCAACCCATTTATTCAAAGCATAAAACAAATAAAGAGAAAGGTTTAGAAAAACTCATGAAGACGCTTCCACCCGGATCCCATTGCCTGTGATACAACGACCAAGAGATGCTCAAGAAGTAAGATCTTCCTCCCAGATCCCATGGCTTGTGGAGTGGAGATGGAATAAGCAAGTGTGAGGAGATTCCATTTACTTCTTTAAGTGCTATTATGAGTTCACTTCCTCCCGGGTCAAATGGTAAGTCATCAACTCCATGATTGGCCTTCTTGTACATATATTCTCCATGAAACACGAGAAGCTTAACTTTTTGAAACAACTTCAAATCCTTTGCCGCTATTGATGCAAACTCCAAATACTTAGGCAATGACTTGAACTCCAAAGTTGGTATTTTCACGAAGTAATGTGGTAGACAAATGGAAGGCACCAACTTTGTACTGTCGACACATGCATGTAGACCAATATACTTATCCAACTCAGAATTTCCTGGTTCCTTAGCAAGCATGGTGAGGGGATTGTTTTCCACTTGAATATTTTTATTTGTCCTTTGGGAAAGAACAATTGCAGATATTTCCTCATGTTCCACTACCACTTCATTGTCTTCATCAAACCAATTCAAATGAATGTCTTCCAATAGAATGTCTTCTTGTGAATCATTTTCAACTATCACTTCATCATTATTAAAGTCCATCTCCGCAACCACATTCTCTTGAATTTGGGTTTCCTGTGGCTCCTCAGCTAGCTTTTTCGAATGTTCCCTGGCTTCCGCTTCTAACTTCTGAATCATGACACTTAGCTGCGCTATTAACTCTTTAAAATGTTCCCCAGCTCACATTTCAAATCTCTGAATCGTGGAACTAAATTACTCCTTGCTACGCTCTATGCTCTGGATCACAAGTTGAGCATCTATATCCCAAAGAAATTCTAGAATCACGGGATTCAGCTTAAAGTGTGGTGGTGGTGGTAAAGATGACAAATAGAATTTCCATTCCTCCTTGGAGTATGTCTTTACATGCTTACTAACGATACCATCAAGCACGACCCAATCAATCTGATATTCCTGATTTGAATAGTAATAATGGTCCATGTGTTGTATCCACCTACCACAAACAAAACTCAAAAGAAAAAATCAAGGTTAAAATACCTTTTCAGTCCTTTATCTTTTGGGCAAAATTCATTTTGGTCATTTATCTTTAAAAAGATTCATTTTAGTCCTTTATGTTTCAAAAGTGATCCAAAATTCAAGGACCATTTTGGGTCACCTTTGAAACATAAAGGACTAAAATGAATCTTTTTAAAGATAAAGGACCAAAATAAATTTTACCCAAAAAATAAAGGACCAAAAAGATATTTTAACCAAAAATCAACTATATACAAAAAAAAAAAATTGTCTAACGTAGTTGTTTCCTTTGTTACTAATGATATTGGTAATGCCAATCCCCGACAACGATGCCAAAAACTTTATGGGCTCCGGCAAGTGTATCGGATCGAAACAAGTAATAATAAAATGGTGAGAAACTGAGTATCGAACACAGGGATTAGGTGACCAAGTACCACTTCACAAATTTAACAACTATTTAGACTAAAATAAATCGAGGATTTTAATTATGATAAAAATTATGAAAAGAAATTAAAATAAATATTTTTTGATTTTTGAATTGGTTAAAATGCAAAAACAAACAAAGAACAATCAAATAAAGAAAGTTCTATGGATCCAATTTCACCAACGCTATAAATACGCATTCCTTATAGAAAAGGAATCCTTATCCCACTTGGTTTGGTTCAATTATATCAATTCTTCCTAAACTCCAATTAACTTCTAATGTCAACCAAGAATCCTAGACTATCCTAAAGTCTATCTCGAGTACTCTAGAAAACACTCCTTAATAATTAACCAACTATATCTCTAGGATGATCAACTACTAAGAAATTAATTAAGATCAATGACTCTCTATGAAGGTTGCACAAGATTCCTACGCTATATCTCTATCCGTATTAACCCTATGGTTTTATCTCAATACCCTTGGCACATAAATATCCTCTTGGTCTTATTATGATTAGCCTATCATCTAACTGGTGATCAAGCAATTAGAAGTATTAAGATCAGAGAATAAAACACAAATGAAAGAGAAGAAGAAATTAAGAAACGCTGAAATAAATTATCAAACCATCATGGTACGATTACATCATCACCCTAGAATAAAGGAATTAGTTCATATGGGGAAAGAAAAGAACATGGGAGAAAAGATTAAAATCCACTGAAAGTTAATTTTGCTCGACATCTCCAACTGACAGCACTGTGCGGCGCTACCTTTTTCCCAATCTCGCTCCCCCTATGCGTCCTGGATGCTCGCTGACGCTGTGTAGATATATGCATTGTGGCCCCCAAATTGGCTTCCAATTCACATGGGCTTGCTGCATGTTCAAATCTAAATCCAACTTCAATTCCAACTTCAATTGCAATGCCACAAAGTTCACGTGGGCCCTTCCAATTCAAATGCCATTCCTTTGATTAACTTTTTATCCTCATAGATCAACTTGGACGTGGGCCTCTTCTTTTAGCAACAAATTGATGAGGCCATTTTAATTCAGGTAAATCCATCAAAATTGTCCATTGTTGCTTGCAATTGGCTTTTTTATTTAACTTGTGTAATTTGCTAGTATAATTACGTGAATGGTGTAGATTTTAAAATAATTACGGATCTGGGGTAAGTCGTAAGAGTGAATTACGAAATCAATATAAAAGTCGTAAACACTATCCACGAATCACTTTTATATTCGAAAAATTTAAAAAAAGTGAGAGAGTCGTATACAAAACTTACGACTTAAATTTTTTATTATAACTTTTTTTGCAAGTTGTGATTGTTATTAACGACTTTAAATTTTTTTTTTTAAATTTTCATGTTAGTCGTATGTAAAACATACGACTTATTTATTATTATTATTATTATTATTTTTTTAAAATGGCCAAGTCGTATGCCATTTATACGACTCAAGTAAATAAAACAACGAAGTCGTGATCCATGGATATGACTTATTTTAAATTAAAATAAAATAACGAAGTCGTGAATAATGGATACGACTTGCTAGACAATTTTGTTTAAAAAATATTAAAATAACAAAGTCGTATTTGCTAGAAACGATTTGTAATAAAAAAATAATAAATATCATAAGTCGTATGTGATGTATACGACTCCTTAATTTTTTTCTTAGTGGGGGATGCGACTTTATATTTGGTTTCGTATTTGTGAGTTACGACTTACCCTAGTAGCATAAATATTTTAAAAACCACACTATACACGTAATTGTCGAATCAAATTGCACTACTCGCGTAAAAAAGCCCTTGCAATTTGAACTGTAGCTTTTCCGTTCATTTAATATCTCTTGAACTTTTCTTCCATGAACTTCTTAAGGCTTGCCTCTCACTTGTCTTTAATTCCCTAAAAATCATAAAAATGCAAAACATAAGAAAATCAACTAAATTCTAATTAAAATTAATTAAATATAAACATTGACTCTAAAATAACTAAAATAGGAAAACAAGGTTTATTTTTGGCTAAATCAAGCATTCAACTCAATTTAATTGATTAAATCCACTCTAAATCATTAGATTAAATTAGATAAGTCAGTGGATTATCAACACCCCAAACTTAAACTTTGCTTGTCCTCAAGCAAACAAAAAACTAAAAGACACTACTGACACAAAAACCAAGAGTTAACATCAAAATCATGGACCAAAAATCATGTATGCCCCAACTTTTGCCACACCATAACCAAAAAAAAATCTCATCACATAATGCCTTCCAAAGATCAAAACAATCAATTTGAAAGAGGAATTTAAATTTGGCCACAAGATAGAATCACACAACCATGCAATTATCAATCAAAATTCGGAATGACAAGAACTTAGCACAATTCATGACAATTCTTGGGTCTCATAACCTCACAAATTTTTTTTCACACTTTTCCTCATCAATCCAATATCACAATCATCCATTTTCATATCCTCTTTAGTTTTGAATTTCTTTCTCTCTTTTTTTTTAGAGAGAGGAAATTCTTTATCGTTCTCATTTTTTTTTTTTTGAGAGAGAGAAAATTCTTTATGATTCTCTTTATTTTTGAATTTCTCTCTCTCTCTCTCTCTTTTTTTTTTTTTTATACCTTCACAAAATTGCATTCCCAAATGTGCCACCCCAAACTTGGCACTTTGCTTGTCCCTAAGCAAAACAATAATGAACCAATACTCGCTTAATCCTTTCGGGTTGGTAAACATGGTTTTTCAGTTTAGGCATAAAAGTGGGCAAACAAAGAATAGGCTTTAAAGCTCAAAGGGGCTAACAATGGAAATTTTGTCATTAGGAAAGTTTTTTGGCCAAAATTGGATATGTCCAATAAAATGCCTCTATCATGCTTATGCAACATGCAATCATGGAAAATAGACAAGATTCAAGCAAACCTAAGAGCATGTAACTCAATAGTAACTCTCACAAAGAATAATTCATGTTGAAGGCCCAAAACATTCACTAGGAAATAAATTAGAGACCCAGTAAAAATTAATCCTGCCAAGAACTCCCACACCCTAAACTTATCATGAATCATGCATTGAAGTTATGACACTTCTTTCTCTCAATTCAATCTCACATAGCTTCAAGTTCATCAAAAAGGAATAAACATGCATGATGGTTCAAGTGGCATGGCATTTTTCTAATGGGACTTAACACAATTAATCTACTAACATTAACATCAACTCAATGACACAAGAGTAAAACACACAAAGACTCAATGCAACCCATTTATTCAAAGCATAAAACAAATAAAGAGAAAGTTTAGAAAAACTCATGAAGACGCTTCCACCGGGATCCCACTGCCTGTGATACAACGGCCAAGGGATGCTCAAAATGTAAGATCTTCCTCCTGGATCCCATGGCTTGTGGAGTGGAGATGGAATAAGCAAGTGTGAGGAGATTCCATTTACTTTCTAAGTGCTATTATGAGTTCACTTCCTCCCGGGTCAAATGGTAAGTCATCAACTCCATGATTGGCCTTCTTGTACATATATTCTCCATGAAACACGAGAAGCTTAACTTTTTGAAACAACTTCAAATCCTTTGCCACTATTGATGCAAACTCCAAATACTTAGGCAATGACTTGAACTCCAAAGTTGGTATTTTCACAAAGTAATGTGGTAGAAAAATGGAAGGCATCAACTTTGTACTGTCGACACATGCATGTAGACCAATATACTTATCCAACTCAGAATTTCCTGGTTCCTTAGCAAGCATGGTGAGGGGACTGTTGTCCACTTGAATATTTTCATTTGTCCTTTGGGAAAGAACAATTGCGGATATTTCCTCATGTTCCACTACCACTTCATCGTCTTCATCAGACATCCGTATAATGATTATCATTATCTGTGAATATTGTGTCTTTTCTCTCCAATATTATATGCTTTTTGATAATGCCAAAGAGGGAGAAAAGGTGTACTTTTGTGTTTGTTTTGCAGGACTCATATTCAGGGGGAGTTCGGAAAAGTTCTTTATACACATACTCACAAGATTAATCAAAACCTTATGATACAAAAGCAATGAATAAATTCAATTACTTTCAAAAGAGTTCAAAAGAGTTGTCATCATTAAAAATGGGGAGATTGTAGATGATTAAGAGAAAGATTTCTCTCAAATGTACTTCTGTGAAGATTTCAAGAATCTCTCCACCAACATACAAGTTTAAAGAAAAAAGTTTTGATGAGGATGTAATCTTTTGTGTATGGTTTTGTTTAAGGTTTTGATGTAAATAACTTAGTGATTAAGTTTGATAAGACGTCATAATTAAAATGAAGAAGTTAATAATGGATAACCAAAAGTAGAAATCAATTATGAGCTAATATGAAATGCCTATGATGAAAAATGTTTTTAAATATGTAGTAATTACATACATAGTTGAATATTAGTTTACTATAAGGAATTTGTGAAATTCCATCAAAAGTATTCAAATACCAACTTGTGTTTGCCATTACTCAAGCGAAAAAAGGCATTTTTAGGTAGAGTATTTGAATACCCCTGCCTGGTATTCAAATACTATTGTCAGTTAGGGCAGTTGATGTTCTGTTACAGGCAGTATTCGAATACCCCTGCATAGTATTCGGATACTACCCTTAGAAAATCAACCAACCTTCACTTTTTGAGCTCTAATTGAATTCTATATAAAGCGTACTTGGTTAAGAGTTTATGATACGAATTCTAACACTCAAATATATCGTTATTATGCCAAAATTGAGAGCCATCTTTCCTTCTTAGTTGCAAAGTGATATTAGAAGCTTTGGGAGCTTTTGTGCACAAGTGTTGTGTTAGAAACTTTCTTTTATACTCAATTCTTTTCTTAATTTTGTATTGGGTGTTGAATCTCATATTGACTCAAGAGTGTGGTATCTCTTGAAAGGTGAAAATCTTTGTTGATGAGGTATCCATCTAAGTAAGGGTGTGGTATCCCTTTGTTTGCAAGAGTGTGGTATCTCTTGTGTTGTTGTTGGTGAAGTATCCGACAAGGTTCAAGAGTGTGGTATCTTTTGAGGGTGAGGATCTTGTGGGTGAGGTATCCTACAAGAGGAGAGTGACTTTGTAAGGAGTGAGCCATCTCTTGTATAAGAGGATTCTTGGGGACTGAACATAGGCCACTCAGGTTGTGGGCCAAACCACTAAAATACTTGTGTCATTTTCTCGATCCCTACTCACTTTACTTTCTTGCAAGTTTTATTATCTTATGCATGATCTTTATGTTTTTAGGCTTATGTTACTATCATGCATGATTGGTATATGATACATACACTTAGCTTATGAAATTGTATATCTTTCTTTAAAGTGTTTCTTGAAATGATATTGCAATTGTTTCTTACTTGAGGTTCAAAGACAATCTTCTTTCTTTCTACATCACTTGAAAAAGGGAAATTAAATCTTGTTTTTGAAAAAGTTTTTGAAAAGTCAATTCACCCCCTCTTGACTTAGAACTATTTCCACATCTTACAAAACTCAGAAAAGGATTGCTTCCAAAATGCTTTATTCCCTAGTACATCTGGAAGTTGCACGAAAAGGGAAATGTGCTCAGTAAAGTAGAAAAGCAATCTGAACAACTCTGATTTGGCTGCTACACAAAGCATAAATCACTTCCCATCTCTGTTAGAGTACAACCAACGTTCCTATGCATTAAATGGCTGCCCAAAACGACTCTATTGCATTTAATGGAGCTTAGCTTAAAGCAAAAAATCAGAAGGAATGTCTCTAACATATTCAAATTGATTGAAGCCTATAAACAGAGAAGACATTGAATATGAAGATATAGAACACAGCATTCAAAGAGCGATTACTCTGCATATTTTGTTGACAAGTGACCTCAAACACAAGAGGGGGGTGAATTGTGTGTGAATTGATTTCTGAAAACTTTTGGCGATTTAAACTATTTTTAAAAACTTGATTTGAGAAGCAATAAATTAAAAGCAAAACGTTGTGAACTAAAGCATATGAAATATCAAAGCGTTGCGAGAAAGTAAAGAGATACGGGAAGAAAACGACACAACGATATATCCTGGTTCGGCCACACAACTACCCACGTGGCCTACATCCAGTCCCCAAGGCAATACGACCAAGGGTTTCCAATCAACTCTAGTTTTTTAAACAGGCTAAACTAGAACCTTTACAAATCAGAGCACCCTTAACACAAATCACAAGACGTGCTATCCCTTGTGCAAGAGTCTCAATAACAGTTCGTGAGATCCCACTCACTTAGAAAAACTTTAAAAGAGTTACAATAAGAAAGCACTCAAAAAGTGCAGATATGGAAACACAAATTGACGCTCAGTTACAAAGACACCTATATGGTGTATAGAACTCTCAAAGTAGTATGGTGAAGTGATAGTTCCAGATAAAAACAATATAAATGAAAATGATCAGATATCTAAGCACAGAGTATGATAGCAGATAATTGTGTGTCTGAGGCAAGGCTGCCTATTCTCCTATTTATACAAAACAGGTGAAGGTTCAAAAAGAAATTAGGTCAAGACTCTTAAAATTCATTTTTGTCGAGCCATAATCGATTATTGCATTAGCATAATCGATTATTCAATTAAAAACTCAAGAAGCGCGCGTTTGACAGAAAGGTTGTAATTGATAATGCTAATCGATTACGGGTCCACCGACTTTTGTATAAAAGGCCATAATCGATTATGTAATCGATTATAGGGTTTCTATTTGAAGACCAAGAGAAGTCAGAGAGGACCTAATCGATTATACCAAAGACATAATCGATTATATCATTTCAAATTTTAAATCCAACGGCTTTAATGTCATAATTATTCATTAACATCAATTAAAGCCAAATAATCTTGACTCATAATCGATTATAATAAGACCATAATCGATTATGGTGTGTGTAAACTTAAATTTGAAATACTTGACAATTAAGGAAAATGATTTCTCATTAAGGTTAGTTAATTTTCAGTTTTAATCCATTTAAAACACATGTCAAAAATATTTTAGCACATGTTAAACACTTAGACACATGTTAAATGAGTGTGTGTATGAGACCAATACTAAGTTGAGAATTCTACTTACCATTTACATATGATTCTAAAACAAACAATACAAATAATAAAATTCCCGTTTTACCCCTTGTGCTTGCTTGCTTTATAATCTTCCGCTTTTTGCACTATAGCCCTTCTAGACCTTTTTCTTTTGTTCATCATCAAAACAAATAACCTGTGAGGCATATATTCACATACTCCCCCTTTTTTATGATGACAAACATCTTAAGGAGGGATTAGCATAATATCATAAAGATCATTATAATTCAAACTTAGATATAAGCTTAAGCTCTACTCCTCCTCACTTCTTGCATTTATTCAAAATCACTCCCCCTGAAGCATGCAAGTATATACTCTCCCCTTTTTGGCATTATCAAAAAGTGGGAATTAAACATGCATAGCAAGGCATATATTCAAGCATAAGTTATAGTAAGTCCAAGTGCAGTAGGGATAGTAGTAAGAGCAGTCATTCAAAATATGTACAGTCATCCAAAATAAGATCAGTCATAATAAAAACATAATAATAAAACTAAGAACAGATAAGATGAACAAGCGTTATCCTCCTCCTCATCATCATCCATCTCATCATCACCATATGTATCATCATCGCCATCATCATCTAGACCAACCGTAGGTTGAGGCGGTGCTCGAATAGGACTATCAATGATAATCTCCGCATCAGCTACGTAACGCTCCAAAGCCTGCACCTGATTACCAATCTCTCGAATGGCAGTGGAGTTGGCATGAATCTCAGTGGTGTTGACTCAAACATCTGCTAAGATACTCTGCAAGAGAGCCATAAACTCGAGTGAAGCAGCAGCAGCAGAAGGAGCCTGTGATGATGAAGATGCTCCAGCAGTGGTAGATGGTTGGTGTTCGGCAAAAGAGTATAAATTCGTTTTGGGCTTATATTCCCAAGTGTTTCCATGATGTTCAATGCCCATCATGTTGATGGTCCCTTGGTTGTACATCGCATGATACTTTAAGCCATCAAGTTTGGCTTCCCCAGTGAGGTTTACACGTGCATTCCTCAGAATTCGTGTAACCAAATGCCCATATGGCAAAGAACCACCTGTCGTCATATCAAATATGTGTTGCATAACCAAACCAGCCCAATCAACAGATTTCTTATTTTCCAGCAACCAGAGAAGAACAACATCAATTTTTAAAAGCTGAGAAAAATTGTGTCTCCTAGGAAACAACAACCTAGCAACAACATAGTGCAGCAACCTACTCTCAACCTTCATCTGACCAGCAGTAATTTCCCTATGAGAGGCCTCACTGGGATCAGTTAATAGAGTCCTGGTGGCTTCCAGCCTAACAAATTCATCCGCTAAGGGTGCAGCAGGACCCCTAGCAGTTACATGAGTGCCACCAGAGGGCACTCCAACAACTCTCCCAAAATCAGCAGAAGTAAACCTAATGGGTTTATGGCATACCTCAGAGATCAGAACGCCATCAACCAAGCGGAGATTGCAGTAGAATACTAGCACCAATTCCGGATAAATGTCTTCAGTGGAGGAGAGAAAGTTGATGAGGTTTGCATGTTCTAGAAATTCGAGAAATTTGAAGTTTTGCTCCTTATGAATTGCAAGTCCAAAAATCGCGGTTTCTGGATCTTCCTATTGTAGAACTCACTCATAAAGTCTGCACTTTGAGCATTGTTGGAGAAATATTTCTCCATTTGAGCAGCAGTGAGGGTCCCTGGATTGACAGTAGCAGTTCTTGATCTTTTGGGAGGCATGATGATTGTTGATGATGTGTTTGTGAGTGATGAAGAGAGGAAGTGATATGAGGGGGTGCAAGAGAGAGTTCAAAGAAAATAAATTTGAAGTGTTTTGAAACATAGGACAAATGAGCGCTGTTCTGCGCTGGTTTACCTTTTAAATGCACTCATAATCGATTATGTAAGTGACCATAATCGATTATGTCTTACCGTGCTGATCTCTGATTGGTCACTTTTTAATGTATAATCGATTATCCGATATGGTATAATTGATTTTGACTTGAGCGCCTGACCCTTCCTCTTCACTGAATCGATTATATAATCGATTTTTACCTGGGTTCTTTGAATAATCGATTCTGTAATCGATTCTAGCAACTAACTTCATGAACACATAATCGATTTTGTAATCGATTCTATCGTTTCTGGAAAAATGCCCTCGTGCATAATCGACTATTGTAATCGATTAGAGGCTTACTGACTGTTGGTTTTTCTGCTCCTCTTTAAACGTAATCGATTATGATAATCGATTACAAGCTTTCTGACTTGTGATGATTTCCTACTTTCTGCGTATAATCGATTCTCCTAATCGATTTTGATCTTTCTGACTTATAATAATCGATTATCCTTATCTTATAATCGATTATTGGTTAAAAAAACTGTCATACTAAGTACACAGATTAGTAATAACAATATGAAATGCACATTTATTCAATGCATGATTGATTTAAAATTCCTAATTCAGTTCTTATGAAAAAGAAACTTTCTTTAGATAGTGGTTTGGTAAAAATGTCTGCTAGTTGTTTAGATGTCTCTACAAATTCTATCATACAATCTCTTTTTTGGACATGGTCTCTAATAAAGTGGTGTCTTATTTCGATGTGCTTGGTTCTAGAGTGATAAACTGGATTTTTCGTGAGGTTTATGGCACTTGTGTTGTTACATTTAATAGGGACGGTTTTAAGATCAATACCATAATCATTTAATTGTTGCTTCATCCATATTATTTGTGCACAACAACTTCCCGCCACAACGTATTCCGCTTCGGTGGTGGATAAAGCCACACTAGCTTGTTTCTTACTATGCCAAGAAATTAAAGCATTTCCTAGTAAGTGGCAAGTTCCACTTGTGCTTTTTTAGTCCAATTTGCATCCAGCAAAATCAGAATCCGAGTACCCAATAAGAGTGCAATCAGCCCTTTTAGGGTACCATAAACCCATATTTTGTGTGCCAATGAGGTATCTCATAATGAGTTTTACCGCGGTGAGATGTGATTCCTTAGGGTTTGATTGAAAACGTGCACACATGCAAACACTAAACATAATATCGGTACGACTAGCAGTAAGGTAAAGGAGAGAGCCTATCATACCTCTATACTTACTTATGTCCACTGATTTTCCTTCCTCATCTTTGTCAAGATAGCAAGAGGTGCTCATGGGAGTAGATAGTTCCTTTGAGTTGCTCATCCCAAATTTCTTAAGCAACTCCTTGAAATATTTGGATTGGTTGATGAAGATGCCTTCCTTTGATTGCTTGATTTACAATCCAAGGAAATAGTTGAGCTCCCCATCATTGACATTTCAAATTCGTTTTGCATTATATTTGAAAAATCCTAGCACAAAGTCTCATTAGTAGCATCAAAAATAATGTCATCCACATAAATTTGAACTAATAGAATATCATGCTTTTTGTTTTTGATAAAAAGAGTGGTATCAACTTTCCCTCTTTGAAAACCATTTTCCAACAAAAACTTACTTAGGTGTTCATACAATGCCCTAGGGGCTTGTTTTAAAACCGTACAAAGCCTTTTTCAAGTTGAAGACATGATTTGGAAATTCAAAATTTGAAAAACCTGGGGGTTGATCCACATAAACTTCTTCTTGGGATAAAACCATTTAGAAAAGCGCTTTTAATGTCCATTTGAAAAAGTTTGAAATCCATGATGCAAGCAAAAGCAAGAAGCATGCGGATGGCTTCTAGTCTATCTACAAGAGCATAGGTTTTGTCAAAATCTATGCCCTTTTGTTGGTTGTATCCCTTAGCAACAAGCCTAGCTTTGTTTCTAACAATTATTCCGTTTTCATCTAGCTTGTTACGAAAAACCCATTTAGTTCCAATTACTAATTGGTCTTTAGGCTTAGGGACTAGTTCCCAAACATCGTTTCTCTCAAATTGATTTAGTTCATCTTGCATGGCAAGTGTCCAATGTTCATCAATATTCTTAGGTTCAGTTTGTGATACGAAAGCCATATAGTGACATGCATGATTGAGAGAGTTTCGAGGGGTTACCCCTTTTGAGATATCACCTATAATATTGTCAAGAGGATGGTATCTAGATGTTCTACATTCTCTTGGAAGATCATTGTGAGGTGATTCTTCATTTTGAGGAAGTGGTACGGTTGATCATCATTTTCCTTCTCTTAAGTGTGTTTCTCCTCAAGATGGCTATTTCCTAATATTTCTGCAAGGTCATCAACACTTTCTTCCACTACAACTTTAGGGTTAGTTTCATCAAAAGATACATGCACAGATTCTTCAATGGTCATAGTTCTTTTGTTATAGATTCGAAAAGCTTTACTAGAATTGGAATATCCAAGAAATATACCTTCATTAGCTTTAGCATCTAATTTACCAAGGTTATCTTTACCATTATTTAAAACAAAGCACTTACATCCGAATACGTGAAAGTGGGAGATGTTAGGCTTCCTTCCCTTGTAAATTTCATAGGGCATTTGTTTCATAATAAGTCTTATGAGGACTCTATTCATCACATACAATGCGGTGCTTACCGCGTCTGCCCAAAAATACTTAGGAAGGTTGATCTCATTGAGCATCGTTGTCTCTAGCTCTACTAGAGACCTATTTTTCCCTTTCCACCACCCCATTTTGTTGGGGAGTCCTTGGTGAGGAAAAATTATGCCCGATTCCATTTTCAGTACAAAAGGCCTCAAATGCCTCATTTTGGAACTCACCACCATGATCACTTCGGATAGTTACAATGTTTAATCCCATCTCATTTTGAATAACCTTGGCAAGTTTACGAAAGGCACCGAAAGTGTCATTTTTATGAGGAATAAACAATGTCCATGTATAACGAGAATAGTCATCCACAATAACAAGCACATAATAATTACCACCAAAGCTCATGGTCTAGATGGACCAAACAAATCCATATGTAAAAGCTGTAAAGGCCGGTTTGTAGAAACAACATTTTTAGTTTTGAAAGAGGCCTTTACTTGTTTTCCTTTTTGATAAGCATCACACATCTTGTCTTTTTCAAAATGGAGCTTTGGTAAACCAATTACTAAGTCCTTGCGAACCAACTTATTAAGATGGTCCATGTGAATATAGGCCATCCTCCTATACCATAGCCAAGTTTCATCCTCTTTGCTAATTAGACAGCATACATAATTTGAAGGTAGGTCATCCAAGCATGCCATATAGATATTTCCAATTCTTTGTCCAACTAATTTAGTTTGATTATCAGAATCTATGACCGTGCATTTCGAGTTATCAAAAACAACGTTGAAGTTTTCATTACAAAGTTGGCTAATACTCAAAAGATTATGTTTTAGACCTTCAACATACAAAACATTTTCAATGATGGAATTTTGACTCTTACCAACCGTTCCAATCCCCAAGATTCTACTTTTGTTGTTGTTACCATAGAAAACAAATTCCACCCTTTTTGGGTGTGAGTGAGGAGAACTTGTTTTTATCTCCTGTCATGTGCTTGGAGCATCCATTGCCAAGATACCAATTTTTGTTCCTTGCTTTCAAGCACACCTACAAAACAATTTCAAGTTTTAACTTTTGGTACCAAAATTATGTTGAGTCCTTGAGAGTTAGCTTTGGGCGCATTGCCCTTTCGAACCCATACTTTCTTGCCTTTGATATTCACATTCTTTCTAGCATTGAAAATAGATGTGGTATGTCCCTTTCTACCACAATAAAAACATTTTACGAAAGGACTACTAGAAGTATTGGTTGGGCTAAAGAATTTTTTAATGGATTTTTCATGTAATTTAGGGTGATAACCCAAACCAGCTTTATCATAAGTTCCTTTTTGGTTTCCTAACAAAACATTGAGATTGTCTCTCCCATTTCTGAATTTTGCAAGAATATCATGCAAGTCCTCAATTTTATTTTTCAAAACATTACATTCATTGCATTTTGAAACTTCATTTATTTTGTTTTCACGTGATAAGCATGATGAGGTTTTGTTCGAAAGAACTTGCTTTTCCTTGATAACCTCCATTTCTTTATTTAATAAATCTATTTTTGTTTCAAGACTAGAATTGGTTTTCTTTGAAGATAAAATGATTTTTCGAGACGCATGCTTTCATTATTCAACTCTTCACATGCAACAAGTAAATCATTATATGACAATTCATTTTCAATTTCATTATCAGTTACCACATCCTTGTCATCCTCATGATTGGCCATGAGGCAAAGGTTTGCTTCCTCGTTGTCGGATTCATCGGAGGAGTCCATGTCATTTTCTTCGCAAGCAATGTATGCTCTCCTTCGTTTTCTATCCTTTTGTGGTCTCTTTTCAAATTTGTCATTCTTCTTTTGACTTAGAGGACACTAGGGCCTTATATGACCTTTCTTTTTACAGTTGAAGCATGTTGGAACGTAAGTGGTTCCCTCTCCATCAACTTTCTTTTGAGATGTGAAGGTTGGTTGTGTTTTGCCTTTGTTCCTCATAAATCTCTTAAATTTTCGTACCATTAAACTCATGTTCTCATCTCCTTCACCAAGCTCATCAAGTTCATCAAAGTCATTATCTTCCTCATTTGTTTCACTTATACTTGCCTTAAGAGCAAGCCCTTTCTTTTTCTTGTCACTTTCCTCACTTTTTATGAGGCGGTTCAACTCAAGTTCATGTTCCTGCAATTTACCAAATAGAGTTGCCAAAGACATAGATGTTAGATCACGTGATTCAGAAATCGCAGTTACTTTGGGTTGCCAACTTCTATTTAAACATCTAGGGCTCGTTTGGTGATCAGGATATGATAGGGACGGATAGGATAAGAGAGTAGGATAGGAGTAGGATAGGATATGAGCAGGATAAGCTGTTATCCTATCCGACGTTTGGTATCCACCAGATAACCAACTGGATAGTATTGTAATTTTAGTATGAATTTTTTTTGTTCCGAATGTTTTCATATTTTATTAGATTTAAGTTTTTTTTTTTTATAATTTTCATTTTTTAAGTTTATATAAAAAGACAAAATTGTCCTTGTAATAAAATTACATATAATATTTTAAAATTTTAAAATATTGTTTAACTTAAATTAATTTTTTTTATAATTCTAAATATTCATTTTTAGTTTTTACTTTACATATAGTTAAATTATTAGTATATTATTTATTTATTTTTTAGTTTTTTACAATAATATACATTAATAAAATTAGCCTTGTGACAAAATAAAAATAATTTTTAAAATTAATTATTAATATTCATATTATTTTATATTTTATTATACCTTTTTTTTAACCATATTATATTTTATTATACTTTAATTATTTTATATATAAAATATTTTTATACTTTATTATACTTTAAATCACCTTATCCTATCCTGTTGAGTTCTAACTCAGCTCCTCCCTCAGGATAAAATTTTAACTAGATGGACAGGATAGGATAGGTGACAGGATAGACTTATCCTATCCTGCTGGCTCACCAAACAACAGTTTCAGACAGGATATGATAGCTTATCCTATCCTGTCTTTCTTATCCTGACCACCAAACGAGCCCCTAAGAACTTTATTTATCAAATCTTCATTATTAAACACTTTCCCCAGAGCCCTAAGATGATTTATAATATGGGTACAACTTTTTTGTATATCTTGTATGCTTTCACCCTGTTTCATCCTAAATAGCTCAAACTCGTGGGTTAATGTGTTCATCCTAGCCCTTTTGACCTCGGTAGTACCTTCATGGGTCAATTGAAGGGTGTCCCACATTTCTTTCGCGGTCTTACAATTTGAGACCCTATAGAACTCATTGTAGCTTAAAGCTGAGGTGATGATGTTCCTAGCTTTCAAATTGTATTGGACCTTTTTCTTTTCCTCGTTGGTCCAAAGGGTTTTTGGTTTATCCACCGAAGCACCATCAACTTCGTGCTTGGGGACAAATGGACCATTTTCTACAGCATCCCAAATATCAATATCAGAAGCTTCCAAAAAAATTTGCATTCTTTCTTTCCAGTATCCATACCCCTCACCATCGAACGATGGAGGTCTGTTTACGGAATTACCCTCATTACGAAAACTGTTTGAAGTCATCTTTCCTCTTGAGGCAGTTTCGTCCTTTATATCCAAGAGTTAAGATCTGATGCCACTTGTTGACAAGTGACCTCAAACACAAGAGGGGGGGTGAATTGTGTGTGAATTGATTTTTGAAAACTTTTGGCGATTTAAACTATTTTTAAAACTTGCTTTGAGAAGCAATAGATTAAAAGGAAAACATTGTGAACTAAAGCGTATGAAATATAAAAGCGTTGCGAGAAAGTAAAGAGATAAGGGAAGAAATTGACACAACGATATATCCTGGTTCGGCCACACACAACTACCTACGTGGCCTACGTCTAGTCCCCAAGGCAATACGACCAACGGTTTCCAATCAACTCTAGTTTTTTAAACAAGCTAAACTAGAACCTTTACAAATCAGAGCACCCTTAACACAAATCACAGGACGTACTATCCCTTGTGCAAGAGTCTCAATAACAGTTCGTGAGATCACACTCACTTAGAAAAACTTTAAAATAATTACAATAAGAAAGCACTCAAAAAGTGCAGATATGAAAACACAAATTGAAGCTCAGTTACAAAGACACTTATATGGTGTATAGAATTTTCAAAGTAGTATGGTCAAGTGACAGTTCAAGATAAAAACAGTATAAATGAAAATGATCAGAGATTTAAGCACAAAGTATGATAGCAGATAATTGTGTGTCTGAGGTAAGGCTGCCTATTCTCCTATTTATAGAAAACAGGTGAAGGTTCAAAAAGAAATTAGGTCAAGCCTCTTAAAATTCATTTTCGTCGAGCCATAATCGATTATTGCATTAGCATAATCGATTATTCAATTAAAAACTCAGGAAGCGCACGTTTGACAGAAAGGTCGTAATCGATTATGCTAATCGATTACGGGTCCACTGACTTTTGTATAAAAGGCCATAATCGATTATGTAATCGATTTTAGGGTTTCTATTTGAAGACCAAGAGAAGTCAGAGAGGACCTAATCGATTATACCAAAGACATAATCGATTATATCATTTCAAATTTTAAAACCAACGGCTTTAATGTCATAATTATTCATTAACATCAATTAAAGCCAATTAATCTTGACTCATAATCGATTATAATAAGACCATAATCGGTGCGTGTAAACTTGAATTTGAAATACTTGACAATTAAGGAAAATGATTTCTTATTAAGGTTAGTTAATTGTCAGTTTTAATCCATTTAAAACACATGTCAAAAATATTTTAGCACATGTTAAACACTTAGACACATGTTAAATGGGTGTGTGTGTAGGACCAATACTAAGTTGAGAATTCTACTTACCATTTACATATGATTCTAACACAAACAATACAAATAATAAAATTCCCATTTTACCCCTTGTGCTTGCTTGCTTTATAATCTTTCGCTTTTTGCACTATAGTCCTTCTAGACCTTTTTCTTTTATTCATCATCAAAACAAATAACCTGTGAGGCATATATTCACATATTTATTTTTTCATTCTTTCAATCTTCAATCATTTGAATTTATTAAGCAGTCTTTCTAACATTCACATTAAATTCACCCTTCCGAGTATTAATGAAAGACTTGCAAGTTGTCTAGTCTTCTTTCAAACAAACATGAGTGAGCCTGAAGAGGCTAGGAGTTCAAATAATACTTGTCTTGGAGCCTAGAGAGGCTAGGTTTGCAAAGAATACTTGTCTGTAACCTGATCCGTTATAGTGGAGAAAACTTGGTGCTGCCAAGGACTAGACGTAGCCCTAGTTGTTAAGGGGTGAACCAGTATAAAATAGTTGTGTCTATCTCTATCCCTATCTCTTTAGTTAATCTGTTTATCTTATCTGTTAACTAACTAAAGGGGTTAAAGTGTGAATATCACACAAGTTATAATCTTGCATGCTTGGGTGTTTTTCTGTTGAAAAACCATTAGACAAGTCACTTGTCTGTGTGCTTTTAAATCACTCGTCTGTCCCTAGGTCCTGCGTGCGAAAAAGTTTTTATCTTTGATCTAAAGTATGATAAACACAATTCAACCCCCCTTCTCGTGTTTATAGTTGTCTATTTCACTATTTGCCAATAATTCCAAGGTTGCAGATAATGATCGCATCAATGCAAATTGCATGACATATGAGGCGGCATTATGAGAATAGAAGAAGTTCGGGAATGTTACACCACCTTTTTGATGGTGAAGTTTGGAAGCACTTTGATCATCTACATCCTGATTTCGCATAAGATCCTCGCAATGTACGACTTGGGTTGTGCTCAAATGGTCTTACCCCTTATATTCAAGCATCAGCCTCACCTTATTCATGTTGTCCAATAATTATTACATTGTACAATCTTCCTCCCGAGATGTGCATGTAAAAAAGTTATATGTTTCTGACTTGTCTCATACCGGGTCCATCTAATCTTCGGCTAGGATTGATGTATATTTGCAGCCTCTGATCGATGATCTGAAGAAGTTGTGGGCTGGTGTGTTGACGTATGATGTTTCAAAGAAGCGAAACTTTATGATGAGGGAGGCACTGGCGTGGACTATCATTGATTTTCCTGCATATGACATGCTATCTGGTTAGGGGATTTACGGTAAATTGGCATGCCCGTATTGCATGGAACATGGAAAGGCTTTTACCTTAAGTTATGGTGGGAAAAGTTCTTGGTTTGATTCCTATCGTCGGTTCTTAGATCATGATCATGTATTCAGAAGGAATACCCGAGCATTCAAAAAGAACCAGACAGAAATGGAAGGGTTGCCTCCTTTGTTGACTCCTTAACAATTTTGGTGTTGGGTTAGCGATCTTCCAAAACTCACAGATGTTGGTGTGGCAAAATTGTCGGGATATGGAGAATGGCATAACTGGATAAAACAAAGTATTTTTTGGGAAATGCCATACTGGAAAGATAACCTGTTAAGGCATAATCTTGATGTGATGCACATTGAGAAAAAATTCTTTGACAACATTTTTAACACGGTTTTGAATGTGGCTGGCAAGATGAAGGACAATGAAAAGGCAAGGATAGAGTTAGCTTTGTATTATAGACAAAAGGATTTAGAGCTGAAGCAGCAGCCAAATGGAAAAATGGTCAAACCAAAAGCTTGTTACACTTTAACCACCAATGAAGCAAAGTCAGTTTGTCGATTGTTAAAAGAGCTTAAAGCGCCTGATGGTTATTCCTCTAATTTGGCATGATGTGCTGATGTTAAAACGGGAGGGCTACATGGGATAAAAAGTCATGATTGTCATGTATTCATGGAGTGTTTGGTTCCTATTGCTTTCAGTTCATTGCCTCTGCATGTTCTGAACCCGCTTATCGAAATCAGTCATTACTTCAAAGATCTATGCTCCGCATCTTTAAGGTCGGATGGTCTAAGGAGGATGGAAGAAAACATTCCAATCATTCTGTGCAAGTTGTGGAGGATATTTGCCCCAGTTTTTTTTTTTTTATTCAATGGAACATCTCCCTGTCCATCTTGCATATGAAGCAAGGCTTGGTGGACCAGTTCAATATAGGTGGATGTATCCATTTGAAAGGTAATATTATTACATTTTCATAGTTAAATAATGAATGTCCCTTGATTAATTTCTTGTCACTAATCTTTTTTATTAATTAGATTCATGGGCGAATCTAAACGATCTGTTATAAACAACGGTATGTGTAACAACATGTTTTTAATTACGTTGTATTACTGGTAAAAATATATTTATTTATATTTTTATCTGAGACTAAGAAAATGATTTTGGATAAAACAAAATCATATTCATACTCTATCTTATGGTAGAGGGTTATGGTGAAATTTTGGATTTAAAACTCAGACGAAACCGGTCTGTGTTTTTACTGACAGTATAATTTTATACCGGCAGAAAACCCTAATTTGACTCGAAACTGAAAAATTGTAGATTTTTATATTATGTCCATGAGGAAGTCTATTTTCCAAAGTGTTGCCCAAAAATAAAATATTAGATTTTATTCGAGAGAATTTTGGCGAAAAAACGGACGAAAACCCTAATCGGGAAACCTACAAAGTCGGAAACGGAACTGCAGAGATGGAACCGGACACCGGAGGAGCTAAGTCATGGGGTGAGTCACCACCATGACTCACCAAGCATTTATGAAACATTTAATGCAAGTAATCATGTCTTTTAGGTGAAATGACCAAACTATCCTTAACCTAACCTATCCTAGTTAATGTTAACCATGGTTAAGTCAAGTCATGAACAATTTAATCTCTTCTTCCTCATGGGAGGCCAAAACCACAGCCACATCTCCCCTTCACCTTTCACCACACAAAATTTCCTACTCATAATTACTATTAACTATAGTTAAGTTATTATATTATTTTCTAAGCTTAACTTAACCTATGTCAATTAATTTCTAACTATGGTTCATTATTAAGAAATTAAACAAAACTATTTCTCTCCTCACACAATCAATACACGGCTGCTACACACTCACCCAACACTTAGACAATTTCATTTTTCATCCAAGTTCAAACTCTAAGCATGTTCTTCACAAAATACTAAGAACTTCACTTGTGTTCTTGCTAAGTTCATCAAATATCTTCATTTTCTTCATCAAACTTCTTCATTCCAAGGTGAGGATCATGTTCCTCACCATCTTAGCTTCATTAATCATCCATCAATCTTCATTTTCATCAACTATTTCACAAATTTCTATTCTTAGATCTAGATTTTCAAATAATTCTAGAAAATTGTAGAAAAATCATTTTAATGTGACATCAATTTCTATGATCTCTATATGACTTCTACTTTGATAATCTAAGAGAATGGAAGCAAAAGAGTTTTCCACTTGATCTTAACTCTCTAATACCTCTAGTTGTTATATCTAGAAGCTTGAAATCAAAAGAAACCCCTAGCCCTATTTTACTATGTTGGCTGAATCTAAGTTCATGTGAGCAAAATAAGTTTTCTTCAATCTTTAATTGGATAATGATTTGTATGAACTATCTAAGGTATGTAGGTTCTAGATCTAAGAGTATGTGATCAAAAAGAATTTCTAGCCTATTTTACTCATTATGGCCGAAACCCTAACCTTAGAGGTTAGATGATTTTGTTTCATATTTTTAACTTTTAACAATTTATCTATGCTAGTTAATACTCTAGTAACTAGGGTCCAAAAGATGGAGTTGAGAAAATAACCCTAGCCTATTTTTGATATGTTGGCCGAACCCTAGTCCTTGTGACTCTAGGTGGATTTTGTTTCATTAATTTATTTTTTATGTGATTTGGTTGAAGGTTAACTGTTAACCGTGGTGTAGTAACGAGAATCGGAAAGTTCGTGAATTCGGTGATAAGTTCAGGTGGGGGAAAGAAATATCCTGGCGTCTGAATGGATAAGTAGTATACTTTATAATAATGGTGTAGGGCGACCTAAACCATACTAGTGGTTGAGTAATCGACAATACCACAATCACATTGGAAACTTTTCCTTAATACCAATGATGATTCAGGGGCTGTAGGTTTATCGCCATTAGGATAATTTTATAATATTTCAGGATGTCTGACTTATTTATTATTAAATTGTTTGTGATACGCTGGTTGAGGTATTCTACTGCATGTGACTTTTTTTTTTGTTTGAATATTTTATGAGTAATGTACTATGCATGATCTGTCTGGTTTGATAATATGCTTAATGGGAATTTTGGCAAGAATATATGTTGTTTGGAAGATATGTATGGGGGTGAGAGATTGAATATGACGTAGAGGTGCCTAGCCTAAAGTTATTATTTTATAGATGAGATGTGACATAGAATGCGAGTTGAGGCTATGATGGAAGCTTGAGGTGCCAGGTTGCTATTGATGCGAGTCAGTGAGATTCATATGTTTGCATTGTTGTTCATAACCGTTTGTTAGGAACACACGAGGTCAGAGTATCCGATTGCGGATACTGGATATTACGGGTCAGTGCCCTAACGGTAATGGGGGAAACTTCCGTGATACTCTCGTAGTCCTTGCCGATTTGCTCTGGGTATCCTAACGGTAATGGGGATACTTTTATATTGTACAATTATTCTCTAACAGTAATGGGGGAAGTAGTATCATTCTTTGAATGAGCACTCTAACAGTAATGGGGGTGTGCACTGTATGAATGGGGACTTGTCGCTTGGATGACTGACTAACCTCCTTAACGGTAATGGGGGATGGTGACAGGATTGGTAATGGCCACATCAGCATTAAGATTTAGTTGCATTAGATTTAGGGTTAAGGAAGATATCGTAGTTTGAGGATGATTGTTAGTTATTTGTGATGTGTGTCTATGACTGTTGTTATACTACATACTATGATTTTTTTTCGATTTTGATGGTAGAACTGTTTCTTATCCCCTATTTTCTATATTTGGTATATATTTTATCATGTGATCGTATGAGAAGATCCGGTGAAGGAACTAGCTACTGAGGAGCTGGATGGGATTCCGTATGAACCGGATGCGGGACGACGAGCTGTGGATTCTAGCGAGGTAGTTTAGTGTCTAGGGCCAGTGAGTCTTATAAGACGTTTTATTTTCCACTGATTATAATAGTTTGTGTAAGTATGTACCTGCAAGGGATCCTACTGATAGGATACCCTAAACAGTGTTTTGTTTTATGTGGGATAAACATATGTATGTATGTGTAATATAATCATGGTGCGGTGTGTTAACTTTCCGAAGTTGGATATGTTATTAATAAGTTTTTAATATCTTCGTAATTTCAGGTTACGTTTGACATTAAGTACGCGATTAAGTTTAATAAATAATTAATGGCACAACGGGGCACAACGGGATGTCTCATTTGGTGGTATCAGAGCAGTTTGATTCTTACTATGAGGTTTAGGATGTTGTTACTGGCCGTGTCTAGTTGACTCCACATCGGATATTGACTATATGTAAAAGTTGGGTAATGAGTCCGAACGCGATAACAAACCTTTATATGACATATTATATTTATATTCCTATTTAATGTGGTATTATATGTCATATTAATGTGAGCTGATGATTTCCTTAACAGGATCATGGCTAGAGGTAGAGGACATGGTAACAGTACTGGTGATAGATCACTTGAGCGAATTGCTGGAGTTAGCAAAGTTGAAACTGGTCATACTAGTGGTGGAGGAGAGTCAGTTGAGATTCTCAAAACCATTAGGGATTTAGCTACTGCAATGATACAACAGACACAGCAGAACGCGGAGATGCTGCAAATGACCAAAGAACAGCAGGAGCTGCAGAATCAGAGGAAAGCTGCAGAAGCTGAGGATGCTGCAATGAATACCTTTCTGAAGCGGAAGCCACCCCAATTCCGAGGATATTATGACCTAGAAAAGGCAGAGTGGTGGGTACAGGAGTTAGAGAAGATATTCACAACATGCGCTGTAGAGAGGATAGGAGGTGACTTATGCAGCATTCATACTGACAGGAGGAGCAGAGTCTTGGTGGAGAGCAGAATCATTACTGGGAGTTATTTCGTGAATGTTTTCTTGAGAAGTACTTTCCTCGATTAGTCCGACACTAAAAGGAAAAGGAGTTTATGAACCTTAAACAGGGCGACAAGACTGTTGGTGATTATGCATCAGGTTTTGAAGCTCTGATTCAGTTTTCGGAGTTCTACCAGAGATATCCAGATGAAGATTGGTAGTGTAGAAGGTTCGAGGAAGGACTACGACATGAGCTACAAAGAGCAATAGTGTCTCTCAATATCTAAAGTTTTCCTGAGCTGGTGGAGAGATGCAGTGCCATAGAAAGCATAGACCTGAGGCAAGCTGCTGAGCAGAGGCAGCAAAGGAGTAGAGGTCCTATTCGATCAGGTCTCCAGAGGAGAGAAAGTAGTGGATCTCAGGAGGGACAAGGGCCATATACCAGACTAGTGCAGACAGTGGCACCAGCACCAGTTGCTACAACACAAGTGGTTGGAACGGGATAGCAACAGCAAGGCTTTGTTTGTTTTAGATGCGGAGGACCGCATCATATTAGAGATTGCATAGAGAGACTTAGTTGTTTCCACTGTGGGAAACTAGGTCATATAGCTCGAGATTGCAGACAGCGGGCTATGCAGCAGCCGGTAGCTGCTGGTAGAGGAGCTGGAGGTTATAGAGGTGAAGTTGGAAGAGGAGTTTCAGCAACAGGATAGCAGATTGCCAGACCTCAAGCTGCTGGGAGAGTGTTTACTGTGAGGGGAGTTGAATAGTGGAACACGCTCAAAAGAGTTGAGACTGTGATTGGATACTTTGAGTAGGAAGTTAAAGTGGTATTAATCTTGGTGTTAATTGTGGAAGTTAGATGCTGGGATAAAGTTTTCTAGTGGATTAGTATTAAGGAAAGAAAATGATTAAGTTGTAATTATGCCCTTCAAGGATGATAGATTGAGATGAAAGGTTAAGGACAAAGAACATAGGGTGGTGGTGAATAGTCTCAAGGATAAATAGAACGATATAAGAATGAATTTTGTTATGAAGTACCGCTGTCACTGAGGGGTAAGATCGATTACAAGATATCGTTTAGTTTCGAGTCACAAAATTCCGAGGACGAAATTTTTTTTCTAAGTGGGGTAGCAATGTAACAGCCTGTTTTTAATTACGCTTTATTATCGGTAAAAATATATTTATTTGTATTTTTATCTGAGACCAAGAAAATTATTTTGGATAAAACAAAATCATATTCATACTCTATCTTATGGTAGAGGGTTACGGTGAAATTTTGGGTTTAAAACTCATACGGAAACCTGTCTGCGTTTTCATACCCTAAACAATGTTTTGTTTTATATGGGATAAACTTATGTGTGTATGTGTAATATAATCATGGTGTGGTGTGTTAACTTTCCGAAATTGGATATGTTATAAATAAGTTTTTAATATCTTCGTAATTTTGGGTTACGTTTAACATTAAGTACGCGATTAAGTTTAATAAATAATTAATGGCACAACGAGGTGTCTCAGTAGGGTTGAAGGATCAATGTCTGCGTCTTACTTACACCGTGACACAACCCATTTTTGTTCCCACTATTTCAACAACTTCCTGTTGTCACCAAGAAATATTAGGAACGAGGTAGATGTTGATAATGTAGGGTTTCCTTATTCCCTATCAGTATTTAACCTTCCTGGGCGTCATGCTGGCAAGGAGAATATTTTCTGGTTAAGTGAATAGGAGTATGTATCGACCCATGTCCATGTTTTGATAAATTGCACTGAGGTGAAATCATATCATGAGTAAGTAACAATGACTCAACTTTGAAATAATTTATCATATGTTGTATCAATTTCTCCCTTAACACATTATAACATATTATTTGTCAGTGTGTTCTTGCAAATTTATCAAATAAGTGAACAAAATGCTTCTACTCTTACACATGCAGATCTTCCTGAATGGTTCAAGCAACAAGTAAGTATCATTGAGCTTACCAAACTTTAACAAGTTTTATTGCCCTAATATGACTTGTATATTCGTAGGTGTATCAGCAACCGTTAAGTTGACAAATCAACACTTGAGAGATTTAGCATACGAGCCCTTTAGCCATTTTAAATCATGGAATATGTACTTCGTCAATGGGTACAAATTTCACAATGATGAATGGAACGTGGGAAAAAAGACAATTAACAGCAGGGTTTACGTGCATGGTGAAGGTTGTGGTGATTTTTATGGGGTCATAAAACACATATGAGTTAGAACAAAATACTACTATTATCCTAAGAAAGTAGTGCTATTTTATTGTAATTGGTTTGGTTCATCGAGTAGAGGCACAAATGTGGATCCCAAGTATGGAACTGTGGACATTAGCATGGATAGAATATATCAACCGTTTGATCCGTTTATAATTGCTCAGAATACAAAACGAGTTTACTATATCCCTTATACGGCAATCCGAAAGGACAAACGAGATTGGTGTGTTGCTATCACAACCAAGCCTAGGGGTCGCATAGAAATCGATGATGTAGAGGATGAGATGCCCTTCCAAGCGAATGAATCATCACATGTCAATGAAGTAATTAAGGTCGAGCATTTACAGACATGTTGGGCTCTGAAGCTGATGGTGAAGAAGTGGTCATTGGTAACCAGTCATTGATGCATGAATCATCAGATGAAGAAATCGAAAATGATCACTCTATGGAAGAAGACGAAGAGTCAGATTTAGAATTAGATGACGAGACCGAGTCTGAATAGGAACTTTATTTTTAAGTACTTTTATTGTATTTTAAATGATTGCTTGTGGAATTAAATGTAAGACTTGACAAATTTTATGTTAGATATTAAAAATTATATGTGTATTTTGATTAATTGCTAAATATCGTTTCATTTAGTATTTTTTACATTTTTTTATATTTTTTCTATAAAAATAGATATGTCAGCATCAGCAGGATAGCCGCTCGGCCCCCCACCGTCTAGTGGTGAAAAGAGGAAGGGGAAGGCTAAGCGGAGATGATACATCGTCAAGGTTCACGGGCTAGTTGCTGCTTCTTCCGCACCCACCCCTATCCCTTCTGCACCCATTCCTTCTACACCCATCCCGACCCTGCTGCTCCCACCTCGTCCCCTGCTACACCTACCCCGACCCATACTACACCTAGCCGGACCCATATTGTACCCACTTGTTTCCATCCACGACGCTCACATACCGGCTACCTGCCACCCCCTATTGCACCCACACCACCCCCTCCACCACCACCGTGATCTGCTGCGCTGGCAACACAACCCAGATTGACATTTATGCCTACTCCCAGACTGACGACACAGCCGGACCTGGCCATTTCATCATCATTATCCCCACGTCGATCAGGGCACATCATCTTCTGTTAAGCAGTCGGCCGTGTCAGAGTGGACTAGGATTCCAGCACCTGAGGATCGACCATGGATCGAGCCTATTTCAGGATCGTAAGTATTTTTTTAATTTAATGTTTTATAAGAATTACTATTTTTGTTATAAATAAATTTGTTGTTACATAATGTTGATTTTTTAAAATTATTAACTTGTCAGGTGCATCCCATCGAACAAGGCTTCCAAGGCCTTTTCATTCTGCATCATTGCACAGTACCATCTTGGGGGAATATACCGTTAAAGGACAGAGATCGTATCTTTGGACGATTCGGGGTAAGCTGTTTATTTTTTGTGGGTAATTTTATAATTGTTTTTCACACATTATATATATATATATATATATATATATATATATATATATATATATATATATATATTGCATAATTTTATTAATTATTCTTTCCTTGTTAACAATCCCTTCTACATTGGTGTTCGGAGCATATAATAGCTATCCGGGATAGCAGAGAGCAGGTCCCAGACTAGCCAACATGCTCCAGGAGCATAGGAATAGCCGCATACGTCCAGATTGGATCGGTCCCAACATCTGGACCCAGCTGTGTGAGTACTGGAACTCTCTAGCTAATAAGCTGAAGTGTGAGCAGGCGAAGAAGAATCGAGCTTCCGAGAAGGCCAGGGGCCTACACACAGGTGGTTCGATTAACCACATCCAACATGCCATTAACATGGTATGTATATGTAATTAATTAAATTTATAAACTTTATATTTTTGTTGATAATTTATTTTATAAATAATTTATTGTCATTCGTGTGTCGTTTGCAGGTATAACACCCCGTTTTCTCGCGTCTTAACCAATAATTATATTCTATATTTTTACCGGTAATCCAGAAAATGATTTTGAGGTTAACAAAATCATATTTGAGACCTTCTATATCGAAGGAAGTTACGGTGAAATTTTGGGTTTAAAACTCAAATGGAACCCGGACTGCGTTTTTACTGACAGTATAGTTTTATACTGGCAGAAACCCTAATTTGACATGAAACTGAAAAATTCTAGATTTTATCATAATTTCATTGATAAAGTCTATTCCTAAAATTTTCGCACAAAAATAAAATTATATTTTATTCGGGTGAATTTTGACGGGAAACTCGCGAAAAACCTAAATTGGAAAACGACGGAGCCGGATACGGAAATGGAACTGCAGAGATAGGCCGGGAGGATCGGATCGATGAGTCACCATGACAAATCACATGGGTGAGTCACTATGGTGAGTCACACCATGAGTCACCATGTCATGATTACAATCTTAGAAAATATCTTAATTTTCTTGTAAAAAGACCAAAATGCCCTTAGCTTTTCTTGAAAATTCCAAATGAATCCCACAATATTTTGGACCATTTTGCCATCCAAATTTTCGTGCCTCTCCCTCTTATTCACTAAACCATTTCATTCTTTCACATTCTACCACCTTCTAAGTGTTAGAATACAAGAAAAAGTTCAAGTGTTCTTGGGAGTTTTGCTTTGATCTTCCATTTCTTCATCCATATTTCATCATTTGAGGTATATTTCTATGATCCGTGATCATTTCGACTATCCTCATAGTTTTCCTTTTCATTCATGATGATTTGTTCAAGTTTCCTTTTCTTAAAAATTCATGGTTTAATTCCTAGAAATTATATGAATGGATTTTTGGAATCATGACAATTTTTCCACCATAGAAATACCTTTATCTACATGTCTACAAAAGGAATTTAAAAATAGCTCATCCTAGTCCTATGAACAATTCCTTGGCAGTGAGCTTCCCCTAGGATTTTAATTAACCTTGGTTTTGTTTGATTTAACTTGGTATTTTGTATGGTTGATGAAGGTTGTATATTGGTTGTTGTTGGGGCTTGACTACAAGAGGTATGGGGGAGATTAACCACCATCGACCTTATTGTGGGTGTGTGTGTGTGGTTTAAAGTATGTTTATGTTGTCTTGAAACCCTAAGTGTGGGGTTATGTGTTTATGTTCATGTGATCCTATAAGAGGACTTTGTATGATATTTGTGTTGTGCATGTGGTGTACTTGTGATTTGTGGAGAATATACTTATTTGATGTTTGTTGGTTTGAAGAAAAATGATGATTTAGAATACATGATCTTTGGTAGGAAAGCATGTTTAAAATGTTAAGTTATATGCCATGAATCTATGTATTAATACATGGATATGTATATGTGATTGTGAGCTTGTTTAGTGAAGTGAGAACCTTCACTTTGTTGATGCTTGGTTTCGGCCAAAGTTAGAAGAAATGGCATGACAACTTTAATTTCATCAATCTATGTAACTCTAACCTTGTTTAAATGTTTAAAAAGGAATAAAACCAAGAAAAATGTTTTGCAAAACTGATTTCATAATATTTAAATCTGACTTTTGTGGTGTTAATGGATCCAAAATAGTTTTAGTTTGAGTTTAGGACTTATGAGAACAAAAATCATGTTTTAGCGGACTTAAAAATAGAATTTTCGTGCTTTTACTCAACCATCATATGTCCATTTGGGCCCTTTAACCATATGTCTAGGGTTCGAATCCTGGTGATGGGAATAGAGCTACATTTGTGGGTAGAGGAGTTGCCCCTTAACTGGTACTCTACATCCTCAGGGGATTAATCCTACGGCTATCGGTTGTGGGGATACCCTGGGTTCCATCTCGGACCAAAAAAGAAATAATAGAATTATCACGAAATCGGACATGTAAAATGAACAAGAGTTCTAATTTTGACCAAAACTGTTTTTGACAGTTTGAAACTATTTTTGAAGTCTATTTAAGTGTCCTAAGACTCTAAAACAAGTTTTAGACCATTAGGATTAAAAATCGTTGAAAAGGGATTTACGCGATTTTCAAATTTAGCGACGTTTAGTCAAGTTTTAGGATTTTTATACAAACTATAGTGTGAAGCTCGAAATTTGCATTTTAATACTTTAATATAAGTATTTGAATATAATAAAGTGAAGGATTTGAGAAAAATGATCATATTTTCGAAAATACGGAAGTTATGTTGAAATACAGTAAAAAACGGTAAAACTGTGTACTTTAATATAAGTTTTTGAGAAACTAGTTTGAGGAATTTGGTACTTATGTACTTCTGGTTAAATTTTCTTTCAAAATGATTTGGTTTTAGCTAAAGATTTTAAGTTTTAAACCAAAAAGAATTTTAGTCTTCAAAGACTAGGATTTACAGTAAAATGCAAAACCTAAGTCATAAATGACTTAGTGAAAATACAAACTTAACAATTTATGGCTTATGGTGAAGCAAGACCAATTGTCATAAAGTATGGATAATTCAATATTCACACATCCATAATACTTAATGACAAAAGAGTATTTTAAGGTTTCTTGCTCGACAAGTAATCCGGTTCGAGAATGGACTTAAAGAAGAATAATGAGACGGTGACGAATGACCAACCTTCATAATATACTAAATCGTTGAAACATGGATAGTCCAAAGAGGGGTGATTCCCAATAAGTTGGTACTGTCTACTTTGTCTCTAGAATGGCTTTTGGTTTCTGCAAGGAACCCCGAAATTTATCCGGTGGATAAATATGAACGCACACGCCATTATCGGCTTAACCCAAATGAAATTGTCAGTAAGGCCTTTGTGCCTAGGAAGCGGGCTTACATGTCTGTGCGCATGCGGACGTGCTAGTAACGATCTTTAATGGTATCGGGGATGGTCAGGGTAAGAAGGCCACGGATGGTCAATACACTGACATTTACAACTAGATGCTAGCCGGTATTGAGAGTGTTTCACAATCAGTTCTAATTCCACATGTGGCTGTTATTATTAATTCGCACAAGAAACCTAATATTGGCAGTTGTGATACATGATCTCTAACCACTTGAGACACCCCGTTGTGCCCGGTTGTGCCATTAAATTAAAACCTTATGAATTAATTATTAAATCGCGAGCTTAGTGTTAAACGTATATACCGAAAAATACGAAGATATTAAAAACTTAAATTATAAAGTATACAACTTATGAAATCTAAAGCATCACACCATATTTATATATCAAACATACACAACATATGTTTATGCATCAGGGTATTTAAACATTGTCTAGGGTCTCCCATCAGTAGAATCCCTTGCAGGCCATACTTATACAAGCTAATAGTTGCGGAAGTATAAAACGTCTTAAGACACATTGTCCATAAACTTAGACTCTACCGCTCGAGTCCATAGCTCGTCCTCTCGCATCCGGTTAGTACAGAGTTCCACCCAGATCCTCGTTAGTTAGCTCCTCCGTAGAATCTTCTCGTACGATCACATAATAAAATATATACACAATACAGAAAATATAGGGGATAAGAAACAGTTCTATCATCAAAAGTGGAAAAGATTGGATAGCATATAATATAATAACAATCAAAGACACGCATCACTCATAACTAACAATCATCCTTAAATCACGATGTCTTCCTCTACCCTTAATCTCCTACAACTAAACCTTTATGCTGACCTGGCCATCTCTACTCTTGTCACGTTAGTCAGTAGTCCAGAATAGTTCTGTGTCAAGAACTCGGTATAGCACCTCTATCTTTCGATAGGATATAACTAGGTATAGCACCTCTATCTTTCGACAGGATAGCTGTAACACCCTCCTTGGGCATTACCTCCTAATCACATGTAGAAATAAAATTAAAAAGGAAAGTTAGCTGGTTGTTTTTGGAAAATAACTTCTGATATTTTTCATGAGTCAGAAAATAGGGGCAAAATTTTTTTTTTCCTTTGGAATACTTAAAAAAAATACTGTACACAACACAAAAGTAAAATCATGCAATGCTAAATAACACAGCACAACTAGGTTCATATATAAATCAAAACACTTCAACATACAATTTTCATGAAATAATCTTTCGTACTGAAATTTATAAGATCATTACAAAGTTCTTCAAAACCACCTATAATAGCTTTCTTAAAATACCCGTCCCAAAGAAAACATCCTAAGCTGGTCGATCTAAAAGACAACTACTGGAAAGAACTCTGTAGTTCTCACCATAAAATTCTCACCAACCTCTTCAAGGATCGGGAGTACTATCCTTAAGTGAGGTTAGGAACTTCTCGACACCACTTGTCCTCGTGTAATAAAGCACCACATCAGAGGGCCAGGAACACCTGATATATTGTAGGGAGAGATACCAATTTATGGATGTATTATGACGACTACATGCCCAAACACAAAACAACAGGTACAGATAAATATTCATATTCAACAAAATCATCAAATAGAGGCATAATATCAAACCATCAACGTTGTTTTTGAAAACATATGGCACTTCTATATTTCAACTTTCTGTTCTAATCTCCGGAGACCCCAACTTCGTTTTTAGAAATGAGCTAATCAGGCTCGATTGCCAAATAAGGCACAATGTGTTTTTCCACCGCACTGCCCAAAACTCCTGGCACAGTGTTCTACGTGTGTGGATGTCCATAGCATACTGTCCAACTCAAGGCACAGTAACCAAGGCATATGGACTTCATTGTCCATCAAGGCACAATGATACAACATAGCATGAAATACCTTACCCTTCAAGGGATTCATACAAAACAACATGGGCACATCTGCCAAATGCATGTAAAAATATCTTTGTTTTCGCAGCTTTTCTTTGTATTTCATTCTTTCCTTTGTCGAGGCTCAAGGCTCACAACCATCCATAAATTTTTCAATGTTCTAAAACTTTCATTGTCGACACAGAACGTTTTAGCCCGAGTGTCCAATTACAACAGTCCTAGACCTGTGCACTAGTCTTAGACATTATGGTCGTAGAAAACAACTTTCACCCTTTTACTACTTTCACCACGTTTTATCACAAAGTATGTAGGACACACAGTTCACAACAACGAAAATAGGACAAATAGTCCACAACATTGTGTATAGGACACACAGTCCACAACGTGTATAGGACACACAGTCCAAAACAACGTATATAGGATACACAATCCACAACTTCATATATAGGACACACAGTCCAAAACAACATATATAGGATACACAATCCACAACTTCATATATAGGACACACAGTCCACAGCATTGTGATACGGATCATGGATCCATGTGTTTTAACTCTAATATCCCGACATCTCGGTTACTAGGTTCACTTTTCATCTTATTTTTTGTTTAGTGAAAAACAATTACAAAACCGAAAGTTTCCGTAACTTATCAAAGTTATCGGACATTTTCCTTTGAACAAAATCTTTTAAATGCAAACTTTTCTTTTGAAATCCTTTTGTTTAAAACTTTAAGTTTTGGAAATTCTATTCTATTTCCATAAAACCAATTTATTTTCAAATCTTCTTTTTCCTAAAATATTTGAAAATTTCCAAATAAATTCCTTTCAAGTTCAAAACTAACTTTTGTTTTTCTTCAAAACATTTTCAAGGAAATTACTTGTCCTTTTTGTATAAAATCACTCAAATTTTTCCAATTGAGTTTTCAAAAAAAATTTATTTTACTCTCTAAAATTTTCAACAAATCATTAAAATTATTTAACTTCCCCTTTTTATCAAAACCTTGTTAAAAAGAAACATTTATTTATAATTTTCTTTGTAAATATTTTCTTAAAGCTTTTATCCTTATTATTTGAGCTCTAACCAATGGTTAGGCTTCCATGCAACAACACATACACAATCATTCCAACATATATAAGCAACATTCATATGTTCATAAAACATTAACTAAGCAGAAGAGCATGTTTATCAGTCAAATATACCATCAAAGCAACAAGATCTCCAGATCATTCTAAAACAGCCACAACAACAACATCATCAAACAACATATAACTATCAGGTCAAGCAACAACTTAAGCCACCAATCAAAACTCAGCAAAACACACATAAAATCAATCACAACAACATGTAGTTGTCATAAAGAGCATCCCTCAGGCTTTTTCCCCCTTACATAATTCGACGGGTAGACAAAATCTTTGTTTCCGTGTTGCCCAGAACGAACTTCCTTTGCCCACAACATGCCGCAAGTCTAAGAATTAAGCAAAAAACTTAAATTAAAACAACAAAGTCGTCTTATCTTTCTAAGTTTAGGTTTTGGCAATGGCTGGAAAAATGATGCTAGAGATGTCCGATTTTCTTTAAATTCTTGAATTACCTTTTGTCCAAAACTTACTTTTTATACATATACTTTAACCCCACATTTTTATATATTTACATTAATCACTGGTTTTTATAGTCCATTTCATGCCAAAAATCTTTACTTGACTTTTAAAAATCATATTTTTCATTCAAAAATTTGGGTGAACTCTTTTATAAAATCATTTTAAGAATAGAAGTGGGTTTAAATTGTGAATGATCATTCAAATGACCTTCAAAATCCTTGAAAATTTGATTGAAGGTACCCAACTCACACATACACATATTGTAGTTGGTTCCATGTCAAAATTCGAAGGCATTAATTTATTAAAAATCCCACACTACCTCTGTTTGTACAAGATTTTCCAGAAATCCGAGTTCATCAACATGAAAATTTATGAAATTGTTTCTCTTTATATGCATAAGTAAAAATATCAAATCTTCAACCAAACTTTAGATATATTTCAGTACTAACCCAGAAAATTTTTATAAGAGTTTTTACCCTTGAAAATCATATTTAAAATCACCATGCAACCAACTATGTACATATTTTCGCAGACAGAATTTAGTTCCAATTTGACAGGTGTTTTGACCTAGTAAATCTTATCCAAATACTTACATATTATATATCAAATTAAAGCCCCAGAAGTCTTGTTTCCAAATATGTATTTAGTTTTCAGAAATATGTTTCTATAAAAATTCGTGGGCTCACAAATAAGTATATGTCATGCTGCCAGATTTATATTTTACCTATGTTCATCCACACCAAGTTATTATCTTCACTCTAGCATCATTCACAAGCCATAAAACCAACAAGCAAGGGTCCTAGACCCTCAAAAACATACATGCAAACATATATCAACCAAAATTAGTAAGTGTTCTTCTTAAAATACAAAACATAGTCTTTTCAACTTTTTGTCAAGATGCATGAAATCAACATGAAAATTAGGGTTTCGGCCCTATAAACTTAATGGGAAAGGAAACTTAAATTTTTGTATGAAGCTCATAAGCTTAGAACTCACATGCATGAAGGTTTTAAGGACATGCAATTAGAAAACTCAACAAAACATTGACTTTCCTCCACCTATGATTTTCGGCCATCATAAAAAAATAGGTTTGGAGGAGTTTTTTTCATTACATGCAAACCATCAAGATGAAAGTAAAGATGATGGTGAGCTTATAAAAATTGGTTTCTTGGTCAAAAGATGCTTCTAAAACTTTTTCTCATAGTTTGAAACCAAGAACTTAAACATGCAATTATATAAAGATGAAATGCATGTTGATGTTAATAAGATTTCTAAGAAGATTATGAGTAAAGGATGAAAGTTATACCCTCTTAATGATGATGTGTAGGAGATGAATGAGCTTTCCAAGCCTTCAAACTCAAGAGCAAGAAGTTGAAGAAGATGATAGTTTTAGTGAGAAAGTGAGTGAGAGAATAGTTGACATTTTTCAGAGAAATTGAAGAAAGAAAATGATAGTGGTGGAGGAGGGTATTTATATAGAGTGAAAGTGGGTGGTGGGGGGGGGGGGGGGGGGGGGGGGTGGCTACTTGGGCAGCAAGGAAGAGGGATTTTTATTTTTATTTTTTTTATCCAATTTTAAAATTGAAATAAAGCCATATTTTAAATAAAAAATAGCTCTCTTGCAAGATATGATGAATTGCCATAATTGACAACACTATGCACATCAATCCATCAAGGCCATTCTTCAAATCATGTCTCTAAAATTCTGCACTAAATTTATTTGAATAAAACTCTCTTTATTTTAAATATTTTATAGGTTTCTTGCAAAATGGATGTAATAATTTGATGTAAGGTTATGATGGTGTGATTTGAATGCAACACTATTCAAAATCACCTCAAAAATATTCAAAACTGTACCAAATCTAATTTTGATAAATGTTGCTCGTCCCGGTTCCATTAATTCCTTGATCGTAAAAACCGATCGTATTTTACTTCATCAATTTTTCACCCGCAAATTCATATTGAAAGAAAAAATTTCTAAATTCATAGAATTAGTTAAAATTGAGTTATGAAAAATTAAAATTTTATTTTGCATAAAGAAAATTATTTTTCGAGTCAGTAGATTTTTACTGATAGTGAAAACTCAGTATAGAAACGTCTGAAATTTTCTACCGAAAATTCAACGGGACTTTCATGAAATAAAATAAATTATAAGGATTAAATTTGGTTTATTAAAATAATTCTTCATAAATTATAATAATAAACACTTCATTATCAACATAAACACAGATTATAGACAAGCCGAAAAATTGGGGTGTTACAATAGCACTCGGTATAGCACCTCTATCTTTCGATAGGATAGTACTCGATATAGCACCTCTATCTTTCGATAGGATATATCAGATCAACACGTCAAGGACTAAGGAGTATTACGGTAGACTACCACGGCATCAAAGTCGTAAGGCACTCACCCGCAATATCCGATATCCATAATAGGATATCCTGACCTCGTGTGTTCCATTCACACTGCTATGAACAACAATACATCTATATATGAATCTCACTAAATCGCATCGGTTACAACCTAGTGCCTCAAGCTTCTATCATAGCCTCAACTTGAATTCTATGTCACATCTCAAAATAATACATTTAGGCTAGGCACCTCTAAATCACCTTTATTCTCTCCCCCAAACAATTATCTCCCAACCAACATATATCTTTACTTAAAAGTCAATTACGCATAATATTAAACCAGGCAGATCATACAACATACAATAGTCATAAAATATTCAAACAATAAAATACAACGTAACAAGCAGTAGAATACCTCAACCAGCGCAATCAGTCAGACATCCTCAAATATTATAAAATTATTCTAATGGCAATAAACCTACAATCCCCAAATCATAATTGGTACTACGGAAAAGTTTACAATGTGATTTTGGTCTTGTTAATTACTCTACCACTAGTAGGGTTTAGGTTGCCCTACACCATTATTATAAAATATACTACTTATCCATTCCGACGACAAGTTGATTCTTTCCCCCACCTGGGATTATCACCGAAGTCCCGGACTTTCGATCCTCGTTACTCTACCACAGTTAATGGTTAACCTTCAACCTAAACAACATAACCACTAGTTAATCAAACAAAATCCAACTATGACCAATTCATGCTAGGTTTGGCCAACTATTCAAAATAGTGTTAGGATTATTTTCTCAATTCCATCTTTTGGATTCTAATTACTAGAGTATCCACTAGCATAGATAAATTGCTAGAAGCTAAAAATATGAAACAAAATCCTCTAACCTCTAGTGTTAGGGTTTCGGCCTCAATAAACAAAATAGGCTAGAAATTCCTTTTGCTCACAAACTCTTGGATCTAGAACCTACACACCTTAAATAGTTGATACAAATCATTATCCAATTAAAGATTAAAGAAAACTTATTTTGCTTTCATAAACAAAAATGTGGCTAAGGCAAGAAAATAGGGCTAGGATTCTCCTTTGATTTTAAGCTTCTAGATATAACAAATATAGGTTTTAAGGAGTTAAGATCAAGTGTCATACTTTAAAAATTGAACAAAATCTCATTTGCTCATAAATACCTAGTTTCGGCCATGTTAAGAAAATAGGGAAAGAAAATTCTTTTGCTTACATGCTCTTAGATGATGAAAGTAGAAGTCATATGAAGATCATAGAAATTGGTTTCACATTAAAATGATTTTTCTACAATTTTCTAGAATTATTTAAAAATCTAGATCTAGAAATAGAGATTTGTGAAAAGTTGATGGAAATGAAGATTTGATGCATGATAAATAAAGCTAATATGATTAGGAATAGGTTCCTCACCTTAGAATGAAGAAGTTTGATGAAGAAATTGAAGAGGTTTGATGAACTTAGCAAGAACACAAAGGTAGTTCTTAGGGTTTTTGTGAAGAACAAGAATTAGAATGTGAAATAGGAAGTGAAATGAAAATTGGCTAAGTGTGGGGGGAGGGAGGCTGCATGAAAATGAGAGTGTGAGGGAGTCAAAATGTGTTGTTTAATTGCTACATATAACCATGGTTGAGTTTACTTGACCAAGGTTAAGTTATAAAATAATATAATAACTTAACTATAGTTAATAAATAATCATGGTTAAGATAAAAATATGTGGTTAAGAATGAAGGAAGGTGTGCTGATTTTGGGCCACATCACATGAGTCATCCATGACTCATCGATCCAATCCATTAGCGGTTCCCGGAAATCCCGTACGCAGCTCCTTCATTTACCCTATTTTGGTTTTTGGGAGGAAAATGATGAAACGAAAGTAAAATGAAATAGGTATGCTTTATTGGAGGTGGATGAACGAAATTGGAGAGATGTGGGAGGTTTAAAACCATGTAAAATGAGTGGTTAAGAGTGCGTAGATGTGTCTTGTTAATAACCGTGAAAGTTTGGGGGCATTTTGGTCATTTTACCTTAAAATATCTTAACCATCACTACTTGTCACTATTTCTGTCTCTGCAGTTCCGTTTTCGACTCCGTCGGTTTCCCGATTAGGGTTTCCGTCCGTTTTTTGATGGAAAATTTTCAAAATAACCAAACTCATTGGAAATATGATTTAAACATAAACCATTTCGTTCATGAGTCAAGATTAGGCTTTCTGATCAGTAAAATCTTACTGTCAGTGAAAATGCAAACCGTTTTCCGTTCGAACTTTCACCAAAATTCGTCCGAATAAACATGATATTTTATTTTTGATAAGAAATTTGGAAAGTAGAATTCCTCACGAACATAATATAAAAAAATCTACAAATTTTCAGTTTTGGGTCAAATTAGGGCCTGTATAAAATTATACTATCAGTACACAGATCGGTTTCCGTCTGAGTTTTAAACCTAAATTTTAACCAGAGCCTCCTACCATAGAGTAGGTTCTAGATATGATTTTGTTTTCTCCAAAATCATTTCCTAGGCTGCAGATAAAAATATGATTAAATATATCTTTACCGTTAATACAGCGTATCTGAAAATCGGGTTGCTAAACCACTTCTTCTGAACGTTCTCTTAGCTCCGGACTTAGGGTCAGATCTTCCTTGAGGCTGTGTAGGTATGAGACTATGCAGTTTCAATCAATTACCTCCATTCTCGTGTCTCTATGAATTAACAGTGTCTGTCATGTTTTGTTAAGCTTGTTGTTATAGATATTGTTTACCATCAGGTATGTGTGGAGTTGCTGATAATTATACTGTGATATGTATGCTGTTATGTGTGTTGTATCACTGCATGCCTGCATTATGTTGTATGATGAATAGGGATCTCACCTCATTTTATGTTTGTCTGATTGTGGCTCTATCTTATATTATGGGAAGGCAACGGTAGCACCATCGAACCATCAGACTCAATTTGAGTATGAGACGGTCTGCTTATGTGGACACATCCTTTGAAATTGAGGAACAGAAGACTATAATGTTAGGATTTTGTTGGAGCTTCTGGATTGCCTATAGACAATCAAGTAGATCGAGACGATGGAGTCGTGCCTTTGTAATGCCCAAGTTTTTCTCTCCTTGAGTCGGGTATGACTGTCGGTAGTTCACAGGCCCTGACTTTTCCTTCGGATAAGAAAAGAGGCTTAGCTTGAGAAAGCTACACCTGTAGTGGCTACAGGAGCATCATCTATGGCGATGTCTATAGTCATCTCAAATAGAGTTCCCACTAGACCTCGTTAGTTAGTTCATCCTTCTCGCGCTATGCTAGAGGGGATAGTTTTTCTTTTTGTGTTTTAGTTTCTTGGTATGTCTGAGAGTAGTGTTATCGTTTATGGAGCTGCGACTCCAAGTATCTGATATTTTAGGTGCTGCGTCTCCATATCTTTATACTAGGTATGTATATTTCTATGTTTTCTATTTATGAGTCGAGTTGGGTCTTATGTAGATGATTTTCGAACTTATAATCTTAATTATGATTATGAAATATTTTATTGTACATTTATTTGAATCAAAGCATTTATATTTATGTCTTGTGAAAAATAAAAATTACCCCGCTATATAAAATTGATATTTTAATTAACCCACTTTTTCGCCTTAAAATGTCACGGACAATATAGCGCTCGAGAAGGGTGTTACAGCAGGCAGGAGCACTCAGCCGATCGATTGAACTCCCCTAAGTCTTTATGTAGACCCATATACGCTGATCGACAGGCGAGTTTGTTGATGAGAGGTCCAGGCAGACCCATATAATTTTTTTGTTTATTGATAACAGGAGGAGTTCTCTGCTAGGTATACTCAGGTAGCGTCTGAGGCTGCCTCCTGCTCCGGTGCCTCGAATCCCTCCCAGCTCGACCCCGTCGAGGCAGAGAGACTACAGACCCAGGTGCAGATTGATGTGTCCGGTGGGAAGAATAAGGGGCAGATTTACGATACTAGGAGCCTAGCTCGTACCTACTGTCGGGGGTCCGAGCTAGACACATCGGGAGGGTGCATCTTCTGGATCACAGGACACCGAGGAGGTGCAACAACTGAGGTAGGAGGTGCATCAGTAGAGGGAGGAGAAACAGCGCATGAGGCAGCGGATGAAGGCATTCTCGCGGGTGGTCGGAGCTGTGCTCGAGGTGCTCCCACCTAAGAGGCGCACTGCTCTACAAAGGAGCTCCATACCAGCTAGCCCTCTTCTACTACGACGCAGCTGAGCAGCAGCAGGATGGTGGTGCGTAGTCCCAGCCGCAGCCGGATGGTCATATAATGCTAGATGATGATCTCTCCCCCCGCCTGGATGATGACTATCATGGTGGTTATTAGGATAGTTACGTTAGATAGTTGTAGGGTTTTGGTAGCTGTAGGGTTGTTTTGTACGGATTTATGTATGGATATTGTATTTTTTATGTTTTCATTTATTTCAATTTTAATTTAATTAAATTTAAAAATTTTATTTGTAATTTAAATTTAAATTTAAATTGATAATTAAATTAAATTAAATTAAAAAAAATAATTTTAATTTTAAAAAAATAAAATGAGATACCGAGGGACGTTTCCGTCGGTAATCTGGGTTTCCCATTACTGACGGAAAAGTCCCTCTGTAAGGCTATGAGGTAATTACCAACGGCTTTTTCCATCGGTAATGGGGCAGCCCATCAAGGGCATTACCGACAGAAAAACCGTTGGCAATTATCGACGGATCACCCAAATCCGTCGGCAACGGTTACTGACAAGCTTATTACCGATGGTTTTGGGTCCGTCGGAAAAATGCCACTATATGAAATGTGTTTGTTTCATGTGAAATTAAATCTTATGAAATGCATGATGCACCCACACGCATGTCTGGCCGGGGCTTGAACAAAGTAAAAAACGCAAGGATCTGAAAAGGTAGAAGCATGATCGTAGCAGCTGAAAGATTATCATTATTGCCACCGAGGAAATGCATCATAATAGTTCACATGTAAGAAATGCATTTAAGAAATGCATTTCATATAATTTAATTTTTATGAAAATAAAATAAATATAAATTAAAATATATTAAATTAAAAGGGCTGTCCGAGCCCGGTCTGGCTCTTCCTTCGAGTTCCATTAGGCCGGGCCAAAAATGTCTGAGATTAATTCGGGTTTAAATTTTACAACTCATAACCTATAATTTATCGAATTTATTCGGATCAGCTCGATCGGGGCGGCCCATTTTGCCATCTCTAATTATCGAGACGGGCTGAAAAATTAAGTGTAAATGTCATAAATGTATTTTTTAAAAAGACCCCATTCATCTGAAAAAAAAAGGTACTGTAATTGAATTTTTTTAAAAAAAAAAAATCCTGCCATAAACTAATCCTTAGTCAAGTCAACCAAATACAGCAGATCATAAAACAGAGCAACCACTTAATGATTAAAAAAAAACCACTTGTCATTTTGTTACATTATATGGCCATCAATCAACTGCCCGACTCGCGAGAGAAATATTTTACGGAAACAAAAATGATATTTACGCATCTATTTGAGACAACTTTCTTGAACACCATATATTATAATAGCAATTTTTTAAATAGAGTAATAATATTTGGATATAAAAATGGTGTCTAACATCATATAAAAGTATGGATCATGTTAACGAGTGTCCTAAGGACATTCTTTAAGGAATCATAAGAAGCAAGTTTTTATGGAAAAAACTAAGTATTTTACTTCTTCAAACATTAAATACACAAATTCCCAATATAAAGTTTCTTTTCTGGTTCCTTAACGAGTCCCCTTAGGACATTAGTTAGCATTTCCCTAAAAGTATTCATCCTCACTTATTTATTATTTTATTCTCTCTCATCATATAATTCATCACTTTCAAAACACTCATAAAAAGTTCTACGATGTCTATACAAAGTATCCAAATTATGTGTTTAAATATCTTTATTCTTAAATATAAGTGTATTAGCTCACTGCACTATCACCTGATACCGAAATGACATTATGAAACCAAAGTTGACAACTATACGTTGACAACTATACGTATAAAATACAAACTAAAGGACAAACCACTAAAAGACAAAAATAATAAAACAATAAAATAATGAGTTTATTTGAAGAAATGTCAATGAAATTCGAAGTAATAAAAAAAATGGAAGAAAATAATAAAAATATTATTCAACTAATAGAAAATACTAATAAAATTACAAATTACACTTATAACAGAATACAAAAAGGACAAAGTGAAATAAATAATATAAGAGATACATTAAATAGTATAAGTAAAAGCAAAGAAATAGATGAAAATAAAGATATTGAAAAAATTAGAAGGGTTCTTGAACAATTAGAAAACCTTTTAGACGATAAAGAAAAGAATAGATGTATAACAATAAATGATTTAGAAGAATTATTAAAACCAAAAGATTTGGAAAAAAAATAATAGTAAAACAAGAAACAGCTCTAGAACCATCAAAATTGTCTTCACCAGTAACCTCATGGAGAGGATAAAGAACGAATATATGGAAACAATAAAGAAATCAAATGATATGGAAGAAATTCAACAATTATTAGAACAACTAAAAATAATTGAAGAAGAAAATAGTCAAATACAAAAAACAGATCCAATAGAACAATTGCCAACTAAAGAAAAAAAAATTGAAAATGAAGAAATAGTTTTATATTATAGTTCATCTTCAGAATCTGAAGAAAATTATATAAAGATGGAAAAATGAGAATATAGTGGTACAAAACCTAAAAGAAAATGGGAAGAATATAAATATACTCCTGATGGAGCATAGGATAAATACGAAGAAAAAACTATGTATAATAAAGGATATGCAAGAAAAAAAAAATGGACAAAAATTCAGGAAGAGTTTAAACCTCATTATGAATCAATCAGACTGGGAAATATATTCAACATTGATTGTGCAAGAAATAAAGATGACGTATTATTACAATGGACTAATGAAATAATACTATTAATAGCAACAGATGAAAGATTTAATAAACTAAATATGTTAGAAGTAAAAAAAAAATTAATATTTAAAACAACAGGAAGTGTACAAAGATCTTTACAAAATATTCAAGATGAAATCTGGTAACAACATACAAGATGAGTAAATAATAATCAAGATTTTGCCAAACTAGTTAAGACTTTAATTTACCAAGAATTTATCGGATATAATATGTTCGATCAACAAGAAAAAACAAATAAATTCCTGCGTGAAAAAGCAAAAACTCATCTAAATAAAATGCAAATATGTGACATATGTCAAATAGAAAGTTCTATCTGTGAATATCAAAAATATTACTATCAATTAGATGAAGAAACAAAAGAAATATATAAGTATATCTTTGTCGATAAATTATCATATCCCCTTAATATTAAAATAAAAAGATTATGGGAAATCAGGTCAGAAGAAACAGCTAATACTTTAGGAGGAATTATTGAAACCTTATACCAAGAACTAAGAGAATAATGTTTAGCAAGAGAAACAATAAGACAATTAAATAGAGGAAGTAATGCAATATGTTGTGATATCCCAGAAATGGAAAAACTTGGGAATTATAGCTGTGAAAAGCCAGTAAGAAGAAGAAAATATTATAAAAAACCAAAATTAAAAAGAAAGTACCCGAAAAGAAAAACGTATTACAAAAGTAACAAACAGAAATAATTTGGGGAAAAGAAATCGAAACCAAGAAAATATTGTCCAAAAGGAAAAAAGAAATGTATATATTGGATATGTAATGTTGAAGGCCATTATGCAAATGAATGTCCTCAAAGAAAAGAAAAAGATTTAAAAGAGAAATCAAAGTTAATAAAGCAAGTATATCAGATATATAAACTTGAACCAGTAGAAGAAGAATTAACTAACACTGAAGAAAGCATATATGAATATCTATAAGATGAATTATCTTCAGAAGAAATAAAATCCGAATAATACCTATATAAAAGTAATAATAGAAAAAAGTAATAGAGAAACTGAACCTTATATAGATATGGGAGCAAGTATTTGTTTAGCAACGAAAGCATTGTTTGATAAATGGGAAAAATTAGAAAAACTAATAAAAATACAAATAGCATATAGATATATACATCCACTGTTTTGGGTAGCAAAAAGAATTACTTAAATAATACAAGGAAAACTATTTATAGTACCTACAATATATCAGCAAGATACCAATTTAGATATGATTATAGGAAACAATTTCTTACGATTATATGTACCATTTTGTCAATACTTAGAACATATATCATTAAAAACACTATATATTTATCAAAAACAACAAAGAGAAATAATAAATATTCCAATTATTCATTTTTCTGAATGTATTTATTCTAAAAAATCCGAGCTTAGCAAGCAGAATCGTGGTTGTAACACCCCGTTTTTCGTAAAATGTTTTTACAAAGCTAGTTTTATTATTTAAAAATGTTGGTAGGGCTAAGTGGGATTTTTGCTTAAAAGTCCCTTTCTGGTATATGAGCACGCCCGTGCTCATCAACCAGCACGCCCGTACTTGAAGTCAGAAGCGTGTTTCTAATTTTAAGTTGAGCACGACCGTGCTCAATAGTGAGCACGCCCGTGCTCAGTACGCTAACCGTGTCTCGGTGACGCTAAGTGGAGTACGACCGTGCTCAAGGGTGAGCACGACCGTGCTCAGGTCCGAGCTTTATAAGTTTGGCACAGAACCCGAGGGTTAACGTGAAAACCCTACTTTTGTTGGCAGCCGTCACCAGTTTCGGCCAGAGCTATCTCCTTCACTTTTTCCTCCTCTTCCATTGTTATAGTGGAGTTATAGTGGAGTTTTGGAAGCCGTTTGGGAAGCTGGTTTGGTCTGTGGTAGTCTAGAGGTAACGTTCCCTCCCTTGGTGTTTTCCTTTTCATAATGGTTTGAATAGGAAACTAATTTTTGTGTTCGGTTTGGCTAAGGTTGTGTTGAGTCGAGCCGCTTTGGGGAACCGTGACCGTTTGCTTTAGGAGTTTACGTTGGAGCGACCTTCAATCCAGGTATGGGAAGAAGTGGGATTGTATTCATTAGGCAGTGGGTAGTGTAAGGTAACGGGGTTCCATGACCCCGATTGTTGTATGTGATTATGTGTAAATAAAATGGTTGTTTGATTGTGACAATATGTTGATAACTGTTTGGATAATGTGAATGTATGTTCATGTTCTTGATGTGGTTTAATGAGCATGATGATATGTTAATTATTGTTATTAACATGTTTTGGTGGATTGATGTTGTTACTGTTGTGTTAAGGGTAATGTTGATGAAATTGCTTAATTGATTAATTAGGTTAAAAATGTATTCAGTTTAAGAAGTTGAATCCCTAACATAATTGATTAGAACTTGGTTTCTATCCCTGCCCAGAACAGTGCAGTCGTGCATTGAGCACGACCGTGCTGAACAGGGAGCACGGTCGTGCTCCCATTTGAATTCTGGAAAATGGCCGCGCTGTTCAGCACGGTCGTGTAGGTCAAACAGCACGACCGTGCTTCTGAGCACGACCGTGCTTCTGAGCACGACCGTGCTGAGTGTGAAGCACGACCGTGCTTCACTTAAAAGGGCAGCACGCCCTCACGTGGCCAAGCACGACCGTGCTAGGGTCTAAGCACGACCGTGCTGACCCCTCTTGGACAGTAATACAATTAAAGGACTTAAGGGGTTTTAAACCCCATTCCCCAATGATGATAAGTTGAGATAGCTAATCAAAGAGAAAGATTAGACAACCTGGTTAATAATAACAAGATGTTAAGTCGGTATCCGTTGGGTTACCGCACGTTGATAAGTTGAAGTCTTGGGTGCTTATTGACCCAAGCACGTTGAGTTGAACCTTGGTGCTTATTGACCAAGGGAGCCTTGACCCCACGGTTTGGGTCTAAGGTTACGTTGAATGTTGATGTTGAAATCTTGGGAGCTTCATGGCCCAAGCAAGGAGGTGGTTGAGATTGTTTGTTGTTGTGCCATTTGCATAGAGCATTGGAGTTGTTGATGGAGGAGGTTCGACAAAGGGGAGATCGCCCGAGAGTACGGTGATCTGGCCATCCACGGTAGGTCACCCAAGGTTTGGTGACCGAGGCCCCCCGTGATGAGACATCCACGGTTTGATGCGTTGGCTATCCATGGGGTTCACCCAAGGTTTGGTGAACTGCCGGTGTTGGTGCTTCTATGGCCAATACGGATATGTAACTCCAAAGTCGTTCATCCTGAGTTAGTTTGGATCCACATGCATAGTTGGAGTAGCGGAGTAGTTGATGCATTGCATAGCATAGCATACTTGGTTGTTATGATAGTGTTGGATGTTGATATATGCCTATGTTGTATGTTTATCTTGCGTACTATTCCCAAGCTGTATATATGTTTACATGAATCTTACTCCCTATTATTGTTTGTGTTTGGCCTGATCGGCATTTTGCAGAGGATGACGAGCAGCCCGGAGAGGAGTGACTCTGAGGAGTCGCCGCTCATAGTTAGGGCTTATTTATGTTTAGTTGTTTTTCTTTTGTATTCCAAGGATGTTATTTTCTGGAACGGTTATACCAGCTCTGAGTTGTGACATCGGGGTTGGTTAGTTATTTCTTCATGTTTTATTGATTTTAAGCTTGGTTTATTTTCCGCATTGTAACTGGTTCATGTGGGACTTTTCTACCCATGGACAATTGTTTTTAAACTTATTCAATAATTGCATGTTTTTATTTTAAATTAGTTATATTAATTGCCTTACAACATGCTGGGTAGAAGGGTGTGATCATATTTAGTGGTATCAGAGCAGTTCGACCTTGTTCGGACATGGTATGAGTCTGTTGTGTGACTCTTATGTGAATTGTCTATACTTGTATAGATAATGATGTTTTAAGTTAGTTGCCTATCGCTTTTAACCGCTTAGGTTCTGTACTAAAAGGTTGTTTTGGACATGTACAGGAACTAATGGCCGGTAGATGGCGAAATGATCAGGCGATCGCTGACGCATTGGCACTTCTAGCCAATGCTATTGGCCAGGTCAATCCTAACAATGGTGGGCCAGCTGAGTTCCAGGGACTAGATAAGTTCCAGAAGAACAACCCTCCATCGTTCAAGGGCACGTATGATCCGGAAGGAGCTTTGTTGTGGCTGAGGGAGACAGAGAAGATCTTCCGGGCCATGGATTGCAATGATCAACAGAAGCTTATCTTTGCTACCTTCATGCTGATCGAGGAGGCAGAGCACTGGTGGGATAACTGCAGGCAGAGGATGCAGGCTGAGGGCACAGCGGTTACATAGGCTATGTTCCGACAGAGGTTCCTGGAAAAGTACTTCCCAGCGGACATCAGAGACAAGAAGGAGATGGAATTCTTGTCTTTGAGGTAAGGGTCGCTGTCAGTCGGTGACTATGCGGCCAAGTTTGAGGAGCTGGCGAGGTACTACACTCCTTACCAGCATGAGACAGATGACCGCTCCAAGTGTGTAAAGTTTGAGGCTAGACTCCGACCTGAGATCAAGCAGGTCATCAGCTACCAGGAGATCAGAGTCTTCCCTATTCTGGTCAACAAGTGTAGGATCTATGAGGATGCCAGCCAGTTCAGAATTGACAGTTCCAGAAGGTCAGATAGCCAGAGTGGCAAGAGGACTGATCAGAGGGACAAGGGTAAGCAGCGGTATGCTCCGACCGGCAGAGATTTCAAGCAGAGTGGCAAGAAGCCACAGTTTCAGCAGGATAGGTTTAGAGGCGGGTTCTCTAATGTCTCTAGGCCCATGAGGTGTGGCAAGTGTGGTGCTACGGATCACTACTCGTCTCAGTGCAGGGAGACGCAGGTTATCTGCTTTAGATGTGGCAAGCCGGGACACATCAGCCGAGAGTGTGAAGGAGCCAAGGCCGAGCCTCCCAATGCCAGCAAGAATCAGAAGTCCTAGGCCAACCGAATGAAGACCACTGGAAAAGTCTTTACTCTTAGTGGAGCTAAAGCCTTCGAGTCTGATGACTTGATTCAAGGTACATGTTTTATTGATGGAACTCAATTAATTGTGTTGTATGATTCGGGTGCTACCCATTCATTTATATCGCATGATAGGGTCAAGAGTCTTGAATTTCCTGTTACTTTCCTTGAGTATGATTTGTTGGTTTCTACACCTACAAATAAACCTGTTTCTACTTCTTATGCATGCAAGAATTGTCATATTGTTATAAATGATAAAACATTCATTGCTGATCTTGTATGCTTGCCTTTGAAAGACTTGGATGTTATTCTGGGTATGGACTGGTTATCTTCCAACCAAGTTCTCCTGAACTGTTTTGACAAAACCTTGATTTTTAGAACTCCAAAGGAGTCTAAGAATCCGGACCTTCTCTCTACCAGCCAAGTTCAAGCTTCGATGAAAGACGAAGCCCAAGTATACATGATATTAGCTTCCCTGGAAGTAGAGAGCTGCCCTCCTGATGTCGCCAGCTTGCTTGTTGTGCGGGAGTTTCCTGAAGTGTTTCCAGGGGATGTTTATAACTTACCCCCAGAGAGAGATGTTGAGTTTACCATAGATTTAGTGCCTGGCACAGGGCCAATATCCATAGTGCGACACCCTTTCTGGGGTCATCACATAGTTACCCAAATGCGGAAAATTAAAATTATTTAATCGCTAGTTACTTTCGGAAAATAGAATTTTTAGTAAACGTTTTATAGTGAAAATGGTGATGAATTTTTTTTTTAAAACATCCATACATAAACAAACATATCTCTATGTATATGCGTCAATAGTTACATACATACAACATCACTAGTAGGAGAGTACAAAAGAGCCCTCATCAGTATAGGCTATTCTCCATCAAACTAAGTAAAGAAAGTAAAGACATATACACAACAAGTAACGAGCAGTCCAGAACCATACCAAAAACTCATGGCTCTCAGTAGCCAGATCAAAAACTGACAAGACTCGCTACCTCAAAACTATACCTATAGCTGGTCAAGCTAATGAAAACCATTGGGGAGATCATGATGATCACCCCCACCTCCAGCAGGTGTATCTGGTGAAGATACCTCTGCTTCCTCTCCGTCGTCGGAAGAGTCATCATCATCAACTGCAGGAGGGTGAAGCTCAAGATCATCCTCAAAGTACTCACAGGGGTCCTCCTCAATCTCAAGCTCCTCTGCCACCTCAACAGGAGGTATTGCCGGTGCTACAATCTGAAGAGGCTGAGGCTGAATAGGCTGAGGTGGAACGATGAGTAACCCGTGCTCGGCCAGGAATTGTAGGTAAAGACATAGCGGAGGTAGAGATACCTCAACAGTCTCCACCATATGCGTCCTCCGCTGCGGTCCCGCCTCTACGATGCCGTCGATCTCTCTAGTAGGGCCATAATAGGTGGCGCCGAGTGCCCCAGGGTTTATCTCCCAGGCACCACCGTAATGTGCTCGATCAAACATGATCGAACGTAGTCTCGAATGTGCCAGTGGCATATCCGGGTCCATCTAATCTCAGGCGAAATAGAATATGCACAAGTAGAGAAACCACAAATAAAACATGCAAGAGTGAGAAAACCAATCATCTGGATTTAACTCGACAACTCCATGCACGACACCACAGATAACACATGCACATATACATGTTATATAAACATAAGCATTCATATCAAGCTAATAGTTTATCACTGGGTTTCATACCCCACACATCATCAGTTGAAAAACTATGCATGAACACTTCAATACATCGTCTAACTTTGCACTTAATCTCATGAGATATCCGAACCGTAGTGAGTTGATCAAGCTCAATTGCCACACGAGGCAAACAGGCATGCAGCGATTGGCACGCAGCCAAACCCATTGCACACTGTCCAAACCCAAGGCACAGTGATAACAACGTAAATGGGGTTTCATTGTCCAACCCTGGCACAATGAAGAAAATCGTAGCATGAGACACCTGACGCCGCAAGGTACTCACACATAAACCGGGGCACGTCTGCCAAATGCATGCAACAAAACACTTTGTTCTTGACACTTTTGTTTGTGTTCAATCTCCTTTTGCCGAAGCTCAAAATGGCTTATGACTAACCATAGTTTTAAACATCTTTAAAACTTAATTAATAACACAGGACCTCAAAGTCCGAGTGCTCAATCACGACACCCCTAGACCGATGCACCAGTCATGGGTTCGTGGTAATAGAAAACATCTTAAATGTTTTTAACTCAGTAGAGAACAAGTCTACAGTAGACACCAAGTCTACAGGACCTCAAAGTCCAAAGGACACCAAGTCCATAACACAACGCGAACCTTAGTACCCCGACGTCTCGGTTACTAAGTTCAAAACCACTTTTAACACAGTTGAGTTCAACTTGTTTTCGGAAAATCATTTCAAATGGGAAATAAATCGTAAGTTAAAAATTTAACTTTTTATAAAATATGGTCACTTGAGGCTCAAAGTTGTTTAAACTACGTACTGCCACTTTAGGATTTCTTGCCGTCGGTATTTTTCCAAGTTGCCGTGAAATTAGCCATTTAATCCAAATTTTAGCTTATTTCACTTAAATATTTTAATAAAATCATTATGAAGTTATTTTTGAAAATTAATTTCATAAAATAACTTTTTATAATATTCCGGAATTTATTACGTAAAAATCAGCAGTAGAAAAATATTTTCACGGTTTCGTCCTCACTGTGACTCATTAATCACTCTTACAGCGATAAATCAGTAAAATAATGATATTTTCCAAAACTCTTTACTTTTTCCAAATAAATATTTTCCATCAATATTATATTCCAATATTTTACTGTTAAAACATTGAATATAATTTACGAAGCTTTTCAAAGCTTTTATCTGATTAGTTAATTGGGCACTGACCACTGTCAGGCTTCTCAGACAACATCCACCACAATATCACAGTAATATTTTCAGGCAGATCATGCATCACAGCATTAAATAAATAATTGCAGATAAACAATTATAAACAATTATAAACAGATAACCAACACAGATAAAAATAAACGACTGAAACACGTAAACAACCACCAACAAATAATTACAGACAACACAAATTGGCATGTAGCCATCGAATAAACCCCTTAGGCAATCCCCTCTTACCTCTCGAAGATTTTCTCTACGGTGTAATACGTAACTTGTCGGAAGTCCGGTTCACGTACACAACGAACTCGCTAAACCTTCATCAACCACAATCAACTAATCACTAATCAAGCAATTAAAATCTCCTAATTCCTTATAATAGGTCACGGCCTCTCTTAGGTTTAGTGGCTAAAAATTTCTAGAATTGCCTAAATCATTGGATTAATGATCCTAATTACTTAAGACAATGGATTAATGACTAATCAACAAAAATTAAGAATCAAATCTTCCTAATCACTCCTAGTTGGTCACGGCCTAGACTAGGTTTAGTGACAAAAAAATCTAACTTTGCTTAAGTCTTGGATTAATGATCCAAAATCCTTAAGTCTTTGTAACACTTGTTTAACAACAAAGATTAAAACATTAACTTTTAATTTTACCAAAACCCTAATTTCGGCCAAGACCTTAGATTAGGGCTAGGAATCTTAGTTTGACATAAGAACATAGATTCATTATTAATACATGTTCAATAGATGATTAACATGATTAATTTCATGATAAGAAATTAAGTTCCTACACCTAATTTTTTGCATGGTTCGGCCTAGGCTAGAAACTAGGGAAGAAAAATTTTGTTTGAAACAATCTCTAAGATCGTGATAGCAGAGATAATAATAAGAACATAGAAAGTGGTTTCACATTTTTAGGATTTTTCTATGATTTACTATGATTTTTCAAAGTTATGAACAACTAAGAGGAATCATATGGAAAAGTCTCTAAAACAAGAAATGAAATGAATGAATAAGAGTTTAGAGATGATGAGGAACATGAATCACCTCTTGGAATGTGAAAATGGACAAAGAATCACCAAGCTCCTTCACAAATCAAGTCTATGGAGTTTGAGAGAGAAAGGAGAAATGTAGAAGATAGTGAATAGTATGGAAGATGGTAGAATGAGCTAGAGCTCTCAAGTTGCCTCTAGAATTTTGTAGAGCAAGCCTCCACTCCATGGGCCTTGTGCCACTTTTGGGCCTAAAAAGCCCAAGCCCAATTATTTTTCACTTAAATCAACTTATGGCAAAATGAAGACATAGGAAATTCAAGACTAGAATTCCTTCATGGAAATGAATTCTTGGACATGAAATTGAGACTTTTGGGTGCAGCCCTTAATGGGATTGAATGGCAAGAATTTGGCCCACTTCACTTAGTGTATCAAAGAAATTAGTTTAGGGACCAAAATGCAAATAATAGAAAGTTTAAGGATCAAAATGCAATTATAAAAAAATTGCTAACATAACCCTAAGCAACATTAAACCTCTCACATGGATGACCTATTCCTAAGAGAATATAGGTTTTGTCCACTTATCGAGTCTCAAAACTCCCGTAATCGGCTCCGTCGTTTACCCGATTGAACGTAACGTCCGTAAAACGTATATTATTTCACGTTTTTGTGAAATAATTCTAAAAATGCACAATCGTAGGAAATAAAATAAAAACCTTAAGTGTTTCGTTCACGAATTAAAATTAGGGTTTCTGATCAGTAAAAACTTACTGTCAGTGAAAATGCAGAAAACGCAGACCGGTTTCCGTCTAAATTTTCATTCCAAAACTTCCCCGTAACCTTATAAAAATAAGTACGACAAGGAAATGACCTTAGTTTATCCAAAGTCATTTTCTAAATCTCGGATAAAAATATAATCATTTATATAATTATTACCGATATTAGAAAACCGAAAAATCGGGATGTTACACATAGCACCCTATAGAATGTCTCCTCTAGAGTTAGCTAAGTTGAAGGAACAGTTAGAGGACCTGATGAAAAAGCAATTCATTAGGCCGAGTGTGTCTCCTTGGGGAGCACCTGTGTTGTTGGTGAAGAAGAAGGATGGTAGTATGAGGTTGTGTGTCGACTTTCGACAGCTCAACAAGGTGACCTTAAAGAATCGATATCCCCTCCCTAGGATTGATGATCTTATGGACCAGTTGATGGGCGCTTGCGTCTTTTTAAAGATAGATTTGAGGTCAGGGTACCATCAGATTCGGGTTAAGTCTGAGGACATCCCGAAGACAGCGTTTAGGACGCGATATGGTCACTATGAGTACTTGGTTATGCCCTTTGGTGTGACCAACGCTCATGTGGTCTTCATGGACTACATGAACAAGACCTTTCACCCTTACTTGGATAAGTTTGTGGTGGTGTTTGTGACACCCTTCTACCCCGCATGTTATAAGGCATTTAAATATAAAACAATTAATAAGAAAAACATGCATTTAACTGAATTAAATAAAACAGTTATCCATGGGTAGAAAAGTCCCACATGAACTCGTTTACAACACGGAAAATAACAATAGTTTAATCAAGTAAAAACATCATCAAAAGAATAACCCAACCCCGATGTCACAATTCAGAGCTGGTATAACCGTTCCGGAAATAAATCCTCGGAATACAACTGGAAACAAACTATCTAAACTTAAAACAACCCTACTATGAGTGGCGGCTCCTCAGAGTCACTCCTCTCCGGGCTGCTCATCGTCCTCTGCAAATGCCAATCAGGCCAAACACAAACAATACAGGGAGTAAGATTCATGTAATCATATAAACAGCAGGGGAATAGTACGCAAGGTAAACATACACATAAGCATACATCAACATCCATCAGTATCATAACAACCAAGTATGCTATGCTATGCAATGCATCAACTACTCCGCTACTCCAACTATGCATGTGGATCCAACTAACTCAGGATGAACGACTTTGGAGTTACATATCCGTATTGGCCATAAAAGCACCAACACCGGTAGTTCACCAAACCTTGGGTGAACCCCATGGATAGCCAACGCATCAAACCGTGGATGCCTCATCACGGGGGGCCTCGGTCACCAAACCTTAGGTGACCTACCGTGGATGGCCAGATCACCGTACTCTCGGGCGATCTCCCCTTTGTCGAACCTCCCCCATCAACTACTCCAATGATTTATGCAAATGGCACAACATCAAACAATCTCAACCACCTCCTTGCTTGGGCCATGAAGCTCCCAAGACTTTCAACATCAAACTCAACGTAACCTTAGACCCAGACCATGGGGTCAAGGCTCCCTTGGCCAATAAGCACCAAGGTTCAACTCAACGTGCTTGGGTCTATAAGCACCCAAGACTTCAACTTATCAACGTGCGGTAACCCAACGGATACCGACTTAATATTCGATTATCTAATTATCTTATATAATTATTAACCAAGTTATCTAATCTTTATCTTTGATTAATTATCTCAACTTATCATCATAGGGGAATGGGGTTTAAAACCCCCTTAAGTCCTTTAATTGCATTACTGTCCAGGGGGGTCAGCACGGTCGTGCTTAGACCCTAGCACGGTCGTGCTTGGACACGTGAGGGCGTGCTGCCCTTTTAAGTGAAGCACGGTCGTGCTTCACACTTAGCACGGTCGTGCTCATCAGCACGATCATGCTGTTTGACCTGCTTGGCCGTGCTGAGCAGCGCGGCCATTTTCCAGAATTTAAGTGGGAGCACGGTCGTGCTCCCTGTTCAGCACGGTCGTGCTCAATGCATGACTGCACTGTTCTGGGCAGGAACAGTAACCGAAAGTTAACCAAAACATTTAGGGATTTAATACCTAGACTTAACACGTTTATTTAGCCTAATTATTCAATTAAACAGTTTTATCAACACACTAAACATCACTACCACAACGTCAATCAACCAACATCACATTAAAATCAATAGTCAACATATCATCATACTCATTAACCAACCAACATGAACATAAAATACATATTATGAACATATAACCAGAAAACATACATTATCAACCAAAACATCATGATTCATAAACATACAACGACACTGAGGTTATGGGTAACCCCGTTACCTTACACTAACCCACTACTTAATGAATACAAGCCCTTCTTCCCATACCTGGATTGAAGGTTGCTCTACTGACGGTCCCCAATGACGAACTGGTCCCGAATCCTCAAGTGGCTCACTCCGGTACTAAGCCTTGATTGATCAGAAATACAAACAGTCAGTATCTCTCATTAAAATGAAAGGAAACTGACAAAGGAAGAGAGACCATTACCTTAACACCAACCCAAACGCACTAAGCTTCCCAACTAGCTTCCACAAGTCCACTATGGCAATGAACGAAGAGGAAACAGGGAAAAAGGTCTCTCTGGCCGAACTAGTGACGGCTGCCAAAACAGAAATAGGGTTTTTACGTCACCCTCGGGTTCTGCTCACGATTATAAACCTCGGACTTGAGCACAGTCGTGCTCCACTTAGCATCAGCGAGATGCGGTCCACGCATTGAGCACGGGCGTGCTCACTATTGAGCAAGGTCGTGCTCGACTTAAAATCAGAAACACGCTTCTGACTCTAAGCACGGGCTTGCTGGCTGATGAGCACGAGCGTGCTCATGTACCAGGAAGGGACTTTTAGGCTAAAATCCCACTTAGCCCTTAACCAACATTATTAAAATAATAAACTAGCTTAATAAAACATTTTAATAAAAACAGGGTGTTACAGTGTTTATAGATGACATCTTAGTGTACTCCAAGAGTAAGGAGGAACATGAGGAACACCTGAGGGTTGTCTTGCAGACCCTTAAGGAAAAGCAGTTGTATGCTAAGTTGTCTAAGTCTGAGTTCTGGTTAGAGGAAATGAGCTTCTTAGGACATGTCATCTCTAAGGGTGGCATAGCAATGGACCCAGCTAAGGTAGAGACGGTGCTCCAGTGGGAGACGCCAAAGTCTGTAACCGAGATTAGAAGTTTCTTGGGGTTAGCCGGGTACTATAGGCGGTTCATAGAAGGTTTATCTAAGATAGCTTTACCCTTAACCCGTCTCACCAAAAAGGGACAGTTGTTCATGTGAGACTCTAAGTGTGAAGAGAGTTTCCAAACCCTTAAGAATAGGTTGACATCAGCACCAGTGTTAGTGTTGCTAGATCCTAGTGAACCCTTCGTAGTTTACTGCGATGCTTCTAAGCAAGGGTTAGGTGGTATGTTGATGCAGAATGGTAAGATAGTCGCTTACGCTTCTAGGCAGTTGAAAACCCATGAGAAGAACTACCCTACCCATGACCTAGAGCTAGGAGCTATGGTATTTGCCTTAAAGATCTGGAGGCATTACCTTTATAGAGCAAGGTTTGAGGTCTTTAGTGATCATAAGAGTTTGAAGTATCTCTTTGATCAGAGGGAGTTGATATGAGGCAGCGTAGGTGGATGGAGTTCTTAAAGGATTATGACTTTGAGCTAACCTATCACCCAGGAAAGGCCAATGTGGTGGCCGATGCCTTGAGTAGGAAAACCCTGCATGTCTCCGCTTTAATGGTTAGGGAGATGGATCTGATTGAGGAGTTTAGAGACCTTAGTCTAGCTTGTGAGTTTACCCCTAAGAGTATTAGGCTTGGAACCTTGAAGGTTACCAACAGTCTGATGGATCAGATTAGAGAAGGTCAGAAGTTAGATAAGTATCTCTTAGACCAGCGAGAGTTGCTTGCACAGGGTAGAGACCTAAGCTTTAAGGATGGAAGTGATGGAGTCTTGAGATTCAATGATAGAGTTTGTGTGCCTGATGTTCCTGAGCTTAGGAAGTTGATCTTAGAAGAAGGCCATAGGAGTGGATTGATTGTGCACCCAGGTGCCACTAAGATGTATCAGGACCTTAAGAGGATGTTTTGGTGGCCTAGGATGAAAAAGGATGTAGCTGGGTTTGTGTATGCGTGTCTAGTTTGTCAGAAGGCTGAGATCGAACATCAGAGGCCTTCGGGTAAGTTGTAACCTTTGAGTGTCCCAGAATGGAAATGAGATAGTATCTCCATGGATTTTGTGTCTGGACTCCCTAGGACTTCAGCTGGTTTTGAGGTGATTTGGGTTGTTGTGGATAGACTGACTAAGTCTGCCCATTTCATTCCGAGGATGTTATTTCCGGAATGGTTATGCCAACTCTGAGTTGTGACATCGGGGTTGGGTGGTATTTCTTCATGTTTTATTGATTTTAAGCTTGGTTTATTTTCCGCGTTGTAACTGGTTTATGTGGGACTTTTCTACCCATGGACAATTGTTTTTAAACTTATTCAATAATTGCATGTTTTTATTTTAAATTATTTATATTAATTGCCTTACAACATGCTGGGTAGAAGGGTGTCACAGTGGTGAGTTAGTTAAAGAAATATGCACAAAAATTCGCCATGCATTAATAAATTTAGAACCAAATAGAAGAATTACAGCTCATATTGAAGAACTTTTAGATAGAATATGTAGTGAAAATCATTTAGACCCAAATATTAATAAAAATACTGAATTAACCATATTAAAGCTAAAAGATGCAACAAAGGAATTAAAATGTAAACCCATGATTTATACAAAACAAGATAAAGATGAATTTGAAAAAGATATTGAAGAAGTGTGCAAAAAAGGATTAATTAGGCCATCAAAAAGTAAGCATTCAGCATCGGTTTTTTATGTGGAAAACCATAATGAAATAAAACGAGGAAAAAGAAGAATGGTAATTAATTATAAACAGATAAACGATGCAATGGAAGGTGATGCTTATTTTCTTCCTAGAAAAGATTTAATTATTCAACGAATTTGAAATATGAATTGGTTTAGCACCTTTGACTGTAAATCAGGATTTTATCAAATTAGATTATCTGAAGAATCTAAAGCACTAATAGAATTCAGTTGTCCTCAAGGTCAATATGAATGGAATGTACTTCCAATGGAGATGAAGCAATCACCAGGAATCTTTCAACGAAGAATGGATTCAATACTTAAAGAATTTAAATATTTCTGCCTTATATGTATCGATGACATTTTAGTTCTTACTAATAAAGATTTAAATGATCATTTTAATAAAGTAGAATTAATACTAAATAAATGTTTAGAGCATGGAGTAGTTTTAAGCAAGAAAAATGCAATATTAGCTCAAAACAAAATTAATTATTTTGGATTAGAAATAGAAAAAGGAAAATTTTTAATGCAAAAGCATGTGTTAGAAAAATTACGGAATTTTCCTACCAAATTAAAAGATGAAAAGGAATTACAAAGATTTCTTGGGCTACTGACATATATTTCCAGTGAAGGTTTTATCAAGGATTTTGCAGCTGAAAGAAAAGCACTTCAACAAAAATTAAAGAAGGATGCTCTTTGGTCATGGACCAAAGAAGACGAAGCAATTATCCAAAAAATGAAATTAATATGCCAGGATCTTCCTGAGCTATATCTTCCATCAGATGATGATCTAATTATTATAGAAACTGATGCATCTAATGACTGTTGGGGAGGAGTCATGAAAGCAAAGCCTCCAGGGCAAAAGAAAGAATTAGTATGTCGATACGCATCTGGAACTTTTTCAGATAGCGAAATTATTTATCCAACACATGAAAAAGAAACTCTAGCACTAATCCGAATGTTAGAAAAACATCGGATCTATGTACTAGACAAAGAATTTATAGTTCGAACTGATTCTACTTATATTGCAGGTTTTAAAAATATTAATCACAAAGGAACTTATAAGAAAGGGAGATTAATCTGATGGCAAATGAAGTTATCTGAATATAATTATTCAATTTCTCATATTAAAGGAGAAAAGAACGTTCTTGTAGATATATTATCCAGAGAATGGAGCATGGCACAACAGAATTACAGAGGCAGCAATACCAACTCAAGAAAGCATTAGAATAGCAGAAGCTGAAGGAATTGGAATTAATTAAATCAGATTTAAAAGTACTGGAACTCCAGATGCAAGCAGAAAAACTCCTAGAAGAAGAAAGAATTCCAAAAACTGTCAAGGAAGAAGCTCGAAAGGAAACAAGCAAGTGGTATGTCGTCTTTAATGGACCAATTCCCGGAATATATGATGATTGGTATAAAGCAGCTCCTCACTGCCAAGGAATATCAGGAGTTCATCATCAATCATTTCCAACTAAAGAAGAAGCCGAAAAATCTCTAAAGAATTTCCAAGAAAAAGAAAAAGAAAAAGCAAGAAAAGGTAAAGAGATTTATTGTAACACCTCAACTTGGTTACATCACATATAACAGTTATACGCGTCTAACTATTATATATATATCAGAATGAACAAACCTCATCATTTTAATTAAAACATAATTTTGAAAACTTAATAAAATCTCTATAATCTAGCTTGTTTCTTACAATAAATCACATTTTTACATCAAAAATGCTAAAATACATAACTTAACAACTTTGACATGTCACTGGGCAACTAACTACTTCTCTAATCTTCCATGTCTTCATCTTCACTTTCTCACGTTTATCCTTGCTAAAACCTGCATCCACATCTGATTGTACTACTAATGTGAGACTACGTCTCAATGAGGAATAACAATCACTTAATAAAATAGCAGTACAACCAGCCGGAGGAACTCCGGAAAATCCCCTCAAGCTATCAATTAAAACTATGTACTTGAAAACATATAATTCTTTATATAAGACTTGTATGCCTTTACCTCAAACTTTATCATAAAGTATTTTTCATACTTTTACATTAAACTTTGTCATCAACCTTATAGTCTATCAAAGCCTCATATCATAGGATTCATCATCAATATCATTAAAACATCATAAGCTTAATTGAAACATCATCTCACATGAAGCATCATGAACAAGATTATCACATCATCACAATGCAACAACATGACTAACCTTAACACATAGGGAATGTATCATCAACCTCATTGGTACGTGAGCTCACTACCTGATAGGGCGTCCCACTGCCTTACCTCAAATGTATATGCCATGAAAATGACCCTCAACATCACAATAATAACATTCCCTTAACTTAACATTCATTCATCATCAACTTCATAATAACATCATATGTCCCTAAGGACCTTCAACATAATAATGAACTATTGTTTTCATATGCTTAGGACTTGTATCCATCTATCTTCAGATGGAAACGGTGTCTTAAACTCCTATACACAAGGGTCTTAACCTTTTTCTTAATTTCCGATACCTGACTTCTTTTGTTTTCTTCCTTTTGCTCTTCTTCCTCTTATATTGAGACTTTCCCTCATTTCTTTTTGTGGCGACTTCTTTCCTCGTGTCATTCCTTTCAGCTTCATTGAAGTTTCATCCATATCTTCACTTACAACTCTTCCTCGAAGAGGTATTCTTGACCTCAGTTCATACACTACCTTAGTGCTCTGTGTTTCACACTTATCTTAAAACCATCTTCACACAGAGCACATATTGCATGACAAAAATTTAAGTTTCACCTTCCTGGACTCTACGTCCTCCACCATTAAATCATCCTCAAACTTCTTACTTAGTATATAACTCTGCCTTGATTCTTTACACATAGTCCAATTGGACAACATCAACTTCTGTACTCACCTCAGCTACGTTTACCTCGTCTTTATTCATGGATACGTTTGTGTAACCATGTTTTACTTTACTTTCACTACATATCTAACCTTAGGTCCTATTCCCAACTCAACTTGCGACTATTAACCTTTCCTCCTCTACTTAGTTGTGCCTCAAAGTTCTCTTAGCCATAAATGATCCTCCTACTTCCTCAACAGATTGCAATAGTCGCATCATAATCGATTATCCGATTGACCATAATCGATTAGGCTACCTCTGCCTCAGACGCCTTTCCTGAAACTAGCCATAATCGATCATCCTAATCGATTACTATGTTTCTGCTAAACATATAATCGATTACGCCATAACCATAATCGATTATGCCTCTGCAACATCAACTTTTGCTGATTTTGAGGCATTCTTCAAACTTATTATCATGTCCTCAACGTTTCCTCACTCTATATCCCTAGTACTTAATTTTCAATGTTTCCTTCTTTTGATTCCTCTTCAATCAACTTCATTACCCTTAACATTTCCTCCCTAACTTTCCTCTTAGTTTTCTTTATCATCATTATCCTTAATCTACCTCAACGTCCTCAAATTGTTCTTATATTACAATATCCTTAACATTTCTTCCTTTGCAATTCCTCCTTCAAAGGAATCAACCCTTGATTTCATTGTTCTTGTCCGTCGGCTTCCATGTCCCTAGTACAATCCAATAACACACTGAGCTGGCCAGGCTCAATATCCTATTGCAAGGCACTACTTTACATGGCATACAACAGACAAACTCTCATCCTAATTGCACAGTCTAGACATGTCTTAGCCCTAACCACAGTCCAACATAGGATTGAACTGCTCTGATACCATAATATAATACCTCAACTTGGTTACATCACATATAACAGTTATACGCTTCTAACTATTATATATGTATCAGAATGAACAAACCTCATCATTTTAATTAAAACATAATTTTGAAAACTTAGTAAAATCTCTATAATCTAGCTTGTTTCTTACAATAAATCACATTTTTACATCAAAAATACTAAAATACATAACTTAACAACTTTGACATGTCACTGGGCAACTAACTACTTCTCTAATCTTCCATGTCTTCATCTTCACTTTCTCACGTTTATCCTTGCTAAAACCTGCATCCACATCTGATTGTACTACTAATGTGAGACTACGTCTCAATGAGGAATAACAATCACTTAATAAAACAGCAGTACAACCAGTCGGAGGAACTCCGGAAAATCCCCTCAAGCTATCAATTAAAACTATGTACTTGAAAACATATAATTCTTTATATAAGACTTGTATGCCTTTACCTCAAACTTTATCATAAAGTATTTTTCATACTTATACATTAAACTTTGTCATCAACCTTATAGTCTATCAAAGCCTCATATCATAGGATTCATCATCAATATCATTAAAACATCATAAGCTTAATTGAAACATCATCTCACCTGAAGCATCATGAACAAGATTATCACATCATCACAATGCAACAACATGAATAACCTCAACACATAGGGAATGTATCCTCAACCTCATTGGTACGTAAGCTCACTACCTGACAGGGCGTCCCACTGCCTTACCTCAAATGCATATGCCATGAAAATGACCCTCAACATCACAATAATAACATTCCCTTAACTTAACATTCATTCATCATCAACTTCATAATAACATCATATGTCCCTAAGGACCATCAACATAATAGTAAACTTAGTTCATCAAGGCATGAAAATAATCCTCAACATTTTAATAATATCATAAAAACCTCAACTTAAACATTATCTATTTCTTATGAAAATCATCTTCTTTATAAATCATATAGCATCATAACTTAACACTTTCATCAAACAAATACTTTCATGTCTTTTAATAGATTATTCATCAAAACATCGTTTTGAACATCTACTTTATAATCATAAACATTTAGGAAAAACGATGATTCATGATCATAAAGTCTCATAAACACATTTTTATAACATAACATATTCTAGGGCTTGACCTTAATTCATCATTAACTCATGAGAAACCTCATTGAACTTCCATCCTCAACTCTTTTCTTGAGAAATATTCCTCATAATACCCAAACCTTTAATATATCAAGTAAATATACAACACTTGACCACTATCCAGAAAAATAGCTCAATAACAAGAAGATACCGGTTCAAGCATTTCACCAAACACCTTAGGGGCTATTTTCTATTCTTTCAAAGAGGAAGCACTTTTAGGAGCATAACCACTCACAATTAAGAGGGATTTTGTTACTACGAGTTCCTCAAATCTTCTTTCCAAAACATATCCTTTGAAAATAGACCCCATGCATGTACAAACTTCATAGACATCAACAATCTAACATCCTCAATCATAAAACCCTTCATATTTACCCTAAACCCTTTATACATACATTTTCTAATATAAACATCTTATTAAAGCTTAGAGGGGTTTAAAGATTGTGATTCCTCACCTCTTATGGAGATCTTGAACACTTGAACCCCTTACTTCACCTTTTCTTCTTCTTCTTCTTCTTCTTCTTCTTCTTCTTCTTCTTCTTCTTCTTCTTCTTCTTCTCTTCCTCAACCTTCATGATCTTCATCCTCCAAGTACTTGATCTTCCTTCAATCCTTGTTATCTTCATGATTTTTTGAATTTCCTTCATTTCCATGCATTTCCCTCACTTTCTCTCTCTTCTTTCTCTAGAACTCGATTTTGGAACCCTAACCCTCTCTTTTTCGTTTCTGATTTCGGAACAGGGGGTATATATATTCTGCTGCTATAATCGATTATTTTAACAACATAATCGATTATTTTACAACTGATAATCGATTATAGGAACTCAATAATCGATTATTCTGGATTCATTTCCTGCTCTTTCAGTTCTAGCGAGCTCATAATCGATTCTTTAATCGATTATACACATCCTGGACTCATAATAGATTATGTAATCGATTATGCACGTTCTGGACTTCTGGTTCTCAAACTAGAGAGCTTCTAATCGATTATGAAGATCTCTGTAATCGATTATATGCTGTCTATTTGTCATTTCGCTTTTCCAGAGGACCCATAATCGATTATACTAAAAATATAATCGATTATTACACTCAAAAACCGACTTTTAACTATTTTAACCATCTCTAATCAATTCCAATCCTCCAAATCATCCTTAAGATATAAGATCAAACTTAGATAAAGGTCTACAAAACATTGGGGTGTTACATTTATCTTGGACCAAGAACTTACTCAGAAACAGCACAAATTATAAAGCCTGAAACAAAGACTCGAATGAATGTTCTAGGGAGACTCCCATCCTCCTTATATAATTATCCAATAATTACCAGAAAGGATCATGAATTACTAGTTTAATTTTCTGAAGAAAAATTTCCTGAAAACTTCAGAAGATTAGCTAACTGGACCGAAAAAGAAAAAAATAACTGTTTTTACATGGTCGATAGAAGAATTTATGGAATCAAAGAAATAATCACTCTAGGAGCAACCCCTGCTCTGGCATTTAATATGTTCCAATTCGGACTGATTGAGTGTCTTTAATAAAGCAGAAATCTCAAAGAAATTAATCTGTTCCCGTATCATTTCAAAGAAGCAGTCCAATTGTACAGAAAGAATGTAGCTGGAGAAAGAACTATTTATTTAAAGTTTTATTTAGCATATCCAGACTAGACAACCAGCCAAGCACTTTGCCAACATAGGCATCAACAATAATAATTTCTCGTTCATGGATGAAGCAAAAGGAAATGCATATGATGTAGAAGAAATGCCCATAATTATTGCAAACCAATTGGCAAGTATCTACGGACAACGCAATGCAATAGGACAAAACTCCTTTGTCAAGACTTTATACAAAGGTCCAAATACTCTGCTGATAAGTAAAACAATAGGTAAACCAATAAAAGAAAAAGACTTAACCATCCCGACAAACTTTGAATTCCCATTCTATGCTTTGGAGGGACCGGCGATTAATTACAGACCAGCTGTATTGAGCCAGCTGTGTGCATTAATTAAAGAAAGTAGAAATCATGAATGCGAAAGATGCACGAAAAGACAAATTATGTAAGAAAGCACCAGCAAGCACAGGAAGAAGATAAGGACTCAGATGATGCAATAATTGAAGAATGATGGAAGCACTGACGTCATCAGGAATTATTAGACTAGAAGTAATTATTTGAAGGTCATTTATGTAAATTATGTTTGTATGTCTAGTCTATAAATAAGTCCTCTTATGCTGACGCAAACCAAAATTCAAAACCTAAGTTTCAATTCTCACTTATGTGTGATCTCTCCTAGAGAGAAATATGCTACACCTTTGTGGTATAGCTCGGATGGTTGAGTGTCCATCCAACCCCCTCATGTAAAATAACCAATTACTAAATAAAGTCTCTCTTTCTCCAAATTACTCTGTCAAATACTCTATACCAAGCAACAAATCAAAAAAAGTAAACAACGGAAGCAGCAGTGCGCAAAAGCAATTAATCTTCAAAAAATCAAAGATCAGGTATGATTACTAAGTCACTCCTTCTAGAACCAGGATTTATTCTTGAAAAATAATGTCTGAAATAGAACAAATCAAATCTAGTAAATAGAGCACTTACAAATTACTGAAGAAGATTGAAATTATGAAGGAAGCATCTTAATTAATCCAGAATTATTTAAGAAGATTCAAAAAGAAGATCTAGATTTAGTAGAAACTGCAAATATGGTAGGATGATACCAATGACCATGGTGGTTTTTATGTTCAGCATTTTGATTATGGATTATCTCAGATCTTGTATCGTGTTTTGCTGTGGGATGCATATGTTTTGGAGTAGGGGGTTGAGCTGTAGTTTTATCTTTGATATCATGTTTCTTTTTCTAGTTTTTTAGCTTCTGGGTTGCATTGTGTTGATCGGAATAGGAAGAACTTTCTCCCCAAAATTTGTATTTTCAAGGTCGAACTGTCTTTAAATGGTTGAAGGAATAAGTGGAATGGAAAAATATTGTTAAAAAATTTTATGGAAGATATGAAATAAAAGATTTTGAAACTATGAAACGTCATTTTGATCTATTTGTAAAGCCTGTATTCTTCTAAGGGAGCCGCCGGAGTTTTTGACGGTGTGGTGAGGAAGAATAAGAGGATTGGCGTTGGGAGTTGGGACAATCATGAAACACTAATTATGATTTTTTAAAATTAAATAAACTCAAAAATTAATGGTAATAGTAAATATTCGGGAGTAAACACCCAATTTGATCTCTAAAATTGTGAAGTAGTATCAACCTGATTCATGAAATTATCGAAATTCCAATTTAGTACCTGAAATTGTAAAACGGTAATCAACTTAGTCCCTCCATTGAAAATCATGTGGACTAGGTTGATTTTAAGTTAGCAGTATCAGGGATTTAATTGATACTATGTGAGTAAAATGAGGGATCAAATTGATATTAACTTAACATCCAGGGATGCTTGGAATTTTGATAATTTCAAGGACCAAATTGATACTACTTCACAATTTCAGGGACCAAATTAGGTATTTACTCATATATTTGGATAAGTTCATAGATTGTCGCTACAGTTACAATTTTTTTTAATAAGACGTTACAGTTGCCTATTCAAGAAATTTTTTTTTGCTACAGTTGCAATTATTATAGCCTAAAAACCTGAAACATCATTTTCATAAAATATATATATATATATATAAACTGGTAACGGGATAACTGGTTGCTACCGGTCAGATGAATTGGAGGACTGATACTCAATAGTTAGGTTGGAGGATGTTAGATTTGCCCTGTTGTAATGATGACAGGGGACACATACGGAGAATTCTTTAATGCTCCATTGTAGGAGTTGAGGAGCGGTACCCCCTGAAATTTTGACTGGACTAGCGGGTGTTCGGTTAAAACCAAATAATTTTCTAATTTTGACATCCGGTATGCATTGGTCAGTACCGGTCAGTACTGTTGTGCACGCTCCTCCACGTCCACGCGCCCGCTCCACGACTCTCCAATGCCACAAGCGCGTGTTCCTGTGTTTTAAATCACAGCAAATTTGCAAAAGTTGCAAATTTGCAAAAGGGAGGATCGAACCAACCTGCTGGAGGCCTTGTAGGTGTAGCAGTACCGTTGGGCTGGAGCAATTGATGTTGTTAGTGTTGACAAATATTATATATATACCTAACTTAACTATGAAATTTAAATATTCAATGTATACCAGTTTATCTGGTTCAACCAATGACCCACTGATTCGACCAGTGACCCATTAACCCAGTGCCCAGTACGAATCCACGATTAGGGATACTCACGAGTCGAGTTGGTTTGGATTTGCATTATAAACATATCTGAACCAATCAAAATCAATTTAGTCGGGTTAGTCTGGTTCGGACCCGAATAAAATGCCATGTGTAAATACATATATAAATATTAAATATAAATATTTTAAAAAATTATATATATATATATAACAGTGATTTTTTAAGATATTGTTAAAATTAAGAGTAAAGGCCCATTTTGGTCCAACTGCATATTCGAGTACCCTTTTTAGTCCCTAAAAAAAAAGGGACAATTTGGTCCCCCAAATTTTACTATGAGAGACACTCTGGTCCCTCCGTTAGATGCGTGTGGGGACCAGAATGTCTCCCGTAATAAAATTTGGGGGACCAAATTGTCCCTTTTTTTTTTCAAGGACTAAAATGGGGTACTCGAAAATTTTGAGGGACCAAAATGGGTCTTTACTCTAAAATTAAAAATTAATATATATATATATATATATATATATATATATAAATATAGTATTAAACCGTAGGTTTAATATGTAAATTATATAGGAAATTTTTAGTTCTCATTACTAACACACTAATTTGTTATGATGTGTCAATTTCTTATTGGTTGACAGTGTAAAAAAAATTTATACTATCAGTGTATACCAATTAAATCATTAATTATTGGTGATCAAGTTATTTTTTAGCTAACTATTGGGTTATTTATTTCAGATCTTGTATTTTAAAGGCATAAAAATAATTCTTGATCCCTTTAACATTTTGGGGTGATGCTGAATAAGACGAACAAAAAGAAAATTTAAATCCATCTAGGTTAACCTAATAACAATTGGGAGCCGCCATGTATACATTTTTGCTATTCAAATGAAATAAGTTTATTTTTGGTAAAATAGCTTAAGGATTTAATTGATATATATTGATAGTATAAACATTTTTTACACTGTCAATCAATCAGAAATTGATAAATCATTAAAAATTAATAACTCTTATCCTAACAACCTTAAAAGTCATCCAAACCATGATTTTTGATTGGTTGCTAGTGTAAAATACTTTTCACTAACAGTGTACACCAATTAAACTCATACCTTTTTAAATTGTTAACGAGATTCAAAATGATCCTTTAAATTGATAGCGAATTTCAACCAGATCCTTAAAAATTAACATTGTTAATGACTCGTTGACTGAGATGACTAACTTAGGTCAACATACATAAATTAAGGTACTAAATTAATATTTTTAAAAGTCAAGGGACTAAACTGAATCTAAAAAATAAGTTAAGGGACCAAATTGAATATTTTAAAAGTTAAGGGACCAAAATGAATCTAAAAAATAAATTAAGGGACCAAAATGGTATTTTAGCCTACCCATAATATAACCTTTATTCACTAATAAAGTCAATATCAAATTTTTTTACCTTAATTGATAATATTGGATAACTTATTTTTTATTTCTTTACTTTTCATAACTCATCATAAATAATTGTAACAAAATAATTCCTATGTACTAATTTGCTACAGTAACTTATCACAGCATGCCTAGCTAAATGTTTTCCACGTAATACATAGGGGCGGCGAATTCCCCCAACCACATGACCATTTCAGTACGTACCCGGTCATTTTGTCACTTTGTCCTGCCGGTTTATGCCCCTTAAATCCGGACCGTTCAATAAATAAAATATTATATCAATGATTCTTGTTGGTGGAGTACCGCTCCTCCGAGTTCTGCAGGGAGCATTTAAGACGTTGCCGACACATACCCACTCTTTTCTTCGGCGATGTCTAAAATACTCCATTGCAAACTCGGAGTAAGAATCCTCCATAAAGCATGACCGTTGATTTATTCATTTTTTATAATGAATGGATGAGATTGCACAACACTTGAGACTGGCAACCGGAGGATACAAGTTTTTGTTTTTTTATGGCTTCTGACCCACTGATGCGCACATGCAATGAGAGAGAGTAAGGGGCAATTAATACAATTAATGCAAACCCACGTGCATGTACAATCCATTCTCGTATTGGTTGCTTGGTGGCTATGATTGCATTCCCTCCGGTCCATGATATAAATAAAAAATCTTAAATTTTTTTAGTCCAAAATATAAACAAATTTTAATTACTTTCATTCTATTCAATGAAGTTATTCTCAAAATACCCTTCATTTAATATAAATTTGATTTTTCAATGACTCATTTTATTCTCAACAACACAAGTTTAATAAATAAGAGGAAGGGTAATTTAGGTAACAAACTTATTTTTTTATTCCCAATGACTCTTTTAAATGAGATTAACTAACTATCTTAATATGTATGTCCCATTTAATTTTTGCTTACAATAGAGGCCGAAGGGAGTAGTTCGGAGGTGATGAGCCCATGGAAGAATGAGTTGTCCTGCTTTTTAGAAGACAATATTTTCTCCTTATACATAGTGTGTTTTGGAAAGTTGGGAAAAAAATATTATGCTGATAATCTATTTTCAAATAATTGATTATTGTGATAATCGATTATAACTAGAATATATTTTTGTTTGGGTATATTTGCTGAAAAGTGATTTTAAGATAATCTATTTTATTTGGGTGATGCAAAAATAATCACTTTTATGGAAAGTAGCAAGTAACAAGCTGCCACATTTGTACCGTTTGGTATTTTGGCAGTGGAAAGTGTCAAATGGGGTGAGTGTAGATTATAATCTGAAAGGAAAAAAAGCAAACCGTCCAAATGGTGAGATGATTGCAAAACAACATTTCATGAAAGAAAAAACTTTTTTTTAAAAATAATCTTGTTACCAAACATAATAGATGGTTTATAAAATAGTTGAAATGTTATTTCCCAAACATGCACTTAATTGTCTTGTTGTTTTCTTGAGCAAGATTTTCGCTTATAATATTATTATCCGAAAAGATTGCGAAAGGAATGTTTTAGTCTTTTAGAGATGATATAGCACATTTAGGTTGAAAATTAAAGTAAACAATAATGTTGAAAGAATCAAAATATCCAGAGCTGTACCTTTATGGATGAACTACGATCATAGAGCCATTAAATATAAGTGTTTTGGTAAATACAACAAATATGGATTAATAAATCATATCAAAAAAAAAAATTATGGGTTAATAAAATCAATATTAAATACACCTCTCAACACATATATGAAAATAATATTAAAGTACGTGGTAATCTTACTTAAACATAAAAAAAGAAGATAAAATGAAGGATTAAAAATTAAGTCAATATTAATTAAAAATATATATATTAAAATAACTTCGGGAGGATCACCATGAACACTAATTATGGTTTTTTAATTAAATAAGATCAACTTGTATTTTAATATTAGTTTATAATATTACTTTTTTTTTGTGCAGAGTATTACTTTGAATATATATATATATATATATATATATATATATATGATAAGTTATTGGAAATTAAATTGTAGCAGTGGGTGTAATTTGTAAAAGTGGCCTTGAGATATATAGATATAATAAAGATTTGTAAATATGCACCCAATGACTGCTTCAAAAAAAAAAAAATGCACCAATGACGTCTTCCTGCTGCACTGACGCACTGCCATCTGCTACAGTAGCAATTATAGCATAAAGCTGGGATCATCAACCGGATAACTGGTTACAGTAGGTCACTTGCACTGGAGGACGAATACACAATCTTTAGGCTGGAGGATTATAGAATTGCCCCTTTTCTTCTTGAGGAGAGGGATAGTGGGAAGGACCGCGCGCCGAAAGTTCCCATCTGTCCGATTTTCAACTTAAATTGCCTATAATATGCAACCTTGCTATATATGCTCCATTCTTTCTATGCAAATTCTAAACCCGCAAGTCTAAGAGGAAGAGCTTCTTGTAGTTGCCAAATAATTTATATTAAGAGGGTGTTTGGGAAAGATGTTTCTTTAGAATTTCAGCTGTTTTTGGAGATTTAAGTGGTTTTGTGTAAAAATTAATATGTTTGGATAGATGGATTATTTTTCAAAAAAGCTGTCTTAAACCCAATTCAGCTGTTTTTTAATAATCTAGGAGACCCAGCTGTTTGCTGAATTCTTTTTGCTTATTCGTCACATTTCCTAAACGGTCCTTCTTCACTAAACAAAAATGCAAAAGGTGCGTATGGACAGAAAGCAAACAGTATAGAGATTATAATAGGCAATTGAGCTTCACTTTTTGACCATGTGCTCCGTATTGGTCAGTTTTCATATATTTCTGAAATGAATCATCTCATGGTAAAAATTTAGAAATTTTATTCAAAAAAATTTCATGACAAGATATTAAAAATATCTAATGTTACAAGAAAAATAAATATTATAAACAAATATTATCATATCCTTTTTCGTAATTTACTATGTAAAAGTAATTATTTTTATATCATCCAAACGAAATAGATTATCTTAAAATCGCTTTTCAGCAAACATTCCCAAACAAAAACAGATTATGATTATAATCAATCATTACAATAATCGATTATTTGAAAACAGATTATCAGCATAATCTTTTTTTTCCAGCTTTCCCAAACACACTCTAAGAGTGTGTTTGGGAAAGCTGGAAAAAAAAGATTATGCTGATAATCAATTTTTGTATAATCGATTATTGTGATAATCGATTATAATCAGAATCTGTTTTTGTTTGGAACTGTTTGCTGAAAAACGATTTTAAGATAATCTATTTCGTTTGGATGGTACAAAAAAAATCACTTTTATATAATAAATTACGAAAAAGGGTATGGAGTTATTTGTATAATTTAATAATATTTGTTTAGAAGGTAGTTTTATAGGGGTAAACAGGGAAGAGAGTTTTGAGAATGAAAAATAATCAAATCACAATAATCTTAAGCTAGAAAAAACTAGATGGCATAAAACAGCTTTTTTTCCCTAAAAAAAGCTTTTTTTTATAAATTTAAGCAAAATGCCAAACATAATAGATTATCTATGAAACAGTTTTTAAGCTAAAAAACACTGAAACCAGGGAAAATAATCTTTCCCAAACATTATATTATGTTAAAAGCTGTTTTTTAGCTTAAAAGCTGTTTCATAGATAATCTATTATGTTTGGCATTTTGCTTAAATTTATAAAAAAGCTTTTTTTAGGGAAAAAAAGCTGTTTTATGCCATCTAGTTTTTTCTAGCTTAAGATTATTGTGATTTGATTATTTTTCATTCTCAAAACTCTCTTCCCTGTTTACCCCTATAAAACTACCTTCTAAACAAATATTATTAAATTATACAAATAACTTCATACCCTTTTTCGTAATTTATTATATAAAAGTGATTTTTTTTGCACTATCCAAACGAAATAGATTATCTTAAAATCGCTTTTCAACAAACAGTCCCAAACAAAAACAGATTCTGATTATAATCGATTATCACAATAATCGATTATACAACAATTGATTATCAGCATAATCTTTTTTTTCCAGCTTTCCCAAACACACTCTAAATGTAAACCAAACATGATTAAATGGATGGGGATCCAAATAGCTATGTTTGGGAAAATTAAAAAAAAAAAAAAGTTATGCTGATAATCTGTTTTCAAATAATTGATTATTGTGATAATCGATTATAATTAAAATCTGTTTTTGTTTGGGTATGTTTGCTGAAAAGGGATTTTAAAATAATCTATTTCGTTTGGGTGGTGTAAAAATAATCATACCTATATTAAAAATTTAAATTTTTGTCCCATTACTCTTTCATTTGAGCCTCACATTTAAGTAATGTGCTGCTGCAGTACGTTACTTTTAGAAAGAGAAAAACGTGGACCTAGAGACACATGTGGCACAGGAAGAAAAAACGTTTCAGTAAAACAGTCCTGAGAGCCAGCTTCTATTAAAACAACATTTTTTAAGGAAAAAAAGCTTTTTTGAAACTTAAGCTATTGACCCAAACACCATGTCCATTTTACAAAATAGCTTTTTTTTTTCATAAAAATAACCGAAACTCTCCTAAATAATCTTTCCCAAACACCCCGTATAAAGTGATGGATAGGGTGGAGTCTAAGTTTTTAGACAAAATAGGTGTCATATTGAGAAACTTGGAGGAAGATTAGTGTTATTTACTCTAAATGTATTAAAAAAACGAGTTATGATATTTGAATACAAATTTTGGATACTATATGTGATATTATATATGTTTATCTCTATCTCTTATATATTTTTTATCTTCTTTGTATATATGTTTCTCAAAAATACACCCAAAAAGTAAAAGGGACACCAAATGGTATCCAATTTTTGTATATAAAAATCATTACTCTTAAAAAAATACCCCATTCATCTAAAAAAATAATTGCATTAAAAAAATTCTGCCATAAACTAACTCTGATGGCTAAATTACACTTTTGGTCCCCAAATTGTTATTAAATGTTCAATTTGGTCCCCAAGTTTCTAAAATGTTCATTTTGGTCCCCCAATTCGTTAAACTTGTTCAAATAGGTCCTTCCGTCAAGTTGACTAATGGCGACGTCAAACCTAATGACACGTGGCATTAAGTTTAATATTTTAATGTTAATTTTGGTCCCCAACTTGTTATAAAATATTCATTTTGGTCCCCCAAATTGTTCTAAGATGTTCATTTTGGCCCCCAAATTGTTTTAAAATGTTCAATTTGGTCCTCAAGTTTTTAAAATGTTCATTGTCGTCCCTTAGTCAACTTGACGTCGCCGTTAGTCAACTTGACGGAAGGACCTATTTGAACATGTTTAAGGAATTAGGGGACCAAAATGAACATTTTAAAAACTTGGGGACCAAATTGAATATTTAATAACAATTTGGGGACCAAAAGTGTAATTTAGCCAACTCTGATTTAGGTCAACAAATTACAGCAGAAAATAAAACAAAGCAACCGCGTACACTTTGTTTTTTTATATCCATCAATCAACGCTGGACTGGCGAGAGAAATATTTTAGCGAAATCATAATCCAGGTAGTAATATTTATAGGATTAATTCACGAATCACCAGGTCTTTCAGCTAAGATTTTGAAATATTATAGGATTAATTATATCGTAATGACAGGGACACATACCCACTCTTTTGCGGCGAAGGACCGAGGAAAGTTCTCATCCATCCAATTAAACTTAAACTGCATATAATATGCAACCTTGCTATATATGCGATTATGCTCCATTCTTCAATTCTATGCAAATTCTAAACCCGCAAGTCCCAGAAGAAGAGCGTGTTGTTTAATTTCTTGCACCCCCAAACCAATAGCTATCAGGGAAATGTCTTCCTCCATAAAAAAGTACGACGTTTTTATTAACTTCAGAGGGGAGGATACCAGGATCAACTTCACTAGTCATCTTTATTCTGCATTATGTGAGAATAACATTAAAACATACATAGATGATAACCTCGACAGAGGAGATGAGGTGTGGCCAGCACTGTCCCAAGCAATCCAGAACTCACACATAGCCATTGTCGTTTTCTCAAAAGACTATGCTTCCTCAAAATGGTGTTTAGAAGAGCTCGTCAAAATACTGGAATGCAGAAAAAATAAGAGCCATAGACAGGTGGTTATACCTGTGTGAAGTGGATCCATCACACATTCGGTATCAATCTGAGAGTTACAAGGAAGCATTTGCAAAACATGAGCGATTTTTGGGTGACGAATACAAACAGTACACGCGAAAGAAAATCTCTAAGTGGAAAGAGGCACTCACAGAAGCCGCCAATATCTCTGGATGGCACACTCGTAGTCGCGACTATAAGTAAGTACAGTAATATATATCAGTCAGTGCGATCACGTTACTTCATAAGAGTTAGTTACTCGAAATCCTTCGCCTTTCATTTGAGTGTAATCCAATGGTCTACATTAAAGCATTCAAGTAATCACTTAACTTTCATTGGATTACACTAAAATCAAGGGTGATAAATTGGAATGACTCTTTTAAAGTTAATCCAGGAGTAACTTGAACATCACTACACACACACACATATATATATATATATAGTGAGATGAGTAAATCTGGGCCATATAATTATACATGGATGTTTAAGATTAAAAGCTATTTAATCGTTTTAAAATGTCGCATAACCACTTAAAAACGTCATATGACTTTGTATTTTAATCTTGACCATTAAAGTTGGATCCAATGGCATCCTCTCACTCACAAAAAATAAAGTTATTTTATTAATAACTATAATTAAATCTTTTAGTGTATTGAAGATAATATTTTCCAATAAAAATTTTCTATATTTGATTATTTAATTACCAATGCTATTAGAACCTTCATTAGCATCCCCCCCAACACACACACACACACATGATATAATGGATATGTACTACCAGTGTAAAAAAAATTTACACAGTCGTCCAATCATATCTCACCACACAAATATTTGTGGAGATGTTTTATGAACTAATATAACAAAGTGACATAATGGTAAAATATGATTGGACGTTTGTGTAAAACTGTTGTACACTGTCAGTTAGGGATGTTAAAATTACCCGCACTCTTGGATATCCACATGGATTACCCGCAATGGGTAGTAAATGGGTACCTACTAAATGGGTCTGGGGATCATAGCACCCGCCCCGCGGATACCCACATATTCATAATAAATATTTTTTTATTAAATATATAATATATATTATGACAATTTCTATTATTTTGATATGAAATAAACTTTATTTTCTTTCTTATTTGATATTTTTTAGTCGTTAAACCCTTAATAATAATTTTTTTAAATTACATATAATATATTATATAATGTTAATATAATATATTACTTTATTATATTGTATAATTTTATTTCCTTTTCTTTTATTTTAGACTCCTAAATACCCACGGATATCCATGGATACCCGTTACCTGCATAAATGTACATGGATATTGACTGACGGGTATTGATGTGGGGGAAGCACTACCCGCACTCGCCCCACCCCATTGCCATCCCTACTGTCAGAGCATATTTATTAAACTCATATATATATATATATATATATGTATGTATATATATATGTATGTATGTATGTATGTATGTATGTCTTTAAAATGAGCAAATAATTATTTATCGGTAGGCATTTTTTTTGTTCCCAAGAATCATGATTCCCAGAAATGATGATTCCTGGTAATGTTAAAAATATGTTTGATAGACACTACAAGGAATAAGCCATTTAGTGACAACAGAAAACCATAGGTAGAAGCTTAAAAATCGTAGGTATAGGTCAAAAAACCTATACCGACGAACGCCTGGATCCGTGGTCAATAATTTGCTATACCTACGGTTTAAGAGCCGTCACTTGTTACGTCCATTGGTAGAATACATAAAGATATACCCACAGTTTATCTTCCGTTGGAATATGTTTTAGTGACAGATCATAATTTTCTATACCTATGGTTTTGTCGCTGTCACTATAGGTTTTAGTGACGATTTTGAAACCCATCAGAAAAATTAATTGAACATATACCTACAATTAATCTTCCATTGCTATATGTTTTAGTGACGACTCACAATTTACTATACCCACGGTTAATAATTCACTATTGGCAATGCCTCCATTTGTTTAAGGCATTCAAGAAATTCCGCATCATCCAAGAACTCCCCTTCTTCTTCATCTACATGGAATTTTACTAACACTTTTGCAAGTGATGAACCATACGCTCCTTGTGTGGCAAGTGACTTGACAATAGGCTCCACCACATCAAATACTAAAACAACTAGATTGCTCAACTGGGTGCTTCATTGCTTCAAAGACATTAAAGACAACATTTTCATGTTGCACTCGAAGTGTGAGCTTTCCTTGTTGCACATCAATCAATGCATGCCCGGTAGCCAAGAAAGGCCTACCTAATATGAGAGGAATCTCAGCGTCTTCATCAATATCAAGCATAACAAAATCCGCCGAAAAAATGAACTTGTCCACCTTCACCAACAAGTCTTCCACCACCCCATAGGGGTATTTAATAGAACGGTCCGCTAGTTGGAGTGGCATCATAGTCCCCTTGGCCTCTTGAATACCAAGCTTCCTCATCATAGAAAGGGGCATTAAGTTAATGTTAGCCCCTAGATCATAAAGTGCCTTACCAAAAGTCATCTCCCCAATGGTGCATAATGCTAAACGAAACCGGATCCTTCAACTTCGGAGGTAGCTTGTGTTGTAAGATTGCACAACATTGCCCGGTCAAAGCAACCATTTCCTTATCAATGATCTTCTGCTTCTTGGAGAGAAGCTCCTTCATAAACTTCACATATGCCGACATTTGTTCCAAGGCTTCCGCAAAAAGAATATTAATTTGAAACTTGCGAAAAGCATCATGCAACTTCGATGAATGAACAAGTCTTTCCATGCACAGAATGAAAACATAGGGCGAAATTGGATCACCTTAGCGGAGACCCCTAGAAGACCTGAAGTCTTGAGTGGCACTGTCGTTCCAGTTTATAGAAAAAGCTGTGGAGGAGATGCAAGTCTCAATAACCGCTTTGATGCTGGGGGGAATATTAAGAACCGAAAGAGTATCTGAGATGAAGTTCCAATCGAGGCGATTAGAGGCTTTCTCAAGGTCAAGCTTCAGAATCATGTAACCTTTTCCCCCCTTCATCGCAGACATGGAGTGAATAGCCTCTTGAAGCACCAAAATGCTGTCAGAATGACTTCTGTTGGGACCAAAACTGCTTTGGTGAGGCGAAATGACTTTTGGAATAACACTTCTGAGACGCTGAGAGATAATTTTGGTAACCACTTTGTAGATGACGTTACATAGAGCAATGGGGCAAAACTGGCTAATACGGGAAAGGTCCTCGCATTTAGGAATAAGAGTGAGCAAAGTTTCATTAACATCCTGAATACGGGAGGGATCATTGAAAACGTCAAGAACAAAGCGATGAATAGACGTACCAACAATATCCCATTGAGACTTAAAGAAAAGAGGATGGAAACCATTGTGCGTAGGAGATTTTAAGTTTCCCATATGAAAGAGAGCACTTTTTGTTTCCTCAATTGTCACCTCACGCCCAAGGAAAGCTCTCTCTAAGTCATCTAGTATAGGAAAGGTATGGTTGGTTTAAAATATAGGATTTAAAGATGGAGGAGCAAAATATAGATCTTTATAAAAGTCCACTACCATAGATTGAAGCATATCCTCCTCGTAAATTCAATTATCACTAGAATCAAGCATAGCAACAATTTTGTTTTTCATCTCCTAGCAAGTGTTGAGAGATGGAAAAAAACGGGTATCTTGCTCCCATAGAAAGGCATTTTGATCTAGCTTGGTGGCTCCAATAGGCCACCTCATGGAGGGAAATAGATTCATATTCACTCCAAAGATCATTTTGTAAACTAGTGAGGCATTCTGAAGGCGAGAATGAGTAACACACGGTTTATGCCTTCTAGCCTCTGAAGGATACCATGCTTGCGATGAAAAATGTTACCAAAAGTGACATAATTCCAAATCTTAAGGTTCTTTGTAAGGCGAGAAATATTTGAGAGACAAGAATCAGTAAAGCTCCACGAATACAAAGAAATATTTGAGAGACAAGAATCAGTAAAGCTCCACGAATGCCTGACCTGAGTAGGGAAATCATCATGATCAAACCAGGGGTTGAGGAAATGGGAATAAGGCATGTGATTAGATGAAGAGGCATGAGGATCTGAACGAATCAAATGATCAGAACCTTCAAGGGGTAGATGAATAATGTCCGCATGAGGGAAAAGATTTTTCCAAGAGGGGAGAGTGGATCTCTGTCCAGTCATTCACGGAGGGTACCACGTTTGAAAGTATAAATGGAACCCTTGTAGCCAAGATCAATGAGATTACAGGTGTTAATGCAGTCTGAAAGACCGAGGCTAGAAGCATAATTAAAAGCAGCACCTCCAGTCTTCTCATTTTCTTGGAGAACACAGTTAAAGTCCCTAGCAACAAGCCAAGGATCGGCAATAGAGGCTTTGAAATTTATGAGCTCTTCCCAAACACTGTTTCTATGACCAACATTGGGGCTAGCACAGACTACAGAAAATACCCACGAGTTACCAGTATTTGCATTAACCCGGAGATGGATACAATACTGAGATGAGGAAATGGGAGTAATATGAAGACATAAAGGGTTCTAGAGACACCATAGTCCACCTGAGAAACCCATGACATCAACTTTCGCAACACCATCTAAGCTAATTCTCCACCATTGATACGAGGCTCTAAAATGGCGACAAAGTGAAGATTATAAATACGTTAATAGTCCTTTATCAGGGAGGTGAAAGACTTACCTCCAGCTCCCCTAAAGTTCCATATTAAGCAGTTCATAGAGACAGAAAGGAAAGGGAGTCTCAAGGCTGAGCTAAGACTAAATGGGGGAAGACCCCGAGACTTCCATATCTTCCAAATCTCTCGTATCTCTAGCACTATCATCAGAAAGGTCCATGGTTTCCAAAGTATGTTCATGGGAACTACTTGGGATAGAGGGAACCTGGTTATTTGACTAACCGGGGTCATGGGGAATATGTCCCGATTCCAAGCCTTGAATTGTCAATGGGGTCTCTGGGGCTTTGGTTGGAGGAGGGAAAGCTATAGAAGGAATGGATGAGGAGATGGCATTCTTCCCAGACTTAGAAAGATCCTCAGATTTCATGTCAGAAGGTCTAGCCTTACTCACAAATTTTGCCCTAATCGAATCACCTTTAGGAATGGGAGCTGTTGGTTACGTTACTTTTTGTATGGGAATTAGTTTTTGGGTTAGTCTGATGAGAAGGGGTGGGACCCTCCTTTGTAGGTCTCTTTTTATGAAACCTTTTTTTTTCGCCTGGTATTAGGCATTCCCCTTAGGTGGGCACCCAATATCATAGGGATATTACTGAGAGAAAATGGCCATAGGATCTATGTTTAAAGCACCGAAACCCAACGATTTATTTTGAAAAGGAGAATCCTTGGGATTTGCCCCATTATTTGTAACCATTTTATTTGTCCTCTTTTTACACGTAATAGTTAACCATTCTCCGTGGATTGCCTCATTTAAAATCTCAATAGATTTATCCACCGAATTTGTATGGATACTCTTGATCTCATCTCCTGATTTCCCTCCAGAATTCTCATTTCCCATAGCGCCGTCACCAGCCACTGCTGAAAGCGCCCTCTGCTCCGGCTTTTGGGGAGGTTTAATTGGACAGTCCTTTGGGAGGTGTATAGCAACCACATTGGGCACAGTTGATATGCAGACCTTCATATTCCACATTAAACCGTTGGCCATCAACTCCAACCTTTCTAACAACTGGCTAGTTCAGATCTATTTCGACACAAACTCTCACGAAACGCCCTCTAGCCACTCTAACAGTAGGACGGTCTAACTTAATAGGTTTACCAGTGGTAGAGGCAATGGACCAAGGAAAAAATTCATCATAAAAAAAGAACATTTAAACTTGGAACCCGAACCCAAACATAGGGTTTTATCAATGATTGCATTGGAAGAGTTAAATTTTTGAGTCCAAAGACGAACAGTCAGATAGTGATCGAATATTGTCCATGGACCATCGTTAATAACCTTGTTTTTGTCCTCAGCAGTGTCGAACTTTATCATGGTTTTAAATTGCGGTTGCGGTCGCTGTTGCAGCTACTACGATTGCGGCTATTGTGGCCGCTGCGATGCGCATTGTGGCTGCTTCGACGTGAAATAATTTAATATTTGCACCAAATGTAAAGATTATTCTATAACTATTGTAATTTTTTATATATCTTTTATTTATATTTTTTTATAAAATTTTACCCATTTTTAAAACTCTACCTCATATTTTTGAATAATTTAAATCTAATTATAGTAAAAAAAAAATTTAAATAAATCTTTTAAAATCTATCCTTTATAATATACAATTCAAATAAATACTAGTTTAACATAATTCATCTAAAACATTTCTCCTTAATTTTTAATCTCTTTAATATTTTGTCCTAAAAATATTTCTCTCTCAAAAATCTTACTCTCCCTACTAGAATAACCTTCTCATCCCCTTTTTTTATAATTTCTCAAATCTCCCTTCTTTCAATTCCAAAAATTCATCTAACCCACTCATATATTTGTAGGCCCATCATTTTTAACTCTAAAAAACTAACCCATATTTCTAAAATTTGTTTCCCCCAAAATCTGCCCACCCTCTAATTTGCAGCACCCCTTCGTTATTATCAACCACCGTAACCCAACCCCAAGCTCCAACCTTTCACCCCCTTTAATTAGCAAGGCAGCGACCAGTTCAAATGTTTTCCCACCCATATTTGCGATCAAGTCTCCAACCATAGTAGATCGAAAGGAAGACATAACGGCACAAATGAGAGCTGTTGGTTGTGGCTTCTAATACTCAAGAAGGGGGAGGGGGTTGAATTGAGTATGTAGTATTTTTTAAAAACTTTTTTCCCCTTTAAGCAAAAACTGAAACTTTTCCAAACTTTTGAAAAGGTTTTGCCAACCAACAAAACAAAATAAGTTTTTGCAAGTTTATTTGATTCAAGACTTGATTCTTTACCAAGAAAGATTGATGAAAGATAGTTTTTCAGATTAGAACAAACACAAATTTTCCTTAACTAAGACTTAACTAGATACATTCAACAATTTAAAGTAGTTAAAGGAGTTAAGGGATAGAGAGAAATGCAAATCGAGTTTTATCCTGGTTCAGCTACCTCCTCTGGTAACCTACATCCAGTCCTCACAATCACTTGTGAGTTTCGTCCACTAAAATCAACACAATTACAAAATTCTTTACAAAGCTTCACAACTCAGGTTCCTTCTACCCAAAGATAGCTTTTAGACAAAGCAATCTTGTATCAAGAGTCCTTTCTACTCTTGATCTTCACAGAGAGAACACCTTCTCTCTAATCTCTTTCTTTCGCAATAAGAAAAGATATTGAATCAGATTCTATGAAATCAAAAATTACAAATTGAAGCTCTATCAGAAATATTTCAAGTATTCTCAATGAAAAACTCTCTCAATGAATTTCGTGATTGATCTCAGTATTGAATGGAAAGTTATTTAGAAAGTGTTTGCCCATGCCTTTATATAGGTATGTATCAAAATAGATTCGTTGGGCACACTTTAGAAGTCAGTTTAGATCAAAACAAACTTTTCTGAAAAATTAAGTTATCAGTCAATCGATTGTGTAATCGATGTATTAAACAAAGTTTCCAATTTTTATAACTGAGTACATCGATTGCTCAATCGATTGGATTCTTGGAAATTCTTGATTTTAAGTAATACGTAGATGTGTACATCGATTGTGTTCTTGAGAAATAGAAGCATTCTCAGTCCAGAAGTCTATACATCGATTGGTAAATCAATTGCATATTCAATTTCAAAAGTTCTAGCCTCTGTTTGACCTTATGCATCGATGTACTAATCGATTGTATCATTAATAACAAAAGACTTGATTTCTGTTCTGTGTATGCATCGATGTACTAATCGATTGTATGCATGTTTAAAAAAGTGTTAGTTTCTGTTTCACCTTATACATCGATTGTACAATCAATTTACAGAAGCTGATTTGCATACTGCTCATGTTTAATCTAGAATCAATCGATGTATACATTGATGTATAACATTTATACATTAATGTACACATAGATTTTCATTAAAAGTTAGTTAATTAACTGAAAGTACATAAATATACACATAGATGTACAGATCTTTCAATTAATCCTATTTCCTTTCTAAGTTCATTTTAATTTGTGAAAACCATTTTAATTTGTTTTTAAGAGAGAGATAATTCAAAGAAAAATACTTAAATTTTATTTACATAAAATCCTAATGATCTTGGCTTGAGATTCCTTGTTGTTCAATCTTTGAAATTCTTCATCATCAAGCAATCCTTCATGATCCTTCATATTCTCCTTTGATCCTTTGCATCCACTATCTTGCACTAATAAAATCTTATACAAACATTTAAGCTTAGCAAGTAGTTAGTGAATCAAAGTGTAAATAAAGTTAGTTTAGTCATTATTCAAAACACAATAGGGTCATTTATCTACAAGAGCATGAGGCAGAGAGTCATGGACAATAGATCTACAAGTTGGAAGAGCGAGATTGAAGAAAAGGGATAAGGGTACAATTTTTTCCCAGATCTGAATGCATTTTGGTGTTCTGAAAATTTTAGTTTTTAATGAAAAGTTGAATGAGAAGGGATTGAGAATTGTGTTGCGGTGTTATGCGGCCGTTGTCACGTCCTGTTGCGGGTGTAATGTGGTTCTGTTGCGGCCGTTACTCGTGAATCCAAATCTCTCCGCAATTGCGGCACGATGCGGTTGCGAGCACCACTAGAACGGCAATATTGCGGCCGCATCAAGTATTGCGGTCCACAAATTAGAACCTTGAACTTTATCATGAAAAAGCCATTACCGGTATCCATTAAATCAAAGCCTCCAAGTAATCTCCATGCCGCTGCAAGTTTAACCTTCGTTATGTTAAACCCCGACGTCTTCCTCAATAAATTAACTTTCAAGGCATCCTTCCAAGGGAGGCTCAGATCTTCTACGAACTTCTTGTCAACATGAAGCATAGGCAACAATTTATTTCCATTCACATGCTCAATATGAACCAGGTTCGCTACCACCAAATCGATCTTCTCTCTTGGAGGAGGGACATGCTTTCCCAAGACTTTGTCCCAAAAAGAAACTTGTTGAGGAGGATCCTCAACCTTCTCTTTAGAAGCCTCATCTTTCTGAGCAGATCCACCTTTATTTGGTGGTTCTTTCGGCGTCGCAGCAACCACCTTGGGAGGGTGGTTTGCCGAGAATTCAGGGGACATTGCAAAGAAAACCCAAACCCTAGCAGAGCTTCTCTCTCTAGGTTTCTCTCTCTGGGTTTTCTGGAGCTTAACCAATCTTATTAAATATGAATATTTACTTCTAATTCCGTTCTAATGTAACTAAAATATAATCTCAAACTCTCCGTCAATATATATATATAAAAGCCAAGAAACGGAAATATTTTTCTGGCCTTTAATTAACAAGAAACAATAGAATTGGAAAAGATAAATGCTATTAATACTCTCTTTTTAACATTCTCTCTAATGTATTATATATTAGGATTTTTATATTTTTTGTAAGACCCATTAAATCACATATGTTGATCACTTTGAATTTAGTAGGTTCCACATAAACTCCAAACAATAATAAAATATGTTAAAAAAGAATGTGTCACTAATAATGTCCATTTAAATATTAATTTAATCATTAACAAGAAAATGAAAACCAATGAAATGTTAAGGTGGGGGGCTAACATACATAATAACGTACCTATTAAAAACTATATATATTAACGAAAAGTTGTTACTTATTTAATTAGTATTATTAAAAAGTCTATTTCTTTAATAATATGAAAACAAAAATGGGATAATAATTTTGTAAAAACTTGCTCAATTAATATAGTGCAATAGGGTTGTAAGCAGATTTGATCTAATTTGCGAATTTGATGGATCCGAATCAAACTGAATCTATTTTGGAGGTTTGGATCGGTCTATCAATTTGGATTGATTTGAAACTGTTGAATCCAAACAACTTTGTCTAGGGTAGATTCAAGAATTTTAAACTCATACAACTCGAACCGATCGAACAGATTATAATTATTATTATTTAATTAATATATCATCTATTATTATATTACCTTTTTGAGACAAATCACTCACCCCTCTTCGAATCTTCCATTTTTGTGGGAAAAGAAGAATCCTAAACCCTAAAATTCTCTCCAACTTCCTAAAACCCTAATTTTCCTTGTTTTTTATTTCTCCAATTTTTTTTAGAATTTTTTACTATTTTTTGAAAATTAAAATGAAAAAATTTTAAAATTTAAGGTAGCTCGATAAAAATAGATCCAAACAAGAGTGAATTTAATCGGATGGATTTGGTTCGGATTGCATGCCAAAAATTTGTAAAATGCGATCAGATCAATATATATTGGGTCAGGCACTCAGTTATCCCAAATCAAAGTTAAACCAACCAAATCATTGACATGCAATGCAAGTGAGTTGTGTCTCTCAAGAGAGAGAACCTAAGTGTTCATTTCTTGAATAAACTTTGCAAGACCATACCGTTTTGCTTCTGGCCTAGGGACTTGAAATCATGGAGTAGGTAGTATTCACCTTCACCCATAACATGGTAACATGGGTCCGTAAAATGTTATCACCTGCTATAAAAGTCTGTATTTATAAATGCATTATATAAGATTAATTATTCTTTTAAAGCGTTGGGATAGAGTAGTGCATATATAATATTTTATTTACTTATTTATTTTCATTTGTTGCAAACTTAATTGTTTAGTGTTGGCTCGTTTGTTTATACTTTGGTAGAGATGATTCTCAAATCATCAAGAAAATTGTCGAAGATGTATTGCAAAAGCTATACTTGAGGTACCCTACTACTGAACTAGATGATGAAAGCCTTGTTGGAATTGACAAAATTTGTGAATCCCTTGAACTTTTGTTGTCGAAAAACAAACACAACCAGTTACTGAAGAATGTTAAAGTAATTGGAATATGGGGAATGGGCGGAATCGGAAAGACAACCACTGCGAAAGCTGTATTTTCTCAACTCTTTCCCCAATATGACAGTGTCTGTTTCTTGGAGAATGTAAGAGAAGAATCAAAAAGGCTTGGACCAACATTTTTACGTGATAAGCTTGTCTTTGACCTACTAAAGGAAGAAAATCCCAAATGTAGTCCTGTGGGATCAACATTCATTTCAAGGAGGCTCAGTAGCAAAAAGGTTTTTATTGTACTTGATGATGTGGATAATTTAGATCAATTGGATGACTTGTGTAGGGTATATAAACATGCAGGTCCAGATAGTAAACTCATAATAACAACAAGAAATAGGCATTTGCTTGGTGAAAAAGTTGATGAGATATATGAGGCAAAGGTATGGACCTTTTATGAATCTCGAGAGCTTTTTTGCTTACATGCCTTCAAGCAAAAATTTCCTCAACAGGGATATGAGGATCTCTCAAAAACTGCAGTGATTTATACAGGGGGTGTTCCGTTAGCTTTAAAAGTTTTAGGTTCGAATCTTCGTGGCAAAAGTATTGAGTTTTGGGACTGTGAATTAAAAAAACTCAAGATTAGACATGAAGGATTAGATAGAGTTCAAAGTGTTTTACAAGTGAGCTATGATGGATTAGACATTCCACAGAAGGAAATATTTCTGGACATTGCATTCTTTTTCAAAGATGAAGAAAAACATTTTGTCGAAAGGATACTAAATGCTTGTGATTTCTTTGCTACTAGTGGAATAGAAGTCCTTGTAGATAAAGCTCTTATAACCATTTCAAAAGGCAAGAGAATACAAATGCATGACTTACTACAAGAATTGGGTTTCAACATAGTTCGTCAAGGCATCAAAGATCCTGGAAGACGTAGCCGACTGAGGGACATTGGAGAAGTTTCTGATGTACTTAGAAGTAAAAAGGTAAGAAAAAAATAAGCTTTTTCTTTTTCTATTTAGACATGCTTTTAGATAGAAATATTTATAGCTAAACTGATACCAATTACTTTGTTGTTCTGTTAGGGGCGTGATGCAGTTGAAGGGATAACATTAGATTTGTCACAAGTTAACCATTTACTTTGCTTGAGTGCTGACGCATTCAATATGATGACTAATTTAAGATTTTTGAAATTGCATATCCCCTCGGATAAGAGATCAGGTAAGGTGGAGTATCCTAAAGACTTCAAAAAAATCCCTGATAATTTGAGGTACCTTGAGTGGCATGGATACCGTCTGAAGTCTCTTCCAATAAATTTTAGTGCTAAGATGCTTGTTGAGATTCGCATGCCGTATAGTCATGTTACAGAACTTTGGCAAGGGGTGAAGGTAAAGACATGCTAATGTATGCTTATATAATTTGGTTTAAGTGACACTTGAGTATTTTCTACTATGAGATCTCTTTTTGAATTGTTGCAGGATGTTGTGAATTTAGAGGGTATTGATCTAAGTGCATGCAGGCAGTTGAAGAATCTCCCAGATTTGTCTAAGGCATCGAAACTTAAATGGGTGAATCTAACTAGTTGTCAGAGTTTGTTGGTTGTTCATCCATCTATTTTATCTCTCGACACACTCGAAACTTTGATACTGGATAACTGCAAAAAATTGAAGACTCTTAAAAGTGAGAAGCGTTTAAGATCTCTCAAGAATCTTAGCATTAATGGCTGCACATGTCTCAAGGAATTCTCAATATCCTCAGATTTGATACTAAGGTTGGATTTAAGCAAAACAGGAGTCGAAAAACTATACTCATCAATTGGGAATCTAACTAGACTTGGATTGCTTAATCTAGAGGGTTTGAGACTTAGGAAGCTTCCAAAAGAGTTATCTTTCCTAAAATCTCTCAGGGACCTTAGGATTTCTAATTGCACACTAGTAGTGGACGAGAAGCTACGTTTCCTTTTTGAAGGCTTAAGAGAGCTACGAATATTATATTTGAGGGATTGTTGTAATATGTCTGAACTCCCTGACAACATCAGCGGTTTATCACAGTTATATGAGCTAAGACTAGATGGAAGCAATCTGGAGCGGTTGCCTGAAAGCATCAAGCATCTTCAAGATTTGCAAATTCTTTCCTTAAATCATTGTGTGAAGCTTCGATTGCTACCAATGCTTCCACCAAATGTGAAAGAGTTAAATGTCATTAACTGCAGGTCATTGGTGACAGTGCCCACTTTAAAGACTTTTGCAGAAGTGATGAGAGGGAAGGAGAAATATATTTCATTCCAAAATTGCACACAACTTGATGAAGCTTCACTCCACTCAATTATGGAAGGTGCTCTGTTATCAACGAGAAGTGCTGCATTTCAAAATGTATTTGTAAGAAGATACAGTGTGGATAACCACAGCTATAATTATAACTTCGTGAAGGTTTGTTGGCCAGGCAGTACTATACCAACCAATTTCACACATCGAACAAAACACTCCTCAATTCTTATTAATCTTCCTTCACATTTCAACATGCTGGGCATCGTTTTATGTGCGGTTCTTTCTCCCTCCCCGGCAATCAAGAAGCATGGTGCGAAAATCTATTGTCAGTGCTACATAGGTGGTAGAAAGGTGGGATACGCCACTAGATGGTATCATGAACCTATCTGGGACTTGAATTCTGATCATGTTTATTTGTGGTATGATGCATTCCATTTTGACAGCACTGTCAGAAATCATGAACAAACCCTTTCTTTTGAGTTCTATGTAACTGATGATTTGGGGAAACGTGATGTCTTGAACGTTTGTACCAAAGAGTGTGGGGTCCATCTAATATTTGACTCAGACTTGAAAAGTTTTATACGAGAATTGGACTTGGATTTGCTGTCCAAGGAGAGCTTAGCAAAAGATTTGGCAGCGGAATTGGGGATTAAATTGGGACCATAGCTGTGGTTGGAAGAGAGAGAGAGAGAAGGAGAAGGTCAATCACTATTTTTGACATAGTCAGCAATGTTTGGAACAAATATCTCCTCCTGCTTCAGCGCCATATTCTCAGAACCAAGGTTTCTCCTTTCTCTTGCTTCTTTCAAAACCTTATATTAATTCCCTTTTTATCTCTCTCTTTTCACCCACTTTTTCTTTTGATTTACTCATTATAATTCTTGAGAGACTAATTGGACTGAAAAACATTGTTCTTTTCCAATTTATTTTTTAAGAGACTAATGGGGTTGTTAAAAAATTAAACTGAATATAGTCGTGGTTGTTAGGCAATTACTACAACAGTTCCAGCTGGTTTACTAATGCAGTGGCACAGAAGATTGCTGGGGCCAAGAAGCTTCAGTTGAGAAGATTTCTTCTTTTCATGGTATGCTTACCTGACCATGATTTTTCTATTAAGTCATTCAATGTGATCACCGACAATTTTTAATTCATTTATAATCTTGATCCATGTCTGGTCTAGCTGAAATTTGAAAATAATCAGAATTTTGCTTGAAGCCAAGCAAAAGAGACTTTTTACCATTTTATGAGTCTCAACTGATGATCTCTAACAATAAATCCCCACATTTGCTTACTGTGCTTCGTTAGCAGAAATTAAAGTTTGTAGTGGAATTTTTAATGACTCTGCAAATTTAAAATTTTGCAGCTCTATGGTTTTGCCTACTCAGGACCCTTTTGGACATTTTTTCACAAATTGATGGATAAACTCTAAGGGGCAGAAAGAAAGGCTATGATACTGTTGCAAAGAAGGTATATTGTTAGTTTGTAAATGTTTGTACATGTCACTTTCACTTATATAGGGATAGGATTTTGTGTTGTGTTAAGGTTCAGTTGTTTTCAAGGAATGCTCTAATGAATGGAACTTCCTATTATTATGTGATCCTTGAACAGATAACTAGTTCTCCATGGAACAACTTTTCTTCATGATGTACTATGGCTATGGCTATATTATAGAAGGTATGACCGCTGATAAAATTATTTTCATATTGTATGTTAAACATAACGGTGTTTCTGAAAAATTTACATGAATAATGATTTATGTCAGCTCTTGTTGTGAATGTTTTTTTTGTTTAGTGTCTCACCTTCCTACCAGAAGACAGAACACATTCTGTTTCCTCTTTCCTTAAATAACTTCTTTTGGTGTATATCATAGTATTTGTGTGCTTGCATGTGTTGAGCACTTACTGGTTTATTCCTAGTTAATTTTTAACTTTCACTATGTTAATTGTATTGCTGTTCAAGTTAGGATGTGTTATTCTACGTTCAAGGTTTGAATGTGAATATGGTGTCCTGATCTTGAATTCATTACATTGGAAACTCTAGCCATCTATTCCAATTCCCAACTTATTTCCTCACTTTGTTTTTTGTGTTTCTTCTTTCCATGGTGTTCTTGGACTTCCACATTTTGAAAATCCTTCACACTGTTGAGTAGGAAGATGTGATATTTAAGTACCCTAATAAATGATTTCCTAAAATGGCAAAAAAAAAAATTGGAGAAAAGAATACCAAAAGAAGAGGAACAAGCCAATTAAAGTGAAAACTATAGACAGCATATTCACAAGTCTCAATGAGTGAAATTTAATATTTATACCTTTAGTCGGAAACAAAAATTCATGTTATCCTTAGTGGAGGTTGTCTCATCTATTACCATTTTTCTCATCACCCTTTTCTCATTGATCGAGAGGTAAATTCATAGTATATGAACTGCTGATTTTGATGTTTATATAACCAGGAGTGATATCTATTTTAGAGCAACAAGTGCTTGGTAAAAATTGTGGAATAGTTTGGCCCCGAATAAGGTTATTGTCTTCTCTTGGCAAATGATGCAACAAAATTACAACAGGGAGCAATTTGTTTCAAGGGAAGGTGATCACAGACATTGGAGGATTAAATTGGGTTTTCTGTAGTTTGTATATAGGATAGAAATGGGATAATTTTTCATGGTTTTAATGCTGATATGACTGCTATATAGTTGATTAAGGTTTTGTAGTAGTGAGTCTGCTGGTAGGTGTTTTGTATTACTGGCTGTAAAATTAATTTGTATCTGACTTAGAGTTCTGCAGGTATGCTGGCGCACTGTGCTGCTTTAGATGAGGTTGCATTTAGACTAGTGAGCTGGAGTATGTTGCTGCAGTTGCCATATGAAAGATGTGAAGAAAGTGGTTCAATGGTTTCAAATTGTCACTTTAGTAGAAATACCATCTGCTGGTTCCCTGCTATTCCTTTTTCTGGTGCATAGATCTAGCTTTTTGTTCTTCTAATTTGTAAGTTTGTTGTTTTCATAGGCTGGATGTAGTGGCTGGGCAATGTAAGCCGTTAAAGACTCTTGTACTTTGTTAAAAGTACTTCTTGTGCTCTTTTAACATTATTTCCATTTTCAAAATTAATTTTTTTTTTTTTGGCTGAATAACAAAATTAAAAGAACGCATTCAGATTCAATAATTCAATACTTAGGCCCTGGTTAGATATTGGAGCTTCTCAATTGGTATAAGTGATTTTATGTATGAAAAAATTGTGTTTGAATAAGTTTAAACAAGTAACTTATTACCCCCAAATGGGTTTTTCATCTTATTTTATGAAGCCAAATTTTTTTAGCTTCTTAGAAAAGTTTTGTACAAAAGCCATTTTTCAGCATGATCGGAAAGTGACACATTTACAGGATAATTATATCCCATGATAATCTGAAATACCATGAAAACCAAACCCCTGATCTCTTACTTTCAACTCTCTTGACTTTGAAGATTTTAGAAGTGCTTCTTCAATTATACATCCAAACACTAAATAACTTAATTTAAAATGAGCTTATGACATAAATTTTTTTATCATAAAGATTTCTTATATAAGCGCTTAAATAAGTTGTTTGTCCAAACATGATCTTAATAATTTTGCATAGCTCCTTTTGTTCTTGTCAAGTAAAATAAGATAGCTTATATCTTATTTTATTTGTTTATAAGTTGACCAAAATATGGAAGTTTGATAAACAAGCTTATCTCATTAGCTTATACATTTTTTCAGAAACTATTTTATAAGGATTATAACTTATAACTTATTAAATTTTCTATCATTTTTATCCTTTTCATTTTAATGCAATTCCTACTTTACCCGGCCCCTAACTCATAAAATAAAATTTATCTAAAAAATCATATAAACATGTCATGTAGTTAATATTACTCATTACATTCAATAGAGATATTAAAAATAAAATTAATTTTCTAATTTTTCAGATGACAAATAATTTGAAATAAATTAAAATGTTAAAAGTAATAATTTTTTTTTAAAATAAATAATATAAAAATAGAATATATATAAAAAAAAAGTCATATAAACACAGTGGTAGCCTTGAGCATGATTTGATGGTGCGACCGTATAGGGCCCCATTTTTTAGGAGCACCAATTTTTTTTTACTTAGTATATATGTATTAATGTATATATTAAAATAAAAAAATTATATAGTTACATTTTTTCACTTGAGGGCCTAATTGATTTTTTAAAATTCAGGCCCAAAACTTGATGAGTCTTGTAAGTAGGGGTGGGAATAGACCGACCTGTTTGCAATTAATATTATATTTTAATTAAATGTCTAATATAAAATAGGCAAATATAGGTAGATTGGTTCAATACGTTTATTTTATTTTTCATATTGGTCCTAAAATAAACGTATAGGACCAATTTACCTATTTTGCCTATAAATAAAAAAAGTATTATTTTTATTAGAAAATTAATATATTATTGCTTAATTCTAAAAAGGAAATTTGAAAGTCTTTGTGTGACCACTCTCATTCACTCTCCTTCCTTTCGAATTAGGAAGTAGAAACATTTTGTTTTGTTACTCCCTCTCAGTGGTGCCTAGAAAACTCTATGTGAGTTTTTGATAATCAATATATATATTCGACTTATAAAAAAGGACACAATTTCTCAATTTGCACATGGCACCCAAAATCTCAGGAATGACCCTGTATAAACATGTCCTCTTATATTATTTTATATTTACAAACTCGTTAAACAACTAATCTTATCAAACACGTCAAATTCAATCAACTAGCTTTTCAGTTATAAACTTATACCTATCTGTTAGTTTTTCAACTATCTATAATATACTAACTTTTTCAGCTTTTCAAGTAGTTTATCAACTATTAAAAGAACGCAGCCATTAAAACTTCTTTGTAATGTATATCATAACTCTTTTTTGATCATTGATGAGACGCCCCAACGTCCCATTAGAGAAAAACCCAAAATATTAAAGCCTAATTTCATTATTATCGTTAAGCGTGCATAATCAAAATAGCAGAAAATATAAAACTTAAAAGATAACTAGATAGCATGCAGATACATCAACATACATCACACATATATATATATATATAGATAACTATATACATCATCTCCTAATACATAACTGTCAAGGGATTCCCATCAGTAGGATCCCGAAATATGTACAAAACGGTGGTACGTAACATAAAGAAAATACATCCAAAGATAAAAGGGAAGATGCCTCACCGATTCTCTCCACACCCTGTCCCCTCTCAAAATACAACAAAACCTCACTCACACCTATGCAGATGGCACTGGCCCGAGCCATCAAATACTACCACCCTCGTCTGCATCCCGCGGTCCGGCAGGTCCGGACACTCCTCCGCTCTCACTGGACGAGCTCCTGTCTGACTGCCTCTGAAAACCTCTGTCGATAAAGTCTACTATCACGGGGATGAAACTGTATGGTAGATACTCGAGAAGACTCTGAAACCATAGCCCGGATCTCTGGAGGCGCTGGAACCTCTGGAAGGGGTGCCAAGTCCTGGGCGGGGACAACCGGTTCCTCCTCCTGGATAGGTGCCAACTCGGGTCCTGGTGCTGGTGCCGGTGCAAGTCCTGGAACTAGTGCCTCAAAGGGTACCATGAAGGGATCTGGGGCCATGCCTGGCATCGGCGGCATCGGCGGTATGTGTCCATCTGGCTGTCCTACCTGGAAAGGAAGGGTAGTGCCAACGCGGAACGTGCCGACGAATCCTATCGGCGCTCCCTGTCCGAACCCGGAGGTGATGGACGTAGGACCCGTATACACAACGAAGCGAGTGACTGGGTCCACGAGCCACCCGTTCAGATCGAGGCATTCAACCTCAAAAGTCCCCGAGAGGGGGAACCCCGGATCCTGAGTCATCCACGGGTGATCCCAGTGCGCCATCAACACGATCTGGATCTGATATACAAAACACATATGTACAAGCATACAACAAAAGAAAAGGGGATAAGAAGCCATATAACATCAACCGTGGAAAGGGTTTAGCGACATTTAATTCTATAACAGCCACGATAAACATCCATCTCCCAAAATATAGTTTATATATATATATATATATATATATATATATATATATATATATATATATATATATATATATAACACAAGCATCCTCAATTCACATCTAGGGTCTTTTCCTCTACCCCCAATCATGATGCAATGCAAATGTGTATGAATCTTCTCAGGTAGTCGGCCATATCCGGATATCACAACAATCGACACGTCCCAGAGGCCCCGGCGCACACCCTCGTCCGCGGCTGGAGGGTGCCCATGCAAAGCAATGGCACTATAGCTACACAACCGGTGCACACCTCTGGACCACGGCCAGGGTGCTCATGCAACGCATGAACTATAGCTGCAACTAAAATGAAATCATGTCTGGGACGGTCCGCCGTTAGCCTAGACCCCGGGAATTCTCCCTCCGAGGAATAGACCCCAACGACCATGTTTCAGGTCCACAAAACGACCATGTTTCAGGTCCACATATCACAGACCATGTTTCAGGTCACCCCCTAGTGCCCTAACCGCTCATCATCACCTCATAAATAACCTCAATAAAATCTCATCATCATATAACATCAATCGTCTCGGTTAGGCACTACTAACACATAAAGTATGATTTCCCCAATACATCATCAATGCTCATCATATCTCATCACTTACTCAAACTCTACTCATAATCATTACACTCATGGCATCATAACATCATTCCATCAAATCATCATATTAATCATGGCATCATTTCCAATGTAATAATAATAATAACAATAATAATTTTAATAATAATAATAATGATAATAATAATTTTAATAAGAAATACCAACACTCATTATCAATCATCAATCATCATAATAACGCAATCAATCCAAGCAGTCACAACAGCCAGTCATAAAATAACAAAATAATATATTTTTATCGTAACGACGATAAACGCACAATTTCAATATCATCATTGGTACCACTTAGTAGTCCCCAATGTGACATGGACATTGTCCGTTACTCGCTCTCGAGTAGGGTTTGGGTCGCCCTACGCCATTATCGAACTAAATGTAACTGCGCCGTTTCCGACGTTAAATGGTTTCTTTCCCCCACCTGGAGAGTCGTACGATGAACGAAACGAGACGAAACGAGCGTTTCCTCCACGGGCTCAATTCTGTCCAGCACGGTTCTAGGGCCTCGGAGCTTCCAAAAATTCACCTAAGCATCACATTACGAAGCACACATTACCACGAGTTCATCCTCGAAGACGGAATCGAATTCCGATAACCGAAACGAAAGATATAAATATAAACGTAATGAAACGACTTTCGATATAAACGGGAACAATTTACCTTCGACTATTGAAGAAACGGAGAAGAGGACAATGAAGGTATCGCCGTCACGAACACAACGGTGTAACCGGAATCGCAACGGGAGGATCGAGCACCTCGTTCTCACACTACAACTTCTCTCTCTCTCTAGATTTTCTCTCTTTCTCTCTCTATATGCTCCTCTCTGTTTTCTCAGAGTGAGCTCTCTGTTTTCGTTCTTTCATATGGCTTAAGTGACTTTGTGTCACTTAAGCCCTTTTTATTTTTCTGATTCACGCTGCCACGCTCGAGCGTGGAATTTCTCACGCTTGAGCGTGGTCACGCTTGAGCGTGGACCATTTCACGCTTGAGCTTGAAAACCACCGCAGCCATGCAACCACTCAGAGGCTGCCACGTCAGCGCCCGTTGACACGTAGCAAGTCAATGCATGGCCCTTGTCTGGTTGACTTGGGCGCTTGAGCGTGGACACACCCACGCTTGAGCGTATTGTGGACGCTCGAGCGTGATGTTTGCCATGCTTGAGCGTTGACTTTTGACCAGAAAGTCAACTCTTTACGTTCAGGGTCCGTTCGATGTCTGATTGACCCCAAATTTGAGATATAGGCTCCTTAGGACCTAATAAACAATTTCTAACCATCACAAATGCCTAATCTCCTCTTTAACTCCAAAATTTTGTTCCACCCTCAATTATCTAAAAGACACTAACCGGAAATCCTAGCTGGTCTCTATACCTCAAATCACCTCTCAGTTATACAATCCAAACCTTAAATCTAAACATCATACATAACCACACATAAAATAACGGATGTTACATTTCTACCCCCCTTAAAAGAAATTACGTCCCCGGAATTACATACCTGAGAACAAATGGGGGTACTGCTACTGCATATCTGCCTCACGCTCCCAAGTAGCATCTCCGGTAACGCTATCCCAAATGACCTTGACCAGGGGAATCTGTTTACCACGGAGTTCTTTAATCCTTCTATCTGCAATCTTAGACGGTAGGGCCTCGTATTCTAGATTCTCTCGGAGTTGTATTGACTCTGGCTCAATTACATGAGAAGGATCGGGGAAATATTTTCTCAATTGGGAAACATGAAATACATCGTGGAGGTTGGAGAGGTAAGGGGGTAAGGCTATCTGGTAGGCTACTGAACCAATTCGTCGAAGAATCTGAAATGGTCCAATAAATCGGGGAGTGAGCTTTCTAGACTTTATAGCTCTGCCAATTCCGGTCTTCGGAGTGACTCTCAAGAATACGTGATCACCTTCTTGGAACTCTAAGGGTCTCCTCCTTTTATTACTGTAGCTCCTCTGCCTATCCTGCGCTTCCCTCATTTTCTCTCTTATCTTCCTGACTTGCTCCGTAGTTTGCTGTACCACATCGGGACCTAACACTTGGCTCTCGCCAGTCTCATACCAACACAACGGAGTTCTGCATTTTCTTCCATAGAGAGCCTCATACGGTGCCATTCCGATACTACTATGGAAACTGTTATTGTATGTGAACTCAATCAAGGGTAGGAATTCATCCCAACTGCCAACATGTTCTAACACGCATGCTCTTAAAAGATCCTCCAATGATTGAATTGTTCTCTCTGACTGCCCATCCGTCTGAGGATGATAAGCTGAACTCATCCTCAACTTGGTTCCCAAAGCATTGTGTAACTGTCTCCAAAATCTAGATGTAAATCTAGGATCCCGATCGGAGACAATACTCGATGGTACACCGTGCAACCTCACTACTTCCTTGATGTAAATCTGGGTCAACTTCTCAAGACTATAACTCTCACCAATAGGTAAGAAGTGAGCACACTTCGTTAACCTTTCAATGATAACCCAAATCGCATCAAACTTCTTCGGAGTTCGTGGTAATCCAACCACAAAGTCGATCGCTATGCTATCCCACTTCCACTCTGGGATATCCAAGGACTGTAACAACCCTGCGGGCTTCTGATGCTCTATCTTAGCTTTCTGGCACACTAGACATGATAGAACATACTCGGCCACTTCCTTCTTCATCTTTGGCCACCAAAACATTTTCTTCAAATCTTGATACATCTTGGTGGCTCCCGGGTGGAAACTCAACTTACTCTTATGTGCCTCCTCAAAAATCATCTTCCTAATCTCTAAGTCCTCGGGCACACATATCCGATCTCTAAACCTTAACACACCATCGGATCCTTTCCTAAACTCTGAAACTTTCCCTTCATCTATCCCTCGACTTATCTCTTGCAGATATTCATCCTGAACTTGCTTAAACCTGAGGTCCCTCAAAAACTCACTGCTAATAGTGACCATACCTAAGCATATTCTATCCTCAGTCAAATCCATACCTAGGTTCAAATCTCTAAACTGTTCAAGCAATCCCATCTCTTTCACCATCATCGCGGATACGTGCAAAGATTTCCGGCTCAGTGCATCCGCCACAACATTAGCTCTCCCAGGATGGTATTGAAGATCAAACTCATAATCCTTAATAAATTCCATCCATCTACGCTGTCTCATGTTCAGCTCCTTCTGATCAAACAAATACTTTAAACTCTTATGATCACTGAACACATTGAACTTAGCTCCATACAGATAGTGTCGCCATATCTTCAATGCGAACACTATGGCTGCCAATTCCAGATCATGAGTCGGGTAGTTTCTTTCATGAACCCTCAATTGTCGGGAAGCGTAAGCCACTACTCTCCCCTCTTGCATCAAAACACAATCCAAACCTTGATATGACGCGTCACAGTACACGTCAAACTGTCCTAATGGCTCTGGTAATGTCAGCACAGGAGATGTAGTCAACTTCTCCTTTAGCTTTTGAAAGCTCTCCTCACATCTTTCTGTCCAAACAAACGCCGTACCTTTTCGCGTTAACAACGTCATAGGCAACGCGATCTTGGAGAAACCCTCAATAAACCTCTTGTAATACCCGGCTAATCCTAGGAAACTTCTCACCTCGGTTACTGACTTAGGCCTCTCCCACCTAATCACTGCCTCTACCTTAACTGGATCTACAGCTATCCCTTCCTTATTGATTATATGACCTAGGAACTGTACTTCCTCTAACCAAAATTCACATTTGGATAGCTTAGCGTACAACTGCCTATCCCTCAACACCTGCAACACCACTCTCAGATGTTCCTCGTGCTCTTCCCGGCTACGGGAATAGATAAGAATGTCGTCAATAAACACCACAACGAACTTGTCGAGGAACGGTCTAAAGATCCTGTTCATGTAATCCATGAATACTGCTGGGGCGTTAGTTACACCAAAAGGCATAACTAGATACTCATAGTGCCCATACCTTGTTCTGAAAGCAGTCTTAGGTATATCCTCCTTCTTTACCCTAATCTGATGGTATCCTGATCTTAAATCTACCTTAGAAAACACCGAAGCTCCCTTCAACTGATCCATCAGATCATCTATCCTAGGCAACGGATATTTGTTCTTGATTGTAACCTTGTTTAACTGTCTATAGTCCGTACACAACCTAGCACTTCCATCCTTTTTCTTCACAAATAAGACTGGTGCTCCCCACGGTGATACACTCGGTCTGATGAATTCCTTTTTCATCATATCATCCAATTGTTTCTTTAACTCTGCCAACTCCACGGGTGACATCCGATAAGGAGCTACTGATATGGGTCCTGCCCCTGGCATGAGATCTATGGTGAATTCAACCTCCCTCTCTGGCGGCAAACTTGGAACATCAGGAGGGAAAACCTCGGGAAACTCTCTCACGATAGGCATAGAATCTATACTTGGAGTCTCCTTAGCTTCCAAAGAGAAAAGCATCACATACTGCTGAGAATCATCACTCCTCATAGTTGCTCCTTCATTGGCAGATACTATGCTAGAAGGCTCAAGGAAGGATAAAGTCTTTTGGGCACAGTCTAACACTACATGGTTGGCCGATAGCCAATCCATGCCAAGAATAACATCTATCTGTTGCATAGGCAAACAGATGAGATCTACGAGGAATGCCCTATTTTCAACCACGATAGGACACTGTAGGCAAACAGACATAGTGATCAAAGGATCACTGGTAGGGGTAGATACTGTCAAAGTATATGGTAATCGAGAAACGGGCAAATGTAAATGATCTACACACTCATGTGAAACAAATGAATGCGTAGCGCCTGAGTCAAACAACACACGCGAGAGTCTGCTAGATAGTAAACACATACCTTGAATAAGATCTGCAGACTGAGAGGACTCAGATCCTCTCACCGTAAACACCCTCCTCGTGGCCTGAGGTCTGGCGGTCTGTCGTCCTGCCGCTGGAACTCCTCTCCCAGATCCACCTCTAGAACTACTGGCTCCTCTACCGGCAGCTGGCTGATGCTGCCCTGCTCTCTGTCGGCAATCTCTAGCAAGGTGACCGGGTTTGCCACATACTTAGCAACCCGATCTATCTGTACAATCTCCGATGTAGTGTGGACCTCCGCATCTGAAACACACTAGGCCTCTCTGCTGCTGGCCCTCTCTACTCACTGATACTGGTGGTGCATTCGTCTGAGTACCCTGTCCGGGTCTAGCGTATGGTGCTCTCCTCCACTGAGAACCTCTGTCCCCTCTCCTCGGATGACCTGCTCTAGTAGGACCCCCACTCCGCTGCTGTCTCTGCTCCGCAGCCTGCCTCTGGTCCATGCTCTCAATGGCACTGCACCTCTCTACTAGCTCTGGGAAGCTCAAAATATCCAAGGGCACTATAGCCCTCCTCAGCTCATGCCGTAAACCCTCCTCAAATCTCCGACACATCCAATCCTCATCTGGAAACCTCTGGTAGAACTCAGAAAACTGAATCAGGGCCTCAAACCTAGCCGCATAGTCACCAACAGACCTGTCTCCCTGCTGAAGACTCATGAACTCTCTTTCCTTCTCGCGTCTGACTAACCGCGGAAAGTACTTCTCGAAGAAACACTCCCTGAACAGATCCCAACTGATCATCCTGCCCTCAGTCTCAAGCAACCTCCTCTTGCCTCTCCACCATGACTCGGCTCCTCCAGTCAGCATGAAGGCGGCATAAGTCACCTTCCTGTTATCTCTACATCTCATAGTGTCGAAGATCTTCTCTAACTCCTGTATCCACCACTCAGCCCGCTCTGGATCATACTCTCCTCCGAACTGTGGTGGCTTACCTTTCAGAAAGGTAGCCAACCCCGCATCCTCAGCCTCAGCAGCTCTCCTCCTATGCTGCTGGTCCTGTAACTCTGCCTCTCTCTGCATCCTCTGAGCGTTCTGCTGTGCCTGCTGCAACAGAACGGATGCTAACTCACGGATAGTCTGGAGAGTCTCGGATGACTCCCCTCCACCACTAACTCCTGCTGCTGCTGGCTGATACTCATCCTCGACACCCTCGATAGCTCTACCACCACGTCTACCTAGTCCTCTACCTCTGCCGCGAGCCATGATCCTGTCAAAAGAAATCATTAGCCCACATCAATATGACATATAATACTACATAAAACTGGAATATAAATACTATATGCCATAAAGATGTCGCATCGGACTCACTACCCAACTTCTAAGCATAGCCGGTATCCAATGTGGATCCAACTAAATGGCCAGTTCACCCTAATCACAGTGCTCACAGTTCGTTTCAGAACCGAACTGCTCTGATACCACCAAATGAGACGCCCCAACGTCCCATTAGAGAAAAACCCAAAATATTAAAGCCTAATTTCGTTATTATCGTTAAGCGTGCATAATCAAAATAGCAGAAAATTTAAAACTTAAAAGATAACTAGATAGCATGCAGATACATCAACATACATCACACATATATATATATAGATAACTATATACATCATCTCCTAATACATAACTGTCAAGGGATTCCCATCAGTAGGATCCCGAAATATGTACAAAACGGTGGTACGTAACATAAAGAAAATACATCCAAAGATAAAAGGGAAGATGCCTCACCGATTCTCTCCACACCCTGTCCCCTCTCAAAATACAACAAAACCTCACTCACACCTATGCAGATGGCACTGGCCCGAGCCATCAAATACTACCACCCTCGTCTGCATCCCGCGGTCCGGCAGGTCCGGACACTCCTCCGCTCTCACTGGACGAGCTCCTGTCTGACTGCCTCTGAAACCTCTATCGGTAAAGTCTACTATCACGGGGATGAAACTGTCTGGTAGATACTCGAGAAGACTCTGAAACCATAGCCCGGATCTCTGGAGGCGCTGGAACCTCTGGAAGGGGTGCCAAGTCCTGGGCGGGGACAACCGGTTCCTCCTCCTGGATAGGTGCCAACTCGGGTCCTGGTGCTGGTGCCGGTGCAAGTCCTGGAACTAGTGCCTCAAAGGGTACCATGAAGGGATCTGGGGCCATGCCTGGCATCGGCGGTATGTGTCCATCTGGCTGTCCTACCTGGAAAGGAAGGGTAGTGCCAACGCGGAACGTGCCGACGAATCCTATCGGCGCTCCCTGTCCGAACCCAGAGGTGATGGACGTAGGACCCGTATACACAACGAAGCGAGTGACTGGGTCCACGAGCCACCCGTTCGGATCGAGGCATTCAACCTCAAAAGTCCCCGAGAGGGGGAACCCCGGATCCTGAGTCATCCACGGGTGATCCCAGTGCGCCATCAACACGATCTGGATCTGATATACAAAACACATATGTACAAGCATACAACAAAAGAAAAGGGGATAAGAAGCCATATAACATCAAACGTGGAAAGGGTTTAGCGACATTTAATTCTATAACAGCCACGATAAACATCCATCTCCCAAAATATAGTTTATATATATATATATATATATATATATATATATATATATATATATATATATATATATATATAACACAAGCATCCTCAATTCACATCTAGGGTCTTTTCCTCTACCCCCAATCATGATGCAATGCAAATGTGTATGAATCTTCTCAGGTAGTCGGCCATATCCGGATATCACAACAATCGACACGTCCCAGAGGCCCCGGCGCACACCCTCGTCCGCGGCTGGAGGGTGCCCATGCAAAGCAATGGCACTATAGCTACACAACCGGTGCACACCTCTGGACCACGGCCAGGGTGCTCATGCAACGCATGAACTATAGCTGCAACTAAAATGAAATCATGTCTGGGACGGTCCGCCGTTAGCCTAGACCCCGGGAATTCTCCCTCCGAGGAATAGACCCCAACGACCATGTTTCAGGTCCACATATCACAGACCATGTTTCAGGTCACCCCCTAGTGTGCTAACCGCTCATCATCACCTCATAAATAACCTCAATAAAATCTCATCATCATATAACATCAATCGTCTCGGTTAGGCACTACTAACACATAAAGTATGATTTCCCCAATACATCATCAATGCTCATCATATCTCATCACTTACTCAAACTCTACTCATAATCATTACACTCATGGCATCATAACATCATTCCATCAAATCATCATATTAATCATGGCATCATTTCCAATGTAATAATAATAATAACAATAATAATTTTAATAATAATAATAATGATAATAATAATTTTAATAAGAAATATCAACACTCATTATCAATCATCAATCATCATAATAACGCAATCAATCCAAGCAGTCACAACAGCCAGTCATAAAATAACAAAATAATATATTTTTATCGTAACGATGATAAACGCACAATTTCAATATCATCATTGGTACCACTAAGTAGTCCCCAATGTGACATGGACATTGTCCGTTACTCGCTCTCGAGTAGGGTTTGGGTCGCCCTACGCCATTATCGAACTAAATGTAACTGCGCCGTTTCCGACGTTAAATGGTTTCTTTCCCCCACCTGGAGAGTCGTACGATGAACGAAACGAGACGAAACGAGCGTTTCCTCCACGGGCTCAATTCTGTCCAGCACGGTTCTAGGGCCTCGGAGCTTCCAAAAATTCACCTAAGCATCACATTACGAAGCACACATTACCACGAGTTCATCCTCGAAGACGGAATCGAATTCCGATAACCGAAACGAAAGATATAAATATAAACGTAACGGAACGACTTTCGATATAAACGGGAACAATTTACCTTCGACTATTGAAGAAAAAGAGGACAATGAAGGTATCGCCGTCACGAACACAACGGTGTAACCGGAATCGCAACGGGAGGATCGAGCACCTCGTTCTCACACTACAACTTCTCTCTCTCTCTAGATTTTCTCTCTTTCTCTCTCTCTATATGCTCCTCTTTGTTTTCTCAGAGTGAGCTCTCTGTTTTCATTCTTTCATATGGCTTAAGTGACTTTGTGTCACTTAAGCCCTTTTTATTTTTCTGATTCACGTTGCCACGCTCGAGCGTGGAACGTGGACCATTTCACGCTTGAGCGTGAAAACCACCGCAGCCATGCAACCACTCAGAGGCTGCCACGTCAACGCCCGTTGACACGTAGCAAGTCAAAGCATGGCCCTTGTCTGGTTGACTTGGGCGCTTGAGCGTGGACACACCCACGCTGGAGCGTATTGTGGACGCTCGAGCGTGATGTTTGCCATGCTTGAGCGTTGACTTTTGACCAGAAAGTCAACTCTTTACGTTCAGGGTCCGTTCGATGTCTGATTGACCCCAAATTTGAGATATAGGCTCCTTAGGACCTAATAAACAATTTCTAACCATCACAAATGCCTAATCTCCTCTTTAACTCCAAAATTTTGTTCCACCCTCAATTATCTAAAAGACACTAACCGGAAATCCTAGCTGGTCTCTATACCTCAAATCACCTCTCAGTTATACAATCCAAACCTTAAATCTAAACATCATACATAACCACACATAAAATAACGGATGTTACAATTGAGAGGTGAATTTACAATTTTGCAGGAAAAAGAATGAAAGACTTACTTCGACATTTACTTTTAAAGTAAAGACACTTGCATCATGTACTATGTTGGTACGGTTGTAATGAAACCTAGAGAGTTGCAATGTTGGTATGGTTTGAGTATGATGTATTGTATGGTACGATAGTGTTATCTTGTGAAGTAAAATTAGCCGTAACCTCGACTAACTTCGAATAACAATGATTCCCTTATCAGTCGATGACGTTAGAAGGGGGATTCTGCCTCCTAACTTGTGGGTTCCTAAACTACTCCAAAGAGTGTTTAGTGTGGAAGGTAAGAATAACTAAGTGTTATCACCAAAAATTAAGTATTAGCTAATAGCCGATTGCGGTAATTAAATGATTAATTTATTTAGCCGAGAAGAACAGTTGGATCAAAATCGACTGAATTAGGATGGGCTGAACGCAGTTGCTGAGCTAAGATAAGTAGCTGATAACCAGTACCTGAGTCAGGTCTAGCTGATGAAATTTAGCTGATGCAGAATTAGCCGAGGCAGAATCAGTCGAGGCAGAATCAGTCGATGTAGAACCAGTCGAGGTAGACTTAGTCGATGCAGAATCAGTCAAACGTGGTTGCTAAGTCTAGATGGGCTTGGAGGCTTTTATTGGGCTCATGTGGATGTTGATTAAGGGCCCAAGAGACTACTATTATATTTGGAAAAAAGAAATAGCATGAAAATGACCAAGTCAGAGCGCAGTAACCACTTTCCTAGATTTTTGGGATGAAGCTGGAGGAGGTTTTGTAGAGAGAAAATGAAGATAGAGGCTGATCAGCTGTAATCAATGGCAGTTTATGAGTTGACCAAGTCAAAAACGTGCATGAACACTCACTCCCTTAAAAATAGGGATATGAAGAACATGATAAGCTGATGGACAGTTAGTCGTTTTGCCCATAACTTAGTCGATTGAGCATATATATGAGCAAGCCACTAATGGAAGGACGTGGGCTGTGCCTAGAAAATAGGAGTTAGTGGCTGATGGTCTTAGTGGACATTATTCTTAGCCGTTTTTGTCAGCCATGATGTACACAATGTTGCTAGAAAATAGGAGTTAGTAGCTAATAGAAGTGGTTTTAGAATAGCTGAGTTTTTTGCCTACAAATACCAATTGTACATATTATTTTGACAACACCCATCAATCAAACAACTTATTCTTTACTTTACTTTTCTTTCATTTATCGCTTTCCTTTATTGCTTTCATGCAACTTTAGATAGTTTCTCACTTCACCTTCTACACTAGATGCTCTTTGGAGTAGTCTAGGAACCCATAGCTGAGAAACAGAGTCCCTTTCTCAGCGCAATCGCTTGAACACAAAAGGGATCATTGTCAACTGTGCAAATCGACTGACAATTAGTCGTTCAAAACTACTAATCGGCTGAACACCAAAAATTTGCACTACAAAGACAACACTAAGATAAATGCGCGAAAATAAATTGAAAGCAATAAGAAATGAGCATAAAAATGTGTTTGATTGTATTGATGTGTTTGATACAGTATTTACAATTGGTATTTATAGGCTACAACTCGAACACTATGCAAAACTGTCCCTATTGGCCACCTTCTCCTATATTTGAGCATTATGCACTTGGTGGCCAACATGAACTAATTAGATTACAACGGCTAACCATGTCTAACTAAAATCCCTAAATTTTAGGAACGTCGTCAATGATCATCCGCCATTAACCATCTGAGCTCGTTATCTTCACTCTTCAACGTCTCTTTGCTTCCTAAAATCAAGCTAAACAGCTTGAAAACCGTTTCCCCCTTATCTCGGAAGGATGTTAGCATGTGCAATGGCTATATGCTCAATGCTCTTATCTGGCCTTTTTAGCTATCACCCTCATTTTGACTGTCCACAGATTACTTCGAAGCATTATCCTTCAGCCTGTATTATTTACTTAACCATCTTCAATTCATAATCTTTCTTCATCAGCTACCAATACCACCTTCAACTGGCTTCCGATTCGGCTAATCCCCCAACGGCTAGTTTTCCAACGGCTAAGTTATCTTTCGTTAAATTAGGTGATAACATTTGCCCCCTTATATCTTCTTTCTAATTGACATGAAGATAGAATGATATAACCAATCTTATCTTGAGCACTGTACTACAACCGCTTACCTCAATTCACGTGTGTGTCGTCTCAGCGCCTCAACCCTTCTTAATTGCTAACGGCTAGTTTTGCAACCGCTCTCCTCTTTCCTATAAATTTAGCCAACTGCTTCCTTTCACCTTTTACTTTACTTTCTCTTAATCTTCCTCGAGTTCTTCTGCTTTCCAACCTTCTTGAACCCTTCTTGAATTTCCTTTGATCAAACATGTCTTCCGCATCCGATTCCCAAAATCCCGATAACGTCTCCTACGGCCACAACGCTTCGGATGACTCGGCTTCTATTGGTCCCAACCAATCCTCATCTTCTTCATCTGAAGCTAAACAAACCACGGGCACTCTCTATCGTGTGGATCATTCCATGACTTTAAACCCTTCCACTGAAAATCAAGACAAAGGCAAGCTGTTTCTTGATAACGTCTTGTACCCTAGCTTGTTTGCCTTGCCCATTGCTTCGGATTGGTTCACCCTCGATCAAAGAACTTCAAGCTTCAAAACTTGGCCCAACGGCACCACCGCCTATAGCAAATGGCTCCACCGTGTAGCCTCGGCTAAGAGCAAAGATTGGAAATCTTGGGGAATCTTTAACCTAACCATGCCTTCTAATCACGAAATCCCCGTCAACGTAGACCTCCTTTTCAGCTTCTACGGCTTCTGGAACACTTCCATCAACAGCTTCGTCTTTCCCATTCATTAGAGTGAATTTTCGACCTCTAATAGAAAAATGAGGTAGAGAATTTTGTTGAACTTAAGCTCTTAGAGCTTGATCATATATGTCCTAGGGAGCTTAAATTAAGTGTTAGAATCTGAAAATGAAACAAAAACACCAAACCCTCTTCTCTTCTCATTTTCGGCCAGTAGGGGTTTTTGGTGGGGTTTGGGTTTTTCATTTCATTCAAAGACTTCAATCTAACTAACTAATGGTCTTATGAAGATGAAAAAATAAATTAACTTTATAAGCTTTGATCATACAAAATCTTATGGTTTCATGTTCATGGAAGCAAAGAAATGGGTTTCTAGCTTATATGAATATGATGAGGAAATGATGAACACAAAGGGAAGAACAAGGATCAATGACAAGAAATCTTACCCCAAGTAGAAGATTGAAGAAGAAGATGGAACTTGATGATCCTAGATGTGTGTGTGTTTGTTTTTGTGTGTGTGTGTGTGTGTGGGGGGGGGGGGGGGGGGGGGGGGGGGGAATTTATAGAGGGGATATTTTGTGATATTTTAAGGTATTGTTTGTTTTAGTAAGCCTCAATTAATGGGTTTTAACCAATATAATACTATATTTTAAAGTGTAATCGTGATTTAAAAGTTATGATGTGACAAATTTTCATAGGTCCCATCAATCACTTTTATCATCTCTGCTCCTTATTATCTCTGCACCACATCCTGTTCTGTCATTTGCTCGTCTCAAAGTTCTTACGCGCGTTTCATTTGATTATTTTGTCCGAATAAAATATAATATTTATTTTAGAGCGAAAATTACGAAATGACTTCTATCACTTAAGTTCAGGGTAAAAGTCATTGATTTTTCGTTCACGAGTCAAAATTAGGTACTGACAGTGAGAACACAGACCGGGTTTCGTCTGAGTTTCAAACCTAAATTTTAACTGGAACCTTATTCTATCTAATAGAAATCAGAAATGATTTTGTTACAGCCAAAATCATTTTCTAAATTTCAGATAAAAATATCTACATTTAAATATTTTAACAGATACTTGAAATCAATGAAAATCGGGGTGTTACATTAAGGATGATTTTAGTCGTAATAGACTAGGACTTCCTTGTTATAGATTCTCTTGATTGTTGTCTTTTTTCCATGGGTTTTGGTTTCATGTCCTCCCATGTCTATTTTTGTTTTTTTTCCTCTCTTGATTCTTTAGTAAATTCGTAGTATGGTGCAAATGATAGATGAGCTTTGTGGTGCCAACCTAGTTGGGATGGCAAATCTCATTGTGATGCCTATGCATTCTACTTTCATAAAAAAAAAAAAAACCTACAGATAAATCAGAAACTCATAATACATGTATTCGGCTAATAAGTAGAGAAAAAAATTCAGAGTTAAAAAGAAATTTAAAGAACCAAGAACATAGAAGAAAAATATAGGATATATTCATATAGGAGCAGTATTAGTTTTGATTAAAGCAACTTTTCAGGAAGGAATAAATGCACCTATTGAATTAGTTTTAAAGGATAAAATAATAAATGATCTAAAAGATAAAATACTAGGTGTAATAGAAGGAAATTTAGCTTATGTAAAACTAAAATTTGAAAATCGACCGAATATTGGAATTCCACTAAACACTCAAAGATTGGATCAAGCATTAACTCTTGAACATAAGTTTTTAAGAGAAAACTTAATGAAGCCAGGTGATAAGATATTCTCTATAACTTATTGTGTAAATTATGCACTAACAAATTCACATCAAGTCCATTAAAATCAGTCCATTCTTCATTCCTTATACATGTGCTTTTAGGGTCTACATAACCTGAAAATCATTATTCAATGAATTCGTGCTATCGAGTCGGGAAAGATAAAGCCATTATATAAAAATAGGTATTATATATTATAATATTCAAACATTGATTTATTGTAGCTATTGAGTTTAGTACACCGTACTCAAACCTATACCCACTCTCATACCCTACGGTAAGTGAAAGGAAGAAATACATTCCACTTTTTTGGGAGGAGCTGACATAAAGACCTTCTTCTTGAAACACGGGGTGAAGTATTGGGGAGTTACACAGCCATTGTTGGTCTTATATCCCTACCACTAAGACCGGTAAGACGAACAACAGCGGATTCAATAGCATCCGCGAGAGATAGAATTCCTATTGAGTTAGACCAGAGCTATACTAGGCTAGTCAAGACAAACTAATTACAAATTTGAAGTCCCTATCCGTAAATATTGGAGTTCTCTAGACTGAGGCGCTAAGGATGAAAAGAAAAAAGGATCGATCGTAGTCGTTGGAACGAACTCGGTAACAATGACCAGTCATTAGTTAAGCTGGCTTGGCTTACACTTCCTTCCCTCGAGGACAAAGACCCTCTCCCTGAAAGTAGGGGTAGCGCCATAGACAATCTGTTTGGCTTAGAGGTCGCTTCAACAAGTAGTATTACTTTTAGAAATAATGATCGAATAGATATTCCAATGTTATTTGAAGATATATGAAAAATTTATTATCCTAAGAAAAATAAAATAACAGAATTAGGAACCTTAATAAATAGGCCAAGAATATTTGAGATTGAATCAATTCCAAGTACTAATAAAAAATACGACATTATCAAATTAATCAATCAAGTGAAAGATTTTTATTTATATTTAAAGAATAAAATATGAGTAATAAATAAGAATTAAAACGATTAATCAAAGAATTAAACTCAAAGAAAGAAAAAAACTAAACTAGACATTAAAGATCTTACGGGAGTCTTAAGTTATTATCTAAAAAAGGATCCAGAAAATAGAGATAGAAAATTAATTAAAAAACAGATTATAAGAAAGGAAAATGAATTGACTAATTTAGAAAACAACGAAAGAAAAATAAAGAAATGTTTTAGAGAAGGAATGTAATATATAAGAAATAAACGAGGACTTGGACCTTCAAGTTCCTCCTTAAGACCTACTAATTATTTTAAAATAGAAGCTTCCCCTTTTGAGGACAGTAATAGTGATTGAAATAAGAATGGATTTTGATGAACAGACGTAACAAATCATAATGAAAAAGATAAAAGAACAATATAGGCAGGAAGAAAAGTGATTTTATTTAGTAAATGAATATTTTACAATGTGGTGAGCTCATTTTGATGTATTTTTTAGAGGGGCTGAGACTGTGTGGAGAGATGGTGAGGGTGTCTTTTCTTTGGATCTTTTATATATTTTCTTTCATATAGCCATCTGTACTATCGGGACCCTACTGATGGGGTACCCTTTAGTGTACTTGGATAATTTTTTTTTTGTGTGTGTGTGTGTGTAAGTGTGATGTTATATTGCAATTAAGTTTTAGTTAATTAGGTGTTTTTTTAATGGGACATTGGGATCTTCAACATGTATCTCAGGTGGCTTTCTACGATGGAATAACAAGTTAAGTGGATCACACATGAACCACTAATTTGACTGACTATAGCATGTTGATACGGTAAACATATTTGATGATTATTAAATCAATTATTTAGGTTAATGTAATTGATTCACTTTCAACGTGTTACATTTCAAATTGAATTAATTACAAGTAATTGAATCGATTATTTTGTTTGATGTAATCGATTCACTTGGATTAAATTGAATCGATTATTTTGGTTAATGTAATTGATTCACTTTTGATGGATTAAAATGAATCAGTTATATATTGAGTTTTAAACGATCAATTATTTTTAGAGTACCATTTCTAACAACTAGGGGTGGCCACAGGTCTAAGTAGACCCGCGAAAAGAAAGACATCAAGTGGACCCACTAAATGGTAGATGAAGGTTATTCTCCATACCATTTTGTGTTGTCATGGAAGTCTTAAGTATTAGGGTTATGACTTTGTGTATATGTGATCCTCTAAGAGGACTTGATGTGATGATTGTGTTATTCAAGTGGTGAACTTGTGATTTGTGGAGTATATGCTTATTTCATATATGTTGGTTTGAAGAAAAATGATGATTTAGTTTACTTGAACTTTGGTGGGAAAGTATGATTAATGTGCTAAAGTATCATGCCATGATTTAGTGTATTGATATATGAATAAGTATGTGTGATTGTGAGTTTGTTAGTGAAGTGAAAATCTTCACTTGGTTATTTCTTGGTTTCGGCCAAGTATGATACAAATGTGATGAACAACTTGATCTTGGCAAACTATGAAATTGTAAGTTTGTTTAATGGCTTTAAAGAGTAACGAAACCAATAAGAAAACAATTATTTGCAAAACTATTTTCATGGTATTGAAATCTGTCTTTTGTTGTTTCAATGACCTAAAATGGTTCTAATTTGATTTTAGGACTTAAGAGAACAAAAATTCATGTTTTAGCACTCTTAAAAACAGAATTTTCACGAAATCGGACACGTAAAATGAACCAAGGTTCCGATTTTGCCCCAAACTATTTAAGATAGTTTGAAACTATTTTTGAAGTCCATTTAAGTGTCCTAAGACTCCAAAATGAGTTTCGGACCCTTAGATTTAAAAATCATTGAAAAAGGAATTACGCGATTTTCGAACTTAGCAACGTTCGGTCGAGTTTAGAGTTTTTGAGCAAACCGTAATGTGAAGTTGAAATTAGTAATTTTAATACCTTAACATAGGTATTGTAACTTAGGAAAGTGAAAGATTCGAGAAAAAGAGTTAGACTTTTGAAAATACGGAGTCTCGGTTCTAAATACAGCAAAAAGGGAACTGTCTTTTAAGTATTTCAAATATTTTCGGGAAACTATTTTAAGAAGTTTGATACTAATATGACTAAGTTCAAATCTTACTTTGAAATGATTTGGTTTTAGCTAAAGGTTTTGGTTTCAAACCAAAAAAGAATTTAGTCTTCAAAGACTAGTATTTACAGTAAAGTGCAAACCAAAGTCATAGATGACTTAGTGAATGAACTTAATGATTTATGACTTATGGTGAAGCAATACCATGTGTCATAAAGTGTGGATAATTCAATATCCATACATCCATAAGATTTAATGGGCTCAGAATAATTTGATTTCTTGGAAGCCAAGCAAAAAGCTCCATTAGTAAAGTGCAAAGAAATAAATGATTGGATTGTTGATTCAATTCCATAATGTGTTAGAACTTGTAAGCAAGTGCCTCAAAACATCTTTGCAGAAACATGACAAGTTTGTTTGAGAACTGTGGTTCAGTGAAGGGCCGGTGATTCGGACCCGAGAATATCGTCCGTTAGAGATTGACATCAAATGGATTCCGGTGGAATCACAAGGTTATCTGGTGGATAGACCAATTGGACGTATTCCAGCAATTTTGCCCAAATGCATAGTTGATACTATGTTCAGTAAGACCGTTGTGCCTAGGAAGCCGAGTTTCCCAGTTGTAGAGGTTTCATAAAGAGCCCGAGGTTTTACAGAGAGTATGAGATCACATGTGATTATGATTGTACGTACATTATGATTTAAGCCTTGTGTGCCATGATAGCCACACATGGTGCCTGAGGCTAATCATTTCCTTTCCAAAATATCAATTAGCTCCGGAGTTAGGATCAATAATTCCTTGAGGCTGTGTAGTTATGGGAGTTTTCTCTCTATTCTCATCCCTCAGTGGACAAACCGTGTCCGGTATGCTTGATAAGCTTACCGTTTAGTTTGGTATTGTATATTCTTGGAGTTTTGATCTACGGAATGAGAATGAAAGATAATATGAATATATGTATGATGTAACATGTATGTGGGTCGTACTACTGCATGCCTGCTTTATGTGTATGATAAATGGGGATCTCACCTCATTTTCTGTGTTTTCTGGTCTTCTGTTTATTTTATGTTCTACAACAAAGACGGTAGTACTGCTTTACTATCATAACCAGCTTTGGATATGAGACGGACCGGTTATGAGGACGCACCTTCAGAGATTAGTGTTGGTCGTGGCAACCATTACCCAACAAGGGGTGAATTGGGTTTATTAAATTTTCTAAATTAATTTATCAAAATTGATTTTTTCAATATAAAATATTGAATCACTCAAGAAGCATTAAACAAAATATGAATATATGAGTAATAATAAGAATTAAACAATAAGGAGACAGGGAAGAGATACTTGCACGCTTATTTTATCCTGGTTCAGCCACCCACCTCCAGTGGCCTAGTCTAGTCCCCCACTCCACTGTGGGTTTTTCTTTCACTATTGAACAAGCTTATAAACTGGTGCTTGCAACCTTTGTACAAAACAGAGCACTCTAACCACGCCTCTTGGGATACCTCACCCACCACGTGTAAGAGCCTCAAACTCTAGCATTATCCCTCGCGCCTCCGGGATACCTCACCCGCGCTTCTGAGCCTAAAGTCACACACCAAAGGAATGCAACACCTTTTACAATAGAATGATACCTCACCTTCTAACTAGAGGGATACCTCACCCTCAACCTTGGGATACCTCACCTATAGAGTTGATACAAGGAGTAGAATAAATTTTAAGCACTCTGCCTAGTACAGATAATACAAGTTGAAGCACTATGAGAATGGTGATATTCTCACAAAATTTGGCTCAAATTATTTCAGAGAGTAAGACTATTTTTATTCAATGTTCTTCTCTCTTATTTTCAGCCAAGTAATACACTTATATAACATTTTGAAAATATGACTGTTAGACCTTAATAAAGGAAAGAACCAATTTCAAGAAACTAGCCGTTTTATATATTATTACCGTTGCTATAATTTGCCGTAAGGTGTCTTCGATTAAAACACAATTAAAAACACTTTTTACAATATGTAAAATGATTGAGAATAAATTCCATGAGATCATGATCTTTTATTTAATGGGATGGTCATGTAGTAACATAACTATAGCAACTTTTCTTTCAAAATGGAATATTAAAATATCAATCACTAATTGATCATGCGTGATATTTTTGCCCAGGTGCCCATTATGAGATGGAAACATATTTTAATAAATTGATTGAAATAATTTTTCAAGCTAATTTGAAAAACATTTTGCTAGTCACATATTTGATTAAAAACCTTTTATCCAAAAGCATAGTATTTTAGTTAAATTGATTAAATGAGCCAAAGTGAGTTTTAGTCATCATACTCTTACATTAACATCTAAGACCAAATATATCTACCCAATCTTACTTGAGGTCTTGATGCTTGAAAACTTGATGCTCCTAGCATAGTTGCAACTTGTTTTGCCAGCCTTTGAGTACCTGCATGTTTGTAAATTATATTTTCTTTCTATCTTGCATGCTTATCAATAGTGTTTGTCAATCATCAAAACATAATCAAATATATACTTATAATTAGCATATGGAAGATGTGAGAGCTCAACCCTAGTGTGACGATGTATCGTTCTCAGTTGTTATTGTTGTACAATGATGACACCTCGTCGTCGTTTTGTACAGACCAGCATGATGAGTCCCGGTGTTTAGGACTAGTTTTATGGAGCTGCGTCTCCAAGGTTATTTATATTTTTCTTAGTCATGTTATTTTAATGGCGTTGTTATTTTCGCCTATAGTTGTTTCTGTATTTACACGACATTTATCTTTTGAAAGAATTTATGAAAGTACTATGTACATACAGGGAATGTATGATTATTTACTACTTATTCTTCATTTTCTGGATGTATATGTTTTAGGCCTGTTAGTGGTTGGGGGAAATGTTAATAAATGTTAAGTATTATCTAATTTCTTATTTACGAAAACAAATAGTGAAAAATAAACTCGTATCTTCAGAAAATTTATTTTCCGCGTTAAACGGAATTGAGAAAATGTTACAGACAACGTAGTGCATGAGAAGGGTGTTACACGTTCAAGCGACGGCATCCTAGAATGGCATAGGTGTAAGCCAATCTGGGTTCCAGGTGGATCTAATGCGCATCTCGGAAGAGGTTGGATGTGTCGATCCGGTGACTGCGAGCAAGATGTGGTGGTCCTCGGGCACTGCAATCGTGGTTCTATGATGATGGCATCGATGTGGTGGCAGTGGGGCGTGGAGTTTTGTTCTTGGCTTTTGATTAGGGTTGTTTTCAGTGTTTGGGTGAAGGGTGAGAAAATTTGGGTGGTGGTTCTGTTGGTTTGGGATAGTTGAGGTTTGTGGCTCTGTTTGGTAGGTGATGGTGGGTTGTGGTTAAGAGGAGGTTTTAGAGGTAAAAAAATGGTGCTCTGCTATTATTCTTTGTTTTATGTTTGGGTTGATTTTTTATCTAAAGTGATGGTTTGGGGGAGATGGAGATGGTGAGTAATTTTTTCTTCTTCGTTCTATCTTGGCCCGATGGAACTCAGTAGACCATTCGTGGAGCATTATTTGTAGGTGAAATCCATGAAGATGAAGAGTAGCTCCATGAGTGAGACTTCTGAGACAAGGTAGATAATGAAAAACTATTTAAAAAAAAACAAATAATATATTATAATAAAAACGATTAAATAAAAAATTAATAAAATTTTTAAATTAAAAAAAAAACCGACGTGTCATCTGATGTGGCTGACACAGTGGTCAATTTCGTCCAGGTGGCATCGCTGACATAGCGCCCCGTTAACCATGCCATCAAGTTAACGAAAGATACTAACAACGGGGACCACTTTCAAAAAATTTGGAAATATGGGTAACAAAACCCACAACTTTTTTTTCAGGAACTAATTTCAAAACGACCATACTTTACAGGGACTAAAAAGTTCTTTAAACCTATTATTATACGATTAATATTATATGATTAATCTTTAAACTAGTTAGTAATCTATGCTTAGATTCATATGAGATTAAATTTATTTATTTTTACTTTCACTTGTTTGCCAATCACATTTTCAATCAATAAAAAAAATTCTTTTTCATTTAGGCCTATCCTTGGTTCTTCCTTCTTTTCTTTTTAATTTTCGTTGATCTTTGCAGACTTTGAATTTGTGAAGCAAAAGCCAATTTTTACCTTTGTGCATATGGCTTGTGAATCCTTTTGCGTTACAACTCTTCTTACTAATCATGAAACAAGGACAACATAATAATAATAATAATAATCTTGAGAGAATACCAATTAGTATGAGATGATGATAGGGTTCTCAATCACATCCTTCTTGAGACCCTCACTCTCACGTCTTTCCAACAATAGGTCGAGTTTTTATTGATTCAGCCGCCGATTTTTGACCGGTTTATGTAAAGGCCCATTTTAGGAGTTAGCGGGACCGGTCACCTGCTCGGTTTACCGGTTAATTGGTTGAACCAGCCAATACGGTCCGATTTTCAAAACCATGCTATCTTCCCTGACTTGTTTTCAGTTCAGCCCTCAGCTCACTCACAAACATTATTCCATCATTCCCTTTTGCCTCAGCCCTCAATCTTCTTCTCCAACCGGCGACCAGGCAGCAACGGGACAGCGGCCCTACCAACGAAGAACCAGCGGCTCTCCACCCCCTTCATAGGGTTGATTAACTCTAGCAGAGAAGGTGAATAAAAGGTGCCAAAACTAGAGAAGGGCGAAGAGAATCAGTTAATCAGAGACAAAACTAGAAAAAGAAAGAAGAAGAAAAGAAGGAAAGGGTATGGCGGAGATGAAGGGTTGGCTGGTCGTGATCTGGCGGTGGCTCTGCTACGCGTATGCAAGCATGTCGTGGTGACACTTGTTCGCGATGGGTCAGAAAAAGGAGAAAGGTGGGAACAACAGGGAGTGGCTGATTGGGGGAGGAGTGTCGCGCGGTAGTCCTGGCAATGCTGCATGGTTGGCCGGAGTGAGAGAAGGTTCAGACATTTGGAAGGAGGAGGAAAGACCTTCATTGAAACAGAAGGAGGAAATAGGTTCAGTGAAAACATGTGTAGGGCGTGAAATTGAAATAGAAAAGAAGAGGGTGATTCTTTCTACACCACAACTTTTTCTCATACACCCAACTATATATCCATAACCTATGTTCTGGAAAATACATCATTCCAATCTCCTAGCTCTTTCCCTCTTCTCCCTCCTCACCCCTACCATATGTTAATCAATTTGGATTTCCTCTTCCCTTCTCCATTTCAAAATCAATCTTAAACATTATTTATTCTCAAATCTCAATGTTTGTTGAACCCGGTTCGTTTTTCTTTGTTGACCTGGTGTGTCATCAAACTCATCAGTCTTTGTGTCTGATAATGATCTGAACGACAACATGGATCAAGATGAATTCGGCTTATTGGTAAGGCCTGCCATGGAAATCCACAAGGAAGTTTGTCAAACTTCAACCCTAGAAGAAGACTATCGTGAACAACTAGGAGAAACTTGTCAATCTAATGAAGTTGTTGGTTACTGTTGTTTTATTATTATGGAGTGGTCAACACAAGTTAAGTAGAACAAATTATAGAAGGAAGGAGGGTTTTAAATTGGGGGCAATGATCAAACAGATTACACGAGTAGTTAAGGGAAAAACATATTAAGGAAGGAAGGAAAAACATATTAATGAAGGAAGGAAAAAAAAACGAGTTGATGTAAAAAGAGAGTTTTAAATTGGGTTAATGATTTAACATATTACAAATAGGCTATTGAATGGTTGAGGGTGAAGAAGTAGAAGAGGGAAAAAGGAAGAAGAATAGAGTGGTAGTGTATGAAAATAGTTGAGGGTATTTGGGATATTACAATTTTTTTCTTAAAAAAATGTGGTGTATTAGTAAAAGTTTAGGGTAAAAAGCAACTCCCAAAGAAGATGGGGAACGCGCACTGCTAGTCTATTGCATATTGGGACTTGTGTTTATTTATTTATTTTTATTTACAAATCCAATGACCCAACCCAAATGTGGTCGGGTTGCTTCAAGTTGGGTTGGTTCAGGTTACAAATATGGGTCTTGACTTTGGCACCCCATAAATTCGGCACCCCACCTCCCTTCCCTCTTTTTTTGTTTTTTTGTTTTTTATTCCCTAAATACGCCTCCATTGTTTTTCCTCCCCACCTCTCCCCTTCTTCCCTTTCTTCACCCTCTGCCTAACCCATACCCAAACCCACCCAATCCGGTGTGACGACGGATATTCCTCTAGAGGCAAAACAAGGCGGCGAACGAGACGAGGTGAAGGGAGTGAAAACCAATAATTTTTTTTTATCCTTATGGAAAGTGTAGTTTCCTTAAGTATAAAAAAAATTATACCTATGGAAACTACAGTTTCTTAAGTATAATAAAAAATTTATACTTACGGGAACTAACGATAATTGTGCTTTGATGTCACTCTCCCACACACAACCTGCTACAAAGCCATCACAATAACACCATCACCAAATTGTTTCATTCTCATCCAATGTTCCCATTAACAGCCACAATGGTCCCATCACCGCCGCATCGAACAAACACTGCTACGTTCACAACATCCGACAACCACCACGTCTCCGCCACTTTGCAGCAACCTCGTCACGGTAGCACCACCAAGTTATCTTCTTCGGGTGGACCAAAACAGCAACGACACTCCACCAGTCTAGCCGCCACAATCCTCCCTCTGAACACAGGCTCTGTTCACCTCGCCGGCTTGCCTCTCCTATGCCTCTTCTCGTGGGTGGTGTGGGTTAGGCGGAGGATGAAGAGAAGAATGAGAAGGGGTGAAGAAAGGGAAGAATGGAAAAGAGACGAGGGGTATTTAGGGAATAAACAAAGAAATGAGGGGAAAGGGAGGTGGGGTGCCAAATTTATGAGGTGCCAAAATCAAAACCCTACAAATATTTGTTCTAGAACCCAACCTAACCCAACCCAACCCAGCCAACTTTGGTAGGTTCTGGTCTCGTTTCCCCCCAAGACGACCCAACCTGGCCCACGCTCACCCCTACTAAGTACATGATTAATTGTTTTTTTAGACAAAAAAATATTGGATCAAAAAGGAAGTGTGAAATAGTGAACTAAATGCACGTTCATATAATCTCCAAAAGAACAATTAACATGTAGACAGCTGTAATAATCGATTAAATTGAATATAAAATGAATGAATTAAATTTACCATTAAAATAAAAATGAGTTGATTAATTTCACACAATTCTTTTTTAATCCTGAGAACAGTGTTTAGAAAAATTGCAAAAAATTTCATTTAGCAGTCTCATAATTAAATTGTTATCGCCAACCTGTTTGATCTCAATCATCCAATATTATATTAATATATCCACTGGTGCAAAATGATAGCTTACGAGTGAACTATTTATTTGTTTATCCAACCTAGACGTCAATAGCATCCAATGGCATTGTTTTATTATATAGTCATATAAATAAAAGGAAAGTGGTACCTCCTTATTGCAACAAGAATTGGGTAATTTGTCATGGAGATTCATTCACGCTGCTTGAGACACCCCATTGTGCCATTAAATGAAAACCTTATTCTTTTAAAACTTAATCGCGTTCTCAACGTTAACGCATATAACGAAAAACGAAAATATTACAAACTCAAATATAAAACATACAGCTTCTGAAAACTAAACCATCACACCATAGACATAATACACATACACAACATATGTCTATCCATCAAGGTACAAAACACTGTCTAGGGTATCCCATCAGAAGGATCCCTTGCAGGTACATACAGATACAAACTGTCATAATCAACTGAAAATAAAACGTCTTAAAAGACGCACTGGCCATAGACCCTAAACTTTACCGCTAGAATCCATAGCTCGTCCTCCAGCATCTGGCTCATAAGGAGTTCCATCCAGATCCTCAGTAACTAGCTCCTCCACAGGGTTTTCTCATACGATCACATAACAAAATATATACAATACAGCAAAATAGGAGATAAGTAACAATTCTATCATCATAAGCAGAAAAGGAATACATAGCATATAATACAATAATAGTCAAAGACACACATCACATATAAATAACATTCATCCTTAATTTACGATATCATCCTCTACCCTTAATCTCATGCAACAAAGCCTTTATGCTGACGTGGCCATCTCTAATCCTGTCACCATCCCCCATTCTCGGTAGGGATGTTAGTCAGTAATCCAAACGGTGCGATACCAAGATCTCGGTGCACCCCTATTCCCTTATCTCTAGTTGGGAATAGTACATAAGCACAGTGCGCGACTATTTTCCCCATTGGAAATAGCACATAAGCACAAAATACACATTATCTCTATCCTCGATAGAATAATCAGAGCAACTCATCCAGGACTAAAAGAGTATTACAGTAGTCTTCCTCAAATCCCAGCATTCGTAGGGCACTCACTCGCAATATTTGGTATCCGTAATAGGATTCTTTGACCTCGTGTGTTCCACTCACACGACTGTAAATAATAATGCATCTATATGAATCTCACTGACTCGCATCGGTTACAACCTAGAGCCTCAACGTTCCATCACAGTCTCAACACTTATTCCATGTCACATCTCATATATAAAATAATATTTAATCAGGCTAGGCACCTCTAAGTCACATTCATTCTTTCCCCAATATACATATCTCCTGACCAACATATATCATTGCCTAGATGCCAACTAAGCAAAAACCAACATATATTGCAGGTTATCAGACAAAGAATATTATACACAGTAAAATAATAAAATATTCATGTATCACCAAACATCACATAAAGCAGTTTATCACAACCAACGCATCACAAGCAGCTCAACATAGATAAAATCATACATCCTCGAATATAATAAAATTATCCTAATAGTGATAAACCTACAATCCCCAAATCATCATTGGTACTACGGGGTAGTTGCCAATGTGATTTTGGTATTGTCGATTACTCGCCCACTAGTAGGGTTTAGGTCGCCCTACACCATTATTATAAAATTTTACTTAGCCGTTCGGACAGTAGGATGCTTCTTTCTCCCACATGAGGTGTATACAGCTAACACTGGAATCACGAAATTGAAGCTCCTCTTTACCACACCACGAGTTACCAATCAACCTTCAACCAAAACAACATAAAACAATCTAAGTTAACAAAATATATCTAGAGTAACAAAGAGCTAGGGTTCGGCCAAGAAATCAAAAGGGGGCTAGGGTTCTTTTCTCATTTCAATCTTTTGGATACTAGTTGCTAGGGTCTTAGATAGCATAGGAAAATTGTCACAAGTCAAAAATTTGAAAACAAAATTACTTAACCCACTATGGAGGGTTTCGGCCAATACATAAAAATTTAGGGAGGAAATTTCCTTTGCTCTCATGCTCTTGGATCATCAATCTGGGGATCTTGGATAGCTTATAAAAATCATCATACAAATTAAAGAATGAAGAAAACTCATTTAACCCACTTTGTTAGGGTTTAAGCCATGAGAGGAAAAATTGGCTAGAAATTTCTTTTGCTCTCATACTTTTGGATTTAGAATATATAGGCCTTAGAGAGTTCATAGAAATTATCACGACATCAAAGTCATTTTTCTATGATTTTATAGGATTAAATGAAGAAAATCCAAGAGAATGAAAATATAATGAACTTGACATTAATAAATTGAAATGAATGAATAGAAGAGTAGTCATGCTCATAGTTGATGAGGATATACCTCTAAATGATGAAGAAAGTGAAGAAAAATGATCAAAGATGCAAACTTGTCAAGAATGGAAACTTAGAGTTTTTGAAGAACATGAGCTTGAAGCATTTGTGAAGTGAAGAAATGAAATGCCTAAGTGCCTTGAATGGGGTTAGGGCCGTGTAGTAAGGGGGGTATTTGGTCACAAATTGTTGGGACAAGGTTGGAATTTCGATGGAAGGAAAAAGGGCAATTTGGACATTTCCTTAAGGAGGTTACCATTTTTTGTAAAACACCATCATTACTTGGTGAGTCATGGTGGTCACTCACCCCATGACTCACCACCCCTAGGTGGCAAGTTTCACCTCCATCCGGTGTCCGGTTCTATCTCTGCAGTTCCATTTCCGTCTCTATCGTTTACCCGATTTAAATTTTCTCTCGCATTTTCTTTGAAAATTCGCTCAAATAAAGTATAATAATTTATTTTTGGGAAAAAGTTTTCAAAATAGCCAATATCGTTAAAAATGGGATATAAATCTAAATTGTTTCGTTCACGGGTCTGAATTAGGTTTTCTGATCAGCAAATTTTACTGTCAGTGAAAACGTAGACCGGATTCCGTCTGAATTTTAAACCCAAATTTTAATTGTAGCCTTTTACCATGATGTAGAGTCTAAATATGATTTTGTTTTATCCAAAATCATTTTCTTGTTCTCAGGTAAAAATATAAATAAATATATCGTTATCGATAATACGGCTTAGATAAAAAGCAGGATGTTACATTACTACCCCACTTAGAAAAAATTCCGTCCTCGGAATTTACGTACCTTAGAAGAGATGTGGATACTGCTGCTGCATATCTGTCTCACACTCCCAAGTAGCATCTCCAGTAGTCTCATCCCATATGACCTTAACTAAAGGAATCTGTCTACCGCGAAGCTCCTTAATCCGTCTATCTGCGATCCTAACAGGTAAAGCCTCATACTCTAGATTCTCATGCAGTTGTATAGACTCAAACTCAAGTACATGAGAAGGATCGGGGTAATATTTCCTCAACTGTAAGACGTGAAAGATGTCATGAAGGTTAGAAAGGTTAGGTAGTAAAGCAATATGGTAAGCTACTGGACCAATCCGTCGAAGAATCTGAAAAGGTCTCATGACCCTAGGAGTAAGCTTTCTAGATTTGATAGCTCTGCCACTTCCAGTCTTGAGAGTGACTCTCAAGAACATGTGATAACCCTCCTGGAATTCTAAAGGTCTTATCCTCTTGTTACTGTTGCTCATCTACATATCCCGTGGTTCCTTCATCTTTTCCCTTATCTTCCTACTTGTTCCGTAGTCTGCTGCACCACATCTGGACCCAAAACTTGGTTCTCACCAGTCTCATACCAACATAACGGAGTCCTACACTTCCTGCCATACAAAGCCTCATATGGTGCCATTCCGATACTACTATGAAAATTGTTGTTATAGGTAAGCTCAATCAATGGCAAGAACTCATCCCAACTGCCAGTGTGCTCCAACACACAAGCTCTCAAAAGATCTTCCAATGACTGAATCGTCCTCTCTGATTGTCCATATGTCTGGGGAAGATAAGCAGAACTCATCCTTAACTTCATCCCCAAAGCACTATGTAACTGTTTCCAAAATCTAAATGTGAATCTAGGATCTCGTTCTGAGACAATGCTCGACGGCACACCATGCAATCGAACCACTTCCTTAATGTAGATCTGGCTCAACTTTTCCAAACTATAACTTTCATTAATAGGTAAGAAGTGGGCACATTTCGTCAACCTATCAATGATAACCCAAATCGCATCATGCCTCTTAGAAGTTCGTGGTAAACCAACCATAAAATCCATAGCTATGCTATCCCATTTCCACTCTGGGATATCCAACGATTGCAATAAACCAGTCGGCTTCTGATGCTCTATCTTAGCCTTCTAACACACCAGGCAAGCTAAAACATACTCTGCTACCTCTTTCTTCATCCTCGGCCACCAAAACATCTTCTTCAGATCCTGATACATCTTCGTGGATCCAGGGTGAAAACTTAACTTACTCTTATGTGCTTCTTCCAAGATCATATTCCTAAGTTCTACATCCTCTGGCACACATATCCTATCTCTAAACCTCAGCTCACCATTTGGCCCTCTACTAATTTCTGAAATCTTACCCTCATCTATGTCTCTACTCACCTCTTGTAGGTATTGATCCTGAACCTGTTTATCCTTAAGATCTCTCAAAAACTCACTACAAATAGTGAGCATACCTAAGCATATTTTATCCTCAACCAACTCCATACCTAAGTTCAAATCCTTGAACTGGTCAAGCAATTCCAGCTCCTTAATCATCATAGCGGACACATGCAAGGACTTCCTGCTCAAAGCATCCGCTACAACATTCGCCTTCCTAGGATGGTACAGTAGATCAAACTCATAATCCTTAATAAACTCCATCCATCTTTGTTGTCTCATATTCAACTCTTTCTGATCAAACAGATACTTCAGACTCTTATGGTCACTATAAACATTAAACTTCATACAGAAAATGTCGCCATATCTTTAATGTGAACACTATGGCTTCCAACTCCAAATCATGGGTCGGATAGTTCCTCTTATGAACTCTCAATTGTCGGGAAGCATAAGCCACAACTCTTCCCTCTTGCATCAGAACACAACCCAAAACTTGGTATGACGCATCACAGTACACGTCAAACAGTCCTAAAGGATCTGGTAAAGTTAACATTGGTGATGTAGTCAACCTGTCTTTTAGTTCCTAGAAACTCTGCTCATATTCATCTGTCCATACAAAAGTTGTATCTTTCCTCGTCAACTGCGTCATAGGCAATACAATCTTCGAGAAATCCTCTATAAACCTCCGATAATATCTAGCTAACCCTAGAAAACTCCGTACCTCACTCACTAACTTAGGTCTTTCCCACTGAAGAACTGCCTCAACCTTAGCTGGATCTACTGACATTCCTTCCTTGTTGATCATATGTCCAAGAAACTGAACTTCCTCCATCCAAAACTCGCACTTGGAAAGCTTAGCATAAAGCTGCCTATCCTTCAAAACCTGCAACACCACTCTCAGATGTTCCTCATGATCTTCCCACATACGGAAATAGATAAGGATATCGTCGATGAACACCACAACGAACTTTTCGAGGAACGATCTAAAGATTCTGTTCATGTATTCCATAAACACTGCTGGCACATTAGTCACACCAAAAGGCATAACTAGATACTCGTAGTGCCCGTACCTCGTCCTAAAAGCCTTCTTGGGTATATCTTCCTTCCTTACTCTAATCTGATGGTATCCAGACCTTAAATCAATCTTAGAAAACTCTTCTGCTCCCTTCAGCTGATCCATCAGATCATATATCCTAGGCAATGGATATTTGTTCTTGATTGTCACCTTGTTCAACTGTCTGTAATATGTGCACAACCCAGCACTCCCATCTTTCTTCTTCACAAACAATATCGGTGCTCCCCACGGCGACACAGTCGGTCTGTTGAACTCTTTCCTCAACATATCATCCAATTGTTTCTTCGACTCAGTCAACTCAACGGGTGACATGTGATAGGGTGTTATAGATATAGGTCATGTCCCTGGTACGAGATCTATGGTGAATTCCACCTCTCTCTGGTGGCAAACCTGGAACGTCTGGAGGGAAAACCTCAGGACATTCTCTCACAATAGGCATAGAATCTATGCTATGACTCTCGTTAGCTTCCACTGAGAAAAGCATCAGGTACTGCCGAGAATCATCAGTCTTCATGGATACTCCTTCATTGGCAGATACTATGCTAGAAGACTCAAGAAATGACAAGGTCTTACTAGAACAATCTAACACTACATGGTTAGCCGAAAGCCAATCCATGCCAAGGATAATGTCTATCTGTTGCATAGGCAAACAGACAAGGACTACAATAAATGTCCTATTCTCAACAATTATAGGACACTGTAAACAGACAGACATGGTAGTCAAAGAATCACTAGTCGGAGTAGATATGGTAAGGGTATAAGGAAACTGAGAAACTAGTAACTGTAAATGATCCACACACTCAAGCGAAATAAATGAATGTGTAGCACTTGAGTCAAACAACACAGATGAGAGTCTACTTGATATCAAACACATAACTTATATAAGATCCACAGATTGAGAGGATTCAGCTCCCCTCACGATAAACACTCTTCCAGTGGCGTGAGGTCTGGTCATCTATGGTCCTGCTGCTGGGACTCCTCTCCCAACTCCACCTCTATAGCTTCCAGCTCCTCTACCCGTAGCTACCGGCTGCTGCATACCCCTATGTCTACAGTCACGAGCAAAATGACCTGGTTTACCACAATGGAAACAACCAGCTCTCTCCCTGCAATCCCGCTAATAATGCAGTCCTCCGTATCTGTAATAAACTAGGCATTGTTGCTGCTGACCCGCTCCAACCACTAGTGCTGTAGAAACTGGTACTGGTGTAGCTGTCTGTACTAGTCTGGTATATGGTCCCCGTCTCCACTAGGAACCACTACCTACTATCCTCTGAAAACCTGATCGAGTAGGTCCTCTATTCCTCTGCTGCCTCTGCTCAGTAGCTTGCCTCTGATCTATGTCCTCTATGACACTGCATCTCTCAACCAGCTCTGGAAAAATCTGAATATCAAGAGACGTTATAGCTCTCTGTAGCTCATGCCGTAGGCCCTCCTCAAACCGTTTACACTGCCAATCCTCATCTGGAAATCTCTGGTAGAACTCTAAAAACTGAATCAGAGCCTCAAAACGTGATGCATAATCACCAACAGTCATGTTGCCCTGTTTAAGACTCATAAACTCCCTATCCTTGAAGTGTCGGACTAACGCAGAAACTATTTCTCGAGGAAACATTCACGAAATAACTGCCAGCTGATAAGTCTATCCTCTGCCTCCAGTAATCTCCTCTTGCCTCTCTACCAGGCCTCCGCTCCTTCAGTCAACATGAAGGCAGCATAAGTCACCTTCGTATCCTCTCTGCAGCGCATGGTACCAAATATCTTCTCTAGCTCCTGTACCCACCATTCTGCCTTCTCAAGGTCATAATCTCCTCGAAATTGTGGTGGCTTCCCTTTCAGGAAGGTAGCCATCCCTGCATCCTCAGCTTCTGCAGCTATCCTCTGATTCTGCAGTTTTCTACTGCTCTTTGGTCATCAGCAGCATCTGTACGTTCTGTTGTGTCTACTGTAACATAGCAGTAACTAGATCTCTGATGGTCTTGAAAGTCTCAGATGACTCTCCTCCACCTCCGGTATGATCAGTCTCACCATTGCCACCTCCGTCAATTCTCTCGGGGGTTCCATCGCCACAACTTGTACCACGTCCTCTACCTCAAGCCATGATCCTGTTAAAGAAATCATCAGCTTAAATTCATATGACATATAATACTACAAAAAACCGGAATATAAATACTATATGTCATATAAATGTTTATTATCGCGTCCGGACTCATTACCCAACTTCTAAGCATAGTCAATATCCGATGTGGATTCAACTAGACACGGCCAGTAACAACATCCAAAACCTCACAGTCTGAACATAATCAAATTGCTCTGATACCACCAAATGAGACACCCCGTTGTGCCCCGTTGTGCCATTAAATGAAAACCTCATTCTTTTAAAACTTAATCGCGTTCTTAACGTTAACACATATAACGAAAAACGAAGATATTAAAAACTTTAATATAAAACATGCAGCTTCTGAAAACTAAACCATCACCCGATAGACATAATACACATACACAACATAAGTCTATCCATCAAGGTACAAAACACTGTCTAGGGTATCCTATCAGTAGGATCCTCTGCAGGTACATACAGATACAAACTGTCATAATCAACTGAAAATAAAAAGTCTCAAAAGACGCACTAGCCATAGACTCTAAATGCTACCGGTAGAATCCACATCTTATCCTCCAGCATCTGGCTCATAAGGAGTTCCATCCAGATCCTCAGTAACTGGCTCCTCCATAGGGTCTTCTCATACGAATACTTAACAAAATATATACAATACAGCAAAATAGGATATAAGAAACAATTTTATCATCATAGGCGGAAAAGGAATACATAGCATACAATACAATAATAGTCAAAGACACACATCACATATAAATAACACTCATCCTTAATTTACGATTTCATCCTCTATTCTTAATCTCATGCAACAAAGCCTTTATGCTGACATGGCCATCTCTAATCCTGTCACCATCCCCCATTCTCGGTAGGGATGTTAGTCAGTATTCCAAACGGTGTGGTACCAAGAACTTGGTGCACCCCTATTCCCTTATCTCCAGTAGGGAATAGTGCATAAGCACAGTGTGTCACTATTTTCCCCATTGTGAATAGCGCATAAGCACAAAATACACAGTATCTCTATCCTCGATAGAATAATCAGAGCAACTCGTCCAGGCCTAAAAGAGTATTAAGGTAGTCTTCCTCGAATCTCAGCATTCGTAGGGCACTCACCCGTAATATCCGGTATCCGTAATAGGATACTCTGACCTCGTGTGTTCCACTCACGCGGCTGTGAATAACAATGCATCTATATGAATCTTTCTAACTCGCATCGGTTACAACCTAGCGCCTCAACCTTCTATCACAGTCTCAACACTTATTCCATGTCACATCTCATATATAAAATAATATTTAATCAGGCTAGGCACCTCTAAGTCACATTCATTCTCTCCCCAATATACATATCTCCCGGCGAACATATATCATTGCCTAAATGTCAACTAAGCATAAACTAACATATATTGCAGGTTATCAGACAAAGCATATTATACACAATAAAATAATAATAAAATATTCATGTATCACCAAACATCACGTAAAGCAGTTTATCATAACCAGCGCATCACAAGCAGCTCAACATAGATAAAATCATACATCCTCGAACATAATAAAGTTATCCTAATAGTGATAAACCTACAATCCCCAAATCATCATTGGTACTACGGGGTAGTTGCCAATGTGATTTTGGTATTGTCGATTACTCACCCGCTAATAGGGTTTAGGTCGCCTTATACCGTTATTATAAAATATGCTAATAGGATGCTTCTTTCTCCCACCTGAGGTGTATACAGATAACACTGGAATCACAAAATTGAAGCTCCTCTTTACCACACCACAAGCTACCAATCAACCTTCAACCAAAACAACAAAAAACAATCTAAGTTAACAAAATCCATCTAGAGTAACAAATAGCTAGGGTTCGGCCAAGAAATCAAAAGTGGACTAGGGTTCTTTTCTCATTTCAATATTTTGGATACTAGTTGCTAGGGTCTTAGATAGCATAGGAAAAAATTGTCACAAGTCAAAAATTTGAAAACAAAATCACTTAACCCACTAGGGAGGGTTTCGGCCAATACATAAAAATTTAGGAAGGAAATTTCCTTTGCTCTCATTCTCTTGGATCATCAATCTAGGGATCTTGGATAGCTTATAAAAATCATCATACAAGTTAAAGATTGAAGAAAACTCATTTACCCACTTTGATAGGGTTTCGGCCATGAGAGGAAAAATTGGCTAGAAATTTCTTTTGCTCTCATTCTTTTAGATTCAGAATCTAGAGGCCTTAGAGAGTTCATAGAAATTATCACCACATCAAAATCATTTTTCCATGATTTTCTAGGATTAAATGAAGAAAATCCAAGAAAATGAAAATATAATGAACTTGACATTAATAAATTGAAATGAATGAATAGAAGAGTCGTCATGCTCATAGTTGATGAGGATATACCTCTAAATGATGAAGAATGTGAAGAAAAATGATCAAAGATGCAAACTTGTCAAGAATGGAAACTTATTTTTGAAGAACATGAACTTGAAGCATTTGTGAAGTGAAGAAATGAAATGCCTAAGTGCCTTGAATACAGTTAGGGCCGTGTAGTAAGGGGTATTTTGGTCACAAATTGTTGGGACAGGGTTGGAATTTTGATAGAAGGAAAAGGGCAATTTGGACATTTCCTTAGGTGGTTAGCATTTTTTGTGAAACACCATCATTACTTGGTGAGTCATGGTGGTGACTCACCCCATGACTCACCACCCCTAGGTTGCAAGTGTCACCTCCCTCTGGTGTGTCCAGTTCTACCTCTGCAGTTCCGTTTCCGACTCCGTCGTTTACCCGATTTAAATTTTCTCGCGTGTTTTCTTGGAAAATTCGCCCGAATAAAGTATAATAATGGGATATAAATCTAAACTGTTTTGTTCACGGGTCAAAATTAGGTTTTCTGATTAGTAAAATTTTACTGTTAGTGAAAACGCATATCGGATTCCGTCTGAATTTTAAACCCAAATTTTAACCGTAGCCTTTTACCATAAAGTGGAGTCTAAATATGATTTTGTTTTATCCAAAATCATTTTCTTGTTCTCAGGTAAAAATATAAATAAATGTATCGTTACCAGTAATACAACGTATATAAAAAGCAGGATGTTGCACTGCTCGGTTATTTATAGAGGTGGCAATTCGAGTTACCCGACCCATGACGGGCTGGCCCGATGCGAGTTCAGACTTTATCGAGTCGGGCAAAAAAGATCCAATTTCAATTCGGGCTAGAAAAACGTGCTCAAGTCCGACCCTATGCGGGTTGCAAGTTTGTTCGTGCTGGCCTAGTTCGATTTTTAAAATTGTATTTTTGCTTTTAATGTCATCTATTATTGTCTCATTTTTTTAACCAATTTTTTTTTATGTGAATGTACTAACTAAAATTGTAATTTTTATGTGCATTTCACATATAATTAGAGTTTAAAAAAATGCAACAAGATGTTTACCAAAAAAAAAATGCAACAAGATTTAATTTTACTTTGATTTAATTTACTGTTGTGTGTAACCCATATGATTATCATTATAGCCACTGAGGAAATACATCATTATAGTTCACACGTAAGAAATGCATTTCATATGATTTAATTTTTTATGAAATAAAATAAATAAAAATGAAAATATATTAAATTAAATGGGTTGTCCAAGCCCGGCCGGGCTACTCTTCGGGTTCGGATTCCATCAGGCCGGTCCAAAAGAGTCTAGGATTAATTCGGGCTTCAATTTTACAACTCAAATCCTATGATTTAAAGAACTTATTCGGACCAGGCCGATCGGACCGGTCCATTTTGCCACTTCTAATTATTTAGACGCGTTTGAAAAATTAAGTGTAAAAGTCATAAATGTATTTAATAAAAAAGACCCCATTCATCTAAAAAAAGTAATTGAATTTAAAAAAAAAAATTCTGCCATAAATTAATTCTGAGTCAAGTCAACGAAATACAACAGATCATCAAATAGAGCAACCACTTAATGATAATAAAAAAAAAAAAAAAAATAGCCATTGGTTATGTATTATGTATATGTATTCTTCAAATAAATCATGGATATGCTCTCCCACCCGAACGCAGTTGCAGATGACATTATCGACCAATGTATAGCAACCTTCCTCATAAGGATGGAATTTATATTTTGATTATCCCTCCATATGTTTTATGAATCCTATAGTTCTAATACGAAATCACCATTCTCAGAAGAAACCTTGGTTGTTTTACTTGCCGTCAATGCACATCTTGACAAACAATCCTCTGTTTTCCCAGCATTCTGTTAAGCTCTCATTTTCGAATATTTGTTATCCTTAATCTCCCAAAGAGTCATTCTAATTTTTTATTTTTCACAATGTTAGGTTTGGCATCCCAGAGGCTGCACCTTTTACTGTTGTTCTCAAATTTGCAACTGATGGATTCATAGTGGCACCCCAGACCCGCGCTATTATCATCAATGGTAATTTCTTTTATCCGACCTTTTTTTTTTTTTTTTCAAATTTGTCTCTCTTTTTTTTTAGAAAAAATAAATTTACGGATTTATTTATTACTTTTAAAAGTCCTACATGTGCAGATTCATGTTGCAATTAAAGCTTGTGAGAATATAATAACTGGAACAAGTATGAGGTCCGGAGATATGGTCACAACTTCAAATGGAAAGACTAGAGGTGAGAATTTATTAGGTCCACTCTTTATTTTGTAAATTTAAATTTAACTTACTGTATGTGGTATTGACACATGGTTTCTAAATTTAACCATTTCCATGCAAATTTTTTTCCTTTTTTTGGAGGAAAACATATGACACGGTCCAATTTGTTTCCTACATTGAGTCTCAATCTTGTGTTGTGGTTAACTGCATCGATGTTGTTGGTGGTGGATAGATAAATTTAGTATTGTTGACGTGTTTTTTGTGTTGTAGAAACAGATCAAATTAAAGTTAAAAAAAAGGTAAGAATCAAAAGCCTACTAAGAGTGTGTTTGGGAAAGCTGGAAAAAAAGATTATGCTGATAATCAATTTTTGTATAATCGATTATTGTGATAATCGATTATAATCGGAATCTGTTTTTGTTTGGGACTGTTTGCTGAAAAGGGATTTTAAGATAATCTATTTCGTTTGGATGGTGCAAAAAAAATCACTTTTATATAATAAATTACGAAAAAGGGTATGGAGTTATTTGTATAATTTAATAATATTTGTTTAGAAGGTATTTTTATAGGGGTAAACAGGGAAGAGAGTTTTGAGAATGAAAAATAATCAAATCACAGTAATCTTAAGCTAGAAAAAACTAGATGGCATAAAACAGTTTTTTTCCCCTAAAAAAAGCTTTTTTTATAAATTTAAGCAAAATGCCAAACATAATAGATTATATATGAAACAGCTTTTAAGCTAAAAAACAGCTGAAACCAGGAAAAATAATCTTTCCTAAACATACTCTAACTTGCAAGCGTTTTTTAACTGGCCGTGATAGATTTTTTTCTAAATAAAGGGTAAGAACTCTCAACTCATATTTTGCAACTTTGCATCATTGAACTTAATTGTTAGCTATAGCTTTCAATTCATTCTTTCAAGAAATGGTATTTTTGCCCCCATGAATTCAACTGTGGTGCTTTTGTAAAATTGACAAGCATTGAGTATTGTATTATAGTTACTTGGCCATATACACACCTGATGGAGTTTCACTTCATGAGTTGCCCATCACTTTATCAAAAGAACAGATTTTTTTCTACCAATGATAATGATGATCTACGCAGCATCTGTCAACATGGAGGGGATCTGTTGTGTTGAATTCCAGGTTGCTTTGGAAAGATCTTGATTATAAGCCAGTTTGGATTAGGATCTTGAAGCGTTAGATAGGGTTGGTGAGGAGTGAGGACATATACAGTCCACTATAAGTTTGAACCGGTCGTTCTTTATTGTCTGTTATTTGCCAATCACATGCAAGGGAGGTGCCATACTGTACTGTGCATGCGCTGTGAAGAGCAATGGCTCTTTCTTGCTAACTATTTCTTCACCACTATATTTTATCTCCAGTTTTAGGTGCTCAAATGCTTTCAAAATGAAACTTTATTGCTTACTTCTATAATTTTAGATTTACTTTGGTATGACAAAGAACAGGAAACTATTATTTTTAGAAAAATTTATAAACTAGGCAACATGGAGCAACTCAAGTATGGTTTAATGGCTATAAACACTCCTCTCACTCTCATATAAATAAAGCTCTCTCACTTAATATATATATATATATATTGATAAATATTACTACTATAGCATTCAGTTATATGCTTCAAATAAATTAGTTGGTAATCTATGGTTAGATTCATATGAGATTAATTTATTTTTACTTTCATTTGTTTGCCAGTCACATTTTCAATTAATAGTTTTTTTTTTTTTGGCCAATCCTTAGTTCTTCCTTCTTTTCTTTTTAATTTTCGCTGATCTTTGCAGACATTGAATCCGTGAAGCAAAAGCCAACTTTCATCTTTGTGCATATGGCTTATGAACCCTTTTGCGTTACAACTCTTCTTACTGACAATCATGAAACAAGTACAACACATAATAATAATAATAATAATAATAATAATAATAATAATCCTGAGAAAATGCCAATTAGTATGAGATGATGAGAGGGTTCTCACCACATCCCCTCTTGAGTCGACCCTCACTCTCACTTCTTTCCAACAATAGGTCGATTTTGTACTGCTTCAGCCGATTTTTTACCGGTTTCTGTAAAGGCCGATTTTAATAGTTAGCTGGACCGGTCACCTGCCCGATTTATCGGTTAATCGGTTGAACCGACCAGTTAGGTCCCATTTTCAAAACCATGCTCTCTTCCCTGACTTGTTTTCAGTTCAGCCTTCAGCTCCCTCACAAACATTACTCCATCGTTCCCTTTCCCTCAGCCCTCGATCTTCTTCTCCAACCGGCAACCAGGCAGCAACAAAAAGTGGCGCCGGCGCTCCACCCCTACCAACTAGGAACCAACGGCTCTCCACCCCTTTCTTAGGGCTGATTTAGCAAACCCTAGCAGAGAAGGTGAATAAAAGGTGCTAAAACTAGAGAAGGGCGAAGAGAATCAGTCAATTAGAGACAAAACCATAAAAAGAAAGAAGAGGAAAAGTAGGAAAGGGTGGCGGAGATGAAGGGTCGGCAGGTCGCGATTTGGCGGTGGCTCTGCTATGCGTATGCAAGCACGTCGTGGCGACGCCTGTTCGCAATGGGTCGGAAAACAGGGAAAGGTGGCAGCTGCAGGGAGTGGCCAATTGGGAGAGGAGTGTCGCGTGGTGGTCCTGGCAACACTGCGTGGTTGGCCGGAGTGAGACACTACAAGAAAACATCGATTTACTGACGAACAGTTACCGATGGACGGATTTCCGACGGAATTTTTTGGCATTACTGACGGAAAAACCCGTCGGAAATTTAAATAACGAACAAACACAAATTTTTCCGACGGAAATACCGTCGGTAACGTTACCGACGGAAATTCCGTCGGAAAAGAGGCGGGAAATTCGACCGGGGCTTAATACCGACGGAAATTGCCGTCGGTAAATTACCGACGGAATTTTTCCGTCGGTAAACGGACGCGGTTCGGAAATGCGGGCGGCTTACGGGCGGAAATTTCGGTCGGTAATTTACCAACGGAAAATTCCGTCGGTAACGGCGGCGGCCCGGAAATCGGGGGAAGGGGTTACCGAAGGAAATTTCCATCGGTAAATTACCGACGGAAATTTCCGTCGGTAAGGGGCGACGGCACGGAAATCGGGACGGATTACCGACGGAAATTTCCATCGGTAAGGGGCGACGGCGCGGAAATCGGGGCGCGTTACCAATGGAAATTTCCGTCGGTAACGAAAGGCGGCAAAACGGGTTACGTTACCGATGGCGGGTTCGTCGGAAATTCGGATCCCGCCGTCGGTAATTTAATTTGGTCCCTTCATTACCGACGGCGCGGTCCGTCGGTAATGCCTCTTCCCCATAAAACCGCCGAATTTTCCCCCTCCCCATTTCCATGTTTCATTTTATCTCTACTACTCTCTTCTCCCTCTCTTCACCGCCGACCTCCGTCCTATCTCCGGTGAGTGCCCCTTTCTTCCTCCTTCCTCTTCTTCTTCCTTTCTCCCTCTCTTTCCTTTCTCCTCTCCTTTCTTCCTCATTCGATTTGAACGCCCCTTCCCAGCCCCGGCCGGCGCCGACGACTCCGACCCCGCCGACCGCCCGCACGCCGGCGCCGACCACACCGACCCGCCGCCCGCCTGCGCCGACCAATCCGACCCGCCTCCCGCCTGCGCCGCTACCTACACCTCAACTTTCACCACCGCAACCACTAAGTTAAGGTGAGCAACCACCTTCTCCTTCAACTCTCTTCTTTGTTTGTGCATTATACTTACTCAATGTTTGTCTTCTCCAGAAAACAACCACCAGTTTGGAGCACCAGCCACCGTGCCTGAGGAATTCCGGTTACCAGTTTGGTTTTTTCAGGTGAGTTTCCAATTTTATTTGTTAATATTTTTAGTATATTAATTAAATGTTGTATGGATAGTTGTTAATTATAGGATGTTGTAAATTGTTAGGACAAGTAAAAATGTGTTGGACTGTTATGTTGGATTATTTTTTTAAGTGTGTTAGACAGTTTTGTTGGAGTATAATTAGGTGGACTGTTATGTTGGATTATTTTTTTTAAGTGTGTTGGACAGTTTTTTTGGAGTGTAATAAGGTGTACTGTACTGTTATGTTGTATATTGTTAAATGTGTTGGACTGATATGTTGGATCAATTTGGTGTGCTGTACGGTTATGTTGTAATTAGCAGTGTTGTACAGTAATAATTTATGTTTTTTATCATTTGGTATGCTTTATTGCTTTTTAATTAACAAAAAATAACAATATAAATTTATTTTGATTTTGATGTAGAGAAATGCAAAAAGCACCTGAAATTATTCCTTATCTAATCTCGTAATTAAGCTAGATTGTGAGATGTCATAACAAACTTTAGTTGTAAATAAATTATATTCTGTATCTTGGATTTGTTTTTTATTTAAATATGTATGTTATTTATTTTTACTTTTATTCTTAACATAATATTATTAATGCAATAATTAAGTGTATAATGTGTGTTTACATTAATAAGTCACATTGTAAAGTTGAAGAAATTTACATGATAAAGATGCGTAAAAGCATTAGAAATGCGGCCAGACAGGTTGCCACTAGTACTAATAATAGAATTTAAAATAAATTTTAGATTTTAAAATTCAAGTATACAAATTAACATAATTACTTTACTAAATCAATAAAATGTTTTATTAATTATATTAAATTGAAAAATAAATGATTTAATAAAACGTAAGACAAATGATTATGGGCTAATATATGTTTATGCTGGTTGCTTAATTATGTGTTATATAGTTTGTTGTTGTTATCAAACTTTACACAAATTATCTGTGTTACTTAAAGTTTAATTTTATCGTAAAGTATATATTTAATAAGTAATTGAGAAAAACCGTAGCTTCCTGTTCAAGGTTCAATATTATTGAGCATGTGTACTCGTGGTCATGGTATCGCTCATTTTATTGAATCTTGAATTGTCCAATTGGGACAGTTTGAGCAAAAACTTTTTCTCCACTAATATACTAATTACTCGTTGATTCTCATCTGTTATATAGTTGATGAAATTTATGGTCGAAGTATTTCCTTTTGTTCTCCGGGTCCATGCTTGATTGCGGTATCTTATCGCGGTCAAGTCGTGTACTTGGAGACCAATGGGAAATGCTGCCGAAAATTCGTCAGCTATAAGACATGAGAAGCGATGAGTAACTAGTATAATAGAGTGGTGAAAATGTTTTTCCTCGAATGGGATAGGGCCACACCTTTGAAGGAAAGGGAACGATTCGAGGTTATAGTATCATGTTTAAAAATACGTCAATTTATCTGGATATGCAGAAGGATGGAATATTATCTCCCGAGCCGTAGTTGGGTATATGATAGGAACGAGTCTGGGAGACAGCTTCTAAAACAATCCTTTGTAGTTGGAGTTGAGGAGTTTACATCGAAAGCCAAACAACATTGTGATTATGCAGATGAAGGGGGGATTCGATGTCCGTGCATAAAGTGCAATTGTATGAAAGTTTTGAGTGATGATGACGTGAAGTTACATCTATATCGACGTGGGTTCAAGCCTAATTATTGGATATGGACTGATCATGGTGAGGAGTTACCGGATATTAATCTGAATGATGTCGGTGTTGATGATCTTCACATGGGTGCATCTAGCAGTGGCTTACATGACGACTATGTCGAACAACTCCAGTCAATGCATATGATGGTGGACGATTGTCTTGGGCAACATGGGAACTTCGAGGCAGATGTGTCTGATGACATGGAAGAGCCTCCTAATGAATCAGCCCAGAGATTTTATAATCTGTTGTTAGAGACAAATAAACCATTGTTTGAAGGGGCGTCAGATTCAAAATTATCAATTTGTGTTAGACTTCTAGCTTGCAAGTCCAATTGGAATGTGCCCGAGCAGTGTTTGGAGTTTTTTTGTAAAATGCTTCAAGATGTAACACCCTTCAAAGACTTGTTACCAAAAATTTATTATGATGCGAAGCGGTTGGTGTCAAAACTAGGGTTGGGGGCTAAAAGAATAGACTGTTGTCCGAACGGGTGCATGCTATATTATGACAGTGCTTCGGGTACAAATGACAGCATGTTGGAAGGATGTAAATTCTGCCAGACACCCAGGTACCGTGTTCAAAGCAGTGACCGTAGTAAAAACAAACCAGTTCCTGTGAAGTCAATGTTCTATCTGCCAATAATTCCAAGGCTACAGAGACTGTTTGCATCACAGCAAACTGCGGGACATATGAGATGGCATAATGAAAATAGGAGAAATACGGGCGTTATACGCCACCCTTCTGATGGTGAGGCCTAGAAGCACTTCGATCGGGTACACCCTGACATTGCAGTAGATCCTCGCAATGTACGACTTGGACTATGCTCAGATGGTTTTACCCCGTACATTCAGGCGTCAGCCTCGCCATATTCATGTTGGCCAGTGATTGTTACACCGTACAATCTTCCTCCTGAGATGTGCATGTCAAAACCGTACATGTTTCTGACTTGTCTTATCCCGGGACCATCTAATCCGAAGGCTGGGATAGATGTATATTTGCAGCCTCTAATCGATGATCTGAAGAAGTTGTGGAATGGTGTGTTGACGTATGATGTCTCAAAGAAGCGAAACTTTATGATGAGGGCGTCACTGATGTGGACTATCAATGATTTTCCTGCATATGGCATGCTCTCTGGTTGGGGGACACATGGTAAATTGGTGTGCCCGTATTGCATGGAACATGGAAAGGCTTTTACCCTAAGATATGGTGGCAAAAGCTCCTGGTTTGATTCTCATCGTCGGTTCTTAGATCCTGACCATCCCTTCCGAAGGAACACCCGAGCATTCAAAAAGAATCAGACAGAAGAGGAAGGTCCACTGCCTTTGTTGACTCCTGAACAAATATGGGGTCGAGTTAGGGATCTTCCTAAAGTCACTGTTGTTGGTGTGTCAAAAATACCGGGGTATGGAGAAGGGCATAACTGGACAAAGCAAAGCATCTATTTTAACACATTGTACGTATTTTATTAATTTGTCAGTGTTTTCCTGCAAATTAATCAAATTAGTGACCAAGATGCTTCTGCTCGTACACATGCAGAGTTTCATGAATGGTTCAAACAACAAGTGTCGTATAACCTAGCAAACAATATATTAATCTTAATTGCTAATTGAAAATGAAAATTTTGTAATATGACTTATAAATTCATAGGTGTATCAGCAACCATTAAGTGTGCTAAATCAACACTTGAGAGATTTGGCGTACGAGCCCTATAGCAGTGTTAGATCATGGCATACATACTTCGTTAATGGGTATAAATTCCACACAGATGAATGGAACGTTGGCAAAAAGACCATTAATAGCGGGGTTGTTGTACAGGGTGAAGGTACTGGTGATTTTTATGGAGTCATAAAACACATATACGAGTTACAATACAATACTACTACTTATCCTAAAAAAGTAGTATTATTTTATTGTAACTGGTTTGATCCATCGAAGACAGGCACAAAGGTGGATCCCAAGTATGGCACTGTGGACATTCGCATGGATAGAAGATATCAACAATTTGATCCGTTTATCATTGCTCACAATGCCAAACAAGTTTACTATGTCCCTTATCCAGCAACGCGAGCGGACAAACGAGGTTAGTGTGTTGCTATCACTACCAAACCTAGGGGTCGCATAGAAATCGATAATGCAGAGGATGATATACCCTTCCAGGCGGATGAATCGTCACATGTCAATGAAGTAATTGAGGTCGAGCGTATTACTGGCATGTTGGGATCTGCTGATGATGGGGAAGAAGTGGCCATTGCTAATCCATCGGTATCGATTAATGCATCATCAGAGGAAGAAATCCAAAGTGATGACTCAATGCAAGAAGAAGAAGAGTCAGACTTACAATCAGAAGATGATACCGAGTCTGAATAGGAATTTTACTGCTAAGTTACAGTATCATGTATTTTGTATTTTTTTTTTCCATTTAAATGTAAGACTTTTGTAATTTAGTTGTATATTAAAATTTTGCTTATTAGATTATGCTGTTAAATGTCGATTGATTTATTGTTTTTACATTGACTTATAATTGTGATAAAAAAAAATGGATATGTCAGCATCAGGAGGAGAGCCGCCCCGCCCCCCATCGCCTAGCGGTGATAAGGGGAAGGGGAAGGCTAAGCGAGGCCGATACACCATTAAGTCTCAGGTGCTTGCCCGCCTCGGTGCAGGTTCCTCTGCGCCCACCGCACCCACTCCAGCTACAGGAGCCTCCCCTGACCGTTCTACACCCTCCCCCACTCATTCTACACCCTCTCCGACCCATACTACACCATCCCCTGCCCATACACCATCCCCGACGCACCCTACACCATCCTCCACACATATTCCACTCACTCGATTTGCCCCGCGAAGCTCACTAGCCGGCTACTCGCCGCCCCCTACTGGACTTGCACCACACCCACACCCAGCACCACCATCATCAGCTGCATATGCCACACAAGCAGCAGGATTATCATTTATGCCGACTCCTGGTATGTCGGCACAGCCTGACCCGACCATTCCACCCTCATCATCCGGGGCCGCATACCCTCACGGCACGGACATTCCATCCACATCATCCGGCCAGCACTTGGTCGCACCTGAGAACTTGCCTGAGTGGGCCAGGATTCCCAGACCTGAGGATCGACCATGGGTCACGCCTGTTTCTGGATCGTAAGAAATTTTTAAACTTTGACTATTTCATATTTATCCGATAAGTATATATTTGTTGATATGCATATTGTTGAATTAATAAAATTTTAACTTTTGCAGCTTCATCCCATCGAAAGTGGGATCGAAGAACGTTACCTACGCCCTTAAGGCACAATATCGTCGCTTCTGGCCATTGTGGGGGAGGATACCGAAGGAAGACCGCGATCGTATCTTCACACGATTCGGGGTAACTTGTTTCATTTTTTCCTATATTTTATATATTTATTTTTCACGCAGTTTATATCTTTTTAATTTTTTGTATAAAATAGATATTTCTTCTTTGTTAATAGGCCCTTGTGCGCTGGTTACCGGAGCATGCTGCACAGATACGCGTCATATTTGACGAAAGAGCGTCTAATCGACTGAGGGACATGCTCGCGACGGCTAGGGAATCTCGGGTGCGCCGAGATTACATAGGCCCCAGAATTTGGCCCCAGCTTTGTGCGTACTGGGACACTCCAGAGTACAAGGCGAAGTGTGAGCAAGAAAAGAGAAATCGGGCTTCCGAGAAGGGTGAGAGCATGCACACTGGTGGCTCGATTAGCCATATGCAGCATGCCATTAACATGGTATGCACATATAAATAGTAGTATTTTTTTATTTTTTTTATATGATTTATTTTATAATTAACTGATTATATTTCTTTGTCGGTTGCAGGTAGGACAGCTTACCCACTCGGTTGATGTCCCTACCGTGTTTGAGCAGACACATATTCACGCAGACACTGGCGAGTTTGTTGATGAGAGGTCGAGGCAGACAGTGGTGAGCTAATTTAAGTATCTTTTTACATTTAATTTATTTTTCATTATTATAGTCTAATAATATAGTTTTTGTAACGCAGGCAGAGTACAATGCCAGGTTCAGTCAGGTAGCATCTGAGGTTGCCTCCTGCTCTGGTGCCTCGGATCCTTCCCAACTGGACCCCGCCGAGGTCGACCGACTACAGACCCAGGTCTGGATGGAAGTGGCGGGTGGGAAGAAGAAGGGTCGCATTTACGGTACCGCGACTATGGCTCGTTCCATCACTCGGGCCTCGATGCCGAGCTTGACCATTCGGGAGCGTACATCCTCCGGCTCACAGGACACGGAGGAGATGCAGCAGCTGAGGCAGCAGATGCAGGAGCAGAGGCAGCATGCAGCAGCAGATGGAGACTTGGTCTACGGTGATGACCTCTCTGCTCGATCTGCTTCCACCAGAGAGGCGCACCGCTTTAGAGGGGGTCATCCATGCCAGCCAGCCATCCACTACTTCTACCGTGGCACCACCGCAGCCGCATGATGCCGGTGTGGCTTCTGCGCCGCAGCATGATGGTCTGACGCCGGTGAACTCCCCCCTACATAATGATGATGATGATGAGTACTATAATGATGATGATGATTAGGATAGTTTTATATTTATTGACTTGTGTTTTCTAGACTGGCAGATTTTGTATGTATGGAATATTAATGTTAATTTAAATTTAATTGCCTTTTTAATTATTTGTGATTTCTTTTTTTGATTATTTGTGATTTCTTTTTTTGATCTATATAACAAATTATTTATAATAAAAAAAACTTAATTTTATTAAAAAAAATTGAATTAATAATTAATATTTAAAATAAAAAATTAATTACAAAAATAATAAATTAAAAAACGTTACAGACGGAATTTCCTTCGGAAACGTTACCGACGGATTTTTCCGTCGGAAATTTTCGTCGGTAACGTTTCCGACTGAAAAATCCGTCGGTAACGTTTCCGATGGAAATTTCCGTCGGTAATTTCCGACGGATCCTACACGTCCGTCGGAAATCGTTTCCTACGAACTGGATACCGACGGAATTTGGTCCGTCGGAAACGCGCATTACCGATGGATTTTTTGCATTTCCGACGGATTTTGGCCGTCGGTAATCACGCCTTTTTTTGTAGTGAGAGAACTGTTGGGAAAGATACCAAATAAGAACACCTAATACAAGGCCAGCGGATAATTGATTATCCCATGATCAGACTTTTCCCACACTATGTATAATCACAATGAGACAACAAAAATATCTTCCATTATAAATTAACAGGATTACAAAAGTTGTAATAATAATCTCACCAAAAATATTAGCGGTTAAACTCTCTTTTGGATTTTTCTCTCAAAAGATCTATCTCTCACCTATAAACAATGAGGTTTTCTCTCTCTCTCAAAACTTTCTACGTTTTGGTTTCTCTTCCGGATTGATTTGAAATGAAAACAAGCATGGCTTTTATAGCCAACAAAAGTAACAAATAGATGGCCATAGTTTAAGGAGAGTTTTTCTCATTCTCTCTTTCAATCCATTTCCTTCAACTTCTCCGTACCTTCCTTCTTTCTATTTACTATTTTTTTCTTTTATTATTCCTTCTTTATCTCTCCTCCTAAAGAGGAAAACCCATCAATCTCCCCCTTCCGATTTAGGTGAAGGGCTCCAGCAGTCCAGCCGCCCTTCTGCAAAACTCGTACTTGTCCTTAGGTAAGGACTTGGTCATCATATATGAACTATTGTCATCAGTATGAATTTTCTCAAGCTGTAATTGCTTGGATTCCAAAATATCACGTATCCAGTGATATCTTACATCGATGTGCTTCGACCTCGAGTGAAAACTCGAATTCTTGCTCAAGTGGATAGCACTCTGGCTATCGCAATGCAAGATGTACTTCTGTTGTTCATGCCCTAACTCATGCAAGAGTCGTTTCATCCATAGCATTTCTTTGCAAGCTTCTGTTATTGCAATGAACTCTGCTTCTGTGGTAGACAAAGCAACACACTTTTGTAGCTTCGACTGCCACGATACCGCTCCCCCTGAAAATGTAATCAAGAATCCAGAAGTAGATTTCCTAGAATCAATATCTCCATCCATATCTGCATCTGTGTAGCCAATCAGTTCAGGTCTTCTACTCCCAAAGCATAAACTAATCTTGGAAGTTCCTCTGAGATATCTTAAAATCCACTTTACAGCATTCCAATGCTCTTTTCCTGGTTTAGCCAAGAATCTGCTAACAACGCCAACTGCGTGTGTTATGTCTGGTCGTGTGCACACCATTGCATACATTAAGCTTCCAACAGCTGAGGCATATGGCACCTTATGCATCTCCTCCTTTTCAATTTCACCTGTAGGACTTTGCTTTGAGCTAAGCATAAAGTGACTAGCCAGTGGAGTAGCAACTGGTTTTGCTTTCTCCATGTGAAACCGCTCCAACACCTTCTCGATATATTTTTCTTGTGATAACCACAGCTTTTGTTCCTTCCGATCACGACGGATGGACATACCAAGAATATGCTTTGCGGGTCCCAAGTCTTTCATAGCAAAAGACTTATTTATTTCTTTCTTCAACTTGCTGATCTTGTCACTATTTTGTCCTACGATCAACATATCGTCAACACACAAAAGTAGTATGATGAACTCACCATCAACAAATCTCTTCACAAAGACATAATGATCAGAAGTAGTCCTTCGGTATCCATGCTCAATCATGAAGGAATCAAACTTCTTGTACCATTAACGCAGTGCCTGCTTAAGTCCATATAAACTCTTCTTCAGCTGACATACTAAATCTTCTTTGCCATTGACTTTGAATCCCTCTGGCTGCTCCATGTAAATTTCTTCTTCTAAATCGCCATGAAGAAATGCAGTCTTCACATCTAGCTGCTCCACATCTATATTCAAACTTGCAGCCAAACCAAGCACTACCCGAATTGATGACATCTTTACCACAGGTGAAAAAATCTCTTCAAAGTCAATGCCTTTCTTCTGACTGAAGCCTTTCACGACTAGTCTCGCCTTATACCTGGGTCGTGAGCTATTCTCCTCAGTCTTCAACTTGTACACCGATTTGTTTTTGAGTGCTCTTTTACCTTTCGATAACTCTACCAACTCATAAGTCTGGTTCTCATGCAAGGATTGCATTTCTTCTTGCATGGCTTTTAACCACTCCCCCTTGTGGTCATCTATCATAGCTTCTTCATAAGACTCTGGTTCTCCCCCATCAATGAGTAGCACATATTCCATTGCAGGATATTTAGTTTGTGGTTTAGGCATCTTGACCGACCTTCTTAACTGGGGCTCTTGAATATCTTGTTCTTCGTCCTCATAGACTTCAGTCATATCACCATCGGTACCACCGTTCCTGTTACCATCAGCTGCTTCTTCAGTTGGATTGTTATCAATTGGAGGTTCATTTTCTGCATCTCCAACATCTTCTATTGCATCTCCCCCGTAATGCTCTAGAAGAGGAACTGGATCCAAGTTGATTGGATGTTCTCCAGAACTAACAGGCTTAGCACCCTTCTGAATATCTTCAATGTTTTGGTCTTAAAAGAAGACAACATCTCTGCTTCTAATAATCTTTTTCTCGCTAGGATCCCATAACCTGTACCCGAATTCTTCATTTCCATATCCCAAGAAGATGCATTCCTTCAACTTGGAGTCGAGTTTTGATCTCTCATCTTTTGGAATATGAACAAACGCTCTACAACCAAACACCTTCAAATGGTTGTAGGATACATCTTTACCTGTCCAAAACTTGTTTGGAACATCACAATTCAACGGAGCTGAAGGGGATAAGTTGATCAAATCAACTGCAGTCATCAAAGCTTCACCCCAAAAACTCTTGGGTAGCTTGGTATGAGATAACATTGTTCTCACCCTTTCAACAATAGTTCTGTTCATCCTCTCAGCCACTCCATTATGCTGAGCGTCTTCGGAACAGATCTTTCATGCCGGATTCCATTACTCACGTAGTAATGTCTGAAAGCTCCCATAAATTCTCCTCCGTTGTCAGTGCGAACACACTTTAACTTTTTACCAGTTTCTCGCTCAACACTAGCATGAAACTGTTTGAATACTACAAACACCTGGTCTTTTGTTTTGAGGGCATATGCCCAAACCTTCCTGGAGTGGTCATCAATAAAGGTAACAAAATACCTTGCACCTCCATGAGTACTAGTGGTCATTGGACCATAAACATCAGAATGCACCAAATCTAAAATATTGGGTCTTCTATATGGGGCCTTGTAGCGAAATGAAGCTATATGTTGCTTTCCAGCCAAGCAATGTGTACATGGCTTAAGAGACATTTTCGATCCTTTCACACCTGCCAATGTATCTCTTTTGGCTAGAATTTGAAGCCCCTTCTCGCTCATATATCCAAGCCGTTTATGCCATAGCTCAATCGAGGAGTCTTCTCCGAGAGCATTAACACACCCATTATTGACTTTGGCTTCTATCACATAAAGAGTGCTTACTTTCTTGCCTCGGGCTATCACCAGGGAACTTTGTGTTAGCTTCCATTTCCTATCCCCAAACACACTAGTATAGCCTTCTTCATCTAGTAGGCCTGTGGATATTAGATTGAGACGCATGTCAGGAACATGTCTCACATCTTTCAATGTTAGGCGACAACCGGTGTTTGTTTCTAGGCAAACATCTCCTTTTCCCATGATCTTGGATCTATTATCATTTCCCATCCTCACATGACCAAAATCACCGCTTGTATAGGAAGAAAAGAAATCCCTTCGTGAGGTTACATGAAATGACACACCAGAATCCACGACCCAACACGTATCTTGTGATGTCAAATTAACATGACCATCATCGCAAACAAAGATTACCTCATCTCCTTGAAAAATGGTAGCGGCTACGTTACTCGCATCACCATTTTCTTGCTGCTCTCTTTTGAGCTTCCTGCATTCTCTCTTCATGTGGCCTTTCTCGTGACAATAGTAACATTCTACGTCTCTTCTTGTCCTTGACCTTCCTCTGAACTTATCTCTTGACTTGCCCCTTGACTTGTCTCTAGTGTTGAACTTCTTGTGGATGCTTCTTCCACGATACTCTGTGACAAGCGCCTCAGACTCTGTCAGTATTCCTTGTTCCTTCCTTCTTGATTCTTCATTGAACATGCTATCTTTTACTATATCCAATGTTAGAACACCTTGTGGTGCTGAGTTACTCAATGAAACCACAAGTGTGTCCCAATTGTCTGGCAAGGAACTGAGAAGTAACAATGCTTGCAATTCATCGTCAAGCACCATCTTCATATTGGTGAGTTGATTCACTAATCCTTGAAAATTGTTCAAGTGTTCAGAAACACTCCGAGTCTCTCTATACTTGAGGTTCACCAATCGTCGAATAGTAGAGGCTTTATTCTGGGCTGTCTTTCTCTCGTACAATGTTTCTAGTTTCATCCATAACGTGTATGCAACTGTTTCTTGGCCACGTGATGAAAGACACTTTGATCTATCCATTGTCGAATTTGTCCAACAATTTTCTTGTTCATCAAATTCCAGTCATCATCAGACTTGCCGTCTGGCTTCGTCCCTTTATTTTGTAAAGGCTGGTACAGATCTTTACAGTAGAGAATGTCCTCCATTCTGGGCTTCCAAATGGAGTAGTTTGAAGAGGTTAACTTAATCATTGTTGCTGATGCCGTCGAGGTTGACTCGTCCATTGTGAATAACACAAGTTAAACTATGTAATGAACTGAAGCTTTGATACCACTTGCTGGGAAAGATACCAAATAAGAACACCTAATACAAGGCTAGCGGATAATTGATTATCCCATGATCAGACTTTTCCCACACTATGTATAATCACAATGAGACAACAAAAATATCTTCCATTATAAATTAACGGGATTACAAAAGTTGTAATAATAATCTCACCAAAAATATTAGCGGCTAAACTCTCTTTTGGATTTTTCTCTCAAAAGATCTATCTCTCACCTACAAGCAATGAGGTTCTCTCTCTCTCTCAAAACTTTCTACGTGGGTTTCTCTTCCGAATTGATTTGAAATGAAAACAAGCATGGCTTTTATAGCCAACAAAAGTAACAAATAGATGGCCATAGTTTAAGGAGAGTTTTTCTCATTCTCTCCTTCAATCCATTTCCTTCAACTTCTCCGTACCTTCCTTCTTTCTATTTACTATTTTTTTCTTTTATCATTCCTTCTTTATCTCTCCTCCTAAAGAGGAAAACCCATCAAGAACATTCAGACATTTGGAAGGAGGCGGAAAGAGGTTCATTGAAGCAGAAGAAGGAAATAGGTTCAGTGAAAACGTATGTGGGGCGTGAAATTGAAACAGAAAAGAAGATGGGTGACGTGCAGTGCTAGTCTATTGCGTATTGGGCCTTGTGTTTTAGTTTTTTTAATTACTGATCCAATGGCCCAACTTGAACTAACCCGAATGTGGTCGGGTTGGGTTGGTTCGAGTTATAAATATTTGTCCTAAAACCCAATCCAACCCAACCCGACCAATATTGGTTGGTTCTGGTGCAATTTCCCCCCAAGTCGACCCAATCTGACCCCTGCTCACCCCTACTAAGTACATGATCAATTGTTTTTTTTAGACAAAAAATTGGATCAAAATGGAAGTGTGAAATAGTAAACCAAGTGCACGTTCATACAATCTCTAAAAGAACAATTAGCATGTAAACAACTCTAATAATAGATTAAATTGAATAAAAAAATGACTGAATTAAATTTACCATTAAAATAAAAATGAGTTGAATAATTTCACTCAATTCTTTTTTAGTTCTAAGAAGTGTGTTTAGAATAATTGCAAAAAAATTCATTTAGCAGTCTCATAATTAAAGTGTTACTGATAACCCGTTTGATTTAATCATCCAATATTATATTAATATTGTTGGCCGTGGAAACCATACCCAAGAGGGGGGTGAATTGGGTTTTAGATAAAAATGAAAACTTTTGCGTTAAATCAAAAACCCTTTTTGATGTTGAAACAGAATTCGCAGCGGATAAAAGATTTTTGTCAAATTGAAGCGCTTGATAAAAATAAACGGTTTGAAACTAAAGCGCTATAAAGTAAAATGCGATAACATAAAGAGGAAAGGGAAAGAAGATGAACACCACAATATATCCTGGTTCGGCCACAGACTACCCACGTGGCCTACATCCAGTCCCCAAGGCAATACGACCAAGGGTTTTCAATCAACTCTAGTTTTTAAACAGGATCAACTAGAACCTTTACAATTCAGAGAACCCTTAACACAAATCTCAGGACATACGATCCCTTGTGTAAGAGCCTCAAACACTAGCTTTTAAACAGGCGCAGCTAGAACCTTTTACAATGAAGAGAACCCTTAACACAAATCACAGGACATACAATCCCTTGTGTAAGAGCCTCAAAAATATCCCAAGAGATATACCCTCTCTTGTAAGAATAGTAATCAAAAGAAGGTTTGAGTCAATCCGACTCATACCAATATAAAGCACTCTAATTAGTGCAGATAAAAACAAATTGAAGCACAAGATACAAGAACACCTATATGGTGTGTAGAACTCTCAAAATAATATGGTCAAGTGATAGTATAAGAGGAGTAGTATAGAAAAATGATTTTCAGAGTTTTAGCACAGAGAGATATAGTAGAGTTGTATATTGGTGCTTATGATGGCTGCCTAACTTTTCTTTTATAAGTGAGAAGTGATGGTCTAAAGAAAATAGGTCAAGCCTCTTTAAAATTCATTTATGTCGCGTCATAATCGATTATTGCAAAGGTATAATCGATTATTTAAAGTAATTTCAGGAAGCGCACATTTAGACAGAATAGGCATAATCGATTATACAAATCGATTATGAGTCCACTAACTTTCACATAAAAGGCATAATCGATTACATAATCGATTAAGAGTTTTCTGTTTGAATCTCGTTGAAAGACAGTAAGTATATAATCGATTATACAAAAGTCATAATCGATTATTCTAATTCAAATTCAAAACTTAACGGCTTTAATTAAAATCAATACTCATTAAACTCATTTAAAGCCTTTTAATTCATATCATAATCGATTATTGGTTTCCCATAATCGATTATGGCTCGAAGCACATTTGAATTTGAAAATCTTAACAATTAATATTAATCTTAACAATTAATATTCTGATTACTCATTAAGCACAATTAATTGTCAGATATGAAACATGTTTAAAATGTTTTTGGCACATGTTAAAAGTGTGTGTGTGGGACCAATATTGAATTGAGAACTCTACTTACCATTTACACACTTTTTCTAAAACAAGCAATACACTTAATGAAATTCTCATTTTGCCCCTTGTGCTTGCTTGATCTTCTGAATACTCTTTTCTTCTATTTGCAATCTAGTCCTTCTTGGATTTTAGCTTTTCAAGCTCTTGACTTCACAACTTTGCTTATTCCAACTTGAACTTTTCTATTTCATAGTTTTCTCATGAATCGCATTAGTTTAAGGTATAGAAAATAATAATATTGTTTCACATTTAATTTCATAACAAAGCCATATATAATAATTCATAAGACATATTTTAAGATAATATCATATTTAATATTTCTTATGTCTTTGGGCATATAATAATAATTCCAAGTATGTTTCTATGCCAAATTATTATATTGCCAATCACAAACATATATATAATCAAATATCACATGTGTATTCACTCAATATTTTATTAAACATAATTATTTAACACATGTATATTTAATTAATATAATATTCATTAAGCACATAATCATTCATTGAGAACCCAATCAAATAGTTGCATGGCATTTATATATATTAAGTCCAATATTCTTTTTATTGAATTAATACCATGATACTCTAGTTGTCAACATCAAAGTCTATATCATATTGATTGGTTAATGTTTTCCCCCTTAGTACTATATTTGCCATCATCAAAACCTGTATGACAATATGATTCACATTCTCCCCCTTTTTTATGGTGACAAATACCTATAGCAAATGTATAAAGATATTCTCTCCTTTTAGTCTTTCTCCCCCTATGTATGACATAGTTGGTACATTGCAATATTTCTCTCCAAATATTATTTGCTGTTTTCTAAGGATATTTGCTATTTTTCTCCCACTATTTGACAACAGCAAAAAGGATTTAAATCTCCCCCTAAAACTGTGCATTTAAATTAAAGGTTTCTCCCCCTCAAGATTTGACTTTATTGACTATGAGAACCTTTTAAAAAAAATTAGCAAGTAATGCACAAGGGAATACCATCATCTAATTGTATTTCATATTTCAGGAATATCTATTTAGATGTTAAGAGATCAGAGATAGATTAATTTTTATTAACTCCTGCTCCTTCATATTTTAATTAAATTCAAGATTAAAATTTTTAAAGATAATTTGAATTTTGAATTTTCAAATCTTGGATTAATTTGGCAAGAGATACTCAAATATAAAAAGATGCCAAATTCATTAATCACAAACTTAATAAATATCAATTTAGATACTTGTGGTATAATTAAAACTTTCCATAAAATTAGATTTTTGAATTTCAAAAAAATCATCCAGATTTCAAAATTAATGAGATTTTTGAAATTAATCATGAAAGATTTGATTTGAAATCTTCAATAATTTTGGCAAGAAGATATATTCCAATAAAAGATATGCCAAACTCATTTAAGATATTTCTTTAGTAACCACAATTTCAATGAATTTTCATTTATATATTTGTGGTGTAATAAAATATTTCCATACATCTAAGAAATTTTTAATTCAAAATAATTTTCAAATCAATTCTTAAAGAATTTTCGAATCACATATTGTAAAGGATTTACAACAATCATAATGATCTTCAATTTGAAAATATGATTTATTAAATCATGACAAGAAATTAATTTCCATTAAAACATGATCATGAATTAATTACTAATTGTGTATTAAAATAAATTTCCAAACCGATTTTGATTTTGTAATAGAATGAGGAGATAATGATTTTTGAATATCAAAATTATATCACCATAATTCAAAATTTCGAAAATCACAATAAAATATTTGATTATTTGAATTTTGAATTTAAAACTAGTATCATCAAAAAAAATTTGTTGATCATTAAATTTCAAAATTAATCCTCAATAGATTTTTAAATCAATCAACATCAATGACTTATTACCACAATCTTAATGATTTTAAATTGTAAAAAAAATGTGGTATATTAATTCATGGCAAGAAATTAATTTTCCAATAAAATGCAATCATGAATTAATTACTAATTGAATATTGAAATAATTTTCAATCAGATTTTAATTTATAGACGAATGAAGAAATAGTTATTTTGAGTTTCAAAATATATTTTCATAAATTAAAATTTCGAAAATAATAAAAGATATTTTGATTTTTGAATTTAAAATCTCAAAAATTTATTTCTCTTTATTATGATATTCAAAAGATATTATAATAATTTATTCATCATTTAAATTTCAAAAATTGATCCTCAATAAATATTACAATCAATCAAGTATTTATTGCCACAATCTTGATGATTTTCAATTTGAAAATATGTGGTCAATTAATTCATGACTAGAAAATAAATTTTCAAATCATCCTTAATGAATATAGAATAATCACCATAAAAGTTTTTCACCATAAATTTTCGAAAATATCCAAAAACAATTTGAATTTTGAATTTGAAATTTGAAATCTTCATTAAAGAGAAATATCATCAGAATTTATGTTGATCATCTTAATTTCAAAATCAATCATCAATAATTTTCAAATCAATCAACATAAAGGATTTATCACTCCAATCTTAATGGTTTTCCAATTAGAAAAAGATGTGGTCAAATAATTCATGACTAGAAAATAAATTTTCAATAAATTATGATCATGAATTAAATCATTATTTAATTTCAAATCAGATTTTGAAAGAAAATAGTAAAGATATAATTTTCAAAATATTTATGTGTCATAAAGGAAATTAATGTGAAGTCAAATTTGAATTTGATATCTTGAAAATGATTATAAAATTAAATAAGATATCATATCAAAAAGAAACATTTATTAGCAACTTGATTTTTGATTTTAAAGCAAAACATTTTCAAAAAGCCAAAATCGTAGCATAATCGATTACGCTAATCGATTATGTTCCTACTGTTTTCTGCGAATTTTATAGCATTGTCCTATAATCGATTATCTTAATCGATTACAATATTTCTGACTTTCTTCCTAGTTCTCCCGAGGAACCATAATCGATTATATAATCGATTATCCAGTTCGTTTTTCAATTTTTATAACAAGGAAAATTTATAACTTATTCAAATTAATATTGCCATGCTTCAAATAATAATCAATTAACATACAAGCATAAACATGGCATCCAGCACAAATTTCATAATCAAGCAGTCATACAAGTATATGCATGACATTTATCACAAAGTTCATACACCAACTTGAAAAGAAATTTCACGAACAAGTAATCATGTTCAAGTTGGGATTATTGCATGGAACATATCTTGATTTCATGTAGACATTTTTATCAGCATACCTCCAATTAACAAATTTCACTTTTGAACATGTATTGAAGGTAGGGAATAAAGTTACCTCTTTGCTAGAATTCACAAGATTATTCTTTATTACCCAATTTTGCTTAATCTTGGATCCAGCTCTTACATAGGGATGTAAATGGGGCGGGGTGGGTATGGGTAGTAGCCCCCCACTACCCGCCCCATTGGATGGATTTCATACCCGTCCCCGCCCCATATCCATGTGGGTATCCATCTTGCGGATTTTTAATAAATTTATCGATATATGCGGGTATCCATGGATATCCATGGATATTCAAACACCTCACAAAATTATTGAATATTAGACTATATTTTTTATTCAAACACCCCTATCTTGACATCATTCACACATAAACATTAATCCCCAAGCATTAATCCAGAAGCAATAATCCATAAGCATTAATTCATAACACAATAATTGAACAAAATCAACAATACGTAACACAGTGATCCATGTGGTTTGGGTGTTGTGACTGTCAAATTTAAGAAACAAAATAAGGATAGTAAAAAAAAAAATAGGGCATTTGATTTATATATGTAAAGGTACTTTAGTAATTTCATTTTAGCGGGTACCCGCGGGTATGGATACTACAATATCCGCCCCCGCCCCATTAATAAGCGGATAGAGAAAACATCCATTTAATTTATCCACGGATACCCATTAAGGTATCCATTTTCTACCCTTTGCGGATATTATCCGCGGATATCCGCAGGTGCGGGTAAAATTTACATCCCTACTCTTACATTGTCTACCTTGTTTGAGTTGCTTACCAAGATAACTTTGCTTCTTTTGGTAGTAATTGCATTTTTGGATTTACGAAGCATCGTTCTTGATGTCAATTCCTTTTCCAAGATAACTGGTTTCTCAACTTTGAACTTTTCCTGTAAATTTGAAACACTAGAGAAACCTTTTGGTACCCATTTCATTTTGGGTCTTTGTGGGTTAGTGGACATGCAATTTTTGCCTTTAGGCACCCAAGGAATTTTATTTCTCATAAGATGGTTTTTCCTATAATTGCACATATGAGAAATATGTCCTAACTTTCCACAGTAATTACATGTTACATCCCTTTTATTTTTCATCAAACAATTTTCATATGAAGGTTGTATACATGTAGAACTTTTTATTCCATCAATTTCATGAAATAATTCCTCGACTTGATTATCAATAAATATGCAACTTTTATAATATGAAGAGGATTCGAAATTCACAATACTTTTTTCATTATAACAAGTATATTCATTTTTCAGTTTTTCTAAATCACTTTCAATAGATGCAATATTTTTCAAGTAAATCAAGCTCTTATTTTCTAAACTCATCAATTCATCATATAAATTATTGTATGTGTGTGACCATTCATCTTTCAAAGGATTGAGTTTAGAATCTATTACCTCCAAGTTTCTCTGAGTTGCTTGGAGAGTAGTTTCAATTTTCTTGACCAATAGCTTTTTGCTTTCGTGGTCCTTTTTCTTGGCATGCTCTTGAGGATGTCTTTCCTCCATTGAAACTTGCCCTTTCTTGTTATTGCTTTCAATCTCAAAGGTGTTAGTGACAAGGTAATTAAAATCAAGCACATTCAAAATAGCCTTGACATAATCACAATCTTTAATTTTATCATAAGCATCATCGCACAAACAATTCCGAAGAATTTGCATAGCTTTGAGATTCAAGCAAAAACAATTTTTATCAAACTCAGTCTGATGTTCTTTGGGTTTGAGAATGAGTCCATGAACTCCAATATCCTATAAGTCGACATCAATTGACTGTATAAAAATTTCAATTCTCATTTTCCAATAAATGTAATTCTCACCATCAAAGAATGGTGGTTTGTCAATTTCAAAACCATACATTTTGGAAAACTCAAAAAAAGGTTGCCAAAGGATCTTAACTCTAAGCTGTTAAGCTACTAACCAGAGCCGAAGCTCTGATACCACTTATTGGCCGTGACAACCATACCCAAGAGGGGGGTGAATTGGGTTTTAGATAAAAATGAAAACTTTTACGTTAAATCAAAAACCCTTTTTGATGTTAAAACAGAATGCGCAGCGGATAAAAGATTTTTGTCAAATTGAAGCGCTTGATAAAAATAAACGGTTTGAAACTAAAGCGCTATAAAGTAAAATGCGATAACATAAAGAGGAAAGGGAAAGAAGATGAACACCACAATGTATCCTAGTTCGGCCACAGACTACCCACGTGGCCTACATCCAGTCCCCAAGGCAATATGACCAAGGGTTTTCAATCAACTCTAGTTTTTAAACAGGATCAACTAGAACCTTTACAATTCAAAGAACCCTTAACACAAATCTCAGGACATACGATCCCTTGTGTAAGAGCCTCAAACACTAGCTTTTAAACAGGCGCAGCTAGAACCTTTTACAATGAAGAGAACCCTTAACACAAATCACAGGACATACAATCCCTTGTGTAAGAGCCTCAAAAATATCCCAAGAGATATACCCTCTCTTGTAAGAATAGTAATCAAAAGAAGGTTTGAGTCAATCCGACTCTTACCAATATAAAGCACTCTAATTAGTGCAGATAAAAACAAATTGAAGCACAAGATACAAGAACACCTATATGGTGTGTAGAACTCTCAAAATAATGTGGTCAAGTGATAGTATAAGAGGAGTAGTATAGAAAAATGATTTTCAGAGTTTTAGCACAGAGAGATATAGTAGAGTTGTATATTGGTGCTTATGATGGCTGCCTAACTTTTCTTTTATAAGTGAGAAGTGATGGTCTAAATAAAATAGGTCAAGCCTCTTTAAAATTCATTTCTGTCGCGTCATAATCGATTATTGCAAAGGCATAATCGATTATTTAAAGTATTTTCAGGAAGCGCACATTTGGACAGAATAGGCATAATCGATTATACAAATCGATTATGAGTCCACTGACTTTCACATAAAAGGCATAATCGATTACATAATCGATTAAGAGTTTTCTGTTTGAATCTCGTTGAAAGACAGTAAGTATATAATCGATTATACAAAAGTCATAATCGATTATTCTAATTCTAATTCAAAACTTAACGGCTTTAATTAAAATCAATACTCATTAAACTCATTTAAAGCCTTTTAATTCATATCATAATCGATTATTGGTTTCCTATAATCGATTATGGCTCGAAGCACATTTGAATTTGAAAATCTTAACAATTAATATTAATCTTAACAATTAATATTCTGATTACTCATTAAGCACAATTAATTGTCAGATATGAAACATGTTTAAAATGTTTTTGGCACATGTTAAAAGTGTGTGTGTGGGACCAATATTGAATTGAGAACTCTACTTACCATTTACACACTTTTTCTAAAACAAGCAATATACTTAATGAAATTCCCATTTTGCCCCTTGTGCTTGCTTGATCTTCTGAATACTCTTTTCTTCTATTTGCAATCTAGTCCTTCTTGGATTTTAGCTTTTCAAGCTCTTGACTTCACAGCTTTGCTTATTCCAACTTGAACTTTTCTATTTCATAGTTTTCTCATGAATCGCATTAGTTTAAGGTATAGAAAATAATAATATTATTTCACATTTAATTTCGTAACAAAGCCATATATAATAATTCATAAGACATATTTTAAGATAATATCATATTTAATATTTCTTATGTCTTTGGGCATATAATAATAATTCCAAGTATGTTTCTATGCCAAATTATTATATTGCCAATCACAAACATATATATAATCAAATATCACATGTATATTCACTCAATATTATATTAAACATAATTATTTAACACATGTATATTTAATTAATATAATATTCATTAAGCACATAATCATTCATTGAGAACCCAATCAAATAGTCGCATGGCATTTATATATATTAAGTCCAATATTCTTTTTATTGAATTAATACCATGATACTCTATTTGTCAACATCAAAGTCTATATCATATTGATTGGTTCATGTTTTCCCCCTTAGTACTATATTTGTCAACATCAAAACCTATATGACTATATGATTCACAAATATATCCAATGATGCAAAATGATAGTTTACGGGTGAATTATTTATTTACTTATCCACCCTAGACGTCACCTATATCCAATGCATTGTTTTATTATATAGTCATATAGTCATAAAAATAAAATAAAAGTGGTACCTCCCTATTGCAACGAGAATCGGTTATTACCAGGCCCGTGACGTGCTGGCCCGATGCGGGTTTAGGCTTTATTGGGGCCGGGCGAAAAAGGCCCTATTTCAATTCGGCCTAGAAAAAGGTGCCCAAGCCCGGCTCTATGCGGACCGCGGGCTTGTTAGTGCCGGCCCAATTCTATGTTCAAAATTGTATATTTTTTTTTAATGTCATCTATTATTGTCTCATTTTTTTATAAATTATTTTTTTATGTGAATGTACTAACTAAAATTGTAATTTTTATATGCTTTCACATATATTTAGAGTTTAAAGGAATGCAACAAGATTTAATTTTACTTTGATTTAATTTACTGTTATATGTAACCCATACGACACTAATTATATGAAATGTGTGCGTTTCATGTGAAATTAAATCTTATGAGATGCATGATGCCCCCACACGCATGTCTGGGCAGGGCTTCAACAAAGTCAAAAAGGCAAGGATCTGAAAAAGTAAAAGCATGATTTTTTTATTTTTTTTTTGACAAATGTAAAAGCATGATTGTAGCAGCTGAAAGATTATTATTATAGCCACCGAGGAAATACATCATTATAGTTCACACGTAAGAAATGCATTTCATATGATTAAATTTTTTGTGAAAATAAAAAAATACAAATTAAAATATATTAAATTAAATGGGATTAATCCAGGTTCCATCAGGCCGGTCCAAAAAAGTCCGGGTTAATTCGAGCTTAAACTTTACAACTCAAATTTTATGATTTATCGAACTTATTTGGACTAACCCGATTGGGTCACCCTATTTTGCCAGCTCTAATTATCTAGATGTGTTGAAAAATTAAGTGTAAAAGTCATCAATGTATTAAAAAAAAAAAAAAACCCATTCATCTAAAAAAGTAATTGAATTAAAATAAAATAAAAACAATTCTGCCATAAACTAATTCGGAGTCAAGTCAACAAAATCCAACAGATCAGAAAAAAATAGTATAAAATAGAGCGACCACTTTACATTTGGTTATTTTATATGGGCATCAATCAACTGGCGTGACTCGTGTCGTGAGAGAAATATCACGGAAATCATAATCCAATTTGTTTATAGCATTAATTAACGAATCACCAGCTCTTTCCGCACAAAATTGAAAATTGATATGATTATGTCTTAATGACAGGCGACACATACCCACTCTTTTCTTCTTGAGGAGAGAGCGAAGGACCGCGCGCCGAAGGTTCCCATCCGTTCAATTTTTTCAACTTAAATTGCATATAATAATATGCAACCTTGCTATATATGCTCCATTCTTCTTCTATGCAAATTCTAAACCCACAAGTCCAAGTAGAAAAGCGTGTTGTTTCTTGCACCCCAAACCCGTAGCTAATCAGGGAAATGTCTTCCTCTACAAAAAAATACGATGTTTTTATTAACTTCAGAGGGGTGGACACCAGGATCAATTTCACTAGTCATCTTTATTCTGCACTCTGTCGGGACAACATTAAAACATACATAGATGATGACCTCGACAAAGGAGATGAGGTGTGGCCAGCACTGTGCCAAGCAATCGAGAACTCACACAAATGGCCATTGTCGTTTTCTCAAAAGATTATGCTTCCTCAAAATGGTGCTTAGAAGAGCTCGTCAAAATACTGGAATGCAGAAAAAAGAAGAGCCATAGACAGGTGATTATACCTGTGTTCTATGAAGTGGATCCATCACACGTACGACATCAAACTGGGAGTTACGAGGAAGCATTTGCAAAACATGATCGACTTTTGGGTGGCGAAGACAATTAGGACAAGCGAGAGAAAGTCTCTAAGTGGAAAGATGCACTCACAGAAGCCGCCAATGTCTCTGGATGACATTGTTGTAGCCGCGACTATAAGTAAGTATTATCTCTTTCTTTAAAAAGGTCTCTAGCAAGGATTCAAGAAATAGAAATTAGAACTCACAATTTTACAATTTTTAATGTATTGAATATAACACTTTTCAATAAAGTTTTTTTAAATTTGATTTTTAAACTAGTATCTTTAGGGCATTGGTTAACACTCTCATTTTTTAAAATTCATATCTTTTAATTATAAGGTATTATTCTTGAGCAAATAAATGTTTATTCAATCTTTAGAACATTTAGTGGATTGAGTATATATATATTTAAAAAATTAAGGTTAAATACACGCTTACTTATTTAGTTTAAAAACAAATTGACATTAGAGGATGTTCATTGTTAGTGTAATTGTTTTACATTATTAATTAATTATCTCCACCTCATGTGTAATTTTGACTATAATTATTACAAGAGTCAACTGTTTGTGAGAGTTTAATTTGATATTAGTATAAAGTTTTATCAAAGTATAATTATATTTATATTCTATTATACGGGGTCGAAAATCTTATGTGAATATACTTAAACTCATAGTAAGTGTCATCCCCAAGATCGATGTGTTAATTTTTTTTTTCCCCAGAATTTGTATTTAATTTAATTGTTATATAGATATAGATTATCATGTTATATGAAGGATTATCATAATTAATTTAAATGTATTCAAATTTGATTTTATTTCATTTGAATTTTATTGAAATGATGATTATATTTAAAATTAGATCATTGGGGCTTTCTTTTTTAATTTTCAAATTAAAAACAAATTTTAAAAATTTTGTATTTTTTTCATTATCATCAATCATCATTTTATCCTGTGCCGGGCACGGGTGCACATACTAGTTATCTTATATGTGACTGTTTAAGGTAGTTATTATAATGATACAACAATTTATTATGACATTGCAAAAAATCTTAACATTGATAGTGCAGAACAATTAAATCTATTTTAAATTTTTTATTGTAACGACCCCTTGGCGCTACACCTCAACTCAATGAGGAAAACTTAAATAATAAAATAAATAATATTGGTTGCTTTAGAAAAATAATTTATATAATTATGTTTCGAAAATGCGGGTCTAAAATTTTTTTTTACGGTACTAATATTTACAAACGTCAAGGCAAGAAAAAGAAAATCATAATATATACATCACAGTATAAACCTCCACAAAATCATTAAAAGATTTTTCTCGCCAAGGCGTACAAGTTTTCAAATAGCCATAACAAACCATGATAAATACTTAGAAAAGACTACAAAACCCTTACACCAAAAAGACGACTTCACAGTTGGTTAAACCTAGAGATGTCTATTGGGAAATTCTTCAACGTCATCCCCATCATCAGATACCTCGAAAACAAGGCGTCGATGCTCACTCCCGTGAATGGTACGAGAGAAAAAGGGGGTCTTGCCCACAACAACTCACACACCATCATTGTTAGCATCATAACCTTCAATTCTCAGGGTCTCGTGGTGATCCAGGCTACCGTTGAGACAAACTGTACACATATCCACAAATACCATAAGGCATTCCACATGTACATAGCAAGGGTGAGATATTCATAATAGGAGTTTATCACGATAGCCACATACGCAACACACCAAACAATACACATACCCACAATGATATATAACAACATAATAAATAAAAATAAAAAACTCAACAATAATATAATCCACTCAAGGGATTTCCATTCCAACAATCAATATGATTTTCAAAAGATGCATGATACTTCAAATATCATTATCTATTTCTTAATCTCCAGAGATCCTAACTTCCCTTCGTCGAGCAGTATAGGCCGCAATATCCCTATAACACAATTGTTCTCATGAGGTCGGCCTCTCAATTTAGGTCCGAGCTCCAATTGTTCAAGGTTATCATGTTAAAACCTAAATAATATTGAGTAGTCCCTGATTGAGTACATCCACGTTTGGCAGTCGTTATGTCCACGGCTCTAGGTTGCGAGGCCCCAGCCTTTTGTGGCTCACAAACCTAGATGTCCTTATAGACCCACTTTGGTCTTGACTTCCCCAATTTGTCAATCCTCACAGGATTGTAGCTCGAAAACTAAGCCACGTCTGCCATCTTACGCATGTAAAATAGTTAGTTTGTTGTTTTCTTTTTCGTTCGTTCTTTCTTGCCGAGGCTCAAAGCACACGACTAAAGGCATAAAGCCCAATCATTCTCAACACAGGACACGCAGTCCGAGTGTTCAATCATGATACACTAGGCCGATGCACTAGTCCTAGGTTCGCAGATATGGGACACATAGTCCACCATATTCAATATGGGAAGTCCACCATATATAACACGGATTAAAATCCACGTGTTTCCTCATAGAACACTAGAACGACCCGACGTCTCGGCCTCTAGGTTCTCTTACCTTTTCCGTTTTCAACACGATTTTCGTTCTGTGAAAACAAATACCAAACAAAACTCTGAAACTTATCAAAGTTTATAGGGAATATTTTCGTTGATTTAAAACCTTTTACAAAAAATCTTTTCCGTTGAAATTCATTTCTAAAACGTTAAATCGTAAAAAAATTCATTTTTCTCCAATCTTTTGGCTTAAAGAAATGATTTACCCAATTTCTACCACAATGACAAATTTTCTAAACTTAACGAGAATGTCCTTATATCACATTATTTTAAAAATCTTCCGCTTACAGAATTAAATCCTTTAAATTTTATGATTAAGCCTTTTAGTGGCTTAATCATTATTATCAAGCTACGGCTGGTGCCATGCTCTCAACCAGTACAGTCACATCAAACAGAAATTAATATATGCATATAGACAATCCTAACACACCATATAGCTACGCAATTTAACAAATCATACACTAGCATCACATGAGAAAATACCACATAATGATAACAATTCATGTACACACAACAACCAACTATAAGTATATGACTACCAAACTCATGAGGAAGCTCCTCTTATCTCTTGAAGCAAGTATTTTTCTTTAACTTAGTTCCTTCCAATCCTTTCCTTTTCACTACACAAGATCACACCACAAGCTAGCAATCAACCTTCAACAACAACCAAAATAAGCTAGTTAAAACAATTAAAATCTTAAGGTACCCATTAGGTAACTCACAACCAAGAATTGATTTGGTATCTAGGAAATTTGTTCATTCTAATATTGGACAGACATGATGACAAGGTCATATCTAGACTAGGAAAAGTATCACAAGTCCAAAAATAATGAGAGAAGATTACTAGCTAGAGGCAAGAGAGATTACCCCTTTGTTGATGAGAAATGATGAAAAAAGTGAGGGTAGAAAATATCCATTTTGAAAATCAACTCCGAATGAGTTTTTGTGTGAAATAATGTGTCTAGATGGCCTAGGGGAGTATGGATATGTGGTTGGAAATGTTGAAACAAAGATTGGATCATGCTCTAATGAGCTTGACCGAAAATGGCTTATAAGAACTCATTTTGAAAACTTACTCCAAATGGATTTTTTTGTGTGAAATAGGAAGGGTCTAGGTCATGTAGGTGAGTAGGGATATGCTCTTGGAAAACCAAAACAAAGGTTGGAGCTCAAAATGATAGCCATGGCCGAATTTTCCATGAAAAAGAAACTTGAATAACTCATCATGAATGGAATGATTTAGTGCATAAGTGAGACACCCCTTCTAGGGTCATCACATAGTTACCCAAAAGCGGAAAATAAAATTATTAATCGCTGGTTAATTTCGGAAAATAAACTTTAAGTCCACGGAAATGGCGATAAATTTTTTTTTAAAAAAAAACATCCATAACATAAACAAACATATCTATACATATATGCATCATCAGTTAAATACATACTACATCACTAATAGGAGATTACAAAAGAGCCCTCATAAGTATAGGCTATTCTCCATAAAACTAAGTCAGAAAAATACAGACATATACATATAACGTAACGAGTAGTCTAGAACCATACAAAAACTCATGGCTCTCAGTAGCCAGATCAAAAACTGACAAGACTCGCTACTCCAAAACTATACCTATAGCTGGTCAAGCTAATGAAAACCATTGGGGAGATCATGATGATCTCCCCCACCTCCAGCAAGTGTATCTGGTGAAGATACCTCTGCTCCCACTTCCTCGTCGGAAGAGTCATCATCATCAATGGCAGGAGGGTGAAACTCAGGATCATCCTCAAAGTACTCATCGGGGTCCTCCTCGATCTCAAGATCCTCTGCCACCTTGACAGGAGGTACTGCTGGTGCTGCTATCTGAAGAGGCTGAGGCTGAATCGGCTGAGGTGGAAAGACAAGTAACCTGTGCTCAACCAAGAACTATAGGTAAAGCCAAACTGGAGGTAGAGATACCTCGACAGTCTCCACGACATGTGTCCTCCGCTCTGGTCTCGCAGCTACTGTGCCGGCGACCTCTCGACTAGGGCCAAAATACGTGGCGCTTAGTGCTCCCGAGTTAATCTCCCAAGCGCCAGCATGGTGTGCGTGATCAAACACAGCCTCGAATGTGCCAGAGGCAAATCTGGGTCCATCTAATCTCAGATGTAAATATATATGTACAAGTAGAGAAACGACAAATAAAACATGCAAGAGTGAGAAACCAATATATGGATTTAACTCGACAACTACATGCACGACACAACAGAGGACACATACACATATACATGTTATATCAACATAAGTATTCATATCAAAGCTAATAGTTTATCAATGGGTTTCACACCCCAAACGTCAACATTTAAAAAACTATGCATGAACACTTCAAACACATCGTCTAACTTCGCACTTAATCTCATGAGATATGCCAACTGTAGTGAGTTGATCAAGCTCGATTGCCATACAAGGAAAAAAGGCACGCAGCTATAGGCACACAGCCAAAACCCATTGCACACTGTCCAAACCCAAGGCACAGTGATAAAATCGTAAATGGGGTTTCATTGTCCAACCCGGGCACAATGAAGAAAATCGTAGAATGAGATACCTGACTCCGCAACGTACTCACATATAAACCGTGGGCACGTCTGCCAAATGCATGCAAAAACACTTTGTTCTTGACATTTTTCTTTGTGTTCAATCTCTCATTGCCGAAGCTCAAAATGGCTTACGACTAATCACAGTTTTAAACATCTTTAAAACTTTCATTAATAACACAGGACCTCAAAGTCCGAGTGCTTAATCACGACACCCCTAGACCGATGCACCAGCCATAGGTTCGTGGTAATAGAAAACATCTTAAATGTTTTTAACACAGTAGACACCAAGTCTACAGGACCTCAAAGTCCAAAGGACACCAAGTCCATAACACAACACGAACCTTAGTACCCCGACGTCTCGGTTACAAAGTTCAAAACCACTTTTAACACAGTTGAGTTCAACTATATTTCGGAAAATCATTTCAAATGGGAAATAAAATCATCAGTTAAAATTTTAACTTTTAGAAAAGATGGTCACTCGAGGCTCAAAGTTTTTTCAAACACGTACTGCCGCTTTAGAATTTCTTGCCGTCGGTATTTTTCCAAATTGCCATCAATTAGCATTTTAAAAGTCATTTACGCCAAATGTTAGCTTTTTCCACTTAAATAATTTTCTAAAATCATAATTAAGTTATTTTCGAAAATTAATTTCATAAAATAACTTTTTATAATATTCCGGAATTTCTTATATTAATTTCATAAAATAACTTTTTATAATATTCCGGAATTTCTTACGTAAAAATTAGTAGTACAAAAATAATTTCACGGTTACGTCCTCATTGTTACTCATAGTTCACTCTTACACCGATAAATCATTAAAATAATGATATTTTCCAATATTCCTTATTTTTCCCAAATAAAATTTTCCATTAATATTATATATTCCAATATTTTACCGTTAAAACATTGAATATAATTTACAAAGCTTTTCAAGCTTTTATCTGATTAATTGATTGGGCACCGACCACTGTCAGGCTTCTCAAACAACAATCTACAACAATATCACAGTAATATTCTCTGGCAGATCATGCATCACAGCATTATAATAAATAACCGCAGATAACCAATCATACGCAGATAAAGCATCATAGATAAAATAACACAACTTAAACAACTTAAATACACCAACAAATAAATAATTACAGACAACAACAATTGGCACGTAGCTGTCGAATAAATCCCTCAGGGAATCTCCTCTTACATCTCAAAGATTTCTCAGTGGCTTAATACGTAATTTGTCAGAAATCCGAGTTCACGTACACAACGAACTTACTCAACCTTCAACCATTATAATCAAACAATTACTAATCAAACAATCAAAACACCTATGCACCACACACACATTTTCACGGCCTCAACAATTTTTTGTGGCTAAAATTTCTAAAATTGTCTAAGTCATTGGATTAATGATCCCAAGTACTTAAGACAATGGATTAGTGATTAATCAACAAAGTTTAAATCAAAAACTTCTAAACCTCCAAAACCCTAGATTCGGCCTTGAGGAGTAAATGGAGTTAGAGGTTTTTGTTTGATGAACTAACTTGGATTCAACATGAGTACATACTAAAAGGATAGTATATAAGATCATGTGTATAGAAAATGAACAAAATCTTCCTCCCACCAACCACATAGGGTTCAGCCTCATCAATAAATGTGGGGAGGAAATTTTGGTTTTCAACATACTCTCGGATTATGATAGAAGTGATGATAATAGGAACATAGAAATTGGTTTCACATTTTTAGGATTTTTCTATGATTTTCTATGATTTATCAAAGTTAAGAACAACTAAGATGAACATCATGAAATAAGCTTTAAAACAAAAAATGAATTGAAGGAACAATAGCTTAAAGATGATGAGGAACATGAATCACCTCTTGGAAATGAAGAAATGTGCAAGAATCACCAAGCTCCTTCACAAATCAACAATGGAAGCTTAAGAGAGAAAAGAAGAATGGAGAAGATGATGGAAATTGCAAGAATGAACTAGAGTCTTCAAGTGGCCTCTAGAATTTATGAGCGAGGAGGAAAAGGCCTTGGGCTTGCAATGGGCTTGAAGGAGTCCAAATCCATTTACTAAGTTTTCAACATAAAAATGCCTGAGTCTTAACACTTGACATAGGAAAGTTCAAGAGTACAAAATGGTATCATGAAAATGAATTCTTGGCCATGAGATTGGGCCTTTTGGGCGCAGCCCTTAATGGGTTTGGATGAGCCAAAATTGATCCACTTAACTTAGTGTATCATGGAAACTAGTTTAGGGACCAAAATGAAATTAATAGAAAGTTTAAGGATCAAAATGCAATTATTAAAAATTGCTAACATAACCTTAAGGCACACTAATCCCCTCACATGGATGACTCATTTATAAGAGGACATAGCTTTTATCCACTTGTCGAGTCCCGAAACTCCCGTAATCGGCTCCGTCGTTTACCCGATTGAATATAATGTCCGTAAAACGTATATTATTTCACTTTTAAGAAATAATTCAAAAAATACACAATCGTAGGAAATAAAATAAATGCCTTAAGTTTTTCGTTCACAAATTAAAATTAGGTTTTCTGATCAGTATAAATATACTGTCAGGGAAATTCGCAGGCCGGGTTTCGCCAGACTTTTCAACCTAAATTTTAATCATAGCTTTCTAAGTTCAAGTAGAGTTGAGTGATGAACTCCGTTTATTTAATATAATTTTCTAAAACTCAAATAATCATATAAATATATTCGTATGCATTTCTGTTATTTAAAACAGTAAAAAGCAGGGTATTACATTACTACCCTACTAAAAAAAAATTTCGTCCTCGAAATTACGTACCTGTAAAAAGATCAGGATATTGTAATTTTATTTTGTCTTCAGCTTCCCAAGTTGCTTCTCCGGTCACATCATCCCAAATAACCTTGACCAAGGAAATTTGTTTACCCCTGTGTTGCTTTATTGTCTTATCCGCGATTCGTACAGGTAAAGTCTCATAAGACAAGTTTTCTTTCTGTTGTACTAAATCGGGTTCAATTACATGAGATGGATCAGGAATATACTTCCTTAATTGTGAAACATGAAAAACATCATGAAGATTGGAAAGAAAAGGTGGTAAAGAAATTTTATAGGCTACTGGACCTACATGACGAAGAATTTAGTAAGGTCCAATGAATTTAGGAGTGAGTTTTCTGGATTTAATTACACTACCAACCCCAGTCGTTGGCATGACTCTCAAAAACATATGCTCGCCTTCCTCAAACTCAAGAGGTCGTCGTCTCTTGTCAGTGTAACTCTTCTGTCGACTCTGAGTTGTCCGCATTTTCTCCTGAATCATTTTCACCTTTTCCATCGTTTGTTGCTCGATATCCGGTCCTATCATTACACTTTCACCATCCTGGTACCAACATAAAGGCGTTCTGTATCGTCGACCATACAAAGCTTCATAGGGTGCCATTCCTATGCTCGAGTGAAAACTATTATTTTAAGTGAATTCTATCAATGATAGATATTCATCCCAACTTCCAGCATTTTCCAGCACACAGGCTCTCAACAAATCTTCAAGTGATTGTATCATCCTCTCCGATTGTCCATCTGTTTGAGGATGATAAGCTGAACTCAATCTGAGTTTCGTTCCCAACGAATCTTGCAGACTTTGCCAAAACCTTGACGTAAATCTCATATCATGATCTGAGATAATACTCAAAGGTACTCCATGTAATCTAACAATTTCATCGATGTATAACTTGGTTAATCTTTCTAGTGGGTATTTCATATTAATTGGCAAAAAGTCAATCGACTTGGTCAGTCGATCAACTATTACCTATATAGCATCATACCCTTTTCGAGTCTTTGGCAAACTTGACACGAAATCCATCGCAATACTATCCCATTTCCAATCTGGAATGTCTAAGGATTGTAGCATTCCTGTTGGTCTTTGATGTTCTACTTTAACCTTTTGACAAGTTAAACATGCAGCTACATACTTCATTACGTCTCTCTTCATACCGTACCACCAATACAATTTCTTGAGATCTTGGTACATCTTAGTAGCTCCCGGATGTAAACTTAACTTACTTTTATAAGCTTCTTCAAGAATCAACTTTCTAAGCTCGGCATCGTTTGGTACACAAATCCTTTCACCGAATCTTAAAATTCCATCAGTTCCTTCTTTAAATTCTGACACAGCTCCTTGTCGCACTAATTCTTTTTCTCCTCGTAGGTACTGATCACTTTCTTGCTTCTCTTTCATCTGTTCCATCAATCCATTTGAAACAGTAATCATACCTAAACACAATTTTCCTGGCAACGTCTTAACTGTCAATCGCATATCTTGGAATTGTTCCAACAGCTCTTGCTCTTTGACCATCATTACCGATATATGCATTACTTTTCTACTCAAGGCATCCGCTACCACGTTTGCTTTTCCAGGGTGATACTATAGTTGGAAATCATAATCCTTTAGAAATTCCAACCAACGCCTCTGCCTCATGTTAAGCTCCTTTTGATCGAATAGGTATTTCAAACTTTTATGGTCACTGAAAACATTAAAAGTTGCTCCATACAAAGAATGTCTCCAGATTTTAAAAGCGAATACCACTGCTGCTAACTCCAAGTCATGTGTAGGATAATTCCTTTCATGAATTTTCAACTGTCTTGAAGCATAAGCTACGACTTTTCGGTCTTGCATTAGTACACATCCTAACCCCTGATGTGAAGCATCACAATAAACCTCAAAAGGTTCATTAGGATCAAGTAGTACCAACACAGGTGAAGTAGTCAACCTCCTCTTTAATTCTTGAAAACTTCCTTCACATGCTTCTGTCTATATGAACGCTTGATCTTTTCGAGTTAATTGGGTAGGAGGTCCTACTATTTTGGAAAATCCTTCAATGAATCTTCTATAGTATCCAGCTAAACCCATGAAACTACGAATCTCGGTTACAGTTTCGGACCTTTCCCATTGTAAAACAGGTTCAACTTTCGACGGATCCACAGCAATCCCTTCGCTTGATATGATGTGTCCTAGAAATTAACTTGGTCTAACCAAAATTCACACTTTTCAGGTTTCGCATATAACTTTTTCTCCTTTAAAATTTGGAGAACCACACTGAGATGTTCAACATGTTTTTCGTTATTGGGAGAATAGATTAGAATGTCATCTATAAAAACAACGACAAACTGATCTAAGTAAGGACGAAAAATCCTATTCAATCCACGATAGCAGGAGAATTCATAACTCTGAATGGCATCACAAGGTACTCGTAATGCCCGTAGCGTGTTCGAAACGCTGTTTTAGGAACATCCTCCGCCTTCACGTGAATCTGGTGATAGCCCAAATGTAAATCGATCTTCGAGAAAACAGCTGCTCCACGTAACTGATCCATTAAATCATCTATTCTTGGAAGCGGATACTTATTTTTAATCGTCACTTTGTTCAACTGACGAAAATCTACGCATAAACGAGAAGTTCCGTCTTTCTTTTTCACTAGCAAAATTGGAGCTCCCCACGGGGATACACTGGGTCTAATGAATTCCTTCCTCATTAGTTCCACTAGTTGTCCTTTTAAGTCCTCAAGTTCTGATGGCGACATTCGATATGTTGCTATGGATATTGGTCCAGTGCCTGGAACCAGATCAATCGCGAACTCAATCTCCCGAACGGGTGGTAGTCCAGGTATATCTTCAGGAAAAACCTCCAGAAACTCGTTGACAACGGGTATACACTACAAGTCTAACTCGCTCTTAACGTCTAAGGAAAATAATAACATGTAACCTTGCGCTCCCTCTTTTAAAGAAGCGTTTACTTGATTAGCAGTTAAAAATCCAGAAATCTCATCCGTAGGAAAAACTAAAGTTTTATGTGCACAGTCTATTAAGATATGGTTGGAAGACAACCAATCCATGCCTAAAATTACATCTAACTGTATTAAAGGCAAACAGATCAGGTTAACAAGAAAATGTTTATCCTGAATAATGATAAGACAATTCAAGCAAATAGAAGTGACTAAAACTGGCTTAGCAGTAGGAGTTGAAACAATAAGATTACATGACAAAGAAGAAATAGGCAATTTCAGCAGTTTCACACAATCCAGCGAAATAAAAGAACGCGTCGCACCCGAATCAAAAAGTACAGTTAAAAGATTACCGTTTATATCACACTTACCCTGTATGAGATCGTCAGAGTTTGAAGCCTCATCTCCACTCATAGTGTAAACTCTCCCCTTAGCCGTCGATTTATTTGTCCTGGTGTTATTGACAGCCGGTCCACGCTTCGGTGCATTACAATCCTTTGCCAAATGTCCCACTTGATCACAGTTGAAACATCTAGTTCCCCTCGTGGGACAGGTATCCATCATGTGTCTGGTATCTCCACAGTTATAACACCTTCCGACTTGGCCTTGATTTTGATTCTTTTGGCCTCCATCCCCGGTTGCAGCAAAATTCAAACGATACTGTTGTCGATTCTGGTTATTTCCCGATGGACGGGAATAAGGTTTCTTCTGATTCTGTTTCCCTTTCCAATTATGACTTTGGTTATTGGAACGAGAGGGTCCACCAACGTTCCCCCTATTATCATTTCCCTTCCTCATTTGCTCTATCTTACGACTCATCTCAACTAAAGCTTGAAAATTACGAAGTTGCAGAGGTAAAACAGACTCCTTAATCTCAAATCGCAGTCCTGCCTCAAACCTCTCACACTTCCAGCTTTCATTTGGTTAGGCTTGAAAGAAATGAAAGTATTTGGCAAGCGATTCAAACTTCATCGCATACTCCCCCACAGTCAAATCTCTCTAGTACAGTCGCAGAAATTCTTGTTCTTTCTCAATCCGAACACTCTCCGGAAAATACTTGTTCAGGAATGCGGTCTTAAACACATCCCAAGTAATTCCTTGATGATCAGCTTCCAGAAGCTGTCGAGCACCTCTCCACCAGTACTCCGCATCTCCTATCAGTAGGAAAACAACATAGGTAACCCTAACTTCTGCCGGCGTGGCCACCAACTCAAAGATTTTCTCCAGTTCTTGAATTCATAAATCAGCTTTCTCATGGTCAGCATCCACACCAAACGGTGAAGGATTTTGGCTTCGAAACACAATCAGAGCCTTGCCCTCCGCAGCTTGCAGATTTTAGGCATTCATAGATGCAGTTTGATTTGCAATCGCAGCTGCCACATTTTCCATCACCTGAGCCGCATAATCCACTCCTTCTTCATAATTTTCATTCATATTAACACGTCCACCAATGGGACCACCTCAATGACCCCTTCCACGGCCACGTCCACGACCTCGTCCACGTCCACGTCCACCTTCTGGTTCTAGTTCCATAACTGACCTACAAGACTCAATCAGTTAGACCACAACCAGAAAATGAAACGTGTACTTAGGTATTAACACAATTACTTCTAAGAAGTAATTCAAACAAGTCTTACTTCAAAGAAAACACAACATCTACACAACAGACCTATTTCCCAAAGATTCCCGAAAGACTCGACTAGCTCTGATACCACAAATGAGACACCCCTGCTAGGGTCATCACAAAGTTACCCAAAAGCGGAAAATAGAATTATGAATCGCTGGTTACTTTCGGAAAATAAACTTTAAGTCCACGGAAATGGTGATAATTTTTTTTTTAAAACATCCATGACATAAACAAACATATCTATACATATATGCGTCATCAGTTAAATACATACAACATCACTAATAGGAGATTACAAAAGATCCCTCATAAGTATAGGCTATTCTCCATAAAACTAAGTCAGAAAAATACAGTCATATACATATAACGTAACGAGTAGTCTAGAACCATACAAAAACTCATGGCTCTCAGTAGCCAGATTAAAAACTGACAAGATTCGCTACCCAAAACTATACCTATAACTGGTCAAGCTAATGAAAACCATTGGGGAGATCATGATGATCACCCCCACCTCCAGCAGGTATATCTGGTGAAAACACCTCTGCTCCTACTTCCTCGTCGGAAGAGTCATCATCGTCAACGGTAGGAGGGTGAAACTCAGGATCATCCTCAAAGTACTCATCGGGGTCCTCCTCGATCTCAAGATCCTTTGCCACTTCGACAGGAGGTACTGCTGGTGCTGCTATCTGAAGAGGCTGAGGCTGAATCGGCTGAGGTGGAACGACAAGTAACCCGTGCTCAGCCAAGAACTGTAGGTAAAGCCAAAATGGAGGTAGAGATACCTCGACAGTCTCCACGACATGTGTCCTCCGCTCTGGTCCCGTAGCTACTGTGTCGGCGACCTCTCGACTAGGGCCAAAATACGTGGCGCTCAATGCCCCCGGGTTAATCTCCCAAGCGCCAGCATGGTGTGCGTGATCAAATGTGATCGAACGCAGCCTCGAATGTGCCAGAGGCAAATCCGAGTCCATCTAATCTTAGATGTAAATATATATGCACAAGTAGAGAAACCACAAATAAAACATGCAAGAGTGAGAAACCAATATATGGATTTAACTCGACAACTACATGCACGACACAACAGAGGACATATACGCATATACATGTTATATCAACATAAGTATTCATATCAAAGCTAATAGTTTATCAATGGGTTTCACATCCCAAACATCAACATTTGAAAAACTATGCATGAACACTTCAAACACATCGTCTAACTTCGCACTTAATCTCATGAGGTATCCCAACTGTAGTGAGTTGATCAGGCTCGATTGCCATACAAGGCAAAAAGGCACGCAGCCATAGGCACACAACCAAAACCCATCGCACACTGTCCAAACCCAAGGCACAGTGATAAAACCGTAAATGGGGTTTCATTGTCCAACCCGGGCACAATGAAGAAAATCGTAGCATGAGATACCTGACTCCCCAAGGTACTCACACATAAACCGTGGGCACATCTGCCAAATGCATGCAAAAACACTTTGTTCTTGACACTTTTCTTTGTGTTCAATCTCTCCTTGCCGAAGCTCAAAATGACTTACGACTAATCGTAGTTTTAAACATCTTTAAAACTTTTATTAATAACACAGGACCTCAAAGTCCGAGTGCTCAATCACAACACCAAGTCTACAGGACCTCAAAGTCCAAAGGACACCAAGTCCATAACACAACACGAACCTTAGTACCCCGACGTCTCGGTTACTAAGTTCAAAACTGTGACACCCTCTCCGGGATCATCACAAAGTTACCCCAATGCGGAAAATTAAATTAAAGTGCTGGTTACTTTCGAAAAATAACATTTTAAATGTAATAATATTTCTGTGAATTTGGTGATAAAATTTTTTCTTTTGAGTGCACGATCAAACATGACCGAAATAAAAACAAACATACACTAATATATCCATGTATATATACACATATGCATCCTAGTTTATATATATATTACAACCAAACTAGGAGATTACAAAAGGACCTTTATCATGTTATGTCATTCTCCTCAAACTAAGTAAAGAAAATATAAAGACATATACAAAACAGTAGTGTACGTCTAGAACCATACAAAAAACTAATGGCTCTCAGTAGCCAGGTCAACTGACACATATCACTACCCCAAAATAACTAACCCTACAGCTGGTCGGAGCTAATGGAACCCATTAGCGAGATCAGGATGATCACCCCCTCCTAAAGCAGAACTATCCGATGAGGATACTGCTGCTCCCACATCCTCGCCTGGTGCCTCATCGTCGTCCTCAATAGGTGGCAAGTCCGCAAGGATGTCCTCCACGAACTCATCAGGGTCCTCCTCTATCACCTCGTCTGGAACTACCTCAACAGGAGGCTCAACAGGTAATGCTACATCGGGTGCAGCTATCTGCAAAGGCTGTCCCAGCTCTGGGTGCACCTCGATCTCTCCGTGCTCCAACAAGTACTGTAGGTAAAGTCCTGGTGGAGGTAATAGTATCTCGCAAGTCTCAACCACATATGTCCTTCATTGAGGTCCGGCAGCTAATGTGCCAGTAGTCTCACAGGTCGGGCCAAAGTAGGTAGCGCTCCTCGCCCCGGGATTGATCTCCCAAGCGCCACCATGCGTACGGTTCTCAAAGGCGATGCTGCGGATCACCGAATGTGCCAATGGCATCATTGGATCCATCTATCCTCAGATATAAGAAAAGTACCACAAGAATAGAACAAACAAAGAAACAATGCAAGAGTGAGAAACCAAATCATGGATTTAACGCGATAATCATATATCCGACACAACAAAACATATAAACATTCATACATAATATCACAGGATTTCATATCAGCGCATCATCAGTTTTGAAAATTATGTATGCAACACTTCAATAATTTGTCTCTAACAATATACCTAATCTCATAAGATATCAACACCATAGGGTGAGTTGATCAGACTCAATAGCCACTCAGGCAAAGGCACTCAGCCAACGGCACTCAAGCCAAAGCCACTCAAGCAAAGCCACTCAGGCAACGACACTCAGCCAACGGCACTCAAGCCGAATCCCACTGTAAACTGTCCAAACCAAGGCACAGTAATACAAAAATGGGCTCATTGACCACCAAGGTACAATGAGATAAACACATGAGTATCCCCTTGATACCATGATTAACTTTATAGACACGTCTGCCTTAAATGCATGTAAAACCTTTTATTCTCGTCATTTCTCTTTGTGTATAAAATTTCCTCTGTTGCAGCACAAAGCGCTTACAACCCTCATCGTTTTAAAGTGTCTTAACTCTGTTATTAACAACACAGGACCTTAAGTCCGAATGCTCAGTCACGAGACCTATCAACCGATGCACCAGTTTTAGGCCCGTGGTCATAGAAAACATTTTAAATGTTTAAAACAGTATACCTCATGTATACAGTAGATACCCAATCTACAGGACTTTAAGTCCGAAGGACACTCAGTCCACAACACCAACGAACCTTAGTACCCTGACGTCTCAGTTACTAAGTTCAAAACCACTTGTTAACTGAAATTTGATTCTAGAAAATCCACTGATATAAAAACTTCATTTTCCCGAAAATGGTTCCCCAAAAACCTCAATTGGTTCAAACTACGTACTGCCGTTTCAAAATAACACTTGCCGTTAATTGACGTTTTTAACGTAAGTTAAGCCTAATAATAGCTTTTTCCACTATAACAATATTTAAAAATCATCATTAAGTTATTTTTGAAAATTTATTTCATAAAATAACATTTTATAATTTTCCGGAATTTCTTATATAAAAATTAGCAGTAGTAAAATATTTTCACGGTTTCGCCCTCTCTGTGAGTCATAGGTCACTTTTTTTTCATTAAAATAATATTATTTTTCCAATAACCCTTATTATTCTCAAATAAAAATGTTATTAATATTATATTCCAATATTTGCCAATTAAACATTGAATATAATGTACCAAGCTTATTAAAGCTTTTATCCGATTAATCAATTGGGCACTGACCACTGTCAGGCTTCTCAGCAACATTTCTCAATAACATACAATATAATTACACACAGAGTAAACAAACACAAGAATTTAACAATTAACTGCAGATAAATAACTTAAAAGCAGATAATCAAACACAGAATAAACAAAACAACTGAAAACAAATAACAGAAAACAAACACTATTCTCACAAAACCAATATACAGATCAACACAAATGGTATATGACCATCCGAAAATCCCTTGGAATTCCCCTCTTACCTCTTGTAGAATGTGCAGTGAAAACAAAGTGTTCGTCAAAAGTCCACAGTTCACGTACCCGTCGTATGCACGTAACCTTCAACCAGTACAATCAAATAATTACAAAACAAGAAATTAACAACACCTAATTCCTTCTACATGGTCACGGCCTCAAGGGTCTCATGTGACTAAAGTTTCCTAATTAGACCTAAGTTATGGATTAAGGAGTTTTAACTACCTTGAACCATGCATTAACAACTAAACAACTAGGTTAAGAATTAAAAGTTCCTAACCCTCCAACACCTAGAATTCGGCCATGGCATGTTCATGTGGCTAGGGTTTTTGGTTTGACACAATAACTTGGATTCAACAATCATATACGTTAACAAGACAATATACATGATAATATACATGATCATTGACAAGAAACATGAACAAAATCTCCTCCAAATTAACCTAAATAGGTTCGGCCATGATGAGTATACAAGGAAAGAAATTTTTGTTTTCAACATAGCCATGGATTTAGAATACATGCATGATGGTTAACAAGTCTAACTAGGTTACTTCCAAGAGAAAGAATAAAATTTTCCATGCTATATTTTTTTGGAGAATTCGGCCTAGCCAAAACAAATTAGGAAGGAAGAGTTTGTTTGCTAAATAACCTTGGATTCAACATGTTTAGGTAGTAAAGAGTTAAGATCCATGATTATTTAGATGAACATGAACTAAAATTTTCTCCTTCCTTTATGACCTAGGTACGGCCTAAGCAAGAAAATAGGGAAGGAAGATTTGGTTTGCAATAAACTCTTGGTTTTAGATAGAAGAGATGATTATAAGCATATAGAAATTGGTTTCACTATTTTAGGAGTTTTCTACAATTTATGGTGATTTTTCAAAGTTATGATCATAAAGATGAACTTGGTTGGAAACTAATGATCAAGGCATGGAAATAGAAAACTTCATGAAGAACATGATAATAAATGATGAAAAGAAGTAAGAATCACCTCTTGAAGCTTAGGAAATGTGCAAGAATCAAGAACTTCTTTTGTAAACTCAAGCTTTTGTCTAACTTAACAATGGAGTTTTGTGAGAGCAAGGTTGAAGATGAAGATGATTCTAGACAATTGTGGATTGTGTGAGTCACTTAAGAAGCAAATGGTGGCTGCCTCCACCATGGGCCATGCGCCCCATTTGGGCCATGCCAAGCCCAAGCCCATTTGTTTCATTTTGCTAACTAGAAACCATGAAAAACATAACTAGTTCATAATAAGTTTATGACATCAATTGGATTTTGTCGAATTCATACTCTTGGATATGGTTTTGAGCCTTTGGGCCGCAGCCCTCTAATGGTTTTGGAGTAAAATTTCTGGCCCAATTCACTTGGAAATGCATAGAAACCAACTTAGGGTCCAAAATGCAATTAAGCGAAAGTTTAAGGACTTAAATGCAAATTCTAAAATTTGACACAAAAGTGTGACTCCTCTACCTAAATCAACTTAAAAGTATAGGAAAATGATTTATCAGCTCCAAGAAACTCCGCCGTTTGCTCCGTCGTTTACCCGATTACGTATTTCGCCCGTAAAAGATAAATATTTCACTGTTTTATGAAATAATTCTAAAAATACACTATCATAGGAAATAAAATAAGAATCTTAAGTGTTTGGTTCACGAGTTAAAATTAGGTCTTCTGGTCAGTATAAATATACTGTCAGTGAAAACAGCGGGCCGGGATTCGCCCGTCGTTTCAACCAAAATTTTACTCATAGCTTTCTACGTTCAAGTAGAATTGAGTGGTAAACTCCGTTTATTTAAAATAATTTTCTAACACACCAATAATTAATTAAACATATTACTCTGCATTCCTGTTATTTAAAACAGCGAAAAACAGGGTGTTACATTACCACTTTTAACACAGTTGAGTTCAACTTGATTTCGGAAAATCATTTCAAATGGGAAATAAAATCATTAGTTAAAATTTTAACTTTTAGAAAAGATGGTCACTTGAGGCTCAAAGTTGTTTCAAACACGTACTGCCGCTTTAGAATTTCTTGCCGTCGGTATTTTTCCAAATTGCCGTCAATTAGCATCTTAAAAGCCATTTAAGCCAAATGTTAGCTTTTTCCACTTAAATAATTTTCTAAAATAATAATTAAGTTATTTTCGAAAATTAATTTCATAAAATAATTTTTTATAATGTTCCCGAATTTCTTACATATAAATCAGCAGTACAAAAATAATTTCACGGCTACGTCCTCACAGCGACTCATAGTTCACTCTTACACCGATAAATCATTAAAATAATGATATTTTCCAATATTCCTTATTTTTCCCAAATAAAATTTTTCATTAATATTATATTCCAATATTTTACCGTTAAAACATTGAATATAATTTATGAAGCTTTTCAAGCTTTTATCTGATTAATTGATTGGGCACCGACCACTGTCAGGCTTCTCAAACAACAATCCACAACAATATCACAGCAATATTCCCAGGCAGATCATGCATCACAGTATTATAATAAATAACCGCAGATAACCAATTATATGCAGATAAAGCATCACAGATAAAATAACACAACTTAAACAACTTAAACACACACCAACAAATAAATAATTACAGTCAACAACAATTGGCACGTAGCCATCTAATAAACCCCTCAGGCAATCCCCCCTTACCTCTCGAAGATTTCTTATCGGCTTAATACGTAATTTGTCAGAAATCCGAGTTCACGTACACAACGAACTTACTCAACCTTCAACCATTAAAATCAAACAATTACTAATCAAACAATTAAAACACCTATGCACCACACACACATTGGTCACGGCCTCAACAATGTTTTGTGGCTAAAATTTCTAAAATTGTCTAAGTCATTGGATTAATGATCCCAAGTACTTAAGACAATGGATTAGTGATTAATCAACAAAGTTTAAATCAAAAACTTCTAAACCTCCAAAACCCTAGATTCGGCCTTGAGGAGTAAATGGAGTTAGAGGTTTTTGTTTGATGAACAAACTTGGATTCAACATGAGTACATACTAAAAGGATAGTATATAAGATCATGTGTATAGAAAATGAATAAAATCTTCCTCCCACCAACCACATAGGGTTCGGCCTCATCAAGAAATGTGGGGAGGAAATTTTGTTTTTCAACATAACTCTTGGATTATGATAGAAGTGATGATAATAGGAACATAGAAATTGGTTTCACATTTTTAGGATTTTTCTATGATTTTCTATGATTTATCAAAGTTAAGAACAACTAAGATGAACATCATGAAATAAGCTTTAAAACAAGAAATGAATTGAAGGAACAATAGCTTAAAGGTGATGAGGAAGATGAATCACCTCTTGGAAATGAAGAAATGTGCAAGAATCACCAAGCTCCTTCACAATGGAAGCTTAAGAGAGAAAAGAAGAATGGAGAAGATGATGGAAAGTGCAAGAATGAACTAGAGTCTTCAAGTGGCCTCTAGAATTTATGAGTGAGGAGGAAAAGGCCTTGGGCTTGCAATGGGCTTGAAGGAGTCCAAGTCCATTTACTAAGTTTTCAACATAAAAATGCCTCAGTCTTAACACTTGACATAGGAAAGTTCAAGAGTACAAAATGGTATCATGAAAATGAATTCTTGGCCATGAGATTGGGCCTTTTGGGCGCATCCCTTAATGGGTTTGGATGAGCCAAAATTGATCCACTTAACTTAGTGTATCATGGAAACTAGTTTAGGGACCAAAATGAAATTAATAGAAAGTTTAAGGATCAAAATGCAATTATAAAAAATTACTAACATAACCTTAAGCCACACTAATCCCCTCACATGGATGACTCATTTATAAGAGGACATAGGGTTTATCTACTTATCGAGTCCCGAAACTCCTGTAATCGGCTCCGTCGTTTACCCGTTTGAATATAATGTCCGTAAAACGTATATTATTTCACTTTTAATGAAATAATATTAAAAATACACAATCGTAGGAAATAAAATAAAAACCTTAAGTTTTTCGTTCACGAATTAAAATTAGGTCTTCTGATTAGTATAAATATACTGTCAGTGAAATTCGCAGGCCGGGTTTCGCTTTCAACCTAAATTTTAATCATAGCTTTCTAAGTTCAAGTAGAGTTGAGTGATGAACTCCGTTTATTTAAAATAATTTTCTAAAACTCAAATAATCATATAAATATATTCGTATGCATTTCTGTTATTTAAAACAGTAAAAAGCAGGGTGTTACAGTAAGAGGGAGGGGCACGGAAATTTGGAGGGCAAAATGTCCAAAACAACAAATTACACTTTAGGAACTTGTAGAGCAAGTTAAGGGCATTATGGGCAAAGCACATGAAAAATTAGTTATTTTCCAAAAATGTAATCATTACATTTGGTGAGTCATGGTGTGACTCATTATGGTGATTCTACCATGTGAGTTGTCATGGTGACTTATTTGTCTTATCCTCCTAGCCTATCTCTGCAGTTTTGTATCCGGCTCCGTTGTGTACCCGATTAGGTTTTTCGCACGTTTTTCTTCGAAAATTTACCCGAATAAAATATAATATTTTATTTTTGTGCAAAAATTTTCGAAATAGACTATATCACTAAAATAGTGATAAACTATAAGATTTTTCATTTTCGAGTCAAATTAAGATTTTCTGCCCGTACAAAATTGTACTGTCAGCAAAAGCGCAAACCGGGTTTCATCTGAATTTTGAACCCAAAATTTAACCTTTAAATAACCTTCTATAATATAGTAGGTTACATATATGATTTTGTTTTCTCCAAAATCATTTTCTGGGTCTCAAGTAAAAATATACGCAGTTATATCATTACCGATAAAACAATGTAGATAAAAAAAAAGGGTGTTACATTTATAATTTTAAATATATTTTAATAACATAGTAATGTATGGTTGGTTGATCAAATAATTTTTTTTTTTTACATCAAGTGTGCATAAAAAATAATCTCTTTTGAAAGCATTTAGTTTTAATGCACTTTCAGTTTAAAGGTTTATACACTCCATCCAATTATATATTATCATGGCAGGAAAAAAATATATGAATCTTATAATAAATACCTCAAAAGTTAAAAATATATGGTAATATATGATTCCTTAATGATGTAAAAGTTTTTACATTGAGAGTGTATATAAATTAAATTCTCTTATGAAAGGATTGAATTTTAATGCATTGTCATTATAATTAAAAGGTTTTTGTATATATATTGTCAACGAGTCATGTACTGTCATGTCATAATATTTGACCATCATAATAACTACATACCCTAAAAGTCACACGTATAATATGTATGATGCATCTAGGTTAAACTCTTTTTAACAATATAGGTAACAAATAATATTTTTGGTTTTCCAAAGTATCCTTCCACCTAGTAGGTGATGGGCTAATCTCTCGGATACGGTCAGACGCCTAAATGGGAGCCCCTCCCAATAGTATTTTTTTTCCATACATGTCCAGGGATCGAACACAGTACTTCATGCTTAAGGGGACCCAAACCCCTTCCAGTTGGACAAACACACATTACTAGTTAACAAATAAATTAGGAGAGAACAAAATTATTGCGTGACTTTTTTGGGTGAACCCGAGGTATCTTCCGGCGGGGAGCCAAAGACTAATCTTTCGATGTACAGAGATCCATTTAAGGGGCTGACCTCTCCCAACATATGTTCTTCCATACACATAAGCCAGAAATTGAACCCTTGACCACATGCTTAAGAGAACCATTTGAATGTCGTTTGCTCCAACTCCATCATAATCCTCTCGATTTGGGAGGAATTCATGTCCTAGACAAATATAGGTTACAATAATGGCTTAGCTAATTAGAGATTAGTTGGATTAGTATTGGTTGAGTTAATTTAATGACTAACATTATATATATAAGCAATATTAAAGTTGTGTAAAAAAAATCAATATTATTAAAGTCTATTTCTTTAATAATATGAAAACACATGATGGGATAATAATTTTGTAAAAACTTGCTCAAGTAATATAGTGTAATATAGTTTTAAGTGGATTTGATCCGATCTACGATCTTGGTGGACTCAAACCGAACCGAATCGATTTTGGGATTTTGGACCGGTCCATATACCGGTTTAGATTGGTTTTAAATTGTTTAACCCAGACATCTTTGGTTGGGGTCTCGGATTCACTAATTTTAAACTCATGCACCCCGAGCCGAACCGATTATTATTATTTAATTACTATATTATTCATTGTTATTTTCCTTTTTTTTTTTGTTGAGAAAAATGACTCCTTCCTCTTTGAATCTATCATTTTTTGTGAGAAGAAGAATCCTAAACCCTAAAATCCTCTCCAACTCCCTAAAACCTTAATTTTTTTATAATTTTTTACTACATTGTGGAAATTAAAATGGAAATAATTTTAAAAATAGGGTAACATGATAAACCGATCCGAACAAACTTGAATTTAATCATATTGTTTCGGATCGGGTTGCATATCGAAAATTTGCAAAATGCAATCAAATCAACATATATTGAGTCAACAACTAAATTACCCCAAATTCGATTCCAATCGACCGGATCACTAGCATATCGTGCAAGTGAGTTGTATCTCTCAAAGAGCGAACATGTGTGTTCATTTATGGAATAAACTCTGCAAGATCATATTGTTTTGCTCCTAGTCCAAGGGATTTGAAATCATGGAGCAAGTAGTATTCACCCATAACATGGGTATGGGTCTGTAAAACATCATCACCTGCCGTAAAAATTTGTATTTATTAATGCCTTATATAAGATTAATTATTCTTTAAAGCGTTGGGATAGAGTAGTGTATATTTAATAGTTTATTCATTTATTTTATTTTTTTCATTTGTTACAAACTTAATTGTTCATTTTTTGGCTTGTTTGTTTATACATTTGCTAGGGATGATTCTGAAGTCATTAAGAAAATTGTCGAAGATGTATTGCATAAGCTATACCTGAGGTACCCTACTGAACTGGAAGCTGAAAGCCTAATTGGAATTGACAAAATTTGTGAATCCCTTGAACTTTTGATGTCAAAAAACAAACACAATAAGTTACTGAAGAATGTTAAAGTAATTGGAATCTGGGGAATGGGGGGAATTGGAAAGACAACCACTGCTAAAGCTGTGTTTTCTCAAGTCTTTCCCCAATACGACAGTGTCTGCTTCTTGGAAAATGTAAGAGAAGAATCAAAAAGGCTTGGACAAACATCTTTACGTGATAAGCTTGTCTTTGATCTACTAAAGGAAGAAAATCCCAAATATAGTCCCATAAGATCAACATTCATTTCCAGGAGGCTTAGTAGTAAAAATGTTTTCATTGTACTTGATGATGTGGATAATTTAGATCAGTTGGACAACTTGTCTACGTTATATAAATATGCAGGCCCAGGTAGCAAACTCATAATAACAACAAGAAATAGGCATTTGCTTTCTGAAAATGTTAATGAGATATATGAGGCAAAGATATGGAGCTTTTGTGAATCTCAAGAGCTTTTGTGCTTACATGCTTTCAAGAAAAAATTACCCCAACAGGGATATGAGGATCTCTCAAGAACTGCAGTGGATTATGCAGGGGGTGTTCCCTTAGCTTTAAAAGTTTTGGGTTCCAATCTTCAAAGAAAAAGTACTAAGTTTTGGAAGTGTGAATTAGAAAAACTGAAGATTAGACATGAAGGAATAGATAGAATTCAAAATGTTTTACAAGTGAGCTATGATGGATTAGACATTCCACATAAGGAAATATTTTTGGACATTGCATTCTTTTTCAAAGATGAAGATAAAGATTTTGTCGAAAGGATACTAAATGCCTGTGATTTCTTCGCTACTAGTGGAATAGAGGTCCTTGTAGATAAAGCTCTTATAACAATTTCAAAAGGCAAGAGAATACAAATGCATGACTTGCTACAAGAACTGGGTTTAAACATAGTTCGTGAAGGCATCAAAGATCCCGGAAGACGTAGTAGACTGAGAGACATTGGAGAAGTTTCTGATGTACTTAAAAGTAAAAAGGCAAGGGAAAAAATACGCTCACTTTTTCTTTTCTATTTAGATATGCTTTTAGATAGAAATATTTAATATTTATTGCTAAATTTATACCAACTACTTTCTTGTTTTGTTAGGAGCATGATGCTGTTGAAGGGATAGCATTAGATTTGTCACATGTTAGCCATTTACTTTGTTTGAATGCTGCCGCATTCAACTTGATGCCTAATTTAAGAATTCTGAAATTGTATATCCCCTCAAATAAGACATCAGGTAAGGTGGAGTATCCTAAAGAATTCAATGAAATCCCTGATAATTTGAGGTACCTTGAGTGGCATGGATACCGTCTGCAGTGTCTTCCAACAAATTTTAGTGCTAAGATGCTTGTTGAGATTCGCATGCCGTACAGCCATGTTACAGAACTTTGGCAAGGGGTGAAGGTAAAGACATGTAGTTGTATGCTTATATAATTTGGTTTAACTAAAACTTGAGGATTTTTTGTTGTGACATCTCTTTTTGATTTCTCGCAGGATGTTGTGAATTTAGAGGGAATTGATCTAAGTGAATGCAGGCAGTTGGAGAATATCCCAGATTTGTCTAAGGTATCAAAACTTAAATGGGTGAATCTAACTGGTTGTCAGAGTTTGTTGGTTGTTCATCCATCTATTTTATCTCTTGACACACTTGAAACGTTGATATTGGACAACTGCAAAGAACTCAAGATTCTTAAAAGCAACAAGCATTTAAGATCTCTCAAGAATCTTAGCGTCAACGGCTGCACATGTCTCAAGGAATTTTCACTATCCTCAGATTTGATACTAAGGTTGGATTTAAGCACAACAGGAGTCGAAAAGCTGCACTCAGCAATTGGGAATCTAACAAAACTTGAATCGCTTAATCTAGAGGGTTTGAGACTTAGAATCTTCCAGATGAGTTGTCTTTCCTAAAATCTCTTAGGAACCTTAGGATTTCTCATTGCACACTAGTAACAGAGGAGAAGCTACATGTCGTTTTTGAAGGCTTAATGGATCTACGAATACTATATTTGAAGGATTGTTGTAATATGTCTGAACTCCCTGACAACATCAGCCGCTTATCAAAGTTATATGAGCTAAGGCTAGATGGAAGCAACGTTGAGCGGTTGCCTGAAAGCATCAAGGATCTTCAAGATTTGCAAATTCTTTCCTTGAATCATTGTGTGAAGCTTCGATGGCTACCAAAGCTTCCACCAAATGTGAAAGAGTTTAATGTCATTAACTGCAGGTCGTTGATGACAGTACCCACTTTAAAGACTTTTGCAGAAGTGATGAGAGGGAAGGAAAAATATATTTCATTCCAGAATTGCACACAACTTGATGAAGCTTCACTCCACTCAATTATGGAAGGTGCTCTGTTATCAGCGAGAAGTGCTGCATTTCAAAATGTATTTGTAAGAAGATACAATGTGCAAAGCCACAGCTATAATTATAACTTCGTGAAGGTTTGCTGGCCAGGCAGTACTATACCAGCCAATTTCAAACATCGAACAACACACTCCTCAATTCCCATTAAACTCCCTTCCCATTTCAAGATGTTGGGCATAGTTTTGTGTGCGGTTCTTTCTCCCTCCCCGGCAATCAAGAAGCATGGTGCGAAAATCTATTGTCAGTGCTATCTGGGTGGTGTAGGTGGTAGAAAAGTGGGATATGCCACTACATGGTATTATCAACCTATCTGGGACTTGGATTCTGATCATGTTTATTTGTGGTACGATGCATTCCATTTTGACAACACTGTTAGAAATCATGAACAAGACCTTTCTTTTGAGTTCTATGTAACAAATGCTTTGGGGAACCGTGATGTCTTGAACATTTGTACCAAAGAGTGTGGGGTCCACTTAATATTTGACTCAGACTTGAAAAGTTTTATACAAGAATTGGACTTGGATTTTCTGTCCAAGGAGAGCTTAGCATTAGATTTGGGGGCGGAATTGGGTATTAAGAGTGTGTTTGGGAAAGATTGTTTTTCCCCATTTCAGCTGTTTTTTAGCTTAAAAGCTATTTCATAGATAATCTATCATGTTTGGCATTTTGCTTAAATTTATAAAAAAGCTTTTTTCAGGGGAAAAAAGCTGTTTTATGCCATCTAGTTTTTTCTAGCTTAAGATTGTTGTGATTTGATTATTTTTCATTCTCAAGACTCTCTTCCATGTTTACCCCTACAAAACTAACTTCTAAACAAATATTATTAAATTATACAAATAACTTCATACCCTTTTTTGTAATTTATTATATAAAAGTGATTTTTTTGCATCACCCAAACGAAATAGATTATCTTAAAATCGCTTTTCAGCAAACAGATCCAAACAAAAACAGATTCTGATTATAATCGATTATCACAATAATCGATTATTCAAAAATTGATTATCAGCATAATCTTTTTTTTCCAGCTTTCCCAAACACACTCTAAGTTGGAATCACAAGATAGCTCATCGTTAACGACAACTGAAAGTGAGAGAAAGAGAAAGCGATGATTAATCACCATGTCTACATAGTCAACAATGCTTGGAAGAAATATCTCCTTCAGCTCCAGCTCCAGCTCCATCCTCTCAGAACCAAGGTTTCCCCTTCTCTTCCTTCTTTCAAAACCTTATGCTAATTCCTTTTTTATCTTTCTCTTTTCACCCCTTTTTCTTTTGATTTTCTCATTATAATTCTTGATACTAATTGGACTAAAGAAAATTCTTTTTTCCAGCACTATGGTTTCGCCTACTTCAGACCCTTTGGACATTTTTTTTTTCACAAATTGATGGATGAACTCTTTTAAGGGGCAGAAAGGCAATGATACTGTTGCAAAGAAGGTATATTGTTAGCTTGTAAATGTTTGTCATATGTCCCTTTCACTTATAGGGATAGGAGTTTGTGTTGTGTTAAGGTTCAGTTCTTTTCAAGGAATGCTTGAATGAAAGTTCCTATTATCAGGTGATCCTTGAACAGAAAACTAGTTCTCCATGGAACAACTTTTTCTTCATGATGTACTAAGGCTTCATTATAGAAGGTATGACTGTTGATTTTTTTTTTTTTTTTCATATTGTATGTTAAACATCTATTTAAACAGTGTTTCTAAAAAAAATTAGATGAATAATGATGAATGCCAGCTCTTGTTGTGAACGTCTCTTCTGTTCAGTGTCCCACCTTCCTACCCAGAAAACAGAATCCATTATTTTTTCCCTCTTTCCTTGAATACATGCTTTTGATGCATATCGTAGTATTTGTGTGCTTGCATGATGTTGACCACTTATTGGTTTATTGCTACTTAATTCTTAACTTTCAGGATGTCAATTGTATTGCTGTTCAAGTTAGGATGTGTTATTCTTAGTTCAAAGTTGCAGAGACTAATCCCTTGGTCCTACCCGGCTCGAGGGATTATTCTCCGCAGTTACGTGCGGAGGATAGCCTGGAGAACAAAAAAAAAAAGGGTTTGAATGTGAATATGGTGTCCTGATTTGGAATCCGTTACATTGGAACTCTAGCCATCTATCCCAATTCCCAAATTATTTCCTCAATTTGTTTTTTGTGTTTCCTCTTTCCTTGGAGACTACCACCTTTTGAAAATCCCTCACACTGTTGAGTAGGCAGATGTGATATTTAAGTACCCCTAATAAATGATTTCCTAAAATGGAAAAAGAAAATTGGAAAAGAGAATTCCTAAAGAAGGGGAACAAGCCAATTAAAGTGAAAAATATAGACTACATATTCACAACAAGTCTCAACGAGTGAAATTTAATACTTATCCTTTTAGTCAGAAACAAAAATTCATGTTATCCTTAGTGGAGGTTGTCTCCTCTATTACAACTTTTCTCATCACCCTTTTCTCATTGATCGAGAGGTGAATTCATAATATATATGAACTGCTGATTTAGAGGTCTATACAGCCGGGAGTGATATCTGTTTTGGAGCAACAGGTGCTTGGTAAATTGTGGAATAGTTTGGCCCTGAAATAGGTTATGGAAAATACTAACGAGTGCCTTTGGAGCACTAGTTAAGGAACCCAAAAGAGTATGTTTTTATGGGAAAATAATATATTTATTGTTTTGAAAAGTATTATGTTTAGTTTTTTCATAAAGAATTACTTCGTTTGGAATTCTTAATCAATATCCTAAGAACACTCATTAGCAAGACCCTAAGGTTATTGCCTTCTCTTGGAAAATGATGGTTAACAAATTTACAACAAGGAGCAATTTGTTTCAAAGGAAGGTGATCACAGAAATTAATTGGAGGATTAAATTGCATTTTCTGTAGTTTGTAAATATGTAGAAGAGAAATGGGATAATTTTTCATGGTTAATTTTAATGCTGATATGATTACTATATTAGATAAAGGAAGATGTCTTCTTGGAAATGTTTTCTATCCAATTTATTGTATTTCTATATAGTTTATTTAGGTTCTGTAGCAGTTAGTCTGCTATAGGGTGTTTTGTATTACTAGCTGTAAAATGAATTTGTATCTGAATTACAACAAGGAGCAATTTGTTGCAGGTTCCATATCAATGATGAGAAGAAAGTGGTTCAATGGTTTCAAATTGTCACTTTAATAGAAATACCATCTGCTGGTTCCTTGCTGTTCCTTTTTCTGGTGTATAGATCTAGCTTTTTGTTCTTCTAATTTGTAAGTTTGGTGTTTTCATAGGCTGGAAGTAGGTGGCTGGGCAATGTAAACTATTAAAGACTCTTGTACTTTGTTAAAAGTACTTCGTGTACTCTTTTTGAATTAGTGTTATTAAACTCGGACCGAAACGATCGATTGGAACCGGATCTATGGCCGGTCCAGTCAATCTATTAGACCGCATAATAGTGTTATTAAACATGGACCAGACCGACCGGTCCGACTTGTTCGGCGGGAAACCGGACCCATGGCCGGTCCGATCATCATATCAGATCGTATGAGCACTGAACCGGTGCTGATGTCATCACAAGGTGGTCGAACCGGATTTAACCGGCTGAACCAATGACGGTTGAACCAACCGGTCTAACGAAGCACGCGGTCCAAACTTTCGTGCATGCTCCTCGAGGCCGCTCACGCGCGTCTATGAATATAAATTTTACCTGTACCCGCAGAAACCAGCGAATAATATCTGCAACAGATAGAAAATGGGTACCTTAATGGGTAGAGCTGTCTAAACGGGCTGGGGCCGGCCCGATCGGGCTAAGCACTTTTCGGGCTGGGTTGGGCTGGGCCAAAATCAAGTCAGGATGCTAATTTCCTAGCCCAGCCCAGCCCAGCCCTATGCGGGCTGCGGGCCAAACGGGCCAGCCCATGGGCCGATAACTTTTTTTAAAAAATTATTTTTATTGTTTTTAAAAATCATTTTTTTAACTAGAAAATTTCATTCATATAGTTATGAATTAACATTTAACATGTCATTCACCAAAAATTGACTTGGTTATAATAAATCTCTATATGTACCATAGTTATATTAAATCTTCATCTTCATAAAAAAAACATACATTTAAGTTTAACCATAAGTCATAACACGAAAAATATAGGAGATGTATCAAACAATTCTTATTTAATATTATGTGCTCTAGGAGCAAGAGAAATGCATTGCTCTGTATAATTAAACCTGTGTCGGAGTATTGTGGGTTACTAAGTTCCATGGATATACGTATGAGTACTGCTATGGGGTATGTCCAAATTTCTAAAGGTATGGTAGGATATATTTTATAGAAATATACAAACATAAACAATAAAGTAACTACATCATAAGATAAATACAATTTTCATAATCTTCTAACCACAAGGTTCAACAAAACTCCATAAATTATTTCATATAAAGAAAGCACGTGATTTGCAGGTGTAAAGTAGTAATTTGTTTCATTTAATAGCAAATAAAAAAACTTAGCAACAAAATTTGGTCTCTTGCACGGACTAATGACTTTTACTTGAGTGATGTTGGGTACCTACGAACATTGGTACCTATGTGTACTCAATAACTAGTACCAGCAATGGATACGTACACAGCACATCTCTTAACAACCATTTTGGAGTGCCCATGCATATTAGGTGGACCATCAATGTCTCCTACAGTCCAATCTTTTTTTTTTGACTTTTTGTTAATATTCGGCCCGCGGGCTGGCCCGGCCCGCGATGGGCCAGCCCAAGTGGGCTAATGCATTTTCGAGCTGGGCTGGGCTGGGCCAAATTTTGTCTGGGCTACTATTTTATCAACCCAGCCTATTGTTTTTGTCGGGCCAAACGGGCCGGCCCATCGGGGGAGTCAGAATCATCAAAATAAACGGGTATTTTCTCTACCCGTTTATTGATGGGGCGGGGATGGGTAGTGTACTATCCATACCTGCAGATACTTGCTAAGGTAAAATTAATAAAATACCCCTTTACATATATAAATCAAATACCATAATTTTTAAGTATCCTTATTTTGTTTCTGAAATTTGGCAGTCGCAGCACTCAAATCCTGTCATTCCTACCCAAACCTTATCATTCCTCAAGCCCCTTTCCCCTTTCATCACCCTTTCATGACATGTATGATTATACTGTTTACATATCTTATTGTTTAGTATATTTACTATAATCCTTTTCAAGCACATATGGATTTCTCGTAGCAGCATGGACTCAAATCAAGTCTGATTAGCAGAATTAGTCTAAATTTCATGTGCGAATGAAACAATTGTGAGTTGTTTGAATATCCACGGATATTTATGGATACTCGCAAATAATGATAAATTTGTTTAAAACCCGCAAGTTGAAATTCATCCAGCGGGGCGGGTAGTGGGGGACTACTACCCGTACCCAACCCTGCCCCATTTAAGTCCCTGCGTGCGTCCTGCCACAAGCACACCTTCCAGCTTCCAATCACAGCAAATTTGCAAAAGATGCAAATGCGGAGGATCGAACCCAGCAGCCGAAGGTTCATTACACGCCGCTCTGCCTCTACCGCAGGGCCAGAGCACTTGTTGTTATAAATATTGGCAAATATTCTATATATATATATATTATATATATATATATATATATATATATATATATATATATATATATATATATATATACATACACACACACACACACACACACACACACACACACACACACACACACACACACACACACACTTAAATTAACTATAATCTTTACATATTTAATACATACCGGTTTATCTGGTGACTCATGTAACACCCCAACTTGGGAGTCATATGGTTACCCGTTGGGGAAATATTAAAACTGATTAAAATGTGGTTACTTTCGGAAAATAACATTCTCTTAATAATTAAATATTCTCAAAATGGTGATTATATATATATATATATATATATATATATATATATATATATATATATATATATAACATGATACATGAACAGCATAAATATCTAAGCAGTAGCAGTTGCAACTTGATATATATATTACAAAAGTCAGGGCCTTATAGTACCGGCCATTGATAACACTAAACAAAAAAAAAAAAAGCAAGATAAAGCAAAATGGGGGAAGGTCCGAAACCACATATCAAAATACCGTGGTTCCATGAAGCCAAAAATACAGTCGGACCAGGATACACTATTACCAAACAGGACACCCCTAAGCTGGTCTACAACTAATACCCGTGAAAAGGGCCAGTCTGAACACTCCTGCTTCCTGAGGAGTTCCCCGGCGACGCATCCACCACTTCTCCGCCCTCATCGGGGGAGTCAGAATCATCAAAATCAGGATCGTCGTCAGGCACATACTCCAGAACATCGTCGATGTCGTCATCGTAATGGACATGATCCTCCGGCTCGCCTTCAGGGTACTCCTCAGGATCTTCCCCCGGATCCTCTTCAATAGGGGAAGCTGGCTCAACTCCCGGAAGTGGCACTCCTAAGGGTGGGTGCTCGTGAAGCTGTTCCCTCTGTGCCAACACTTGTAGATAGTACCAAGGGGGTGGTAGTGACACCCGGACCATTTCTACTGTCTGCACTCGTTGCTGTGGTCCCTCTTCCCAGTTTCCTTTCAGTTCAGTAACTGGCCCGCGATAGATGGCCGCATAGGATCTGGGGAGTATGTTCCACGCCTCCGGATCTCCCGCATCATCAAAAGTTAGTGTCCTCATTCCCGTCGGTGCCAGAGGTGCGTCGGGATCCATCTAAACCTGAATATATATATACAACAATTCCATAGGGAGAAGGAACAACAAGAAAACATGCAAGAGTGAGATACCAATATATGGATTGGACACAATAACCATATGTATGATACATACATCACATAAGCATATATCAGATATTTCCAAATAATTTATCAGAAATAAACATGTATAAAGTCAAGGGGTCTCATGCCCGCACAGCCAGTTTTGATGAAAGTATGCATGACACTTCAATATTAAGGCTCTAAACTTAATCTCATGAGATCCCTTCGTCACTCTAAGAGTTGATCAAACTCAAATCGCCACCACTTTGGCATCACGTTAAGTGACTAAACATCCATAGCATACTGTCCCATCCCAGGATGCAGTATTCCATGCTCATGGATTTAATAACACACTGTCCCATCCCAGGATGCAGTGATACATCGTATTGTGAATACCTGATCATCAAGGCATCACTCCTATCAATGTGAGGCACGTCTGCCTAAAATGCATGTAAAACAATTGTTCTCAACGTTTTCTTTGTGTTCATTCTCTTTCATTGTCGAAGCTCAAAAGCTAACGACTTTTCATAAATTTTAACGTTTTGAAATCATCAACATCAACACGGGACACACAGTCCGAGTGCTCAATCACAACACTTAGACCGATGCACCAGTCTTAGGCTTGTGGTCATAGAAAACAACATTCACCTTTAACAACGTTATTCACAACGTGATTAGGACACAAAGTCCACAACAACATGACACGGATCCAAGATCTACATGTATATTACAGAACACTAGTATTCCGACGTCTCGTATACTAGGTTCACATCCCAACGTGTTTATTCTTTTTCGTTCAGTGAAACACAAATACAAAACGAAATCTCAGCAACTTATCCAAGCTTGCCGGAATATTTTCAAAAGTATTTTACCAAGAATCCTTTTCATTGGAAATTCATTTATAAAATATTAAGTTATAAAGAAATCCATCTTTTTTTTGAAATCCTTCTTTTTCTTCCAAACCATCTTTAGAACGTTGTCAAATCCTTTCAAATTCTTTTCTAAAATATTGCCAAACATTTCCAACAGTTTTCTGTCATAAAACATACTTTTAAAATTATTTTCACCTATACTAAAATTATTTTAAGAAAAATGATTTTCCTCTCACTCTAAAATATTTCACCTTTATATTCATTCTTTTATCGAGAAATCATCAAATAAATATTTTTGTTCCAAAATTCTCATAAGGCTTTTTAAGGCTTTTACCATCATAATTAATTGAGCACCGACGACTGTCGGGCTTCTCAGGCATCAATCAATCAACAGTAAAATTTCCACATCAATATCATGATAGTTAATACAGTTCATGCCATATATCAAATTCTCAGTGCATCATCAAACAAATCATCAAGTTCAGACATTTTAGCAACGAACAAGTCAATCACATAATCATTTCAGATAATCACAACAGGACTTAAGACAACATCACAATCCACAGACAATTGCATACAGTTATTGAAACATCCCTCAGGCAGTCCCCTCTTACCTGAGTTCAAAGTAGAAATGTTTCTCGTCCTTTGTCAGGTACCTCGATCTTCCTTGCTTGCTTCACGACGGAAGTCTAAAGATTCCAACACATAATCACAAGTTAAAAACAACCAAAACATCTCATCTACCTAAGGTCTAGGTTCAGCCATAGTATAAAAATAGGGTTAGGGATTTCCAAATTTCTCAAACTCATGGATTAATGATCCTTAAGTATTAGAGATTCAATAACAATGATCACTTAACAAGGATTGAACAAAAACTCCTCTAAGCTATTAGCTTAGAGTTTCGGCCTTGACCTCCATAATAGGCTAGAAATTTTCAAACTTTTCAAGCTCTTGGATTTAACAACTAAAGGTACAAAAGAGTTCAAATAAATGATTATTTAACAAAAGTTGAAACAAACTTCCCTTCCTTGTCCAACAACAACAACATAGGCTTGGCCTTATTGGGAAAATAGGGAAAGAAAATTTTGCTTGATGTATGCTCTTAGATAATGAATATAGAGATCATTGTGAGTCCATAGAAATTAGTTTCAACTCAATAGGATTTTTTTACTAATTTCTAGAGATTTTTGAAGTTTCTAGATCTAAGAAAGAAAAAAATGAGTAAATATGGCATAACTCTCAAAATGAATGAAAAGAATACTTAGATGAGTAAGATTCTAGAGCATTACCCTTGAAGCTTGAAGAAAATGATGAGAATGAACACTTGAAGGAGTAGAAACAATGGAGCTTGAAGTGAAGAACTTGGTTATGTGAGTGTAAAGTGTGAAAATGAAAGAAAGAAGTGTTTATATAGAGGGGAAGGGTGAGAGTGGCGTGAAGAGGCGAGGAAGAGTGAGCTTGGAGAGCAAGTTTGGTTTAGGGAGGTGTTTGGTTGGAAAAAGTGAGAGAAAAGTGATTTTTTGTTTATAATATGATATGATATATTCAAAAAAGTGTAATGATGGTTTCTTTAGGATGTGACATTTGACTCACATCAACATGTCACTCCTTTTCCAACATGTCACATTGGTCATCTCAGCTCCCCATCCTGCTTCGTTGTGTACCCGGTTAAGGTTTTCGATCGTAGTTTTCAATGATTTCGCCCGAATAAAATATTTTATTTTATTTTTCGAACGAAAATTTTCAAAAATAACCAAGATCATTGGAAACACGATAAAAACACTAATCGTTTCGTTCACGGGTCAAAATTAGGTTTTCTGTTCAGTAAATTCTTATTGTCAGTGAAAACGCAGACCGGCTTTTGTCTGAATTTTCAACCGAAAATTTAATCGTGACTTTCTATGGTAAGGTAGAACAAGAAAATAAATTTTAGTTTATCAAAAATCATTCTCTGGATTTTATTAAAAATAAACACATATACACACGTATTTACTATTAACGAAAGATAGAGAAATCGGGGCGTTACAACTCACCAATTCAACCACTGACCCACTGACCAGACTGAGTAGATGACGGGTTCGATTTTAATAACACTACTGCATAAGCCACTGAACCGGTGCTGACATCATCAAATCGCGATCGAACCAGATTAAACCGCTTGAACCGGTCACAGTTGAAGCAACCGGGCTGATGTGCGCACGCTCCTCAAGGAACGCTGTCCAACCTGACGCACTCCAGCAGGCCTCACGCACGCTCCTAAGGCTTTGTCTTAAATCCTCCACTTAGAACTCGTAGTTTCGGTCCTCAGCCAATCAGGACCGTTGATATAATTTTATATTTATTTCACGGACGAGATATGCAGGGACCTGACCGGTTGCAAATTGGGCACAAATGACTTGCCACCTGTTGGAGCGGTTCGTAAATAATGTTTTGGTGTAGATGCAACGTGTCATACATTGAGGATGACAAAATGATTTTGACTATTGTAAAATAATAAAAATTTTATTTCTAAAAAAAATCATTAACTAGATAATGAACTGAATTAGTCAGATATTTGTACATGATTAACCAGATATTTGCACATACATAACCAAAAAACTCATTAACCAGATATTTGTACCTCATTAACCAGATATTTGCACATACTTAACCAAAAATTTTATTTCGCAAAAAAAAAAAAAAAAACCCATTAATTTGCACAAAATTAACCAAAAAATTTATTTCTCAAAAAAATCTATTAACCAGATAATGAACTGAAATTAACCAGATTTTTATACCGTATTAACCAGATATTTGCCCATAGTTAACCAAAAATTTAATTTAAAAAAAATCCCATTAATTTGCACATACTTAACCAAAAAATTTATTTCTCAAAAAAACCCATTAACCAGATAATGAACTGAAATTAACCAGATATTTGGACATACTTAAACAAAAAAACCCTTAACCAGATAATAAACTGAATTAATCAGATATTTATACCTGATTAACCAGATATTTGCAAATACTTAACCAAAATTTTTACTACTAAAAAAAACCTTATAATTTGCACATACTTAACCAAAAAAAAATTTCTCAAAAAAACTCAATAACCAGATAATGAACTAGAATTAACAAGATATTTGTACATGATTAACCAGATATTTGCACATACCTAACCAAAAAACTCATTAACCGGATAATAAGCTGAATTAACCAGATATTTGTACCTGATTAACTAGATATGTGCACGTACTTAACAAAAAATTTGATTTCTAGAAAAAACTAAATATTTTAAAAAAAGAACAAATTTTTTTTATAAATAAATTAATAAATAATTATTTTTTAAAAAGAAAAAAAAGCTTTGCAACAGTGCCGCACAGTGCCGCTACAGTGCAGCACCGTATGTTGTTGCCGTATGATGTCGAGATTTTGTGTCAAACTATCATTTTTCTAACTATTTTTTCACGTCCAAAACTATACCTTATTCTCTTCTCTTCCCTCATTGCACACACACAAGATTTTTATCATGTAAAAAAGAAATGTGTTTCCCAAATCATATCATATCATCTTTTCTATGGTGATTTTACGCACACATATAGAAGTCTAAATTAAAATCATCACATACTAGGTATTCAACATATAATTTTATTATAAATTCAATATCCAATTTAATTAATTATATTAAAATCAACATATAAATTTTCTTTCTAGAAAAATATATATATTTGTTTAATAATATTTTAAGAGCTAAATTGATATACACTATCAGTATAAAGTTTTTTTTTACACTGTCAACCAATCAAAAATCAAGGTATAGATAACCAGTCCAACATGACCCAACTTTGGCCCAATTGCTCGATATTAAATGTTAGTTTCCAATATTGCCCCCATTTATAATAGGATTTATATTGATGAGATATAGGCCATCAGAACATTAATTAAGGTTAGAAGGGGTATTTTTGAAAATTTATATGAATATTAATTATAATTAGCTTATTTCAATGCAACTTCTTAATTTGTGTGTTTTAAGGTTTTGTTTCTTATATTAAGGATCGGAAGGAGTATTAAGTTTAGTTGCTACCAGTTGGTTGGTTGACTGAGTTGTAATAAAAAAATTAAATTAAAAACAAAAAAAAGCAAAAAAATAAAAATTTAAAACCAATATTTTTAAAAAAAAAACTGCCAAGTTGGCATAGTGTCATAAAAAAAATTAAATTAAAAAAACAAATGTAAGACAAAAAATCAACCTGGTCGGTTGAGTGATTGACATATAAAATATTACATTTTAAAAAAAATTAATAAATAGCTCAGATTAACTCAATTGCCCTGATTGACTCATGTATTCCAATTTAGTCAACTTCCCCCGAATAACTAATCCTGGCCCAAATTGTTGTCGTCGCTCGAATAGTCATAGTTGCCCGATTAAGTCATCTTGACTCAATTAGGTTGGCTCAATTAGGTCATCTTTGATCAATTTACTCAGCTTGGCTCGACCATGTCATCTTTGCCCGATTAAGGCAATTTGGCCCAATTCTCTCAAGTTGCCTTGATTATTTCATACGATCCACTTTCGTCAACTTTGCCCGATTAGGTCAATGTCATCTCGGCTCGATTTGGTCAACTTTGCCTAAATAAGTCAGTCTGGCCCAATTAGGTCCTGTTGGTCCAATTCACTCAATTTACCCCGAATACCTCATATATTCCAATGAATGACAACTTCCCCCAACTAACTCAATTTTTAATGATATGTCAATTTTAGATTGGTTGACAGTGTAAAAATCTTTACACTGTCAGTGCATATTAATTAACTCCATGTTTTAATTGGTTTTTATAGTTTAATCTTGTTATCTTAACCGTGTTTGTTATATTATTAATACTTTAAAACTTTATATGAAGAATATTCTTAAGCGAATAATGTAGCACCCATTAAAATGCATTTAAATATTAGAATAATTCATTTTAAGATTAAATTAATTAAATACTATTTAAGCCATAAATATTAACAAAAAACAATTAAAACTTTTGAATATATTTTTAAATAATACAAAAGTGGGGAATCAATGAACCAACATTCCACTTAACTTGTGAATAAAAATATATGCACATACATAACTTGTGAACCAAAATATATGCACATATTTTTAACTTGTGAATAAAAATATATGCAAATAAAGCAGAGGACAATTGGCAGTGCATTAAGCTTTTCTTGCAGGTAGCTCGGAGCATCCATGAGCTGGCAATCGACTTCAGCCACAGTTTACTTGATGATGGAGGATATTTCTTCAAAGCTAAATTTTATAGTTACTCTCCCAGACTCCAGGTGCATAAAGAGAAAGTCATATGTCTCTTTCAAGATGATCGAGCTATATATAGGGCTGTTGTTTCAAATTGTAAGAGTTTTTTGTCATCTTATATTTCCAACTTTTTGGTAGAGTTTGATAGGAGGAAAGTCCATGTAGTTGCTCACTCTCTGTTCTCAGTGGAAAAACGAGTGAATTTTTATTTATTAGATTTAAAAAGGCATCATCTTAGAGTCTGTTCTAAATAGGTGTTGGGCCGACTTTAGTTAAAATATAAATTTTGAAGTTAATTTTTAGATATAATAATAATAATAATAATAATAATAATAATAATAATAATAATAATAATAATAGACAATAGTTAGGGTTGGAGACCTGTTACACTGATATTACAAATTTACAATCATGAAAACATTTAAATGTTTAAAAAGAAGACAACGTGTCTTCCAAAATAAAATTAAAAAAGCAAAAAAGAAAAAAGAAAAGAAAAAGACAACGTGGAGATTTGAAAAAGAAGAAGACAACGTGAATTATTATATAAGGAATACTAGTATCACATTCTTAACACACTTTTTATTATTGGATAGATTTCATGTGGGATCATATGTTTTGGTGGATCGCACATAAAATCCATCCAATAATAGAAAGTGTGTTGATGAGAAGTGTGATAAAGAGTATAATGCTAGTAATTTTTTTATTATATTATAAATAGGCGTAAAATTAAAGCCACGCGAGAAGTTGGAAAAAATTATTCAAAAAAAGGTTGAAACAAAATCGGGGATTATGAGCTGGACCGCTGGAGGCATGACCAGTTGATGTGGGACATTCATTTAATATATTGTTAACCGGGTACAAAGCTGGAACCGGCTAGTTAAAAAAATGCTAATATGAAAATTGTCCATAGTTTACTGGATACCGCCTGTGCAAGTCATTTTTTTTTTCTGGAGGATGCAAACTCAACTCATGAGAGTGAGGATTAAAGAATTGTCCCGCTCCTAATAGTCACAAAAAATTCAGAATTACCAAAAGTTGTAGTAGGGAGGACCGATAAGCTCCTGAACATTTTCTCCATGTTGCTCTAACGGTTGAAGCAACCAGGCTGACGCGCGCACGCTTCTCAAGGCATGCTGTCCAACCTGACGCACTCCAGCAGGCCTCACGTACGCTCCTAACAGTCACAAAAAATTCAGAATTACCAAAAGTTGTAGTAGGGAGGACCGACAAGCTCCTGAACATTTTCTCCATGTTGCTCTAACGGTTGAAGCAACCAGGCTGACGCGCGCACGCTTCTCAAGGCATGCTGTCCAACCTGACGCACTCCAGCAGGCCTCACGTACGCTCCTAACAGTCACAAAAAATTCAGAATTACCAAAAGTTGTAGCAGTGAGGATCGAAATAAGCCCCTGAACGTTTTCTCCATGTTGCTCTAACGCAGGGCTAGTGTATCAGATGTTCTTAACATTCACAAATATAATATATATACATAATTATCGGCGAATTCTATCATACTCCCTAACAAAGTTGGAGGATGGATCCACATTTATCCTTAACCGGGAATCATGCGTTAGCCGGTAAATAAGATTTCTAGTTTTTTTAAAAAAAAATATTTTAATAATTTAAAACCCAAAAGTTTAGTTAACTACGGAGCAGGGGCAAAAGCTTGTCAGTGACTAGGTGAGACCATTTTTGCAACAAAATAATTTTTTTAGTGTATATTGCATATTGGGGAGTGGTCGCCGTTATGTGGCAATTTTTTATTGGTTGATTGTATAATTTTTTTTTTACACTAACAGTGAATACCAATTAAATTATTTTATAATATGTTTTATTTTGGTTAAGATAGTATGCACTATAAGTGTAATATGTTTTACACTGACATTCATTAATATTTTGATATGTATATAAAATTTTAATAACTAAGAGAGAAAAATAACAATGATGTTAATTTATTTAGTTACTTTCCAATATGTTTTATTACTATTTTGAAAAATAACTTTTCTTATTTAGTTTATTTTTTCCGTTTTATTATAAGGCAAAATTGCACTTTTGGTCCCTTAAATTATTAGTTTTGTTCAAATTGATCCCTTAAGTTTTTTTTTGTGACAAACTAGACCCTTAAGTTAGGTTCGGGTGACAAAATGGTCCCTTAAGTTTTTTGTGACAAACTAAACCCTTAAGTTATGTTAGGATGACAAATTGGTCCTTTAAGACAATAAAAATAATAAATTAAGGGTCTAATTTATTGTTCCCTTTGACAAATTAAGGGACCAATTTGTCACCCGAACATAATTTAAGGGTCTAGTTTGTCATAAAAAAACTTAAGGGGCCAAATTGTCACCCGAACCTAACTTAAGGGTTTAGTTTGTCACCAAAAAAAAATTTAAGGGACCAATTTGAACAAAACAAATAATTTAAGGGACCAAAAGTGCAATTTTGTCAAAAGTTTATTTATTGAGTTGGTCCCTGAACTATTTGGGAATTTTCAATGAAGTCCCTAAACTAAAAAAGATTCTAATTAGGTCTCTGAATTTATATAAAATACTGTTTGACATAATAATAAAATGACAAAAGATGAATATAAGAAGAAGAAAAAAACTCGCTATTTAAATTATTAATAATAAAACTTAATGAGAAAAGCTATTGTTTATCATAATAATTAAATAAAAATATATAAATTTGAGAGACAAAATTTAGTTCTAGAAATTATTTTTTTACTGGAATTTAGTTCTTGAAATGATAATAACAAAATAATGAAATATGAAATTGTGTTAGAAAATTCATGTTTTATAACACAAAATAAAAGATTAATCTTAGTCAAATATTTATTTTTTGAAATAACATAATAATAATAATAATAGACATAGAAAGCAAAAATATTATTTAAGAAATATTAAAATAATTTAATAAAAACCTTAATTAAAATATAAAATAATATAATAAATTAAATAACTCAAAATAAAATTGACAATCAAAATAAGATGTGATGATTTCTTAACTAGATTCTTTATTTTATTTATTATTTAAAATAATAACTTTGTTGTTAAACTATATTTTTTTTAAATATTGAACTTTGTATTCAGTTTCATCTCTTGTTATAATATTAGAAAAAAAATGTCAAATAATGACATTCTATGCTAAGTTTCATCTTTTAATATATATTTTTTGGGTAAAATGCAATTTTCGTCCCTCTAGTTTTTCATTTTGGCGAATTCCGTCCCTCTACTTTTTTTTGAGCAATTATAGTCCTCAAAGTTTTCTGACTTTGCAAATTTTGTCCCTCCGTTAATTTGCCATCCAAAAACTAACAGAGCTGCCTACATGGCACGTCTAGCTGGATTATTTATATTAAAATATAATTAAAATATTAATTTTAATTAAATTATAAAATAATAATATTTTAAATTTTACAAAGCATTTCTCAATACTCAATCATCTTCTACCTCCGATCCCAACTCTAAAGCCATCTTTAGAGTGCTCTGCACAGTGTGGAAGACGCAAAAGTCATGCGTGGCTTAGATGGTTGGGTGGTTGTTTGTTTGTGTGTGTGCAGGTAGTTCTGTTTGGTGGTAGAAGAAGAGATGAAAGTTTCTGTCTTTCTGATTCATGGAGTCAAGGTGTTTGATGGAAGTCCATACAGAGGGTATATTGAAGAAAGTGGTGGGAATGTGGGATTAAGAGACGTGGAACATTGGCAACCACGAAATAGAAGTATCAATTTATCAAAACAAAGACAACATCAATTAATTAATTATAGGCTAGGAGTCAGGACTCAGACCCTCGTAAACGCACATGGACCAACAAAATATGCCTTCATTTGAGTGTCATTTGTAAATCAATCGAAGCCGCCTCTTGTAAAGTTTGTTTAAATGTCATGTTCTTAGTCCTCACTCCGTTTTCTACAATAAAACCAATTTCCATATAACAAATGATTGGCATTTATTTTTACACATGATTGATGAATTTTACAATATTTCATTGTGACTATACATCCATGACAGAACGTCTCCCAATATTTCATTTGCTGGGGAAAGTTTGAAGCATCATCCTGAAAAAATTGCAATTCTAAATTGCGATCTCTTTCCCGAAGTGAAGAAAACCTTGGACTGTGGCAAAACGATATTTTACTTTGGATACATCTCATCCACTTAGCTATTTTCGTGCAAGGGGTTTGAACAGAGGATGGTGTAGCCTGAATTCAGGTCTTAATGGCTATAAATAAATCACATTGAGAAAAAACTCAACCAAGCTTGCAAATTTCCTCTGTTAGAACTTGTGTCAAACACCTTAACTCCATAACCCGCGTCCACCCAGACAATGTACACCAGCAAAACCACCGCGACCAGAACCCATGAGCCGTCATCCACTGTAGACCCATGATTTGTGCGTCTTCCCCACTGTGCAGAGCACTCTAAAGGTGGCTTTGGAGTTGGGATCGGAGGTAGAAGATGATCGAGTATTGAGAAATGTTTTGTAAAACTTAAATATTATTATTTTATAATTTAATTAAAATTAATATTTTAATCATATTTTAATATAAATATTCTAGTTGGACGTGCCATGTAGGCAGTTCTGATAGTTTTTGGATGGCAAATTAACGGAGGGACGAATTTTGCAAAGTAAAAAAACTTTGAGGACTATAATCGCTCAAAAAAAAAGTAGAGGGATGAAATTCGCCAAAGTGGAAAACTAGATGGACGAAAACTGCATTTTATTAATATATTACTATTTAAAAAATGTCTATTTTTTTAATTGAGGTTTATCAGTTTAATCACTTAATATTTTATTATAAAACATGAATTTTCAAACACAATTTCACATTTATTATTTTATTTTTATCATTTCAAGAACTAAATTTTGCCTCTCAAATTTATCTATTTTTATTTAATTATGATGATAAACAATAGCTTTTCTCACCATGTTTTATTTTATATTTTATTATTATTATTTAAAATAGTGAGTTTTTTCCTCTCGTATTCAACTTTTCTTATTTTATTATTATGTCAAACCGTATTTTTTTCCTTCTAAATTTATCATCTATCATTTTATTATTATTTTATTTTATAAAGTCATATTTTTACTTTAGGGACCCGATTGAAATTTTTTTATAAGTTCAAGGACCCAATTAGAAACTTTTAGTTCAAGGACCCAATTAAAAATTTTATATAAGTTTAAGGGTCTAATTAGGAATTTTTTTAGTTTAGGAACCTAATTAGAAATTCTCAAATAGTTCATGGATTAACTCAATAACTAAAACTATAAAAAATATTAATACCCTGATTAATTTATAAAAAAGTATTAATACCCTGATTAATTTATTGACGAATTTTGAATTACCCTTCTGTACACTCCAAGGACCAGCCATGAACTACCATCCAAATGTACTAAATCAACTTTGTGCAATGATTAGACAGAATGGGAATCACGCATGCGAACGATGCGTAGAAAAGAAGGACTGTCGGCAAGTAGACAATGACTCAGACGAAGCTATAATTGAAGAATAACGTAAGTGTATGCGTCATAGGTGAATTATTGAGTCTGAGTGATAGACTAAAATAATGTAAGGACTATTTTGTAAATCAACCGAGTCCCCTTTTGTGTATAAATAAGACCTCTTATGCTGAGGCAAATCAGAGAGAGAAAAAATAAAAGAGAATTTTCCTCTCATATGTTGAGATTTCTCCCTGTGAGAAAAGTGTGCTTGTCTCTATAAGAGTACGTGTCAGATCCTTGAGAGTGGATCTATGGTTCTATGTACTCATTCTACTTATTATCAATAAAGATTGTTACTTTTGTACCAAAATCTTCAATTACTTTACTTCATACTCGACTTAATCTTGACTAAGCGGAAGTTGCAGTGGGCAGAGGAAATCCCGACTGATCAAAGAAACCCAATCAGGTATGACTAAGCAACCCTTTTTATTTGAATTAATTTTAGAAGTTATTGATGTCTGAAATAGCAAAAGAGAAAATTGATAATATTGATGTCGAACACTTACAAATTACTGAAGAAGATGGAAATTTTGAAGGAAGCATTTTAATAGATCCAAAACTTTTCCAAAAAAAATACAAAAAGAAGACCTAGATCTAGCAAAAGATACAAACATGAAGAAATTAGGAGGAATAATGAAGACATTTAATCAGAAATAAAATATTATATATTATGGAAAAATAATGAACGAATCACGAATAGATATATCAGAAACACAAGGAAACACTTGTATTCAATTGTTAAACAAAAGAAAGTTAATGGAATTAAAAAGAAACTTAAAAAAGGAAGCACATAGAAAAAGGATAGGGTATATTAGGAGTCATACAGATTCTAATTAAAGCTACCTTCCAGGAAGAAATAAATTCACCCATAGAACTAGTATTAAAAGATGATAGAATAACGGATTTAAAGGATAAAATACTAGGAGTTATTGAAGGAAATCTAGCTTACGTAAAGCTAAAATTTGAGATTCACCCAAATATTGGTATATCACTAGATACCTAGAGACTAGACCAATCTTTAACCTTGGAACATAGATTTTTAAGAAATAATTTAATGAGACCAGGAGATAAAATCTTCTCAATTACTTATTGTGTTAACAATGCATTGACAAACTCCCATCATAGCATTACTTTTAGAAATAATGATAGAATTGATATACCAAGACTCTTTGAAGAAATAGGAAAAAAATATTATCCTAAACGAAATGAAATAACTGAATTAGGAATATCCATTAATAACCCAAAATCATTAAGCTTCAGACAAATCCCAAAACCAATTACTTTCCCTGAACCAGAAAAGAATAATGAAGATGAAAATTATATTAAACTATCAAACCAAGTAAGAGATCTAGCCCAATATATGAGAAATAGAATATGAATAAAGGAGAAGAGTTAGAAAAAATACTTAACAAACTTTACACTACAATAGACAAGAACAAAAGAGATAACAAAAATTTCTTAGAAATATATGACTATTATATTAAAATAAATCCAGAAAATAGAAGGAGAGAATTATTAGAAAAATATATTATAAACAAGGAAAAAGAATTAATTAAACTCGAAAATAAGAGAGAAAAATGTAGAGAAAAGATTAAAGAAAAAATAGAGAAATTGAAAGGAATGGGATCTTCAAGAACTACATCCAATTATTTTAGAATAGAAGCACCATTCTTTGAAGACAGTGACAACGAAAAACAATAGAATGGAAATATATTCAGAATTTGATAATCAAACAGAAACTGAAATAATTAGTGTTTTAATGATGAACTTACCCATTAATTGTAAATATGTAAAATATTTTTTAAATATTTTTTACAACCTATATTAATTTTTTAATTCTATAAATTATTGGTCTTGGTTTTTAGGAGATTATTTATTTAAGTCTTATTATTTATTTTCTACTTCAATATTTAACTATGCTTTTGAAATTGTCATGTAAATGTACTTTGTCTTCGAATACTTTGGTTATATTTAATTTTTTTTCTTTAATTTTTCAAAAAAGAAAATAAAGATTTAGATTTTTTAAATCGAGTGGAATCCCATGACATTGTCTACCAACCCAAGTGAGTTATAGGGATATATTGCATAGAATAAATAATTTTAATTTCATAATTTATCCCTGTAATAGAAATTGTTATTTTATTTGTATTATTGTATAACCTTTTCTCACTTGCATTCCATATTTTTATTTAATTGGTTCATTGTTATTGATATTATAGAAATGACTTTTCAAGTTCATGATGAAATAATCTTTTATTTGTTGAAGTTGAATGTTGATGTATTTATTTAGTAATCTATGATTAGTTGCATCTATTAATTTAATTTATTGTTGCCACTTTTTTTCCCCTACAAGTTGACTAATTTGTTAAACTTTTTTCTAGAATGTCTAGACCTTGGAGGAATGAATTGGTCTTGTGAACATTGTGACACAAATGTTTGGTTTGAGGAGCGGTCAGAAAAACATAAAAATGGTTCCAGTGTAGAATTTTCAATATGTTGTATGAAGGAAAATGTGAAGTTACCATATTCGGCTAAGCCATCTACTTTGCTTTAGAATTTGATACATGGAGTAGATCGAAGAAGCAAACATTTCTTGAAAACATGTTCGTATGACAATATTTTTTCCTTTACTTCATTGGGTGTTAAAGTTTAATTCGGTGTAAATCATGGTTGTGGACTGTCGCAATTTGTTTATTGCCAGTGAAGACTTACCTGATTTATGCAATATTTATATTGTTAGGAAACTAGACCATGATAGAGATGAGATGATTGATAAGCATGTTGATTGTATTGGGAAGCTAAACTTTGGACAAAGCTTGATATATGATGAGATGGTGGATGCTGTGCTAAATGGACATGGTTGTTTCTTCTTTGTAGATTGTTATGGTGTTAAGAGCGAAACTTCCTAACCATAAAATAGTATTAAAGGTGGGTGTTCCAATTATATTTATGCGGAATATTGATCAATCATGTTGGCCAAGTAACGAAACAAGATTGATTTTCAGTGAATTTGGTGTGAATGTTATCGGTGCTAAAATTGTTACTCGGAATGATGTTGGAGACCGTTTACATTCCTAGATTGAGATTGATTCCTTCAGATCCATGAATCGCTTTTTAGTTTCAGAGATGACAATTTTCATTGGTGTTGAGTTTTGCAATGACTATAAATAAATTAAAGTCAAAGCCAAACTTTATCTCATGTTGGTCTGGATTTGTCACGTCAAACGTTTTACTATGGACAATTATATGTTGCTATCTCTAGGGTTAAATCTAGGAATGGATTAAAATTTAAAGTTATACTGATAATGATGAACCATTATTCTGTTGTTAAAAATGTTGTTTACACAGAAGTATTCGCAATAATATAATTTATTTTAAATAATTTATATCTCTTCTGTATATTCTGATTAAACAAGGCAAACACAATATTATATACTAAATTAGGGTTGGGCTAAGATGCACCACCCACATTTTGCACCACCCACTACACCATCCATGTGGCAAAATTTAGGCCAATCAATTTGCCACATGGTTGGTCAAAATTTCAAACTTTGAACTTGTATTTGTTGTGTAGTCAAAGTATAAAAAGACAGTATATTATAGTATAGTGTGTGTATTCTTTGTATTTACAATTTTCACCTATATTAAAATAATGTTTTTTTATTAAAAAATTTTTGGTTATTTCTTGTCTCTTTTTTTTCCCTCTCTCTCTCTCCTTCCTTACCCGTATGCTAGCCTCGAATTCTTCTTCCCTGCCCGGTTCCGAATTCAGCACAACATTATTCCGACCAGTGTTTGAAAAAATTGCAAACCAGATCAAAAACCAATTTGAGTCAAAAAAAAAAAGGGTATCAGTTTTTTTATCCGTGTTTTATATTTTATATATAATAAATGTGTTATTTAATTTTGTTTTTGAAATTTTGGGTTAATAAACAAATACGAAAATATAGTGTATTTTTTTGTAAATACTTATTTTAGTTTCAACATTTGACCAGTTGAAAAGTCAAATGGTCTAGTTGTACAAATGATTGGTTAAGGTATTGACATGTAGGTGGCGTAGTGGGTGGTGCACCTTAACCCAACCCACTAAATTGTATATGTTTGTTCATTATATTATCAAGATATTATTCGATGTCGGTGTCAAAATTATCTACATTAATAATGCATAGAAATTAAACTCAAAATACAATATGAATGTATTCCAAAAATATAAATAATCATTATAATTAATAAATTAGTTATATTTTGACAAAAACTTGACCCGTGCGTAGTTAATAACACTAGTTAAAAAACCCACACGAGCTGGTCCCCCCTCGTTTAGATCTTCCTCTCAGAAGTTCAAATCATTTTTTTTTTCGGTTAGTTCATTTCTAACACCATAACCGAGGAGGCAACAGGCAAGTCTCCAATATAAAGATTATTTTATTCCAAATTTGGTTTACCGGTTACCGGTGAAAAAGTTGCTTTTTCTCCCACCAAATCTTGACCCTAGAATTATTTTATTAATAAATACATGGCCCTGATTCACTGATGTTGGGTCCTCCACTCTTTTTAGGGAGGATGTTAGAATTCGCCATAATTAAAATATGAACTTTACATATTAAATATATACCGGTTCATCCGGTTCAACCAGTGACCCTCCGGTGCCTTGATCGAGTCGATAACCGGTCCGGCTTTAATAACACTATTTTTTATGTTATTTTCCTTCTCAAAATAAATTTTTTTGGCTGAATAACAAAATTAAAAGAACGCATTCAGATTCAATAATTCAATACTTAGGCCCTAGTTAGATATTAGAGCTTCTCTACTGGTATAAGTGATTTTATGTATAAACAAATTGGGTTTGAATAAGTTTGAATAAGTAACTTACTACCCCTAAATGGTATTTTTAGCTTATTTTATGAAGCCAATTTTTTTTAGCTTCTTGGAAAAGTCTTGTACAAAAGCCATTTTTCAGCATGATCGGGAAACTATACACATTTACAAGACAATTATATCCCATGATAATCTAAAATTCCATGAAAACCAAACCCGTGGTCTCTAACCTTCAACTCTCTTGACTTTGAAGATTTTAGAAGTGCTTCTTCAATTATATCTTCTTCAATTATATATCCAAACACTATTTAACTTAAATTAAAATGGGCTTATGACTTAAAAAATTTTCTCATAAATCTTTCTTATATAAGTGCTTAAATAAGTTGTTTATCCAAACATGACCCTAATAATTTTGCATAGCTCCTTTTGTTCTTGTTAGGTTTTGTTTCTCAAGTAAAATAAGATAGCTTGTATCTTATTTGACTTGTTTATAAGCTTGTTTAACTAAAGTAGGGGGTGTTTGGTAAACAAGCTTATCTCATTAGCTTATACATTTTTTCAGAAGCTATTTTATAAAGCTTATAGATTATAACTTATAACTTATTAACTTTTCTCTTATTTCTATCCTTATTATTTTAACGAAATTCATACTTTATCTGGCTCCTAACTCATAAAATAAAATTTATATAAAAAACTCATATAAACATATCATGTCAGTTATATTATCTCATTACATTCAATAGAGATATTAAAAATAAAATAAAATATTAAAATTAATTTTCTAATTTTTTAGATGACAAATAATTTGAAATAAATTAAAGTGTTAAAAGTAATAATTTTTTAAAATACATAATATAAATATAATTTATATAAAAAAAAGTCATATAAATATGTCCTTTTATGTCATTTTATATTTATAAATTAGTTAGTCATTTTATATTTACAAACTATTTAAACAACTAATTTTACCAAACACGTCAAATTCAATCAACTAGCTTTTCAATGATAAACTTGTACCTATCAGTTAGTTTTTCAACTATCTATAATCTATAATCTACTAACTTTTCAGCTTTTCAACCAGCTTATCAACTATTAAAAGAACGCATCCATTAAAACTTCTTCGTAATGTATATCATAATTCTTTTTTGATCATTGAGTGGTGAATTTACAATTTTGCAGGAAAAAGAATGAAAGACCCTTTTACTTCGACATTTACTTTTAAAGTAAAGACACTAGCATCATGTACTATGTTGGTATGGTTGTAATGAAACCTAAAGAGTTGCAATGTTGGTATGGTTTGAGTATGTTGTATTGTATGGTATGATAGTATATAATTAAATATTTAAATGCCTTTATGTGGTATAATTGATGATGTTTGTACACCCTTGTTGAGTTCTGGCAGTCACCCCATCCTTTTTGGGTTCAATTTCAGTTGCTACAAGAGGGGAACTATTTTAGGGAGCCCATGCACATGAGTGGTTTGGGCTATCGTTGTAGTTTATTTATTTATTTTGATTCTGTTTAGTCATATGAGACATCTCTTTTTTTCTAATTTGGATTTTGGGATTATCTCCTTTTTCGGTTGCAAACCGTTTCTTTTCTATTTAAACTCTAGATGTAGACTTAGGACCACCTTAGCATAACGTTTTGAATGACATACACGTACTTGATAGACCTTGGGAATGCGACAATGGAGTCTTATTTTGCCTGTTCAGCAACGTGCCTAAGTTGGGTTCGGACGTAGTTCTTGGCAAAGGTTGTCAAGTTGCTGATGACAGCGGTGCAACAAGGTGGCTAATGAGAGACTGGAACTAGGGATGACAATATTATATGTACCTACGGATATTTGCGGATAAAACCCATCATGGGCATGGGGTGGGTAGCTTAATTGGTACCTGTGAATAAAATAAACTGATTTTTTATCTACCTGGTACCCGTACCCGCTAGTAAAATTCATTATTCCTCTTATATACAAAGTTAAATGTATTAATCTTGTTCTATCCATGCCATACAACTTCAAGGAGCTTACTTATTATCTTACTAACAATGGCAAGCTAAACATTGTAATTATTAGATTCATTTGATTGCATATGGGCTTGTTGTTTACTCAAATTTACTAGAGTCAATAATAACATTTTACATCAATCCTTTAACTGCAAACTACTAATCAAATTATTTAGATATCTTTTATGTTTATTTAGAAACAATTTTTTTTAATAGAAATGCACTTTTAAAATAGTTTAATAAATATCCATGAATATCTATGAATACCTACAAATATCCATAAAATTCGCCAAAAACCCGATTAGTGGTACCTATTCGGGTATGGGACGAGTACAAGGGACATTTTTATCCGACGAGGAGGATAACGAGAGACTACTATCTATACCCGCCCAGCCCCATTGCATCCCTAGCTAACTGGAATGGTAGTTGTTGGTTGGACTATAAAGTAGAAGGAAAAGGCTGGTTCTAAACAAGGAGTAGATCAGCGTTGGCTGGTTGCCAAAGTTGGAGGAAGGTGGACCTTCAAGTTGAAGATAGAACTGCTAGGACCAGAAGCTCATAAAGTTATAAGTGTGATAGATGACGTCATGGCCTATATATGGAGGTGTAAACAAAAATTAACAACAAATAACATCCTTATATGTAATTTTAAATAACTTTGATTGCAGGTCAAATAAAAGTAACAAAAATACTCACTCAACCATTATTTGCACATAAAACGATAGGTGTGTAAGTGGATGTGATCCAATCCGCAAATTCGGTGGATCCAAACCAATTTGGTGGTTTAGAAATGATGAATCTGAAAATAATCGGTTTGGATATCGGATTCAAAAAATTTGTAATTGAGAAATCCGAATCAAACCAATCATTTAATATAATAATATATTATTATTAATTTTATTACAATAATGTTATTTTTATTAAACAAATTAATATATTAATTAAAACGTTTTATCTTTTTATCTTTTTATTAAAATTTTACTCATACTTGTTACTATGGCTCCTATTTTTTTTTTCTGGTTTTTTTTTTACTATTTTTTCAAAATTTAAATTACGTTAAATTAAAAATAGGGTCATTTGATGATCCGATCTTAATCCACCCGACTTTAATCGAATTGGTTTGATTCAGATTCATAGAAATTGTTTGTCAAATCCAATCCGCTTACATATCCCTATAGAATGATATATATTCATGTATTTATATCCCAAAACCAACATGTAAAAAAATACCAAAGGTCCTCTTGTGGCAGGACAGATGGTTAAGCTGCAGGATATGAAATGTGAGTGTGAGTTCAAACTCCCGCAATGTGCTCCACCCCTTTCTCATTCCCCTCTCCCCTCTCCCCATCGCCCATATAAGGTCTCCTGTAAGCCTTCCCCTTGGACAAAAAATATATATCAAAGAACATGTAAATATTGAAACAAATATGTATGCCTTTAAAACTATTTTAGTGGGCAAAAATAGGTCAAATATGATAAATACCATCATGCACACTATTATTCTTATTTTTAAGAGATATAATCTTGACCTTCATTGAATTTAACCTAATTACACCTGACATTACTCTTATTTTAAAAATTACTCTTTTTTAGGAAAAAAAAATTACACTTACTTTCTCTTATGAAGGTCGGTTCAATTTCAAGTATCACTCTCCAGGAGGATAAATATAATAATAACATAAGTCTCAAAGAAAATTGGTTTAACTTTTGAAACAAAATCACTACAAGAAAAGGTGATATTACCGACGGAGGATTTCCGACAAACATCATGTTCGTTGGTAAATAGGCAATTTCCGATGGTTTTTCCCGTCGGTAAGTGAGAATATAAAAAATCACAGTTATTTTCGATGGAATGATCGTTGGTAACGTTACCTACGGAAGATCCGTCGGTAATTCCGTCGGAAAAAGTGGCGCGAAAGGGGAAAATTTGGGCGTGAATGTACCGACAAACTAGCCCGTCGATAATTACCGGCGGCTCTGTCCGTCAGAATTAAAAAAAATTACTTTACCGACGGGCTTGGCCGTCGGAATTCAAAAAATTGCTTTACCGATGGACTTGGCCGTCGGAAACCCGGTCATTTAGTGGTAGAAATGCTTCTCCCTCCCTCACTTTTCCTTTCTTCTTCTCTTTTCCCTCTCTTCTCACTCTTTCTTCTTTTTCTCCTCTCACCGCGACCAGCCACCCCCCACTCTCCCTGCCACCGCGCGCGCCACCACCACACCTCCACATCTCTTCTTCTCTTCTCTCCTTCTCTGTTCTCTGAAATAGACAACTATAAACACGAGAAGGGGGGGTTGTGTTGGTAATGGCTACAATCTCAAGAGGGGGGGTGAATTGAGAGATTGAAAACTTTTTGAACAATTTTAAGCAAAACAGAGTTTTCTTAAAGAAAATTGGTTTTCACTCAATTTTAATTCCCAAGATTCAGATTCTTAATCAAGTAATGATGTTAAGAAAGATTACAAGAAAGAAACAATAAGTTTAACACAAGTTGCAGATCAAAGACTCAAGTTAACAAGCATTTAAGACTCATTTACATCACACATATGCATATATCAAAAATATGAGTTTAGAGATGAGAAGAACACGCAAATTGATTCATGATTGATTCATGATTGATGAAATAACTTTAAACAAAAAGGATGCACAACCACAGATTCATAATAATAATTGGAGAAGATATTCAATCAATATTCTTTCTTTATTGTTACCCGTAATGTGCTTGGAAAAGCCTCTATCATGATACCAATTTGAGTTCTTGGCCTTCAAACACATCTGCAACACAGAATTTATGTGTGTTCTATAGGTACCCAAATCTGGTTGGGTCCTTTGGTGTTAGTAGCAACATATGTTCCTTTTGGAACCCAAATTTGTTTAATGCCAACATGTATATTCTTCCTACGTTTACAAGTAGCAGCTGTATGACCTTTCTTTAAACAGTAAAAGCATTTCACAAATGGACTAGTTGAAAAGCTAGACGCAACAAAAAGCTTCTTGAAAGATTTTTCATGTACCATTGGCTTATATCCAATTCCAGCTTTATCATAAACACCCTTTTGCTGTCCTAATATGGCATTCAAGTTATCTCTACCCATAATGAACTTAAATAGAACTACATTCAGTTTTTCAACTTCCTTTTCTAGTGTAGTGCATTTGGTGCAAGTTGAACTAGATGCAAGCAATTGTAAATTCTTAGCTTCTAGTTCTTTAAGCTTTATTTGTAAAGATGCATTATCACTACATTGTTTTGCAATTATCTTTCTAGAAGATATAAGTTGTTTGCCAATTTTAACATACTCTTCATACAATTCATCAAAGGCATCTTGTAACTCATCATAGGTAGGAGAAGTGTCATTTACCTCGGTTTCACTATCACTTTGGTGACTTGCCATGAGACATAGATTGGCTTCATCATTTTCAGATTCACTAGTGGAATCCATATCATTCTTTTCCCAAGCTATGTATGCTCTTCTAGGCTTTCTTCCTCTCTTCTCTTTGTTGCCATTCTTCTCATACTTTTCTTTCTTTTGCAGCTTTGGACATTCATTTTTGTAGTGTCCAAGCTTTCCACATTCAAAGCATTTGATAGTTGAGGAAGAGCTTTCACCTTTGTTTGTGTTCTTCTTGGTAGGAAAACTGAATTGCTTCTTGTTTCTATTCCGTTTGATGAATCTTCTAAATTTCCTCATAAGCAATTCCATATCTTCTTCTTTGGATTCTTCATCTTCATCAAGGTCATCATCTTCATCACTTTCTTTTGGTTCTTTAGAGACATGAGCCTTGAGTGAGATTCCTTTCTTCATTTTCTCCTTATCTTCATGGCTTTTCAATCTATTAAGCTCCAATTCGTGTTCTTTCAACTTGCCAAATAGAGTTGCAATCTGCATGGTTTCTAGATCCTTTGCTTCAACAATTGCAGTGATTTTTGGCTGCCATTCACGACTCAAACATCTCATGATTTTGTTAATCTGTTTCTCATCTGTGATTGTGTGTCCAAGTCCTTCTAGTTGGTTCACAATGTGTGTAAACCTCTTTTGCAGCTCATCTATCTCCTCACCATTCTTCATGTGGAAGAGTTCATATTCATGGACTAGTGCATTCATCCTTGCTCTTTTCACATCATTGGTTCCTTCATGAGTGAGTTGGAGAGTGTCCCACATTTGCTTTGCTGATTTACAATTGGAGACCCTGAAAAACTCATCATAATTCAAAGCAGCTATTATAATATTCTTTGCCTTAGCATTATAACCAACTCTTCTCTTATCATCATCATTCCACTCATCTTTTAGTTTATTTTGTTTAATTCCCTTAGCATCAAGAGTAAATGGAACATAGGGACCATTTTCAACAGCATCTAAAACATCTAAACCAGCAGCCTCAAGAAAGATAAGCATTCTCTCTTTCCAATACATGTATTGGGAGCCATTAAATGCAGGGGGTCTAATGAGAGAAGCCCCTTCACCCAGGATGTCATTTGTAGCCATCTCTTGAAGCTATTAAGCTTTGTAACAAGAGTTTTAGCTCTGATACCACTTGTTGGTAATGGCTACAATCTCAAGAGGGGGGGTGAATTGAGAGATTGAAAACTTTTTGAACAATTTAAAGCAAAACAGAGTTTTCTTAAAGAAAATTGGTTTTCACTCAATTTTAATTCCCAAGATTCAGATTCTTAATCAAGTAATGATGTTAAGAAAGATTACAAGAAAGAAACAATAAGTTTAACACAAGTTGCAGATCAAAGACTCAAGTTAACAAGCATTTAAGACTCATTTATATCACACATATGCATATATAAAAAATATGAGTTTAGAGATGAGAAGAACACGCAAACTGATTTATCCTGGTTCAGCTACCTCCTCTGGTACACCTACATCCAGTCCCACACCTCTGTGGTTTTCTCCACTATAACCAGAAATTATAATATCCAATTACAGCAACATAAGGATAACCTCCTTGCACAAACCTTTCACCAAAAAGCACACTTGCTTTTCTTACCCTAGGATCCCTTCTATCCTTGTTCAATCCTAAGAGATACCCTCTCTTAATCACACTAATTTGCAGAAAGAATTGAGTAGAAGAAAGACTCTAATAGTCTGATTATACAAATTGAAGCTCTATAAAATATCACACTTTTCTCTCAAAGATGAAGCATTATGAAAATTTCGAATTTCTCTTTTTAGAATGTATTAGATGTTGAAAAGTGTTGTTATGAAGTCCTTTTATAGGTATTTGAAGATTTAGATTCGTGGGTCTTATCACATAAGTTGTTACAAGTGATTAAAAATCAGTTTTGCAAAGTTGTAACAGGATAGTCTGTGTACTACATCTGTGTACTCGTGTTTTTCAAAGCTCGTACACAGATTAGCTTCTTTGTACATCTGTGTATTAAACCAAGTCTTCAGCTTTTTCAAACACATACACAGATGTATAGATTTGTACACGTGTGTATCTCTTGCCTTGTTCTTGAATACACATGTGTATACCTTTGTACACAGGTGTATATTAGAACACCAACCCAGATTATTCCAAAATTCAATACACATGTTGTGTACATCGATTTATCATTGAAGAACACGTTTTGAAATATTTGAGTTGTTCTATACACAGGTGTATCATTTTTGTACATCTGTGTATTCTTCATATTTTTCAAAACATAACACTGATACACATGTGTACAACGCATGTGTACAGATTTGTAATTTCAGACCCGAGAGCTCAGTTTCGAATACACAGGTGTACAACACATGTGTACAGACAGATTTTCTTTTGTTTTTAAAACTCAACTTATCATACACATGTGTATGACACCCGTGTACAGAAAGGTTCTTTCTAAAACTTGAAATTTAGCTTTATATACACATGTGTACAACACATATGTACAATACATTTAATTTCTTAATCCAATTAACATCTTTTGAAAAACCTTTCCTTTGAAAAAATCATTTATTTTATACCTTCGGAAAACTTAGTTTATTCTCAAATTCCAAGTGCTTCACCTAAGGAATCAAGTGTGCTATTTTTACAATAGCATCTAAATAATGAAATCTTCATGGCTTGATGCTTTATTCCTTGTCCATTGCTTTGTGTCCTTGTCCTTGCATCCCTTGATCCTTGACTTTTCTTTTTCATGAGTGATCTTGCATAATACTTAACACACTATAAGTATATAATCAATATCAAAAAGCTTATGCAAAATACACTTTGTTTGTCATACATCAAAACATCAATGAGGGCTTAGTCTTACAGGTTGAATTGTGTTTATCAGAAATTAAAATAAAGTTGAAAACTTTTCGCACACAGAAGCTAGGTTCAGACAGGTGTAAAATAAGTTACATAGACAGGTCACCTGTCTGGTATATTTTCACAGAAAATCACGCAATCAACACAGATGAAAAATAAGCTTGATATGCACACTTTTAACCCCTTAGTTAGAATGCAAATGATATATAACCAAAACAACTAAAGAGTTTAAGGGAAGAGAGATTAACACAGTTGTTTATCCTGGTTCACTCTTTAACATAAAGAGCTACGTCCAGTCCTTGGTAGCACCAAGTTTTATCCACTATAACTGATCAGGTTACAGACTCCAAGTATTGTTTGCACACCTAGCCTCTTCAGGCTCCAAGATAAGTATTCTTTGCTCACCTAGCCTCTTCAGGCTCCAAGACAAGTATTCTTTGCTCACCTAGCCTCTTCAGGCTCAAACAGGTTTGTTTTAAGAAGTTTGTTTGTAATAAATACAATCAGACAAACAGATCTTTCACTAACACTCAGAAAGTGGATTAAATGTAGACTTAGGAAAGACTACGTAATAACTTCAAATGATTGAAGAATACAGATAGAAAGAATGAACAAAGTAATGGCTCTTTAATGCTTTGTAATCTCTGATGTGTTCATCTTTAATGACTTCTGTATTTATAGCCTTCAAACATTTAATATCCGTTAGAGACATTCCTTGCAACGATGGCTTTAAGCAGAGCTTCATTAAATGCAATAGAGTCGTTCTGGGCAGCCATTAATGCAATGGAGACGTTGGTTGTACTCTAACATGAAGGATCATGGCTTTATGCATCGTGCAGTAGCCAAATCAGAGTTGTGCAGAATGTTTTTGTACTTTGCAGAGTATATTTCCCTTATTGTGTAATAACCGAGAGTACTAGGGAATAAAGCATGTTGGAAACATTCTTTAAATGGAAGTTTGTCTCTGACTTCCTAGGTTGTTTGAGAGAGTAACCTTCTGAATTTCTTGATAAGCGTGAGAGAGAGATTCAGAGTCTTCTGCATGAGGGGACAGCTTCCAAAAGCTTCGTGTACTCGAGTTCTTAACAAAGAACTTTAGACGAGTATGAGAGCAGGGCAGAGACAGGTTGAAACTGATTTGTAGAAAGTCAACAATCCTAGTCAGCAAACGGGTTGACTTTTGCTTATCCAGACAGGTTGTTATTCAAGTGGACAGACAGGTGAGTTTTGGTATTTTATGATTTGTACACTAAGTAGACAGGTTAGCAACCACAAAGTAGGTTAATTAAATCATTAACCAATGTTTAGTTTTCATCAAAACTTAGGGAAATGTACACAGACATTTTAGAGACTTAACAATCTCCCCCTTTTTGATGATGACAAACATTCAGATGATTTAATAAACCTTAGAAAATATCAACTCAAAAGATAACAGAATTCAGATAGGTTGAAATTTTCTACACCAGATAAAATGTGCAGACAGGTGCACTTGAGTACAAGTTAATATTAATATCAGAGAAATATGCAGCTTTAGTTCAAAAGATCAAAGATCAAAAGTTATCTTTATCTTAATCATCTTATACTTTCTCTCCCTTTTGTCAACAACAAAAAGAAACATACAGAAAACAGTAAAGAGAAGAAAAGATAACATAAATCTGATTGTCATTCATCATAAGCTTCTTATGTACAAGGCAGTTTTTACAGAAACAGCTACCTAGACTGATTAAAAAGAAAAAACAGAGAGTCAATTTTCTTTTCTAGAAGCAGCCTAGCATGCCTTTCTACATCCAATTGTCTTCTGACTTCTTCAAGCTCAGTATTAAGCAGATTGAAGCTATATAAGTCTACCATCTGAGAAGATGAGGCTTCTGTAGACAGGCTTGTTGAAGCAGTAGACAGGTTTGGATACCAGGGTAAGGCTAATACCGGGGGTGCCTTAGGTACAGAGAAGGGTGAGGAGACACGGGGAAAGATATACTGATGAATGGTTCTGAAATAAAAGAAAGGGAGAATAGCTAATTTAAACAAAGGTTTGATTCTGACTAGGTCAGTATCATGAGAAGGAAAGACACAGGAGAGTCTTTCACATAGAGTCAGACGAGTGACTCTAATTTGTATAGGAGGGGGAAGAGGTTGGTTAGCTAAGACAGATGGAGGTAGGGGTAAGAGAGAGTCTATATGACAGAAAAACGAATTTGACCCTGTTACTAAGAGAAAGAAATACCTAGACCTATTAGGTAACATTACAACAGAGGTAGGATAGTGAGATCCTTCCAATGTTCTAATGAACAGAACGATAGGGGGATAGAAGAAAATTTCCCTACAAGGGTTAAGAATGTGAGGTGGAGGAGAAGGAATGACAGATAAGTGAGAGACACTTGTAGCCATCAGAGATTGCAGATCACTGACAAAAGTCTTGATGATATGCCAGATTGTTCTCTGGGAGTTGAGTCCCTGTGAACAACTGTGTACTGACACATATCAGACACAACATCAAAAGATGTTTGGGTGGGGTGAGAGGAGACAGGTGATGGAAAAGGAGAGACAACAGACAGAGCTTTAACAAAAAGAGCAGATGGGGAGGAGACAGCAGAATTAGGAATACCTTGGTGAAGGGGAGAGGATGGTGCAGAGGGAAAAGCAAAACACTGATCTTCAAAGAGCCTTGGCTTCTTCCTTGAAGGGGACAAAGCAGCAGCTTCAGGATGAACAACTGTCTGAGTCCCATCAGACAGGTCAGCAGAAGTTGCAACAGCAGCATTTACAGCAACAGGTTCTTCTGCAGGGATTTCTTCCCTTCCAGCTTGAGCCACTAAAGGCATTGGGTAGCCTAACTTTCTTTTTCTGGGAATAATTCCCAAATCAAGAGGTTTCTTTTCTTTTGGCTCCTCCAAGGGTGGAGTTGTTTGCTCCCCCTAAGCAGATGCTTCCTCTTTACTAGGTTCAGACTCCACTTGTCTGACCTTGGTAAAGGTCTTCACCAGTTTTCTCTTTTTTCTAGGTTGTGCAGGAGCACCAACAGATTTCCCAGCCTCACTTATCTTCCTCTTGGGAGAGGGTTTCTTCATCTTGAACCTGAGAGGCTCAACTGTCTTAGCAGATTTTTCAGAAGCTGAAGGTTCCTCAGGCCTCTAGTCTTGTCTGGCTACTTTTCCAGCAGGTTTCCAGATTCTCTCAGAGATGGGAACTTCTGATTCACCAGTAGAGTCCACTGGTTCTTCTATTTTCTCCTTCTGCTTCTACTCAGCAGCAGGCTTCTTCTTCTTCTTTTTATCTTCCTCTTCATCCTCTAGAGGGACTCCTTCAATCCCCATCATAGACAGGACCTTCCTGTCAATGGGAAGAGACATGTCCACAAAGTGAACATCAGTTGGAACAAACAGCTTGTTCCTGAACACCCTTGTCAACAACATTCCATAGGGATAGGTTTGCATGTTGGTCCTCTTGATCAGAGACTCAAGGTACATGTAGATGAGATCATTGATGTCTACCTTGATTTTTCGAATCAAGTGGTACAGAGCAAATATGTCCATCTTGGTCACATTGTCTCGTGATCCTTTCATTGGCATCACACACTCCAACAGCAGCTTGTGCAGGAACCTGCACTTGGGTACCATGCTGATAGGCTTCTTGTTGTCAGGATTTGGAACACCATAAACAGCAATGTTTACATTTTCAGCTCCTACCTGATCTTCCCAGTCAGGTTTGAAGGCAGTTCCAATCCTTGGACATCTTGTGGCTAACTCCAAAGAGCCAATAGGGAAAAGAAGGGTTGTGTCAGACATTTGAGCCTTAAAGCTCTTGGTTCCATCAAGCACGCTGGTGATGACCACAGCATTCCTCCAGAAGTCTCTGACAACCTTGGGATGAACAAGCTCCTTGATGTCAAAGAAAGCAGTCCACTTAGAGTATTCCAACTCTTCAGTGACATCCATACCCCATTTCTTCATTTGTTGGAGGTCAACTGTTTTGCCAGGAAGAATTTTCTCAACATCAGCCACTCTCATCTCGTATTTCTCAGCAATTTCTTTTGAAGAAAGGCGCTTTGAAGATGCCATTGTTCAGAGAAGAGGTTACGAGGGTTTGGAAGAGAGAAGGGTTTTAGAGAAGAGAAGACGAAGATAGAACGAATTTAGGGATTTGAAAAAGGTAAAGTTTGAACCTTTATGAATATTTGCCTTTTATAGCAATAAAGGCAGAAGAGAGAAATAAAACATTTTTAATTCAAAAATGCATGATTCTTGTGGGGAACTGTAGCGCCCACTTAAGACATAATGAAAACATGGTTTCGAGATTAAAACTGCCGTGCACATGATTAGCTTCAGATTAATAAATGGTATTAAATAAATAATAACCATTTTAATAAAACTGTTGAGTTTCAACACAGTGACTCAGCAGAGTCAGACAGGTAATCACAAACAAGTGATATAAAACCATAAGACGGTAGCATAAACAGTTCAAAAACTCAGACATTTCATTCAACAATGCAATGCATGTTTAAATTATCTCTAATAAACAAAAACCTTTCTTCTGCTAAGGGTTTAGTAAAAATATCAGCCCATTGATTTTCAGTTTTAACAAACTTAATATCAAAGATACCTTTCTGAACATAATCTCTTATAAAGTGATGTTTGATTTCTATATGCTTAGCCTTAGAATGCTGAATTAGATTTTTAGTTAAGCAAATAGCACTGGAATTATCACACCATACAGATATATTATGCTAAAAAATAGAGTAATCCTCAAGTTGATGTTTTACCCATAAGAGTTGAGAGCAACAACTAGCTGCTGAGATGTATTCCGCTTCAGCAGTAGATAGAGCAATGGTTGTCTGCCATTTGCTTGACTAAGAGACTAAGTTTGCTCCAATGAAGTGGCATCCTCCACGGGTACTTTTCCTTTCTATTCTCTCTCTAGCAAAGTCAGCATCACATAATCCCACTAATCTGTATTCTTTAGTTCTTAAATATAGCAAACCAAGATTAGTAGTCCAAAGCAAATATCTAAATATTCTTTTAACAGCTTTAAGATGAGATTCTCTTGGGTCAGATTGAAATCTAGCACACATACAGACACTAAATTGAATATCAGGTCTGCTTGAAGTTAAGTATAGTAGAGATCCAATCATACCTCTATAGAAAGTTTGGTCTACCTTTTTACCTTCATCATCTTTACTTAGTTTTGCATTGGTTTCCATGGGAGTTTTCATCAGTTTAGCACTTTCCATTTTGTGCTTCTTAAGCATCTCCTTGATATACTTTTGTTGATGGATGTAGATTCCATCACTTGTCTGTTTGATTTGTAAACCAAGGAAGAACTTTAACTCTCCCATCATGCTCATCTCAAATTCTGCTTGCATCAGCTTGGAAAAGTCCTTGCACAGCTTTTCATTAGTTGCTCAAAAAATAATATCATCAACATATATTTGGACTATAATGAAGTTCTCTTTAGAACTTTTCTTCAACAGAGTAGTATCTACTTGTCCTCTAGTAAAACCATTATGCATGAGAAAAGAGCTTAATCTATCATACCATGCTCTAGGTGCTTGTTTTAAACCATATAATGCCTTTTTAAGTTTAAAAACATGATCTGGTTTATCAATATCTTCAAAACCAGGGGGTTGTTTAACATATACTTCTTCTTCAATTATACCATTGAGAAAAGCACTTTTCACATCCATTTGAAAGAGAGTGATTTGGTGTTGTGCAACATATGACATTAGAATGTGAATAGCTTCTATTCTAGCTGTTAGGTTTTTCATGAGATTATCCTCTTTTAAAATCCAATCTCAAGGCGGAAGAAAACCTTGTCCATAGATCGCGCATTACAAACATGAATCACAAAAAGGGCTATTGTGTTTACCTCTTGAAGCGTGCTTTCCTTTTTGGATCACTAGTGCCACGAAGAGGCAGCACCTCTACTCAGTCCACGCGAGCAAATGGGCGTCGGAGCTATGCGTCTTGTGCTAGATGACGGCTACGGGAGGCACAGTAAGCAAGACTAGGTTAGAGGGGAGAGCACTTCTATTTATAAGTTGGCAGCTCCCTTTAACCTAACTGCTTACCCTATTGGGCTTTGTACACTACAAGCCCAATTGACCTTATATTAATTAAATCATATTTAATTAATATAACTGCTCCGCATTTGCTCTATGCGTGTGACCCTATAGGCTCCCACTAAGTTGGAAATAATATTAATATTATAATAATATCAAATATTAATTATAATATTAAATATTATAAATAATGAGCGGCATCTAGCAATGCATCATGACTACCTAATTAGCGAGAGTATCGGTGATCCGATTTTAGCCTTACCGCGACCAAATTTTACCGTGTAGTAAAAGTCCCTTCGTCCATATATCTTAATTGAACACAAGGCATAAGAGTGTCATCCTTGTTATGTTCAATTGTTTATTCCTCGATCCCCGAGAAGACGTGTAATCACAAAGGGGCCCAATATCACATATTGGCCCACTTCCGCCTGGCCACGCATATTTCACGTCTCACTCTATCGAGGGGCCCAAGACATTACCCCTGTTATGCAGGAGGGACGAATCCTGTCTACATCACTCACACTCCTCAACAGGATTTATTGCAGACCCAATAACTACCTTTATGACCACCCTGTTACGCGTGATGTTTGATAGCATTAAAGCCTACAACTCCTCATATAGGAATCGTAGTGACTTCAAGTCGAAGGACTACTTCACTATGGTCGCCATAAGAATACTTATGACACTTACATAACTATTATGAAGTATTCTCATAGTGGGTCATCCGGTATAAATATTACTCCTAATATTTATATCCGTGTGCCGACTTGATATCACATATCCATGACCCGTGAGATGTGGTCATCAGTCTACTCACACAATAGTCTCTATATATTATTGTCGTCCTAATTAACAATAATACTTGACTACGGATATTTAAGAATAGCGTTCTATTATTCGATGAGGTCTCACGATTAAGTCACGTAATTAATATCTCATTGAATGAACTACCTATTCTAAGGACTTTATTATGCTATAAACTAATAACATAATAAATGAATGCATTATTCATATATCAAATATATGATTAAATTCATGATATAAATAATGATCTATTCAAAATAGATTGGCCACTAGGGCTTACTCCAATAATCTCCCACTAGCACTAGAGCCAATCAGGCATCAATCTAACACTCATCGATCCAGTGTGAGTGTCATGCTACCATTGAGCAAGAGACTCCGTTAGCGGATTATTTAGTGTTGTTATTCTGTATATCTTCACATCTCTCCTCTATCGATCATCTATCGAATGAGATGGAAGCACCTATGTATATGTCTGGATCGCTGGTGAGATCTAGTTTCCTTATCTTATGTGATTACTCCATCATCATCGCAACGAGATCAATGGAGTTCACAAAGTTAGGAATCATTCCTAGTTCATAAATGAACTTACCGATCCAAACGACCTTTAAATCTACATTTAAGGCAACTATATACTTGGCCTCTATAATGAAATCTGCAACTGCCTCACGCTTGGAACTTTTTCAAGCATACAGTGCCACCATTAAGATAAAACACAAATCCAGACTGCGATCTGGAATAATCTTTATCGGTTTGGAAACACTGTCTATGTAACACCTTACAATGACTTCTTCCTCACCTTCATCTGTCACGAATGTATCCTAAGTTCTTCTCAGATACTTGAGGATGTTCTTGACTACAGTTCAGTGACCTTCACCGATATCAATTGGTACCTTCTTGTCATGCTCAAAGCATACAAGACAATTGGCGTAGTACATAACGTACTCTGACTAAGGTCCAACAATTTCAGCGATCTGCCTCTATAGATCCTGATTCCTAACATGTAGGAAGCTTCGCCCAAGTCCTTTATTGAGAAACAATTCCCAAACCATGCTTTCGCATTTTGTAGTGTAGGGATATCGTTTCTGATAAGTGGTATGTCATCTACATACAAAATGAGAAAACAATCTCACTCCCACTAACTTTCTTGTACACACAAGGTTCATCCTCGTTCTTGATAAATCCAAGCTGTCTTACAACTTTATCAAAATGAGGATTCCATCCTCTGGAAGCTTACTTTAATCCATGAATGGATCTCTGCAACTTTTATATCTTTTCAACATCCTTTGGATCGACAAAACCCTCGGGTTGTGTCATGTACACATCCTCGAGGAGATTCCCGCTATGGAATGAAGTCTTGACATCCATTTGTCAGATCTCTAGTCATAGTATGCAGCAATAGCAAGTAGAATCCGAATGGATTTGAGCATCGCTACTGGGAAGAAAGTTTCATCATGGTCTACACCATGAGTTTTCTTGAAACCTTTCGCAACCAGTCGTGCTTTAAAGTTATTCACCATACCATCCATGTCAGTCTTCTTATTGAAGACCCACTTGTACCTTATGGGTTTTACCCATTCGAGTGGCTCATCCAAGGTCCATACCTGGTTTGTGTACATGGACTCCATTTCGGATTCTATGGCCTCAAGCCACTTCTCAGATTTCGGCCCAATTATGGCCTCCTGGTAGGTTACAGGCTCGTCTTGATCCATGAGCAGCACATCACCTTCCTAAGTCAGGAGAAGTCCATATCTCTTAGGTTAGTGATGTGGCCTGTTAAACCTACGCAAGTCTTGTGTTACTTGAACCGGCGGTTCAACCACATCATCATGTGGAACCAGTTCCTATTCCATTGTAGGCAGGTCAATATTTTGTGGTACTTGGATTTCTCTAAGTTCTACAATCCTCCCACTGTCTCCTTTAGATATATTCCTTCTCAAGGAACACTCCAGTTCTAGAGACAAACACTTTGTCCTCGAAGGGGTTGTAGAAATAATATCCTTTGGTTACCTTAGGATATCCCACAAATATACACTTATCTAATTTGGGGCCAAGTTTATCGATCATAAGACGTTTCATATAAACCTGGTATCCCAAATCCTCATAAATGACAAACTGGGCCCATATCTCATATGGACTCTTTTCAACCGCCTTAGATGGAACACGGTTAAGAGTGAATAAAGCTGTAATTAGAGCAAAACCCTAGAAAGAGTCTTAAAAGGTGTTAATGACTCATCATAGATCGAACCATGTCTAACAAGGTGCGATTCCTGCTTTCTAACACGCCATTCCATTGTGGCATTCCAGGAGGTGTGAGTTGGGACACCATCCCACACTATTTCAGATGGTCATAAAACTATTGGCTTAAGTATTCTCCACCACGATCTAATCGTATGGCCTTAATACTTTTGCCAAGTCAGTTCTCCACTTCATTCTTGAACTCTCTGAAATTTTCAAAGGTTTCAGACCTGTGCTTCATAAGAGACACAAATCCATATCTACTAAAATCATCAGTAAATGTGACGAAGTAAGGATAACCACCTCTAGCCGACTTGTTTAGGAGCCCACATACATTGCTATGTATCAAGCCCAAAAGATCACTGGCCCTTTCACCTTGCCTGGTGAATGGGGCCTTAGTTATCTTCCCCAAACAAGCAAGATTAGCATACATCAAACGATTCATAATCGAATGATTCCAAGAGTCCATCTTTATGGAGCTTGGAGATGCGTTTCTCACCTATTCTGCCTAAACGACAATGCCAAAGGCATGTAGAGTTCAAATCACTTAGTTTGACCCTTTCGCATTTATATTATAAATGGGCATATGAGGACTAAGGACATAAAGTCCATTATCCAAAAACTTGCTATTACCAATAGCTAGAACTTAATAACACTTATTTTAGTTCTAAAATAAGCCCCAAAGGCAAAGTCAAAAACTTCTATAGTTAATGCAGCAACTTTTGCTCCATTTCCTATTCACAGGTTGACTTTACCTTTAGTCAACGTCCTACTCCCTTTGATCCTTCACATTAATGTGAGATCCACATGCGATATCAAATACCCATGATTTTGAAGTCGGTTGACTTCTACAACACAATGCTCAAAAAGGAAGTCATACTTCCTTTCCCTTTCTTATACTCTTTCTTGTATCATTTGGCAGTCTTTCCAATGTCCGGTCAAACTGAAATGAAAGTAACTGCCTTCCTTTGCAACCTTGCCTATTAGCTCCAAAACAGAAGTACTGGACCTGAACTTGTTATTGCCCTTGTTCTTCTCCTTGTTTAGCAAACTTAAGGCTTTCCCTTTCAAGACTATCACAATAGTCTACCCTTTTCTACTGTAGAGACTCTGCTCGGTAGTTCTCAACTTCCTTTGCAATCTCTAGTAGAGGTCTGTCAGAATCGTTCATAACGAATTGAATATAACTATCCTGCAACAATTGCAAGATCATTTCACTGGCCAACATTTGGCCTAAAGGAAATATCATTTAATTAAGATCTTAATGTACTCAATAATATGAACCACATCATAACTGTTGAGATTTCCTTTCTGTCAGTTCGCAACTGAAAAAGGGTCGGAAAGACTTATGGTTCTTATGCTTTGAATGCTCTCAATAGAGCATCATGAGGTGCATGATCATATCATACGCCTTCATGGTTGCAAGCATAAGGAATCCTATATTCAGGACATCAACTTGATGCTTCTCGTAAGCATCTTTTCGATCATGGAATTGGTTGCTCAGGAATCATTTGCTCAAGAACTTATAGCTCTGTCTCGTACTTGAGGACAATCCTCAAATTTCTGTACCAATCCAGAAATTTAATTCTGGATACCTTGTCCTTCTTAAGGACAAATCACAGTAATAAATTATAGTGCTTTATTTCATGGTAATTCTAATTATAGAAACATGCAGAATATAAGTATCATGATAAAACATATTTAATAAGGTTTTTTTTATTAAATACGCTCCCACTATTTTACTCAAATCAATGACCCTCATCATTGACTCCGAAAATCCCGTTGAAAGATTTTCTAGTGAGACCAAGATCCATATTTCATCTCGTTCTGAGTCAACTTTGGCTAATCTCCCAAAACTTAGTTATTTAGGTAGGAAACTCCTTTCCAATTACATCTCATGTAACTCTTGGATCAGTTGGGTGAATAACTCTGATCCTAATTCATCTTATGAATTAAAGCCCAACTCAATGCCTCTAAGCCTTTCAATCCTATTGAATATGGCTTAGTTAAGTTAGACCCAATGGATAACATTTGAACATTACAATTGTCCCATCGCATCTTACTAGTATAGAAAAATGCACTCCGCTTTGGTGGACCTACACTCATTCGATATTAGTCTTGATGAGTGCCATGCATTGGAAGACTCTTAAACTTAATATTTCTTTTTGAGGGATTTTTAATTAGTGATCTCACCGACATTGTATCACATACAAAGCATCTCTCAGCATATATGAAATACATGCTATCATACATGCAACCAACATATAAAGCATACAAGACATATACACATATAAACATACACTTCATACATCTCATACACACATCTCATACATTTCATGCATCTCATACATAAATATACAAGATAAGGTAATATAGTTATGGTCTCCTAAAAAGCAAGAATTAAATAACTAATTTATTACAATTCTTTGACCCTTGAGCAAGCTTCTCAAGCCTCTCTCACGACGTCATCATTTGGTGTTCTCTCCTCTTCAATTCGAAGAATTACATTTATTTAAAATAAATAAATAAATAAATAATTAAGGGCACGACACGCAGGTCGTATTTAAAATAAATAAATCACGACACGCAGGTCGTATTTACCCAAAATAAATAACACCTTAATCTAAGGCCATAACCATATACCACACATATAAATTATTTAATTATAAATAATAATAACCCTTTATTATTATTAATATTTTAAATAATTTTAGATTGATTAAAATACAATTTTGAAACATGTACGCATTATCCTGACTTGCTTTGAAAACAAAAGATTTCAAAAAAAAATTTGAAATCAGCGCATGCGTTAAAACTGAATCATGATTTTACGGGAAATTCTTTCCCTGATTCCAGTAACTTGAATTTCATATGCAGGTTCAATTGGCCATTTGAATTTAAATTCATGCAATTATGAATTTTAAAACAGGGAAAGCAATTCCCATAAAAAGGCAATTCATTAATGTGGTTAAAAAAAAATTTGAATTCACCTATTGCCTTTTAAAATCACGTCAGATTTCAAATGGAACATGTATTGATCCTAGCTTAAAAATAGAACCAATAATGCCCAGGCCAATTCCGAAGGGCGTACATATTCTTGAGGTTCTATTTTTTTATTTTTTTTTAATATGTTTATTCAGCCAACACACTTCACAAACATCCTCTCAAAGGATTCACTTACTGTTCAAAAATCAAAAGGCATTTCACTTTGATTTTAAAAACCAACCTGACGTGAAGCGCACACCGATCAAAAGCTAAATAACGCAATTCAAAATTGCTTTAATTTAAACACCCAACTTTGCGCATGAAGATGTTCCAGTGCAATCAATATATTTATCAAATATAATATATCCAACAAGAACAAATACATGCTTACAAAAGATAACATATATTCGATTGAATCATATTCAAAAGTAATAAAACATGTTATCAATCAAGGCAAACAAGCACATAGGGATTCAAGGTAACTACGACCAATGGCTCTGATACCACTGTTAGGTTTTTCATGAGATTATCCTCTTTTAAACTCCAATCTCAAGGCGGAAGAAAACCTTGTCCATAGATCGCGCATTACAAACATGAATAACAAAAAGGGCTATTGTGTTTACTTCTTGAAGCGTGCTTTCCTTTTTGGATCACTAGTGCCACGAAGAGGCAGCACCTCTACTCAGTCCACGCGAGCAAATGGGCGTCGGAGCTATGCGTCTTGTGCTAGCTGACGGCTACGGGAGGCACAGTAAGCAAGACTAGGTTAGAGGGTAGAGCACTTCTATTTATAAGTTGGCAGCTCCCTTTAACCTAACTGCTTACCCTATTGGGCTTTGTACACTACAAGCCCAATTGTCCTTATATTAATTAAATCATATTTAATTAATATAACTGCTCCGCATTTGCTCTATGCGTGTGACCCTATAGGCTCCCACTAAGTTGGCAATAATATTAATATTATAATAATATCAAATATTAATTATAATATTAAATATTATAAATAATGAGCGGCATCTAGCAATGCATCATTACTACCCAATTAGCGAGAGTATCGGTGATCCGATTTTAGCCTTACCGCGACCAAATTTTACCGTGTAGTAAAAGTCCCTTCGTCCATATGTCTTAATTGAACACAAGGCATAAGAGTGTCATCCTTGTTATGTTCAATTGTTTATTCCTCAATCCCTGAGAAGACGTGTAATCACAAACGGGCCCAATATCACATATTGGCCCACTTCCGCGTGGCCACGCATATTTCACGTCTCACTCTATCGAGGGGTCCAAGACATTACCCCTGTTATGTATCCTGTCTACATCACTCACACTCCTCAACATGATTTATTGCAGACCCAATAACTACCTTTATGACCACTCTGTTACGCGTGATGTTTGATAGCATTAAAGCCTACAACTCCTCATGTAGGAATCGTAGTGACTTCAAGTCGAAGGACTACTTCACTATGGTCGCCATAAGAATACTTATGACACTTACATAACTATTATGAAGTATTCTCATAGTGGGTCATCTGGTATAAATATTACTCCTAATATTTATACCCGTGTACGGACTTGAATTATTCTCATTGAATGAACTACCTATTCTAAGGACTTTATTATGCTATAAACTAATAACATAATAAATGAATGCCTTATTCATATATCAAATATATGATTAAATTCATGATATAAATAATGATCTATTCAAAATAGATTGGCCACTAGGGCTTACTCCAACACTAGCTACAGGTGCAAAGGTTTCAGTATAGTCAATACCTTCTTGTTGGTTATAGCCTTGAGCTACTAACCTTGCCTTATTTCTGACAACTTTGCCATCCTCATCCAATTTGTTTCTAAAGACCCATCTTGTTCTAATGACAGACTTGTTTTTGGGCTTGGAGACAAGTGTCTAGACATCATTTCTTGTGAACTGGTTGAGTTCCTCTTGCATAGCAAGAATCCAGCTTTCATCATCAAGAGCTTCTTCAATGTGCTTTGGCTCTATTTCTGACATGAAGGCCACATTGCTTGATTCTTTTAAAGTGGATCTGGTTCTCACTCCTTCTAAGGGATTCCCAAATAATAAGATCCTTAGGATGACGAGTTTTAAATTTCCAGTCTCTTTTAAGGTCATCATGAAGATCTTGACTTGTCTGTTGACTTGTCTGCTCCACATGTCTGACTGGTTCGACTTCAGGTTCTGTCTTGGTCAGATCAAGTTGTTGATTTTCTGACTTGTTTATATCAAGACCTGCAAGATCATCTTCTAGATCTGATAATTCCTTATCAGTCTTTAAACTATCATTAAATTTGACATGAACAGATTCTTCAATAACAGATGTTCTAGAATTATAAATTCTAAAAGCTTTAGACATTTCAGAATATCCTACAAAGATACCTTTATCTGCTTTGGAATCAAACTTTCCAAGTTGATCCTTAGTATTTAGAATGAAGCATTCACAACCAAATGCATGAAAGTAAGAAATGTTGGGGCTTTTTCCTTTCCACAATTCATAGGGTGTCTTCTTTAGAAAAGGCCTAATGAGTATTCTGTTTTGTACATAACAGGCTGTGTTTACTGCTTCTGCCCAGAAGTACTTAGGGAGATTATTCTCATTGAGCATAGATCTAGCCATCTCTTGCAGAGATCTATTCTTTCTCTCAACCACTCCATTTTGTTGAGGAGTTCTAGGTGCAGAGAAATTGTGACAGATTCCATTCTCCTCACAGAACTGTCTAAACTGCTCATTTTCAAATTCTCCCCCATGGTCACTTCTAAGAGTAGAAATATAGAAACCCTACTCATTTTGTACTATTTTACAAAATACTGAGAAAGCCTTAAAAGACTCATCCTTGTGGGTTAAGAAGAGTACCCTTGTATATCTAGAATAGTCATCAACTATGACAAATCCATATTTTCTTCCAGCCAAGCTAGCAACACTAACTGGTCCAAATAGATCCATGTGTAACAACTGAAGAGGTCTAGAAGTTGATACTTGGTTTTTAGATTTGAAACTTGATTTTACTTGTTTACCTCTCTGACATGCATCACACAAAACATCTTTCTTAAAACTAATATCAGGCAATCCTCTCACAAGGTTATCCCTTTTTAATTTTGAAATTAGTTTCATACTAGCATGTCCTAGTTTCTTATGCCATAACCATCTTTCATCCTCTTTAGACATCAGACAGGTTACACTTTAATTTGAGAGGTCAGTCAGTTCAATCTTATACAAATTTTGTTGCCTTTTAGCTGAGAAGAGGGTTTTGCCACTGAGATCTTTAACTATACATAAATCCTTAGTAAAGGAGACATCAAACCCACTGTCACATAATTGACTTATGCTAATCAAATTGTGTTTTAATCCTTTAACCATAAGAACATTAGATATAGAGGGAAGAGGAGGTTTACCACCAATAGTACCACTGCCTATAACCTTCCCTTTCTGATTTCCACCAAATGTCACATGTCCTCCTTTCTTAAGTTGGAGGTCTAGGAACATAGACCTTTCTCCTGTCATGTGTCGCGAACAACCACTGTCCAGGTACCAGCAGTGGTGTTTTCTTTGTGCTGTTGAGGACATCTGCAACAGAGATTATCTGATCTTTAGGTACCCATAGTTTTCTGGGTCCTTTTCTGTTAGTTATAGGAGTCTGTGAAGACTTCCTTCTTTTCTTATGAATACACTTAGACATAACATGTCCAGTTTTTCCATAAAAATTACAGACAGGTATGGATTTAATGGAAGTAGATTTAGCAGACACTTTAGAGTTTTTAGTTGATACTTTATGATGTGTCTGATGGACATATCCAATACCTTCTTTGTTAAGGGAGTGCCTCTGACAACCAAGTAGCTTGGTCAGATTATCTCTACCATTAACAAATTTGGCAAGATCAGAAGTGAGCTCTTCCACTTTCTGTTGAAGTTTTTCAACTTCTTCAGATTGTGATGTATCACTAGAGATCTTAGCTTCATCAGACCTTTCAGTCTTCAGCTCACTGTTCTCTTTGGCAAATTTCTCACACTCTTGAGATTTCTGTTTATGCTCACTGAGGAGCTTAACATGATCTCTCTTGAAGGATTTGAAAGCCTTAGATAAGCAGTTGGATTCCTCCAGCAATTCCTCATAGGCATCAAGTAATTCCTCACAGTCAGGATGTACCTCATTATTTGAATCTGAGTCAGTGTTGGCCATCAGACAGAGATTAGCTTCTTCCTCTGTCTCTTCATCAGAAGATGTTGACTCCAGATCTTCCCAAGTAGCCATCATCCCTTTCTTCTTCTTTTTGAAGAACTTCTTAAAAGGGGCTTTCTTGAGTTGAGGACATTCAACTTTGATGTGACCTGGCTTCTTGCACTCATAGCAGACAATTGAGTTCTTGTCTGTTGAAGTGGATTCTTTGAAGTTCTTGACCTTGTTGAACCTTCTGAATGACTTATCCTTTCTGAACTTCTTTTTCTGTAAGAGAAGCTTTATCTTTTTGGTTAGGAGAGATAATTCTTCATCACTTTCAGAATCCTCGGGTTCAGACAGGTCAGCATCACTGGATGACTCGTCTGCCTTCAAAGCTTTAGAAGCTTTTGAAGACTTTTGATCAGCCTTTAGAGCAATTGATTTGCCCTTTTTTGTTGTGATTTCATCTGTAAGTTCTTGCTCATGAACAGTGAGTGTACCAAGAAGTTCATCCATAGTCAAGGAAGTAAGATCCTTGGCTTGAGAGATAGCAGTTACCAAAGGTCTCCACTGCTTAGGTAGACTCCTTAGTATCTTTCCAACCTTCTCAACATTAGAGTAAACTTTGCCAAGAGACTTTAGACCATTGATGATAGTTTGGAATCTTCCTATCATCTGAGCAACAGATTCTCCTTCCTCCATGAGAAACAATTCATACTTTCTAACAAGTATGGCAATTTTTGATTCTTTGACTTTGGCTGTTCCTTCATGTGTGACAGCTAAAGTGTCCCATATTTCTTTGGCAGAATCACAGGCACAAACCTTTTCAAATTCGTCAGGACTGAGAGCACAAATGATGTTGTATCTGGCTTTGTGATTCAGCTCCCACTTTGTCTTTTCTGTAGGGATCCACTGAGCTTTTGGCTTGTCAGTGTTGTCTTCATTTTTAGGAATGAATGGACCATCTGTGATGACATCCTAGAGATCAGAGTTTGTAGATAGAATGAACCATTGAAATCTATCTTTCCAATAGTTGTAGTTTTCTCCATTGAAGAATGGAGGTTTGGTTAAGGAAGCTCCTTCAGTCTGGTGACTCCCACTAGCTCCAGCAGTCATGTCTATTCTTCAGGACCTTTTACCTCTACACTGTTAGATGCTCAACCCAGAGGCTGAGCTCTGATACCAACTGAAATAAACGACTATAAACACGAGAATGGGGGGTTGAATTGTGTTTATCAGAAATTAAAATAAAGTTGAAAACTTTTTGCACACAGAAGCTAGGTTCAGACAGGTGTAAAATAAGTTACACAGACAGGTCACCTGTCTGGTATATTTTCACAGAAAATCACGCAATCACACATATGAAAAATAAGCTTGATATACACACTTTTAACCCCTTAGTTAGAATGCAAGTGATATATAACCAAAACAACTAAAGAGTTTAAGGGAAGAGAGATTAACACAGTTGTTTATCCTGGTTCACTCTTTAACATAAAGAGCTACGTCCAGTCCTTGGCAGCACCAAGTTTTATCCACTATAACTGATCAAGTTACAGACTCCAAGTATTGTTTGCACACCTAGTCTCTTCAGGCTCCATGTAACGCCCCCCTTGGGCATTACTATAAAACACTTGCGGAAATAAACTAAAAAGAATTTTGCTGGTTGCTTTCGGAAATTGATCTATTTTGATGTCGGAAAATCTGGGTATAAAAATTTTTCTTCTAATTACTACAAACATAACGTGCACATCACAATAGTAAAAAGAATATTACTCACCACAAAACGTCAAACTATATAAAGGTTTTAAAATACCTGTACAGACTTTCTCAATATGTACTATCCATAGGAAATCCTAAGCTGGTTACTCTACAAAACACCAAATGGAAGTTAAGACTTCCTCTGCACCATCTACTTGCAGTATCAAGGTACAGCAGCAATATAACAAATAAAACCTGATATATTGTAAGGGTGAGTTCCAATATATGGATTTTTAAACGATAACCACATGTACGACTCACAAATGACATTTAATAACATTTAACATGAATATACTAGGATAAACAATATATTTATCAAAGGGTTTCATACCCGACAGTCGTAGCCGTTTTAAAAACCATGACACTTCAATATCATCAACTAACTTTGATACCTAATCTCCGGAGCTCCAACCAACCAATAAATGAGCTGATCAGGCTCTCATTACCGAATAAGGCAGAATATAAACGTTGCCAGATAAGGCAAGTTTCAACTGATTTGGCCTGTCAAGGTTCCGAGTTCCAACTATTTAAGTAAATAACTCGGTAGGATACGAGCTCCAACCATCATTGTAAGTAGTTCACAAGAACATCCAACGATAGTCGTAATTAACTCGGCCTATAAAATATTACCAATATCCGAGCTCCCGAAATAGTCGTAATTAGCCCGGCCTTTCCTAGACCCCCTTTTATTTCACTCAAAGGCGAAATATATCCCATAACATGGGTACCTACCAAGGTACCAGGCATAAAACCTTTAGCCGTGTCTGCCAACAAAATGCAAAATGCATGTAAAACATTTGGTTCTCATTGTTTTCTTTGTGTTCAATCTTTGGTTGTCGGAGCTAAAAGTCTCACGACCAAAACAACATTTTAAACTTTCAAGTTTAATACCTCTTTCAAACAATAATTGACTTCAAGTCAAAAGTGTGCAAATCACGAAATCTAGACCGATACACCAGTCGTAGATACGTAGATTTTAGTGCACAAAACCTGAAACACCACTTATAGGACATTGAGTCCATAATTTCAACTTCTTAGAACTCTAGACCCGACGTCTCGGTTGCTAGGTTCGTTCAAACCATTTTTGTTTTGTGAAATACAAAAACCAAAATTTCCTCAACTTATCTAAGTTGACGGAAATAACTCATTGTTTACCGAAAATCCTTTTACGTTGGAAATTCGTTTTGTAAACTTGTCAAAATTCCTTAAAACTCATTTTTATTTAAAATTGATAATTTGAACTTAAAAAAACTCATTTGAGAAAAATGCTCAGTATTACTCGATATTACTCTTTTTAAGACTACTTTCACAAATATTGATGGAATTGTCCGTCATTTGCCGTTTAAAACGCATTTAGGTCAAAATATGACTCTTTGTCGTAAAATAATTTTTCCAACACTGTAATAAAATATTTTCGAAACTTTTTCGCTTAAAACATCATTTTCTAATATTTAGAAATTCCTTAGGTGAAGATTAGCAGGGCTAAAATATTTTCACGGTTACGTCCGCACTATAACGCATAAAACGTTCTTTCACTGTTAAATGATTAAAATAATATTATTTTCCACTTTCTTCCATTTTTCATCAAATAAATAACCAAGTAATATTATATTACTATTTATTTTGAAATAAACGCATTAATTCATAAAAAAGCTTTTAACTGCTTTTAACCTGTATTTAATTAAGCTCTAACCACTGTCAGGCTTTACAATCCACAATCCACATCAACAACAATCATGTCAATAATATAGCATATAGCACAATTAATCACATGCCACAACATATAATAAAAATTAAATGCCGATAAATAAATATTTAAAAGCAGATAATTACAAAACAGATAATTTCAATTACAGAAAATAATTAACAAACCAACTAAATTATACAGACAACAAACAAATAGCATATAGCTATCGAAAAAAAAATCCCTCAGGTACTCCCCTTACCTCTTGAAGATTTTTCTTGTTGAATTGAAATTCCATCAAACGTCCGATCTCCGCAAAACACTTACATGACTCACACAACAATTTATCCTTCAATCAAAACACAACAATTAAATACCAATCAAACACTAAATACACCTATACTCCTACATGCTAGGTTCGGCCATGAGGTGTTTGGATGGATAAACATTTTCTAAAATTCCTAAGCTCTTGAATTAGTGATCCTTGATCACTTAGAACCCTAAAACAAAGATTAGAATACAAAGATTGAAATAAAATATTCCAAACCTTTCAAGAACCCTAATTCGGCCATGACACTAAAGTTGAGTTAGAGATTTCAAAATTTCACATACTCTTAGATCCATAACCTTGGAGTAGTGTAGAGTTAAGACAAGTTATCATAAGTTAAAAAATGAAACAACATCTTTTCATTCCTTAAAAACATAATTTCGGCCATGAGTAAAAACATGGCTTAGAGGTTTTCATTTGACTAAACAAGCATGGATTCAAGACCTATATGAGCTATATGGATTGAATCAAGCAAGACATGTCAAAAAAAAAAAAAAGAACAAAGTTCCTCCCCCCACTTGAGTTAGGGTTCGGCCTCAACAAGAACAATAGGCACCAAATTTTAGTTTGATCTATCCTCTTGGATCTTAAATATAGAGAGGATAATAAGATCATAGAAATTGGTTTCATGCTCATTGGATTTTTTTATGATTTACTATGAATTTTCAAAGTTTCTAGATCTAAGAATTGAAAGATATGGTCAAGGCTTTAAAACATAAAAATGAATGAAGAACATGATGATGATTGAGTGAGAGAAGCATGGTATACCTCTTGGAAATTAAAAATGGGCAAGGAATCACCTACTTCCTTCACAAAATCAAGCTATGGTACTTAGAGCTTAAATGGCAAAAAATGGCAAAACTTGATGGAGAAGATGAAGATGACCTTTTATAGAAGTGAAAATGGGCCTCTTGGCTGCCTAGGGTCGTGGCCTCTTGGGGGGAAAAGGGTCCATGGCATAAAAATTTAAGGACAAAGGTGTAATTTCACTTAAGGCAATTTTGTGATTAAGTGGCACCTTAAGGACAAAATGGTAATTTTGCCGAAAGTAATCATGACCAACATGTGGTGAGAAATGAGTGAGGATGTGGCTGATTTGTGTCCACAAATTGTGGGGCAAACTTGTCATTTCGATGACAGTTCAAGGGTAAAATCGTCCAAGGGCAAAACGGTCTTTACACTAGTTTAAGGAAATATCTAGATATTTTGCTTAAAGGTAATGATGACATTGGTGAGTCACCCCACCTATGAGTCATCATTGTCTTCATCCATCCGGTGTCGAATTTTGTCTCTGCATATCCGTCCTCGATTCCGTCGATTACCCGATTTAGGGTTTTACGTCCGAAATAACTTATTTATTTTGAAGATTTTTAAAATAGCCTATATCGTTGGAAATGAGATACAAAATTTATTCATTTCGTTCTCGAGTCAAAATTAGGTTTTCTGATCAGTAAAATCTTACTGTCAGTGAAAACGCAGACCGGGTTCCGTCTGAATTTTCAACCGAAAATTTAACCGTATACTTATAAAAATAAGTATGATATGAATATGACTTTGGTTTTCCCAAAATCATTTTCTAAGTTTCAGATAAAAATATAAATGTTTATTTATATTTATCCCGATCTTAGAAAGCGGAAAAATCGGGGTGTTACACTCCAAGACAAGTATTCTTTGCTCACCTAGCCTCTTCAGGCTCCAAGACAAGTATTCTTTGCTCACCTAGCCTCTTCAGGCTCAAACAGGTTTGTTTTAAGAAGTTTGTTTGCAATAAATACAATCAGACAAACAGATCTTTCACTAACACTCAGAGAGTGGATTAAATGTAGACTTAGGAAAGACTGCGTAATAACTTCAAATGATTGAAGAATACAGATAGAAAGAATGAACAGAGTAATGGCTCTTTAATGCTTTGTAATCTCTGATGTGTTCATCTTTAATGACTTCTGTATTTATAGCCTTCAAACATTTAATATCCATTAGAGACATTCCTTGCAACGATGGCTTTAAGCAGAGCTTCATTAAATGCAATAGAGTCGTTCTGGGCAGCCATTAATGCAATGGAGACATTGGTTGTACTCTAACATAAAGGATCATGGCTTTATGCATCGTGCAGTAGCCAAATCAGAGTTGTGCAGAATGCTTTTGTACTTTACAGAGTATATTTCCCTTCTTTTGTAATAACCGAGAGTACTAGGGAATAAAGCATGTTGGAAACATTCTTTAACTAGAAGTTTGTCTCTGACTTTCTAGGTTGCTTGAGAGAGTAACCTTCTGAATTTCTTGATAAGCGTGAGAGAGAGAGATTCAGAGTCTTGTGCATGAGGGGACAACTTCCAAAAGCTTCGTGTACTCGAGTTCTTAACAAAGAACCTTAGACGAGTACGAGAGCAGGGCAGAGACAGGTTGAAACTGATTTGTAGAAAGTCAACAATCCTAGTCAGCAGACAGGTTGACTTTTGCTTATCCAGACAGGTTGTTATTCAAGTGGACAGACAGGTGAGTTTTGCTATTTTATGATCTGTACACTAAGTAGACAGGTTAGCAACCACAAAGTAGGTTAATTAAATCATTAACCAATGTTTAGTTTTCATCAAAACTTAGGGAAATGCACACAGACATTTTAGAGACTTAACATTCTCTCCCTCCTCTCCGCGCGCGCGCCAGCCCCACACCCTGTCCGTCACCCGCGCCCCACCTAACAACCACCGCGCGCGCCACCACCACTGCCACCACATTGTCCCACCACCACCGTGTCCTACCTCCCCCACTGCCAGAACCGCCAGCCGCCACCACCACAACCTCCTCCCCCACTGCCAGCGACAACCTAGCGAGGTATTAAATTTTTTTTTTTGCTGCAATTTGTTTAATTTTTAATTAATGTTAAATGTTTGTTAATTAAGTGTTTAATGTTTGTTTTTTACGTAGTTGCTCTTACCATCATCACTACCGCTGCCTAGGAGCCACTACTGTCTGTACTGCCAGGTTTCTATTTTTGTTTTTTTTAATTTATTTGAAATTGTGTATTTAGTCAAGTGTTTAATGATATGATACATATATATTTGTCAATGTGCATGCACATCACCTAGCTAGGAAATATGTTTTGTATCCTAGGCATTTTATATGTTTCATGTTTTTCTTGATTGTAATCCTGACCTTGGTGTTTAGTTAATGTGATAAGCATATTGTGTTTTTGGGACTGGTTGTACGATTATAAGTGTCGATTTGGAAATGTCAGATTTTGTGGGTTTTTCTGATTTTGATTTATAAATAATGTAGGATTTTAATTCTTATTGTAGCTAATAATATTTAGCTAACACATAAATTGATACAATTAAATTTTAATTAATAAAATTAATTAAATGAAATAATGAATTAATTAAATAACTTAGGAATAATATAATTAATACGTAATTGAGAAAAATCATAGTTTCCCATTCAAGGTTCAATATTATTGAGCATGTGTACTTGTGGTCATGGTATCGCTCATTTTATTGAATCTTGAATTGTCCAATTTGGATAATTTGGGAAGAAACTTTTTGCCCACTGATATACTAATTACTCGTTGATTCTCATATGTTAAATAGTTGATGCAATTTCGTTTCGAAGCATTTCCTCTTGTTCTCCAGGTCCATGCTTGATTGTGGTATCTTACCGCGGTCAAGTCGTGTACTTAGAGACCAATGGGAAATGCTGTCGAAATTTCGTCAGCTATAAGACATGAGAAGTAATGAGTAACTAGTATAATACAGTGGTGAAAATGTTTTTCCTCGAATGGTATTGGGCCACACCTTTTAAGGAAAAAGAGTGATTCGGGGTTATAGTATCATGTTTAAAAATACGTCAATTTATCTAAAATGCAGAAGGATCGAATATTATCCCCCCGAGCCGTAGTTAGGTGTATGATAGGAACAAGTTTGGGATACGACTTCTGAAATAATCATTTGTAGATGGAGTTAAGGAGTTTATATCGAAGTCCAAGCAACATTGTGATTATGCCGAAGAGGGGGAGATTAGATGTCCGTGCATAAAGTGCAATTGTATGACGGTTTTGAGTGATCATGACGTGAAGTTACACCTATACTGACGTGGGTTCAAGCCTAATTATTGGATATGGAATGATCATGGTGAGGAGTTGCCGGATATTGATTTGAATGAAGTCGGTGGTGACGATCTTGACATGGGTGCATCAGGCAGTGGCTACCACAACGACTATGTCGAACAACTCCAGTCGATGCATATGATGGCCGATGATTGTCTTGGGCAACATGGGAATTTCGAGGCGGATGAGTCTGATGACATGGAAGAGCCTCCTAATGAATTGACGCAGAGATTCTACAATCTATTGTTAGAGACAAATAAACCATTCTTTAAAGGGGCGTCAGATTCAAAATTATCAATTTGTGCTAGGCTTCTAGCTTGCAAGTCCAATTGGAATGTCCCCGAGCAGTGTTTGGAGTTCTTTTTTAAAATACTTCAAGATGTGACACACTTCAAAGAGTTGTTGCCAAAAAGTTATTATGATGCGATGTGGTTGGTGTCGAAACTAGGGTTGGGGGCTAAGAGGATTGATTGTTGTCCGAACGGGTGCATGCTATATTATGATAGTGCTTCGGGCACAAATGACAGCGTGCTGGAAGAATGTAAATTTTGTCAGACACCCAGGTACCGTGTTCAAAGTAGTGACCGTAGTAAGTACAAACTAGTTCCTGCGAAGGCAATGTTCTATCTACCAATAATTCCAAGGTTGCAGAGACTGTTTGCATCAACGTAAACTACTGGACAAATGAGGTGGCATTATGAAAATAGAAGAAATCCGGGCGTTATACGCCACCCTTATGATTGTGAAGCCTGGAAGCACTTAGATCGGGTACACCCTGATTTTGCAGCAGATCCTCGCAATGTACGACTTGGGATGTGCCCAGATGGATTTACCCCGTACATTCAGGCGTCAACCTCCCCATATTCATGTTGGCCAGTGATTGTTACACCATACAATCTTCCTCCCGAGATGTGCTTGTCAAAACCATATATGTTTCTGACTTGTCTCATTACGAGACCATCTAATCCGAAGGCTGGGATAGATGTATATTTGCAGCCTCTGATCGATGATCTGAAGAAGTTGTGGGATGGTGTGTTGACTTATGACGTTTCAAAGAAGCGAAACTTTATGAAGAGGGTGTCACTGATGTGGACTATCAATGATTTTCCTGCATATGGCATGCTCTCTGATTGGGGGGACCTACGGTAAATTGGCGTGCCCGTATTGCATGGAACATGGAAAGGATTTCACCCTGAGATATGGTGGCAAAAGTTCCTGGTTTGATTCTCATCGTCGGTTCTTAGATCGTAACCATCCCTTCCGAAGGAATACCCGAGCATTCGAAAAGAATCAGACAGAAGATGAGGGTCCACCGCCTTTGTTGACTCCTGAACAAATATGGGGTCGGGTTAGGGATCTTCCTAAAGTCACTGAAGCCGATGTGTCCAAATTACCGGGGTATGGAGAATGGCATAACTGGATAAAACAAAGTATTTTTTGGAAACTACCGTAATGGAAGGATAATCTGTTAAGACATAACCTTGATGTGATGCATATTGAGAAGAATTTCTTTGACAACATTTATAACATGATTATGAATGTGTCTGGCAAGACGAAGGACAATGAGAAGGCGAGGATGGACATAGCTCTGTACTGTAGACAAAAGGATTTTGAGCTGAAGCCGCAGCCTAATCGAAAAATGGTCAAACCAAAATCTTGTTACACTTTAAGCGCCGATGAAGCAAAGTCAATTTGTCGGTGGTTAAAAGACCATAGGACGCCTGATGGTTATTCCCCTAATTTGGCACGATGTGCTGATGTAAGAATTGGGAGGATTCATGGGATGAAAAGTCATGATTGTCATGTATTCATGAAGTGTTTGCTTCCTATTGCTTTCGGCTCATTGCCCCCGCATGTTTCGAACCCGCTTACAGAAATCAGTCATTTCTTCAAAGATCTATGCTCTGCAACTTGAAGAACGGATGGTCTGAAGAAGATGGAAGAAAACATTCCAATAATTATGTGCAAGATGGAGAGGGTTTCCCCCCCAGGATTTTTTGACTCAATGGAACATCTCCCTGTCCATCTTGCATACGAAGCGAGGCTTGGTGGAGCACTCGGCCGCATATAATCACGGCACCGATATTCCATCCTCATCATCCGCGCCCGCATACGATCATGGCACGGACATTCCATCTACATCGTCTGTGCAGCACTCGGCCGCGTTGGAGATCTTGCCTGAGTAGGCCAGGATTCCCTTACTTGAGGATCGACCATGGTCACGCCTGTTTCTGGATCGTAAGTCATTTTTAATTTAATGTTTTATAATTTTTTATTACTATTCAACAAGTATATAATTTTTATTTGTCATATTTTTGAATTAATAAAATTATAAATTTTTCAGCTTCATCCCATCAAAAGTGGGATCGAAGCACGTTACCTACGCCCTCAAGGCGCAGTTTCGTCGCTTCTAGCCATCATGAGGGACGATCCCAAAGGACGACCGGGATCATATCTTCAAACGATTCGGGGTAAGTTATTTATTATTTCCTGTAATTTTATATTTATTTTTCACGTATTTTATATATTTTTTGTATACTGTTATTAATATTCCTTCTTTGTAACAGGCCCTTGTGCGCTGGTTACCGGAGCATGCCGCACAGATACGTGCCATTTTTGACAACAGAGCTTCTGCTCGACTGAGGGACATGCTCCGGGAGGCTAGGGAGAGCTGGGAGCGTCCGGATTACATCGACCCCAACATTTGGGCCCGACTATGTGCGTACTGGGACACTCTAGAGTACAAGGCGAAGTGTGAGCAGGCAAAGAGGAATCGGGCTTCCGAGAAGGGTGGGAGCATGCACACTGGTATTAATTACACACACACATACATAAACACAGATTATTAAGAAACAGAAAAATCGGGGTGTTACATTTTCTGTCGGAAATTTCCGACGGGCGGGCTAGATCCGTCGGAAACCCTTTCCTACGCATCTAGTACCGACGGAAGGGTGGCTGTTAGAAAGTCCGTCGGAAATGCTGATTTCTGACGGCTTTTGGCCTTTTCCAACAGGTTTTGGCCGTCGGTAATAACCTTTTTTTTTTTTTTTTTTGCAGTGAATGATACTAAATTTAATTAAGGAATATTAGAAGAGATCAAGTGTAACTTGCCCAAACTTTGTTATTTCTTTTTAGAAGTGATGTCATTTACTTTCACTTTCCCTATTCCCTTATGAATAATGTTATACATACACACAGACATGCATTATTCTACCTTTGTATCATTCAGAAGCTTGAGGCCCTATATTTAAAACTAGACTCATTGCACATATGCTCTTTGAAAATAACATTTATACGGGAAAAACATATGGGATTTTGATTGGTATAAAGATATTAGCATCATAGATAAAATTATAAGGATAAATAAATGGCTCCCGTCTGGATCATAATTAACATGGAAATGCTAAACCTAAGAATAATTTAAACACAACCGATTCAAAAATTTCTCTTGCAATATAACTTCACACTATTTTTTTTTTGGGGGATAGGAATAGGATACGTACCATGAAAGAACTTACTTCAATCCAATTCCCTTGGACCGCCAAAGCTAGAGTAGCATTATGCTACGCGACATAACCAACATGTTGTTGGTCCGAGTAGTAAGGGATTCGGACATCTTCAACAAGTGGTCAAATGTTATAATCTTGGCTCTTTGCGAATGTAGAAAAATCTGATTGGCAGGAGAGAACCTGCGACACCCTACCTTGGGTCGTCACATAGTAACCCATGCGGAAAATAAAATTCAATTATGCCGGTTGCTTTGGGAAAATACCGTTTTCTAAACCTTTACTTAATACCACAAATGGTGATAAATTTTTTTTTTCTTTTTCCTTTACCTGTTAACTTGACAACATCTAACAACATAAGTAACACACCATATATACATATCTATATGCATCGTCGTTTTATACAAGATATCAACTATATAGGGCCTTTATCTTAATGGCCATTCACCAAACTAAGAAAGGAAAGAAAACATAAGAACACATAGTGAAACGTCTAGGCCATATACAAAAATCATGGCTCTCAGTAGCCAGAAAGACAGACAGAATCGCTACCCCAAAAATGAAACTACCTACAGCTGGTCACAGACTAATGGTACCCATTGGGAAGACTAGGGTCTATCCCACTCCCTACTGACGAGTCAGATGATGACACAGCAACACCCTCATCAGGTGAATCGTCATCATCATCCAAAGGAATGTACTCGGGTACATCCTCCACAAACTCCTCCGGATCCTCCTCGGGATCAATGACCATCTCCTCTGGATCCTCTATAATCTCCTCCTGAGCTGGCTCAGGTGTTGCCTCAGCTACGGGCTGAGCCTCTATCTGTCCATGATCGACCAAGTACTATGCAAGTAGCCATAAAGGTGGTAGAGTTACCTCAACCGTCTCATTAGATCGATGCTCCCTCTGGGGCCGCGTCTCGAGTGTACCCTCTACTGTATGTATATGCCCGGTATAACGACATACATGGGCTCCCGGGTGGATCACCCACGCATTGATGTTATCGGCGTCCTCAAAATGAAGGCTCCGAAACCCCGTGTGGGCTAATGATATGGCCGGATCCATCTAAACTCAGATAATAACAATACCCATACAGAGAGAAGAGAAACAATAAAACATGCAAGGGTGAGAACCGATCATCTGGATTTTAAAACGACAACCACATATACAACTCGCAATTACCACTTAACATGAATATTCAAGGATAAACATTCAAAGATAAACAATATATATTTATCACAGGGTTTCATACCCGACAGTCGTAACCGTTTTTAAAACCATGACACTTCAATATCATCAACTAACTTTGAGACTTAATCTCCGGAGCTCAAACCATCAAGTAACTGAGCTGATCAGGCTCCAATTGCCAAATAAGGCAGAATCAATGCCAGAGATGGCAAAGTTCAAATAACCATTCCACAGTCCAAAACGAGGCAAAGTGGTGACTACGTATAGCACATGGTTTTCTTGGTCATATATCCATCAAGGCACAGTGATGCAAACTGCATAAGTACTTGCCATCAAGCATTCAAGTCCTATGCAAAGGCACGTCTGCCCTGTAATGCATGAAAAACGTTTTGTTCTCGTTGTTTTCTTTGTGTTCAATCTTTGGTTGTCGGAGCTAAAAGTCTCACGACCAAAACAACATTTTAAACTTTCAAGTTTAATACCTCTTTCAAACCTCTTTCAAACCATAATTGACTCTAAGTCAAAAGTGTACAAATCACGAAATCTAGACCGATGCACCAGTCGTAAATATGTAGATTTTAGTGCACAAAACCTGAAACACCTCTTATAGGACATTTAGTCCACAACTTCAACCTCTTAGAACTCTAGACCCGACGTCTCGGTTACTAGGCTCGTTCAAACCATTTTTGTTTTGTGAAATACAAAACCAACGTTTTCTCAACTTATCTAAGTTGACAGAAATAACTCATTGTTAATTAAAACTTGATAATTTCAACTTGAAGACCTCATTTGAGACAAATTCGCAGTATTACACGGTATTACCCGTTTTAAGACCACTTTCACAAATATTGACGGAATTGTCCGTCGTTTGCCGTTTAAAACGCATATAGGTCAAAGTAGGACCTTTTGTCGTAAAATAATTTTTCCAACACTATAATAAAATATTTTCGAAACTTTTTCGCTTAAAACATTATTTTCTAATATTTAGAAATTCCTTAGGTGAAAATTAGCAGTGCTAAAATATTTTCACGGTTACGTCCGCTATATAACTCATAAAACGTTCTTTCGCTGTTAAATAATTAAAATAATATTTTTTTCCACTTTCTCCCATTTTTCATCAAATATCAAATAAATAACCAAGTAATATTATATTACTATCTCTTGTGAATTAAACTCATTAATTCATAAAAAAACTTTTAACTGCTTTTAACCCGTATTTAATTAAGCTCTGACCACTGTCAGGCTTTCCAATCCACATTCCACATCAAATAAATACATCATGTCAATAATATATCAAGTAATAATTAAAGACATGTCATCAAATAAAATAAATAATTAAATGCAGATAATTAAACAATTAACAGCAGATAATTACTAAACAAAGAATGCTAACGACGTAAGAATTACACACACCAGATAATTAATACTAACACAACAAGTACACATGGTTATCGGAAAAAAAACCCCCTAAGGTAATCCCCTTACCTTAAAGCAAGGTGTCTCTGAAAACAGTTCGTCGGAAATCCAAACAACGCTAACGACGCGCGTATACGACAACTTAGCTTATCCTTCATTAAATACAACAATCAATTAACAAACAAACAACTTAATCAAACCTAAAATCCTACATGTTGGTTTCGGCCTAGAGCTGGTTTTGGAGTTAAAAATTTCCAAAATTTCTAAACTCTTGGATTAAGAACCTATATTCACTTAAAACCCTAAATCAATGATCATGGCATAAGAATAAAAATTAAATCCTCCAAACCCTCAACAAATGAGTTTCGGACATGACCATGAAAATGGTTTAGAGACCCTCATTTAACTCAAATAGCATAGATCCAATACCTATACAATTTATAAGATTGAATTATGTTAAGAAATTGAACAAAATCCACCCCCCCCCCCCCCCCACAAAAACCCTAGGTTCGGCCTCATGGGGTTCATAGGGTTCGAAATTTTTGCTTCAAGAAAGCTTCTAGATCTAGAATATATAGGTGATAAGAGGATTATAGAAATTGGTTTCATCTCATTTGGACATTCCTATGAATTTCTATGAATTTTTGAAGTTAGGAACCCTAAAATGCATCATATGGAAAAAGACTTCAAAACAAAAAAATATTTGAAGAACATGATGCTAATCAAGGATGATGAGAATGATATACCTCTTAGATTCACGAAAATAGCAAGAAATCAACACCTTCCTTCACAAATTTAGCCTAGGTAACTTAGTGTTTTTAGGTGAAAAATGCCAAAGTTTGGAGGAAGATGAAGAAATGCCTTATATAGAGGAGACGATGGGCTCCTTTGGAGGCCTTGGGCCGTGGAGAATGGGGAGGAAAGGGTCTAGACATGAATTTTCAAGGGCAAAATGGTAAACTCACCTTATGGCAAACTTGAAGTTAAAACTAACATAAAGGGTATTTTGGTCTTTTCCTCCTAAAAAGTAATCATTACTCTTTGATATTATCTTGTGACTCATCCATGGTGACTCAACATGATTTGACATCCTATTTATCCCTTAACGGGTCCCGCAAATCCCGTTCTCAGCTCCGTTGTTCACCCGATTTAATATAACGCCCGGATATTATATATTATTTCACTTTTTAGTGAAAAATTTTAAAATTTCCAAAATTGTTGGGAATTAAAAATAAAACCTAACCATTTCGTTCACGAGTCAAAATTAGGTCATTTGAGCAGTAAAATCCTTACTGTCAGTAAAACGCAGACCGGGTTTCGTCTGAATTTTTGACCCAAAATTTAATCGTAGCTTTCTACGGTAAAATATAATATGGATATGATCTTGGTTTATCCAAAATCATTTTCTAAATTAAAAAATAAAATTCTACACGTTTCTATTTATTTTACTGATATAAAAATAGTAAACAACGAAAAACCGGGTGTTACAATACTACCCCACTAAAAAGAATTTCATCCTCGAAATTACGTACCTTTGAAAAGTTCAGGGTATTGTAATCTCATCTTGTCTTCTACCTCCCAAGTTGCTTCTCCAGTTGTATTATCCCAAATAACCTTGACTAAGGAAATTTGTTTACCCCTGAGCTGCTTAATCATCTTGTCCGCAATTCGTATAGGCGTAGTCTCATAAGACAAGTTTTCTTTTAATTGTACTACATCGGGTTCGATTATGTCAGATGGATCAGGAATATATTTCCTTAGTTGTGAAACATGAAAAACATCATGAAGATTAGAAAGAAATGGGGGTAAAGCAATTTTGTAGGCTACGGGACCTACCCGACAAAGAATTTGGTAAGGTCCAATGAATTTAGGCGTGAGTTTTCTGGATTTAATTACCCTGCCAACCCCAGTCGTTGGCGTGACTCTAAAAAATACATGATCGCCTTCCTCAAACTCAAGAGGTCGTCGCCTTTTGTCTGCATAACTTTTCTGTCTACTTTGAGTTGTCCGCATTTTCTCCTGAATCATCTTTACCTTTTCTGTTGTCTGTTGCACGATATCTGGTCCTACCATTAGACTCCCACCATCTTGGTACCAACATAAAGGTGTTCTGCATCGTCGACCATATAAAGCTTCGTAAGGTGTCATTCCTATGCTTGAGTGGAAACTGTTATTGTAGGTGAATTCTATCAACGGTAGAAATTCATCTCAACTTCCAGTATGTTCCCCGACGAAGATTAGTCACTGCTAATTATGGTGGATACTTCTTACCTATAATATTATTTTAAAAAAATTTACACTACGCGACATAACCAACATTTAGTTGGTCCGAGTGATATGAGACTCGGGCATAAGCAAGTAGTCAGATGTTATAATCCTGACTCTTGCGAATGTAGAAAAATCTGATTAGGAAGAGAGAACCTACCTTATATGTCCAATAGATTCCTGAACTCAAGAGCTGCGCTATGATATCTTAAAATTTGCATATGCCATGAAAGGAACTCTTGGCCTTCATCGGCTAGCCATGACTCCTTAAAAAGGATCATCAGCATATCCATATATGGTATGTGAAGAGTGAAGGTCTAGCATGTAAGACAAGAGACGGTCAACCAGCCAGGGATGCCTGCCAATAAAATAAACCAAACGAAGGACTCCATCATCTTCGTACAAGACAGATTAAGTCCCAGGAATGGGTTAACTAGGCAAGCCATCCTTGGCTACCCGACATGACTCTTCATCTACATACAAGACCCCACTCTCACTCTGCTCTCAACTCTGAATTCTGATGCCAAAACACTGAATGACCAAACCCCCTATTTATAGCCACTACCATATAGATCACAATGTCACATGAAATTAATAAAAAGGAACTTATATTGGTATATGATGACATATTCCTTATTATTATTGTCACGAATTAAATGTTATTGTCTTCATATATAACCATGACTTCTCCTTGCTTCGTTATCTCATACCAAAACCAACTAAGACTATGGCGGTAGCAAGAGATAGAGAGAGTAATTAAAGAATATGTTCTGAAAACTAGGAGGGACCATCCATTCATATATATCCATCAATATTAAGTTAAAAGTGTTATGGCGAAGTCAACTGCAGGTACTTCACGAGTTTCCATGATGATGAACCAACTTGCTCTGAATCTGTTCGTTTTGACATTCACCATCTTTGAACCCCATATCAATCTTTTCTACTTATTATAACGTTTTGTCTAGTAATACATCCTCACTTTTTCAATTATTTCCTTGCTATATATCGAAAGCGTCCAACTTTATCTCTAATTTGTTAGCATTAAATTTTAATTTATGGGATTTGCTACCCACCCAATTTTTAAAAGGTGTACGTTAGTAAGCTACACCTTCGAGTGTATCTGACAGTTTTTTAGTTAATTAACGTATACCTTCTAACAAATGGGAGGGTGTATGTTAGCAAACCCATATAGATTTGCTAATGTACACCTACCCATTTTTTAAAAGGAGCACATTAGCAAGCTTCACTTTCGGGTGCATTTTACTATTTTTTTAGTCATAACCTACTAACGTACACCTTCTAAAAATTGGGTGAGTGTACGTGAGCAAATCTTATATATATATATATATATATATATATATATATATATATATATATATATATATTAAGCAAAATTGGCATGCAAAAGCATCACTGTGAGAACTGACATCCCAACTAGGTTGGCACCCCAGCCACACAAATCATATGCAGCACACCAAAAAATCCATTAAAAAAGAGGAAAAGAATACAAAAAGCATGGGGGGACATAAACCAAAATCCATGCAAAAGTTATTTGAACCTATAATTAGGAAGACCTAACCTATTACGAATGAAGTCTTCATTAATTATTCTAGGAATAGAATCCCACCAATGAAAATCTTGGAACCTAAAACCAAGAGAAGCAATCTTATCTGCACAATGATTACCTTCTCTAAAAATATGAGAAATAGCAAATTGCATATTCCTAGTTATTTCTATACAATTTGTCTATCTATTTCTAATATGCCAAGGCACAATAGAAGAATTCCTAAAAGCAGTAACCACAAGTTGTGAATCACACTCCAACCATAAATTATGCCAACCTTTGTCAAAAGCAATTTCAACTGCTAACATAGCACTAGTTAATTCAGCATGAAATGCATTGGAGAAATGTATATGATACATAAATCATTTTTAAATATATGATACATAAATTTATTTTTAGTCAATAAATTAAGGGACTTGCTAACGTACACCCACTCATTCAAGCTACACCTTCGGGTGTATTTTCCATTTTTTAATTATAATTTGCTAACGTACTCCTTCTAAAAAAATGAGTAGGTGTACGTCAGCAAATTTCATATATATATATATATATATATATATTCATTTGATCTCAGACTTAATGGGGGATAAAAATGAACCAACTGAAAATAGCTAACTGAAAATGATCGATATAATCTCAGATTTTTAGATTCACATGCAAAAGACTTGTCAACTCATGTTAGCTGACACATTGTAATAAAAATTTAGTTGCTGAGATAGTATGATCACATATATTTTTCTTTTTTATTAATAATTAAAAACTTTACATTAACAATATAGTAAATTTAAACTCATTTAACTAAAATAAAACCTCCCCAGCAATAACAAGATCCAACTATTTATTTGTAGGATAACATATGAAATTCGTTTTATGAAATGTTGATAATTAAAGTATTCGTAGATATATCTTTTCAATTTTATTCGTATTCAGTTATTTGCAACACAATTTTAATATCCTTCAACTCATATTCATAGGTCGAAAACAAGAGGTTAGGTTCTCAGAAAACAAATTTAATAAAACGGGATATTTGAGATATTGTGAGCTTTTTCCTTTTTTTAGTCACTTTATGAGCTCATATTATTCTATTCTAAAACTTCGAATGCGACACCCCTTCTTGGGACATCACATGGTAACTCGTTGCAAAAAATAAAACTTTAATTATGTTGGTTACTTTCGAAAAATAAGTTTTTCTAAACACTTATCTTATTACAAAAATGGTGATAAAATTTTTTCCTTTTACTTTGACAGACAGGGCCTTTATCAGAACAGGCCATTCTCAAAATACCAAAGTAAAGAAAATAAAAACATAACTAACACGTAGCTATTGGGAAAAACCCAAATCCCACATTGACTAGAGATGGTCTCTAATAAGAGTTTATAAGTAATGGGCAATCCTCATCCCATAAGCTAGCTTTTGGGATTGAGTTAGGCCCAAAATCTAATATGGTATCAGAGCTATCCTAGATCCATAATTGGGCCACCCACCATATTATCCACGCACCAAGCCCAATAGTACTGGGCGTGAGGGGGTGTGCGACACCCTTTCTGGGGTCATCACATAGTTACCCAAATGCGGAAAATTAAACTTATTTAATCGCTGGTTACTTTCGGAAAATAGAATTTTTTGTAAACGTTTTATCGTGAAAATGGTGATGAATTTTGTTTTTTTAAAACATCCATACATAAACAAACATATCTCTACGTATATGCGTCAACAGTTACATACATACAAGGAGAGTACAAAAGAGCCCTCATCAGTATAGGCTATTCTCCATCAAACTAAGTAAAGAAAGTAAAGACATATACACAACAAGTAACGAGCAGTCCAGAACCATACCAAAAACTCATGGCTCTCAGTAGCCAGATCAAAAACTGACAAGACTCGCTACCTCAAAACTATACCTATAGTTGGTCAAGCTAATGAAAACCATTGGGGAGATCATGATGATCACCCCCACCTCCAGCAGGTGTATCTGGTGAAGATACCTCTGCTCCCTCTCCATCGTCGGAAGAGTCATCATCATCAACTGCAGGAGGGTGAAACTCAAGATCGTCCTCAAAGTACTCATAAGGGTCCTCCTCAATCTCAAGCTCCTCTGCCACCTCAACAGGAGGTACTGCCGATGCTACAATCTGAAGAGGCTGAGGCTGAAGAGGCTGAGGTGGAACGATGAGTAACCCGTGCTCGGCCAGGAACTGTAAGTAAAGACATATCGGAGGTAGAGATACCTCAACAGTCTCCACCATATGCTTCCTCCGCTGCGGTCCCGCCTCTACGGTGCCGTCAATCTCTCTAGTAGGGCCATAATAGGTGGCGCTGAGTGCCCCAGGGTTTATCTCCCAAGCACCACCGTAATGTGTTCGATCAAACATGATCGAACGTAGTCTCGAATGTGCCAGTGGCATATCCGGGTCCATCTAATCTCAGACGAAATAGAATATGCACAAGTAGAGAAACCACAAATAAAACATGCAAGAGTGAGAAAACCAATCATCTGGATTTAACTCGACAACTCCATGCACGACACCACAGATAACACATGCACATATACATGTTATATAAACATAAGCATTCATATCAAGCTAATAGTTTATCACTGGGTTTCATACCCCACACATCATCAGTTGAAAAACTATGCATGAACACTTCAACACATCGTCTAACTTTGCACTTAATCTCATGAGATATCCCAACCGTAGTGAGTTGATCAAGCTCAATTGCCACACTAGGCAAACAGGCACGCAGCCATTGGCACGCAGCCAAAACCCATTTGCACACTGTCCAAACCCAAGGCACAGTGATAACAACGTAAATGGGGTTTCATTGTCCAACCCTGGCACAATGAAGAAAATCGTAGCATGAGACACCTGACGCCGCAAGGTACTCACACATAAACCAGGGCACGTCTGCCAAATGCATGCAACAAAACACTTTGTTCTTGATACTTTTCTTTGTGTTCAATCTCCTTTTGCCAAAGCTCACAATGGCTTACGACTAACCATAGTTTTAAACATCTTTAAAACTTTATTAATAACACAGGACCTCAAAGTCCGAGTGCTCAATCACGACACCCCTAGACCGATGCACCAGCCATAGGTTCGTGGTAATAGAAAACATCTTAAATGTTTTTAACTCAGTAGACACCAAGTCTACAGGACCTCAAAGTCCAAAGGACCCCAAGTCCATAACACAACACGAACCTTAGTACCCTGACGTCTCGGTTACTAAGTTCAAAACCACTTTAACACAGTTGAGTTCAACTTGTTTTTCGGAAAATTATTTCAAATGGGAAATAAAACCGTAAGTTAAAAATTTAACTTTTTATAAAAGATGGTCACTTGAGGCTCAAAGTTGTTTAAACTACGTACTGCCGCTTTAGGATTTCTTGCCGTCGGTATTTTTCCAAGTTGCCGTCAAATTAGCCATTTAAGCCAAATTTTAGCTTATTTCACTTAAATATTTTTCTAAAATCATTATTAAGTTATTGTTGAAAATTAATTTCATAAAATAACTTTTTATAATATTCCGGAATTTATTACGTAAAAAACAACAGTACAAAAATATTTTCACGGTTTCGTCCGAGCTGTGACTCATAAATCACTCTTACAGCGATAAATCATTAAAATAATGATATTTTCCAAAACTCTTTATTTTTGCCAAATAAATATTTTCCATCAATATTATATTCCAATATTTTACCGTTAAAACATTGAATATAATTTACGAAGCTTTTCAAAGCTTTTATCTGATTAGTTAATTGGGCACTGACCATTGTCAGGCTTCTCAAACAACATCCACCACAATATCACAGTAATATTTTCAGGCAGATCATGCATCACAGCATTAAATAAATAATTGCAGATAAACAATTATAAACAATTATAAACAGATAACCAACACAGATAAAAATAAACGACTGAAGCATGTAAACAACCACCAACAAATAATTACAGACAACACAAATTGGCATGTAGCCATCGAATAAACCCCTTAGGTAATGCCCTCTTACCTCTCGAAGATTTCTCTGCGGTGTAATACGTAACTTGTCGGAAGTTCGGTTCACGTACACAACGAACTCGCTAAACCTTCATCAACCACAATCAACTAATCACTAATCAAGCAATTAAAATCTCCTAATTCCTTATAATAGGTCACGGCCTCTCTTAGGTTTAGTGGCTAAAAATTTCTAGAATTGCCTAAGTCATTGGATTAATGATCCTAATTACTTAAGACAATGGATTAATGACTAATCAACAAAAATTAAGAATCAAATCTTCCCAATCACTCCTAGTTGGTCACGGCCTAGACTAGGTTTAGTGACAAAAAAATATAACTTTGCTTAAGTCTTGGATTAATGATCCAAAATCCTTAAGTCTTTGTAACACTTGTTTAACAACAAAGATTAAAACATTAACTTTTAATTTTACCAAAACCCTAATTTCGGCCAAGACCTTAGATTAGGGCTAGAAATCTTAGTTTGACATAAGAACATAGATTCATCATTAATACATGTTCAATAGATGATTAACATGATTAATTTCATGATAAGAAATTAAGTTCCTACACCTAATTTTGTGCATGGTTCGGCCTAGGCTAGAAACTAGGGAAGGAAAATTTGTTTGAAACAATCTCTTAGATCATGATAGTAGAGATAATAATAAGAACATAGAAAGTGGTTTCACATTTTTAGGATTTTTTTATGATTTACTATGATTTTTCAAAGTTAAGAACAACTAAGAGGAATCATATGGAAAAGTCTCTAAAACAAGAAACGAATTGAACGAATAAGAGTTTAGAGATGATGAGGAACATGAATCACCTCTTGGAATGTGAAAATGGGCAAAGAATCACCAAGCTCCTTCACAAATCAAGTCTATGGAGTTTGAGAGAGAAAGGAGAAATGTAGAAGATAGTGAATAGTATGGAAGATGGTAGAATGATCTAGAACTCTCATGTTGCCTCTAGAATTTGTAGAGCAAGCCTCCCAAGTGATGGGCCTTGCGCCACTTTTGGGCCCAAAAAGCCCAAGCCCAATTATTTTTCACTTAAATCAACTTATGGCAAAATGAAGACATAGGAAATTCAAGACTAGAATTCCTTCATGGAAATGAATTCTTGGACATGAAATTGAGACTTTTGGGTGCAGCCCTTAATGGGTTTGAATGGCAAGAATTTGGCCCACTTCACTTAGTGTATCAAAGAAATTAGTTTAGGGACCAAAATGCAAATAATAGAAAGTTTAAGGATCAAAATGCAATTATTAAAAATTGCTAACATAACCCTAAGCCACATTAAACCTCTCACATGGATGACCTATTCCTAAGAGAATATAGGTTTTGTCCACTTATCGAGTCTCAAAACTCTCGTAATCGGCTCCCTCGTTTACCCGATTGAACGTAACGTCTGTAAAACGTATATTATTTCACGTTTTGTGAAATAATTCTAAAAATGCACAATCGTAGGAAATAAAATAAAAACCTTAAGTGTTTCGTTCACGAATTAAAATTAGGGTTTCTGATCAGTAAAAACTTACTGTCAGTGAAAATGCAGAAAACGCAGGCCGGTTTCCGTCTGAATTTTCATTCCAAAACTTCCCCGTAACCTTATAAAAATAAGTATGACAAGGAAATGACCTTAGTTTATCCAAAGTCATTTTCTAAATCTCGGATAAGAATATAATCATTTATATAATTATTACCGATATTAGAAAGCCGAAAAATCGGGATGTTACAGGTGTATTGGGAAAAACCCAAGTCCCATATTGACTAGAGATAGTCTCTAATAAGAGTTTATAAGTAATGGGCAATCCTCATCCTATGAGCTAGCTTTTGGGATTGAGTTAGGCCCAAAATCTAATAGTAGCGAATCGTCAGGAACCATATAACAAAAATCATGGCTCTCAGTAGTTAGAAACAGACTGACGAAAAACACTACCCCAAAAATGAACTCATCCTACAGCTGGTTGGAGCTAATGGTAACCATTGGGGAGACCGTGATGATCATCCCCACCCTCAGCAGGAGTGTCTGGTGAAGACACTACTGCCCCCGCTCCCTCATCGGGAGAATCCACATCATCATCAGGCGGACGATATTCAGGCTCCTCCTCTATGAATTCCTCCGGGTCCTCCTCGACCTTGGGAATCAAAACAATCGGCGCAGGAGGTGATGCGGGTGCTGCTGCATGCAACGGCAGCACTATCGGAGGATGAATCTCCAACTCTCCCTGGTCCACTAGATACTGTAGTAAAATCCACATCAGAGGTAATGATACCTCGATAGTCTCCACCGTATGGATCTCTCGCTGAAATCCCGTCGCTAGCATGCCTTCGATCGTGCGTATGGGGCCAGTATAGTGGCGCTATGTGCCCCTGGGTTTATCACCCATGCACCACCGTTCGCAGCATCCTCAAACGTTAGGGAACGTATCCCCGTATGAGCCAATGGTACCCCCGGCTCCATCTGTACTCAGATATAAATATATGCCACACAGAAGAGAAACCAACAAGGAAACGCGCAAAGGTGAGATACCAATATATGGATTTAAACACGATAATTACATGCGCGACACACAAAACAGCATATAGGCATATATAGTTATAACAACATAAAGCTCAGAAATAAACAAGTAGTTTATCAATGGGTTTCATACCGACAGTCATCGTCATTTTAAAAATCCATGACACCTCAACCTTCAATATCTACCTTTTTCTTAATCTCCGGAGATCCCAACATCGTGTAAATGAGCTGATCAAGCTCGATTGCCAAATAAGGCACATCGTATTAACCATAGCACTGTCCAACACAAGGCACAGTGATCACCGTATATGGTTTTTCATTGTCCATCAAGGCAAAATGATACTCCGTAACATGAATACCTTGTCCACCAAGATACCATGATTAACACCGTAGGCACGTTTGCCGAAAATGCATGTAAAACATTTGTTCTTGTTACTTTTCTTTTTGTTCTTTCTTTCCTTGTCGAAGCTCAAAGGCTCACGACCATTCGTAGTTTTCAACGTTTTAAATTTTTCATCAACAAAGGACGCGAAGTCCGAGTTCTCAATCACGAAGCCCTAGACCGATGCACCAGTGTTAGGTTCGTGGTGATAGAAAACAACATTCATTACATCGTAAATAGGACATAAGTCCATAACGCCGTAACACAGATCAAAGATCTATGTGCTTTTATTACAGAACACTAGTATCACGAAGTCTCGGTTACTTGGTTCACGTTTTCAATGTTTACACCGCTTTTCATTCTGTGAAACACAAATTCAAAACAAAAATCTCCGCAACTTATCCAAGTTGTCGGAAATAACACCGTTGAGTAAAATTCATTTACAGAAAATACTTTACGTTTGAAATTCATTTATAAAACCGATAAATTACTCAGAAATTCATTTTCCTCTGAAAATCTTTTTCCAAAACTTTAATTTTTGAAAAAGAAATCATTTGAGACTAAATCTCTGTTCAAATATATACTGCTGTTTTTTTTTTTAAAAAAAAATGCTTTCCGTAAACATTTTCAAAATTAACCGTCGTTTAGCCTAAAAAAAAACGGTTTAAGTCGAAATTTGACTTTTTCTCTTAGAATAATTTTCTCATTATAATAATTAAGTTATTTTTTTTAAAATTAACTTTTTCTAATACTTTTTATTTTATTTTAGAATTTCTTACCTAAAAATTAGCATCGCTAAATTTTTTTCACGGTTACGTTCTCACTGTGACTCATAGATCACTACTACACCTATAATCATTAAATAACCTTATTTTCAACTATCTCTCAATTTTCCACCAAATTAATTTTAAATATTCCTCATAAACTTTCTTGAAGCTTTTTTCTTAAAAATTAATTGAGCACTGACCACTGTCAAGTTTTTCAGTCAATAATCAATATCAATAAAAATTCCACATCAACGTTATAGCATATAATATAGTTTATAACATGCATTAAAAACTATAACACATAACAGCAGATAATTATATTAAAAGCAGATAATTCAAAAGCAGATAAAATAATAACTTAAACCACCACAACGAAGCTTAAATAAATTATACAGGCCACTCACTGATAGCATATAGCTATCGGAAAATCCCTCAGGTAAACTCCCTTACCTTAGAGTATGGATTTTTAGTCTGACAATGATCTTCCGAAACTCAGCTTTCTCAACACAACACCAAATCACAATTACTCAACAAATCCTTCACCAAAACAACATAATACAAGTTAAACTTTGAAAAAAAAAAAAAAAACTACTAACTCCTAATGATGTAGGTTCGGTCATGGCTAGCTAAATTAGCTAGAGATCTCAAAATTTCACATACTCTTAAATCAATGATCATAGAGTATTTTTGAGTTAAGAAAAATTATCATAAGTTGAAAAATGAAACAAAATCATTCAATTTCTCAAGAACATGAATTCGGCCATCACTAAATAAATAGGCTAGAGATTTTATTTTGTTTCAATCTCTTGTGTGCATTACCTATTGAACACGTGCGGAAATAAATTAAAAAGAAATTTGTTGGTTGCTTTCGGAAATTGATTTACTTTAAGTCGGAAAATCTGGGTGTAAAAATTTTTCTTTTTTGAATACTTCGAAAAATGATGCGCACATCACAGTAGTAAAAACTATCTTATACTTGACAACACACACATACCATTTTTATTTATAAACAAACTTTCCAAAGCGTACAGGTTTTTCCCAAAAGTTTTTCCTTATAACCCTATACATATTATCAGGATACACGTACTAACTTTCTCAAACATACATCCCCAAACACAAACCTAAGCTGGTCGTTCTACAAAACATTCTCATGGAAAGACCCCATGATCATCCCCATGATCAAACACTACTTCAAACTTCCGAACTTAAGTCCCTGATTGACTTAGGGAACTCTTCTGCAACATCTGTACTCGTGTACCAAGGTACAACAGAAAAACCAGAAGAACAGGTATGTGCAAGGGGAGAACCAATATTTGGATTTTAAAACGATAACTACATGTGCGACATACAAAACAACATATAACATGTATAGTGATAACAATATAGATATTCAAAAATAAACATATAGTTTATCAAAGGGTTTCATACCCGACAGTCATCATCATTTTTAAAACAAATGCATGACACTTCAATATTCACCATCTAGAATTTTGTACTTAATCCCCGGAGATCCCAACACCATATCAATGAGCTGATCAAACTATCGTTGCCAAATAAGGCATATCGGATTTAACCATAGCACTGTCCAAAACTAGGCACAGTGGTTACTGTCTATAGTCTATGGTTTCATTGTCCATCAAGGCACAATGATGCAACTGCATGATTATCTTGCCATCAAGAAATCAAGGTCACACCTATAGGCACGTCTGCCAGAAATGCATGTAAAACATTTTGTTCACGTCATTTTTCTTTGTGTTCATTCTTTCCTTGTCGAAGCTCAAAGGCTCACGACCAACTCAACTTTTAAACATTTAAGTTTATCATCAATTTCAACCAAAAAGGATTCCAAATCCAAATGTGCAAATCACGAAGTCTAGACCGATGCACCAGTCTTAGATTAGTAGATTTTAGCGCACAAAAATCAACACAACTTTTATAGGACATACAGTCCACAACTTCACCTTTAGGACACACGTCCACACCATAAACGCTAGAACACCGACGTCTCGCCCAAATTTACAGAAAATTATTTTCGTTCTGTGAAACACAAATCCAAAAACAAAATCTCCTCAACTTATCTAAGTTGTCAGAAATAACACCATAGTATAAAACGAATTTACTGAAAAATCTTTTACGTTGGAAATTCCTTTATAAAATCATCAAATCACTTAAAAATCATTTTCCTCAAAAAATCCTTTATTTGAAACTTTAGTTCAAAGAAACATCGTTTTTAGACTAATTCTCTGTTCTAAAAAATATTGCTGCTTTTAAGAATGCTTTCCGTAAATAATTTGGGAATTATCCGTCATTTACATTTAAAAAACATTTTAAGTCAAAATTTGACTTTTCAAGTAAAATAATTTTCTCAACACCATAATTAAATTATTTTTGAAATTTAACTTTTTATAATAAAATTTTCTAATATCTTGTAATTTCTTACGTAAAAATTAGCAGTACTAAAATATTTTCATGGTTACGTCCTCACTGGACTCATAAACCACTCTTATGCCGATAAATCATTAAAATAATCGTATTTTCAACTAATCCACATTTCTAACCAATCAAATAATTAAATAATATTATATTACTATATTCCAACAATTAAAAATTCGATATTTCTTAAAAAGCTTTTTAACGCTTTTAACCTTGTAATTAATTGAGCACTGACCACTGTCAGGCTTTTCAATCCACAACCAACATCAATAATAATTTCATGTCAACACTATAGCAAATAGCACAGTTTATGACATACATTAAAATGCTATATCAATTAACTGCAGATAAACAATTAAAAGCAGATAATAACAGCAAGTAAATTAAGTACACAAGCTAATTTAAAACACCACAAACACGCTTAATTAAATTATACAGACCACATACTAACAGCATATAGCTATCGGAAAAACCCCTTCAGGTACTCCCCTTACATCAAATATGAATTTTCCTTCCGAAATAAATTCCGCTGAACGTCCGATTCCCGTAAAACTCGTACACGATTCACACAATAACTTAACCTTCAACAAACCACAACCAAATAATCAATCAACAAACAATTACAACACCTAAATTCTATGGCTAGGGTTCGGCCATGCCTACTAAAAATGGTTAAGAATTTCTAAAATTCACATTCTCTTGGATTTGTGATCCTTAAGCATTAGAGATTAGATAATCAATGATCATGACTTAAAATTGAAACAAAATCCTCTAACACCAAGGTTAGGTTTGTTTGGCCTTCACAAAATAATTAGTGTAACACCCCGATTTTTCGCTGCTTTCTAATATCGATAATCAATATAAATGTTTATATTCTAATCCGAGACTTAAAAAATGATTTCGGGTAAACCAACGTCATTTCCATGATATGTTTATTATTATAAGCTTACGATAAAATTTTTGGTTGAAAATTCAGACGGAGCCCGGTCTGCATTTTCACTGACAGTAAAAGTTTACTGCTCAGAAACCCTAATTTTAAGTCATGAACGAGATGAAAAATATTTTTATCATATGTGCTTCGATATTGGAAGTTTTGAAAATTTTTGCAGAAAAATTAAAATATCATATTTGCTGCGGGCGTATACGTCGAGATATCTCTAGGAAATTCGCGTCAGATGACCAAAAATGGTCAGCAACGGAGCTCAGATGACTGATGTGACTGATGTGACTAGCATTAATGACAATCCTATCCGTATCATAATGGCCATAATGGCGCATTTATGACAAATGGATATTTTTGCGTGGAATGGACGATTTTACCCCTAGGTTGTCATGATAATTGCAAGTTTGCCATTGCAATTTTGGACAATTTTGCCCCTCCACTCACGGCTTCCCCCTTCATTAGCACACTTAGGCAATTTTTTTAACTCACTTATATCATCTTCATGAATCAAGACTCATTTCTCTCAAAAACCCTAATCGGGAATCGGGTACGTTTGTACAGAGATATATCGGGAAACAGGCCGACAAGCCATCTATGATGACTCAAGAGGAATGAATTATCATGATGATAATTTACTCTAGTCAGACAAAGAAAATATCTAGACATTTTAAATGTTAACCTAACCTACGTCTGTTTAACTAACCGAGGTTAACTAACCATGATTTGTCACACAAAATATCTTCTCCCTAATATGTGGTATAGGAGGCGACCACACCACCTAAATGCCCTCATCCACATCATTCTTATGGCCCTAAGGCTGCCACCCTTCTCCATTTCTAGCCAAGTCTTCATTTCCATTTCCACCACAAATTCAAACAAGACTACATGGTTTTTTCTCTACCATTCATCATCCTTTAACACAAAAGATATTTTATTCATTCTCCTCTCCTCTCCTTCTTGTGCGCCAGCCATCACCTTCCCCACTAAACCATTTCTCTTCATCATCTTCAACCATTTTCTTAAGAACTCCAAGAACATCCATAAGTGTTCATACTCGTCAGAATTTACACAGAGATTATGACCCTTTTTCGTTATGAATCTCGAAAAACTTTCAACATGAAAGTTGTTCCTCTTTCTCCCTTCTTTCCAACGAGCTAAAGAACATCAAAAACGGATGAATATGTTGGGAGATATGCCAAGATTACCGAAACAGCTCTAAAACCTTCATCTTCTTCACTTTTCTTTCATTTTCTCTCAAGAACACTTGATGATTTTTGTGAAGAACATCACCCAAATCATCATTTCCTTTGATCATCAAGAGGTAACCTCTCATAATCTTGTTATTCTAAGTCTTTCTCTTCACAACTTTTATGAGTTTAAGCCTTTGATCATCATGTTCTTCATTTCACTTAAAGTTCATGAAGCTTTTTTCAAAAATCCATAACTAATTATAGAAAAATCCTTTTGACTTGAAACCAATTGCTATGATCTCATAATCATCTCTATATTCATCATCTAGAAGTATGTGATCATGCGAAATTTATTTCCTATTTTTCTGAACTGGGCCGAATCCATGGAAATTTGATGTTCATGGGTTTTGTTTCAATTTCAAGTCATGATTTAATCTCTTAAAAAGAAGAAGATCAAAAACCGAAAACCCTAGTTCTTGGAACTAGATGAGTTTTATTCCATGTTCTTAGTTCATGATCTTGGTTTAAGTACTTAATCATGTCTAAGGTACTTAAGGATCATAAATCCCTAAGTTAACAAATTTTCAACTTTCCTAACCTAGAAGTTTTAAAGAGGCCGAAACCTAACCTTCATGATCTAAGTATGTTGTTGTTTGATTTGATTTATTTTGGTTGCAATTCGTTTGAAGGAATCGATCGAATTTGTTTAATCTAAGTAGACGGAGAAGAATCGGATCGAAATCGGGAGATTTCTTGCAACTGTTGATTCAACTCTTCAAGAGGTAAGAGGGGTTACTTGAGGGATCATTCGGATGGCCATGTGTAATTTGTTTGTGGTCCATATATGTTTATCTATGTGGCTGTGGTGTTTTCTGGTTTATTTTACTGAGCTATGTGGTTTATCTGTGTTTCGGTTGTTTATCTGCTTTTAATTGATTTCATTATCTACAGTTGTATATTATATTGCTGTGATGCATGCTGTGCTAGTATTATAATTATGATGATGATGTTGAATGTTGTTTGTGAGGCCTGACAGTGGTCAGTGCACAACCGATTAATCAGATAAAAGCTTTAATAAGCTGTATAAATTATATTCAATGTTTTATGGGAAATGTTGGAATATAATGTTTATGGAAAATATTATTTGGGAGAAATAATAAGTATTTGAGAAATATTATTATTTTAATGATTTATTTATAAACAAATGATTTATGGGTCGTCGAGAGGGCGCAACCGTGAAAATATTTTACTACTGCTAATTTTTACATAAGATATTCTGCAATATTATAAAAAGATATTCTGTGAAATTAATCTGCGAAAATAACTCAACCATTAATTTAGAAAATTGTTTAAGCGGAAAAAGCTAAGTTTTACCTTAAAATACTTTAAAATGTCTTAACGACGGCAATTTGGAAAACCGACGACGGCAAGTATTTTAGAAACGGCAACGTGTATTTTTTATGAACTTCAAATCTCTGTGACCCTCTTTTCTGAAAATGATGTTTTTTCGGTAACAGGTGTTTTTATGATAGAAATCTTCCCACTTAATGTGTTTTCCGAAATCAAGTTTTGACTTGGACGATATATTAAAAGATTTGAACTTAATAACCGAGACGTCGGGATATTAAGGTTCGGTGTATGGTAGACTGGATAGCTACCTGGTAGACTGGATAGCTACCTAAAAGAGATAAAACATTTTGAGATGTTTTCTATTACCACGAACCTAAGCCGGATGCATTGGTCTAGGGTTTCGTGATTGAGCACTCGGACTTTGAGGTCCTGTGTTATTAATGAATAATTTTGAAGATGTTAACACGATATTTGGTCTAAAGCCGTTGAGCTTTGCCAAGGAAAGATATAACATAAACAACAGTGTTGAAAGAAATATGTTTTCGAACATGCATTTGGCAGACGTGCCACAATACGATATATGATTACCTTGCGGCGTCAGGTATTTCATGCCCTGAAGTTTTCGTTGTGCCAGGTTGGACAATGGAACCCCATTCACGATGTTATCACTGTGCCACGATGTTGGACAGTGTGCGATGGGTTTCGGACGTGGGCCTGTGACTATATGTCTGTGGCTACGTGCCGGGAGTCTGATCAACTCAAACATGAGGTCGGGATATCTCATGAGATTAAGTGAAAACGTTAGATGATGTATATGAAGTGTTCATGCATATTTTCAAAAGATGTTGTTTGGGGTGTGAAACCCATTACGCTTTGAGGTTAATGTTTATGAGATTGCAAATATGTATATGGGTACGTATATGTGTTTGTCTTTTTGTTGTGTCGTGCATGTGGCTATCGCGTTATGTCCAAATGTCGGTTTCTCACTCTTGCATGTTTTATTTGTGGTTTCTTTTCTGGGTTCTATGTGGTGGAATTCAGATGAACCTCTTAAGGACTATGGCGTCTACAAGAAGAAGAATGTTTAGTTCGGGGCATGCTGATGCTGCTTCTTTTTATCGTAGTGTTTGACCAGCTTAGGTTTACGTTAAGTTATGTTTTGGGAATACTCTTTTCATTATAAATGTTTAAGTGTGAAACATATAATGCAATATGGTTGTATGACTTACATATATATTTTGATATATCTAAGTGTGGTTATGTGAATGTTGTTGTGACGATGTTGAAAAGAAAAAATTTTATCACCACATTTGGTTTAAGACAAACATTGAGAAAACTTTATTTTCCGAAAGCAACCAGCGAATTTATGATTTTATTTTCCGCAAACGGGTAACCATGTGATGACCCGAGATTAGGGTGTCACAATTAGACTAGGGTTTTCCAAATTTTACAAACTCTTAGATCCATGATCTTAGAGTAGTATAGAGTTAAAAACAATGATCATAAGTTAAAAATAAAACAACTGACGTTAAAGATGACTTTTAACGTCTGTTATTCAATAACAGACGTTAAAAGTTTTACTCAAGCTTTTTTAACGTCTGATATTTTAGTAACAGACGTTAATGTTGATTTAAATGAACTAATTATTTACCGTTCTGCCACCGCGTCTTTTTTAACGTCCAGATTTATTTAACTGACGTTAAAGTTGGTCGTAAATTACATATTTTCCACTAGTGCTGGTTGCCAAAGTTGGAGGACAGTGGACCTTCAAGTTGAAGAGAGAACAACTAGGATCAGAAGCTCGTAAAGTTATAAGTGTGATCGATGACGTCATATGGAGGACTAAAAAAAAATTAACAACAAATAATATCCTTATATGTAATTTTAAATAACTTGTGATTGCAAATCAAATAAAAGGAACAAAAATACTCACTCAACCATTATTTGCATATAAAATGATAGGGGTGTAAGTGGATGTGATCCAATCCACAAATTCGGTGGATCCGACCCAATTTGGTGGTTTGGAAATGATGAATCTTAAAATAATCGATTCGGATATCGGATTCAAAAATTTTGTACTTGATGAATCCGAATCAAACCAATCACTTAAAATAATAATATATTATTATCAATTTTATTATAATAATGTTATTTTTATTAACCAAATTAATATATTATTAAAACTTTTATCTTTTTATTAAAATTTTACTCATACTTGTTACTATGGCTCCCTTTTTTTCCTTTTTTTTTTTTTACTATTTTTTCAAAATTTAAGTTACATTAAATTAAAAATAGGGTAATTTGATTATCCGATCTGAATCAACCCGACTTTAATCGGATTGGTTTGATTTAGATTCATACAATTTGTTTGTGAAATCCGATTCAATTACATATCCCTATAGAACGGTCATGTATTTATATCCCAAAAACATGTAAAAAATATCAAAGGTTCCCTTGAGTCAGCTCAGTTGGTTAAGTTGCAGGATATGAATTGTGAGTGCGAGTTCAAACTCCTGCAATGCGCCCCGCCCCTTTCTCATTCCCTTCTCCCCTCTCCCCATCGTCCATATAAGATCTCCTATATGCCTCCCCTGGACAAAACAAATATATATCAAAGAACATGTAAATACTAAAACTAATATGTATGCCTTTAAAACTATTTTAATGGGCAAAAATAGGCCAAATAATAAATACCATCACGCATACTATTATTCTTATTTTTAAGAGAAATTATCTTGACCTTCATTGAAATTTAATCTAATTACAACAGACACTACTCTTATCTTAAAAATTACACTTTTTTTTTTTTTTGGAAAACAATTACACTTACTTTCTTTTAAGAAGGTCGGTTCAATTTCAAGTATCACTCTCCAGGAGGATAAATATAATAATAACATAAATCTCAAAGGAAATAGGTTTAACTTTTCAAACAAAATGATACTAAATTTAATTAAGTAATATTAGAAGAGATCACTGTAACTTACCCTAAATTTATTATTTCTTTTTAGACGTGATGTCATTTTCTTTCACTTTCCCTATTCCCTTATGAATAATGTTATACATACACACACATGCATTATTCTACCCTTGTATAATGTTATCATTCAGAAGCTTGAGGCCCTATATTTAAAACTAGACTCATTGCACATGCTCTTTGAAAATAACATTTAGACGTGAAAAAAAAATATGGGATTTTGATTGGTATAAAGATATTAGCATCATAAATAAAATTAAAAGGATAAATAAATGGCTCCCGTCTGGATCATAATTTACATGGAAATGCTAAACCTATGAATAATTTAAACCACAACCGATTCAAAAATTTCTCTTGCAATATAAATTCACTCTTTTTTTTAGGGTAGGAATAGGATACGTACCATGAAAGAACTTACTTCAATCCAATTCCCTTGGACCGCCAAAGCTAGAGTAGCATCATGCTACGCGACATAACCCACATTTAGTTGGTCCGAGTGATATGAGACTCGGGCATAAGCAAGTAGTCATATGTTATAATCCTGGCTCTTGCGAATGTAGAAAAATCTGAATAGGAAGAGAGAACCTACCTTGTGTGTCTAATAGGTTCCTGAACTCAAGAGCTGTGCTATGATATCTTAAAATTTGCATATGCCATGAAAGGAAGTCTTGGCCTTCATCGGCTAGCCATGACTCCTTAAAAAGGATCATCAGCATATCCATATATGGTATGTGAAGAGTGAAGGTCTAGCATGTAAGACAAGAGACGGTCAACCAGCCAGGGATGCCTGCCAATAAAATAAACCAAACGAAGGACTCCATCATCTTCGTACAAGACAAATTAAGTCCCAGGAATGGGTTAACTAGGCAAGCCATCCTTGGCTACCCGACATGACTCTTCATCTACATACAAGACCCCACTCTCACTCTGCTCTCAACTCTGAATTCTGATGCCAAAACACTGAATGACCAAACCCCCTATTTATAGCCACTACCATATAGATCACAATGTCACATGAAATTAATAAAAAAGAACTTATATTAGTATATGATGACATATATTCCTTATTATTATTGTCACGAATTAAATGTTATTGTCTTCATATATAACCATGACTTCTCCTTGCTTCGTTATCTCATACCAAAACCAAGACTATGGCGGTAGCCAGAGATAGAGAGAGTAATTAAAGAATATGTTCTGAAAACTTGGAGGGACCATCCATTCATATATATATCCATCAATATTAACCTAAAAGTGTTGCTATTCTATGCTATCGTGGCAGACTGAAAATGGCGAAGTCAACTGCAGGTACTTCACGAGTTTCCATGTTGATGAACCAACTTGCTCTGAATCTGTTCATTTTGACATTCACCATCTTTGAACCCCATATCAATCTTTTCTACTTGATTATAACGTTTTGTCTAGTAATGCATCTTCACTTTTTCAATTATTTCCTTGCTATATATCGAAAGCGTCCAACTTTATCTCTAATTTGTTAGCATTAAATTTTAATTTATGGGATTTGCTACCTTCTCAATTTTTAGAAGCTATACGTTAGCAAGCTATATCTTCGGGTGTATTTGACAACTTTATTTTACCCTTGCTAACGTACAGCTTCTAAAAAAATGATTGGATGTACGTTAGCAAATTCCATATATATATATATATATATATATATATATATTGTTTAGATTTATTTTATCTCAGACTTAATGGGGCTAAAAACTAAAAATGAACCAACTGAAAATGATATAATCTCAGATTTTTAGATTCACATGCAAAAGACTTGTCAACTCATGTTAGCTGACACATTGTAATAAAAAGTTAGTTGCTGAGATAGTATGATCATATATTTTTCTTTTTTATTAATAATTAAATACTTTACATTAACAATATAGCAAATTTAAACTCATTTAACTAAAATCAAACCTCCCCAGCAATAACAAGATCCAACTATTTATTTGTAGGATAACATATGAAATTCGTTTTATGAAATGATGATAATTAAAGTATTCGTGGATATATATTTTAAATTTTATTCGTATTCGGTTATTTGCAACACAATTTTAATATCCTTCAAAAAACTCATTCATATAGGTCAAAAACAAGAGGTTAGGTTCTCAGAAAACAAATTTAATAAAACGGGATATTTGAGATATTGTGAGCTTTTTCCTGTTTTTTAATCACTTTATGAGCTCATATTATTCTATTCTAAAATTTCCAACAACTAAAACAACGGTACATATATCCTGGGAAAAATGATTTTTTTTTTTTTAACTATATTGACATGTCGCAGTGGGACAATTATATGGCGAGTTGGCGACGAAAGTATAGTGAATACTAAGATATATTTTAGGAAAAAAGGCAAATCTTTTAATTCTTTATCTTTATTGTTTTGTTCAACTTAATTTTTAATTTTTTTTATGTGATAATTAAGTCTCATAAGTTTACATATATGTTAACAACATTAGCCTAATCGTTAGTTTTAATCCACTGCCGGTTCAATAAAAAAAAAACAATAAATTGGCGACCAAATTTAGCAACCGATATCAATCGGTCGCTAATAGCGACGAACTTAGCGACTAATTAGAATTTTTCAAGAAATTGGTTATTCATTGCATTTCAGTGACCGAATTAACGACCGATCATGGTGGTTACGGACATATTCGTCACTAATTCGGTCACTTATGTGGGGAAAATAAAAGTCAATTTTGTTGACCAAGATTGCAACCGATTTTGCGACCGTGCATGTAATGTCTCTAAATTAGTGACCGAAACAATTCGGTTGGTAATCCATTTTTCTCCTACCGACGATGGACTTAGCGACGTCCAATGTATTCAGTTGCTAAATCCTAAATGTCTAAATTCAATCACGCCCCCCTTCCCCCTTTCATTTTCATTCCCACTCGGCACTCTCCCTTCCGCTTCCTCTCAGCTCTCTACAACCTCCATCTCCCCCATCTCCCTCACCCCCACCCTCCTTCCCTTTCCTGTTTGCACCCCGCCCGAGCACCATGTTCGACCGCGAGCCACCCCGAGCAGCCACGCAACCATGAGCCACCACACAGAGGCATAGGTCCTCCTCCCTCCTCTACTTGTGAGCCACCGAAGAACCACCCCACCAGAGCCAACCGCGAGCCACCACGTAGAGAGGTGAGGTTCATCTCTTTCCTGTTTAATTTCTAGTTAACTGGGGATGATATTAGGGTTTAGGGTCTCCTCTGCTTTGAATGTTTAATTTCTAGTTCATTGGGGATGATATTGTGGTTAAGGGGCTCCTCTGCTCTGAATGTTTAATTTCTAGTTCATATGCTTTCTATTTTGTATTCTACTTCATTTTCTTCTTCAATGTATGTAGTTCATCTGGGTTGTAAATGCAATAACCCCTTGGAGTTGGTTGTAATCATGTTTATCATGTTAAAGTTGCCATTTGGAATGTGAGACCTGAAAAAACATGAATTGAGTTGTTTGCTTTATGAAAAGATTTTTTCAGTGATTGTCATGTACTGAAATTTTTTTTTCTGGGATGTCAAATTGGATATATCGATGTCTCTATAGTTTAGGGTGATTTATTTTTCCCATGAATGAATGATGTAATGGACATGGCATTCCTTGTTTTTGGCTTAAAAATTGTTTCTTGAGAAATTTTATGGGGTTTGGGTTGTGACAGTCATCAGATTTATGTAATTTATGGTAACCTCATTTTGTGTGCTCTTTGGTCCAAGGAGAGGGAAGAGGAAATATGTGAGAGGAAAGGTTAGACATGAGGAAAGATGGAGAATGATTATAAGTGGTTTCTTTCTTAAAGCATTTTTTTTATTTATCCTGATTCTTCCATATAATCATGAGATGACATAGTTTGCTATGAAATAGACAAATATAGACACGAGAAGGGGGTTGAATTGTTTTTATCAAACTTTATGAGAAAGTTAAAATCTTTTCGCAAGCAAAAGCACAGAGCAGACTAGTGAAAAGCTTATCAGTCAGACAACTGACTTGTCTGAAGGTTTTCAACAGAAAAACACAAGCATTCAATATGAAAACTTATTTGATATTCATAGCTTTAACCCCTTTAGTTAGCTGACAGCAAAGATAAGCAAATAAACTAAAGAGATAAGGGATGGAGATAGACACATCTATTTTATCCTGGTTCACCCTTTAACAACTAGGACTACGTCCAACCCTTGGCAAGACAGACAAGTATTCTTTGCACACCCAGCCTCTCCAGGTTCCTAGACAAGTATTGTTTGTGCATATAGCCTCTTCAGGCTCACTCAGATTTAGTTTGAAAGAAAGTGTAATGAATACAACTTTGCAAGTCTTTCACTAATAATCAGAAGAGTGAATTAAATATGAAGATTGAAAGACTACATAATAACTTCAAATAATTAAAGAATAAAGAATGAAACAATGAAGACTTAAATGCGCAGAGCAACTACTCTTGAGTTAATGTTGTGTTGTATCTTCATCTTCAAAGTCTTCTCTATTTATAGCCTTCAACCAATTTGAATCCGTTAGAGACATTCCTTCAAAAATTTTGACTTTAAGTTAGGCTTCTTTAAATGCAATAGAGTCCTTCTGGGAAGCCATTAATGCTTAGGAACGTTGCTTGTACTCTAACAGAGAAGTCCAGTGCTTTATGCTTTCTGCATCAGCCAAATCAGAGTTCTTCAGGTTGCTTTTGTACTTTGTTGAGCATATTTTCCTTCTCGTGCAACTTCCAGATGTACTAGGGAATAAAACATTTTGGTAGCACTCCTTTTCTAAGTCACAAGGTTGCTTCTGAATGTTTGGTCTTCTGATTCCTTGATCCTTGTAAGAGAGATCTTTAGCATATTCTGACTTGATTAGATAGCTCACGAAAGTCTTCAGTCTTGAATTAGTTCTTCGCTGAATGTCAGCAAACGGGTAATACTATCACTAGACAAGTTGACTTTTATTCAGAAAGTCAACAACTCTAGATAAGCTTCAGATAGGTTAGGCTTCTTCATCAGACGAGCCAGCTTTCTTCATCAGACAAGTGATCTCTATCTTTGACCAAGATTTACTTTGGACAGACGAGTGGTTAAAACACTTAAGATGTTAATCTGTGCACTAAGTAGACAGGTCAGCAACCAAGATATAGTTCAATTAAATCATTGAACAAATGTTTAGTTTTCATCAAAAATTAGGGCAAATGCACATCAGACATTTAGAGACTCAACAATCTCCCACTTTTTGATGATGACAAACATGAAATGATTTAATGAATTTTTAAAAATTTAACAGAAAACCAAGACAGACAGGTATCAACAACTTGTAAAATTTTACTTATGCAGACAGTTATCAGAGATATTTTCTTATATTTCAGAGCATTTAGTCATATGTCAAAACTTGCATAGCAAACATATCAGAGCTTAAAAAATTATGTCAGATCAGAGATTATACTTGTACCAGAACTTAGACTTATTTGTTATATCAAAGCTTAAAATCTATACTTGTCTAGACAGGTTTTCTTTAAGTGATTTCTTAGTTTTCCATACAGGTTTCAAAAATGCAAAGTTCATTACTTATTATTTTATTTTCTCCCCCTTTTGGAATCAGCAAAAAGGAATTAATATAGCAGAGAAGCACATAAGACAACAAGCAAATATGTCAAAGACTGATTTTATTGTATCACCATTGACTTGTACAGAGCAATTTACAAAATATCTATATCTATAAGTATGTGATAACTCTTAGAAATAAGAGTTATTCATTACCTTTTTACTTAGACATGTTGTTACCATTGAGTGATATTTGCAGTTTTTGTGAGTATTTGTAACAAGTTGTGAAGAGGTGTCCTTAGTTCAAGTCTTGTGTTTATTGTGAAAACTTGCTCATGAAGCTTTTGTATGTTAATGCAGTGGTTTGCTGGAGCATGTCTTAAGCGCTGGCAGTGAGTTCTTGAATGTTGCAGCTAAGAAGTCCCCTGATGCCTTTCAGAAGAGGACAAAAGATTAGGACACTTTTTCTCTCTCCTGCTGATGCGTCTGTATTGGTTGGACGTGAGCTCCACGTGCGCGCTTAGGGATCAGGACTCCTACAATTCTGGAAATGAGCCAGGGTCTTGAATTTAATATTAGTAAATGCTGGCCCAAATAGGAAGAGAGAGAGGTTCGCATATAAAACCCTTAGCAACCCTAAGAAAGGACACTTCTTACACACACAAGAAAATATATTCCTTTGTCTGACCTAGGGTTGAGCAGCCGAAAGTTCTTCTTCATTTTCAAGTCCTCCGTTGTAATGAACTTCTTTTCCTTTTTATTTCTTGGGTTGTTTAAGCTCATCATGAGCTAAATTTACAGTAGCTATAGGTATGTGGCTATGTAATGGATGCTTATCTGAGTTTTATGTTATGCTATGTTTATGCATTTTCTTCTAACTTGCGCTTAATGATGTTTGTTTAAGAGTGATCAACTTGAATGAATGTTAAGCTTTCTAGTAATGGTGTTAAATTCCAATTTTTCAGATTATTAGTTCTGTAGTTAGGATAACTAATCTTTAAAGTAATTTTCTATTGCAACAGGTACTGAAACTATATGCAAAGACTTCTCACACCAGAATACAGAGCAGACCTAGTATTGAAAGGACATTCAGAAGGTTGAGAAGAGAGCACACTCCATTATTTGAACCGGAGTTTTGGTTTATCACTCCAACCAACTCTCCAACAACCACAACTGAAGCAGAATCCTCTGCTAGCTCTGGAATAGCTGAGGAAGAGCAACCTGATAGCATGGCACTGGCCAATGACAGGAATAACGCTATCAGAGGCAATGCCCTATTTGATCCTGAGTCTATGAGTACTGGAATATTGAGGACTCCTATCATTGCAACTCACTTTGAATTCAACCTATAATGTTCCAAATGCTGCAAGTGATGGGGTAGTTTAATGGAGCTACCACTGAAGATCCTCACTTGCATCTCAAGCTAGTTTTGGATGTGGCCAGTAACTTCAAAATTCCAGGTGTTACTGATAATGCATTTAGACTGTGATTGTTCCCATTTTCTCTGAGGGGCAACGCTAAGAACCGGTTAATTCATTGGAGCCAACTCAATTGACACTGGGAATAAGCTGGCGGAGAAATTCCTGGTCAAGTTCTTTCCTCCAATAATGAATGCTAGGATGAGGAATGAAATAACCTCATTCAAGCAGCAAGATGATGAACCTCTATTTGAAGCTTGGGAAAGATTTAAGGAACTCCTTAAAAAGTGTCCTCACCATGGCATTCCGATATGCATTCAAATGGAACACTTTTACAATGGAGCTCTGGCTAGTTCAAGAATAATGTTAGATGCCTCAGGTGGAGGCAGCTTACTGAAGAAGTCATACAGTGAAGCTTATGAATTGATTGAAGGCATAGCTGCAAACAGCTATCAGTGGCCCACTACTAGAATTGCATCCAGCTAGGTAAATGTCATATCAGGAGTGCATGAAGTAAATGAAGTATCTGCATTATCGGCACAACTACCTTCATTGACCAATATGGTGAAGAATATGGCCATGGGAAATCAAGGCAACCTAGTAAACCAGGTTGTCATGACCGAGGCATTAATCCAGGAGCAAGTATACAATGCTGATGTTGTATCTTGTGTATACTATCGGGGAGAGAACTTATTTGAGAATTGTTCTGCTAACCCAGCCTCTGTGAACTATGTTAGGAACAACAATAGGGGCAACAATGCATATTCCAATACCTATAATTCAGGGTGGAAAAAAAACCCAAACTTCTCCTGTGCCACTCATAATACCATGAACCCACCTCCTGGATTTATTCCTCAATAGAACAGGTAGCAGCAACCACAACAACAACCTCGAGTTAAACAGAAAAACCAAGAGATGTCTGTGGAAGCTGTGTTGAAAGCTTTCATGTCTGAAACTAAGGCACAATTGCAGAATCAAGGTGTTGCCATGAGAAACCTAGAAACCCAAATGGGGTAGCTAGCAAGTGCTATGAATCAAAGGCCAAGTGGTACTTTGCCTTCAACCACCGAACCCCCAAAACCTTCTTGTTCCGGTCCTAATGTGCAGTGCAAGGTTATCCATTTGAGAAGTGGAAAGGAACTACCTGCTGTTTCAGAGAAAAAGAAGAAATCTGAGGAGAACAAACCAGGATCTGAGGCAGTCTTAGTAGAAAATGAACCTGTGGCAGAGAAGCCTGCTGAGAAAACATCATCAGAGCATGCTGCAGCATCTGAGCCTATTCCTAAACTTGCTCCAGAAAGACCTCCTCCTCATTTCCCTCAATGGTTGAGGAAGGTACATCAAGAGAAGCAGTTCAATAAGTTCTTAGATTTGTTGAAGCAACTTCACATCAACATTCCCTTGGTTGAAGCATTGCAGCAGATGCCAAACTATGCTAAGTTCATGAAGGATCTGTTGACTAAGAAAAGGAAATTAGGTGAATTTGAGACAATGGCTATGACTAAGGAGTGCAGCCTAATGTTGCAGAACAAAGTTCCCTCTAAAATGAAGGACCCTGGAAGTTTCACTATACCTTGCTCTATTCGAGAAACATATTGTGGCCGTGCTCTTTGTGACATAGGGGCAAGCATCAACCTCATGCCGATGTCTATTTTCGTAAAGTTAGGCATTGGTGAAGCTCATCCTACATCTGTCACACTTTAACTAGCAGATAGGTCAATTGCATACCCTGAAGGCAAAATTGAGGATGTGCTGATTAGAGTTGACAAGTTTGTATTCCCAGTAGACTTCATCATTCTGGATTTTGAAGCTGATAGGGAAGTGCCAATCATTCTTGGAAGACCTTTCCTAACTACAGGGAAGACTCTGATTGATGTTCAAAAGGGAGAATTGACAATGAGGGCGAATGACCAACAAGTTACATTTAGTGTCTTCAATGCTCTGAAGTATCCAGATGAAGGAACGGAGGAGTGTTCTTTCATTCAGTCCTTTGATGATCTGGTGCAACAACAATTCTGGAAAACTCAAGCTGAGATGGGAAATGTTGCAGCATCAGTAGAGGCAGAAAATTCTTCAGATGAGGAGGTGGCAGAACTAGTGGACAGCAAAGCTACTCCACCCAAATGGTCTAGAAAATATGAGTCCTTGGAGGTAAATGATGACACCTTTAAGGACAATGTCCCCTCTATTGAAAAACCACCTACCTTAGAAATGAAACAGCTTCTTACTCACTTGAAGTATATTTATCTGGGTGACAATAATACCATGCCTGTTATTATATATGCTTCATTAACCTTTCCTTGAGAGGAACACCTGTTAGCAACTTTGAGAAGGCATAAAAAAAGTATAGGGTGGCAGATGGCTGACATCAAGGGAATCAGTCCTTCTATTTGCATGCATAGGATTCTGTTGGAAGACAATTCAAAGAACAGTATTGAGATTCAAAGAATCATATCATGAAAGAGGTGGTGAACAAAGAAATCATCAAGTGGTTGGATGTTGGGATTATCTATCCTATTTCAGACAGTGTATAGGTGAGTCATATCCAATGTGTTCCAAAGAAATGGGGTGTAACAGTAATAACCAACGAGAAGAATGAAATTATACCCATCAAAACAATCATTGGCTGGAGGGTTTGCATGGACTATAAGCAACCAGAAAAGACCATTTCCCTTTCCCCTTAATTGATCAGATGCTGGATAAGCTGGCCGGGAAGGATTTTTATTGTTTCCTAGATGGTTATTCTGGTTACAACCAGATTGCCATAGCACCTGAAGATTAAGAGAAGACAACGTTCACATGTCCCTGTGGTACTTTTGCATTTAGGAGAATGCCATTTGGACCGTGTAATGCTCCAACCACATTCCACATGTGCAGGATGGCAATATTTTCAGATTTGATTGAAAAATCCATGGAAGTCTTTATGGATGTCTTTTCTGTGTTTGGAGAAACTTTCCAGAGTTGTCTTGTGAATCTGGAGCAGATTTTGGATAGATGTGAAGAAACCAATTTGGTCTTGAACTGGGAGAAATGCCACTTTATGGTTCAAGAAGGAATTGTGTTGGGACACAAAATATCAAGGAAGGGTATTGAAGTTGACAAAGCTAAAATTGAAGTCATTGAGAAACCGCCTCCTCCTGTATAAAGGAATAAGAAGCTTCCTTGGGCATGCTGGGTTCTATAGAAGATTCATAAAGGACTTCTCCAAAATTTCCAAGTCTTTATGCCAACTGCTGGAGCATGACAGACATTATGAGTTCACTACAAATTGTTTAAAGGTTTTGAGCTCCTGAAAGCTGCCTTAATTTCTGCTCCCATCATAGTCCCACCAGATTGGGAAAAGCCCTTTGAGTTGATATGTGATGCCAGTGATTTTTCTGCTGGAGCAGTATTGGGGTAGAGGTACAATAAAATCTTTCATCCAGTATACTATTCCGGCAAATCCTTGATAGATGCTCAGATCAACTACACTACAACTGAAAAGGAATTGCTGGCAGTTGTATTTGCATTTGAAAAATTCAGAGACTATTTGGTTAGCACCAAGGTGGTGGTCTACAAAGACCATTCTGCTATCAAGTATCTAATTGACAAGTAAGATGCTAAGCCAAGGTTGATTAGATGGGTTCTGCAACTCCAAGAGTTTGATCTAGAAATTAGAGACAAGAAAGGGGTAGAGAACCAAGGGGCTGACCATCTTTCAAGGCTTCCAGAAGGTGTTGCAAAGTCAAAATATGTGGCTATTGATGAAACCTTTCCTGATAAGCAACTACTATCAATGCAGCTTGCTGTAGCACCTTGGTATGCAGACATTGTGAATTTCTTGGCCAGTGGTGTGGTTCCCCCAGACTTAACAGCTCAACAAAAGAGGGGATTCTTCCACCAAGTAAATTAGTACCTCTGGGATGAACCATATCTGGACAAGATGCGCCCTGACAACATAGCCAGGAGGTGTGCAGCAAAGGAAGAATTTCCTGAAATGCTAAAGCAATGCCATTCATCAGCATATGGAGGTCATTTTGGTGGCATAAGAACTGCGGCCAAAGTCCTCCAATCAGGTTATTTCTGGCGTACCCTTTTTAAAGATGCACATAATTTTGTTCAAAAATGTGATAGATGCCAAAGGGTGGGAAACTTGTCCAACAAACATGAAATGCCCTTGAACACTATTTTAGAAATTGAACTGTTTGATGTATGGGGAATAGATTTCATGGGACCCTTTCCCCCATCTTTTGGTAATCTAAACATATTAGTAACTGTTGATTATGTTTCTAAATGGGTAGAGGCTGTGGCTACTGCTAAGAATGATGCTAGGGTGGTGTCTAAATTTTTACAAAACAAATATATTCTCTAGATTTAGCACCCTAGAGCAATCATAAGTGATGAAGGAACCCAATTTTGCAACCAAATTTTCTCTAAGCTACTTGTAAAATATGGTGTCAAGTATAAAGTAGCCACTGCCTATACCCACAAACTAATGGCCAAACTGAGCTGACTAACAGGGAGATAAAAAGGATCCTGGAGAAAATGGTGAACCCCACAAGGAAGGATTGGTCTTTGCATCTAGATGAGGCCTTGTGGGCATACAGGACAACATTCAAGACACCTTTGGGGATGTCACCTTACAGGCTGGTCTATGGGAAAGCATGCCATTTACCTCTGGAGTTGCAGCATAAAGCCTTCTGGGCAATCAAAAAGTTGAATTTTGACCTAAAAGAAGCTGGTGCAGCTCGTATGCTGCAGCTAAATGAGTTGGAAGAACACAGATTGTTCTCTATGAAAATGCTGAGGCTTATAAAGACAAAAAACTAATGCTTGGCATGACAAGAAGATTCATCAAAAATCCTTTTATGAAGGAGAACAAGTGTTGCTGTTCAACCCAAGGTTGAAATTGTTCCCTGAGAAGCTCAAATCAAGATCTTCAAGACCATTTAAAATAAAGAAGGTGTATCCCCATGGGGCTGTGGACTTGTTGGATGCTGAAAGTGGTAGATAATTTAAGGTGAATGGGCAGAAAATTAAATGCTACTTTGGTGAACCTTTAGATAGAATGAAGGTCACCACCATTCTGGATGATACCTCATGAATTGATGCAGCATGGTCAGGCTGAAGACCTGTTAAACCAAGCGCTTATGGGAGGCAGCCCATTAATAAATTAATTTAGTTGTTTAGTATGTTACTGAAGGAGGACATATAAAAAAAATGGAGGGAGAAAAGTTGAAAAGAATTTTTGGCTAAAGGGGGGTAGGCTTAGGCTAATAGGGCAATGCTGCTTCAAGCCCGGTCTTTGGTGGCAGGAGGTTTTTGTTGTTTTGGTGAATAAGGCCCATTCTCTGACAAAGATACAGTGGGGATAGTACTGCTATGTCTTGTTCGTTGTAGAAAAAGCAATAAAAGTGAAAAAAATCAAAAAGTTTTGAAAAAGGGAAAAGATGAAACTTAGGGAGGGGTTATTATCCAACGGTTACCAATACACCCTCTACCCAATCCGTACACAGCCTTCTCTCTCGTTTAACGTCCCACTCGCCCACACCTCACCACCCCTCTCACTCAATGCTAGCCTCTCCACTCATCGGCTACAACCTACCCTCTCTTCCTTCTCCCTCCTGAAACCCTAACCTTTCACCTTTCTTCTCAGCTTTCCACTCATCCCCAACATGACAACCAAGAAGGGAGGCCGTATGAAACACAAAGCCGTTAAGAATATTCATGGGCCAATGCTTAGGCCAGAACGAAGTTCGAAACATAGACCATCAAAAGAAACCTTTTCCTGAGAAGGGGTTAAAGTATGGAAAGGGACCAAGTTATGGACTCATAGGAGAGGTACCAGATGTGATTGACGCACAGGTGGAAGAAGTTTGTTGAGCACCCTATAGGGTTCTGTACCCCACTGGTGCGAGAGTTCTATGCCAACCTTAGTTCTGAAGCTCAATCCTTTGTGGTAATCAGGGGAGGGAAGGTCTCCTTTTCTGCTGAAACAATCAACATGAAGATGGGGCTAAAAAATGAAGCTGACGAGTATGGAGCCATTGTGAAGAAGGTTACTGAGAAGCAACTGCTGAAAGTTAAGAAATACCTCACCTTTTCGGGGACTGGGTGGATTAGTCAGACTGAAGGCCAACTGAAGATAGTAAGGCCAAGGTTGAACCTGCTGGCCAAATTCTGGTACCACTTCCTATGCCATAAGCTTTCCCTAATAGCCCACCTGGAAACTGTGGAAAAGGAGAGACTTGTGCTCCTTCATTGCATACTGAAAAAGAAGAAGATAAATGTGGGAGAGCTGATAAAACAGGAGATCTTAAGTTGTGCCATGAAGAAGAAGGGGAACCTCATTTTCCCATGCCTCATTGCTGACCTATGCTAGTAGCAAGGGATTGAATTCAATCCAGGAGAAGGGCTTGAGAAGAATACTAGGGAGATTGACATGAATTGCATCTTGAGGCTCTTCTCCAATTATGAGAAAGTTCCTGAAGCAAGTGCCTCCAAGCTACAGCAAGAAAGTGCTCCAGAGCAGCAGGATCACTCTAGAGTGCTGGAGCAAAAGCTGGACCAACTGACTAACATGCTGCAGCAGCATATCCAAAAGGACAAGCTGTTCTGAGAGTTTTGCTACTAGCAGTTCCAATGCGAGAAACAGACTTTCAAGCTTAACAAGATGCAGCTGGAAACCGCCATTTTCCTGTTCCCAAGAGAATTGATGCCCCCTGCTGAAGAACAAGAGAAAGCTTCTACTAAATCCACTCTTGTCACCACCAACCCCAATATCAACATTAATGCAACTCTTGCTCACAGTACCTCTTCTGATCATTCCTGGCAACTGATAACAAGAAGAAGAAGGGTGCACCTGAAAGCCCCCAGAAGGATCAATGGGGTACTAAAAGAGTTTGCATTGAAGAACCTGAAGAAGAGACCCTTGCTGAAACTCAAGCTGCCAAAACCACCCCTCAACCTTCTAAACAAACTAAAAAGTTCAATAATACAGCTAGAAGAGGGAGCACCGTCAACCAGATCACTGCAAAGTATGCTACAAGTGAAGAAGAGGAGGAGGAATCCCTAGATCCCCTTCAATCAAAGAACCAATGCCATTTATATCCTCTGCTGCATCAAAGGGAAAAATGGTGGAAGCTGCAGCATTGGGTGCTGCAATGGAAGAGGATGAAGAAGCTGAGCATGCTGATGAGGCTGATGAGGAAGCTGAAGATGATGCAGCTGAGGATGCTGAGGAAGAAGAAAATGATGAAGAGGAAGAAGATGTTCTGATCACTGGAGTAACAAGAAAGAAGGAGTCCTCCACCAAAAGAGGAGGCACTAGGAGGAGCACACGCATCAGGATGCTTTCATTTCTGCCTTCCATTGATTACCCGTGTTTATGTTTCTGTAGTTGGTCAATAGGACCTTTTATGTTTATCTTTCTGTTAGGAATCAATGTGTAGGGCCATAGGGCCATAGTTTGTTTTAATTCTGCCTGTTTCTTGTGTGCATGGGCCACAATTTTTGAATGATTAAAAATGAAAGAATGGCCAATGAAAGGGCCTTTTGTGTGGCTAAAAATCTTTGGATAGAACACTTACCCAATAACATGGCACGCTGACTTGACTGTGCACAGTTAACCCAATAAATTGTTAGTTTGAATGACTATATCTGACTGCAAACATATCCCTCTCATGCATTCTCTGTAAAGTTTGATTTGATTCTGACTTTTCTGGACACAACTTTATTGCACACACTTTTTGCTTGAGGCACCTTCTTGATTTATTTTCATCTACAGCCTGAAAAAACTTACCTTTTGTGAATATCCATTGAATAAACCCTTTGAGCCTTAGCCCCTTGTTCTGTTGTTTAACCTCACTACAAGCCTTAACTTGAAAAACAAAGGAACCCACATAAGTAGAGTTTAGGGATGCTTGTTGTGAGTGTGCTCTTAGCCTAAGTTTGGGGGTGACTTGAGGAAAAGCACCATCCTGAGTTTGGGGGTGATGTACAGCTTGTACATAAGGGAAGAAAGTGAGGAATGCAGCAAGAATGATTAGGACATAAAATGTGAATGATGCACTTTCTTTTTTATGCAAAAGAAGAAAAAAGAAAATGAAAGCAAAGAATAATGAATTCATAAAAATTTGACAAAAATGTTATTTGTTCTCAACAAAAACTTAAAACAATAAAAGTGGGAACCTAAAAAAGGAAATCAGGGAAGGAATGTTGGTGATGATAAAAACTTGGGTTGTAGAGAACACTTAAGGTGATGAACTATATTGATAAGCATCCTTATACTCTACTTAGTGTTAACTACTTATCCAAATTTAATCCTACCTGTCCTAATCCCCATTACAACCTGTTAAGCCCTCATGCTGTGTGCAATTTTGTTTATGTCTTAGTCATGTTAGAACCTTCTCAAATTTAGATCACAGTTGTGTGATTGTGATAGGAGTAAGCTTAATTGCTGAAAGGGTGAGAAATAGAACCAACTGTTCTGAGCGAAGATGTTGTAGCATGTGTTGAGTCTAATTCAAGGCTGGGTCATAGTTAAATATTAGTTATGTTGCATGATGGAAAGAGTGAATTATTGTGATGCAAGTGGAAAATCCTTATGTTTGAAAGCAATGGAATGTTGTGTGAACCATGCACATCCAGAAGTTGGTAGGATTGTTTGTGATAACTCTTAGAAATAAGAGTTATTCAATACCTTTTTTACTTAGACTTGTTGTTACCTTTGAGTGATATTTGCAGTTTTTGTGAGTATTTGTAACAAGTTGTGAAGAGGTATCCATAGTTCAAGTCCTGTTAATTATCTTGCTGTTTATTGTGAAAACTTGCTCATGAAGCTTTTGTATGTTAATGTAGTGGTTTGCTGGAGCATGTCTTAAGCGCTGGCAGTGAGTTCTTGAATGTTGCAGCAAAGAAGTGCCATGTTGCCTTTCAGAAGAGGACAAAAGATTAGGACACATTTTCTCTATCTTGTTGATGTGCCTGTACTGGATGGACGTGAGCTCCACGCGCGCGCCTAGGGATCAGGACTCCTACAATTCTGGAAATGGGCCAGGTCTTGAATTTAATATTAGTAAATACTGGCCCAAAAAGGAAGAGAGAGGTTCCCATATAAAACCCTTGGCAACCCTACGAAAGGACACTTCTTACACACACAAGAAAATATATTCCTTTGTCTGACCTAGGGTTGAGCAGTCGAAGGGATATTATCACACCACTTAGAGATATTATTCTAAAATATAGAGAAATCTTCAAGTTGATGTTTTACCCATAAAAGCTATAAGCAACAACTTGTAGCGGAGATGTATTCTGCTTCTGCAGTTGAAAGTGCAATTGTGATCTGCCTTTTCCTTGTCCATAAGACTATATTTACTCCAATGAAGTGACATCCTCCTCTAGTGCTTTTTATTTCAACTCTATCTCCGGCAAAGTCAGCATCACATAAACCAACTAACCTGTATTCTTGTGTACTTAAATACAGTAAACCAAGATGAGTTGTCCCAAGCAAATATCTGAATATTCTCTTTACAACCTTAAGATGTGATTCTCTAAGATCAGATTGGAATCTAGCACACATACAAACACTAAATTGAATATCAGATCTGCTACAAGTTAAGTACAACAGAGATCCAATCATACCTCTATATACAGTTTGATCTACCATTTTATCTTTCACATTTTTGTTTAGATTTGCATTGATTTGCATGGGAGTTTTCATAAGCTTTGAGCTATCCATTTTGTACTTCTTTAGAATCTCTTTGGTTTATTTTTTATGATGGATGTAGATACCATCACTTGTCTACTTGATTTGCAGTCCAAGGAAGAACTTCAACTCTCTCATCATGCTCATCTCAAATTCTGCTTGCATCAACTTAGAAAATTCTTTGCAAAGATTTTTGTTAGTAGCCCTAAATATAATATCATCAACATATATTTGAATTACTATGAAATTATCTTTTGAGCATTTCTTAAACAGGGTTTTATCTACTTGTCTTCTAATAAAACCATTATGCATGACAAATGAACTAAGTCTATCATATCATGCTCTAGGTGCTTGTTTCAAACCATATAATGCCTTTTTAAGTTTGAAAACATGATATGGTTTATCAGGATCTTCAAAATAAAGTGATTTGGTGTTGTGCAGCATATGACATAAGTATGCGTGTGACTTCTATTCTAGCTACTAGTACAAAAGTTTCAGTATAGTCATAACCGTCCTATTGTTATAGTCCTGAGCTACTAACCTTGCTTTGTTTCTAGTAACTTTGTCATCTTCATCCAGTTTGTTTTTGAAAACCCATATTGTTCCAATAACAGATTTGTTTGCTGGTTCGGAGACAAGTGTCCAGACAACATTCCTTGTAAACTAATTTAGTTCCTCTTGCATGGAAATGATCCAGCTTTCATCTTTAAGAGCTTCTTCAATATGTTTTGGTTCAATTTCTGACAAGAAAGCCATATTGCTTGAATCTCTTAAGACTAATCTGGTTCTTACACCTTCAGAGTGACTTCCAATGATAAGGTCCTTAGGATGTGAGCTTTGAATTTCCAGTCTCTCTTGAGATCTTCATGTTGACTTTGACTTGTCTGAAGACGGGTTTCCTCCACTTGTCTGTCAGACTCTTCAACAGGTTCATCTTTAGACATGTCTGGTTGTTAATTTTCTTGTCTATTCAAGTCAAGTCTTGCAAGTTCATATTCTAGATCTGATAGTTCACTATCAGTCCTTAAACCATCATTGAATTTCACATGAGTGGATTCCTCAACAACATAGGTTCTAGAGTTGTAAACTCTAAATGCCTTAGACATTTCAGAATATCCAATGAAGATGCCCTTATCCACTTTGGAATCAAACTTTTCAGGTTGATCCTTACTATTCAGAATGAAGCATTCACATCTAAATGAATGGCAGTAAGATATGTTGGATTTTCTTCGTTTCCACGGCTCATAAGGATTATTCTTAAGGAAAGGCCTTAAAAGTATTATGTTATGTATATAACATACTATCTTTACTACTTCAGCCCATAAGTAATTAGGGAGATTATTTTCATTGAGCATTGACCTAGCCATCTCTTGCAGAGATCTATTCTTTATCTCAACCACTCCATTTTGTCATGGAGTTCTAGGTGTAGAGAAATTGTGAGAGATCCCATTCTCCTCACAGAACAGTCTGAATTGCTCATTTTCAATTTCTCCCCCATGATCATTTCTAAGGGTAGAAATACAGAAACCTTGCTCATTTTGTACTTTGTTAGAGAATACAGAGAAAGACTTAAAAGACTCATCCTTGTAGGTTAAGAAAAGTACCCATGTAAATCTAGAATAGTCATCAACTATGACAAATCCATATTTTCTTCCACCCAAGCTAGCAACACTAACTGGTCCAAACAGATCCGTGTAACAACTGAAGAGGTCTAGAGGTTTATACTTGGTTTTTAGATTTGAAACATGATTTTACTTGTTTACCTTTCTGACATGCATCACACAAAACATCTTTATTAAAACTGATATTTGGCAGTCCTCTCACTAGGTTATCCTTTTTTCAATTTTGAAATCAGTTTCATACTAACATGTCCTAATTTCTTATGCCATAACCATCTCTCATCTTCTTTAGACATCAGATAGGTTACATTTTGATCTGAAAGTTCGGCCAGTTCAATGTTACAAAGAGTTTGCGTCCTACTAGCTGGAAAAAAAAAATAGGGGTCTTTCAACTCTTGTCTTTAACTATGAATGCATTCTTGGTAAAGGAGACATCAAATCCCCTATCACATAATTGGTTTATGCTAAGTAAATTGTATCTTAATCCTTCAACCATAAGAACATTAGATATTGAGGGAAGAGGGGGTATACCACCAATGGTTCAAATACCAATTACTTCCCCTTTTTTATTGCCTCCAAAGGCAACATGTCCTCCTTTCTTATGTTGGTGGTCTTGGAACATAGACCTATCTCCTGTCATGTGTCGTGAGAAGCCCTTGTTCAGATACCAGCAGAGGTGTTTTCTTTGTCATATTAAGGACATCTACAATAAGAATTATTTGATCTATAGGTACCAATATTTTTTTGGGTCCATATCTGTTATTTTTAGGAGGCTGTGAAGACTTCCTTCTCTACTTGTGAATACATTTAGATATAACATGTCCAGCTTTTCCACAAAATTTACATACAGGTTCTGATTTAATTGAAATAGATTCAACTGACACTTTTGAGATTTTTGTTGATACTTTATGATGTATCTGATGGACATATCCAATACCTTCTTTGTTAAGAGAGTGTCTCTGACAGCCAAACAACTTGGTCAGATTATCTCGGACATTAACAAATCTGGCAAGACCAGAAGTTAGCTCTTCCACTTTCTGTTGAAGTTTAGTAACTTCTTCGGAATGTGATGTTTCACCTAAGATCTTAGCATCATTAAACTTTTCAGTCTTCGGCTTACTGTTCTCTTTGGCCAGAATCTCACACTCTTGATATTTTTGTTTATGCTCACTAATGAGCTTGGCATACTCTCTCTTGAGGGATTTAAAGGCCTTAGATAAGCAGTTGGATTCCTCCAGCACTCTTCATAGGCATCATACAACTCCTCACATTCTGAATACATCTCAGTTTCAGATTTTGAGTCTGTGTTGGCTATCAGACAGAGATTCGCTTCCTTCTCTGTCTATTCATCTTCAGAAAATGATGACTCCAGATCTTCCCACTTCTTTTTGAATAACTTCTTTTGATGGACTTTCTTCAGTTAAGGGAACTCAGCTTTCATGTGACCAGGCTTCTTGCACTCATAGTAGACAATTGGGCTCTTACCTGTTATTCTGGACTCCTTGAGGTTCTTTTCTTTGTTGAACCTTCTGAATGGCTCTCCTTTATGAACTTTTTCTTTTTCCAGAGCTTTCTCATTTTTCTAGTCATGAGAGACAACTCTTCATCACTTTCAGGATCCTCATCTTCAGACTCATATGTGCCACTAGTAAACTTATCTACCTTCAAAGCTTTTGGAGCCGTAGATGCTTTCTGATCAGCCTTTTGAGCAATAGACTTGCCTTTTTTGGTTGACACATCATTGCTGAGTTCTTGTTCATGAACAGTGTGGGTGCCAAGAAGTTCATCCATAGTCAAGGTAGTGAGATCCTTAGCTTGATATATAGCAGTGACAAGGGGTCTCCACTGCTTCGGAAGACTTTTGAGGATCTTTGCAACCTTCTCAACATTTGTACAGGTTTTGTCAAGAGACTTCAAACCATTTGTGATATTTTGGAATCTCTCTATCATCTGAGCAACAGATCAACCTTCCTTCATGGTGAACGGTCCATACTTTCTGACAAGTATGGCAATCTTTGACTCTTTCACCTTTGTAGTTCCTTCGTGTGTGATAGATAGAGTGTCCCACATTTATTTTGTGGAGTCACAAGCACACACCTTTTTAAACTCTTCTGGACTGAGAACACATATCATAGCATATTTGGCTACAGGTGTCCACTGAAATTTTGGTTTGACAGTGTTGTCATCATTCTATAGAGTGTAGGGACCATTAGTGATGACACCCAAAGATATGACTTTTTTTATAGAATAAACCATTGAAACCTTTCTTTCCAATAGTTGTAGTTTTCTCCATTGAAAAATGGAGGTCTATTCATAGAAGCTCCATCAGGTTGGTGGGTTCAACTTGAGCTTTCTCCAACAGTTATGTCTATTCTTCATGATCTTTCATCTACACTTGTTAGGTGGTCAACCCAGAGGACGGGCTCTGATACTAAATGAAATAGACAGACATAAAAACAAGAAGGGGGTTGAATTGTGTTTATCAGACATTTTGAGAAAGTTAAAAAAATTTCTCAAACAAAAGTATAGAGCACACGAGTGAAAAGCTTATCAGTCAGACAAGTGACTTGTCTAAAGGTTTTCAATAGAAACCACACAAGCATGCAATATAAAAACTTGTTTGATATTCACAGTTTTAACCCATTTAGTTAGTTGACAGCTTAAATAAGCAAATAAACTAAAGAGATAAGGGTTAGAGATAGAGTCAACTATTTTATCCTAATTCACCCCTCAACTACTATGGCTACGTAGTCCTCGGCAGCACCAAGTTTTCTCCACTATAACTGATCAGGTTACAGGACAAACAACTATTCTTTGCACACCTAGCCTCTCCAGGCTCCTAGACAAGTATTGTTTGCACACCAAGCCTCTTCAGGCTCACTCAGATTTTGTTTGAAATATGGTGTAATAAACTTTGCAAGTCTTTCACCAACACTCAGAAGAGTGAATTAAATGTGAAGATTGAAAGATTGTGTAATAAATTTGAAAGATTTAAGAATAAAGAATCAAAGAATGAAGACACAAATGTGCAAAGTAATTTCTCTTGAGTTAATGATGTACTGTATCTCCTTCTTCAATGTCTTCTCTATTTATAACTTTCAACCAATTTGAATCCGTTAGAAACATTCCTTCAAAATTTTTGGCTTTAAGCTGAGCTTCATTAAATGCAATAGAGTAATTCTAGGCAGCCAATGTTGCTTGTACTCTAATAAAGAAGTCCAGTGCTTTATGCTTTCTGCAGCAGCCAAATCACAGTTCTTTAGGTTGCTTTTGTACTTTGTTGTGCATATTTCCCTTTTCATGCAACTTCCATAAGTACTAGAGAATAAAGCATTTTGGTAGCACACCTTTTCTGAGTTACAAGGTTGCTTTTGAATATTTAGTCTTCTGATTCCTTGATCCTTGGAAGATAGATCTTCAGCATATTCTGACTTGAGTAGACAGATCATGAAAGTCTTCAGTCTTGAATTAATTCTTCACTGAATGTCAGCAGACGGGTGAAGATACTGTCACTAGACGAGTTGAATTTTCTTCAGAAATTCAACAACTCCAGATAAGCTTCAAATAGGTGAGACTTCTTCATCAGGTGGGTCGGTTTTCTTCATCAGACGAGTGATCTCTATCTTTGACCAAGATTAACTTAGGACATATGAGGTGATTAAAACTCTTAAGATGTTAATCTACACAATAAGTAGACAAGTAAGCAACCAAGATATAGTTCAATTAAATCATTGGACAAATGTTTAGTTTTCATCAAAACTTAGGGCAAATGCACATCAAACATTGAGAGACTAAACATGCTAAATAGGAGGAACACCAAAGTTTAGACAATTTATTTGGTCTAGAAAGTGCCTTCATTCATTTAGAATAGCTAATAATTTTTAAACATCAGTAACAACAATGCCTTTTCCTACTAGATTGGGTCTGTAGAATTTTTGAACTTGGTAGTAATTTATTTATTTCCTTGTTGAGTCGTTACTGATAGAATTTGTGAACATAAGAATGGAGGTGAATGTTTATTTATTTAAGCTCTGGATGTTTATTTTCTGGATACGATAAATGTAGAATGGAGGTGAATTTTTGTAGAAAAATAATCTATGAGGTTGGAGAAGTGTGCTGACCGTTTTATTGTTTTATTCTTTTGATATGCAACACTCCTCGATCTCTGGTAACTACTCCGATTGTCACCCTTCCTCATTGCTTGCTTGGAGTTGAGGTAGGTCAAATATTTTCTTAAAATGCCAAGTTGTTATTGCTAATTGAGTTTACAACTTTGAATTGAATTAGACTTGATTATGTTTTATGTGAATCGATATGTTGTTTGCTAGTGGAGAGCAAAGCTCAATAGGATACTGTTTGTGTGCTATTAAGTTTAGAAACTATGCATGTGTCTCCTAAATTTTATGTTGTTAGTGGAAAGCGTAGCTCAACAGGTGTGATCCTGTCTGAAATGCAGGATGCTGGTTGTGTGCTGATAAATTAGTCAAGTGCATATGTTTGTCTTATTGATGTGTTGTTTGATATTAGAGAGTAAGCACTACAAGAAAATGGTGGCTTACCGACGACATATTACCGACGAACGTTAGTTCCGTCGATAGTGAGACAGTTTCTAACGGACAAAGCCGTCGGTAAGCACGAATGCCAAAAGTCTAACCAATTATCGACTGAAAGTCCGTCGGTAATGTTACCGTGGGTTGTTTCGTCGGTAAATTCGTAGATATATAACACAGGAAAGGTAAATTTTTTGGCACCAAAGGGTATTGACGGAATAAGCTGTCGGTAATTACCAACGGGAATTCCGTCGGAAAGCAATAACCATATTAAAGACGGAATTTTCCGTCCGACGGATAAAGCTGTCGGTAAATTTCAAATCCGTTGGTAAAATCATATTAAACCACCAATGCCAAACCCTTCCCCTCACTTTTATTTCCCTATTTCTCTCTCTGCTCTCTGCCCTCTCTCCTCCCTGCGAACTCCGACGCCAACCCCCACGACACCACCACTCCGTGTGCCACCTCGTCGCACCTCCGGCATTCCCGTGCCTCCCTTCTCCTTTCTCAAATCTATCTACTTCTCCTCCCCCTCTCTCTCTTTCTCCTTTTTTCTTTCTTCCCTATCACCACCGCGCTCCACCACCATTGTCACACCACCACCATCTCTGTCTTCTCCTCAGTGAGCTGCCATAGCCACCACCGCATCCTGCCACCAGCAGCACCACTCTTTCCTTCCTTGCACCAGAACCACCACCACCACCCTCCTTGAACCAGAACCACCACCACCACCTCCTTGCACTGGTATAAATTTAATATGTTCATATTGTTATTTTTTTTGTTGTATAAATTTCTAATTGTAGTGTAAAACTTAATTTATTTTTTCTTGCTTTATTTGTTTCAGAGGGACACTACCACCAGCTTACTCCGTGAGACAACTCGTTTCGTCAGCTATAAACAAGGCTAGGGTGGAAGGATCAATCTGTGCGTCTTACTTACACCGTGAGACAACCCATTTCTGTTCCCACTATTTCAATAACTTCATGTTGGTCCCGAGAAATATTAGGAACGAGGTAGATGCTGATAGTGCAAGGTATCCTTATATGCTATCCGTATTTAAGGGGAAGGGGAAGGCTAAGTGGGGACGATACACCGTCAAGTCCCAGGTGCTTGCTCGTTTTGCTGCAGGTCCCTCCGTACCCACCGCACCCACCCCAACAGCACCTACAGGAGCCTCCCCCACCCATTCTACACCCTCACCGACCCATACTACATCATCCCCTACCCATACTACACCATCCACGACCCACACTACCCCATCCTCCACCCATGTCCAGACCTCCACTCGCTTTGTGCCACGACGCACACTAGCCGGCTACTAGTCACTCCCTACTGGACCTACACCACACCCACACCCAGCACCACCACTATCATCGGCTGCGCCGGCCACACAGCCTACAGGATTATCATTTATGCCGACTCCTGGGATGCTGCCATAGCCGGACACGGCCATTCCAACATCATCATCCGCGTCAGCATATGATCACGACACGACCATTCCATCCTCATCATCTGTGCAGTAGTCGGCTACGATGGAGATCTTGCCTGAGTAGGCCAGGATTCCCTGACCCAAGGATCGACCATGGGTCCGGCCTGTTTATGGATCGTAAGTCTTTTTTAATTTAATGTTTTTTAATCTTGACTATTTTAGTTACTATTCAATAAGTATATATTTGTCAGTTGTCATATTGTTGAATTAATAAATTATAAAATTTTCAGCTTCATCCCATCGAAAGTGGGATCGAAGTACGTTACTTACACCATCAAGGCGCAGTATCGTCGCTTCTGGCCTTCATAGGGGGTGATACCAAAGGACGACCAGGATCGTATCTTCAAACTATTCGGGGTAAGTTGTTGTTTATTATTTCCTGTAATTTTCCCTTTATTTTTCATGTATTTTATATATATTTTTTGTAATATGTTATTAATATTTTTTCTTTGTTAACAGGACCTTGTGCGCTGGTTACCGGAACATGCCTCACAGATACGTGCTATCTTTGACGACCGAGCAGCTACGAGACTGAGGGACATGCTCCGGGAGCGTAGGGAGAGCCAGATACTTCCGGATTACATCAGGCCCAACATCTAGGCCCAACTATGTGCATACTGGGACACTCCAGCTTACAAGCTGAAGTGTCAGCAGTAGAAGAGGAATCGGGCTTCCGAGAAGGGTGGGAGCATGCATACTGGTGGTTTGATTAGTCACATGTAGCATGCCATTAACATGGTATGCATATATAAATAATTTTATTTATAAACTATATATTTTTAATAAAAATTTATTTTATAACTAATTGATTTTATTCGTTTGTCGGTTGCAGGCAGGAGAGCTTGCCCGGTCCGTTGATGTCCCTACGGTCTTTGAGCAGACGTATATTCACTCGGACACCGAGTTACTTGTTGATGAGAGGTCGAGGTTAATCGTGGTGCGTTAAATTGTCTTTTTACATTTAAAGTATATGTTATATATTATTATTATAGTTTAATAATATAATGTTTGTGATGTATTGATCGCAGGAGGAGTTTAGTAACAGGTTTAGTCAGGTAGCGTCTGAGGTTGCCTCCTGCTCTGGTGCCTCGGAACCTTCCTAGCTAGACCCCACCGAGGTTGAGCGACTATAGACCCAGGTCTGGATAGATGTGGCAAACGGGAAGAAGAAGGGGCGGATTTACGGTACTGCGACCCTAGCCAAGTCCATTCGTCGGGGGTCGACGCTGAGTTTGACCATTCGGGAGACTACATCCTCCGGCTCACAGGACACGGAGGAGGTGCACCAGCTGAGGCAGGAGGTGCAGGAGCAGAGGCAGGCTAACGAGTGCATGATGCAGCAGATGGAGACATGGTCTACGGTGATGACCGCTGTGCTCGATTTGCTTCCACCAGAAAGGCGCAGCGCTCTGCAGGGGGTCCTCTATGCCAGCCAGCCCTCCACTACTTCTATCGATCCACCACCGCAGCTGCATTATGCCGATGTGTCTTCTGAGCCGCAGCCTGATGGTCATCTGACGCCGGCGAACTCCCCCAGCCAGGACGACATGACGGTTATTATGGTGATGATTATTGGGATAGTTATAGATGTAGTAATATTTTGTAGCTGGACGGATATTTTATGTATGAATTATATGTTGAATTTGTTTTATGTTTTCATTTTAATTTAATTGCTTTTTAATTTTATTTGTAATTTCAATTTTGTTTTTTAATTAATAATATAATAATAATTAATTAAAAAAATATAATAACAATTAATATTTAAAATATAAAAATTTTAATTTTAATAAAATAAAAAATTAATAATTAATTGTTAATAATTAAAACAAAATAAAATAAAAAATCAATTAAAATTACTAATTAAAATAAAATTAAAAAAATTAATATAAAAAAATAATTCCTCGTTACCGATGGATAACAGACTTATCCGTCGGTAAGTGTAGATCAGAGTTTCCGATGGATATGACCGTCGGTAATTTCCACTGACACTTACCGACGGATAGTAAGGAGGGGCTCCGTGTGACACGTTTTCTGACGGACTAGGCCGTCGGAAATTTCCGACGGACGGCTCAGATCCGTTGGAAACCCTTTCCTATGTGCTTATTACCGACTGATACGTGTTCGTCAGAAATTCTGTCAGAAACACTAATTACTGTTGCTTTTTGCCTTTTCCGACAACTTTTGGTTTTCTGTAATCAGCCTTTTTTTGTAGTGAAGTTTGTATTTCTGTATAAGCCTTAGTTTGTGTACGTTAAAGTTTGTATTTTTGTATTAAAGCCTTAGTTTCCTGTTTGAGGTTCAATACTAATGAGCAAACGTGTACCTTTTCAAGGTACCACTCATTGTATTCAATCTTGAATTGTCCAAGGTGGACAGTTTGGAAAAAAAACTTTTTCTTACATTGAGTTAATAGTTATTCCTTAATTCGCATGTCTTATACTTGTTGTAATTTCGGTCCGATTCATGTCCTATTGTTATCTGGGAGCATACTTGATTGTGGTAGATGTCTTCGCGTTCAAGTCGTGTATACTAGAGACCAATGGCAAGATATGTACTGGGTAAACTCGATAGGGTAGAGATTTGTGAATGGGTCAAACAACTAAAGATACCTGATGGATATGTGTCCAATTTGTCAAGATGTGTCAATATCAAGGAAGGAAAGTTGCATGGAATGAAAAGCCATGACTATCATGTCTTCATGTAGCAATTGCTTCCCATTGCATTTTCCTTATTATCAGCTGATATTTGGAAGCCGCTTGTCGAGCTCAGTTAGGTTTTCAGAATATTAACTTCCACCAAGTTAAATTTTGAACAACTGAGGTTGATGAAATGCGATGTCTTTGTTGAAGTTGACACAGGGAAACACAAGAAGGGGGGTTAAATTGTGTTTCTTAACAGATTTTTGAAAATCCTTTCCAAAATAGTTTGCAAGCAAGCATGAGATTAAATACAAAAGATAAAAATCCTTTTTGAAAGAAGAGCTAACAAAATCAATATCAAATCCTAGAGAGTTAGTAAAAAACAACTAAAATGAGTTAAGGGATAAGAGAGTCACCACACAAGGATTTATCCTGGTTCACTCTCTTCCAATCGAGAGCTACATCCAATCCCTTCTACTTGAAGGTTTTCTCCACTATTATCAAATAGCTTACAAGTATTCTTTTCACTTGCCTCTTCAGGCTTACAAAGCTCACAAGTATTCAATACTTCTCTAAGCACTCAAGTATTCTTTTACAGTCAAGCCTCTTCAGGCTCTCTCTAATTTAAGAGATAAAGGAGTTTGACCTAAGAACTCACTATATGTGAGGATATGAAAATTTAACATCAGATACGATCACAGAGAAAGTATTCAAGATAAGTTTGAGCAGATTTTCAGCACTTTGAATTTTTAGATCTTCGTTATCCTTCTTTGTCGGGGTCATCTAGCATTTATAGATGAAGTGCAGCTTCTGCTCTCGTTTCTCCAACGGTCTTCAAAATATGTCCTTTTAGATATAGCATTTAATGCTGAGATCCGTTGGATATGATAACTTGATATTTGTTCTGCGAAAAGAGCTCTTGGTTACCAGAATTGCTCAAAGTGGTATTGTCACTTCTCTGTTGTACCCAAAAGTTGTCTTTTATCTTTCCTTCTTTGTATCTGAGTCAACTTTGCAGTAGCTTGTGTCAAAATACAAAGGCAATTGTGTAATCGAGGGTACTATAATTCTTTTACCAAGAAATAATGTTAAAACAAATAAAAGTACAAGGTAAACCCATCGAAAAATATATATCAAAAAATAAACATTTTGAAATTAAAGCATTGAGTAGACGAGTTGTAAAGATATACGTCTTTGGACGTGGAATTGTAAAACTGAAGCGTAACAACTAGGTAGTCTACTAACAGATTGTGTAGTTTTTTACCGGATAGTCTACGTAGCAGATCATCTGGTTTGTACCGGGTAGTCTACTAAGTTTTTGGACTTGCTTCTTTTAGACTAGCGAGTTTCTTACAGAGTAGACTAGAGGCTCGTCTATCGAACTTAGTGTATACCAGGGATAAGCCTTTGGGCTTACTTAAAGTGCTCTATAGTCTTGTGTCCTCGTCTAGCGAGACAAACTTGGACCTTCACACTTGAGTAGACGAGTTAGTTAATAAACCTAAGTTTGCCATACGAATTTAATCTTTTTGTTCACATCAAAATTTCCAGAGATTATTAACCATAACCACTTTTGTTCCAACACCTGTGTTGTTATGTAAACTAGAATAAATATTCCCTCCGAGTTTCTTTGATGTGATGGAACATCATCCTATCCACTTACCATACAAAGCAATAGTTGGTGGTCCCGTTCAGTATCGTTGGATGTACCCCTTCGAGAGTTAACTATCCTTTCTTTTTTATTATCAAGCTCGATATTTGTTTTCATTAATCATGTAAAGTTCCAACAATCTTCTTTCTCATGTTCTTGCGTACGTTGAAATATAAAGTTAAAAATAAGGCTAGGATAGAAGGATCTATTTGCGAAGCGTACTTAGTAGATGAGACCTCTACTTTTGCTTCTTTTTACTATCCATCAGACATTGAAACAAGGAGGATTAGAATTCCACGTAATGCTGATGCTGGTGAAGGTTGTTAATCTAGTCCTCAGATTTCAATTTTTAATTATCTGGTTCATGCATATGGCACATCCACCACAACATATTAGTAATACAAAGGCACGTACTACGATCACAGATAATGTAGTTAGTAGGACCGAAACAGAGGCTCCATACCAAGAGATTCATGGCATTGATGGGCTCCAAATAATGTTGGAAATTGGAGCTAGCAATGATACTGATATCTCATCTGACGGTGATGATAGTGGGAGTGAATTCAGTGATACTCCACTTAGGTAATATATAAGTTCAAGTTGTGGTAGTTATGTTTGCTTTTGATTTTTTACTTTTTATATATATCTATAGGCTGATTATGTTGTGCACAAAAGTAGACAAGAAACAAAAGGCATGAGTGAGAAGCTGACTAACTTATTTTGATCTAGAAAACCACATATTAGGAGCTATTACGTGATTATTATTTTTTCCTGATTATATACATATTACTAATAATCTGATTAATCTTTTTTTCCTTGCAAACAAATGGCTGACGACGCTCCACCTCATCGACTCTCTCGTGGTGGTCATATCCCCTGTGGCGGTCGTGCTCCCCATCGTGGTGGCAAATAGACTACCACCGATGACATACCATCATATGATCAGCCCACGTGAGCCCTGCAGCCTCACGGTCTACCGCGGTGGCCCCAGCAGCCTTACCTTCTACTCTAGGCACCTCAGCAGCCACACCTTCTATCATACGGGCCACGACAGCCACAGTGGCATCACTGACTACCCCTGCAACACCAGCCACACCAGTCACAGAATCATCTTGTGCACAACATGGCAGGCTTCCATTTGAGCCAGGCACGAGAGATCCTACAGCCAAACTAGAGCAAGTAACTTTTTTTAGTATATTTATTCATTAAGTCTTTGATTTATATATTATGGTTATGGTTATTTATTTCATTTATATATTTTGGGTACAAATGTTGTTGATTTATACATTGTATTTTGCCATAGTTTTGAGCCTCCAAACGGCCCTTAGAGATCTATTTCGAAGACAATTAAGGGCAAATATAATGCCTCTTGGCCTACGTGGAAGAAAATCGACCAGAATGTTCGTGACATGTGGTTTAGAGAATTCAGGGTAAGTTTTCATTATCATTTTCATTTTAATTTAGTTTTTCGAGTTAAAGTCCTTTTGCCTAATATAATGTTTTATTGCAAGGGGTATATAAATGGTTGCCTTCCAACAAGCATGAGATCCGTCGATCCTTTAAGTCGATCTTTTTCTTTTCCTATGTCATATTAAGGTTTGTCTGTCCCTTGCTGGTACGAAATGATGGATTGACCCAAATCCCCTCATCATGACCATCCCTCATATACGTCACATCATCTCTATTTGGATCAGTCTCAAGTGATTTCGATGTCTCAAAGAAAGGATCAACCTCAACATTAGTAGCTTCATTGTCTTGATCATCAATGTTATTGACATTTATCTTGTCAGTCAAAAGAATAATGGGCCACTTCTTATCAGCTGGATCGGAGACATAGAACACGTGTTGAGATTGAGATGCCAAAATAAAAAGTTCATCTTTATACCCTCACCATATTGAAATCCACTTGCATGAACTCCAACTCATCAATCTGAACAGTATTATTATTGTCAACCCATTTGCAATGGAATAAAGGAACTTGAAACATCATCCAACTCAATTCATGACCTCGAAGTATGACATATTTGCATATATGAGGTTCCTATCTTTGGTACTTGCCACATGCATGGCTTGAGCTACAAGAGTCATACCATTCTTTTTTATTGTACACTAATCATCAACTTCTTTCATAGAGAATATGTCAGATAACATATTTAAGATAAGGCATGTACACTTGGACCTTGTACTAACCATTTGCAAGAATGTGATCCTTCAACCATGTTATAAAACTCCGATTGTGTTCTCTTGTTATCCAATTCTAGGACTTATTTGGGTTCAAACCCTTAAGTAGTTCACTATGTCTTTCAATATATGGATCAACATCATCGATGTTATGTAGAACATAGAAGTGCATTTGCTCCCGTTTTAGCTTTCCATTTCAACATTTATTTTTGTATGCATAAAATATCAAGTCATAATAAATTTAATGTGTGGAAGCTCTACTGTCTCTCAGGTAGTCCATGTATTAGTGCTGATTGTTTGTTATGCAATTTTGGAGTGGCACTCAATTGATAGAGTGATGTAGTAATTTAGAATGCATCAAGGTATTCCCCAACTACTGCCAAGTTTTGACAAGCTGCATAAAATTGACATGCGAGGGGAAACGGGGGTATATTGGCGTGATCGTCAACGTTGATGGATTGATATGTGGGAAGAAAGATATAATCGAATACTGACGACTGATACTAGCAATGGCATTTTGCATGTAAACTCTGTCTACATGCAATTGTAAGTACGTCACACTCGAAGCTATATATCATGCGAAGGACCATGCATTGTTGGAACGATAATATTATTCTGCCATATGCAAAATTACAATTGAAGTGATATTCATGTTATTTCAATTTTACTCAACACTAACATGCTCACTGATGCTTTTTCAGTATTCATTCATTCATACTATGAGGAATTATACTATCTCTCTTGCCGCCACTCAGAATCCAAGGGGCATTCTTTACCAAATAAATTGTGGTCGAACACTAAAATGTTGAGTGCCTTAGATGAGATCCATTCATCACCTTTGTCAATGGATCACGAGGAAGCTCGGCCTACTTAACATTATACAATACCTGATGAACCACCATCGCCATAGACACAAGACGACCTGTAGGCCGAATTACCTAACCCAAATACCTTTTCAGCATATGTCCCTCAGTTTTCGTTACAGAAAGTCCCATTTAGTTCCAACTTATCTCAATAAAATCCATCATGATTCAGAACTAGTTTTTCGACACCAGTGTCGACATATCATCAATCATATATGGAAGAATATCGTTCTACAGTACCCTTTCAAATAAGGGAACAAAATGTTGACAATGATGACAATGATCACAATAGTGATGATGATAATGATGATGATAATGATGACGATGATGGTGTATCAGAACAAGAGGTGGCCAAGCACGTCAATAAAATCAAGCTCGAAAAGTTCTATCACCACGTGTTAGACGAAAATCACATTGTGGGACATCATCCCACTAAAATGTATAAAATGAAAATGTATAAAAAATAATAATCTTTTTCAGTTTTTTCATAAATATTAATAGATAATAAATAAAATTTAAAAAACAATTAAAAAATAATTTGAACTCTAGGTTTAAAATTAAATAAAATGTTGGCCCTCGGTTAAAAAAAAGGCCTGCCCTAATTTTTGTTTTTAAAAAAAATCATAACAATGAAAGTCTAATATAGCATATACAACTCCCATTAGGATTTACAAAATTTCAAAAGTGAAGTCTATTGTGTACAACTTTCATAGATTTTTTTTTTTTTTTTTTGAAGTCCGCAATGTCATGTCCAACTTTCACTAGATTTAAAATCCAAAAAAGTGAAGTCAATAATGCCATGTACAACTTTCACTAGATCTTTAATAATAAAAATAAAAAAGGAAATCTCACATTGCATATTCGATTTTCATCTAAAAAATTAGAAAAATTTAAATTACATGCATGACTATTTTTCTATGTACGACTTGTGTTATTTTTTATTTTATTTTTTTGAACAAGTCAAGTATTGAGTGTACGTCTTCCATTAAAATAATGTACCACATTTTTTGTGTATGACTTCACTTTTAGGAGTCGTACTTCGTATCTACAACTTACCTCATACCGGTAAAATCCTTTTAATTTATATTACTTCAATAATTTATTAATACAATTATATTTGTGCATTCAAAAAGCCCAGAGTAAGCATTATCCACCGCTATTGCAAGCGAGGTTTGAATATACAAATATTTTTTTATATGAGAATGTGTAAATGAAAAAAGGTTTAAATATTGGCAAAAATAAAAAGGTTTAAATAAGTTTTTGGCCATTGCAAAGTTCACAAATTTTAGTTTTAGTCCCTGCAAAAACTTTTCTTAGGATTTTCGTTCCTGTACTTTCAAAAAATTTGGAAATAGTCCCTATGGTCATCTTTTTTTTGTTAACTGCTAACATGACAAACGAATGCCACATCAGTCATGTCATGCCACCGATGTGGTTTCCAAAATTTTTGAAAATACAGAAACAAAATCCTAAGACAAAATTTACACAGAGTAAAACCAAAATAGGTAACTTTGCTGAGACCAAAATATAACATAAAAAAAAATCTATTTTCTTGCCAAATTTTATAGCAAGAGGGACAGGAAACTACCTCGATACTCTCGAGTACTAAAAAATTATACCAAAAGAATAAATTTGACAATTTTTTCCATGGTCCCTAATGTTTTTTTTTTCCTTCTATTTTCTGGCCAAATCTCAGAGCAATCAGACATGGATATCGAAGTAATTTCCTTTTCTTATCCGATGCTATGAAATTTGGCAATAAAGTAGAAATAAAATCATACATTATGGACCACAGAGTTAAAGTTGCTAAATTCCTTCATTTTTTATGATATCTAGTACTAAGGGATACCAAGGTAATTTCTTGTTCCTGTCCGACTTACTCCAAAATTTGGCTAGAAAATAGAAAGAATCATACATTAGGGCATATGTTTCAAATTGACAAATGCCTTCATCTAATATGATTTCTAGTACTCAGAGGTATCGAGGTAATTTCTTATTCATGTCTGATTGCTCTGAGATTTGGCCAGAAAATAGAACAAAAAAAAGAATACATTAGGGACACAGGAATAAAATTGTCAAATTCATTCTTCTGATATAATTTCTAGTACTCGAGGGTACCGAGGTAGTTTCATGTCCTTGTCCGACTTGCTCTAAAATTTGCTGAAAAATATCTTTTTCTTTAAACAAATTTTTGGTCCCGGCAAGGTTCACCAATTTTAGTTTTACTATCCTGTAAATTTTTGTCTTGGATTTCGTCTTGTATTTTCAAAAAATTTGGAAATAGCCCCTGCTGATGTGGCAAATGGAACGCCATGTCAGTGCCACGTGGATGATGTGGCATGACTGACATGATATTTCGTTCGTCAAGTCAGCAAATAATCGAAAGAGATAACGATAAAAACTATTTTCAAAAATTTTGGAAATACGAGAACTAAATCCTAAAAAATGCAAAAATCAAAATATGTTGACTTTGCATGGAAAAAAAACTTATTTAAACCGTGAAAATCTGAAAAGAAAATTTTCTTGAAAAGAAGTTTTGGTGGAAAGACTTTCTCCCGTTAAATAAGAGAAATGTTATTCTAACATCCCATTTGGGACAACTACGGTACTGTAGCGCTATAGTACTGCAACTTTTTTTTTATTTTTTACAAATTTTGACTTTTAAAAAATAAATAAAAAATTTAGCTTTTTTGAATACTAACATTTTTTGTTAATTACATGTAAATATATGGTTAATTCAGTTCATTATATGGTTAATGGGTTATCCTAAAGCTTACAATTATTTTCCACAACCATGTAAATATTTGGTTAACCCTTTGAAAATGGATGGTTAATTCAGTTATGTAAATGGTTAATTCAGGATCTTGACACTTCCAAATTTTTAAACATCACTTAAAAATATTTGGTTAATCCTTTGAAAATAGATGGTTAATTCAGTTATATAAATGGTTAATTCAGCATCCTGACACTTCCAAGTTTTTAAACATCATTAAAATTATTTGGTTAATCCTTTGAAAATGGATGGTTAATTCAGTTATATAAATGGTTAATTCAGCATCCTGACACTTCCAAGTTTTTAAACATCCAAGTTTTTAAATGCTTATATAACTGAGTTAACCATTTATATAATTGAATTAACCATCCATTTTCAAAAGATTAACCAAATATTTTTAAGTGATGTTTAAAAACTTGGAAGTGTCAAGATGCTGAATTAATCATTTATATAACTAAATTAACCATCCACTTTCAAAGGATTAACCAAATATTTACATGGTTGTGGAAAATAACTGTAAGCTTTAGGATGACCCATTAACCATATAATGAACTGAATTAACCATATATTTACACGTAATTAACCAAAACTGTTAGTATTCAAAAAAACTAAATTTTTTATTTATTTTTTAAAAGTCAAAATTTGTAAAAAAAAAAAGTACGGTACTGTAGTGCTACAGTACCGTAGTTGTCACGTAGATGTCCCAAATGGGATGTTAGAATAACATTACTCGTTAAATAATATGTGGCAATTGCTGAGGTAGATTTTAATAGTTTTTAACATTCACATACATCTTTATTTTTAAAAATTTAGAAATACAATCAATTTACTCGAGTTGACCTTCAAAATTGTGGTCACGCACATATTTTCCATCTGTTGGACTGCAAAGCACAGTGCTCCGAATGCGAACTAAATGCATTATTCCAATCTTCTTCAGGATTGCTGAGTTTCTATTGAATCAATACCTGCAAATTCCCTTGCGTTTTCGCCTCTTCCCGTCTTCCAAATGTTTTCGCCCCTTCCGCACGTGATGGGACATGGAAAACATCACGTGTCTTACTCCGATTTGCTTGACCGTTTTTTTTTTTTTTTTTAGATAAATTGAGTAATTATTCATTAAAAGATCTGGACTTATTTTTTTTTCCTAGAATATGTTCCCGTCCGATATGAGACAGCTTAATCTCACTGAGTATTGTTAGATGTCTAAATGGAATTCCTCCGAATAGTTTTTTTTTTTTTTTCTTATACATGAATGCAATTTAAGGATCAATCCAGAACCACATGTTTAAAGGATCTAAAATCATTTCATTTGAACTAACATACATTGGTGACTTTTTTAATTATCGAAAAAGCATATACATTCATAATAAAGTAATAAACATAAGAAAATAAAAATAAGAGTAAGATTTTCAAAAAAAAAAAAAAACAGTAAGATTAATATTATAACTAATAAGTTTTTTATTGACTAAGTTTTTAGTATAAAAAAAAAAATTTGTTTTCGATGGGTAGAGTATGACTACAAGAATTTTGATACATGAGAAATTTATTTTATTTTTTATGAATTTCAGAATTATATTGAATAATTAAATCTCCAGAAATATTAACGTGATTTTAGAGTGTTTACGGGTCAGTTTTGTTTGGTTTTGATCAAAACCAATATCCGAACCAAACAATATTTCTCGATTCGAATTGGGTTGAATTTATGTAATTTCTTTTTTACAAACCCGAATCAAACCAACACGACCAAATATGGATCAGTTCAGAACGGGAGTATTGAGTCGAGAACCGAATAGATGTACAAGAAATGAGGAAAATGATATTTACCTCACTCCCATTTTGTTGACTTTCTGATTTTGAAACATATAAAAAGTGTAGATAAAAAAATAAAAATTAAGGTTATTCATATATCTAATAAAAATTTTATATTGAACTTTTAGTTAAATAAATGTCTTCGGTAGAAAGAATTTGACAAATTTGACAGATCTTAAAATTTATTTTATTTTAATGGTTTTTAGTTGAATTATATATAGAAAAAGTGCTTTTAGTAAACTTTCAAATTTTAATTGAATTATTACACGAATATTTTTTTTTTAATTGAACTATACATTCACTTATGAATATGAAGATCATAAATGGTGCTCACGGTAGAGACACCTATGCCACCACAAGTTAGTGTTTCTATATAGAGTTGTGAATATATTTTTTTTTAAAAAGAGAATATATAAATTATAATGTAAATAAGAAAATAAAATGGATTGATTTCTTAAAAATGTACTTAGCTGGAAAACTTTCTCCTATTAAATAATAAATAACATGTAGACTTTTAACTAAGGATCTTACTAACCAGTGCCTTAAGGGCTTTGGTTAAGAATTCCGAAGATAGAAATTTCTTATTGAAAAATGCAACCTTTAAGAGTTCAATGATTTGAATATACCATTTTTCTATGTAAATTTTTTATGTTTGATTTTTTAACCAATATCCTTAGAGCACTGGTTAATATTTCTCTCTAACTAATAATAATGGACAAATAAATGAACTATGTGAAGAAACATATAATACCAAATTGCCAATTGTTGTGTTAGGCTTTAAGTGCCCGTTTGGTGGTTAGGATAGGATAGAGACGAATGTGATAAGAGAGCATGAAAGGACTAGAATATGATATGAGCAGGATAAAATGTTATCCTTCTTACGTTTGATGTCCACCTGGATAGCATTATAATTTTAATATGAATTTTAAAACTTTCATTTTTTATATTTTTTTTTAATTTTTTGTACAAGAAGGGGCTTAAAGCCCAAAAGTTCTCTAAATCATACAAACTACATACAATTCGACGGGGCATAGATGCCCCTGAAACATCACCTAGCAAAAGAAGATTTGACATGGATGGAGGCCCTTCAATTTCTCGGTACCCAAACTCTTGTACCAGACTCTGATTGGCAAGCCAGTCTGCACACACAATAGTTATTATAAATGTTTTCATACATTATTAGATTTAAGTTTTTAATAATTTTGATTTTTTAAATTATATAAAAAGATAAAATTATCCTTGTGATAAAATTATATATTTAATTTTTCAAATTTTAAAATATTATTGAACTTAAATTATTATTTTTATAATTTTAAATATTCATCTTTTTAATTTTACTTAAAATATAATTACATTTTTAGAATACGTTTTTTATATTTTTAAAATAATATAAATAACAAATTAGCTTTGTGACAAATAAAAATAATTTTAAAAATTAATTATTAATATTTTTATTAATTTAAATTTTTAAATTATTACTTTTTAGTTTTTATTTTATATATATTACTAGATTTTAATTTTAATTTTTTTTAGATTTTTTAGTTTTTATATTTATTTATATTATAAAATAATAAATTTAGTTTTTAGATATTTCTATTAATTTTTACTTTTTTGTTATACTTTAAATTATTATTTTATATATAAAATATTTTTATATTTTATTATACTTTAAATCACCCTATCCTATCATGTTGATTTCTAACCCAGCTCTCCCATCATAATAGAATTTTAACTAGATGGACATGATATGATAGGTGACAGGCAGGGGCGGACGAACAACATAGTGAGGGTGTGCACATGCACCCCTCACTTATATATATATATATATATATATATATATATATATATATATATATATATATATTACTATCTTATATTTTTTATTTTGCCCCCATCATTGACAAAATTGCACTATATTACTGCTTCTTTCTTTCTTACTTATTCAATGATTTCAAAACATGAAAATCACATGGAGGACAAGTATGATGTATATAATTTATTTGATTAGATATATTAAAATTTTACGATTTAACATTTATATGTTTATCTTCATATGTATGATAATAATTAGTCTTAATTGCACTTTTGGTCCCCTTATTATTGACCACGTGCGATTTTGGTCCCTATAGTCTTTTTAGTGCATATTTGGTCTTTCTATTTTTTCAATGCTACAAATTAGGTCCTTTCGTCAAATGTTTGTCAGTTTTTTCAATGACCAACATTGAGGAACCACTCCTATAAGCGCCCAAGACCTCTGGTTGAGGTTCTTCCTCCTCTGTATTTCCGATTCAACATGATTCAATGGTTCATCTATGTTATTTACTGGTTTTTCCTCCTTTCTGTGACCTTTTTTTTGTTCCATGACAAGGTCCTTTATGGCTTTACCCCAAAAACGAGGTTCTATGCGCAGTGGTTCCTTTCTGATAATCATTGAAAAATTGATGGCCATTGGACGAAAAGATCGAATTTGCAACATTGAAAAAAAATAAGGGGACCAAATATATACATAAAAAAACTTTAGGGACCAAAATCACACATAAACAATAATAAAAGGATCAAAAGTGCAATTAGATTGCCCCCACTGGTTCAGGGTCCTGAATCTGTCATTGGTGACATGATTGATTTATCCCATCCTGTTAGCTCACCAAACATCAGTTTAAGACATGATATAATAGTTTATCCTATCATGTCTTTCTTATCTTGATCACCAAATGAGCCTTAATGTTGTGTTTGGAGTGTAAAAAATAGGTAGAGAGAAAATGCAAAGAGAGAAATGTAAGAGAAAATACTCTTTTCTCCTATTTGGTTTATAGGAGAAAAGAGGGAGAGAAAAAATGGGCATGAGGCCAACCAAAAAAATAACTCTCTCCCCTTGAGTGAAGAAAACGGATACGTGAAGGAAGAAAGGATGTTTTTACTGCTACACCCTTATTATGTCAGTTCCTCGTAGGGGTGAGCGTAGGATGGGTTGGGACGAGTTATACTTATCTCTTATCCAGTCCTAAATATTGATAGGGTCAATTCTTTGAAGCTGAACATATCCCTAGACCCGAAGGAACCCGATCATATGCGGGTTGGTTAAAGATTGGGTCTAAATGGGACGGGTCGAGTTGACCCGAAGACAAATAGACTCTTTGTAAACTAAATTTATGTGAATGAGGAAAAATGTTAATTTTTTTATAAGCCATAGTATTAACAAAAGATACTATCTATAAGTCACAAATTGATCTAGTGCCACCAAATAGATCCAAAACTGGATGCTAAAAAATATCAACAAATAGATCTTTTTGTTAGATGATTCATTGATGCTCGTGTTACCAAAGTCACATTGTTAAAAACAGGATACTTTCATCAAACAGAATTCTTTCAATGTTACAACAGGCACAAAATACTCCCTAAAATCCACCAATTTGGTCAGTGTGAGACGTGAGATGTGAGAGTAAAAGATTAGTAATTTACTTCAGACTACTTTCTTAGTGACCGTGCGTAAAACGTAAGCTAGGAAAGGGTAAAAGTAAAAGAAGATTTTTATTATATGGGACGGGCCAGATAACCCAAAGGTCAACCCGGACTCGTCCCTGACCCGGCACCGGGTCACTAAATGGGATGTGGGTTCGTCTCTTCTTTTCTGTGGGTTAGTGTCAGACCCGACCTGAACACTACCGGTAGGGACGTGTTCTAGGGTCGGGTTGGATTTTGCACACCCCTAATTCCCTGCCTTTTATTTATTAATGAAATTAAACAATTGTTTATAAAAAATTTGAAATTAAACAATTGCCTTCTGGCTCTGACTTATCCGCAGCACTTCTTCTCCTATCTTTTACTATTTTAATTACTAATTAATTAAATTATTGAAATATTAAATTAAGTAGCTTAATAAACTAATTGATTATATTTAAATAAAAAAATTAATTTAATTTTGTTGGAGATTTTTTTTGATTCAGAGACATTTTCATGCTTTCAAAAATGATCAACACTTCTTTTTGCTCTATTTCTTTTATTTTTCTCTTATATCAAACAATACATCAAATATACTCTCTTTCTCACCTATTTATCTTTTCTCATGCTCTTTCTCACCTATTTATCTTTTCTCACTTTCTTCTCACAATCAAACACAGCATAAGTAATTTTTATTATTCGCAGTTACTCGAACTCTCTTAATTCTCTGTTTTTTTTTCTCATGTATCTACTGATAACTGTGAGTAACTCTCGAGATAATGGACGACATTGAAGAATTGATATCCCCTAACCAAATTTTTTTCATAGCAAGAGTTGGAGATCGAACTCCTATCAATTGCTTAAGAAACTCTATTTTCTAATTATGAAGTATACATTTTTGTTAAAAAATATACAATCAATTTATAGCGTTGACTTCAAAATTGTGGTCACGCGCATATTTTTCAACTCGGGACTGCAAAGCACAGTGCTCCGGTGATGAACTAAGTGCATTATTCCAAGCTTCACCGTTAAGAAAGTATATAAAGAGGATCGATTACTCTTCACATGCATTCAACTTTATATCCTTTTATCTTAGGAAAAAAATTATTTGATGTCAATTTTGTTTCTCCTGTAAGCAACGATGAAGATAGGGTCGAGGAATATTAGAACGGATATCCCCTATGGTTTCTCCCTTCTACTTCTCTATGCGGTTTGCCCCCACTTCCCATAAATAATGTTCTCTCTAGGCATATCTCATGAAGTTTTTGGAATATGATTAGATGTGGGCAGTTGTGTACACGTATTGGATCGGATCGGATCGACTTTGAGGGGAAAAAATCATCTGATATAATTTCTTCAGTTTTGTTCTTAGATCAGCCAAGCGATTTGATTTTAAAATCAAATTAAATCAATCTGATCCGATTTATTTTAATTTAGATTGAATTGATTTTTGGTTTTTCTGAAGAAATTATAAAGTATTGAGTATGTTATTCATCCACCATTTACATGTCTATCAACTTTTGAAAAATTTATCGTTTTGATTTTGAATAAAACATACAATTTCAGCTCATACGATTAACTTATTCAACACTTACGTAAACAAATTACATTTGGCTAACTAGAACAAAAGCACACAACAAAAGTTTATGAATTCTAATTTCCAGATAAATAAAGTGTGTTTGCTAATAAAAAAAACTAATGAAGTGCATTTCAAATATTATATATAATCCACAGAGCACAATCAAAATGTTAAAGAAAAATAATGCAAGTATGAGTTGTACTATAATTTCAAAAATAATAGTAAACATATATAATAGGTGGCTTGAATTGGATTAGATCAGGTTTTACTAGGGAATCCGAAATCAGATCAAATACGATTAAAAAAAAAATATCTTTTGTAGTTTTCAGTTTTTTCAATTTTCAGAACACCCCTAGTAACGTTGAGTCTGGAGACTGATCTTTCTTTTAGTAAGTTAGTTTTAAAATGAGTTTACGGTCAATTGTTATTTTAATCTCTAAAATTATAAAAACTAATCGTATTAGACTATAATTTTAGAAAATCAATATTTTATTTCGTGGAATTATAATGTGAGTCAAAATATTCCTAACTAGATTTTTTACCCGTGCAATGCATAGAAGAATTATGTGTAAAGTAAAATACTTTAGTTTATTTTGAAAAATATTAAACTTAAATATAAAAAATAATAAATTAAAACAGCAACAAATAAATATTCATATGGTAGATGAAGGAAAAATAGATAGATGAAAAATGAATAAGTTTAATAGTATTTCATTATAAATAAGTATATAATATTTGGCTTTATTTACTGATACACAAAAACGATGTGTGAGGAATAAGATTTCATAGTATCATGTCATAGAAATAGAATTGGGTTGGATTGTCCATTAATAACAAATATTTGGAACCATTACTTAAATGCTGACATGTTGCAATAACCATTTTTCAGTGAAAATTTGTAATTTGTCATCTTGACATTAGCAATGAGCAAAATAAAATTATTTTAATTGCCTAGAAGTCTACTCGTGCATCGCACGATGAATTAGTTTGTTTAATTTGTATACTAAAAATATAAGTTGATAATTATAATTTTTTTATAATACCTGCTATTTAAAATAGATGATATGCAAATGATATATATCACAAAATTTATTGGATAGATAATACAATTGAAATCAATCTTAAACAAAATAAATATAACATATGTTAATAAATAAAGTAGAAGGAATTATAATTGTCAAACTTGGAAATTCATTTAAGAAGATTGTTGTAAAGGGATTGAACCTCGTAATGACACCTATTAAAAGTTTAATCATATTCATGTAAGATTTTCCACCCTTTGTATATAAAGATTCTCAAATCCATCCGTTAATTATTATTTTCTTGAAATATTTCAATCAGTTTCTAGAAGTTGTTGTTTTACAAAACTGCCCACAGTTTTGGGGAGAATATAGCAGATTTGTGATACCCTCTACCCCACATGTATTCATAAAGCATAAAAGATATAAAAGAAAGGAACACATGCATATTATATCATAATAATAAAAAAACCGGGTAGAGGATGCCGCATTGTAACATAACTTCAAACATAGAAAAACCAAAACACATTTATAAAAAGAAAACATAACATAACTAAAACATAAACGAAACACAACACCGATGTCACATTAAAGAGCTGGTATAACCATAATACGAAACACCTCGGATAGACAACATAACTAAACAAATCCTAAACTACGAGTAGCGACTCCTCAGAATCACTCCTCAGCAAGCTGCTCACCGTTCTCTACATAACCAAAACTATACATGCAAAGCAAACAACAAAAGACAGGGAGTAAGAAACATATATATCAACTTAATGCCACGGAAGCAGTTAGTAAGACGATCATGCATCATATAAACATAGCATATCAAACATCATAACATCGTCCAACATATTACATTCATATCATATCCATCATATCAACAATGTATGCTATGCGATGCATCGCTACTCCACTATGCACTTGGATCTAATCTACCTCAGAATGTCAACTTCGGAGTTACATATCCACATTGGCCAATAAGCACTAACGCTGGGGCAATCCACCAAACCATGGGTAGACCCCTAGGATAGCCGACGCACCTTACTCTCGGATGCGCCACCATGGGGGGCCAGATCACTTAGATCACCGCGGGCCGTTAGATCGCCTTACTCTCGGACGAACTACCCTATGTTGAGCATCCCCCACTAACATCTCCGATGCTTGAATGCATAAATAACACAACACACAACAACAATCACCACCTCCGCTTGGGCCACTTGGCTATCCAAGTTTTATCACCATCAACGCCTCAACCACTTGGCTATCGAGGCTTAATGTTATTTTTAATCTTTAGTCTTTTAACACTCTGGCCAATAAGCACCAGAGCTCAACACCTCGACCACTAGGCTATTGAGGTCCCCCTTGGCCACTCGACTATCAAGGTACAACATTAACTACAACACTTCGACCACTCGGCTATCGAGGTCCCCTTGGCCACTCGACTACCAAAGTACAACATCATCTTTTCACTTTAATTATTAACACTCTGGTCGATCAGCTCCAGAGCTCAACACCTTGACCATTAAGCATCAAGGCCCCATTGGCCACTCGTCTACCAAGGTACATTATTATCTTTAAGTTGTATAACTTGTCTTTACTTCGTTTGGTGTCTTCTTTCATTATTAGGAACAACTGGGGTGAACCACCACTATTCTGCTTTCTGCGTTCTGTTCTGTCGTGCTCACCCTCAGCACGGGCGTGCTAAACTTTAACTTAAGCACGGGCGTGCTGCCTAACAAGCACGGCCGTGCTCGTTGGAGCATGACTGTACTGATCTGGGCAGAAAGGGTTGGAAATCCTTACTATGTTTTCCAGGGCATTCAAAGATCAAACATATTGGCTTAAACTACACCATCAATCCTCAGTTTCATTATTCTTAATTAATTTCCATGTCTTATCATTATGGGGAATTAATCCTTTAATTCCAGCTTCATTATTAACGTTCCTAAAACACTCAAGAATCAATCCTAGGGTCTTTAACAAAACCTTTGAACATAACCTTGCCCCTTATACTATATTCATGTCTTATGAACAAATTGGGAAAACATCCCTTAATTCTCTTTCATCATTGTCAACATCTTTTAACGTCTTAACATCATTAATAAGCCCTATTAATTGGTTACAGTCTTATTAACATTACTGTTGGCATTAACATCCTCAACAAGCAAACACTCATTCAGAGCACGACATCATCATCATCATAACAGCATCATCATCATAACAACATCATCATCATAAAACATCATCATCATCATGAACATTCATTCATAACGTCATCAATCCAATCATAATCATGGCATAAACATCATTATCAATTATAACAACAATAGGAATCATCAACCGCAAATCACTAAAAGGCATACCAATCATCAATTAAGCATCTATCATCATAAACATGATAGCAAACAAAATAAACAATTAACAAACAATAAGGTCATGGGTTGACCCTTCATCTTACGCTACCCCCAACGCCTACATGTTAATACTATTCCTTCTCCCCATACCTGGTATGAAGATTCCCACTACGACAACGCAAGCAAACTATCCTCGTTCCCTCGAGCGGCTCGACGAGTTTCTCAAGCCTCGGTCAAACATGAAACAGATAACCAATTAATATCTAATATAAGAAAAGGGAAAGGAGATTAAAGAGAGGGATAACAAGTTTACCTTTAGAGACACTAGCGTGCGTGACTTCTCTCCCAAACGAACTCACAAACTCCAAGGACTTCAAAGGGTTCAAGGGAAGGGAAAGGGGAGAGGTTTCTGTCACACTAGGATTGCCCAGAGTGCCAAAACATGGTTTTCTCGCAACCCTCATGAAACTGTTCTATTTATATACTTTGTGACCTGAGCACGGCCGTGCTCCCTTTAAGCACGACCGTGCTCAATTCCTGAGCAAGGGGCGCACAAAGATTGTAGTACGAGACTAACTAAATGATCGAATTGGCCAAAACACATAAAATAAGACTTGTAGATAATTCTCTTTAATTTCCAACGCAACAAGGATCACCTCAATCAGACATCTAGAACTCAAGATATGACCAAAATGGTGAAACTGGTTATTAGGACTCTAAAAGGATTGAACCTTTCTAAGCTAAACTTCCTCAAACATAAACTTAGACATCAAAAACAAACATAACAAGCATATACAAACATATATAACCTATATAAATGCATTAAGCTTATTTACGAAAAACGGGGTGCTACAAGATTCACTTCTACTTTTATATACAACGATTTTCATTAATTATTATTTTCTTGAAATATTTTAATCAATTTTTTAGAAGTTGTTATTTAACAAAATTGCCCACAGTTTTGAGGGAAAAATATAGCAGATTCACTTCTAATTTTATATATAATGATACTAAAAATATAAATTGATAATTATAATTTTTTATGATATCTGTTATTTAAAATAGATGATATGCAAACGATATATATTACAAAATTTATTGGATAGATGATACAATTGAAATCAATCTTATACAAAACAAATATAATATATGTTAATAAAAAAAGTAGAAGGAATTATAATTGTCAAACTTGGAAATTCATTTAAGAAGATTGTTGTAAAATGATTGAACCTAGTTACACTACTTTGGCTTGATACTTTCCCAGAATGTAAATTGCTCAATACCATTGCTGATAAATCAGATCACTCACCTATTTTATTGAAGCTTTTTTCCAAGAACAAGACAGTTTTCTCTAGGGCTTTTAAATTGGAAAATGCTTGGCTGGAGGAGGAGGATCTTACGTCAGTAGTGGAGTTAGGTTGGAAGAAGGAGGAAGGCAGTGATTTGTTGACTAGGTTGTTACATTGCACTAATGAGATGAATGATTGGGCTAAAAAATTGAGAACAAAATACAGTGCCATAGCTGAGTGGAGCCGGGTTATAGATGTGGATATATGCCTTGACAGGTACATATGTTTTGATGATAGACGAAATGAACTATTCAAGTCCAAGGACTAATTTGCAAAAAGCGTGAAAATGACCAACAAGCAAATATTTTGGTGGAAAAGACCAACAAGCAAATACAATGGGTTAAGGTAAATTTTCTTTTACTGTATTGCTTGTTTTAGAAGCTATGTAAATGGTAGTTTGTCTCTCAAGGTTAAAATCAATCACACACACATTTAAAATCTAACTTGAAAAAGAAACTTAAAAGGTCTTTAAACTGGAATTTATTATAATATCTTTTGACCTTTAAAGTTTTCAAAAACCCTTTTATACATGGAATAATCGATTATAGTAATCGATTATGCAGCTCTTAATTATGCTTAAATGAGTCATTAAATATCAGAGCTGTTAGGTTTTTGAAATTCAAAATTCAAAGATAATAATCGATTATGGTAATCGATTATGCTTATTTGAACACGTTTTAAACTCGGTTTTAAAATGGCTTTAATATGCATTAAAATGGTATTAATCATCCATTAAGCCGTTGAGCTTGAATTCAAAATGATATAATCGATTATGGGTTTCAAAAATCGATTATTGCTTGTCAGAGAGTGCATAATCGATCAGGATAATCAATTATACTTATTTGATTCCGTCTGAGCTTTCAAACAGAGACCAAGTAATCGATTATGACCTTACTGTTTCAAAATGCGCTTTGTGAAAATGCTTAAAATAATCGATACTGCGCGAGAAAAATCAGTTTTCAAGAGACCTAATTTCACATGGTTTATTTAAAAGGTCTTTTGTGAGAAATCATATACATAATACACACGATCTGAGCTATCTCTTTCTGAATTTCTCCTCTCTTGAACAATTCCATATCACTCTCATTTCTCTTACACTTGTATAACAAAACCTTGAGAGACATACACACCATATAGGTGTTGTTGTTGTAGTGCTTCAATTTGTTTCATTATCTGCACTTGTGAGTGCTTTCTGATTGTAAACTTGTTTCTAAATTTTTGTGAGTGTAATCTCACGTATACACTTTTGAGGCTCTTGCACAAGGGATAGTATGTCCTAATATTTGTGTTAAGAGTTCTCTGTTTTGTAAAGGTTCTAGTTAATCCTGTTAAAAGCTAGAGTTGATTGGAAACTCTTGGTCGTATTGCCTTGGGGACTGGACGTAGGCCACGTGGGTAGTTTGTGGCCGAATCAGGATATTTCGCTTGTGTTCATCTTCTAAAACCTTACTCTTTTTACTTTCGCTTTACCGCTTCAAAACGATTTTTTTGTTGCACCCGCTTTGCAAACAGTTTTTCTGATTATATTAAAAAGGAAAAGTTTTTATTTTATCAAAGTTTTTGAAAAACACAATTCACTCCCCTCTTATGTTTGGAGTCACTTGTCAACAAGTGGCATCAGAGCTTAACTCTTAGATATAAAGGACGAAACCGTCTCAAGAGGAAAGATGACTTCAAACAATTTTTGTAACGAGGGTAATTTCGTAAACAGACTCCCATCGTTCAATGGCGAAGGGTATGGATACTGGAAAGAAAGAATGCAAATATTTTTAGAAGCTTCTGATATTGATATTTGGGATGTTGTGGAAAATGGTCCATTTGTCCCCAAGCACGAAGTCGATGGTGCTTCGGTGGATCGATAAACCAAAAACCCTTTGGACCGATGAGGAAAAGAAAAAGGTCCAATACAATTTGAAAGCTAGGAACATCATCACCTCAGCTTTAAGCTACGATGAGTTCTATAGTGTCTCAAATTGCAAGACCGCGAAAGAAATGTGGGACACCCTTCAATTGACCCATGAAGGTACTACCGATGTCAAAAGGGCTAGGATGAACACATTGACCCATGAGTATGAGCTATTTAGGATGAAACAGGGTGAAAGCATACAAGATATGCAAAAACGTTTCACTCATATAATTAATCATCTTAGGGCACTTGGGAAAACGTTTTCAAACGAAGATTTAATTAACAAAGTTCTTAGATGCTTAAATAGAAGTTGGCAACCAAAAGTAACTGCTATATCTGAATCAAGAGATTTATCTACTATGTCTTTGGCTACTTTATTTGAAAAATTGCAGGAATATGAACTTGAGCTAAACCACCTCATTGAAAGTGAGGAAAGCTACAAGAAAAAGAAAGGCCTTGATTTTAAGGCTAGTATGAATGAGATAGTGGAAGAAGACAGTGAATTTGATGAGTTTGAAGGATTCGATGACGGGGATGAAAACTTAAGCTTAATGGTTCGTAAGTTCAAAAGCTTTCGAAGAAACAAAGTGAAAGCTCATCAAAATTTCACTCCTCAAAAGAAGGTTGAAGGAGAAACAACTTCCTACATACCTATTTGCTTCAATTGCAAAAAGAAGGGCCACATTCGTCCCGAGTGTCCTCAAGTGCAAAAGAAAAATGATAAGATGGAAAAGACGCCACAAAAGGATAAAAGGGGAAGAAAGGCATACATCGCATGTGAAGTCAATGACATGGATTCCTCGAATGAATCCGATGACGAAGAAGCCAACCTTTGCCTCATGGCCAATCACGAGGAGATTGATGATGAGGTAATAGATGATGAAACTGTTGAATTATCTTATCAGGAATTACTTGTTGCATGTGAAGAATTGAATGATGAAAACATGCGTCTTAGAAAAAACAACTCATGCTTCTAAGAAAACCATTTATAGTCTTGAACTCAAAATTGATTCTTTGAATACAGAAATGGAAGAAATAAAAGAAAAACAAGCTTTGTTGAAAACTTCATCATGCCTCTCTCATGAAAACAAAGTTTCAAATTATAGTGAATGTAATTTTTAAAAGTTAAAATTGAAGATCTATATGATACACTTGGTAAGTTCACTAGTGGAAGGGATAATCTAAATATTTTGTTAGGCAATCAGAAGGGAACCTACGATAAAGCTGGTTTGGGTTATCACCCTAAATTACATGAAAAATCTTTTAAGAGATTCTTTAGCCCAACAAACAAATCTAGTAGTCCTTTTGTAAAATGATTTTATTGTGGTAGAAAAGGACACACTGCCTCTATTTGCAATACTAGAAAGAATAAGAATTTGAATGGCAAGAAAGTATGGGTACAAAAGGGCAATGCACCCAAGGCTAACTCTCATGGACCCAACATGATTTGGGTACCAAAAGTTAAAACCTAAATCTGTTTTGTAGGTGTGCTTGAAAGCGAAGAGCTCAAACTGGTACTTCGATAGCGGATGCTTCAAGCACATGACGGGAGACAAAAACAAGTTCTCCTCCCTCACACCCAAAAAGGGTGGTTTCGTCTTCTATGGTGACAACAATAAAGGTAGAATTTTGGGAAATGGGACTATTGGTAAGAGTCCTAACCCCACCATGGAAAATGTTCTATATGTTGAGGGTTTGAAACACAACTTGTTAAGTATAAGCCAACTGTGTGATAAAGGATTTAATGTTGTGTTTGATAACTCCAAATGTTTGGTCATGGATTCTAACAAACAAACTAAATTAATTGGTCAAAGAATTGGAAATATCTATATGGTTTGCTTGGATGACCTACCTTCAAATGATGTATGCTGTCTAATAAGTAAAGATGATGAAACTTGGCTATGGTACAGGAGAATGGCTCATATTCACATGGACCATCTTAATAAGTTGGTTTGCAAGGACCTAGTAATTGGTTTACCAAAACTCCGTTTTGAAAAAGACAAGATGTGTGATGCTTGTCAAAAGGGAAAACAAGTAAAGGCCTCTTTTAAAACTAAAAATGTTGTTTCGACAAACCGGCCTTTACAGCTTTTACATATGGATTTGTTTGGTCCATCTAGAACCATGAGCTTTGGTGGTAGCTACTATGCGCTTGTTATTGTGGATGACTATTCTCGTTATACCTGGACATTGTTTATTCCTTATAAAAATGACGCTTTCGGTGCTTTTCGTAAACTTCCAAGGTTATTTAAAACGAGATGGAAGTAAACATTGTAACTATCCGAAGTGATCATGGTGGTGAGTTCCAAAATGAGGCATTTGAGGCCTTTTGTACTGAAAATGGAATCGGCCATAATTTTTCCTCACCAAGGACTCCCCAACAAAATGGGGTGGTGGAAAGGAAATTTTGGTCTCTAGTAGAGCTAGCGAGGACGATGCTCAATGAGATCAACCTTCCTAAGTATTTCTGGGCAGACGCGGTAAGCACCGCGTGCTATGTGATGAATAGAGTCCTCATAAGACCTATTATGAAACAGACGCCCTATGAAATTTACAAGGGAAGGAAGCCCAACATCTCCCACTTTCATGTATTCGGATGTAAGTGCTTTGTTTTAAATAATGGTAAGGAAAACCATGGTAAGTTCGATGCTAAAGTTGATGAAGGTATATTTCTTGGATATTCCAATTCTAGCAAAGCTTTTCGAATCTATAATAAAAGAACTATGACCATTGAAGAATCTGTGCATGTTTCTTTTGATGAGACTAACCCTAAAATTGTAGTAGAGGAAAGTGTTGATGATGTTGCCAAAATTTTGGGAAACATCTATCTTGAGGAGAAAAGCACTCAAGAGAATGACATTATTGATCAACCACCTCCACAAGAAGAAGAGACACCCCATTCCAATCTTCTAAGAGAATGGAGAACATCTAGACACCATCCTCTTGACAACATCATAGGTGATATATCAAAAGGGGTAATAACTCGAAACTCTCTTAATCATATATGTCATTACATGGCCTTCGTTTCTCAAATTGAACCTAAGAATGTTGATGAGGCCATAGTAGATGAACATTGGACACTTGCTATGCAAGAAGAATTAAACCAATTTGAAAGAAATGATGTTTGGGAATTAGTCCCTAAACCTAAAAACCATTTGGTAATTGGAACTAAGTGGGTTTTTCGTAACAAGCTAGATGAAAATGGAATAATAACTAGAAACAAAGTTAGGCTTGTTGCTAAGGGATATAACCAACAAGAGGGCATAGACTTTGATGAAACCTATGCTCCCGTAGCTAGACTAGAGGCTATCCATATGCTTCTTGCTTTTGCTTGCATCATGGATTTCAAACTTTTTCAAATGGATGTCAAAAGTGCCTTCTTAAACGGTTTTATTCAAGAAGATGTTTATGTGGATCAACCTCCTGGTTTTACAAATTTTGAATTTCCAAACCATGTTTTCAAACTAAAAAAGGCTTTGTATGGTTTAAAGCAAGCCCTAGGGCTTGGTATGAACGTTTAAGTAAGTGTTTGCTTGAAAATGGTTTTCAAAGAGGAAAAGTTGATACCACACTTTTCATAAAAAACAAAGAGCATGACATTCTACTTGTGCAAATTTATGTGGACGATGTAACTTTTGGTGCCACTAATGAAATTTTGTGCAAGGAATTTTCTAAAATTATGCAAAGCGAATTTGAGATGTCAATGATGGGGGAGCTCAATTACTTTCTTGGATTGCAAATCAAGCAATCAAAGGAAGGAATTTTCATCAACCAATCGAAATATTGCAAAAGGATTTTTAAGAAGTTTGGGATGAACAATTCAAAAGAGCTATCCACTCCCATGAGCACATCTTGTTATCTTGACAAGGATGAGAATGGCAAGTCCGTCGACGTAAGTATAGAGGTATGATAGGTTCTATTCTTACTGCTAGTCACCCTGATATCATGTTTAGTGTATGTATGTGTGCACGGTTTCAATCAAACCCTAAAGAATCACATCTCGCCGCGGTAAAATGCATTATGAGATTTCTCATTGTCACATAAAATATGGGTTTATGGTATCCTAAAGGGGCTGACTACACCCTAATTGGATATTCGGATTCTAATTTTGCGGATTGTAAATTAGACCGAAAGAGTACTAGTGGAACTTGCCACTTATTAGGGAATGCTTTAGTTTCTTGGCATAGCAAGAAACAAGCAAGCGTGGCTTTATCCACTACCAAAGCAGAATACGTTGCAGCGGGTAGTTGTTGTGAACAAATAGGGATGGCAATTTTACCCGCACCCGGAGATATTCCCGGATAAAATCCGTAACGGGCACGGGGCGGGGGTCTTAATGGGTACCCGCGGGTAAAATAAACGGGTATTTCTATTACTCGTTTGTTAACGGGGCGGGGGCGGATATTGAGGTACCCGTACCCGTGGGTACACGTACCCGTTGGTGAAATTATAAAAATACCCCTAAATTATTATAACCCTTGGTCACTTATTCATTTATGCCTTTTGCCTTTGCGCTGTTCACTAAGTCAGTCAGTCTGATAGCGCTCATCTCTCTCAATCTCTCACACTCTGCGACATTCTCCCCTTCTTCCTTAAGTCTTGTTGGTCGCTGCCCACTCCGTTTTGAGATGCTTTGTGTTGTTGTGCTGATGTGTGAACGAATTGCTTCTATAAATGGTGATGAGTCCTAAGTCCTTGACCTTGTATGCTTGGTTTTGCATTCGCAGATCTATCTTGTGGTTGGATGGTTTGTTCTTGTCTTGTGGTTGGAGTGCATATATATGTCCTGACCTTAGCATAGTTTTGTGGTTATGTATGTAGAGCTCCATTTTGATTCCTGTTATTTGATGAGAAATGGTTCTTGAACATTGTCTCCCCTGATTCCTCATCTGTTCTTAAAATTATATAAAAAATGATTCCTTTTATTGTTTGATTTTGTTTTTTTTTGTTGATATCCGTGGATACCCGTATATCCACAGGTATCCATGAAACCCGTTAAATACCCGTCTAACGGGTACCCGCACGGGTAACGGGCGGGGACGGGTAGGGTTTTCACCCGACGGGGCAGGGGGCGGGTGAGTGCTACCCGTGCCCTCCCCGCCCCGTTGCCATCCCTATGCACAAATCATTTGGATGAAGCAACAGTTAAATGATTATGGAATTAGTCTTAACATTGTTCCCATAAAATGTGACAACACAAGTGCCATAAACCTCACTAAGAATCCTGTGTATCACCCAAGGACTAAACACATTGAAATTAGACACCATTTTATTAGGGATCATGTTCAAAAAGGGGATTGAATGATTAATTTGTTGGAACATCTAAAAAAATATTTTTACAAAACCCCTACCGAAAGAAAGCTTCTTTTTCATAAGAACTGAATTAGGGATTTTGAACCAGTCATGCATCAATTAATTTCTGCATAACACACCTTGTTATTTGCTAATGCATTTATTAAGTGTGCAGGCAGAAAGAGTATAATCGACTATGCCAAAATGAAAATTTCAGTTCACAACACAGAGAGGTCATAATCGATTATCATAATCAATTATGCATTCACTGATTTTTTTGGGCAACGTGGACAGAAGAGTGGTAATCGATCAGTGTAATCGACTACACAACAACTTCATAATTCCAGAAGGTGACTAATCGATTATATAGTCAATTAGTGTTCATCAATGTTCATCCATAATCGCCTTTCTGATGAAGAACCCAAAAAATAATCGATTACATAATCGATTATGTGAAGCTGAAGGGTTGGCGCCAAAACCACACGGGCAGGAACCAGCCAATCAGGAGCTGCCATATCATAAAAATAATCGATTATTGAGGTAGAATAATCGATTATTACCCGACTTTATAAGGTAATCTGAAACCCTAGCGCCTCATTTGCGTGCATAACACTGTTTTTGTGCCCCATATTGATGTTTCTCTCTGGTTTTCTACTCAAAATCTCTCTACCTCAAAACTCTACATCTCTATTCATCATTCATCATCATAATGCCTCCAAAATGCCAAAGAACTGCTGTTATCTCCCCTGGACCTCTCACTCAAGAGCAAGTTGAGAAATATTTCTCAAACGGAGATCAGTTTGCTAACGACAAAGCTACCTACATCAACAAGGAGATTCAGAAGCCACGTTTTCTGGATATTAAGTGGATGAGGAAGAACAACTTCAAATTTCTGGAGTTTCTGGATTCTGATTAGATCACTGACTTTCTATGTCAATTAGAGGATATCTATCCTGACTTGGTGAAAGTATTTTACTGTAATCTGAAACTGGTTGATGGTGTTATGATTTCTAAGGTCTGTAGGAAACCCATTCATTTCACTGATGAGGCGTTTGGTAGGATTGTTGGCTTGCCTTCTGAATGCACCTATGCCACTGTCGAGAGCCCTGCTGCAGAACCATTGGTAAATGAGTTTGCTAGGATTCAGGCCAATAAGGATGTATTAACTGATCCTACGGATACGAATGACAAAGAGATAACTGGTGGTCAGATTAAAGTGCAAAGTAGGTTATTGCACTATGTGTTAGGGAGACTTATGTTTCCTAGGCATCATAATTTTTCTCAATTACTGCGTATGGATTTTGTCTTGCTATGGTTGTTGGAGAAGAGGAAGAAAGTGAACTGGGCTGGTTTGGTCATGCAGCACATGTATGACAACAGGGAAGTGCTGAGTTACCCTATGGTCACGTTGTGACCCGTATCATTAGGCATGTTAGGGTTAACCTCACTGGAGAGGCTAAGCTGGATTATAAGAAATTTCATGCCATGATGAAGGAGGGTACAATCAACCAGATGGGAATCATCAACCGTGGTGGTGATTGGGAATACAAATCCAAAAGTCTGAAACTGTATGATACCCAGCCACCTCGCACCGATGGAGCATCATCTTCACACGCCCCTCCTGCTGCAGCCTCACCAGAAATTATGGCTTTACTTCAGAGTATTCTTGCTGAGGTTCGGGTCAACACCACAGAGATCCGAGCAAACTCTACTGCTTTTCATGAGCTCTCATTGGAAGTCAAATCATTAGAGCGTAGAGTCACTGCAGCTGAGGTCAGTCCACTTAGAGCGGCCCCACAGACTCGGGATGACTTTGACAGCAGCAGCACGGATGATGATGCTGGTGGTGATGATGGTGGTGCCATTGGTGGTGGAGATGATGATGTTGATGAGTACTATATTTAGTACTATTTTCAAAAAAATTTATGACCTATATATATTTTTTTTTTTGGGATGACTGTATAATTTTCCTGGCACGTTTTTGCTTCCGCACATAAATTTTGATTATTTATGACTATAGTGTTTGGATAATTTACTGTTTGCATGCCATGGCAATTATATCTAAGCTTGAATGATTTAATTATTAGTGGATATATGCCATGATAGGTTTCATTGCTTTTCCCGCTTTTTGATAATGCCAAAAGGGGGAGAGATATATGATTGCATGCTTAAGGGGGAGAGGATTTTAAAGAATGCATAAAGTGAGGGGGAGTAGAGCTACTAGTTAAAACTCATATATATATATATATATATACTTTTTGCTCTAATCCTGCTTTTTAGAAAATCCCTCTTGAGATGTTTGTCATTATCAAAAAGGGGGAGTTTGTGGATATATGCCTTGACAGGTACATTTGTTTTGATGATGGACAAAATGAGCTATTCAAGTCCAAGGACTAATTTGCAAAAAGCGTGAAAAGGACCAACAAGCAAATATTTTGGTGGAAAGGACCAACAAGCAAATACAATGGGTTAAGGGAAATTTTCTTTTACTGTATTGCTTGTTTTAGAAGCTATGTAAATGGTAGTGTGTCTCTCAAAGTTAAAATCAATCACACACACACTTAAAATCTGACTTGAAAAAGAAACTTAAAAGGTCTTTAAACTGTAATTTATTATAATATCTTTTGACCTTTAAAGTTTTCAAAAACCCTTTTATACGTGGAATAATCGATTATAGTAATCGATTATGTAGCTCTTAATTATACTTAAATGAGTCTTTAAATATCAGAGCTGTTAGGTTTTTGAAATTCAAAATTCAAAGATAATAATCGATTATGGTAATCGATTATGCCTATTTGAACACTTTTTAAACTCAGTTTTAAAATGGCTTTAATGTGCATTAAAATGCTATTAATTATCCATTAAGCCGTTGAGTTTGAATTCAAAATGATATAATCGATTATGGGTTTCAAAAATCGATTATTGCTTTTTAATCAAAAGTCAGAGAGTTCATAATCGATTAGGATAATCGATTATGCTTATTTGATTCAGTCTGAGCTTTCAAACAGAGACCAAGTAATCAATTTTTGTAATCAATTATGTCCATACTATTTCAAAATGCGCTTTGTGAAAATGCTTAAAATAATCGATTATGTTTTTTTTTCAATAATCGATTTCTGCACAAGAAAAATAAGTTTTCAAGAGCTTTTGACCTAATTTCACATGGTTTATTTAAAAGGTCTTTTGTGAGATATCATATACAGAATACACACGATCTGAGCTATCTCTTTCTGAATTTCTCCTTTCTTGAACAATTCCATATCACTCTCATTTCTCTTACACTTTCATAACAAAACCTTGAGAGACAAACACACCATATAGGTGTTGTTGTTGTAGTGCTTCAATTTGTTTCATTATCTGCACTTGTGAGTGCTTTCTGATTGTACACTTGTTTCTAAATTTTTGTGAGTGTAATCTCACGTAAACATTTTTTAGGCTCTTGCACAAGGGATAGTACGTCCTGAGATTTGTGTTAAGAGTTCTCTGTTTTGTAAAGGTTCTAGTTAATTCAGTTAAAAGCTAGAGTTGATTGGAAACCCTTGGTCGTATTGCCTTGGGGACTGGACGTAGGCCACGTGGGTAGTTTGTGGCCGAACCATGATATTTCACTTGTTGCACGCACTTTGCAAACAGTTTTTCTGATTATATTAAAAAGGAAAAGTTTTTATTTTATCAAAGTTTTTGAAAAACACAATTCACCCCCCTCTTGTGTTTAGAGTCCCTTGTCAACAATAGAACGGTATAGAGAGGGAGTGGATGCAGTTTATGTGGCTAGGGTGAATGAAGCTAAAGACAAGCTTAGTTCCTTGCTAGCCCAAGAGGATGCTTTCTGGAAACAGCATGCCAAGGTGTTTTGGTTGAGAGATGGGGATAAAAATTCAAAATTCTTTCATGCAATGGCTAGTGTAAGAAAGATACAAAATTCAGTGACCAAGCTAGAAGGTGAGGATGGGGTTACGGTTGAAAATCAAGCAAGCATGTGTGCAATTACAAAAAAGTATTTTGATCTTTTATTTAAGCACAGCCAAGGCGCTTATGATCCTATTATTTCCCTGGTTGAACCTCGAGTCTCTAGTGATGATAACCAGCAACTGTTGAGGTGGTTTAGGGTGGTGGAGTTCAAAAAGCTCTATTCCAAATGCATTCAGACAAGGCTCGAGGACCTGATGGACTAAATCTAGCTTTCTACAAGAAATTTTGGGACCTTTATGGTGTTGAAATTTTCAATGCTGGCACATCTTGGCTTGAAAAAGGTGAATTCCCTCCTCAGTTAAATGACACAAATATTGTGCTTATTCCAAAAAATGAAAGCCCTACTTCTATGAAAGATCTTAGACCTATATCTTTATGTAATGTTGTGTATAAGATTATTTCAAAGGTGCTTGCTAATAGACTGAAACCCTTTTTGCCTGGCTACATTTCTTGTGAACAATCAACATTTGTGGAGAATAGATCTATTTTAGATAATGTTATGGTGGCTATTGAAATTATACATCACATGAAATGTAAAACAGGTGGTGAACGGGGAGAGGTGGCAATGAAAATTGATATAAGCAAAGCCCATGCTAGAGTTGAAGCATTATGTTGAAGATGGGTTTTCATCAAAAATGGGTAAATTGGATGTCTTTATGCTTGGAGACAATCCAATATTCAGTGTTGGTTAATGATGAAGGAGTGGGTTTGATTGCTCCCAGTAGAGGGCTTAGGCAAGGTGACCCGTTATCACCTTACCTTTTTATCTTATGTGTGAAGGGCCTTACTACTCTTATAAAAAAACCAGAAGCTAGAGGGGATATTCATGGCATTAAAGTGTGTAGAGGAGCTCCTATTATCTCACACTTGTTATTTGCGGATGACTGTTTTTTATTTTTTTAGAGCAGATGAGAAGGAGAGCAGGAAGATGAAGGAAATTTTATCTATCTATGAGCAGGCTTCAGGCTAGGCAATCAACATGCAGAAATCAGAGGTTTTTTTTTCAGTAAAAATACACTTCCAGAAGTGTGCAATCTAGTTTCTTCAATTCTCCAAGTGACAGAAGCTCTTAGAACTGGAAAATATCTTGGTTTGCCTTCGCTGATAGGTAGAAGGAAAAAAGCTCTCTTCGGATACTTGAAAGATAGAATTTGGGGAAAAAAAATTCAGCATTGGTTAGGAAAGCATTTATCAAAAGCAGGTAGAGAGGTGTTGGTCAAATCTGTTGCTCAAGCTATCACATCTTATTGCATGAGCATTTTTATGATTCCAACTTCTCTTGGGGAGGAAATGCAAAGGATGATTAATTCTTTCTAGTGGGGATCAAATAGAGGTGTCGGTAGAGGAATTAGTTGGCTTAGTTGGGACAAGCTATGTATGAGGAAGGAGTATGGGGGAATGGGTTTCCGTCATTTCTATGGCTTTAATTTAGCCATGCTAGGGACGCAAGGTTGGAAGCTGGCAACCAACCAAGATGCTATTGTAACAAGAGCCTCCAAAGCTATATACTTTCCTGAAGAGGATTTTGTGGGGGTCTGGTTGGGTCATAACCCAAGTTTTGTTTGGCGTAGCATCCACACTTTCCAGGTAGTTGTTAAAGAAGGTATGAGATGGCGTATTGGAGATGGTAAAAATATCAAAATCTGGAAGGACCTATGGCTGAGAGGTGAAGAGAATTCTTATTTGGTTACTCAAAACCCAATGGGCATGCAGGATTTGAGAGTGGCAGAGTTGATAAATGAAAATACAAAACAGTGGCGTGTTGATATAGTATCAAACCTGTTTCAACAGCAAGATAGAGATGCTATCCTTAACATGTCTTTGTTGCATTTGGAGGAGGAAGATAAGTTGATTTGGAAGCTTGCAAAGGATGGGAAGTTTTCTGTGAAATCTGCTTATTATCATATCATGGAAAAACTCATTGATAATAACCATCTCAAAACTCCAGGAGATTGATCCAGAATTTGGCAACTAAAAGTCCCGCAAAAAATGAAGTTATTATTGTGGAGGGTTGCAAGAGGTTGCCTACCATCACGCTCTAGGCTTCAAACCAAAGGAGTGCAGTGTCCATGTTGGTGTCCTCACTATGCAGAAAATGTGGAAAATGCATGGCACTTATTTTTTGGGTGTAATCATGCGGTCTCATGCTGGATGGAACGAAGATCGTGGAACCGTATAGCAAGCAAAGTCATGGAAGCTGAAGGAGTGGTTGAGCTGATTTTTACCTTGCTTTCTGATCTTCCAATGCATCTTATGAAGGAAGGCGCTCATGTTCTGGGTGATATGGAAGAGAAGAAGTGAAAAAGTGTGGGAAGAAGTTGAGAAGCCCATGCAGGTCTCTATAAACCTTGCTCGTGATATGTTGCATGAATGGGAGTTAGCTAGAAGCAAAGCTCAGGACAATAACTTGGACCAACCTTCTGGTAGTATTGTAGCGTGGACAACACCAGGGAGGGGCTATCTAAAATGTAACTTGGATGCAGCAATGTTTAGTGATCAAGGCTGTTTTGGAATTGGTATATGTGTGAGGAATGATGCTGGGCAATTTGTGAAGGCTAAAACAATTGTTATAAATGGTTCTCCACCTGTGCATGAGGCGGAAGCTAAAGGCCTTTTGGAAGCTCTTGACTGGATGGGAGAGATGACAATGTTCAAGTAGATATGGATTGTAAGATGGTCATTGATGGGTTGCAGGGAGAAAAAGAGTACCACACAGAATTTGGAAGCATTCTAGCCGCATGCAAGACTAGACTCAATAGGTTACAAAACTTTAGGGTGGGTTTTATTTGGAGACAAGCAAATCGTGCCGCTCATTGCTTAGCTAGAGGGCAAGATCTTATGCTAGTCACCATGTTTTTGATTTTATTCCAACCTGTATGGCTGACATTATTTGCAATGAAATAAAGTAAGTTTGTTTGTATCAAAAAAAAATGATTGAACCTCGTGATGACACCTATTAAAAATTTAATCATATTCGTGTAAGATTTTTTACCTTGTGTTTATAAAGATTCCCAAATCCAACCATTAATTATTATTTTCTTGAAATATTTTAATCAATTTCTAGAAGTTGTTGTTTTACAAAATTGCCGAAAGTTTTGGGGGAAAAAAATATAGTAGATTCACCTCTACTTTTATATATAATAAAGATATATAGGATCAAAGTTGATTCAACAACTGTCTCCAAAAAAAAAAGTTGATTCAACAACGGTTAGCACAAGGGACTTTTTTTTTTTTTTTTTTTTGATGAACGGGACTTACTCTGTCTTTTAATGTATGTTAATGTAGAAGAATAATGTGAGTTTGAATTTCAATTTATATACTTCGTTTGGTAATTAGTTAAATTTTCTTATTTTGTATTGATTATTGATTATTTTTATATCAGCTCGTTTGCTTAATATATAGCCATTTTTTCATGTTTAATCTTTTAGCTTAATTGCTTAAACGAGTTTAGTTATAAAAACAAGGCCCATTGATCCAATAAAAAAAGACCAACATTATCTAACTATATGGGTCCCCAATTTGTGATAAGCCAGCCCAAATGAATTGAAACAGTACGTTTTGATAGCTGTGAATACAAATATGCATATAATATTATCTAAACTTAAAAACTTCAAAAACTAATTGAATTTAATTTTTTTGTTCATCATAATATTATACTATTATTATTCAATAGATGAAAGGCTAATGTTTTGGTATAGTCGAGGTCAAAGTGGGGATCTTTTTCGATTTTTCATACACATGTCTTGTGATCGAATTCGGAACTACCACTTAAAGGATCAAAAAAAAGTTTTTTTTTACTAAATTAGACTTTTGGTCTCCATATTGTTATTAAATGTTCAATTTGGTCCCCAAAATTTTAAACGGTTCATTTTGATCTCTTAATTCCTTGAACTTGTTCAAATAGGTCCTTCCGTCAAGTTGACTAACAGTGACGTCTAACCTAATGCCACGTCGCATTAAATTTATATTTAATGTTCATTTTTGTCCCCAAATTGTTTTAAAATGTTCATTTTGGTCCCCAAATTGTTTTAAAATGTTCATTTTGGTCCTCAAGTATTTAAAATGTTCATTGTCATCCCTTAGTCAACTTGGCGTCGCCGTTAGTCAACTTGACGAAATGACCTATTTGAACAAGTTTAAGAAATTAGGGGACCAAAATGAACCGTTTAAAAACTTAGGGACCAAATTGAACATTTAATAACAATTTGGGGACCAAAAATGTAATTTAGCCAATATTTTTTTGTATATATGATTTTTTTTTTAAAAAAATACTTAATCCAATCCATTTATTGTATAGAATAAATTTCAAATTACATAAGTTCATTATTTATAAATATATCCATTTAATTTTTTAATATTTATGTTACTAAATTAATCCTTAAATATTAAATTTGACCTTATAAAAAATTTAAAAAATATATAATTTTTATTGAACAAAATAATGTAATTATACTAATAAATAAAGAACTAATACAATATAACGTATCACGTATATATAAATAAAGAACTACTACAATATCATCTGGCCCAAGAACTTTTTTAAGTACCCACTTTGTAGCCGCAGACTACTTCTAGGATAACCTTCATGCTCCTCCTAATTTTACTAGCTACTTGGAGATGGAGTCCTTTTGGGGTTGGGAGAGGGCAACTAACAGGGATAAAGTCAGACTTGGATAATAGGAGGTGATATATATATATATATATATTTAAAGTTCATCCAATAATTATTTGTTTCAAATCATTAATTATATCAGCAATCAATCAAAATACTAAACCTCTTTTTTACATGTCACGAAAATCATATATCAATAAAATTACACTAAATTTTTCAATAGTTTTCTTTTCAATTTAACAAATAGTCAATCAAAATTCATATTCCATCTTCCTGCAAAGTATAATCTTAACTATATTCATAATTAAAAAAGATAGCTCTATAGTATTTGTAAAAAATAGGAAGAATGAGAAAAAGAATTATAACTTTATACACAAAAAGGAGACTTCTGCTTTTGTATTTTTTTTACCCACCGAAAGCATAAAATAAATAATTTAAGACCATTAATAATTTTAAAATTTTAAAAAAGTTAGGGGCTCATGCCCCTAAATATAGGGGTGTAAGTGGACCGGGTCAACCCCACCAAACCGAACCGAACCAACCCAGAAAAAACCGAACATGATTGGTTCGGGTAAAAAACCGAACCGAACCAATGAGAACCAATTATCATTGGTTCGGGTATTGGATTTTGTCTTCCAAATCCAATGACCCGATGACCCGACCCGATGGTATATAATTTAAAAAAAAATCCCCAAAAAATTATAATCTGACCTAAACTTAACCTATTTCTATGTATTTTGCCAATTCTAGACTATTTTGGATGGACTTAATTTGTGGTCAGTGGACTTGTTTTGTGGATTATGGATTTATTTTGTAGTCTATTTCTATTTATTTTGCCAATTCTAGACTATTTTGGATTGTAATAGACTTTATTTGTCGACTATTTTGTATTTTGTACTTGATTTGTTGCTAATTCCTATGGTTTTGTGGACTATTTGGTATTTTGGTAACTTTCTGGGGCATTTTCTGAAAAAAAAAATTCTTGGTGCATTTTAATCAGGTAAACCGATCACCAGAACCGAACCTTTGGACATTTTTTTCACCAAAAATCGAACCAAACCGACCCGTTACACCCCTACCTAAATATACACATAACTCTGTCCTTGACAATTGAGATACTGCCAATAGTGGAGGTGGTACTTGCTTAATAAGTTCAGCAGTGATATTTGAACAACCCAACTGGACAACTCTACGGGACAACTTTTTGTCCTGTAGTGCACTGTAGCGTTACTGTAGCGCTATAGTAGCACTATTTTTTTTATTTTATTTTTTTACAAATGTTGACCTTTTTTTAAAAAAATCTATTTCTAAAAAAACCCATTAATCAGATAATGAACTAAACTCACCAGATATTTGCATCTGATTAACCAGATATTTACACATACTTAACCAAAAAACCCATTAACCAGATAATGAACCGAATTCACCAGATATTTGTACCCGATTAACCAGATATTTGCACATACTTAACCAAAAATTTTATTTCTCAACAAAACCCATTAACTAGATAATGAACCGAATTCACCAGATATTTGTACCCGATTAACCAGATATTTGCACATACTTAACCAAAAAATTTATTTCTCAAAAAAACCCATTAAGCAGATAATGAGCCGAATTCACCAGATATTTGTACCCGATTAACCAGATATTTGCATATACTTAATCACAAAATTTATTTCTCAAAAAATCCCATTAACCAGATAATGAACTGAATTCACCAGATATTTGTACATGATTAACCAGATATTTGCACATACTTAACCAAAAAACCCATTAACCAGATAATGAACTGAATTCACCAGATATTTATACCTGATTAACCAGATATTTGCACATACTTAACCAAAAAAACCCATTAACCAGATAATGAACTGAATTCACCAGATATTTATACATGATTAACCAGATATTTGCACATACTTAACCAAAAAAACCCATTAACCAAATAATGAACTAAATTCACCAGATATTTGTACCTGATTAACCAGATATTTAAAAAAAAAAAAAGAACAAAATATATATTTTTTTTAAAAAAGTCAAAATTTGAAGAAAAAAAAAACTCTACAGTAAGGCGCTACAGTAACACGTTACTGTTTGTCGTTCCCAGTTGTCTAAAAATCATTTTTGTAATAAGTTATAGGTCATGATTTTTAACTATTGATTATTTTTCCTAAATGATTAACCACTTAGATCAAATGTGCAAACATGCATCTTCCATGAGAAGGAGTATCATGCTGATGCGAACACAAATCAGCTTGGTCCTTTCTCAACAACTATTGGGCCAGAAGTGCCACCCAAGCCTGGCCCAGAAAGAGCTAAAAGGAACCGCAAGAACCCAATATGGATGAAAGACTACATCTGAAGGCATGCTGAGTCACTAGCAAATAGATTTCATGAATCTTCTATAATTCCCTTTCTGTTATTTAGCATTTCTGCACTTGTAGGAAATTCCATTCGGTTATGCATTTTCATTTGGACAGTTGGCGGTATTGCCCGTAAGTAGCGGTAAGACCATCTTTGTTCTTATATGAGTTCTTATTTATAAGAATTGGTTCTTAAAAATTTATTCATTGAAAATGAATGACCTGTATGTTCCTAAATACCACCATATAGAATGACTCTTAGCCAAAAATATTTGTTTGCCAAAAAACTTTTATTGAAAAAAAAGAAATAGAAGTATAAATAATAAGTGGGGTCAATTGTGGGACTCACTTAAGAACAAAATGAGTTCTTTCATTAGAGTGAAAAAGAGATTAAATTCTTATATCTCATGTGACATCTATGAATCTACAAAATGATAGATAAGAACAAAAATATGGTCCTGTCATTGGATGCTCTAACAAACTTTTGTATAAGTCATGCCATGAGCAATTGAATGAAAGCAGAAGAATATTATTCAGAATTTCAATCTCTTCTCACCTGGAGCTTCTCCTGCTCGAAAGGAGCCTTCTTCTATCCTTATTCTCATCACATGCCGACCTCGCCAAACTGTGAATTGTGAACATACAAAAAAGACAGGATCAGGTGAGTACATTAAGCAAAAGAAACCATAAAGCAACGCTGAATGAAAAATATTTAGATGCTCAAAAAGCACTATTCTATATAACCATTCAGATCGAATTAAATAATATTTTATCTTTAATCTAATAACATATATAGTTATATACCGTTGCATGTTATATTTTTGTTAGAATAATGCAAGCTTACAAGAATTTGCCCATGGCAAGGGTCATGGGATTCAGAACGGAAGATTTCTGACTCTCGCTCGGGAGAGCTGAGTCAAAGACTTGGGAACTTTTGCTGTCAGTGTGTCATACTCATACTCCTTCCTACCTCTACCTGTCACTGACCTCATAAAAGCTTCATAATTGAATTGAATATTGAAACAAAAACATGGAGCCTAGGACCCAAAACCTAAATATCTCTATTCTGCACATTAAACCACTGGCAGTTGATGTGCGTGTATCATACCGCCCTCTTCGATCTTGTTTACTCCCACGTGCTTCTTCCCAGTCCCTCCGTCTTATTTTCAGCAATGCGTACGTGTTATATTATTTTGATTAAAGTAATATTTTGGTATGTATAATTAACACGTATGAACCAAAATATTTTTTTAATATATTATTTTTTATGAGAATCCTGCTCACAATCGCATACAAAAACAACTAGTATTATTTTTATATTTAGCTTTTTCATACTTAACAAGTATTTTTTTTTCAGGCTTCAGATATTGGAAAAAATTGTGAAGCAACAACTTTAGATTACAAATTACAAGTCAATCATACATTCAAAGAGTAAATATGCAAGAAGATTAGTATGACTACTTGATAACTTCTCTCAAGAATATATAATGACCACTGTATTCGTACTTGTGCGGAAAATAAGCTTCTTGTAAAACAGACAAAGCTTTTACTTTTGTATTTCTTCTGGTTTGGATCTTAGCCACATATCATGTTTGACTTCGGATAGATGAAGTGTAGATTTTGACATCTGCCTTTAGACACATTTCTTCATTAGACGCTTGATACACTTGTAGCTTTCTTCATTCTTAATAGTGTTGAGTTGACACTTGCTACTTCTTATTAGCGTTTCTTTGCTTTGTCTGAACAATAGCAATTTAGCTTTCTTGGGATATCTTTGAATCAAATCTTTGTTTTCAACATGTTGATCTTTAGATCTTGAATACTTTAAAATAATCTTCATCAAACGACAAACAATTTATCAGAAGCTTAATAGACACTTGATTTGGTATTCACTAGATGCTTTGAAGCTTCATTTATCAGACACTTGATTTGAGACCCAGTAGACACTTCTTTTACAAATTCTAGGCCTTGCTTTGTTGAATGGATAGATCTTGAACATATTTGATTTCTTATAAGACAGTCTTCTTTTAATGTTAAACAATTTGCACACTTAAGTAGATCATCAACAGTGTTCATGTGGTTCAATTAAGTCATTCTTCAAATGTTTGGAATCGTCAATATATACCATAGGGTCAGACGCGTAGTAGATGCTTCGAGACTCAACAAAATGCGCTTCGCTACATTTCTAGCAAGACCCATAAACCATTTTTAGTTCCTTAATAAGATTATTTAAATTATAAAATGTGAATCAACCCAACATTGCTGATGTGGTGGTTCGGTATCTCGTCCCTTAACCAAGTGGTCATGTGTTCGATCCTTGGGAACAGAATGACAACGCGAGGTAGCACTTTACCCTTAATTGGCCGACCGGGTACGATGTGGTTGCTCGTTTGCCACCATTTTTGTAACAAAAAAATATATATAATGTGTTATCAAGATATGCACTATCCCAATTGAAGTCTAAAATTTCTAATTTAATTCTTTAAAGATAGCATTTATAGATTATAATTTTATTTATCAAATAAAAAAAAACATATTTATAACCAAAAAAATATCACGTAACCTTTATGTGGAAAAACAAACTTAAGGGACATAATATCATTTTAAATTGTATAATATGATAGAGAATTATTTTTTAAAAAAACTTGATTAACTTGCAAGGAAAACGAGGAAAAATAAATCAAATAGGTTTTGAAGAGAGAAGAAAAAATAATGTGATAAATAAATATATTTTCTAAAAAGTGTTAACTTATAAAGGGAAAAGGAAGAAACAAATCAAATAGATTCTAAAGAGAGAGAAAAATTCATATCATTATAAAGATCATTGTGTTTAGTATTAGTATTCAAATAAATTACATTGTTGACTTGGGAGCTATCCTCCTACTTAGTTTCTTTATATAATCCCTTTGTTATCAATAAAAAAAATTTGAAAAATGATTAATCAGCTTTAAATGTAGTTGTTGCTTTGAAAATATATATTTATTATTAATATTCAGAGTAGACGATACTTTTGTAAAAAAAAAAAAGAGTAGACGATACTAGTGAAAGAAAGAGACATCATCCTTTTGATTAATCACATTTTTTATGGTTGTTATACACATAATCTTTTTTTTATTATCATTAAATTTTCTTTTCAAATAAACATCCTCTTAAAATAACAATATTCTTCCTTTATTTTTTTCTCCACATGCAAACATTTTTTTATCTACCTTTTAATATTACATAAATATTGTGATATTTTACTTGCGTCGCACATGTAATAGGCTAGAGTGCATGATTACAAGACAATACGTATTTACTATTTAAAAGTCATTGTTTGTATAATGATATTAATAATAGTTATTAAGTTAATATCTGTTACACTTTGCGATCGGCAGTTCAGTCAAAATAATTTTCTAACATTTTTTGGTATAAATTTTCTCACAAAAATGTTAAACCAAAAATGTAAAAATCAACAATTACATATTTTTGATGAAATCTTGAAAAATTAGCATACCTCTCTTACACAGCACAAGTCCATACACTAGTGTGTGTCTGTGTGTGATAACAAATTAACGCAACAATTTTCTCATACAAAAAGAATTATTTTATACACAATGAGGAATTGAACCATAGACATTGCAAATAATGGTAACCATTCATACCAAGTGGACTAGTTTATGTTTGTTCATGTACCAAATGTTAAGTCACAAAGCGTTTGACTCTGTCATGCGTCTGACTCATACTACAGTTAGCCCGTGTGAGTTTTGATGAACCCAAAAATTAAGCAAATGATTTTATATGAACTGCGTGAATATTGCTAACCATCTACTTAAGTTGTATAGAAAAAGAACATTATCTTAGCAGGTCAATTCAACTAAAGACTAAAGGATCAAAGTGTTAGCACATGCGTCTGACATCAAGGCATAACAAAGAACAATGCGTCTGAAGATTGACTCAAGCTTTAACTAAGGCCAACATCATATCTCAGACTCCTTGTCTCCAAAGTTCTAAGTGGTCAGAAGTAAGAAGACTCGGTTCTATACAGTTCAAAGCAAGAAGACCAAATATCACTCCTTATCTAGCACCTGCAAGAATGAAAGATGAAGACAGCTTATCATCAAATCAATCTGATGTTCGTAAGAAGACTGTGTCAAAGATTTATCCACTCAAAGATCTCTCTTGCACCTGTCAACACTCAAATGATGAAGAAGTATCAAGAAACTATACACTGATCAAGTGCTCCTCTAAGCATCAAAAGAATTCAAACACAAATCTTTTGAAGAAAGTTGAAAAAAGATAGATCAAGATGACAGACTAATTTTTCTTCAAAGAATTATATCAAGAAGCTTCTGAGTACATCAAGATGTGTATGGACATCTGTCAGAATCAACAACCTCACTCTTGTCAGAAATACTCGACGAACTTGAAGGATGTTCAAGTTTTTCAAGTCTAAGCCTTAAAGACGTGAAGCATTACTTTATGGAGCTTCAATTTATCTCATTTGGATGAAGCAACGCTCAAAAGAAGGAAATACTATATGAAGAAAATACTTGAAAATATTAATGAAAAGTGATTGTTTAAAGAAAGGAATAATTAACTCAAAATGAGTACATTAATTTATTTCTTGTCTTTTATCGAGATCAGAAGAAAGAAGAAAAGACAAATGTCTATGATGCAGAAATGTCACTTTTGCAATAGAAAGAAAAACTACTTTATCTGAGCTTTTCTAAGTGTTACACAAATAAGGAAAGAAATGCTACCCAAGGCAAAGAAAGCACATCTTCTATGCTCTGTGATCAACCAAAGGATTTCCAACGTTCTTCTGCATTTATTGTTAAGTCAGAACGGCTATTATCCAAAGGATAAAAAACGAAGACCTCTAATTACATCTCAACGGATCTCTTGTGCTCTAGTATAATTTGATGATGTTGAAGACCAGAAAGTGCAGTTGTTGATAAAAAGTAAAAAGATGCAAAGCAACCGAAAGAGCTACAACACTCAACACACTGTGAAATCAATCCTATTCAAAAGAACAGTATTCACATCAAGATTACAAATAGCTAAAAGCTATCATCACTCTCATCATCTTCTCTCTTGCTGCAAATCATTTAGAGAAGAACTCATCTGCAACTCACCAGATCTTAAGTCTACATTCACCCACTGAAGTGTAAATTGGTTGAATTGCTATTGTAAATCTGAAGTTGTGCTTCAAACAACTACCAAAACTCTCTGAGCCTGAAGAGGCTTGTTTCAAGAATACTTGTTCAGCCTGAAGAGGCTAGGTGTACAAATAATACTTGTGTTGAGCCTGGAGAGGCTAGGTGTGCAAATAATACTCGTCTGTAACCTTGATCAGTTATAGTGCTAAAACTTGGTGAAGCCAAGGACTAGATGTAGCCCAAAGTTTGTGGGTGAACCAAGATAAATCTTTGTGTACTTTCTTTCCCTAGCTCTTTACTTTATTATTGAGTTTATTTATTTATCCTGTTAACTAACTGGGCAGTGTTAATAGCTGATATTCAGTTTGCTTAAAAAGGCGTCTATATCTAAGCGTCTTATCTGCACTGAATTTTGTTTTATACTTGAAAAAGTCTGATTTGGGAAAATACTATTCAACCCCATTCTAGTGTTGTTTTGTGCCATTTCACCAAAAGCATAAAAAAGATAATAATATAAAAAGATACAAATGAGATTTTTTTTAAAAGGAATTTTTTTTTTTTGAAAGGCCAAAAGTAAGGAGTTTACTTGCTTGGCCCTTGAGCCGACCCTCTATATATGGTTTAGGTAGTGGAGTTAAGGATTGGAGTGAGATTGAGGGTTTAAACCTTGACTCACTAACAAAATATTAATATTAACACTGATATTTGCCAATAGAAAAAACTATAATAACAATGCAACTTTTTTTTTTGACCTGACAATGCAACATTTTATTAATTATATAATAAGTATATAAAGAAATGTCTGTTAAAATATATATATATATAAAATGAGTTTAATTGCTATGCATTGTCAATGTAAAGTTTTTTTACACTGTCAATCAATTAGAAATCATGGTATGAGTGAATTATAAGATAGTTAGGATAGAGTCAAATATTTTTATTGATGTATCAATTTCTGATTGGTTGACTGTGTAAAAAATCTTTACACTATCAGTGTATACCAATTAAATCTTAAATAAATTATAATTAAAATAATAAAAATAAAATATTAAATACAAAATAGGAATGAAAAGATATGTTAAGAGTCAAAAAAAAAATTTTTGAGTTTTAGTTCTTTTTTTTCGATCACAACATTTTTCATTCAAATAATATCCTAATTACCAATTTTTTTTATCTGTAGGGAGCTAATCGAGCCTTTTTTTTATACGTTCTCTCTATATTTTTCACACCTCATTGGATGAGTAATATAAATTGTTTTTTTCACTTGCTTTTTGTAAGCAACAGGTCAAAAATCAAACTTTTCGTCATATTAAACCCAACAAAAATTCTTACCCCTCCTGGTTGGACAAAGCTAAATATGGATGGATGCTCAGAAGAAAATCCTGGAGATGCAGGATGTGGCGGAATCCTAAGGGATGAAGCTGGAAATTGGATCAAAGGATTTGCGCTCCACATTGGCTTCTGCAATTCTCTAACAGTAGAACTATGGGGCATTTATTCAGTTCTTCTCATGGCTTGGGGGAATCGACATTCAGAAAAATCATAGTGGAGAGCGACTCTATGACTGCTATTGGAGCTATTCAGAAAGTGAACAATGGTGGAAACAACGTACAATTGGTGAAGAAGGTCATAAGACTCACCCAGCTTCCCTGGGAAATCGTCTTGGAACACACTTGGTTCTGAGCTGTATGCAGTTAAGCACTCCCTCCGATCCATAATGTAAGTAAAAATTTCTAAATTTTTTGGTCCAAAATATAAGCAAATTTTAATTACTTTCTTCTCATTTAATGAAGTTATTCTCAAAATACCCTTCATTTAATACAAATTTTGTTTTCCAATGACTCATTTTATTCTCAATAACACAAGCTTAATAAATAAAAGGAAGGGTAATTTAGATAACAAATTTAATTTTTTATTTCCAATGACCCTTTTAAATGAGATCAACTAACTATCTTAATACGTATGTTCCATTTAATTTTTACTTACAATAGAGACAGGAGGAGTAGCATATAACTCGCCGGCTTGCCGCTAACGGAGGTGGCGGGAATCAAATCAGATCCCCAACATCCCATACAAACATCACTGTACTCCACGCTCCAAATACTCGCGTCGCGTTCCTTCTCTTCCTCTTTGTCGTTGCTCGTCACTCTCTCTCTCTCTCTCTCTCTCGTTTCTCTCTCCTCCCTCCAACTAAGCACTCAGTCTAAAGTCTAAACCAAACTAAAACCCTTTTTAGTAGCAATACAAAAAGAAAAGAAAAAGAAAGAAAACTCTCTCTCTCTCCTCCTTCTCAATTTTTCAGCTTCAATCCAATCCAAGAAAACAAAAAAGCACCATGAAAGAATCATCATCATCACCAGACGCAGCAGACCCCATCACTGTTTCCCTCCACCTCCTCTCTTCCCTCCTTGATCACGAAATCCCCACCGTCCAAAACTTCAAAGGCAAGTGGTCCCTCGCCCGAGTCAAACTCACTCACCTCCAAACTCACCTCACCGATTTCTCCGCCGAGTTCCCAAACAACGCTCACCCTCTCTCCCTCGACCTCCTTCACTCCATCTCCCACACCCTCAACGACGCCGTTTCCCTCGTCCAACACTGCCAATCCCCGAACCCCATAAACGGCAAGCTTAAGACCCAAAACGACCTCGACTCCCTCCTCGCCAAGCTCCACCGCCACGTCACCGACTGCGACATCCTCCTCCGCAGCGGCGTCCTCCACGACCACCAAAACGGCGCCGTCTCCACCTCGAAAAGGGAGACAGTAAGATCCGAATCCCGAAACCTCATAACCCGGTTGCAAATCGGGTCGCCCGAGTCGAGAAACTCCGCTATGGACTCGTTACTCGCCTTGCTGAACGAGGACGACAAGAACGTGACGATAGCGGTGGCGCAGGGCGTGGTTCCCGTGCTCGTGCGCCTACTGGATTCCCCCTCCTCTCCAGAAACGAAGGAGAAAACCGTAGCCGCAATTTCTAGGGTTTCCACTGTGGATAGCAGCAAGCACGTTCTTATCGCGGAGGGTTTGTTGCTTCTGAACCACCTGCTTCGCGTTCTCGATTCCGGTAGCGGATTCGGAATAGAGAAAGCTTGCATCGCGCTTCAGGCGCTGAGCTTCTCGAAGGAGAACGCGAGAGCGATTGGATCGCGAGGCGGAATCTCATCGCTGTTGGAGATTTGCCAGGCTGGCACTCCCGGTTCGCAGGCCTCCGCCGCCGGAGTTCTCAGGAACCTCGCCTCGTTCGCCGAGATTCAAGAGAATCTCGTCGAGGAGAACGCGCTTGTTGTTCTGTTAGGTCTCGCTTCTTCCGGAACTCCTCTGGCGCGAGAAAATGCAATGAGTTGTTTGTGTAATTTGATTTCGGAAACGGAAAGCTTGAGGGTTTTGGTTGTTAAGGAAGGTGGAATTGAATGTTTGAAGAATTTTTGGGACTCTGCTGCTATCACAAACAAGAGTCTCGAAGTAGCGGTTGAGATGTTGAGAAACTTGGCTTCGAGTGGACCTATAGCTGAGGTTCTTGTTTCTGATGGGTTCACGGCGAGGCTCACCGGTGTACTCAATTGCGGCGTGCTGGCTGTGAGAATTGCGGCGGCTAGGGCTGTTTATGCTTTGGGGTTGAACGGTGGCGGGAAAGCGAGGAAGGAGATGGGGGAGTGTGGCTGCATTGTGCCTTTGATTAAGATGTTGGATGGGAAAGCTGTGGAAGAGAAAGAAGTGGCGGCGATGGCATTGTCTGTGCTCGTCTTGCACGCTGGAAACAGGAGGGTTTTAAGGAAGGACGAGAAGGGTGTAGTGAGTGTGGTTCATTTGTTGAATCCTTCGTTGCAGGGATTGGATAAGAAGTACCCTGTTTCGCTGCTCGCTTCGCTCGTGCATTCGAAGAGTTGTAGGAAGCAAATGGTGGCGGCTGGGGCTTGTGTATATATGAAGAAGCTTGTTGAGATGGATGTTGAGGGGTCTAAGAAATTATTGGAGAGTCTTGGTCGTGGTAAGATATGGGGAGTTTTTGCAAGACCCTAGAGATCATGAAGATATTCAATTCCATTCCCAAAATCATGGTACAGGAACAGGCGTTGATTCATTGATCTGTATGTATGGTAGGTGTGATCAGGTTTTCTTTTTTCTTTTTTCTACTTGTAATTGTTAATAATTTTAATTTTAATGTTTATTTCACTTGTAGAGGTAAGTTTTGTCAAATGATTTATCTGAGAACTTATTATGTTTATGCTCAGTAGACCATAACTCACTGATAAAGTAATTGCCATCTAATAATCTGTTCATATTTATTTTTGTACAGTTCCATATTTTTATTTTTTTATATTGCAATGTGGTTATCAAGGTTTTAAAATGAGGTCTGCAGCCTTAATTGGGGTCGCAACATTGAGGCCGTGTTGGCTGCATTTTTTTCGTAATTGCGGTAAATGCAACATAATTTTTAACCTTGGTGGTTATAGAGTACAACCTGTCACATACCTCAGTTAGGAACTATGATACACTGATTCAGGAGAAGGCTGGTTTGTTGCTAAAATGCTTTGCGTATATTGTTTTTACTACTTTGCTGTTATGCGATTGAGTAATGGATAGCTTCAGATTGGAAGCGATATTCATTTTGAAGGTAGCTTCGTGGGAGAAGATAATATCTTGTTTCTTGTATTGGATATGACTGATTCTGTGGGGGATTAATAGCTAGTAGGCAGCACATATGACTTCTGTTTGCATGTTAATGCTTTTTGAAGCATTGCCAATGTGAATCAAGAGGGGAGACTCATTCTCCAACACCCTTATTTCAGATGGAGTAAGATGAGTTGAAGAAACTTGCTTTACTTGCCTTTCACAAATCATAAATTCATTCACATGGGTGGGTTACATGAAATCCCAGATCACCATTGATAGTGTGCCAATTGTACTTCTCAAGTGTTTGCCTGAACCATGTTTGGCAAATCCTTATAAATTATGCATTGATTATATTAGACATTGCTTTTGTGGTGATTTCTTTATCATGGTTTACTTTTCATTTAGGTCTACATCATACCATTCTTAATTTGATTTAATGAGTAAATGTTTCTTTGGCTTTGCCTTATTAGTGGTTTGATTAGAATATTACAAGGGGGCTTGAAAGCGTTGGAATTTTCTCAATTTGGTGGATATTGACGTAAATTGTCTGTAAGGGCCATGTGCATTTGTTCTCTACCATGTGCATCTAGTCTATGGGTTGCTCAAATTGCAGTCTTGTTGTCTGTTGCCTTAACATATAAGGACCTACCTTAATCCCTTCCCTTGGCTCTACAGTCTACACTCTTTGGACTGAAATCATAATTATGCACTATAACATCTGCCGTCCCATTATATGTGCCAATGCCTTTGCCAACAAATTCTGATTGTTTACTTGATTTATATTTCTAATAACTTAATAATTTAGTATATTTATTTTGTAATTTCTTGATCAATTAGAATCTGTTGGCACAAGCAGTGACACAAATAGTGAGATAACAAATCCTATCCTCGTTAGAGCTGTCAAAATAGGTCTAGGACTGTAAGCCAACTTGGCATAATCCGATTCATTGGTGGGTTGGGTAAAATAAATAGGCATACTTTTACCTCAGGCAAAATAATCTGATGCACTTAACTCGCAAGTTAAACAGGTTCAAGTTGGGTTAGGTCATGTTGAGCAACACTTTACCCTTTTTTCATTTGTTTTTGTATTATTTTGTTGTTATCAAGCTATGTTGAAATTTGAAGGGTGAATGTTGTATTTAGATTTGGATTTGGATATTTGATAAATGGTGTAATGTTGTAATTGTTTTGTTTTCAAATTTTCATTTTGCTTTTGTTGTTACATGTTAATTTGTATTGCACTCGCTGAATGATCCATTTGAATTTGATGTTAGTAATTATTTTTGTGATTTTTTCCTGTATTTTTTCATTTCTCTTTCAATTTTTATTTTCTTTACTTTTATGTACACTTTTATTTTATAAATCTTTACTCACAAACTTCGGTTGGGTTGAGCTACGTTGGATATTTCTTGTCTCACAAAAAAGTTAATCAGGTTGGTTGACTCACTTTTTTGTCAACTCGTGGTGCACAAGGTTCTTTCTCACCGATGTAAAGTTCCTAGAATCCCAGTTTTCAGGCGTGCCAACTGTATTGCATAAATGAAATGAGAAAATAATATACAATTGAAGTTGCGTTGCCTGTGCTCCTGACTGATTTCGTAGTCCATATAACAAGAATAAGTGCTGTTCACAATGCATTCAACTTAAATTAAGAACAGATTAAAAACGAAGAAAAATCATGGGTGAGGAAAGTGCGAAATTTCTGCAATATCCTTACATTAACCAGAAATGTTGGAAAAACCAAAATATAGCCTCCCAATTGTAAAATAATTCAGACCTTGAAAAATGAATTCTCTATGCATATAAGCGAGGGAGATCACATGAAGGTATTCAACTTTACAGGCTGCAAAAACAAGTAATATCAGTCCGTTCGAAGAGACATGTCTGCAAGCTCGGTTTGGCAAGTTCACAGGATCACAGATTATACTACATATGACCCAAAACAGGAAAATAATAGATGTTGTCTATTATAAATCGTGGTAGGTACAAATACTTTGGCACATTTTATTATTGCTTTATATTTAAATTTATATTTTTATAAGCTATTGCTTTATATTTAACTAGTTTTTAGTTTTTACTATTTTGATTATATTTTGGTTCAAATTTTTTTACGTACTTATGCTTTAATTTTTTCACGTCATATAAATGTGATAATATGCATCATAATAAAAATTGTGTAAAAAGCATTTTTCACTAGTCTATTTTTTCGTTCTCGGTGCTCACGAAGTTAGTTGGCGTTGTTATTGACTTTGCGTGCATTGATTCCGATTGCGGCAAAAGCCTGTATAAATATAAGGCAAAATTACAAGTTTTAGTGCCTTAAATTATTTGTTTCGTTTAAATTGGTTCTTTAAATTATTTTTTTTATGGCAAATTAGATCTTTAAGTTAGGTTCGGGTGACAAATTGGTCCCTTAAGTTTTTTTTTGACAAACTAGACTTTTAAGTTATGTTCGGGTGACAAATTGGTCCCTTAAGACAATAAAAACAATAAATTAAGGGTCTAATTTATTGGTCCCTTTAATAAATTAAGAGACCAATTTGTCACTCGAATATAACTTAAGGGTCAAGTTTGTCAAAAAAAAAACTTAAGGGTCCAATTTGTTACCTGAACCTAACTTAAGGGTCTAGTTTGTCACAAAAAAAATTTAAGGGATCAATTTGAACAAAATAAATAACTTAAGGGACTAAAAGTGTAATTTTGCCTAAATATAAATATTATACATTGAAGATATTTATTAGGACTAAACACCGGTCGATTACGATTGGGTTTGGGCTCAAAAATCCCAATCCAAAGAAAATCGAAATATAAAGTATCTGATTCATTCTCAACCATTTGTGTCATTGGATTGGACGGATGACGGTTTAGGCAGGTCGGTGAGTGTGTGGGTGGGTTGTCACAATATTAGCGGGTGTGGGGGTGGGTCGGCGAGTAATCGATATATTTTTTGCTTGTTACTTTTAAATTTTTTTTTTCTTTGTAGTGGTAGAAGATTCAAATACAAAGTATGAATTTGGTTTATGAAAAATTGAAGAAAAAAAGAAGAGTTTAAAAATTAATTCAATCATAACATGGTGATCTTCATAAATTTGTTATTGTTCATAAAACCGATGTTGCAACGAGTTCAGTTTGATGAAAAATGGTAGAAAATTATTTTTCAAACGCATATACTATTTATAGAATATTATTGATAATACTTTTAATTATTGCCTCGACCAAAAGAAGTTTTTCAAAATTAATAAATTTGCTTAAATCGCAATTGAGATCAACTATGTTATAAGATATATCGGATGAATTAGTCATCATATCTATTAAGAGTGAAATGTTATAATTACATGATTATAAAAATTTAATAAATGATTTTGCAGCTCAGAAAAGTAGAAGAATAAAATGATAGTTGGTGAGATATTGAGCCTTGATTATGAATTTTGTCTAAGGTCCCAAAATTTATAGACACGGCTCATGCTTATATATTTAAGGTGTTGTTCTTCATTGAAAAGAACACACGTGTAACAGCTCATTAGCGAAAATATAACATGTGTAACAGATGCATTCTTATCATTGCAGAACAATACCTTATGTACTTAAACAATACTAAGTTTTGGTCATATTAAAATAGAATGAATCATAATATATAGAAAAATAAAATATTTTGATTCCAATAAAAAGAAAGTAAAATCAAAGAAAACAAAAAAATTATATTATTTAATTTTTATTTACTAAAATAGTATTCACATCTAGCTTTCTTCATAACAACAAAGTTAGTTTTCTAAAATATATTTTGTTATTATATGGTTTAAAATTTTTAGAACTTCTATTTATATATTTAAAATGTTTAAAACTTTCCGATGCTAGATTGTTTTTTTTTTTTTATCACAGTTTTGATAATTTCGGGGTGAACTTAAAAAAATTAATTTTTGTTATGATTAAAAATATTAATAATTTTAAAATTATTAAATGATTATTATTATAAAATGACACATAAAAGATATGTCTTGTTTTATTTAGTTTTTGAATACCCCATCAAACTTTAATCAGCAGAGGGGTATATATGTAATTGAAGACAATATCTTGTTAGCTCAATCTTATTATTATTACTAGATTTTGTACCGGTGCGTTGCATGAGCATAATATGTGATAAATTCACAGTATTGTATATTTTTATATGTTAAAAATAATAATTTAAAAGAACAATAAATAAGTATTCATGTAATATTTGAAATGAAAAAAATATATATGAATTTTTTTTGTTTGACACTTCCAAATTTGAAAATACTTATATGATTAAAAGTTTTGCGATGCACGAGGTAACATATTTGTGTGATTATTTGACAATGTTTTGTTTTTTTATTGTAATATTTAGGGGCTAAAGCCCAACAAAAACAAAACTCATAAGAAACAACACGGGGTATGGAGGCCCCAGACAAATCATCACCAATTAATGTAGTAAGCTCCCTAGACAGATTATAAAGCACATGAAGGCCTGTATATTGAGAGAGGCTCCAAGTTGCTAGCTAGTTTGCACACAGATTTCCTTCCCTAAGAGTGTGGAGAAATGCAATATCCCACTCTTTATGATACCAGTCATTTATATGACTCATCAAAATAACAAACTAAAATAGCAACGAATAAGTATTTGTGCATTATTTGAAATGAAAAATCATTACATGATTTTTTTAGAGATAAAAAATCACTTACACTTAAATTAGTTCATAGAACAAAAAAAAAAATGATATTTAATAACTTGATTGTCCAAACTAATTTTCAAACCTTCCTCTCCAACTACTTCCCTCTCCAAATTTTTTTACCAACAATTATAATATAATTGTATTTTTTTTATTGTAAGCAAACTTTGTACATTTTTTCCCTTCTAATGTACAATTTTACATTTCACAAAACATTATTGTTATCTTCTTCCATATATTCAAGTATATGTTACCTTATTTATTAAGTTAATATTTTTTTTTTCATGTGGTATACTTCTACCTTGTAATATCTATGTTAATATTTTTTTTTGGGTATATTAGGTTATTACGCTTTCATTTATATTTACTTTTATGACTTAAAAATTAATGTGTTTTATGTAAATTTCCATTCCTATATGATGTAAGTATTTATCTCTCAATCTTAATACGTTTTCATATAAATATTTTATATCTTATAAATATTTTTCACATAAATTAAAATTAAGCAAAATTCTAATGACAGTTTTGACTTTTGAGAAACAAATATTAGAATTTACCATGAAACTGAGAAAATATTCCGATTAATGGTTAGAAACTGGAATACAGCAATAGAAGTTAAAGAAATAAAGCACAATAAAAGTAGGTTTAAATAAGCTTTTAGTCCCTGAAAAGTTCACTAATTTTGGTTTTAGTCCTTATAAAAAAAATTCTTAGGATTTTGTCCCTGTATTTTCGAAAATTTTGTAAATAATCCCTATTGTTACCCTGAGTACTAAAAATCATATTAGATGAATAATTTTGTCAATTTTAACCCTATGTCCCTAATGTATGATTTTATTTCTACTTTCTAGCCAACTTTTGGAGCAAGTCGGACAAGAACGTGAAATTACCTTGGTACCCCCTGAATAATAGATATCATACAAAATGAATGAATTTAGCAATTTTAACCTTATGTCCCTAATATATAATTTTGTTTCTATTTTATGGCCAAATTTTACAGCAAGTCGGACAGTAAAATAAAATTATCTCGATACCCATGAGTACTAGATAACAGAAAAAAATAACGATAGAGACTATTTGCAAAATTTGTGAGATTACAGGGACGAAAACCTAAGAAAAAATTTCACAGGGACCAAAACCAAATTTGATGAACTTTGTAGGGACCAAAAACTTATTTAAACCATAAAAGTAAGATCAGGAAATGAAAAATGAACGTTGAAAAAGAAAATAATTTACTTAATAATATTGGTTATTCATTTATCTGTTTTGGTAAAGCACAGTCAAGTTTGATCAACTTGATTGTTTTTTCTCGAGTGTGAGTATATATTTTTTTTATAAGCAAAATTTTATTATAATAAATAAAAGAGGAGATGTGCCAGAGAAAACAAAACAAAAATCCGAATGTCTCACTCTTGTAACACACCAACTCCATAATAGCAAAACATTTTTTTGACATCACACAGCAACACCATACAGTGCCGCACTTTGTGGCACTATAGCAGACCATTTTTTTTATTTAGTTTTTTTAAAAAAATATGTTGTTCTTTTTTTTTTTAAATATTTAGTTTTTCTTTTAGAAATAAAATTTTTGGTTAAATATGTGCAAATATCTGTTAAGTATGTGCAAATATCTGATTAATCAGGTACAAATATGTGGTTAATTCAGTTCATTATCTGGTTAATGAGTTTTTTTGTTAAGTATGTGCAAATATCTGGTTAATCAGGTACAAATATGTGGTTAATTCAGTTCATTATCTGGTTAATAGGTTTTTTAGAGATAAATTTTTTTGTTAAGTATGTGCAAATATCTGGTTAATCAGGTACAAATATCTGGTTAATTCAGTTCAATATCTGGTTAATGGGTTTTTTGGTTAAGTATGTGTAATTATCTGGTTAATCAGGTACAAATATCTGGTTAATTCAGTTCATTATCTGGTTAATGAGTTTTTTTGAGAAATAAAATTTTTGGTTAAGTATGTGCAAATATCTGGTTAATCAGGTATAAATATCTAGTTAATTCAGTTCATTATCTGGTTAATGGGTTTTTTGGTTTTGTATGTGCAAATATATGGTTAATCAGATACAAATATCTGATTATTTCAGTTCATTATCTGGTTAATGGGTTTTTGTTAAAAATAAAATTTTTATTTTTTTAAAAAAAGTCAAAATTAAAAAAAAAAAAAACTACAATAGTGCTACAGTAGCGCACAGTAGTGCTACAGTAACGTAGGCGTCGCGTATTGATGTCAAAATGGCGTGTTCAATTATCACACCTGCACCAACAAAAGGCCAGTGAAGTGAAAAATTGTGAATATATACCAGCTGATACATTTGAAACTTCGTACCCGTGATATGCTCAAAAAAATTTATGATATTTCTTGAGTGTGAGTATATTAAGCTCTTGGTAATCCAATCTTGAGACAAACTGTACTTCGTACTCGTATGTTCCCTTACTTACTCTTTTATATGTCCCACATCGAAGAATCATAATAATCCTTTAGCCTTGCAACCCTCGATATTGAACTTTCACCACTTTGGACGCAGTAGTTATTATGAGAGTAAGAAGAAGAATGGCCGCAACAACAATAATAGCCATTTTTGGAGAAACATACATAGAGATATAGAGATTATGTGATGATTTTGAGGTAAGCTTGTTGGCCTTATATAGAACTAGGTGAGAATAGTGAAACTGAAAGTCTAATACAAATCATATGTTGCTCTAAGAATCGGAAAGGCCATGCAAGTGCAGAGACGACTGAAAAGTGAAACTGCTCACAAAGCAGTGGTTATTCCATAATGTCTATTTATTAAATCATTTTATTTTTACATATTCTTGTATCTTTATATATGTGTGTTAATATATAAAGAGCAATAACTCAACCCACTAACCCACCCCATCATGGAATAGCAAATAAAAAAATTAAAAATAAATTATCAATATGAAAGATGAAGCATTCAATCCTTTTTAATTTTTTGAATAAATAAAATGAAATTTAAATAAAAAAAATGGCATAAAATAAAAAAATGAAAATGAAAATTTATAGTTAAAAATTGAATTAAATTTAAAATCTGAAAATGACAATGAAAATAAAATTTAAATTGGAAATAAATTTAAAAATAAATGTTAAAATGAAATGAATTATGAAAATTTGTAATTAAAATTGAAATTATAATTGAAAATTAAATTTCAATTACATATTAAAAAAATAAATAAGACCACAAATAAGTGTTCACAACAATAAAGACTCTTTTGTCAAAAAAAAAAAAAAACTCATTAAGTACTTTAGGAGGCTATTTTTAAGAGAATTAAAAAAAGAAATATAATACATAAACATATATACATTAATACCCTCTATAGGGAAATAACATACCAAATATACCCCAGTCATTATGAAGTGATTTTACAAATTTAACCCAAACACCACCTTACTTTTATATATAAAGATTTTGGTCGCTGCAAATAGGACGAGATTTGGTTTTAGTCCCTTCATTGAATTTTTTTTTTCTTAGGTTTTGTTCCCTAAACATTTTAAAACTTTGAAATTCGTCCCTGCCATTAGGGTATCTCTATTAAGTGATGATGTGACAGACGGAGTGTCTTGTCATCAATGCCACACGTACAAAATATTAATTTTTAATTCCACAAAATTTTTTAAATAAGTTTTTGGTCTCTGCAAAGCGAAATAGACAACTATAAACATGATAAGGGAGTTGAATTGTGTTTATCAGACTAAGAGGAAAAGTTAAAAACTTTTTGCCCACAGGAGCTAAGAGCAGACGGGTGATTTGAAAGCAATCAGACAAGTGACTTGTCTGAAGGTTTTTCGCAGAAAAACACACAAGCATACAAGACAAAAACTTGTTTGATATTCACACCTTAACCCTTTTAGTTAGTTAATAGATAAGATAATCAAGTAAACTAAAAAGATAAGAATACAGATAGATATAACTATTTTATCCTGGTTCACCCCTTAACAACTAGGGCACGTCCAGTCCTTGGCAGTATCGAGATTTCCTCACTATAAGTCTATAACTAATCAGGTTACTGTTAAGTATTCTTTGCACACCTAGCCTCTCCAGGCTCGAAGACAAGTATTATTTGCACACCTAGTCTGTTCAGGCTCACTCAAGTTTGTTTGAAATAAGATTGTAATTAATACAACTTGCAAGTCTTTCACTAACACTTTGAAGAGTGAATTTAATGTGAAGGTTTGAAAGACTACGTAATAACTTCAAATGATTGAAGAATAAGGAATGAAGGAATGAAGAAATAAATGCGCAGGGTAATGGCTCTTTGAATGCTGTGTTCTCTATTCTTCATCTTCAATGTCTTCTCTATTTATAGCCTTCAATCAATTTGAATCCGTTACAGACATTCCTTCTGATTTTTGGCTTTAAGCTGAGCTTCATTAAATGTGAAAGTCTTTCCGAGCAGCCATTAAAGGCAAAGGAACGTTGCTTTTACTCTAACAGAGAGAGACAATGATTTATGCTTTGTGCAGTAGTCAAAACAAAGTTCTTCAGGTTGCTTTTGTACTTTGCTAAGCACATTTCCCTTTTCGTGCAGCTTCTAGATGTTTTAGGGAATAAAAGCATTTTGGAATCACTCCTTTTCTGAGTTCCACGGTTGCTTGAGTGTTTGACCTTCTAAACTTCATGATCTTTGAGAGAGAGAGAGAGAGAGAGAGAGAGAGAGAGAGAGAGAGAGAGAGAGAGAGAGAGAGAGAGAGAGAGAGAGAGAGAGAGAGAGAGAGAGAGAGAGAGAGAGAGAGAGAGAGAGAGAGAGAGAGAGAGAGAGAGAGCTTCAACATCTTCTGACTGAGTAGACAGCTCACAAAAGTTCTTTAGTCTTCGCGTGTTCTTCACTGAGAGACAGCAGACAGGTGAGCGCTTCATTAGACAGGTTGACTCTTCCATATAGAAAGTCAACATCTTCAGATATGCCTTCAGATGGGTGAGCGCTTTATTAGACGAGTGTTCTTCTTTTGATCAAGAGAGTCTTAGGTAGAGAGGTGATTAAAATACTTAAAATAGTAATCTACACATTAGGCAGACAGGTCAGCAACTAAAATGGAGTTCAATTAAATCATTGACAAATGTTTAGTTTTCATTAAAATTTTGGGCAAATGCACATCAGGCATTTAGAGACTTAACACTAATTTTGGTTTTAGTCCCTGTAAAAAATATTCTTACCATTTCGTCCTTGTAATCTCAATTTTTTTTATTTTTTTTTGTATATAGTCCCTACCTTGTGGAATGTGTATCTTCCTCTGTACTTGTCCGAATTACGTGAAACCAGATTAGAATAAAGCTAGCATCATCATCTAAGTTTGATAAAATCATTAGAATTTTTAGATGCACTAATTGTTCCTAATAACAACTAGAACACCACTAGATTTTGCCAGAGTTTGGTTGCCAACAACATATCCAAATTGAGCGAAACTATTACAGCACCCAATTTTTGGACGTGGCAGCGACGTGGGATGGTTGACGCAGTTTTCTATTTGCCAAGTCAGCAATTAATAGAGAGAGGGTACGGTCGGGATTATTTACAAAAAAATTGAGATTAGAAGGTCGAAATTCTAAGAATTAATTTACAGGGACTAAAATCAAAATTGGTAAACTTTTCAGGGACCAAAATATTATTTAATTTTTTTGTAGAATTAAAAATTAATATTTTTGTACACATGGCATTGATGATGTGGCACAGTGTCTGTCACATTATCACTTAACAGAGGTACCCTAACGGAAACGACGAATTTCAAAATTTTAAAACGTTTAGGGACCAAAACCTAAGAAAATTTTTTGTAGGGACTAAAATCAAATCTCATCCTATTTGCAAGGACCAAAATATTCATGATGCCTATTATTTTTTGGAAAAAGTTCAATCTTATTCTATTTAGCTAACGTCAAACACAAAATATGTCACAAGGTCCTATGTAGTTCTATAGTTACCATTACCATTCTAGGATATTACGGTGGATCTATTAGCATTCCAATATGCCTATTAGCTCTCCCACTTTTTTAGTTTTTAATTTGTAGTGTTTTTCAAAATTACCCATATTTTTTTTCATTAAATTAAATTCAAAACTATTTTATTTTTATTATCTATTCACACTCCATTACAACTAATTGACCATTCTTATCTAAATTGTGTATCTTTCAAAACTTAAAAATCACAATAAAGCGTGTCTATTGACCGAGGGTGAGGCATCTCCAGGGTATGAAATCAAAACTATTGGGGTAGGAAGTCCTCAAAGAACTCATCTCCTACAAAACCCAAAGGTTCAAATTATGATTATGTCCATGCTTATGTTTTATTCCTTTTGATGAGATTTATGTTAAGTATGAATTTGCAAGTCATCCCACAAGTGACCTAAAAGAAGACAAAAGGGTCCAAGTATGTTATGTAGTTGTTTACTCAATTGATATGTGTATGAGATTTTATGTAATCCATATTTTGTGTGTGTAACCCTCACTATGTTTAGAACTCACTTCTTGACTTATTACGTCGTAGGGATAGGTACATATCAGGTTGGACCACCTCGTGAAGTGATACATAGTCACTGGAAGGGTGATTGATTAATGTCATTTTCAAATTTAAACTTGAACAATGAGATACTCCTAAATATTTGATCAAGATTGAAATTGATACTCAGCAAGTATGTAAGTGAGTTAGTATCTTACTCAGAAAGGTAACCTTTATGAGCGTGCAATAAATCACACTTAATCAATCAGGTGGCGTTTGGAAGAGTTTATTTAAGCTCCTTTTGATCTATCTGATGACATAAGTCCTTATGCAGTGTGTTTGGCAGAGCTTATAAAAGTAACTTATGCTATCCCATAAAGAGTTTTTGACTTATTTTCATAAGTCACTGAAACAAGCTTATGAAATTTTACTAAGTGCTTATGACCCTTCCGTGTTTCCCCATTCGAATCCTCTCCTGCCCCTTTCTTCATAAGCTCTTATGGCATAAGCTCTCATGCGATAAGGTCTTATGTGATAAGCTCTTAATTAAGTTGTTTACCCAAACGCGGCCTGAATCTAACTCAATATGCTGTTCAACTTTTGACTGCTTAGAAGCTTGGCAGTATAGTTCATAGAAGCTTCTGGTCAAGAACTTGTGCTTTCTGAGTATTAAGTGGTTTGTAAAACTGATCAAGAATGTAAACACTTTTGGTAAGTTTATGAAACAAAATATAGCTTTAAAAAATGTTCGTAAGCAAGCTTTAATACTCAGAAGATCTTAAACAACAATTTGAGCTCAGAAAATGGTTTTGAAATAAAACACAAAGTGCATAAATGTAAAAAGCTTAAGGGTTTAGAGATATTGCACCTGGGATTTGATCCTGGTTAGCCCAAACAACCCTTGTGCTACGTCCAATCCCAATATATGTTGGATTTTTCACTATTCAATCATTGAATACAAGTATTCTTCACAATATTTTCAGACCATAGAATCAATATTCTTTAACAACAAGCCTCTGCAAGCTTATCCAATCTCAAACCAACATTATTTCTTCACTAACTAGCATGTGAGAACACACACAAGTTCATAAAGAAATAGGTGAATATTGTTTTTTCCCTTCATCATGCATTGTTGAATGTTCTTCAGCACATCTTTTTTTTTCTCTCATCGCACCTTGTGGTATGTTGTTACCGGACTTACACCGTGAGACACTATCGCACTTCTATCACCAAAGTTAGCCTTGCCTCCCAACTTAGAAACTAGCAATCCTATATACCTAGCAATTGTTAAGTCTCTAAAATGTCTGATGTGCATTTACCATAAGTTTTGATGAAAACTAAACATTTGTTAATGACTTAACTAACCTTCATATTGGTTGCTAATCTGTCTATCTAGTGTGCAGATCACAATAGTAAGAATTCATTTTCCCACATGTCTGCCCACTTAAAAGACCACCTGTCTGGAGAAGCAAAAGTCAACCTGTCTACTGACTGGGATGTTGACTGTCTGCATTGAAGATTGAACTTGTCTATGCAAAGCTTTCACACTTGTCTGTGGTTCTTCGATGAGAAACACAAGTACGAATAGCTTTTGAAAGCTGTCCCCTCATGCAGAAGTCTCTGAAGCTCTCTCTCTCACACTTATTAAGAAAGTCAGAAGGTCATTCCCACAAGCAACCTGTGAGATCAGAAACGAAGTCCAGTTAAAGAATGTTTCCAACATGTTTTATTCCCTCATACTATTAATTATTACACGAAAAGGGAAATGTGCCCTGCAAAGTACAAAAGCATTCTGCACAACTCTGATTTGGCTACTGCACGATGCATAAAGCCCTGATCCTCTTTGTTATAGTACAACTAACTTTCCTATTGCATTTATGGCTGCCCAGAACGACAGTATTTCATTTAATGGAGCTCTACTTGAAGCCAACATCTGAATGAATGTCTCTAACGGATCTTAAATGCTTGAAGGCTATAAATACAGAAGTCATTGAAGATGAAGATAGAGAACACACAACATTAAAGAACCATTACTCTGTGCATTCAATTCTTCATTCCTTCAATCTATGTTATTCAATCATTTGAAGTTACTACTCAGTCTTTCTAAGCTTACATTTAATTCACTCTTTTGAGTGTTAGTGAAAGACTTGCAAATTGAATTAATTACAATATTCTTTCAAACAAACCTGGGTGAGCCTGAAGAGGCTAGGGGAGCAAATAATACTTGTTTTGGAGCCTGGAGAGGCTAGGTGTGCAAATAATACTTAGAGTCTGTAACCTGATTAGTTATAGTGGATAAATCTTGGTGCTGCCAAGGACTGAACGTAGCCCTAGTGTTAAAGGGTGAACCAGGATAAATAGTTGTGTTTATCTCTCTTCCCTTAAACTTTGCTTTGATTATATTATCTGCTATCTAACTAAAGGGGTTAAATTGTGAATATCAAACTTGTTTTCAAGTTGTGTGTTTGTGTGTTTTTTCTGTTAAAATCACACCAGACAGGTCACATGTCTGTGCAGTATTTTTCACACATGTCCGAACCTAGCTTCTGTGTGCGCAAAGATTTTAACTTTGTTTTAATTTTGATAAACACAATTCAATCCCCTTCTCGTGTGTTTATAATTGTCGATTTCAGCAATAACCCCCAGTGTCTTTGCTCCTCCTTCATACACGACCCAGGACTTTAATCACCAAGCATTTCTTGAGCACCTTGTTGCTCATTCGCTACTGCACCTAGTTCATTCGCACCACCACTTGAACCACCTTAGGCGAGCTCAGATGCACTGCCATCATTCTCCTTTGAGTTCAACGAAGTCGGTACTGTGAAGACACATCCTCTCTATTTTGTTTCCCCTCTTTGACTTTTTTCCTTTTCCTATTTTCTCATTTGAAGCTTCTAGAAAAGGGTTTATGCAATAGCCATTCTCATAGTGAGTTGAGTTTAGGGTTTCAATAGTAAGGAGAAGGAACGACGAGGAAGAAGGGGAGGAGGTGGGTTTGGAAGAAGAAGAGCGGATGCATTTTCCTATAATCTATTTATTGACATTTACATATGCTACTATGGCAAAACATTTGTTAGCTCACCGTATTCTGTTAAGTTGACAAACTAACAGAAGGGTTGAATTTGTTTGTTTGAAAAAGAAATAAAGGACCTAATTGAAGCATAAATATATATAGGAACCAAAATTGTACAAGTATGAAACTTCTTCACCTATAGAGCTTATTCAAAGCTACCCTTGACAAGACACTCCTTGTTGTTATCGTAAACTCACCAGCTCACCTAGGAGATCCATTTTTAATGACCTGAAACAACTCATGGTCATAACCCCAACTTAGAGTTTTGTAAAGTGGCTTTGGCTACAATCATATGATGTTTTCAATGGATTTTGAACTCTTTATAAAGTCCACCGACATAAAACTTAGCTTGCCCCTTTCATGCAAATATGTGGTCTTTTTCTTTTAAAAGTATCATATCAACAAGGATTGTGTGCAATGGTATATGATACCAAAGTGTTGGCCCAAGCAATCATCACCCAAGAGGGGGGTGAGTTGAGTGTTCTTAAAAATCTAAACATTATAGCCAATAAAAACCGTTTTCAAAGTTGAAGTTGTGGTATATAATTTATAAAGCAACTTTGAAAAGGTTTAAAACTAATTTCAAAGAGAAGAGAAGCAAAGGGTTTTATCTTAGTTTAGCCACCAACCACCAGTGACCTACATCTAGTCCCCACACAGCATGTGAGATTTTCTTCCACTAAAAACTCAAGCTTGACATGTGCTTGTAACCTTAAAAAAATCAAGCTTTTAAACACGAGGAACTTGAAACCTTTACAAAACAAGCTTTTAAATAGGCTCAACTTAAAATGTTACAACACAGAGCACTCTTCACTAATTGAGATATCATCTCCCTACATGCAAGAATTTAAAGATTAAGGGCTAGCTCAAGAAGAATTAGAAAGTTAAAACCAGAAATCGAGGAGAGAAGAAAATGATTTAAAACAGAGTTCTCTATTTTTCAAAGAAGACTATTAAATATATTTAAAAGCAATTTGAAAAAGATAGACATTGGAATATTAAATGAGATTTAATAATTGAAAATATTTTCTTTTATGATAAAAATATAAAAATATTTGAAATTGTAACCATTGAAGAAATAAATGCAATTTATGAAATAAAATAGACTTCCTTTTTTGAAAGAGTTTTTAAAAAATCTTTGAAAAACTAATCGTTGAAATAATTATGATAGCAGTTAATGAAATATTATTTTATTTTTTCTACGCATCATTACATAATCGATTGTCATAATCTATCATCCCTCCTTTGGAGACCTACCCGTTTTTAAATTATGGTCATAATTGATCATCTCAGAAACATAAACGATTATGCCTTTTCAATCAGTCAAAAATATTTTTTTTATGTTTTAAAATAGACCCACTATACTCAATTATACTAATTGATTATACCTTCACAAAATCGTATTTGAAAGTTAAATCTTTTTTAACAAGATTAAGATAAAAGGGTTTTGTCAAAAACATTTTTAGATTTAAAACCATATTTGAAAAGCTATTTTTGAAGATAAAAGCATTTTAAAAGATTGAGCCACACCAAACCTTTATCATATCTTTCAAAAAAATTCAAGACCTTACTACTTGAATATTCTTTAAGTTCTTTGGTTTTGGTCATGAAATTTTGTTCTTCTTGGAATTTCATGATTGTCCTTTATTTATTCACTCTTCAAGTCCTTGACATATCTTTTTTGTTTTTGGCCTTTTCTTGATAGGTGTAAGACTGTTCTTGAGTTCTTTACTTTTCAAGTTCTTGATATAAACTTGAACTTTTCTATGAATATCTCATTCATAAACCTTGTTAGTTCTGTAAAATACAGAATATGTAACTTTCGCATTACCGAATCAATTTATTGTATTGCTGATAAGCGATTATATAGGTTTATATAGAAAAGGGTCCCTCTGATGTAGGTAATTGATTCATAATAAATAACATATTCACTAACATAGGTATAACTAACCAATCCATAACAAACAAATAATAGATTCACGAACTGCTAATAGACTAACAACTATGCTAACAGATATAGAATTCCTTCACTCCCCCTTAAGTTGGTGCATGAAGGTTTGTAATGCCCAACTTGCTGAGTAGCAACTGAAACCTCTCTTGTCCCAAAGTCTTTGTGAATATGTCTGTTACTTGCTTTTTAGTTCCAATCTTTATTGGTGTTATTTCACTAGATTGCATCCTTTCACGAACAAAATAGCAATCCATTTCCACGTGTTTCATCCTCTCGTGAAAGCCTGGGTTCATAGCAATGTGTAATGCTGCCTGATTGTCACAAAACATTGGAGTAGCCTCTTGTAGTGGAGTGATCAATTCATCTAGCAGCCAACAAAGCTAAATAACCTCACTGACAGTGGCTGCCATAGCTCTATACTCAGCTTCTGCTGAGGATTTGGCCATCATTGTTCACCTTTTAGTTCTCCATGAGACAGGTGATCCTCCCAATGTAACCAAATAACCTGTACAGGACCTTCTAGTGAGGGGACAACCTCCCCAATCCTCATCACAATGTGCTTGCAATTTAAGATCATTTTTACTTGAAAGCATGATGCCCTATCCTAGTGTTGTCTTCATGTACCGTACCTCACATTCCACTGCACCCATGTGCACTTGCTTAGGCGCTGTTATGAACTGACAAAGAGTGTTAAGAGCATATGTGATATCTGGTCTGGTTACAGTTAAGTATAGCAGTCGTCCCAATAGCCTTCTGTATCTTGTTGCATTTGTATCAAGATCTTTATCATGTACTCGCAAAATGCAGTCCTGCTCCATTGGAAATCTGCATGGTCTGCACTCTTCCATCTTTGTTTCTTTTAGAATGTCTAGCATGTATTTTCTTTCGCTAAGGACAATTCCCTATGATGACCATGATACCTCAATGCCTAGGAAATACTTCAATGGTTCCAAGTCCTTGATGCTAAATTCCTTACCAAGATACTTCTACACCCATTGCATGAATTTTGAATTGTTACAGGCTATAATTACATCATCTACATAAATCAATGCTGTTCAGAATACCTCATTTACTTTATAAATGAATATTGAGTGATCTGCCCTTAATTGCTTGAAATCAATTTTGGGTAGTGCTTGAGTGAACTTTCGGTTCCCATTTCGGCAAGATTGGCATAGTCCATGGAGTGATATCTTTAGCTTGCACACTCTTGTGTCTCCTTTCTTCGCAAAGCCTTGAGGTATTCGCATATAGGTATCTTCTGTCAAGTCTCCATGCAAGAATGCATTGTTCACATCAAGTTGGTGAACAAGCCATCCTTCTGCAGTTGCTATGGTCAGTAAACACCGCTTGGTTACAAGCTTTGCCACTCGTGCAAACGTTTCATGAAAAATCCTCTCCTTCAACTTGAGTGAATCCTCGAGCAACTAGTCGAGCTTTATAACATTCCACCTCACCATTCGGCTTGTATTTAATTTTGTATACCCATTTTGAGTCTACTGCATTTTTCCCTGGTGGAAGTGGCTCTAATGTCCAAGTCTGATTGCTTTCCAGTGCCTCAATTTCCCTATGCATAGTTTCTCGCCAATGTTCATGTTTCACTGCCTGCAAAAAAGACTTTGGCTCATCTTGTGAAGAGATGGTTGTGACACCTTGAATTTCGCATAAGGATATATGTTACTATGGATGCCTAGCTGTTGTTGTTGTTGTTCTTATCATTATTATTATTATTATTATTATTATTATTATTATTATTAATACTAATGAAGTTAGTATTGTTATTAATGTAATTGATAATGTAATTGTGATTAGTGTTGTAGTATTCTTATATGTGTATATATATATATATATATATATATATATATATATATATATATATATATATATGTATATAGGGAGGAACTCAAGTGAGAGGAGTAAATCTGGACCTTTGGATCATACATGAATGGTCAAGATTAGAACATAAAGTCATGTGACTTTTTTAAGTGATCACATGACCACCAGCTAACTTCTAATCCTGACCATCTTTGTATGGTTTAATGGCCCAGATTTGTTCCTCCCACTCTCACAATAAGACACTCCTCTCACTTGAGTTGCCCCCTATGTATATATATATATATATGTGTGTGTGTGTGTGTGTGTGTGTAATATGTGTAGCACCCTACTTTTTATATACGCTGTATTATAGGTAACAATATATCTAATTATATTTTTACCTGAAACCTAGAAGATGATTTTGAGAAAAACAAAATCATATCTGGAACCTAATTTATAGTAGGAGGCTACGGTTAATTTGGTTAAAAATTCAGATGGAAAACGGTCTACGTTTTTATAGACAGTACAATTTTACTGATCAGAAAACCTAATTTTGACTCGAAACTGAAAATTTTAGATTTTTATCACTTTTTAAGTTATATAATTTATTTTGAAAATTTTCACTCAAAAATAAAATATTTTATTTTATTCTACCGAATTTTCGAAGATTACGAAAGTTAGGATCTCCGGAGATTACAAAATAAATAGTGAGTATTGAAGTGTCATGCATTTTTACAACTTACGACGGTTGTCGGGTATGAATCCCCTTGTCTATATATTATCATTTCTATTGATGATATATATATATATATATATATATATATATATGTTTCTTGTATGGGTGTCATGTATGTGACTATCGCGATAAAACTTACATGTCGGTATCTCACTCTTGCGATATATCTATTTTTAGTTTTGCTGTTGTACCTCGGTATACGAGTACAGATGATGCAGAGGAGTTTCCAGCTTCACTCGGGATATTAGTCCCGATCTTGATGAGGTCGTTGATAGTGGGGATGACCACGGGATATTCCTAGTGGATATTTTGTAGTGTGACCAGCTTAGAATTTTCTTTGGGTTGTATGTGTTGAGAAGGTCGGTACCTGTAGTTTGAGAACCTTAATTTTGTTTTAATTTCAGTTTGAAAATTGAAACATTTTCAGGAAAAACTTGTACGCTGTGGCGGCCTTATTATGAATATGACTAGAATATGTTTATTGATATGTACAATGTGGTTTTACAGCTTTATGATGAGTGCTTTTGTTTTTCGAATTGAGAAGAAAAAAATTTTACACCTAATTTTCTGACTTATAGAAAATAATTTTCCGAAAGCAACCAGAAATTTCTATATATTTATTTAATATGTTTTTCTGCTAATTGAGTAAGACATGTAGCGCCGAGGGGGCGTTACATTAGTGGTATTAGAGCTGATCGAGTCTTTCGGGAACCTTTGGGAAATAGGTCTGTTGTGTTTTTGTTGTGTGATCTCTGGTTGGACCCTGTTTAAATTGTTTTCTTGTTGAAACAAAGTGTGTTGACACACAAGTATGTATGTTCTTGATAGGTTCTGATTTGGTCATGACCTTGTGAGAACCCATGGATTGTAGATGGTGCTATTGGTTCATGTTGACATGTTTGTTTATCCTTTTGGATTGTGTCAAACATTTGAACAATGTACCTATTGTGGAAGATTTTCCGGGAGTATTCCCTGAGAATATTCTAGGTTTGTACTTGCGAAGAATATTGAGTTTTTGATCAATCTAGTTTCTATATTCAGTCAGATCTCCATCGCTTTGTGTAGGATGTCGTCGACAAAATTAGTCGAGTTAGACGACTCGACTTAACGGGAAGATCTGCTGTGAAAGCAGTTTAGAAGAGTGAGTGTATTTTCCGTGGAGAGCACCACTTTAATAAAGAAAGACAGAAGTTCGAGACTCTGCATGGATTTTCGATAACTCAACCAAGTGACGATCAAGAACAAGTACCCACTGTCGAGCATGGATAATCTGATGGATAAATTACGAGGAGCTATTGTCTTCTCAAAAGATCGACTTGAGGATGAGTTATCAACAAATTAGAGTGAAGACAGAAGATACACCGAAAATCGCGTTTAGAAACCGTTACAAACATTACGAATATATTGTAATGTCTTTTGGAGTGAGGAATGTATCTGCTATCTTCATGGACTACATGAATCAGATTTTGTCCGTTTCTTGATAAGTTCGTCATCGTATTCATCGATGATATCCTCATTTACTCTAAGAGTTATGAGGAACACGAGGAAACACCTGGGTCAAGTTTTACAGATCCTACGCGAAGAGAAGTTGTTGCAAAGTTACCTAAGTGCGAGTTTTGACTCGATGAGGTCAAGTTCTTGGGGAATGTGATTACGAAGGAAAGATTTGTCATCGATCTTCCAAAAGTGGAAACCTTGTTTTGTGGGAAAGTCCGAAGATTGTGACAGAGATTAGTAGTTTGGTTAGTTTGGTCGGTTATTACCGAAGATTCATCAAAGATTTCTCGAAGATAGTTGTTGACTCAGCTTACGAGCTAAGATCAACCCTTCGCGTGACTAGGAAATTGACTAAGTTATACGTGAACGTGCACAACTCGGAGAAGAATACAGGAAGCAACAATAAACCAGATTAAGCATGTTTAGAAAGACCTTCGTGCTTGTTTGGAGTTGAGACAAGCCTGAATCTTCAACCTTGAGTGAGTGTCTCATGGTTAAGAAATTCTTCACTATACTATTCGATCTTTTATGAACCTGTAATTTGATGATTGTCCCTCGAGTCCCTATGCTTGTATTAAACAATCACAGCGACCAATTTTATACGTGTCGAACTGACTTTTCGGACTTTGATTTGAAATCTATTAGGACTCATACTGGTTATGCTAGTCCGTAAATTCAATTTATTTTAATGGATTTCTTTGTATGTGAGAATTTGTGCTCACGCTTCTAAATAACTCTCAGTGTATTACACATTTGAGTGGGTTGATTGGATGGTATCCATTGGTCTGCATATTTTAGTATTTCGTTGAAAAATTTGTTATGACTATTTCTTGAGTTGTAAACACAGATGACTTCTTAGTTACAAAAGTTTCTTGATGGAACTTATGCTAGTCACTTTTACTTTTGGTAGATATGACCTAGTTAAATTTTTGTTCGAACTGTGGCCCAATAGAATGTATATGATTTCTAGTTTACAATAGCATAAACCTAACAATCTAAGTTTTGATTCCCCACTACAACTCTAAAACTAGAGAATAAGCCAAAGAGAAAGATTCTCCTTTGTTCAGTTTAACATAACATGGCAAAAAGTATCAGCTGCTCAGGTTTATGTCTGTCTTTTACTGACTTGAAATATGTTGCAAATATGTTGATCCATCTTTAAGTGTCACACATGTCTTTCTTAAATTTCATATAGTTCATGTTTCAATCATACAAAAATTGACAAGCAATACCATATAACTTAGCTAGATTTTTTTTTATAAGCATATAACTTAGCTACTTGATATTCTGAAACTAGACATTTCATGCCAGTGAGTGCTAATTGAGTAATTTTTTCAAACCCCATATTATAGAGATACAATCATGCCAAGATCATTGTCAAAATGAATTTTGACCCAAAATAAATAATTCCAAGCATTGGATAAAGTCAAGTTGAGTGGAAGGCATAGAGAGAGAAACTTAGACAGAGAGAGAGAGAGAGAACCGAGCAAGAGAGAGAGAGAGAGATACAGAGAGAGAGAGAGAGAGAGAGAGGAGAGAAGAAGAGAGCTTACCTATGGAAGAGGAGGATAGTGGTGGTGGTGGCCGGAGGAGGATGAGAGAGAACCTGAGAAAGAGAGAGATAGAAACAGAGTGAGAGAGAGAGAGAGTGAGACAGAGAGAGAGGGATGGAGAGAGACGGAGAAGATGAGAGGATGAGAGCTTACCGGAGGAGAGGGGATGACGGTGGTGGCTCGAGGCGTCCTGTGGTGGCCGGAGATCGCGAGACGAAGAGAGAAACGGTGAGAGAGATTGAGAGATTCAGGCAAAAGTGAGGAAGAAAGGGGGTTCTGCTGATTTAGGGATTTTATTTTTAGCGACCGAATTATTCGGTCGCTAAATCGGTCGCAAACGTTAGTTTGTTAATTCGGTCACCAAAAACGGTAGCTAAAAGGGTTAATTTGGATTTTGAATTAATAAATTTAGCGACCGAATTAAAATCGGTCGCTAACACGCGCTATTTTAAATTTTTTACGCGCCATTTAGCGATTGAATTAATATCGGTCGCAAATATAAATAAAATGTATCCGTTGCATTAAACTTGGTCGCCATTTCGGTCGCTGAAAAGTCAGTAAGTTTTGACTTTTAATTTCCTTTATTTAGCGACCGAAATAGAGACTGATATCTCTGCTACGCTCTATTTCGGTCGCTAATTCGGTCGCAGTATCAACTATAACCAGTGTTTCTTGTATATCCTACAATCGGTCGCCATTTCGGTCGCAAATAGCAACCAACAAATTCGGTCTCTAATTTCGGTCGCTAAATGACCTTTTTTTGTAGTGAATTGTCGTTTTGTAAATTCCTTGTATTTAAGAATAAATCCTCTTGGGGTTAGGAACTGTTCGTCTTTTGATTTCCTAATCCACTGGAAGTTCTTGTGAAAGAAAGAACTTTAATAGAGTCATGTTTGTAAGAATGTACCGGGCATTTTTACACTCACGATCCTATTGAAGAATCTTTTTACATATTGAATATTCCAGTGCATTTCCGATTAACAAAATTCATCTATATACCTTTTTGTGAGGGTAAGATCAATAAATTTCCCTTCTTGAAAAATTCTTTCCGTAATCTTCAAGGCCATGTCTCTTATTGCAGTTCGATAGAAATTATCACTTTTTGATCAATTTTACCCTATATCTTTTCTAAGCGTCATTAACATGTGACTTGTCTTAGGAGTCATGAAAAAGTTCATCTGACCCATATCATGACATCAAACTTAGTCGAGTACAGTTAAAGGATAACTTGATGTTTGAAACCTTCCTTGTTAAGATAGTAGAATCGCAATGACCTTTGTTGTGGATTACCGAAAATCTCTAGCAATTTTGATTTTTTTCGAGTGATCGTGAACAGGCTGACGAAGTTGACACCCTTCTTACCTATTAAGATCCACTATGCAGTGGAGAAGCGAACCGAAGTATGTATCAGAGAACTGATCAAGCTTCATGGAGTATCTTCGAGCATCGTTTCAGATGAAGACCTGAAGTTTACCCCTCGTTTTTCGGTAAAGTCTGCTCTAAGTGTTGAGAACTAAGTTGAGGCTGAGTTCAGCTTATCACCCTCAACTTGATGGATAAGAAAGAAAACGATCTGATCCTTAGAATTTTGGCTGGAAGTAAGTGTAGTATCTCATTATGATCATCCCTTTTGTAGGATAGACAAGAGGTGATAGGAGTTTTGATTAGGTGTAGTTGTGCCATTAAGGGAATCTAGGGTAATGATCAAATATTTGTAGTTAAGATTGATTGTAGGAGTTTGGAAGATTTAAAGGAAACTACCTATGGTAATTTCACCTAAGTTGAATCTGAGCGGAAAAGATGATTTCTCGTGTGAAACTAAGTTTTCTAGAACTGTTCAAAATTGATGAGCTAGATAATCCTACCCGATGAGGTTTCTTTTGGTTTCAGTTACATTAAAGGGGTGTAATAATGTTCTTTTTGAGGTTGAGATGTATGATTATGATATAATTTGGAGTGGTAGACTATATTCAAAGGGACTCAGACTACAATTGGATATCTTGGGTAGGAAATTGATGTGTGTGCTATGAAGTAGTGTGAATCCTGGTATTCACAATGAGAGTTAAAAATGTTGAGGGAAGATCTTACTAGTGGGCCAGCATTGAAAAGAGAAGTGGTTAAGTTTTAATTATATCCTTCATGTGTGAGAGATTAAGGTAAGATGTTAATGATAGAGAGTATGAATTGAGGATAAGTGATTAAGTTTTAAGGATAAATAGCACGAAGAATAAGTATGAATTTTGTTATAAAGTTACCGATATCAGTTAAGGGAAAAATAAATACGGGAAATGCAATGTAGGATCTTGGGATTAAGATGCGATTACAAGATCCCATTTAGTTTCGAGTCACAAAATTTCGACGACGAAATTTTTTTTTAGTGGGGTAGTAATGTAACACCCTGCTTTTTATATACGCTGTATTACAGGTAACGATATATCTAATTATATTTTTACCTGAGACCTAGAAGATGATTTTGAGAAAAACAAAATCATATCTAGAACCTAATTTATAGTAGGAGGCTACGGTTAAAATTTGGGTTTAAAATTCAGACGGAAACCGGTCTGCGTTTTCACTTATAGTACAATTTTACTGATCAGAAAGTCTAATTTTGACCCGAAACTGAAAATTTTTAGATTTTTATCACTTTTTAAGTGATCTAATCTATTTTTAAAATTTTCACTAAAAAATAAAATATTTTATTTTATTCGGGCGAATTTTCGAAGAAAACGACGTAAAACCTAAATCGGGTAAACGACGGAACCGGATACGGGACTGCAGAAATAGAACCGGATGCTGGATGGATGGGACAAGTATCCACCACATGTGGTGAGTCACCACCATGACTCACCCATGTCATGATTACATTTAGTAAAATATCTAGATTTTTTTTTTCATACAAAATGACCAATTCATCCTTAAGTTTTCCTTGATTTCCTTTGGTGTCCCACAAGTGCGTTAGAACCTCACACTTGGACTAGATTTTGGTGCAGCCTCATTTCCACACCTAGACTCATTTATTTTTATCACACTTCTTCATCTTCTTCACAAAAACACTAAGTTCATCAACAAGATTCCATTGGAGTTCCAAGCTCTTGCATATTTCTTCAATTCCTACAGGTAAATCCTCCAACTCTATAACCTAGACTTCCTTTCCATTCATGAGATTGATGATCATGTCTTGTTTTCTCAAGTTCAAAGTTTATACCCATTTTCTTGACAAAATTCTAGAAAATCATAGAAAAATGATTTTGGTGTTGCGATAATTTTTAGGAACTCTCCAACACCTTTAGACTCTAGATCCAAAAGGTTGAGTGTAACACCCCGATTTTCACTACTTTCTAATATCGGTATATAAATATATAAACGTTTATATTTTTATCCGAGACTTAGAAAATGATTTTAAATAAACCAAAATCATATTTGTATTATATTTTATTGTAGAGGGTTACAGTTAAAATTTTGGTTGCAAATTCAGATGATACCCGGTCTGTGTTTTTGCTGACAGTAAAATTTTACTGATCAGAAAACCTAATTTTGACTCGAGAACAAAATGGTTAGATTTTAAATCCCATTTCCAATGATAGTGGTTATTTTGAAAATTTTAAAAATAAATAGGTTATTATACTTGATTTGGGCGTAAAAACCTAAATCGGGTAATCGACGGAGTCGAGAATGGACGTGCAGAGACAAAATTGACATCGGAAGATGGGACATCTTGCCACCTAGGGTGGTAAGGCATAGGGGTGACTCACCTATCATTTAATTCATGTAATGATGAATTTAAGTGTGAAAGGACCAAAGTGCCCCTAACTTAACCTATCTTAGTTAAAATTTAACCATGGTTAAGACAAGACAAATTCAAATTGCCTTCTCGTTCCTATTTTTGTGGTTCAAAATCAGCCACATTCCCTACAAATTTTCCACCACATGTTTGTCATGATTACCTTATGCATGAAAGACCATTATGTCGTTAAGTTGTTCTTAAAATGCCAAAATTGCCCCTAAGTGAAATTACACCTTTGTCCTCAAATGAAAATCAATTTGGACTCCTTTGCCCTTGAAAACCCACGGCCTAACCCCCTCACATAGGCCATTTCACTCATTTTTATCAAACATCATCTTCTTCCTCACATTTTCCCTAAGTTTTCATAACCAAAATTTGTGAAGCAACTAGTAGATCTCTTGCTATTTTTCTATTTCCAAGAGGTATACCTTACTTCTCATCATCAATAACCTCTATGTTCTTCATTTATTTTCTTGATTCAAGGTCATGATCATCATTTTCCATTCTACGGTTTTCATGTTCAAAAATCTCTAGAAAATCATAGAAAAATCCTATGATCATGAAACCAATTTCTATGAACTTATCATCATCTCTATATTCATGATTCAAGAGCATGAATCAAACAAAATTTTCTTTCCTATTTTTCCTCCCAAGGCCGAAACACTAAATTTTTGGGTGGAGGAGTTTTGTTCAATTTTTTTAGAAAGTGATGCTTGATTCCATCTTCCTAGTTCATATAAGTTTTGAATCCAAAGAATTGAATCAAAATGAAACCCCTAGCCTATTTTTTTATGAAGGCTGAATCCATGTTCTTGAGAGCTTGGATGATTTTATTTTATTTTTTAACTCATGATCATTGTTCTCAACTCTATACTACTATAAGGTCATGCATCTAAGAATATGTGAAATTTTGAGATCCCTAGCCTAATTTACTCGACTTGGCCGAATCTATCTTCATGATGGGTTAGAGAATTGGTTTTAATTTTGAGTTATGAACATAGATCTTGTCTTTCAAATACTTAAGGATCACAAATCCAATAGCATGTGAAGTTTAGAAATTCCTACCCATTGTTTCGGTTTGTTGAAGGTTAAGTTATTGTGTGAATCATGTATGTGTTCTACAGAGATCGGACATTCGGTGAAACTCATTTCGGAAGGAAAATCACTCTGAGGTAAGGGGAGTACCTGAGGGATTTTTCCGATAGCTATATGCTATTAGTATGTGGTCTGTATAATTTATTTGAGTGTGTTTGTGGTGTTTTAAAATTATCTTGCGGAGTTAATTTATCTACTGTTAATTATCTGCTTTTAATTGATTATCTGCAGTTAATTGTTATATTATTTCAATGCATGTTATAAACTCTGTTATCTGTTATAGCATTTATATAAAAATATTATCGACATTGGTTGTTGATTGAAAAGCCTGACAATGGTCAGTGCTCAATTAATTAAGAAGATAAAAGCATTAAAAAGCTTTATAAGAAATGTCGAATTTTTTTAATTGGTGGAATATAGTAATATAATATTATTTAATTATTTGGTTGGTTAAAAATGTGGAATAGTTGAAAATACTATTATTTAAATGATTTATCAACGTAAGAGTGATCTATGAGTCACAGTGAGGGCGTAACCGTGAAAATATTTTAGTGCTACTAATGTTTACGTAAGAAATTACAAAATAATATAAAAGGTTATTATAAACAGTTAAGTTTCAAAAATAATTTAATTATGGTGTAGAGAAAATTATTTTACTAGAAAAGTCACATTTTGACTTAAAACGTTTTTAAAATGCCAGACGACGGTTAATTCCAAAAATATTTTCAGAAAGCATTTTTAAAAACAGCAATATTTGTTAGAATCGAGAATTAGTCTCAAATCAATATTTTTTTGAACTAAGGTTGCAAACAAAGATTTTTCAGAAGAACATGAGTTTTTGGGTGATTTGATGATTTTAAAAATGAATTTCTGTATTTTTTGGCGTTTTATGAATTTCAAACGGAAAATATTTTCAGTAAAAGAGGTTTACTAAGAGGAACGTAATTTCAATAACTTAGATAAGTTGCGGAGGCTTTGTTTTGGATTTGTATTTCACGGAACAAAAATGATTTTAAAGTTAAAAAGCGAACCTAGTAACCGAGATGTCGGGATCCTATTGTTCTATTATAAGTTATGGACTATATGTCCTAAAGGTGAAGTTATGGACTATTTTGTCCTATAAGAGTTGTGTAAGTTTTGTGCTTTATAATCTACGAACCTAAGGCTGAATGCATTAGTCTAATGCTTCGTGATTTGCACATTCGGACTTGGAGTCCTATTGTTGAAATTGAAAGACAAACTTAAATGTTTAAAAGTTGAGTTGGTCGTAAGCCTTTGAGCTTCGACAAGGAAAGAATAAACACAAAGAAAAAAAATGACGTGAACAAAATGTTTTACATGCATTTCTGGCAGACGTGCCTATGAGTTTGAACTTGATTTCTTGATGGCAAGATAATCATACAGTTGCATCATTGTGCCCTGATGGACAATGAAACCATAGACTATAGACAGTGACCACTGTGCCTAGTTTTGGACAGTGCTATGGTTAAATCCAGTTTGCCTTGGCTAAAATCCAGTGTGCCTTATTTGGCAAAGAGAGCTTGATCAGCTCATCGATATGGTGTTGAGATCTCCGGAGATTCAGTACAAAAGTTTAGATGGCGAATATTGAAGTGTCATGCATTTGTTTTAAAAATGACGATGACTGTCGGGTTTGAAACCCTTTGATAAAATATTTGTTTATTTTTGAACATCTATGTTGTTATAACTATACATGTTATATGTTGTTTTGTGTGTCGCGCATGTAGTTATCGTTTTAAAATCCATATATTGATTATCACCCTTGCACATATCTGTTCTGCTGGTTTTGCTGTTGTACCTTAGTACACGAGTGCAGATGTTGTAGATGAGTTCCTTAAGCCACTCGGGGACTTAAGTTCGGATGTTTGAAGTGGTGTTTGATCATGGGAGATGACCACGGGGTCTTGCCATAAGAATGTCTTGTAGGACGACCAGCTTAGGTTTCTGTTTGATGATGTATGTTTTGAGAAGTTTAGTACATGGGTCTTGATAATTTTCATATAGTTTATAAGAAAAGACTTTTAAGAAAAACTTATACGTTGTAGAAGGTTGGATTATGAATAAACTTAGTTTATATGTGTTAGTGAGTATAAGAGAGTTCTTACTATTGTGATGTGCGCATCATTTTTCGAAGTATCCAGAAGAAAAAAAATTTTACACCCAGATTTTCTGACTTAAAGTAAATCAATTTCTGAAAGCAACCAGCAAATTTATTTTTAATTTATTTCCGCACGTGTTCATGAGGTAATGCCCAAGGGGGTGTTACATTGAGAGCAAAAGAAATTTCCATCCTATTTTTCTAAAGTTGACCGAAACCTCAAAAGAAATGGGTCAAGTGTTTTTCTTCATTATTTAACTTGTTTTGTTATTGATTGTGAAGGTGATTGTTAGTTGGTTGAAGATCTTGTGTGAGTAGAAGAAAAAGGCATTTGAAGGATCTAAGACAAGAAAATTTTTGTCTTCAAGAGGTAAGGGAGCTTACTTGAGAAGTTTTGGTTGTCATATACTATGTTGTCTGTTGTGTGTAAACTACTTGTAGTTATTATGTGATATTTATTTGATGATCTTGTGATATTTGAGTGGGTGATTGATAAATTTGAGAATGATATTTGATTTTGATGAATATATGAATTAAGGTTATTCATGTGACTATATGTGGGATTGTGTTGATCGAAAAACATGACAATGGTCATGGCTTGAATAATGAAAATTAAGTCGCTAAAAATCCTAAACAAAGAATTTAAGGACTTTTAAATTCTCATAAGTGGAAGAATATTAAGAAAAACGAGAAATAATTATACTCTTGAAAAAAAGAAATGACAAATTTGAGAAAAATCAAGATGATTTCAGAATAATGCTTAAGAAAATAAGTGTTAGTGAGGATAAATTGTGAAAAGTTGTATTATATTCATTTTTCAAAAGAAAATAGTTTCAATAAATAAAAGAGAAAGAAAAGATCAAAAATATTTTGACGTCATTCATTAAAAAGTCTTTTAGACAGAAAAGTCGTTGGTTTGCGAAAAGTTTGTTTTTAGATGAAAATATTTAAGAAACTGCCTTTATGACGGAAATGGTTGTTAAGATTTTTATGGTTTAATCAAAAGTTTTTAAAAATGATTTTTAAACGATTACGTTTTTGGAAATGAATTTCAAAGGAAAATGATTTCTAAAAAAAAAATTTGTGTTGAAAAGAGCAGACATGTTTTCCGACAAGACATTTTACACTCTTGAATTTGGTTTTTGACTTAGTTTTCACAGAACGAAAATTTTGTTGAAAAATTGATGAAAGATGTAAGGACCTAGTAGCTGAGATGTCGGGCTAGAGTTCCTGTGAGAAAGTATTGTGGTCACGGATTTAAAATACTACGCTGGCGACCTGACTTCGTGTCAATTGTGTGTACGAACCTAGTGACTATTGCATCGGCCTAGAGATTTGTCTAATAAGCACTCGGACTGCATGTCCTGTGTTAAGGGTGAACTGGCTTAATGCCTGGGAAAAAGTAGTCGTGAGTTTTGAGCCTCAACAAGAAAGAACGAACGAAAAAGAAAAGCAGCGAAAACAACTGTTTTACATGCATGAATGGGCAGACGTGCCATTTGTGATTTCGAACTACAATCCTATGTGGATTGGATAGTGGGTCCAAGAAAGGCCAAGTTACGCTACGATTATTTTTGGATCTCGAATATTTGAGATATTTTATAGGCTGAGTTACGTTAAGACTATCTTTGGTGTTCGTGTGAACTATGTTACAATGATGGTTGGAGCTCGAGAGCCTACCGAGTTACGTTACCTAAATAGTTGGAACTCGGAACCTTGACGGACTAAACAATAGGTGCTATTGGAAGGAAGTTAGGATCTCCGGAGATTACGAAATAGATACTGAGTATTGAAGTGTCATGTATTTTTACAACTTATGACAGTTGTCGGGTATGAATCCCCTTGTCTACATATTATCATTTCTATTGATGATCTATGTATAGTGTTATATGTGTGTGTGTGTGTGTGTGTGTGTGTGTGTGTGTGTGTGTGTGTGTGTGTGTGTGTGTATATATATATATATATATATATCTGTGTGTGTGTGTGTGCGCGTGTTTCTTGTATGGGTGTCGCGTATGTGACTATTGCGATAAAACTTACATGTCGGTATCTCAACCTTGCGATATATCTGTTTTTGGTTTTGCTGTTGTACCTCGGTATACGAGTACAGATAATGCAGAGGAGTTTCCAGCTTCACTCGGGATATTAGTCCCGATCTTGAAGAGGTCGTTGATAGTGGAGATGACACGGGATCTTCATAGTGGATATTTTGTAGTATGACCAGCTTAGAATTTTCTTTGGCTTGTATGCGTTGAGAAGGTCGGTACCTATAGTTTGAGAACCTTTATTTTGTTTTAATTTCAGTTTGAAAATTGAAACATTTTCCGGAAAAACTTGTACGCTGTGGCGGCCTTATTATGAATATGACTAGAATATGTGTATTGATATTTACAATGTGGTTTTACAGCTTTATGATGAGTGCTTAAGTTTTCGTATTGAGAAGAAAAAAATTTTACACCTAATTTTCTGACTTATAGAAAATAATTTTCCGAAAGCAACCAGAAATTTCTTGATATTTATTTGATATGTTTTTCCGCTAATTGAGTAAGACATGTAGCACCGAAGGGGCGTTACAATATGTTTATTAATATATGATTATTTATATTAATATGAGATAGTGTCTATTAATGTGTGATCTTATATATATATATATATATATATGATTTTGTATGTGATTTTATATGTTAATATATAATATGTGATTTTATTATTAATAAGTGATTAAGAATGATACTACAAGATATCGTGTGATTTAGTATTTAAATTGAGATAGTATAACTCTTAGATTTTAGTTCCTCAATCAATCAGATTTGAGTCCTTATTAATATAGGATAATCCTCTTTTTGGTTATCTCTTAAGATCTTATCATAATATTCTAAGGATCCTATCTAGAAATAGCTACTAAATATGTCTCTAAACTTCAATTGAACTTTTGACCATGTTAGAGTCTGATTTAGGATTTGATTGTGAAATATGAAATTGTAGATATTTCTCTAATCTTTCTAATGACACCAAGAACATCTCAATCGGACACTGGTAGCTCAAGATATGAACAAAATACTGATCTGTACGCAATTTGGGATGAAATAGGAGCCCGTTATGCCCTAACTTGTTTTTATACCATAAGACTCGACCTAAACCCTATTTTCCACGAGTCAATACTCAGAAAATCTGCCTCTCTTTATCTCTTAAGTTCTTTCTTCGTTTCTTTTAAGAGTCCCTGAAGGAAATTGCTATCGTTCATCGTTCTTTGTCATTTTTTGCTAGAAGGACATCGCTGTCAATACACGCTTCTTTTAGTATCAATTTTATCTTTTTGTTTCTGAATTTTGGACTGCAAACAAAGTAAATTTTCATTGTTGTTCCCCCTTAAGTTTCTTGATTTAGAAGCTTAATCCATGTGTTTTCGTTGTCGTTCTTGAGGAAGTGATCAAGCATTTGTGAGATGAGACTCAAACTGATCTTTTCTCCACTTCTCGTTTCTATTCTTTAGAGTTTAATCTCAAGGTAAGTCATACCTCTTGTTTCCTTTTCGATTCTCTTATTGGTTTGGGAGTTGATGTCCTCTTTGTGAACTCTTCGTATTTGTAATGGTAGGAACCGACGAAGGAGGCTTTGATTCGACACCCTCATCCCTTCGAGGCTTGCGAATTTGATTGAGGTATGGGGAGAAGAGATTAGTATAACATGTAGGCCTTGGGGTAGCGTAAGATGAAGGATTAACCCATGACCCTGTTATGTGCTAATTGCTTAATTGATTTTGTTTTTTATATTCGACCATGTTTTCTATATGCTTGGCATGTTGTAATTGTGAAGTATTATTGATGATGATGACGATGTATACCATGATTGAATGTATTACCATGATTGAATGTATTGATTCTTAATGATTGATGTTATGAGATGAATGTCATTGTTGTTATAAAGACTCTAATTAAAGACATAGGGGCGTTAGTAACCAAGAAAGAATTAAGGGTTAATTCCCAATGTTCATAAGACATGAACCTTAGTAAATAGAAGTGAGGTTAATGCTCAACGGTGTAGTTAAGACCCTAGGATTAATCCATGAGTGCTTTAGGGATGTTAGTAATGAAACAAGAATTAAAGGATTAATTCCCAATAATCATAAGACATGGAGATTAAATGAGAGGTGTAACACCTTGTCTTTTTCCTACGTTTTATCTATTTTTGCGGTATCGATAATTATTTATCTGTTTATATTTTTACCGGTAATCAAGAAAATGTTCTTTTTGAAAATCAAAATTATATCTAAAACCCATTATATTTTAGGAAGTTAGGGTTTGAAGTTGGGTTTAAAACTCAGACGAAATCCGGTCTGCGTTTTTGCTGATAGTATAATTTTATACCAGCAGAAACCCTAATTTTGACCCGAAACTGAAAGATTCTATATTTTATCATTATTTCAGTGATAAAGTATATTTTCAAAATGTTCACTTGAAAATAAAATATTATATTTTATTCGGGCGAATTTTGGCGAAAAACGGACAAAAACCCTAATCGGGTAAACAACGGAATCAGATGCGAATGGGCAAAGATACACCGGGGGACAGAACGGCGAGTCATCCATGTTGAATCAGAGGGGATGAGTCATGGTAGTGAGTCACCTACATCATAAATGCCCATAAATGCTCATAAATGGCAATAAATGCTAGAATCAAAATATCTAGATATTTATGTTTTAACTTAATCGATGCTTAGTTAACTTCAACCAAGGTTAACCAACCATGATAAACCACAAAAATATCTTCTCCTTGAGACACCCTGTTGTGCCCCATTGTGTTATTAAGTTAAAAACCTTATTAATTGATTGTTTGATCGCGCACTTAACGTGGAAATACGTAAAAATTAAAACTTAAATTAATCAACATGCAACTTCGGATAATTAAAACACCAAACCATATTTAAGTTGGAAAATACACACAAATGTCTTATACACATAATACAAAACACTGTTGAGGGTATCCTCTCAGTAGAATCCCTCACAGGCATATACTTAAACAAAAGTTATACTTAGCGGAAAATATAAAACGTCTCACAAGAAGCACTGGCCATAACTATCTAGACCCTATCACCATAGGTCTCAGCTTGTCCTCCCGCCTCTGGTTCATACGAAGTTCCATCCAACTCCTCCTCGTTCAGATCATCCACAGGGTCTTCTCGAACAATTTCATAAAAGATAAAACATAACATACATAAAACATAGGGGATAAGAAACAGTTATATCATCAAAAGTGGAAAAGAGTACATAGTGTATAATATAACAAAAGTCACAGAGAAACATCACTCCAAATCAACCATCATCCATAAATCCATAGATCATCCTCTACCCTCAACTCATGCATTCTAAACCTATATGCTGACGTGGCCACTACCAATTCCTTCACACATTCCTCGTTGGAAATGTCAGTCAGTTGTTCAAGCGACATGTTCCAAATTCTCGGCGCACATTCTCTTCCATGGTGAGAATGCTCATGCAAAGCAACGACACTATAGCTGCACAGTTATCCCGGTGCACACCCTGTCCACTCTCGAGGGTGCTCATGAAAATCAATGACACTATAGCTGCACAACCTCTATCTAAGGTGCAATGGTCTAGCGAGATAATGATTCTCACCAACTCACATCAATAACAATCTAGTGCCTTAACCTTCCCTCATAACTTCAACACATGGTCTATGTCACACTTCCTTTTTGAAATAATCAATCTAACTTAGGCACCTCTAAGTCACCATTATCCTCTCACCCAAATTAACAACATCCGAACTACACATATATCTTTGCTTAAAATCAACTAAGCACGATATTAAAACCAGATAGATCATGCATAACACAATATCAACAAAATATTCAAATATCAAAATATCACATAAAGCAATTCAATAATAATAACGATAAAGTCAATCAACCTCAGATAAGATGAAATCATCCTAACGTCGATAAACCTACAATCCCCAAATCATCATTGATAATTCAGAAAAGCATTCAATGTGATTTTGGTCTTGTAGATTACTCGACCACTAGTAGGGTTTAGGTCGCCCTACACAATTATTATATCATACACTACTTATCCATTCTGACGGTAGATTGGTTCTTTCCCCCACCTGATTGACATGCACGCTTTCCTGTACAAGCTCCGAATGTGTCCATGCTACTGCCATAAACCTCTGCTTGCTGTCCAACGACATCCACAAATCTGCCACCATCCATCCTTACACATCCACCGTTCCGCTTTCCGTCCCGATTACACGTACGAGTATCACAATTCGCTGGAAGCACCAAATACCAACCGAATCAACAATAGGGTTTCAAATAAATAAATCTATTTGAAGAAAGAGACAAAATCGATGGAAAAACTTACGAGAACAGTGGCTGGACTTAGGGGAAATCGGATTCAAAATAAGCTCATGAATCCTAGGGAAAAGCTACCAAAACAGAGCTAATGTTAGAGCTCCATTTCTCTGGACACAGAGCTTTATTTACAAAAATGAACGGTGACAATGAATAAATATCCTTCCTAAACTTCCTCACAAAGTTTCAGCCAGATCCAATGGTTAACGAATCTCAGATCTCAATTATATGGTGACAGGTTTGATGATACCCGGGTTGAGTTTCTCACTCTTTCAGTCCACTATCCAAACTGAATATCTCACACTCTGGAGGTTTATTCGAAATTATGACCATTGGATATGAAGAATCATAAGTCTTGAACCTTCTTCTAAAATTTGAGAACGATCCAACAGTTGAAGAGTGTTTGACGACTACCTTACTGCGACTGCTCCAACTAGTGTTCAAAGCTTCCAACAATGACTTCTTGTAACAATTGATGATTCTCTCTCAATTCTTATCCTATGATCCGAAATAGTGGATGATACAGAGAGCTAAGGTGATGAGAAAGGTAACTAAGATCATAGAAGTGAGGGTTTACCCTAGATGATGAAAGAAAGTGAAGGAATGATCAAGTTGTGCAAGAACAACAATGGAGGTTTAGGATTTTCTTTGTGTTTTATTGGTGAAAGATGAAGAGAAAATGGTTAAGTGTGGGAATAAGGAGGCAGCGTGAGTTTGATGAGTGAATGAAGGAAAGAATATGAAGCAAAATGATCAAAGATGCACAAGTTGTCAAGACTAGAAACTTTGAGTTTTTGTGTAAAAGAACATGAACATGAAGGAAATGGAGGAATGAAAGAAAAGAAATGCATAGGTGAATGATGAAGGGAAGGCAGCGTGAGTGTGTTGTGTGTGTGAGGAGGAAAGTTGTTTTGCTAATATTAGAAGATAACTATGGTTGAATGATAACTTAAGCTTGGTTAAGCAAATACAATATAATACTTTAACTATAGTTAGTAGTCATTATGACTAAGAGGACAAGTGCGTGGTGAAGGATGAATAATGGTGTGGCTGCTCCAACACCACAAGAAATAAGAGAAAGCCAAATTGAAATTGTCTTGCCCTTAACCATGGTTAAACTTAACTAGGATAGGTTAGGTTAGTACATAAATATGTAGATATTTTAGGGTTTGCATTTATGATGAAGATGAGTCACCACCATGACTCACCATGGTGACTCATTCCCTCTGAGTCATCATAGATGACTCATCGTTCTGCCCCCTGGTATATCTCTGCACATCCGTATCATGTTCCGTTGGTTACCCGACTACGGTTTTTGAAGAGAAATGATGAATGAATGATGAAATGGATCAAGTGATGAGGAAGGAAAGGGCTGCACGAAATTGACTAGGTGTGGAGGATTTTTATCCATGTAAAATGAGTGGTTGAGAGGAGGAGATGTGTCCTTGTTAATAACCATGAAAGCTTGGGGGCATTTTGTTCTTTTTACCTAGATATTTAGGAATCGTCATAAATGTGCCATAAATGATTGTCCCATCGCATTTAATGCTTGTCCCTTCACATTTAATGCTTGTCCCCTCCATCACATCAATCACTTCCATCATCTTAGCTCCATAACTGGCTCCGTCGTTTTACCCGATTAGGGTTTCCGTCAGTTTTTCGCTAAAACTTCACTCGATAAAATAAAATATTTTATCTTTGAGTAGAAATTATTGAAATATATTTTGTCCCCAACAAGTGGTAACATTTTGAAATATTTCATTTTCGGGCTGAAATTAGGGTTTTCTGCCGGAATAAAATTATACTGTCAGTAAAAACACAGATCGGGTTCCGTCTGAATTTTTAACCCAAATTTTAACCATAGCTTCCTACCATAGAGTAGGTTCTAGATATGATTTTTTTTTCTCCAAAATCATTTCCTAAGTTTCAGATAAAAAAATAAATAAATATATCTTTACCGTTAATACAGCGTATCCGAAAATCGGGCTGTTACACTCCTCACTTGGTTAACCACATGGAAGCCACCTCCACTTACTCCTTTCATTTTAATTTCATTTCTTGACATTTTCTACACAAAACCCTTTGATCTTTTAATGAATTCCTTTGATTTCCAACAAGTGTTTTGATAATTTTATCCTTCTATCATATATAAATTCGACCAACCACCTTCACCATTGGTTATCCATCCATTTTGCTTCACCTTATCATGATGATTCATTAAAAATATCTAAGTTATAATATATTATTTCTTAACTTAAACTTGACCATGATTAAACCAACCATGATTCAAACTAAAATATCTCTTTTCTCCTTTGTGGTGTATAACACGGCCACACCTCACTAGCCACACCTTCACCACACAATTTTTCTAGCATGATGATTACTAAACTAGCTAGGATATAATATGGTATTTTATAACTTTAACCTAACCTATGTCTAGTTGCCTTCAACCATGGTCTTCACTTGAATTCGTTAACCAAATATACTCTTCTCATTTGGGTAGTACACGGCCAAGACTTCACCCTCCACACAACTTGACTTCATTCATTTCATTTCATCTAAATCATCTAAGTTCTTGACACAAAGTTCTTCCTTGTTCTTCATCCTCACAAATTCGGCTAACCTCACCATTTCTTGATTCAATCACTTGTTTAGAAAACCAATAGTAGATCCATCATTCTCTCCTTATTCTAAACCTAATCCATCTCACACAAATTTCTATGTTGAAGCAAAATCCTTTCCTTATTGTTCATATACATTAATTCGGCCACCAACCAAGTACTTGTTTGATTTTCTAATACCATATCCTCAATCCTCTTTACTTTCTAAGCCTTTGTTATCTCACACAAAATCTCATTTAGATGTTTCCTTATAAATAGGTTTTTCTAACCTATGATCATCCACTTTTGATTCGTCAATTTCTTCACTTCAAAGTAAGTAATTTTCACCATGAACTATCTTCTATGATCATAGCTAAGCTTAGATGTCTAATCCTTTTGTTTGTTGATGATTTTTGGGCTAGGTTTTGGTGGACAAAACCGTGGCCTACCTTGCTTGGTTTAGCTTGTTTTTCTTTGATATTCAAGTGATCTACAAGAGGTAATGGGGGAGATTACCACTATCCTACCTTAATGTAGATATGTATGTGTTTTATATTGTTTTATGTTGTCTTAAAACCTTAAAAGTTAGGATTATGTCTTTGTGTGTTTGTGAGCCTCTAGGAGGACTTTGTATCATGACTGTCTTGTGATTGTAGTGTGAGCATGATAATTGATATATATGCTTATCTGACGCATAATAGTTAAAAGAAAATTGGTTGTATGCTTACTTGATCATTGATAGATAATATGTGAAATATGCTAAATAATCATGCCATGATTTAGTGCTTGAATACATGAACATGTATGATGTTTTGTGATTGATTGATGAAGAGAAGATCTTCCTTTGTGTTGTTCATGGTTCGGCCATGATAGGAAACAAAAAGGTTATGAAAATCTTAAGGATTAAAATCACAGAATCTTATGAGTATTTCAAGTTTTTAAAGAGTAACAAAACCAAGAAAAATCACTAAGTTTGCAAAACTGTCTTTAGGGCAGTATACACTGCCTTGTCCTATTTTTAAGGACTGCCTTATACTATTTTAAATGATCCAAAATTGGTTTGAATTGAATTGGTTAATTATATTGAAAGTTATGGGTTTTTAAAGAAATAAGGACTAATATGCAAATTGAGAATTTCAGGGACTGTTCTGAAAATTATATTTTTAAGTATTGTGATTATAGACCTTAATGATATAAGACCATAGAAATTGGTTTGATGTTATTTGGACTTATACATAAAAAAGATATAAGTTTTTTAATAACCAAGGACCTTTTTGTAAATATTGTAAAAATGGGGCAGAAACATAAATTCTGAAAATTTCATGGTGACTGAAAATATATTTCTATAGAAGTTGATTTGGTGTGATTTGAAGTTATAGATAAAAAGTTATAAGGTTTTAAGTAAATAAGGATCTTTTAGTAATTAATGAAAGTTTAGGGACTATGCTTATCCAAAAAAAAAAAAATGAAAGTTTAGGGACTAAACTGTAATTTTCAAAAATACATATAACTAGACAGTAAGAGATTGTTTTTCCTATCTAACTAAATGCCCTAAGACTCCAAAATGAGTTTTGGACCATTAGAGTTTAAAATCATCGAAAAAGAAATTACGCGATTTTCGAACGTAACGACATTCGATCAAGTTTTTAGGAATTTGGTATAACTGGAAAGAAAAATGTAAAATCAGTGTTTCAACATCTTAATATGAGTAATATAACCTAGGAGAGTAATAAATTTGAGGTGAAGAACCATATTTTCAAAAGTATGGCTTTTGGGCCTAGATCCATTAAAAAGCAGGGAAACCGTCGTTAAGCGTTTTTAAAGATTTTCGAGAAAATGTTTTGAGGAATTTGGTTCTTATGTACTTTGATGGAATTTGATTTCAAAATTGTTTGATTTTGAGACAAAAAGGATTTTAGTCCGTGAGGACGAGTATTTATGGTAAAATGTAAAAACCTAAGTCATTAACGACTTAATGAAAATATGAATATAATAATTTATGATGTAAGCTAAAACAAGACCTTATGTCATAAATTATGGATAATTCATTATCCATATCTCCATAAAATTTAATGGACTCAGAATTATTTGTTTTCTTGGCCGCCAAGAGAAAGGCTCAACTAGTAAAGTGCAGAGAAATAAATAATTGGATTGGTGATCCAATCTCATAATGTGTTAGGACTTTTAATCAAGTTCTTTAAGATATCTTTACACAAAGATGAAAGGTTACTTGAGAACTTTAGCTCGATGTTAAGTACCGTAATTCGGACTTAAGAACATCTAGCATCTGAGAAAGCACGTTGAAAGGATTCCGATGGAATCAATATGTCATCTGGTGGATAGACAAGAAGAACGCATTTCCGGCAATTTTGCCTAAACACATAGTGAAAATATGTTCTGCAAGGCCGTTGTGCCTAGGAGAAGGAGCTGACACTTTAATGCGGGTGTAAATTCTGTAATGACGATCTGGTTGATACTCGGGGGTGTCGAGGTATGAAATACTCAGATAGGCCCAATTGGTAGCTCCTCTTTGGCGTGGTGATCTTGCAATGCACCGACATACTCGACTAGACACTAAGTGTTTTCTGGTAGTGTAGGATGTTCCCGAAAAAGCCTATGACGTGCACGTTGCTACTGTTGACGCATTTTTATTACCCTAGGCTGGTACCTCCGGAACAATCCTCCGAACCACTCTCTCCGACTGTTCGTAAAACCATGGTATAGGAATTTAGAGGTCATTCCTCAAGTCTTAGATGTCTCCTATCTAGGAAAACGTTGTGCTGTGGTCATGTTTCTGTGAAACATTATTGTTCTGATATGAGTGATGATATGATTGTATATTGTTAATTGTACGTACCTGAGAGTCGCACCACTGCATGTCTGCCTTATGTGTAAGATAAATGGAAATCTCACCTCCCTACCTTTATATTGCCTATGCCGGCAAGCTATGTGTCTTCTGTATTCTTTTGAGAAGATTGAGACGTCAAGACGTCGCTTGGCTGACGCATCGTAAAGGATGATGTTCGAGCAGGTGGACGATATGTTGGGAATTTCAAGTGGATGTCTTCCATACTGTCGATGGTTCGTAGACCATGTTTTGCCTCTTGGAAGGGGAAAAGGCTTAGTCCGAGAGTTATTATTGTAGTAGCTTCACTAGTGTCTTTTGTTACGACGTCAGTAGTGGACTCAAATCGAGTTTCCACTAGATCTTGTCAGTTGGGTTTGTCCTTCTCACGAGGTATGAGAGAAGATGGTCTTTTCTATTTTAGTTTGGTCAGCTGGGTATGTTTCGGAGTTAATATACTGTTTATGGAGCTGCGACTCCAAGTATCTTATATTTTAGGAGCTGCGTCTCCATACCTTTATACTGGATCTGGATACTTTTATGATTTCTGGTTATTAGTCGGGTTGGATATAATATAAATGATTTACGAACTTATGACCCTAATTGTGATAATGGAATATTTTATTGTCCATTCATTTAAATCAATGTAGTTATATTTATGATTTACGAAAAAGAAAAAAATTACGCCATTCTTTTATAGCCAAATTTAATTAACCTACTTTTCGGCCTTAAATTGTCACTTAAGATGTAACGCCCAAGTGTGGTGCTACAAGAGGAACAAGATTAATACTTGATTTTGTAGTTAAAAGCCAATAGGATGGATCTTTGAATGCCCTAGGAAGTTTGACAAGGATTCCCAAACCTTCTGCCTAGATCTGAACGGCTATGCTCCAGTAAGCATGGCCGTGCTCGATAAGCACGCCCGTGCTGGGGGCCAGCACGACCGTGCACCCCAAACAGAATGAGACGTTAAGTGGAAACAAGGGTAGCTTCACCCAAATTGTCTCCTATAATTCAATAAGACATCAAACATATTAAAGATAAGATGAATAATCTAATTAAGCCTTGTCAAAGATAATAAAACATAAGATAGTAAGATGGTTAAGTCGGTAACGAGGAGTTACCTCACGATGTTAACTTTGATACTTAATGGTTAAAGTTTTCTTGATGCTAATTGGTCAATGTGTTGTTGTTGTTTAGCCTTGATGCTTATTGGTCAAGGTGTTGTTGGTTTTAAACATTGATGCCTAAAAGGTCAAAGCGGAGGTGGTGGTTATGATTGTTTGATGTTGTTGTACATGCATTCACGCATTAGAGATGTTAGTGGGGGAAGCTGCAACAAATGGGAGGTCGTCCAAGAGTAAGGCAATCTGGCCATCAGCCGTGATTCACCTAGGTGGATCGTGTGCCCCCGCGGTAGTGCATCCAAGAGTAAGGTGCATCGGCTATCCAAGGGGATCACCCATGGTTTGGTGAACTGCCGGCGTTGGTGCTTAATGGCCAATATGGATATGTAACTCTGACGTTGTCTTCCTGAGTTAGTTGTAGATCCACATACATAAGGGAGTAGTGGAGTAGTACTGCACCGCATAGCATACATTTTTTGTTATGTTGGATGAGATTATTATGCTATATGTTGTATTATGTGTTATGTATACGTTTATATATGTATTGTATGATCATCTTGCTAACTGCCCTATTGCCATTATGATTATAAAACGGTTTCTTACTCCCCATCTTCTATTGTTTCTTTGCATGTGACTTCGGTTTATGCAGAAGAGGGTGAGCAGCTTGTTGAGGAATGACTCCGAGGAGATCGCTCGCTCGTAGTTTAGGATTTTAGCTTTACGTAGTTATTTCCGATGTATTTTCCGGATTTGGTTACTAGCTCTGATATGTGACATCAGGGTTTTGGGTTTATGTTTTCTTTTAATTTTGTTATGTTTATGTTTTCTTTTTCCATAGATGTTTTTGTTGTTTTGTTCATGCGGTAATTGTTAAGTCTCTAAAATGTTTGTGTGCATTTTCCTAAGTTTTGATGAAAACTAAACATTGGTTAATGATTTAATTAACCTACTTTGTGGTTGCTAACCTATCTACTTAGTGTACAGATCAGAAAATTACAACTCACCTGTTTGTCTACCTAAGTATCAACCTGTTTGTATAAGTCAAAAAGTCAACCTGTCTGCTGACTGGGATTGTTGACTATGTGCATACTGGTTTACAACCTGCCTCTGCTCTGCTCTTCAACTCGACTAAGGGTCTTTGTTAAGAACTCAAAGTACAGGAAGCTTTTGGAAGCTGTCCCCTCATGACGAATACTCTGAAATCTCTCTCTCACGCTTATCAAGAAATTCATAAGTGCTCTCTCTCAAGCAACCTAGGAAGTCAGAGACAAACTTCCAGTTAAAGAATGTTTCCAACATGCTTTATTCCCTAGTACTTTCAGTTATTACACAAAGGGAAATGTACTCTGCAAAAGTACAAAAGCACTCTGCACAACTCTGATTTGGCTTCTACACGATGCATAAAGCTATTATCCTTCATGTTAGAGTACAACCAACGTCTCCATTGCATTAATGGCTGCCCAGAACGACTATATTGCATTTAATGAAGCTCTGCTTGAAGCCATCGTTGCAAGGAATGTCTCTAACGGATATTAAATGTTTGAAGGCTATAAATACAGAAGTCACTGAAGATGAAATATAGAGAGATTACAAAGCATTAAAGAGCCATTACTCTGTTCATTTATTCACTCTGTATTCTTCAATCATTTGAAGTTATTACGCAGACTTTCCTAAGCTTTACATTTAAACCACTCTCTGAGTGTTAGTGAAAAATCTGTCTGTCTGTAAGTATATTTATTACAAACCAAACTCTCAAACAAATCTGAGTGAGCCTGAAGAGGCTAGGTGTGCAAAGAATACTTGTGTTGGAGCCTGAGGAGGCTAGGTGTGCAAACAATACTTGGAGTCTGTAACCTGATCAGTTATAGTGGATAAATCTTGGTGCTGCCAAGGACTGGACGTAGCTCTTTGTGTTAAAGAGTGAACCAGGATAAATCACTGTGCTAATCTCTCTTCCCTTAATCTCTTTAGTTGTTTTGATTATATATCATCTGCTTTCTAACTAAGGGGTTAAAACTATTTTTATCAAACTTGTTTTTCATCTGTACGTGTGTTGTTTTCTGAGAAAATTACAACAGATAGGTTACCTGTCTGTGTAACTTTTTACACCTGTCCGAACTTAGCGTCTGCATGCAAAAAGTTTTTAACTTTATTTTAATTTCTGATAAACACAATTCAACCCCCCCTTCTCGTGTTTATAGTTGTCTATTTCAGTTGGTATCAGAGCTCAGCCTCTAGGTTGAGCATTTAACAGTGTAGAGGTAAAAGATCCTGAAGAATAGACATGACTGCTGGAGCTAGTGGAAGTCACCAGACTGAAGGAGCCTCCTTGACCAGACCTCCATTCTTCAATGGAGAAAACTACAACTATTGGAAAGATAGATTTCAATGGTTCATTCTATCTACAAACTCTGATATCTGGGATGTCATCACAGATGGTCCTTTCATTCCTAAAAATGATGACAACACTGACAAGCCAAAAGCTCAGTGGACTCCTGCAGAAAAGACAAAGTGGGAGCTGAATCACAAAGCCAGATACAACATTATTTGTGCTCTCAGTCCTGATGAGTTTGAAAAGGTCTATGCCTGTGATTCTGCCAAAGAAATATGGGACACCTTAGCTGTCACACATGAAGGAACAGCCAAAGTCAAAGAATAAAAAATTGCCATACTTGTCAGAAAGTATGAACTGTTTCTCACGGAGGAAGGAGAATCTGTTGCTCAAATGATAGGGAGATTCCAAACTATCATCAATGGTCTAAAGTCTCTTGGCAAAGTTTACTCTAATGCTAAGAAGGTTGGAAAGATACTTAGGAGCCTGCCTAAGCAGTGGAGACCTCTGGTAACTGCTATCTCTCAAGCCAAAGATCTTACCACCTTGACTATGGATGAACTCCTTGGAACACTTACTGTTCATGAGCAAGAACTTGGAGATGAAGTCTCAACAAAGAAGGGCAAGTCAATTGCTCTGAAGGCTGATCAAAAGTCTTCAAAAGCTTCTAAAGCTTTGAAAGCAGACGAGTCATCCAGTGATGCTGACCTGTCTGAACCTGAGGATTCTGAAAGTGATGAAGAACTATCTCTCCTAACCAGAAAGATAAAGCTTCTCTTACAGAAAAAGAAGTTCAGAAAAGATAAGCCATTCAGAAGATTCAACAAGGACAAGAACTTCAAAGATTCCACTTCAACAGACAAGAACTCAATTGTCTGCTATGAGTGCAAGAAACCAGGTCACATCAAAGCAGAATGTCCTCAACTCAAGAAAGCCCCGTTTAAGAAGTTCTTCAAAAAGAAGAAGAAAGGAATGATGGCTACTTGGGAAGATCTAGAGTGAACATCTTCTGATGAGGAGACAGAGGAAGAAGCAAATCTCTGTCTAATGGCTAACACTGACTCAGATTCAGATAATGAGGTAAATTCTGATTATGAGGAATTACTTGATGCCTATGAAGAATTGTTGGAGGAATCCAACTGTTTATCTAAGGCTTTCAAATCTCTCAAGAGAGATAATGTTAAGCTCCTCAGTGAGCATAAACAGAAATCTCTAGAGTGTGAGAAATTTGCCAAGGAGAACAGTGAGCTGAAGACTGAAAAGTCTAATGAAGCTAAGATCTCTAGTGATACATCACAGTCTGAAGAAGTTGAAAAACTTCAACAGAAAGTGGAAGAGCTCACTTCTGATTTGGCCAAATTTGTTAATGGTAGAGAAAATCTGACCAAGCTGCTTGGTTGTCAGAGGCACTCCCTTAACAAAGAAGGTATTGGATATGTCCATCAGACACATCATAAAGTATCAACTAAGTGTCTTCATAAGAAAAGAAGGAAGTCGTCACAAACTCCTAGAACTAACAGAAAAGGACCCAGAAAACTATGGGTACCTAAAGATCAAATAATCTCTGTTGCAGATGTCCTCAACAGCACCAAGAAAACACCACTGCTGGTACCTGGACAGTGGCTGCTCGCGACACATGACAGGAGAAAGGTCTATGTTCCTAGACCTCCAACTTAAGAAAGGAGGACATGTGGCATTTGGTGGAAATCAGAAAGGGAAGGTTATAGGAATTGGTACTATTGGTGGTAAACCTCCTCTTCCTTCTATATCAAATGTTCTTATGGTTAAAGGATTAAAACACAATTTGCTTAGCATAAGTCAATTATGTGACAGTGGATTTGATGTCTCCTTTACCAAGGATTTCTGTATAGTTAAAGATCTAAATGGTAAAACCCTCTTTTCAGCTAAAAGGCAACAAAATCTGTATAAGATTGAACTGACTGATCTCTCAGATCAAAGTGTAACCTGTCTGATGTCTAAAGAGGATGAAAGATGGTTATGGCATAAGAAACTAGGACATGCCAGTATGAAACTAATTTCAAAACTAAAAAGGGATAACCTTGTGAGAGGATTGCCTGATATTAGTTTTAAGAAAGATGTTTTGTGTGATGCATGTCAGAGAGGTAAACAAATAAAATCAAGTTTCAAATCTAAAAACCAAGTATCAACCTCTAGACCTCTTCAGTTGTTACACATGGATCTGTTTGGACCAGTTAGTGTTGCTAGCTTAGCTGGAAGGAAATATGGATTTGTCATAGTTGATGACTATTCTAGATATACATGGGTACTCTTCTTAACCCACAAGGATGAGTCTTTTAAGGCTTTCTCAGTATTCTGTAAAAGAGTACAAAATGAGCAGGGTTTCTGCATTTCTACTCTTAGAAGTGACCATGGGGGAGAATTTGAAAATGAGCAGTTTAGACAGTTCTGTGAGGAGAATGGGATCTCTCACAATTTCTCTGCACCTAGAACTCCTCAACAAAATGGAGTGGTTGAGAGAAAGAACAGATCTCTGCAAGAGATGGCTAGATCTATGCTCAATGAGAATAATCTCCCTAAGTACTTCTGGGCAGAAGCAGTAAACACAGCCTGTTATGTACAAAACAGAATACTCATTAGGCCTTTTCTAAAGAAGACACCCTATGAACTGTGGAAAGGAAAAAGCCCCAACATTTCTTACTTTCATGCATTTGGTTGTGAATGCTTCATCTTAAATACCAAGGATCAACTTGGAAAGTTTGACTCTAAGACAGACAAAGGTATCTTTTTGGGATACTCTGAAATGTCTAAAGCTTTTAGAATTTACAATTCTAGAACATCTGTTATTGAAGAATCTGTTCATGTCAAAATTAATGATAACTTAAAGACTGATAAGGAATTGTCAGATCTAGAAGATGATCTTGCAGGTCATGATATAAACAAGTCAGAAGATCAACAACCTGACTTAACCAAATCAGAACCTGAAGCAGAACCAGACAGACAAGTAGAGCAGACAAGTCAACAGACAAGTCAAGATCCTCTTGAAAGAGATTGGAAATTCAAAACTCATCATCCTAAGGATCTTATTATTGGAAATCCCTCAGAAGGAGTGAGAACCAGATCCACTTTAAGAGAATCAAGCAATGTGGCCTTTATGTCAGAAATAGAGCCAAAACACATTGAAGAAGCTCTTGATGATGAAAGCTGGATTCTTACTATGCAAGAAGAACTCAACCAGTTCACCAGAAATGATGTCTGGACACTTGTCTCCAAGCCCAAAAACAAGTCTATCATTGGAACAAGATGGGTCTTCAGAAACAAGTTAGATGAAGATGGCAAAGTTGTCAGAAACAAGGCAAGGTTAGTAGCTCAAGGCTATAACCAACAAGAAGGTATTGACTATACTGAAACCTTTGCACCTGTAGCTAGAATAGAAGCTATTCGCATACCGATGTCATATGCTGCACAACACCAAATCACTCTTTTTCAAATGGATGTGAAAAGTGCTTTTCTCAATGGAATAATTGAAGAAGTTTATGTTAAACAACCCCCTGGTTTTGAAGATACTGATAAACCAGATCATGTTTTTAAACTTAAAAAGGCATTGTATGGTTTAAAGCAAGCACCTAGGGCATGGTATGATAGACTAAGCTCTTTTCTCATGCATAATGGTTTTACAAGAGGTCAAGTAGATACTACTCTGTTTAAGAAAAGCTCTAAAGAAAATTTCATTATAGTCCAAATATATGTTGATGATATTATTTTTGGAGCAACTAATGAAAAGCTGTGCAAGGATATTTCAAAGCTGATGCAAGTAGAATTTGAGATGAGCATGATGGGAGAATTGAAGTTCTTCCTTGGTTTACAAATCAAACAGACAAGTGATGGAATCTACATCCATCAACAAAAGTATATCAAGGAAAGGCTCAAGAAATACAAAATGGAAAGTGCTAAACTTATGAAAACTCCCATGGAAACCAATGCAAAACTAAGTAAAGATGATGAAGGTAAAAAGGTAGACCAAACTGTCTACAGAGGTATGATTGGATCTTTACTATACTTAACCTCAAGCAGACCTGATATTCAATTTAGTATCTGCATGTGTGCTAGATTTCAATCTGACCCAAGAGAATCTCATCTTAAAGCTGTTAAGAGAATATTTAGATATTTGCTTGGTACTACTAATCTTGGTTTGCTATATTTAAGAACTAAAGAATACAGATTAGTGGGATTCTGTGATGCTGACTTTGCTGGAGACAGAATAGAAAGAAAAAGCACCAGTGGAGGATGCCACTTCATTGGAGCAAATTTAGTCTCTTGGTCAAGCAAAAGGCAGACAACTATTGCTCTATCTGCTGCTGAAGCAGAATATATCTCAGCTGCTGGTTGTTGCTCTCAACTCTTATGTTCAGAAAGGTATCTTTGATATTAAGTTTGTTAAAACTGAAAATCAATGTGCTGATATCTTCACTAAACCTTTAGCAGAAGAAAGATTTTTATTTATTAGAGATAATTTAAACATGCATTGCATTGTTGAATGAAATGTCTGAATGTTTTTGAACTGTCTGTGATCACTTGTCTGACTCTGCTGAGTCACTATGCTGAAACTCAATAGTTTTATTAAAATGATTATTATTTATTTATTTATTTAATACCATTTGTTAATCTGAAGCTAATCATGGACACGGCAGTTTTTACCTCGAAACCATGTTTTCATTATGTCTTAAGTGGGCGCTATAGTTCCCCACATAAATCGTGCCATTCTTAATTAAAAATGCCTTTTTTCTCTCTCCTGCTTTTACTGCTTTAAAAGGTAATCTTCAGAAAGTTTCAAACTTTATCCTTATCAAAAGCCCTAAGTCTTTTCATCTTCGTCTTCCTCTCGTTCAAACCCTTCTCTCTTCCAAAACTCTCATTCTCTCTTCTCTGAAAATGGCATCTTCAAAGCGTCTGTCTCCAAAAGAGATTGCTGAGAAATATGAAATGAGAATAGCTGACGTTGAGAAGATTCTACCAGGAAAGACTGTTGATCTCCAACAAATGAAGAAATGGGGAATGGATGCCACTGAAGAGTTGGAATACTCTAAGTGGACAGCCTTCTTTGATATCAAGGAGCTGGTCCATCCCAAGCTTGTCAGAGACTTCTAGAGAAATGCTGTGGTCATCACCAATGTGGTTGATGGAACCAAGAGCTTCAAGGCTCAAATGTCAGCTGATGTGACTCTCCAGTTTCCCATTAGCTCTCTGGAATTGGCAACCAGATGCCCAAGGATTGGAACTGCCTTCAGACCTGACTGGGAAGATCAGGTAGGAACTGAAAATATCAACATTGCTATATATAGAGTTCCCAACCCTGAGAACAAGAAGCCCGTCAGCATGGTGCCCAAGTGCAGGTTCTTGCACAAGCTGCTTCTGGAGTGTGTGATGCCCAGAAAAGGATCACGAGACAATGTGACCAAGTTGGACAGATTTGCTCTGTACCACTTGATTCACAAAATCAAGATAGACATCAATGATCTCATCTACATGTATCTTGAGTTTCTGATCAGAAGGACAAACATGCCTACCTACCCTTATGGAATGCTGCTGACAAGGGTTTTTAGGAACAAGATATTTGTTCCAACTGATGTCCATTTTGTGGACATGGCTCTGCCAATAGACAAGAAGGTCTTGTCTATGTGGGGATTGAAGGAATCCCTCTGGAGGATGAAGAAGAAGATAAGAAGAAAAAGAAGAAGCCTGCTGTTGAGCAGAAGCAGAATGAAAAAGCAGAAGAACCAGCTGATTCCACTGGTGAATCAGAGTTTCCAATCTTTGAGAGAATATGGAAACCTGCTGGAAAGGTGGCCAGACAGGATCAGAGGCCTGAGGAACCCACAGCTTCTGAAGGATCTGCTGAGACAGTTGAGCCTCTCAGATTCAAGCTGAAGAAACCCTCTTCCAAGAGGAAGACCAGTGAGGCTGGAAAATCTGGTGTGGTTTCTGCACAACCCACCAAGAGGAGAAGACTGGTGAAGACCTTTACCAAGGTTAGACAAGTGGAGTCTGAGCCTAGTAAAGAGGAAGCACCTGCTCAGGGGGAGCAGACATCTCCACCCTCAGAGGAGCCTAGGGAGATCAAACCTCTTGATCTGGGATTCATTCCCAGAAAAAGAAGGTCAGGCTACCCTATGCCTATGGTGGCTGTTGCTGGAAGGGAAGAAGTCCCTGCAGAAGAGCCTGCTGCTGTTGCTGCTACTGCAACCTCTGCTGACCTGTCTGCTGGAACTCAGACAGTTGGTCATTCTGAAGATGCTTCTCTGTCCCCTTCTAGGAAGAAAGCAAGACTCTCTGAAGATCAGCTTTTCACCTTTCCTTCTGCACCATCCTCTCCCCTTCACCTAGGTATTCAAGATTCTGTTGTTTCTTCCCCCTCTGCCCTTTTTGTCAATCCTTTACCTGTTGCCTCCCCTTTTCATTCACCTGTCTCCTCTCACCCCACCCAAACATCTTTTGTTGTCGTGTCTGATGTATGTCAGTACACAGTTGTTCACAGGGACTCAACTCCCAGAGAACAATCTGGCATATCATCTAGACTGTTTGTGAGTGATTTGCAATCTCTGATGACTGCAAGTGTATCTCACTTATCTGTCATCCCTTCTCCTCCACCTCACATTCTGAACCCTTGTAGGGAGATTTTCTTTTATCCCCCTATTGTGTTGTTCATTAGAACATTGGAAGGATCTCACTATCCTGCCTCTGTTGTAATGTTACCCTCTAGGTCTAGATACTTTTTTCTCTTAGTCACAGGGTCTAATTCGTTTTTCTCTCACATAGACTCTTTCTTACCCTTACCCCCATCTGTCTTAGCCAATCAACCTCTTCCCCCTCCTATTCAAATAAGAGTCACTCATCTATCTCTCTGTGAAAGACTCTCCTGTGTCTTTCCCTCTCCTGATTTTGACCTAGTCAGAATCACTCCTCTGTTTAAGATAGCTTTTCTTCCTTTATTCTATTTCAGAACCATTCATCAGTATTTCTTTCCCCGTGTCTCCTCCCCTTTCTCTGTACCTAAGGCACCCCCAGTTTTAGCCTTACCCTGGTATCCAACCCTGTCTGCTGCTTCAACCAGTCTGTCTACAGAAGCCTCCTCCTCTCAGATGGTGGATTCAGATAGCTTCAATCTTCTTAAGACTGAGCTAGAAGAAGTCAGAAGACTTTTGGATGCAGAGAGGCATGCTAGGCTGCTGTTAGAAAAGAAAGTTGACTCTTTGTATCTGCTTTTTAATCAGCCTAGATAAATAGTTGTAGGAACTGTCTTGTAAATGAAATGCTTATGATGAATACAAATCAATATTACTTTATCTTTCTTATTTTCTCTTTATTGTCTCTTTTTCTCTCTACTGTTATCTGTTTACTCTTTTTGTTGCTGACAAAAGGGGGAGAAAAATGTAAGATGATTAATGTAAAATGAATTGGAGAAAATTATGTGATGGTTATATGCAAAGTGCTCTGGAGAATATAACAATTGTAAAAATTTTAATTCTCTGATACTCTGATATTTTTTTATTGAACACAAATGCACCTGTCTACACATATAGAAAATATCAACCTGTCTACTCTCTATTATTCTGTAAGATGATATTTTCTAAGGTTCATTAAATCATCTGAATGTTTGTCATCATCAAAAAGGGGGAGGTTGTTAAGTCTCTAAAATGTCTGTGTGCATTTCCCTAAGTTTTGATGAAACCTAAACATTGGTTAATGATTTAATTAACCTACTTTGTGGTTGCTAACCTATCTACTTAGTGTACAGATCAGAAAATTACAACTCACCTGTCTGTCTACCTAAGTATCAACCTGTCTGTATAAGCCAAAAAGTCAACCTGTCTGCTGACTGGGATTGTTGACTATGTGTAAACTGGTTTACAACCTGTCTCTGCTCTGCTCTTCAACTCGACTAAGGTTCTTTGTTAAGAACTCAAAGTACAGGAAGCTTTTGGAAGCTGTCCCCTCATGACGAATACTCTGAAATCTCTCTCTCACGCTTATCAAAAAATTCAGAAGTGCTCTCTCTCAAGCAACCTAGGAAGTCAGAGACAAACTTCCAGTTAAAGAATGTTTCCAACATGCTTTATTCCCTAGTACTTTCGGTTATTACACAAAGGGAAATGTACTCTGTAAAAGTACAAAAGCACTCTGCACAACTCTGATTTGGCTTCTACACGATGCATAAAGCTATTATCCTTCATGTTAGAGTACAACCAATGTCTCCATTGCATTAATGGCTGCCCAGAACGACTATATTGCATTTAATGAAGCTCTGCTTGAAGCCATCGTTGCAAGGAATGTCTCTAACGGATATTAAATGTTTGAAGGCTATAAATACAGAAGTCACTGAAGATGAAATATAGAGAGATTACAAAGCATTAAAGAGCCATTACTCTGTTCATTTATTCACTCTGTATTCTTCAATCATTTGAAGTTATTACGCAGACTTTCCTAAGCTTTATATTTAAACCACTCTCTGAGTGTTAGTGAAAGATCTGTCTGTCTGTAAGTGTATTTATTACAAACCAAACTCTCAAACAAATCTGAGTGAGCCTGAAGAGGCTAGGTGTGCAAAGAATACTTGTGTTGGAGCCTGAAGAGGCTAGGTGTGCAAATAATACTTGGAGTCTGTAACCTGATCAGTTATAGTGGATAAATCTTGGTGCTGCCAAGGACTGGACGTAGCTCTTTGTGTTAAAGAGTGAACCAGGATAAATCACTGTGTTAATCTCTCTTCCCATAATCTCTTTAGGTGTTTTGATTATATATCATCTGTTTTCTAACTAAGGGGTTAAAACTGTTTTTATCAAACTTGTTTTTCATCTGTACGTGTGTTGTTTTCTGAGAAAACTACAACAGACAGGTTACCTGTCTGTGTAACTTTTTACACCTGTCCGAACTTAGCTTCTGCATGCAAAAAGTTTTTAACTTTATTTTAATTTCTGATAAACACAATTCAACCCCCCTTCTCGTGTTTATAGTTGTCTATTTCAGTACTCGCTACCTCGTTGACGTTTACTATTTATATATGCATGTTTCCTTTATATATATATATATATTGATGGGCTCCGGAAAGTGTACTTGGATCGAAGCAAGCAATAATTAAAACGGTAAGTAAATACCGAGTATCGAACATAAGGATTGGGTGGCCAATTTGTCTAGATTTTAAGAGAACAACTAATGTTTTTGACCAAGTCAATGGGATAAGAGTTTGTTGGGATAAAAATAATTATCTAATTCAATTATCAATTATCTAAATCTAAAAGTAAGAATCAATTATCAAGATGTTAATTATGATAGTGAGATCTGAAATAGACAACTATAAACACGAGAAGGGGGGTTGAATTGTGTTTATTAGAATTTAAAGTAGAGTTAAAAACTTTTTGCATGCAGAAGCTAAGCACAGACGGGTGTAAAAAGATACACAGACAGGTCACCTGTCTGTTGTAGTTTTCTCAGAAAAACAACACACGTAGAGATAAGAAAAACAGTCTTGACAGAAACAGTTTTAATCCCTTTGTTAGAAAGCAGATGATATATATAATCAGAGTAACTAAAGAGATTAAGGGAAGAGAGATTAACACAGATTTTTATCCTGGTTCACTCTTTAACACAAAGAGCTACGTCCAGTCCTTGGCAGAACCAAGATTTATCCACTATAACTGATCAGGTTACAGACTCCAAGTATTGTTTGCACACCTAGCCTCTTCAGGCTCCAACACAAGTATTCTTTGCACACCTAGCCTCTTCAGGCTCACTCAGATTTGTTTGAGAGTTTTGTTTGTAATAAATACACTTACAGACCTTTTACTAATACTCAGAGAGTGGTTTAAATATAAGGCTTTAGGAAAGTCTGTGTAATAACTTCAAATGATTGAAGAATACAGAATGAATAAATGAACAGAGTAAGGGCTCTTTAATGCTTTGTAAAACTCTGATGATGTTCATCTTCAATGACTTCTGTATTTATAGCCTTCAAACATTTAATATCCATTAGAGACATTCCTTGCAACTATGGCTTCAGGCAGAGCTTCATTAAATGCAATATAGTCGTTCTGGGCAGCCATTAATGCAATGAAGACGTTGGTTGTACTCTAACATGAGGGATAATAGCTTTATGCATCGTGTAGACGCCAACTCAGAGTTGTGCAGAGTGCTTTTGTACTTTTGCAGAGTATATTTCCCTTTCTGTGTAATGACTGAAAGTACTAGGGAATAAAGCATATTGGAAATGTTCTTTAACTGGAAGTTTATCTCTGACTTCCTAGTTTGCTTGAGAGAGAGCACTTCTGAGTTTCTTGATAAGCGTGAGAGAGTTCTCAGAGTATTCTTCATGAGGGGACAGCTTGTAAAAGCTTCCTGTACTTCGAGTTCTTTTAACGAAGAACCTTAGACAAGTTGAAGAGTAGAGACAGGTTGTAAAATCAGTTTGCACATAGTCAACAATCCTAGTCAGCAGACAGGTTGACTTCTTGGCTAATACAGACAGGTGAGACTTAGGTAGACAGACAGGTGAGTTTTGTAATCTTCTGATCTGTACACTAAGTAGACAGGTTAGCAACCACAAAATAGGTTAATTAAATCATTACCCAATGTTTAGTTTTCATCAAAACTTAGGGAAATGCACACAGACATTTTAGAGACTTAACAATCTCCCCCTTTTTGATGATGACAAACATACAGATGATTTAATGAACCTTTGAAAATATCAGAGTACAGAAGTACAGACAGTAGACAAGTTGATATTTTCTATATGTGCAGACAGATGCATTAGTGTTCAATAAAGAGCATCAGAGTAATATGCAGCAGGTTTAAGTTCATAGTATCAGAGTATATTAGAGAACGAACACTTAGCATAACACTTAGCATATATTGTTTACATTTAAACATTAAACATCTTAACATTTTTCTCCCCCTTTTGTCAGCAACAAAAAGAGTAAACATATAACAGTGGAGAGAAAAAGAGACAATAAAGAAGATGATAAAGCAAAATGATTTGTATTCATCATAAGCATTTCGATTACAGGGCAGTTCCTACAACTACTTATCTAGGCTGATTAAAAAGAAGATACAGGGAGTCAACTTTCTGTTCTAACAGCAGCCTAGCATGCCTCTCTGCATCCAATTGTCTTCTGACTTCTTCTAGCTCAGTCTTAAGGAGATTGAAGCTCACTGAATCCACCATTTGAGAGGAGGAGACTTCTGCAGACAAGCTGGTTGAAGCAGCAGACAGGGATGGATACCAGGGTAAGGCTAAAACTGGGGGTGCCTTACGTACAGAGAAGGGTGAGGAGACACGGGGAAAGAAAAGTTGATGAATGGTTCTGAAATAAAATAAAGGAAGAAAAACTATTTTAAACAGAGGGGTGATTTTGACTATGTCAAAATCAGGAGAGGGAAAGACATAAGAGAGTCTTTCACAAAGAGACAGTCGAGTGACTCTTATTGGAGTAGGAGGGGGAAGAGGTTGTTGGGCTAAGACAGATGGAGGTAGGGGTAGGAGAGAGTCTATGTGGGAAAAGAACGAATTAGACCCTGTGATTAAAAGAAAGAAAAATCTAGACCTAGAGGGTAACATTACAACAGAGGCAGGATAGTTAGATCCTTCCAATGTTCTAATGAACAACACAATAGGGGGATAAAAGAAGATCTCCCTACATGGGTTCAGAATGTGAGGTGGTGGAGGAGGGATGACAGATAAGTGAGATATACTTGCAGTCATCAGAGATTGCAAATCACTCACAAACAGTCTAGATGATATGCCAGATTGTTCTCTGGGAGTTGAGTCCCTGTGAACAACTGTGTATTGACATACATCAGACAAGACATCAAAAGATGGTGGAGAGGGGTGAGAGGAGACAGGTGAGTGAAAAGGGGAGGCAACAGATAAGGGGTTGACACAGAGAGCAGAGGGGGAAGAGACAGCAGAATCTGGAATACCTTGATGAAGGGGAGAGGATGGTGCAGAAGGGAAGGTGAAGAGTGGTTCTTCAAAAAGCCTTGCTTTCTTCCTTGAAGGAGACAGAGAAGCTTTTTCAAGATGACCAACTGTCTGTGTTCCAGCAGACAGGTCAATGGAGGGTGCAGAAGCAGTAGCAGCAGCAGGCTCTTCTGCAGGGACAGCTTCCCTTTCAGCAGCAGCCACAACAGGCATAGGGTAGCCTGACCTTCTTTTTCTGGGAATGAAACCCAGATCAAGAGATTTGATCTCCCTAGGCTCTTCTGCAGGTGGAGAAGTCTGCTCCCCCTGAGCAGGTGCTTCCTCTTTACTAGGCACAGACTCCACTTGTCTGTCCTTGGCAAAGGTCTTCACCAGTCTTCTTCTCTTGGTGGGTTGTGTAGAAACCACACCTAATATTCCAGCCTCACTGGTCTTCCTCTTGGGAGAGGGCTTCTTCAGCTTGAATCTGAGAGGCTCTACTGTCTCAGCAGATCCTTCAGAAGCTGTGGGTTCCTCAGGCCTTTGATCCTGTCTGGCAACCTTTCCAGCAGCTTTCCAAATCCTTTCAGAGATAGGATACTCTTATTCACCAGTGGAATCAGCAGGCTCCTCTGCTATTTCCTTCAGTTTCTGCTCAACAGCAGGCTTCTTCTTCTTCTTCTTCTCTTCTTCCTCATCCTCCAGAGGGATTCCTTCAATCCCCATCATAGACAAGACCTTCTTGTCTATGGGCAGAGCCATGTCCACAAAGTGGACATCAGTTGGAACAAATATCTTGTTCCTAAAAACCCTTGTCAGCAACATTCCATAAGGGTAGGTAGGCATATTTGTCCTTCTGATCAGAGACTCAAGATACATGTAGATGAGGTCATTGATGTCTATCTTGATTTTGTGAATCAAGTGGTACAGAGCAAATCTGTCCAACTTGGTCACATTATCTCTTGACCCTCTTCTGGGCATCACACACTCCAAAAGCAGCTTGTGCAAGAACCTGCACTTGGGCACCATGCAGACAGGCTTCTTGTTCTCAGGGTTGGGAACACCATAAACAGCAATATTGATATTTTCAGTTCCCACCTGATCTTCCCAGTCAGGTCTGAAGGCAGTTCCAATCCTTGGACATCTGGTTGCCAGTTCCAGAGAGCTTATAGGGAACAGAAGAGTTACATCAGCTGACATTTGAGCCTTGAAGCTCTTGGTTCCATCAACCACATTGGTGATGACCACAGCATTCCTCCAGAAATCTCTGACAAGCTTGGGATGGACCAGCTCCTTGATATCAAAGAAGGCTGTCCACTTAGAGTATTCCAACTCCTTAGTGACATCCATTCCCCATTTCTTCATCTGTTGAAGATCAACAGTCTTTCCAGGTAGAATCTTCTCTACATCAGTTAGTCTCATCTCGTATTTCTCAGCAATCTCTTTTGGAGACAGGCGTTTTGAAGATGCCATTTTTCAGAAAAGAGAGAAAGTGAAAGTTTTGGAAGGGAGAAAGGTTTGAACGAGAGGAAGACGAAGACGAAAAGACTTAGGGCTTTTTGAGAAGGATAAAGTTTGAAACTTTCTGAAGATTTGCCTTTTAAAGAAGTGAAAGCAGGAGAGAGAAAAAAGATATTTTTAATTAAGAAGGGCACGATTTGTGTGGGGAACTGTAGCGCCCACTTAGACATAATGAAAACATGGTTTCGAGGTAGAAACTGTCGTGTTCATGATTAGCTTCAGATTAACACATGGTATTTAAATAAATGAATAAATAATAACCATTTTAATAAAACTGTTGGGTTTCAGCATAGTGACTCAGCAGAGTCAGACAGGTGATCACAGACAGTTTTAAGGACTCAGACATGTCATTCAACAATACAATGCATGTTTAAATTATCTCTAATAAATAAAAATCTTTCTTCTGCTAAGGGCTTAGTGAAGATATCAGCCCATTGATTTTCAGTTTTAACAAACTTAATATCAAAAATACCTTTCTGAACATAATCTCTAATGAAGTGATGTTTGATTTCTATATGCTTAGCCTTAGAATGCTGAATTGGATTTTTAGTTAAGCAGATAGCACTAGAATTATCACACCATACAAATATATTATGCTCAAAAATAGAATAATCCTCAAGTTGATGTTTTATCCATAGAAGCTGAGAGCAACAACTAGCAGCTGAGATATATTCTGCTTCAGCTGTAGATAGAGCTATAGTTGTCTGTCTTTTGCTTGACCAAGAGACCAAGTTTGCTCCAATGAAGTGGCATCCTCCACTGGTGCTCTTTCTTTCTATTCTGTCTCCAGCAAAGTCAACATCACAGAATCCCACTAATCTGTATTCATTAGTTATTAAATATAGCAAACCAAGATTAGTAGTACCAAGCAAATATCTAAATATTCTCTTAACAGCTTTAAGATGAGATTCTCTTGGGTCAGATTGAAATCTAGCACACATACAGACACTAAACTGAATATCAGGTCTGCTTGAAGTTAAGTACAGCAAAGATCCAATCATACCTCTGTAGACAGTTTGGTCTACCTTTTTACCTTCATCATCTTTACTGAGTTTTGCATTAGTTTCCATGGGAGTTTTCATAAGTTTAGCATTTTCCATTTTGTATTTCTTGAGCATTTCCTTGATATACTTTTGTTGATGGATGTAGATTCCATCACTTGTCTGTTTGATTTGTAGACCAAGGAAGAACTTCAATTCTCCCATCATGCTCATCTCAAATTCTGCTTGCATCATCTTTGAAAAATCCTTGCACAGCTTTTCATTAGTTGCTCCAAAAATAATATCATCAACATATATTTGGACTACAATGAAATTTTCTTTATAGCTTTTCTTAAACAGAGTAGTATCTACTTGACCTCTTGTAAAGCCGTTATGCATGAGAAAAGAGCTTAGTCTATCATACCATGCCCTAGGTGCTTGCTTTAAACCATATAATGCCCTTTTAAGTTTGAAAACATGATCTGGTTTATCAGTATCTTCAAAACCAGGGGGTTGTTTAACATAAACTTCTTCTTCAATTACTCCATTGAGAAAAGCACTTTTCACATCCATTTGAAAAAGAGTGATTTGGTGTTGTGCAGCATATGACATTAGTATGCGAATAGCTTCTATTCTAGCTACAGGTGCAAATGTTTCAGTATAGTCAATACCTTCTTGTTGGTTATAGCCTTGAGCTACTAACCTTGCCTTGTTTCTGACAACTTTGCCATCTTCATCTAACTTGTTTCTGAAGACCCATCTTGTTCCAATGACAGACTTGTTTTTGGGCTTGGAGACAAGTGTCCAGACATCATTTCTGATGAACTGGTTGAGTTCTTCTTGCATAGCAAGAATCCAGCTTTCATCATCAAGAGCTTCTTCAATGTGCCTTGGCTCTATTTCTGACAAAAAGGCCACATTGCTTGATTCTCTTAAGGTAGATCTGGTTCTTACTCCTTCTGAGGGATGACCAATGATGAGATCCTTAGGATGATGAGTTTTGAATTTCCAGTCTCTTTCAAGAGGACCTTGACTTGTCTGTGTCTGTTGACTTGTCTGTTCCACTGGTCTGTCTGGTTCTGCTTCAGGTTCTGGTTTGGTCAAGTCAGGTTGTTGATCTTCTGACTTGTTTATATCAAGACCTGCAAGATCATCTTCTAGATCTGACAATTCCTTATCAGTCTTTAAGTTATCATTAAATTTGACATGAACAGATTCTTCAATAACAGATGTTCTAGAATTGTAAATTCTAAAAGCTTTAGACATTTCAGAGTATCCCAAAAAGATACCTTTGTCTGTCTTAGAGTCAAATTTTCCAAGTTGATCCTTGGTATTTAATATGTAGCATTCACAACCAAATGCATGAAAGTAAGAGATGTTGGGGCTTTTTCCTTTCCACAGTTCATAGGGAGTCTTCTTTAGAAAAGGCCTAATGAGTATTCTGTTTTGTACATAACACGCTGTGTTTACTGCTTCTGCCCAGAAGTACTTAGGGAGATTATTCTCATTGAGCATAGATCTAGCCATCTCTTGCAGAGATCTGTTCTTTCTCTCAACCACTCCATTTTGTTGAGGAGTTCTAGGTGCAGAGAAATTGTGAGAGATCTCATTCTCCTCACAGAACTGACTAAACTGCTCATTTTCAAATTCTCCCCCATGGTCACTTCTTAGAGTAGAAATGCAGAAACCCTGCTCATTTTGTACTCTTTTACAGAATACTGAGAAAGCCTTAAAAGACTCATCCTTGTGGGTTAAGAAGAGTCATCAACTATGACAAATCCGTATTTCCTTCCACCCAAGCTAGCAACACTAACTGGTCCAAACAGATCCATGTGTAACAACTGAAGAGGTCTAGAGGTTGATATTTGGTTTTTAGATTTGAAACTTGATTTTATCTGTTTACCTCTCTGACATGCATCACACAAAATATCTTTCTTAAAACTAATATCAGGCAATCCTCTCACAAGGTTATCCCTTTTTAGTTTTGAAATTAATTTCATACTAGCATGTCCTAGTTTCTTATGCCACAACCATCTTTCATCCTCTTTAGACATCAGACATGTTACACTTTGATCTGAGAGATCAGTCAGTTCAATCTTATACAGATTTTGTTGCCTTTTAGCTGAAAAGAGGGTTTTGCCACTAAGATCTTTAACTATACAGAAATCTTTGGTAAAGGAGACATCAAATCCACTGTCACATAATTGACTTATGCTAAGCAAATTGTGTTTTAATCCTTTAACCATAAGAACATTTGATATAGAGGGAAGAGGAGGTTTACCACCAATAGTACCAATTCCTATAACCTTCCCTTTCTGATTTCCACCAAATGCCACATGTCCTCCTTTCTTAAGTTGGAGGTCTAGGAACATAGACCTTTCTCCTGTCATGTGTCGCGAGCAGCCACTGTCCAGGTACCAGCAGTGGTGTTTTCTTTGTGCTGTTGAGGACATCTGCAACAGAGATTATTTGATCTTTAGGTACCCATAGTTTTCTGGGTCCTTTTCTGTTAGTTCTAGGAGTCTGTGAAGACTTCCTTCTTTTCTTATGGAGACACTTAGACATAACATGTCCAGTCTTTCCACAGAAATTACAGACAGGTATGGATTTAATAGAAGTAGATGTAGCAGACACTTTAGAGTGCTTAGTTGATACTTTATGATGTATCTGATGGACATATCCTATACCTTCTTTGTTAAGGGAGTGCCTCTGACAGCCAAGCAGCTTTGTCAGATTATCTCTACCATTAACAAATTTGGCAAGATCAGAAGTGAGCTCTTCCACTTTCTGTTGAAGTTTTTCAACTTCTTCAGACTGTGATGTATCACTAGAGATCTTAGCTTCATTAGACTTTTCAGTCTTCAGCTCACTGTTCTCCTTGGCAAATTTCTCACACTCTAGAGATTTCTGTTTATGCTCACTGAGGAGCTTAACATGATCTCTCTTGAGAGATTTGAAAGCCTTAGACAAACAGTTGGATTCCTCCAACAATTCTTCATAGGCATCAAGTAATTCCTCATAATCAGAATTTACCTCATTATCTGAATCAGAGTCAGTGTTAGCCATTAGACAGAGATTTGCTTCTTCCTCTGTCTCCTCATCAGTAGATGTTGACTCTAGATCTTCCCAAGTGGCCATCATTCCTTTCTTCTTCTTTTTGAAGAACTTCTTAAATGGGGCTTTCTTGAGTTGAGGACATTCTGCTTTGATGTGTCCTGGTTTCTTGCACTCATAGCAGACAATTGAGTTTTTGTCTGTTGAGGTGGAATCCTTGAAATTCTTGTCCTTGTTGAATCTTCTGAATGGCTTATCCCTTCTGAACTTCTTTTTCTGTAGGAGAAGCTTTATCTTTCTGGTTAGGAGAGATAGTTCTTCATCACTTTCAGAATCCTCAGATTCAGACAGGTCAGCATCACTGGATGACTCGTCTGCCTTTAAAGCTTTAGAGGCTTTGGAAGACTTTTGATCAGCCTTCAAAGCAATTGACTTGCCCTTCTTTGTTGAGACTTCATCTCCAAGTTCTTGCTCATGAACAGTAAGTGTTCCAAGGAGTTCATCCATAGTCAAGGTGGTAAGATCTTTGGCTTGAGAGATAGCAGTTACCAGAGGTCTCCACTGCTTAGGTAGACTCCTAAGTATCTTTCCAACCTTCTCAGCATTGGAGTAAACTTTGCCAAGAGACTTTAGACCATTGATGATAGTTTGAAATCTCCCAATCATTTGAGCAACAGATTCTCCTTCTTCCATGAGAAATAGTTCATACTTTCTGACAAGTATGGCAATTTTTGATTCTTTGACCTTGGCGTTCCTTCATGTGTGACAGCTAAGGTGTCCCATATTTCTTTGGCAGAGTCACAGGCACAGACCTTCTCAAACTCATCAAGACTGAGCGCACAAATAATGTTGTATCTGGCTTTGTGATTCAGCTCCCATTTTGCCTTTTCTGCAGGGGTCCACTGAGCTTTTGGTTTGTCAGTGTTGTCATCATTTTTAATGATGAAAGGACCATCTGTGATGACATCCCAGAGATCAGAGTTTGTAGATAGAATGAACCATTGAAATCTATCTTTCCAATAGTTGTAGTTTTCTCCATTGAAGAATGGAGGTCTGGTTAAGGAGGCTCCTTCGGTCTGGTTACTTCCACTAGCTCCAGTAGTCATGTCTATTCTTCAGGATCTTTTACCTCAACACTGTTAGATGCTCAACCCAGAGGCTGAGCTCTGATACCAACTGAAATAGACAACTATAAACACGAGAAGGGGGGTTGAATTGTGTTTATTAGAATTTAAAGTAGAGTTAAAAACTTTTTGCATGCAGAAGCTAAGCACAGACGGGTGTAAAAAGATACACAGACAGGTGACCTGTCTGTTGTAGTTTTCTCAGAAAAACAACACACGTAGAGATAAGAAAAACAGTCTTGACAGAAACAGTTTTAACCCCTTTGTTAGAAAGCAGATGATATATATAATCAGAGTAACTAAGAGATTAAGGGAAGAGAGATTAACACAGATTTATCCTGGTTCACTCTTTAACACAAAGAGCTACGTCCAGTCCTTGGCAGCACCAAGATTTATCCACTATAACTGATCAGGTTACAGACTCCAAGTATTGTTTGCACACCTAGCCTCTTCAGGCTCCAACACAAGTATTCTTTGCACACCTAGCCTCTTCAGGCTCACTCAGATTTGTTTGAGAGTTTTGTTTGTAATAAATACACTTACAGACCTTTCACTAACACTCAGAGAGTGGTTTAAATATAAGGCTTTAGGAAAGTCTGCGTAATAACTTCAAATGATTGAAGAATACAGAATGAATAAATGAACAGAGTAAGGGCTCTTTAATGCTTTGTAAAACTCTGATGATGTTCATCTTCAATGACTTCTGTATTTATAGCCTTCAAACATTTAATATCCATTAGAGACATTCCTTGCAACTATGGCTTCAGGCAGAGCTTCATTAAATGCAATATAGTCGTTCTGGGCAGCCATTAATGCAATGAAGACGTTGGTTGTACTCTAACATGAGGGATAATAGCTTTATGCATCGTGTAGACGCCAACTCAGAGTTGTGCAGAGTGCTTTTGTACTTTTGCAGAGTACATTTCCCTTTCTGTGTAATGACTGAAAGTACTAGGGAATAAAGCATATTGGAAATGTTCTTTAACTGGAAGTTTATCTCTGACTTCCTAGTTTGCTTGAGAGAGAGCACTTCTGAGTTTCTTGATAAGCGTGAGAGAGTTCTCAGAGTATTCTTCATGAGGGGACAGCTTGTAAAAGCTTCCTGTACTTCGAGTTCTTTTAACGAAGAACCTTAGACAAGTTGAAGAGTAGAGACAGGTTGTAAAATCAATTTGCACATAGCCAACAATCCTAGTCAGCAGACAGGTTGACTTCTTGGCTAATACAGACAGGTGAGACTTAGGTAGACAGACAGGTGAGTTTTGTAATCTTCTGATCTGTACACTAAGTAGACAGGTTAGCAACCACAAAATAGGTTAATTAAATCATTACCCAATGTTTAGTTTTCATCAAAACTTAGGGAAATGCACACAGACATTTTAGAGACTTAACAAGATCTAAGTTCACGAATTCACCTACTCAATTAAGCCATCGATCTAAGTGATTATCTTCCTATCCCTAAGTTCAATTACATGCCAACCAGGGACCCAAAATTATCCTAATGTCTCGGTCTAGCACAAGAGAAAATACCCTAACATGCAAATCAACTATATCTCTATGATGACAAGCATGCAAGATTCATTAAGTTCTTAGTTCCCTATAACGATTGCACCAATCTCCTACTCTATCTCTAGCAATACTCAATCGGTGTTCCTAATTCAAGTCCTAAAGCGCGAATCTCCGGTCGAACTCATCGCGCTTGACTAGTTAACCACGCGTGCATATGATTAACGCAATCAAATCAGAATTAGAAAGCAAGAATTAGGAGAAGGGAATAAGAAAACATCACATTGAAACTATGCCGTCATGAGCGGCTTCATCGATCCCTTAGAAAAGAGGATTAGCTCCTCATCACGTTCATAATCAACAACTAATAATTGAAAAGAAAACAGAAAACAATCCTAAAACTAAGGGAGACGCAGCTCTAAGAGAAACTAGGATTAGAAAAGAGGTCTAAGGCTAAGCCCAAAGTTATCTCCTTCGGATTAGCACTAACAAGCTATATATAGGCAAACTGGGCTGGGCTCGCTTGCGGGGCGAGTTTGGGCTTGCGAGGTGAGCCTTAAGTTTGGAGCCAGTTCATATTTGGGTTCTTCGCGAGGCGAGACAAAGCTCGCGGGGCGAGCCTGAATGGTCTTCAATTTTCTTGTGTCTGGCTCCCGAGGCGAGCATTGCCTCGCGAGGCGAGGCTGAATGGCTGTTTGCTCCTGCTTAATCTGGTCCTATGGCTCGCGAGGCGAGCAGCCTTTCGCAAGGCGAGACTGAAAGACTCCAATTCCTTGCTCAGCATCAGCTCTGGCTCGTGGGACGAGACCTTGAAATTCTCCTTTTTGCTTGTTTTCTTCAATTTTCCAAGTTTCTTTGAGCTTCACTTTTAACCTGAAAATAAAAGTAGCATTAAATGCTTTATTTGACTCAAAATTAACCAAAATATCCTAAAAACTACTTAAGAGACTCAAAATGTTGCTCGAGGACAATTAAGGCCAAATTTGGGCGAAAATGAGATTAAACTCGAACAATTAGCACAAAAACCATGACCTTACTAGCTATAAAACTAGATGAGCCAGAGGCTGATCATATATATATATTGAAATAGACAACTATAAAGACGAGAGGGGGTTGAATTATGTTTATCAGAAATTAAAATAAAGTAGAAAACTTTTCACACACAGAAGCTAGGTTAAGACAAGTGTGAAAGCACTGCACAGACAGGTGACCTATCTGGTGTGATTTTAACAGAAAAACACACAAGCATACAAATTGAAAACAAGTTTGATATTCACACTTTAACCCTTTAGTTAGAAAGCAGATAATATAATCAAAGCAACTAAAGAGTTTAAGGGAGGAGAGATTAACACATCTATTTATCTTGTTCACTCTTTAACACAAAGAGCTACGTCCAGTCCTTGGCAACACCAAGTTTTATCCACTATAACTGATCAGGTTACAGACTCCAAGTATTGTTTGCACACCTAGCCTCTTCAGGCTCCAAGACAAGTATTCTTTGCTCACCTAGCCTCTCCAGGCTCACTCAGGTTTGTTTGAGAAGTTTGTTTGTAATAAATACAATCAGACAAACAGTTCTTTCACTAACTCTCAGAGAGTGGATTAAATGTAAACTTAGGAAAGATTGCGTAATAACTTCAAATGATGGAAGAATACAGATTGAAAGAATGAAGAAATAAATGCGCAGAGTAATGACTCTTTAATGCTGTGTATAGTCTTCATCTTCAATGACTTATGTATTTATATCCTTCAAGCATTTAAGATCCATTAGATACATTCCTTCAAATGTTGGCTTCAAGCAGAACTCCATTAAATACAACAGAGTCGTTCTGGGCATAAAGCATGTTTCCCATTTCAGAGCATATTTCTCTTTTCGTGTAATAACCAAGAGTACTAGGGAATAAAGCATGTTGGAAACATTCTTTAACTGGACTTTGTTTCTGATATCCTAGGTTGCTTGTGAGAATGACCTTCTGACTTTCTTGATAAGCATGAGAAGAAGAAAGAGAGAGCTTCAGAGTCTTCTATACGAAGAGACGGCTTTCAAAAGCTCTTTGTACTTGTGTTTCTCATCGAAGGACCTCACACAAGTATGAGAACTTATCAGAAGACAAGTTGAAATTTCAATGCAGAAAGTCAATATCCTAGTCAGCAGAGAGGTTGACTTTTGCTTCTCCAGACAGGTGGTAATCTATGTGGGCAGACAGGTGAGAAAGTGACTTTTTACTGTTTTGATCTGCACACTTGATAGACAAGTTAGCAACCACAATGAAGGTTAATTAAATCATTAACAAATGTTTAGTTTTCATCAAAACTTAGGGAAATGTACATCAGACATTTTAGAGACTTAACACACACACACACACACACATGTGTGGGATAGAGGGTGTCACAATGGTCGCTAGGAAAGCCAGGTGGGAGTGTATAAATCTACCATAGGATATATAATTTGATAGAGGGTATACAACTGAGTTACCTGAGGATGGGTTGGATAAAGGATGAGTAATAGAGGGTGGTAAGTCAATTTGATAATCTTTCAAATGTCGTGGCAGCTGTCTTGCTCTTCCACCTGATCTCTCATCATTACCCAAATTTTCTTTGAATAACTACATTATCGACATTTTCTTGTACCTCATGATCTTCTCTTTGTGGAGGATTGAGGTCTTTGTTATCTTCCTGTGTTCTTTGTGGAACTTCCAAAGTATCATCACAAAAGATATATTGAGTTTCCTGCCTATATGAATTGCTTTCTTCGCGCTTATCCTTCTTGAAAGGGAACTTTCTTTCAATGAACACTACATCCCTTGACACATAATTCTCTTTGCTCTCTGTATCATATAATTTGTAGTTGTTCTTCCCAGATGGATATCCCGCAACGACACAAGCTCTCCCCCTTTCATCAAACTTTCCCTCTCTCCTAGTTTTTAATGCATATACTTGGCAACCAAACACCCTTTGGTGTTCATAACTTGGTTTCTTCCCAAAAATGATTTTGTACCATGTCTTATTATTGATCACATTGGATGGTAACCTTATATTAATGATATACACAACAGTTAAGACATACTCACCCCAAAATTGTGTTGGTAGCCCCGAATGAAATCTTAGTGCTCGTGCCATCTCTAGGATGTGTCTATGTTTCCTTTCCACCACCCCATTTTGTTGGGGTGTGTATATGCATGACAGCTACATGACTATTATATTCTCTTCATAAAATCTTTTCATGTTGCTTGATGTGAACTCTAACCCATTGTCTGTTCTCACTCGTTTGATTTTTTTTTTCCAAACTGTGTTTCTATAATACTTATGAACATTGGCAAATAATTATTTGCTTCTGACTTATACTTTATAAGATACATCCACACTACTATGCTAAAGTCATCCACAATAGAAAGGAAATAGTGTGCTATAGATGTTGAAGCAGTAGTATAACGACCCCATAGTGTCACAATGGATTAAATCAAAGCAAGAATATGATTTTATTGAAATATGAGGAAAAGGCAGCCTTGTCTGCTTTTCCCGAATACATGATTCACAAAACATTTAATTTTGATTGTTAACTACATCACAAATTAATTCTATATGCATCATCCTTGCCTCTGATGTGTGTCCAAGACGTAAATCACACAAATCTGCATCAATTGACTTACCAACCTTCATTACAATTCCTCCGTCTTGTATTGGTTCGAGAAGATACAGTCCATCTCGATGCCTACATATCCTAATCAGGGTCCTCGAGTGTAAGTCCTGTATCAGGCATAAATCAGCAATGAAGGTGAGCATGCAATTATGTTCTTTTGTTAGTTTACTGACAGAAAGAATATTTCATTTAAATTTAGGAATATACAAGACATTTTTTCAGTTTATCCCATTTGGGAGTTTTAATTGATCTGTGCCTTTTACTGATACATTAGTACCATTGGGAATTCGTACTAGTTGTTGATGAGAAATGAGTTTTTCTTTCAGCAATCTTTCATCACATGTTATGTGTTCTGTGGCTCCTGAGTCAATCACCTAGGGCCTTACAAAAATAGTGTTACCTTCCATGTTTATAATGGGTTTGACTTGTTGTATTCCTGCTATAGGTTCAACTTTTTTTTTTCAATTGTCGCATCAATCTTTTGTATAGCTGCATGGACAAGCCTAGGATAGGACTATCCTATGTGATTACTTGAGCAGCATTGGATCCATCACGACTAAATTTTCCCGAATCCGATGGGTACACGACAATCTCCCAATGTTCTTCTTGAGTGTGTCCTATCTTTTGATAGTGGTCACATCTGGGCCTGTCCTTCTTGCCACCTTCTTTTCATGAGTTCTGTGCTTGAAAAGCAGTTGCTTCGGCCATGGGCTTATTTGTGGTAGAAATTAGATGTTGCTGCTCATCCTTTGCCATATGGTGGTATGCTTGACCAATATTTAGTGTTGGTGCAATGCTAAGGATTTGTGTTTTGACTATCCCAAAGACATCATCCAAATCTATGACGAAATTGTATAGTTGCTCTCTCTCTCTCTCTCGCATCTACATTAGCATTTCTGAACATCACAATTGCACCTTCCACATTTGCACTTCGGTCAGGATGCTATGGATTACATCTCATCCTATAGCCCTTTGAGCTTTGTTTAATATAAAGGTACTGAGTGTTTCTCTTGTCTGAGCAATGGTATTGTGCGTTGCAACTCATATATTCTTGGTGCACTTCCTTTGCCAAACCTTTCTTTAAGATCGACCCATATTTCTCGAGCAGTATTGGTGTACCTTACACTACTTCCGACTTCTTTATCCATGCTGCTCTTTAGCCACCCCTTAACCATGGAATTGCATCACATCCAATGTCCAAGATTAGAGGAGTTAACACCAGGTATGGGTATTGTCCCATCCTCTTGGCATACAATACATTGCTCATGTCTGCTACCCATTCTCCATAATTGCTATTATGGAGTGGCTAACTAACAAAGATTCGCCCTGGGTGATCCAAGGCATGATGGTAGAAGGGTGACATGATATCAATAGAACTTTCATTACCTGTGCTTTTGGTTTCATTGTCTTTAACCGTGTTCTTTTCTTCACGCGAAGGAGTCAAGATGTCATCAACCTTTGGTGAGTTCTTCTCATCTGTCGATGCTATGATGAGTTAAGATATCAAGACAGTATCACTCTCTCAGGCTTTTGACTCCTGATACCATGTAAAATATTGAATATGTAACTTTCGCATTACTGAATCAATTCATTGTATTACTGATAAGCGATTACATGGGTTTATATAGAAAATGATCCATCTAATGTAGGTAACTAATTCATAACAAATAACAAATTCACTAACATTGGTATATCTAACTGATTCATAACAAACAAATAATAGATTCACTAACTGCTAACAGACTAACAATTATGCTAACAAATATATAATTCCTTCATAGTATAGAAAATAATAATATCCATATTCTCATCAAATATGTTTATGTTCCTGCAAAAATCTGACTTCTAAGATAATTGTTTGAAACATCTACTACACTTCTCCTTAATCCAGGGCTTCAGAGATCAGCCTCTGAGTTGTGATAGGTGTATGAATCTCATGGTGAATAGGGGTTGCACGTCCAGGAGGCACTTCGATGCCTCTAACTGAGGGCTAGACCTAGTATAAATAGAGGGTTGATTCTTTTCATAGCATTAGTGAGTTATCATGAGTGATTTAAGGACATCATTAATGTGGGTGGTTACAAAACGATCAGAGTAATTGTCATGACCATTTTTGGTGCTTGTATTATGTCATCCCTTAATATTGCCAGATAATCGACCTTGATCACCTTTGTCTTGTCGGCTAACCTGGAATGGTCTTGGTCCATTAGGCCCTGATTTGTGCTGTAGCCGAGGTCCACTCCGTGTAGCAACAGAAGTCATCCAAGCTCCGAACAGTTTTACAGCGATGGAGCTTAAAAGGAAAGCGAGCTCGGGCTAAGGTCCAACTCATGTAGCAACAGAAGTCCCCCAGGCTGAGTTATTTTACAGCGATGGAGCTTAAAAGAAAAGTGGTTTTGGGTCGAGGTCCAATCAGTATAGTAGCAGTTTGGCCCGGTATTAATGTTTTGGACTCTTATCGGTGTATGCTTGTTTGGTCGCATTTTGGCTGGGTATTCTATGTTTAGTTTTCACTTCTGGGTTCTCTAATACCCATGGTTGTCAAAACCGGACCAGCCGGTTCAACCAGGAACCGGTCCTAGCATCGGTTCAAAATAAGCTAAAAACCACTTGTTTAGAGAATCGACGACGAACCGGTGGAAACGGGTCAAAACTGGCCAAACCGATTGAAACCGGTGGTTCATCAATTGGAACCGGTTCTTCAAGTTAGTCTCGCCGTCGTAACCATGCCGGTCTTCTTCACCGTCTCAACTGCTCATTTCACCGCCATCTCGATTGTGGCCGTCGTTTCACAACATATGGTCCTCCTCAGCAGCGTTGGTGCAGAGAAAAAGAAAATAAAAACAGAGAGAGTGAGGGGAAGCAAACAAGAAGCATTGAGATTGAGATGGAAAAAAATATAGACCAAACGTTTATGGTCCTTATTCCATTTTTGTGATCTGTCGCGTCGCTGATGGGGATGGAAATACAAGTGTGACACTGAAGAAAGGGAGAAGATGCTACAAAAGAGAAACGTGGCTGCTGATAGTGATTGAAGTGTGCTTTTAGCCTTTTTATCTTTTTGGGTTTTGATGAATACTGGGCTTTTGGGCCTTCATTCAATGTGAATGCATAGGGTATTTGTCCATGGTTTAGCTTAAGCGTTAATGCATAGGACATTTGTTGCTGCTTATACATATTGTTATTGATATGTTGAGTTTTTATGAGTTTTTGTTTTATTTTATATATATTATTTTAAAAAATTTAAAAAAATATTATTTAATTAATATCGGTTCAACAACGGTTCAACCACGGTTGGACCATTGAACCTTGAACTAATGTCTTCACCGGTTCGATTTTAAAAACATCGCTAATACCAATTAGGCAGGTGAACTAGTACCTTAGACTTATGTATTTATTTTTCTTTTGTATGATTTCGTTTTGTGTTAAGAGGGACCCATGTCCGAGTTCCTTACTCGGGCTGGTTTGACTTAGCTTTGAGAGCAGTCTACATCTGAGCTCACTACTCAGATTAATCAAACTTGGCATGTAGAAGCTTCAAAGGATATCAGGCTCGCTTCGAACTCTTAATGAGCGAAAGAACTTTAAGAAGAAAAACAACCTGTTGAGCACTGAGTAAAGAAATGGGCCGGTGAGGAAAGTGGCAGCCAAGAAGTTTGACTTTAAGGCCACCTTCTATGTCTTGTTAAATTCTCTAATATTAAGATCAAACTTCAAATCAAATGCTTTGAATCCAATCCTAGCTTGTACTTCACGTTATTACCTTAGCCATGTAATTACTAAATTGTTAAATTTTGAGGTGCCCCGCCGGCGAGCTTTAGACTCAGACTTGGTGTTTGTACCCTATCATCTTCCAGCCGCATAAAAACTAAGCATAGTGTTGATGTAGAGATGGTGCTTGTACCAACTTCGTAGGTTGGGCTTGGGCCGACATAGAGATCTGGTTTTAGTGCCAATGTTATGTGTTGAGATCGGCTTTATGAAGCAATGTAGAAATCGAGCTTTAGGTGTTGATGCAGAGATTGGGCGTTGGTGGCAATATAGAGGTCGGTCTTTATGTGTCTATGTAGAGATCGGGCTTATGGTGATTTTACTCATTTTTAGGGACTTTTAGCTGGAGCGACTCGTTACCTGAGTTGTTGGTGAACTCGTTTTTAGGGACGTTGTGCTGAAGAGCGGCTCGTTACCCGAGTTGTTGGTGAATGCATTTTTAGGGACTTTACGCTAAAGAAAGGCTCATTACTCGAGATGTTGGGGAAGTCATTTTTAGGGACTTTTCGCAGAGAAGCTTGCGACCCATTACCCGAGTTGTTGGTGAACTCGTTTTTAGGGACTTTGCGCTAAAGAGCGGCCTATTATCCGATTTGTTGGTGAACTCATTTTTAGCTACTTTATGCTGAAGTGTGGTCCGTTACTTGAGTTATTGGCGAACTCATTTTTAGGGACTTTGTGTTGAAGAGCGGCCCGCTACCTGAGTTGTTGGTGAACTCATTTCTAGGGACTTTAAGCTGAAGAGCGGCCTCGTTACCTGAGTTGTTGGTGAACTTGTTTTAGGGACTTAGCACTGAGAAGCGACCCTTTACTCAAGTTCATACTTGGACAAGCTCCTGCTCGGTTTTATCCTCGAGTTCATATTCGAATGAGCTCAGGATCAGTTTTATTCTTTAGTTCATACTCAGACGAGATCAGGCTCGGTTTAATCCTCGAGTTCATCGGACGAGCTCATGCTCAGTTTTATTTCCGAGTTCATACTAAGGCACGCTTATACTCGTTTTATTCCCAAGTTCATACTTTGAAGAGCTCTGTACTCGATTTTGATTTGACCGAGCTCATGCCCGGACGATCTATCTGCTCGATTTCGATTTGGCCGAGCTCATACCGGACGAGCTCTCTGCTTGTCTTTGATTTGGTTGAGCTCATACCCAGACAAGCTCTACGCTCGATTTTGATTTGGCTGAGCTTATGCCGGACGAGCTCTCTACTCGATTTTGATGTGGTCGAGCTCATGCCTAAACGAGCTCTCTGCTCGATTTTTCATTGTTGGTCAAGCTCATGCTCGAACGAGCTCTCTGCTCGATTTTTTTCTTCCTTAATAATTTCTTCTTGCCATTTGAATTGAGTCCACTGAGCTAAGGGCACACATAATCACCTTTAGTGAGTCGATGAGCCATACATACATATCACACTAAAAGTAAGCATACCAAATAAAAGGCAATACATGCCAAGTATAACAGGTGAAGATTATCACCAATTAAAGTGAGATAATGCAAATAAATAGTATCATATATATATAACACATTGCAATGTCAATCAAGTGTCAATTATGATGATAGAAAATTAAAATGTGTTGTTGTTTCACACTTCGTGATTTTGTCTTCGCTAGAGACATATGCCCCTGAAAATGCTCTATGAAAGTAGTCATTTTTTTAATAACCAAATTAATGGCTTCCATTCCTTTTCTTTTATAAAGAAAACGTTGCATCAAAGCAAACCAACATTCAATAGCAAATTAAATCAAGATGAATAGCAATAAATAGAGTTTAATTCAAATACCTTTTCTTACCACAACGTTTTGTAGGAATTTAAAACCAGAGCGGTAATACCGTAGTCTATTCACAATTCCAAAAAAAAAAAAAAAAACCTTTAATTTTCTTTTTAATTCAACAAGTCACAGTGCCTTCAATATTTTCATGCTGGAAATGGTATCTTGGCAGTGCATTTTCAAATTGTGTATGATTCCCAGAGGTGGTCACCTGTCCTTATTTCCAAAAGCCACAAACTTTGCATATTACTCTAATATGAGCAACATAAAGCAACCTTTCTCAGAAGTGGTGATAGTGGATCAGTAGATGGGAATCTCTTGAGATTGAATCCTTAATTTATCAATAGGCAAAAAGCATACAAAGCAAATATCATGACCTGAACATCAAGTGGCAGGTGCAGATTCAACTCTTAAACATATAGATAATCGAATATATAAATAATACACTACCAATAGACATGACATCTTCAAAAGTATAGATTAGGAAGAAGTCACGCACCATTTATGTGGATGATAAAGAAATTTACGCCATGAATTCAATCAATTCAAATTAGATAAAAGTTAAAGAACAATATTACCTGGGACTTTTGTCGAGCAGCTTCTGAGCAGTTAGTGAAAAGCATACGTTGCCATTTTCAATCACATATTTGCATCTAAAATCCCGAGATATAGAGGATAGATTTAAAGGAGTAACTGTCGATATTGAAAAGTCCATTCCTTTGTACTTTGTTTTGCTCCTTTTTCATATGTTTATACGAGAGTTCGCAGTTGTTCGGCTAGAGTGAGATCGGGACCAATCGGGTTTTGTGGGAGTTGCAAACTTGTTGGCATCTCATCGTCCAATGTTCCAAGATTATCGTGAGACAGAGCGACAATATTTACTAAAGAAATGCAAGATTGAGTAACGTTGTGGCTTTCATATTCCTATCATGGTCGTCAAGTCATGCAACGTTGAGTGCAATTTACTCTTTATATTATATTAAGTTGATAATCATACATCAAATTTGTTTCATATAGTTTGCTTCTATATGTTAGCTAATTGGTCTTAGTCCTCCTCATGACCAATTTCTGACTCCGCCCCTGTCAACATCAAAGCCTTATGTTCATCATTTTCCAAAATTCTAACTCTATATTTGTGAATATAAAAACTTATAGAACTATACTTTCATCACAATAATGTTCAAACTCTTAAGGAAGACAACTATTTGTGTAATCTTTCAAACAAAGATAAAAAATATTAAAGAAATATTCTATAATAATGGTTTTTTTAATAAGAAAAACGTAGTGGAGATGTGATTTCGATCTAATTTGTCAAATGATATATTAATAAAAGTTTTCATGAACTTAATCTGTTTTAAACTTTAAAACCTAATGGAAGGACTAATCAACAATCATGCTAACCCCAAACAAAACTATGAACAAAATGTTAGTTGTTTTTGTCATGAGATTAATGAAAAAAAAGGTTCTAGAGCATAAAGAAATGAAATAAACAAATCTAAACACGAGAAAGAGGTTGAATTGTGTTTACCTGAGAAACTTTTCACAAAATATAAGTACTTTTGAAACAACAAAAAGTTTATGCTCACTAGTGGAAAATATGCTTGTAACGACTGGATGTAACACCGGTTAGACAAAAACGGATGTTATAAAAGAGGCGGTGGCAGTTTCGTAAATATGTGGATCATTTGAAACACTTTTAACTGCGGTTGTACTAAAACCGATGTTATAAGTGACTTGGAACGGCGGTTGTACAACAACGGCCGTTAAAAGTGACATATTCCCAGATTTTTGGTAAAAGGAAAATATTTTAACAGCGGTTATCCTTTTAACCGACGTTACAAGAGACATGTAACAACGATTGTCCCAGTAACCGACGTTACATGTCTTTTATAACGTTGACATGAAAAAACTCAAGTCTTTCTTCACTCCCACGTCCTAACCCCTTCTTCTCTGTTTCTCAAGTCTCTGCAAAGCCTTCGTCTTCTCTTGCAAGCCCAGTTCCCACCTTCATCTCTTTCTCTCTCCATTGAACAAGGAGGTCATTGCTAGGTAAGTATTGCATTATTCTCTTCATCATTTTGTTCCATACTCGTTATCAAGCCCTAACAGCCACACTCGGTTTTTGACCCCATTTCCAGTACTGTTCCAGCGTGCTAGAGTTTTTGACCCCATTTCCATTTCCTGCATGAGTTTGTTAGCCTTCCATTTGCTTTCTTCTTCATCATTTGTAAGTTTTTCTTTCCCTTTCAGCTCTCTTTTATTTTGTGTTTCTGTGTTTTTTGTGTTTCTCTGTTTCTATTTGGTTTTTGTGGATTTTGTGGTTTATGGTTCTGTTTTTACAATTCTTAAGTTAGCTTTACTGTTTATGTTTAGTTAGGTTTGTTGTTTCCCTTTAGTTAGGTTTGCTGTTTTGTGTTTGACTGGTTTGCTGTGTTTTTGCTTCTGGTTAGAATATTTAAGTCATCAATGCAATTAGTTCTGTGTTTTGCTTGTCATGGCTGCTGTGTTTTGCTACTGTGTTTTGCTTCTTGTCTTTCTATTTCCTTTAGTTTGTTTCTATGAGTCTGTTGATACTTTGTGTCAAGTATGTGAATGTTGGATTGACTTTGGAAACATATGTGAATTTTTGTCTAAACAGGCATACATATATAGCTTATGGCTGATTCACAGGGCGGTGCTTGTAGCACCTCGTCAGCTAGTATGCCTCCTTCACAAGACGGTGCAGCTAGTACCTCTTCCAAAAAGAGGGGTAGATCATGCACCACCATGAAAAAATTGACCTCGCGTCTTCCTAATAATACGAGGTTGCATATTGAGTTTGATAGTTATGGGGAGGTTATTGGCCCGCATGCTAAGGATTATTCTAGTTTCTTGGCTGTGCAAGCTAGAACCATGCTAGCATACTGATTGAGCAATGGAAACAAGTACCAGATAATGTGAAAAATCTGATTTGGGAGTCACTCACGGTAAAGTAACTTTTAACCTATTCATTTTTATCTATTGTATTTAAGCATATATTATCATACACTAATTCCTCTATTTTATTCTGTAATGTAGCTCCATTTTGATATGCCGAATACTGCAGCTATGAAGAAGAAAGTGCTTTCACATGATGCTAAGCTTTGAACGGGGTTTAAGTCAGAGCTGGCTATAAACTACATCTTTGGAGAGAAGGCCCACAAGTGTCCTACTGAAGCCTACACATTCCTTGATCGAGATACGTGGGACCGGATTGTGGTTATCCGACGCTCGCCAGCCTATATGGTTAGTTGAAGTTTATTTTTATTATAATAGGGCAACCTTAATTTATTTATTTCACAGAATTTGTATTATTTGTATAATAGGCGAAAAGGGAAAAGGCACAGGAGATCCAGAAAAAAAAATGTCCACAAACACACGTTGTCTTGCGGTGGCTATAAACTGAAACGGCAGGTTATAATGGATGAAAAGTTGAAGAAGAGGCGGGAAGAAGCAGGAGAAGAGGGGGCAGTTATTGATCCTCTGTCTCCAATCCCACGTGAGGATACATGGATTGAAGCACGAAAGTCAAAGTCGGGGGTTATTAAAACCGAGCCCACACATGTTGTTGCTGGAAAGATTGTAAGTAATTAAAATTTAATTCTACATGTACTTTGTAACAGCATTTTAAGTATCTTACTTTTTTTTTTTTTAAATTTCGTCTTTGTAGGCTTCCCTAAAGGAGCAAAGCTCGCAAGAGACGTTCGTTCAACAGGGTCGTCGGGATATCCTGGTCGCTGCCCTAAGCAAAGACGACCACCCTGGCCGAGTAGTTGGTGTTGGAGGGCGAGTGGGCATTCGGCAATTCCATGGAGCACGTTCACACGAGGGAACCATGACTGAACGGGACCGACTACTCGCAAAGAAGATTAGAGAGGACGTTATCCAGAGCCTTTTAAAGGACCCAGGTGCTCTGCAAACTCTTATATCATCTATGCAATTTGAAGGTGGCCCATCTGTCCAACCTTCACATATGAGTACAAAGGGGAGCTGTCCAGCTCAGCATGTGTTGGTTGATGATGATGAGGAGAGGGACGATGATGAGGACATGAACGATGATGAGGACATGAATGATGATGAGGAGGGGGACGATTATGAGGAGAGGGGGAAGTTTCCTGCACCTCAGGTATTAATAAGCATTCAATTTTTATAAAGTTTAGGATCTAATTTACCCTTTATTCATAATGCTTTATATTGTTGGTTTAGGACCACTCAGCTCCGTCAAATCCGAGGGGGCAGTATCTCACCGATAGTGAGACATCCCGTTGTGACCCGTTGTTTTATTAGACTAACGCCTTCTTAATTAATTTCTTAATCACGCGGTTAACGTTAAAATACGTAAAAATTAAAACTTAAGTTAATTAAACATACAACTTCTTATAGTTTAACACATCATAACATAAATATATCATATATACACATATATGTCTTATACACTTAATACAAAACACCGTTGAGGGTATCCTCTCGGTAGAATCTCTCACAGGCATATACTTAAAAGAAAGTTATACTTAGTAGAAACACATAAAATACTTCCAAAAGACACATTGGCCATACTATCTATACTCTATCTCCATGGATCACAGCTCGACCTCCAGCTTTCGGTTCATAGGGAGTTCCATCCAACTCTTCCACATTCAGTTCATTCACTGGGTCTTCATGTGTGATCCCATAATAAAATAAAAGTACCACATACAGAAAATACAGGGAATAAGAAACAGTTCTATCATCAAAAAGCGGAAAAGCGTCATAGTATATCATACAATAAATGTTAGAGACAAGCAACACACATAACTAACAAATCATCCTCAAATTATGATATTGTCCTCTACCCTCAACTCATGCAGTCTAAACCCTTATGCTAACATAACTGTCTCTATTCCTTTCACATTCGTCAATAGTGCATGGCAGTCTGATGCAAAGAACTCAGTATAGTACACTTCTACTTTTGATAGGATAAGACTCGGCATAGTGCACTTCTATCTTTCAATAAGATAGGATTCGGTATAGTACTCTTCTATCTCTTGATAAGATAGGATTCAGTATAATGCTATTCTATCTTTTGATAAGATAGGGTTCGGTTTAGTGCTCTTCTATCTTTTGATAGGTTAGAACTCGATATAGTGCACTTCTATCTTTTGTTAGGGTAAATCAGATCATCGCGTCATGGACTGAAAAAGTATATGCATCAAAGCCTCTATATGAATCTCACTATCTCCCATCAATAACAACCTAGTGCCTCAAGCTCCCATCATAGCCTCAACTCGCATTCTAGGTCACACCTAATCCATTAAATAATTTAATTAAGCTAAGCACCTCTAAGACACATTCAATTCATTCTCTCACCCAAACAAATATCTCCCAAACAACATATATCTTTGCTTAAAGTCCACTAAGCACAATATTAAACCAGGCAGATCATGCATAACATATTAATCAACAGAATATTCAAACATCAAAAATAATACGTCATATGCAGTGGAATACCTCAATTACCGTATCACAATCAATTAAATAAACATAAAGTTAGACATCATCAAATACTTAAAATCAACCTAATGTCGATAAACCTACAATCCCCGAATCACCATTGGTTTCACAAAAAAGGTTTCTAATGCGATTTTGGTCTTGTCGATTATTAGACTACTAGTAGGGTTTATGTCGCCCTCCACAATTACTATAAAATATACTACTTATCGATTCCGACGGTAGATTGATTCTTTCCCCCACCTGAGTTAGCACCGAAATCCCGAACTCGACGTTCCTCGCTATCACACCACAGTTTAACAATTTCTCCTTCAACCAAACAACATAACTATAATTAATTACCAAAATCACCCTTAATCCTAGAATAGCTAGGTTTGGCCATTCAATTCAAATTAGGGCTAGGATCATTTTCTCATTCTAATCTTTTGGATGCTAGTTCCTAAGGTATTAGCTAACATAGATAAATTGCTATAATTCAAAAATATGAAACAAAATCCTCTAACCAAATAGGTTAGGGTTTGGGCCATGTATAGTGAAATTGGCTAGGATTTTCAAATCAACTTAACCTCTTAGATAAATGATCCTAGAGTATTAAGTATACAAGATAAATTGTCATAAGTTCAAGATTGAACAAAAATCATCCATTTCTCTTTCCCTAGCGTTTCGGCCTTCATGAAAAAGTTAGGCTAGAAAATTTAGTTGGACTTAAGCTCTTGAGTTTAAATCATACAAGTACTAGTGAGCTTTAATCAAGTATTAGACTTTAAAAATTGAACAAAATCATCAAGCTCATTTTTGAGAAGGTTTCGGCCATCTATAGAACATAGAGAAGGAAAATGTTTTTGATTACATGCTCTTGGATAATGAAAGTAGGGATCATAACTAGATCATAGAAATTGGTTTCACATTTTTATGATTTTTTTACAATTTTCTAGAATTATTTAAAGTTCTAGATCTAGAAATGGAAAACTCATAAAATAGGAAGAAAATGAATTCAAGAAAAGAGGAGATGATCATGGATGATCATGTTACCTCAAGTGTGTGAAGAAAATGAAGAAATGATGATGATCTTGGCAAGTTCTTCAATGGAAGCACTTGAAGCTCTTGAAGAAGAAAATGGAGTTTTGTGTGTTTTTTGTGAAGAAAAGAAATGAAAAAGATGAAGAGTGAAGATGGGGAGGGGGGCTGCGTCCTAGGGGTATTTATAGGGTAGATCTTAGGCTTTGTTTGGTTTTTAGGAATTGAATTAATGGGTTTTGTGAATATTAAATAATATAATAGTTAATTATGGTTAATAATTAACTTAACTAGGGTTACTTTGCTAACTATGGTTAATAAACATGTGGCTCACATTTTAGGAAGGGTGTGACTGATTCTTGGCCACAAGAATTAGCCATGGTTACTTAACCATGGTTAGAAATTAACTAAACTTCGGTTAGGTTAAGATTAAGGGAATTTTGGTCATTTCACCTAAATTTACATTTAATGCTTCATAAATGCTTTGGTGAGTCATGGTGGTGACTCACCCCATGACTCAGCTCCTCCGGTGTCCAGTTTTGTCTCTGCACTTCCATTCTTGACTCCGTCGACTTCCTGATTAGGGTTTTACGCCCGAATAAAAGCATAATATTTCGTTTTCGGTTGAAAATTTTCAAAACAATCAAATTCGTTGGAAATATGATTTAAACATAACCCATTTCGTTCACGAGTCAAAATTAGGTTTTCTGATCATTAAAATCTTACTGTCAGTGAAAACACCGACCGTTTTCCGTTCGAACTTGCAACAAAATTCGTCCGAATAAACATAATATTTTATTTCTGATCAGAAATTTAGAAAATAGAATTCCTCACGGACATAATATAAAAATTACAAATTTTCAGTTTCGGGTCAAATTAGGGTTTTCTACCGGTATAAACTTATACTGTCAGTAAAAACACAGTCTGGTTTCCGTCTAAGTTTTAAACCCAAATTTTAACTAGAGCTTCCTACCTTAGAGTAGGTTCTAGATATGATTTTTTTCTCCAAAATCATTTCCTAAGTCTCAAATAAAAATATAAATAAATATATCTTTACCGTTAATACAACGTATCCAAAAATACGGGCTGTTACAGATAGCTCGCCTGGCTACGTGGGCGGCGACATACCAACACGATGACTTTTCCATTCCTTTGGAACATGACGACTCCTTCACTGAGTTGTTGCCTTATTTTATCATCCCCCCCGGGGGGGGTGACTTGCTCCGTGATCGGATATGGTTAGCCAACACGGTTGTCAGTGTCTGGTGCACGTACGTACTTATATATATTTCAATATAATTTATTTATTTCAATATATATTACATAATTAACATTGACTAATTATTTCATTTCTTAGGTATATGTATCGCCTTGCTAGGACAAGGGGTAGGTTGTCTACTTATGGATTCTTGGACCCCTCCGTCATTCTGCATGAGTTCTGCACTACTGGCGATTGTTTGACCAGATACATGCAACCTGTGGTATCTAATAGCCACACTGAGGTATATATGGCACCACTTCTCAGGAATGGTCATTGGCAGTTGTTCTTACTTTGTCCAGCACAGCATACAGTCGTATTTCTTTGCCTGTTGCACAGTCAGGTGGACCCTAATGTGAAACAGTTGATTGATAGGTACGTAAAATCTTATATAATTTGTAACTTTTTTTTTAATTTGTAAATTTTGACAATTTTCATATTTTTTATCATATAGTGCAATGATTGCGTGTAGCATTGCTTGTGCAAATGGTAAAAGTAGGAGTATAAAGGCAAAAAATAAGCCTACATGGATAACCACAAAGGTAAGTAATTTAATAAAAAGTCATTATTATTGTTATTATTATTATTATTATTATACTCAAACATGATTTTTACTTCTAATTAATTAATCAATTTCATATTGATTTGTAGTCTCGTAAACAACTCGCAAGTTGGGAGTGTGGATACTTTGTCATGAATCATACGTTAGACATTGTCTCCAAAGATATTAAAGCTAAATGGGCTCAGGTAATATATATATATATATATATATATATATATATATATATATATATATATATATATATATATATATATATATATATATATATATATATATATATTCTGTTTTTTTTTTACTCTAGTAATTAACTATATTCTTTTTTATTTATTTACTTAGTTTAATTAATGTTGCAAATGTTGCATTATTTGAACTTGCAGGCATTCGACGATGAATCAAGCTTGACTAAACAAGAATTCACAAGCTTGAGGGAGCAGTTTGCAGAGTTCTTTTTTTATTATGCTAAGGAGAAACAAGTAGAGTTAGATACTAAGAATCTATTAATGTTTTAGCTATATACTTAGAACATTATTAGATTATATATATGAGATCATGACTTAATTAATTAGTTAGCTTAGGCAATTTTGTCCTAGTGTATATATGATGTATAAGATATTTATATATATAATTAAAGCATTAATATAGCTTGCCATTTGAATGAATTTCTGGTTTGTGTGTATATTTGAAAGCAGGTGCTATGCTTGTCAAGTTAACTGAAAGCAAACAAAACTAAAATAATAAAAAAAACAATTGTAACAGCGATTAAAAGTATAACCGACGTTAAAAGTAACTTATAACAGCAGTTGTATATAGAAATCGTTGTTACAAGCTAACTTGTAACGTTGGTTATAATGAGTCACCACCATGACTCACCAAGCAGTTATGAAGCATTAACTGCAAGTAATCATGTCTTTTATGTGAAAAGACCAAAATGTCCTTAACCTTAACCTAACCTACCTTAGTTAAAAGTTAACCATGGTTAAGGCAAGACAAGTTCAAATTTGCTTCTTCATCCTTCATGTGGTCCAAAACTCAGCCACATCTCCTTCAACCATGACCGCTCAATTGTAATGATTACTTTGGGTGTTAAATGTCCAAAATATCCCTAGATTACCATGGTTATTACAAGCTTTGCCATTACAATTTTTGGCCCAAAATACCCTCCCCCACATGGCTCCCTTCACTTAACACCACACTTAGGCAATTTTCCATCATTTTGTGTCTTCTTCATCATCCAAAAACACCATTTTCTCTTAAGAACTCTAAGAACACACATAAGAACTTAATTGATACTCATACTCACCGAAACTATACCGAAATTCTGACCCTTTTATGTTCTGAAATTCGAAATACTTTCTACATGAAAATTGTTCCTCTTCCTCTCTTCTTTCCAATGAGCTAAAGATCATCAAAAACGGATAAGTAGATTGGAAGATATGCCCAAATTACCAAAACAGCTCAAAATCTTCATCTTCCTCACTTTTCTCTCATTTTCTCTCAAGAACACTTATGAACACTTAGTGATTTTTGTGAAGAACATAATCTTTCTTATCAATTTCTTCATCATCAAGAGGTATAATCTTTCTCTCCATGATCAATCAAGCTTTCTTCTTCATTCATTTCATGATTTCATGACATGAACATCACTTTTTCATTTTCTAGATCCAATCTTCAAAAATCTCTAGAAAATTGTAGAAAAATCCATTTGATTTGAAACTAATTGCTATGAACTCATCATGATGCATATATTCATCATCTAGAAGCATGAACCCAAAAGAAATTTTCTCCCTATTTTTCCAAGAATGGCCGAAACCCTAGATTTTGGGTGTACATGGGTTTTTGCTTCAAAGTTAGTTAAAATGATCATTGGTTTCATCTTTAATCCTTATGGTTGTTGAATCCAATTGATTAGAAAACCAAAAATCAACTTCTAATTAACCTATTTTTCTATTAGGGGCTGAAACCTTAAGTTCTTGGTATAAATGAATTTTGATTCAACTTTTGTCTTATGACACTTGATTTCATCTCTATACTATCTATGTTTATTGGATCCAAGAGATGGAAATCAAATAAAATTTCTAACTCAAATTTTGTGTCAAGGCCGAAACCCTAACTATGATGGTTAGGTGATTTTTGATTCAAATCTTTGTTGAATAATCATTGACTTTGTCATTCCAATACCTAAGGATCATAAATCCAAAAGTTTGTAAAATTTTAACATCCCTAGCTTGATTAACTTGAGTGGGCCGAACCATTAGCATATGGTTTATGAAGTTTTATTGTTTGATTTTCATTAATTTTGTGATGATTTGTTATGAAGGATAAATCGTTGTTTGATTATCATGAGGGTGCGAAGGAAACGGGGATCGAATCGAAAAAAAGTCTGTAAAACAAACACTTGAATCTTCAAGAGGTAAGGGGAGTTTACCTGATGAGTTTAAGATAGCCATATGCTATCTTAGAGTTGTCTGTAATTTATCTGTTGTGGTTTTCTGTGGCAATTAAATTAATTGTTGTTTAATTTGCTATGTGTTTTGGATGTGATATGTTGATTTGTGTGATTATAACTGAATGGTTGAGTTATAATTGTGATGCATGCAATAATTGTGATGTATGCTATACCGTATTGTATTGAATTTATTTGTTGTTGAGTGATGGATTGAGAAGCATGACAGTGGTCAGTGTTCAATTTAATTTGAGGATAAAAGCTTGATAACCTGATATATTTAATCAAAGAGATTAAATTGTGGAAAGTTGAATGAAAGTGGAAAAATATTCTTTTAATAATATTTTCGGTGAAAGATGGGTTAATGAGTGACAGTAAGGGCGGAACTGTGAAAAATTTTCACAAGCGTTAGTTTTTCCAAAATAAATTCAATTATATTATAAAATGATATTTAAAGTAATTAAGTTATTAAAAAAAAGTGTGATATTGACGTCGGAATAATTATTTACGACATAAAAATCATTTTGAGTTATGAAAGGATTTTTACGGCATAAGTTTTGGAAAAGCAGTTTTTATTTTGTTGCAAATTTATTGGAAAAAGGACTTTTAAAATGTTGATGTTTTTATGAGAACGATTTTCAAGAGTGAAAATGATTCCGTCAGGGAAAGGAACTTATTTACTGTTTAACGTTTTATAAACGTTTTTAACAGAAATCAATTTTTGTAAAGGAGTTTCATTCAGTGAAAATAATTCCGTTAAACTTGGATAAGTTTTCGGAGGTTTGGTTTTGTATTTGTTGGTTCACTGAACGAAAGGTTTCTAAAGAAGCAAAATAAACCTAGTAACCGAGACGTCGGAATTCTAGTGTTTTGTTGACACGTAGATCATGGATCTGTGTTAGTGGACTGAGTGTCCTGTAAAAGTTTTTATGGACTGAGTGTCCTAAAATTGATATGGGGAATGTGAATTCCATATCCGTGAGCCTAAAGCTGGTGCATCAGTTTAGGGCTTTGCGATTGAGCACTCGGACTTTTATGTTCTGTATTGAGTTTAAAACACTTGGACTGATGTGTCCTGTGTTTGTTTAAAGTGAAAAAGTCTTAATATAAAAATTAAGCATGGTTGTGAGATTTGAGCTTCGACAAGGGAAGAATATGACGAAAAATAAAACAAGGTGAGAATAAAAGTCTTTCTCATACATTAGTTGGCAGACGTGCCATGTGTGGAAGTATAAACCATTGTGTCTTGAGTGAGCCAATGTTGTTTCCCTTTAATGCGATGACCATTGTGTCCTAAGTGGGCCAATGTGTTATGGACAATAAATTCCATTTATCGCAGTAACCATTGTGTCTTGAGTGGGCCAATGTTGTTTCCATTTAATGCGATGATCATTGTGTCCTGAGTGGGCCAATGTGTTATGGTCAATAAATTCCATTTATCGCAGTAACCATTGTGTCCTGAGTGGGCCAATGTGTTACATTTTTGAGCAATAACCATTGTGTCCTGAGTGGACCAATGTGTTATATGTTCGTTGGACATTGTTTTATTTCGTTTTTACAATTATCCATGAAAAGAGCCTGATCTGCTCAAAACGAAATAGAAAGTTGTGGGATCTCCGGAGATTAGATATCAAATTAGAGCCTGAGTATTGAAGTGTCGTGCATTTTTATAAAATCGCGATGACTGTCGGGTATGAATCCAATTGGCAAAATTATTATGCTGTTTGGATAATTTCTATATGTTGTGAATATCAAGTATATGTTGTTTTGTGTGTCGCGCATGTGGTTATCTTATCAAAACTCATATATTGGTATCTCACCCTTGCTATATACCTGTTTTCTTCTGGTTTTGCTATTGTACCTTGGTACATAAGAGCAGATGATGCAGAGGATTTTCAGTTCGCTCGAGGAGTTTAGTCCCGACCCTTGAAGAGGTCGGTGATAGTGGTAAGGACCATAGAGGTCTTTCTAGTAGATGTCTTATAGTGTGACCAGCTTATGAATTTTTTTTCTTTTTATTAGGTGTTTTTGAGAAAATCGATATATGTGAATTTGAGAACCTTTATATAGTTGGGAATTCAGTTGTGAATTATGAAATACTTTCAGGAAAAACTTGTATGCTGTGAAAGATTAAATTTTGAATATAATCAATTTCTATGTGTTGATGAGTATTATATAGAGTTACCATTGTAGTATGTGTAGTAAATTTTCAAAGTATTCCGTAGGAGAAAAAATTTTACCCCCATTTTCGAACTTATACAAAATTATAAGCATTATTTTTCGAAAGAAACCAGTAAATTTCTTTTTAATTTATTTCCGCATGTGTTCACGAGGTAATGCCCAAGGAGGGTGTTACAAAGATAAAAAGACTAAAAAGATTGGCATCGTGGAAACTTTCCTCTAAGATCTTTCTTTGCATTGATTATCACTGCCTTGCTCTTATCGTCCACAATAGTGCTACAACCGCACCCACCGCTTGTAGTGCCTATGTAATTTCTCCTTTGATCTTAATGTTTGTCCCTACCCATATCACTAGTGCAAAAGAGCCTTTCTAAAACGATTGAAAAATGGCTTTCTACATCGGTTGACCAACCGTTGTAGATACGCTCGATGTAGAAAGTAGGGACTTTCTACAACGGTTGTCCAACCGTTGTAGAAAGTACATTTCTACATCGGTTGGAAGACACAACCGTTGTAGAAAGTGTGCTTTCTACATCTATTTATTAGAATCTGGTGGACTTTCTACAACGGTTGTGTTGACCAACCGATGTAGAAAGATAACTTTCTGCATCGGTTATATTGACTAACCGATGTAGAAAGTGAACTTCCTTCATTACTGGTGGACTTTCTACATCGGTTGAGGTCACAACCGATGTAGAAAGTCTTTTTAAAAAAAAAATAATAATAATAACCTCGTTTATTTTTTCCATCACTTCCTTTCCTAGTTTTCATCCAGTTTTCAGTATGCATCAATAGAATCGACAACAACACAAAATCAATAAAAACTCAACAATTAACATTAACATCCATATATATATTATTCAATATACATATAATTAATCGGTACTAATCTAGCTATATCAACAAAAAAAACTAAACCTATATGAATGTCAAACTAAATACATCTAAGATACAAATGGTTTACTATAGTCAAGAAAGAAGCTTGCCCAATGCTCCTTGATGTCCTCAATTTCATCATTAGATAATCTTTCCGTATTGTCGATATTCTGCAAGTTCAAATAACATAGGACAAACAGTATTAGCAAATCAAGTAAAACAAACATAATTGTGACAATATTCAAATTATTTGTGATTAAAAAAACTGATTCATTTGTCATTCCTTCATATTTGTGACAATTGTTTTATAAGATCTAGTAGTAATTATGAAAATGGGGGAATGGGATTCAAAATGCATTAGTCTAGATAAAATGAAATCACCCAGAAAGTAAGATTCCTCTGTTTGAATACATACCTACAGCCAAAAAACTCTTTTTGAAATTGCTTTTAATACTTTCCTTGTTTGATGCAATGTTTTCTACGGAACAGTTTCTATTCAATTTGGAGGAGTATGAAAGGGGCAGAAGGTAGCAGCCTTTCTAGATAGAAAGAAATTTCTAAAATTACACACTTCTTCCACTATCACTACACACTTGACTATTCACTATAGCCATATCCTATTTGCTAATAACCACTCCTCACAACCAACATTTATTGACAATGACAAGAACAAAAGGTGAAAACCACAAGCCACAAATCATTATCAGTAATGTATCCTATGTGAAAATAGAAAACCGCCACCTACAAATGTAACAATAACAATTGTAGAATAATTCTCCCAACCAGCATAATGCAAGAAATTTGTAACAAGGGAAAGCATGCTCACCTCTACAGTTCTTGATTTTTCTTGCCATGTAAAGATGGGGAAGGAAACAAACTGTGAGTAATTCTTCACCAAATTCTGAATCCTGGTTGGCTCTAAGAATTCATACTTATCATCCGGCTGGACAAAAAACAAGAAGAATTTGAGTGCTTTAACTATATGTCTGCATTAAAATGATATTACAATTACAATTTCTAAAAATTATACTGGGCTCAAGATTTCATTAACAAATAATGAAAATAAATAAATAAAGAAGATTTTCAGCTGAAATCTAAAACACATGCTAACATCTTAAAGTAAAAGCAAGATCTCCCTATTAATGATTTCCACCAATTGCAACCATTCCCTTAGAAGTTAGACATGCCTGTAATCTGAAAAAACCGAGCTGCAGCATAGAATTATATAAAACCATAAAATAGATCCTGCAGATAGTAAGTAGCAGGCCTGATAACTAGATAAAACCAAACTGCACAGTGTAGTGAACATACCAACATAGATAGCCACAAACCAACTAGATTAAGCAGATCCTGCAGCCAATAATTAACAGACCTACACATATAGAATCAGAAAACCACCCCTGCAGTATAATTATCATAGCAGCACAATCCAGACAGAACACCAGACATCTAAATTAAACTTGTGCAGGTTTTTTTTTTTTTTTCCTTATGCAGTATTATAGGCAGAACATTGGATTTGTGCACCATTCCGTAAAGGAGAACTAGCAATCCTTTAATATATTAGTAGACCAAATATCAGATTACAAATTTAAACATGCAAATCTCGCAAGAGCCAACCAATAGCATTATCCATAAAAGCAACTCTGGATGAAGGTAGCCAAACAGTAGCCTCATTATGTACACCTAGACTCCCAGCATTTATCTTTGCTTTGTGCAGACAAAAGGCTTCAATTTTCAGATATCATATTGATAATGAGCAGCAAAGTAATCAATAAGGCAATGGGTTGGTCCCTACTCCAAGTTATAAATAAGAACAAAAGGATTAGATTATAAAGCAGGTAATTATGGCTTAATTACTATAATTGACATGATGTTTAAACCCCATTTAGGATGTCTAGACATTTAATCTCAGCTAATGCATTCAAGACACATTGCAAATCATAAGAATGCATTTCAGTTTCAATACAGATAAAAAACAACCAATTTGCAATAAAGCTAATAAAAGTTCCTTACTTCCACATTTTAAATTATGTTTATGAGCAAAGTTACTCACAACTGAATCCATCAACTATATCATGATCATCTACAACTCATTTCGTGAAATAAAAGTTACTCTTCTTGACTAGCATTGACAGCAACAAGTCATATTGAAAGGTGAATTTTGAACAGAATAACTTGAACACTGATGTACCCAAAAAAGTTTTAGAAAGATAATATTTCTGATAAGAATCAAAGCAAGGAGCAAAGATACTCATGCTTGCAATATCTCTAGTACATGTGAAAGAAGAAATCTTTCTGATAAGAATCAAAGCAAGGAGCAAAGATACTTTTGAATATAAAAAAGAAGAAATCTATACACCTATCTTTCACACCGGAGCAAGGTTCCATCATTTCAAGCTTTGCAGCAATTCTAGCAACACAGCCATCTACAACATGGTTGAGATATACCAATGGAGTTTTGCCAATTAACTGTACATAAAAAAACAAAACAAACAAAATAATATATACTTTAAGTGAAAATGTTTCATTATTGAGACAAGAAAAAGGTGGTGTTGAACATGACTTACATCAGTAACATCTTTTGCAATGATTAAGTTCTCTTCCACCATTTTCAGCAAATCTTTGCAAAAATCATAAAAAGGGATTAAAGATACCAATACTAATAAACAGATAAAAAGCCTAACCAATTAAATTAATATAAAATAGCAAAATCCTAACCAATACATAAATCTCAGAAATTAAACATCACACGAGCAAATAGCAAAACCAGACACAAAATACAAAATTCTCAGAAAATTAATATAAAAGAACAAGCAGGTTACAATTCAGGGGGAGGATTATGTTGGAAATGGAAAATAATTGAATGGGAGTAATGTGAATGGCCAACCCAACCCCTGAACTGTCCCTTTCTCCCTCCCTTCCACGAAGCACAAGTCACAGAGACACACACACACACACACACACACACACACACACACTTGTAATGTCTACCAAAGCAGCGGCATGCCATATTAGTGTTTGAATTAGTTGAAGGCATAAAGGAAATCTAAAAAATCAAAAAGGCATCATTCTGTATAACAAATTTGTTTCACATATCATCAACTAAATGGAGGGGGAAGCACTCACCAGTTAATCACGAGATGGAGCAGCGAGCAACGAGGAAGACAGGGCGAGCAGTCAAACGCGAGGCGGCGACGAGTAGGAGCTCCGTTGGCGGCAAGATGGAGACTCGAGGAGGAGCTCCGATGGCGGCGAGATGGAGCAGCGACTTAGAGGCAGGACACTGAGTTCTCTCCACCGTGAACCCGAGATGGAGACGCGAGGAGGAGCACCGATGGCGGCGAGATGGAGCGGCGGCTTAGAGGCAGGACACTGAGTTCTCTCCGCTATGAAGAAGGTACCGTGAGTGAAGGAGAGGTTGCGGTGTCCCTGAATGAGTGAGGGAACCGTATAAGGTTTAGGGTTTTGCATTTCAAAGTAGGCTTTCTAGTTTCTACTACATCAGTTGCATAACTAACCATTGTAGAAAGTCATCCAGAAATATTACAAAAGAGCCACCGTATACTTTCTACAACGGTTCATAATTGAACTGATGTAGAAAGTCAATCCAGAGTTCATAACAATATTACAAAACTGCCACCGCATCACTTTTTACAATGGTTCATAATGTAACCGATGTAGTAAGTCATTCGCAAATAATATTTTATTACAAAAATGCCACCGAGCTACTTTCTACAACAGTTGTAAAGCAACCAATGTAGAATCCCTGATGTATAAAGCATATTTTCCACTAGTGTATTTAGGTGGAAACTAAAGTTATTTTTTTGGTTTCTCAAGGTAGATGCTCGCAAAGGAACATGAGTTGAAGTAATAGGAATTGGTCAACGAGTAGGAAGATTTGGAAATTCTTTGGAAAAATGTGGCTAACACTAATATGCCTATACACTAGTTTGGTGGTCATCATCGCTATGGCATGCATTGTGGCATGTTCTATGGTGCCTAACCTATGTTGCTGGCAAACTACAGATCGATAATGAGATTCTGATGCTATGCAGTTACGGATGCTCATAATAGAAAATCTGATCTTCGTTATCGTGAGTAAGATCCTGAATTTAGTGAAAGTAGGGATCCTAGTGCTAGTGATCGGAGTTATGTCTTTCGTGATCATTAGGAAGAGTCGGAGGCTAGTGATCTATATTTTGATGTTTGGGATTGAGCTGGGTAGGACCACAAGGGTAATAAAGCTCTTCCTTAAGAGTTTTAATGTTGTTGTATTCTTAGGACTCATATTCGAGCTTGAGACTGGTGGTTAAGATGGAAGAAGCTCGTGCTATCTCATCTAAACACTCAACGAAATTATAAAACCATATCAATTTCATCTCTGACATTAACGAAATTTCAAAAATGTCTCTGAAATTGTTAAATGTTAATCAATTTAGTTACTCCCTTGGTAATCGCATGAACTAAGTTGATTTTAAGTTAGCATTGTCAGAAACTTCAGAGAGGGACTAAATTAATTAACATTTGATAGTATTTTATCATTCAATGACATTTTTGAAATTTTGTTAATTTCAGAAATAAAATTGATACGATTTTATAATTTCAAGGAATAAGGATTTACTCCATTTTAATCGGTTCAAACATGTTTTTTCACACAACCAAGGTTCAAAATAACCCCCTTTATTAATTTGTAAATTAATAACTTGCTAGACATCATAGTTGAACGACGATGTCGTTAGGGCAAAGGAATGGTGTTGCCTATAGGATGGCATAAAACGGAAACGCCAATGGCTCTCCTCATCTTCCATCCCCCTCCCTCTCACTGTCAAATTTGATGCACCATTCTCCGATTCAACTCCATTACCCGTAAGTTCTCTCTCTCTGTTTTTTTTGTTTTTTTTTTTGCCAAATTTGTGAAGGCCTTTCCAGCTTCTTCTTCTTCTTCTTTTTTTTTTTTGATAGCTCTATTTTTATCTTGGTAATGACCCTAACTTCACTGCAACTTTCGCTTCATTATGCTTGTTTTGTCGCTCTAGTTACTTGTTTGCTCCTCTGATATCACATTCGTTCCAAATCCAAATGCAAAACGAGGAACTTGGAAATTCACTGTAAGATTGGGACAACAATTTGATACCCCCTTTTGCCCCTCTGATTTTTGTCTTGCATGGGTTGTTTTTTGCTCTCTCTGGAGTTCTCACATTGCAAATTTGAATAACTGGGTTTTCTGTTTTTTTTTTTTTTTTTTTTCAAGCGCTCATGAGTAAAGTGGTATAATTGCACTTTTCAGCTGTGAAGAAGGCTTTTAAAAGATTGACTTCAGGGTTCAAACTCAAAGTTTGGAGCTTTATGTCTTATTGGGAGTACAATGATGTGATCACCAGGTAAAAACCCACTACAAAAAAAGAAAAAGAAAAAAAAAAGAGAGTTTTTAGGATCCAAATTCTCTTGAGTTTTACTATTGTTATGTGTGTTAAGATCAAATGAGGAGAACCTGGACTTTTTAGCAGGAACTTCTATAATATGTGTGGAATTTCCAGCTCAATCTGTGAATGTTGTTGGAAACTTCCATACTGTGTGTCAGTCTCACTTTTAAGTTGGTCACAATGATAACATAATATTTCTTAGTTGGTTGATATTTCTTTGTTTCATGGTACAAACTATAGAGCTGAAGTATACATAAGTAGTTTCCTGTAATCCTCATAACACAAAACTCTGATTAGAAGTTGAATTGTCTGGTTTTTGGAAGTTAAAAACAACATATTTGTTATTGGGAATCTATTAAATCTTAGCTGTAGATAAGTGTGGCAAGTAGTCAAGTGTGGTCTGGTTTGTGTCACAAGTTATTGATATCGTATGGACATCATTGACAAAGTTTTAAGTTGATGAAATCTCTCTTTTTTTTTGTCTTGTATTTGAATGTCTAGGCTCTGCTATGTAGCAAATTTACTCGTATTCTCTTGCTTGTTTCTTTTTTTTTTGTGTGCAAGCTATAAATAAAATTGTTTCTGGCTTTGATTTACTGGCTTTGATTTACTGCAAAGGGGAAAATTACTTCTTTACTTAGGATAGATATAGCAATCTTGGTCAAACATCATATTTCGAGGTCTTTCCTGAATTTAGGTTTACTCAAGTTGAACTGTTATTGAATTCATTCCTCATTCAAATTTAATTCTTTTCGTCCCCTTTATATGGTTTCATTTTTCCTTGGTTTTGCCGTGTAGGACAAGGATATCCTGCTTTTGAGTTTTAAGTTCTTTTCATTAGCATTGCAGGACCCTCTTCATTGCCATATTGTGTTTCTAATTATACGTTTTGGCATGATGCTCCTTTGCTTCGGTTCTTAGGAACAGTCAGTAGTTGTCACCAGGCACCAGCCAGTTCTGTGCAGCTTTTGCACTCTCCATTGGTACATGATATGGTGATTTCACCACCGTACTGGTGTTGGAGACGCTTCTGATACTAAGTAGCATACTGGATGTCAACTCCTGTATTGTTTGGTGGTTTGTTAGTTTATGCTAGGCTTGACAAAAGAATCCGTGGACCATTTGTCCATCCATACAAAAATCCATCCAACCCATCCAACAACAATAATAAAACTAAATGGATTGGATTGGATTGGATCTATTTTATTAGTGGATGGATAATGATCCATCTTATTTGTTGTCTAAATCCATTGGACAAAAAGAACACAGAGAGCTGGATCAATTTTTATCCAACCAAAAAATGAATAAATATTTTTTAAAATCACTTACCAGGAAACATACAGACTATGTGAAAAAAGATTTTGTAAATGCACTAGTTCACCTAGGCGCTGGTTGGAATGTGGGAGAGAGAGAGGCACTGGTTGGAATGTGGGAGACAGAGATTGACATTTTTTTTTCTTATAATAAATAAAATATATAAAGAAATAAATTTTTTTTTGTAAAGAAAAAAAAGATTAAAAGTTATTTCAAATCAAATAACCATGATGACGGTCTCTGGACTCATGTTTCATGAACGAAGAATACAAGCATGAATTTTTATCCATTGCTCCTATTTCTAATTATTATTATAAGTGCGTCAAAAAAATTTATTATTATAAAGTTCATGTATTTATTAAGGTCCTTAAAATTTTAGAGAGAAAACATTTAATATGTAAAAATTATTAAAATAAAATTTTAGTGTAAAATGTATTTTTAAATGGATGGGTCGGATATCCATCTATATAAAAATGACTAATGGATTGGTTGGATGGTTTTTTATTAAATGGGTCATGGATGGATTGGATTTTTTTAATACATTTTTAATGGATCGAAATGGATTGATGGATTATTTTGGTCCGATCCATTATAATCCGAATCAAAATCCATCCGATCCATCCATTTGCCACCCTTATATGCACACACCCACTGAAATGGATTGAAAAGCATTTCACACGGTGTAAAAAAATTGTTTTGTACTGTAAGAGCAGGGAAACCCTTTGAACTTGTTTTAAAACATATTGGAACTTGGAATGCTAAAAACACTAAAAACAAAAACCTTCAAACTATATTGGAACTTACGTAAAATCCACCAAAATACCAAAATTTCATACTAAAATTGAGATACTTTATGTTATCTTTAATTAAAACTTATCTTTAATTAAAAAAATCATGAGTTTAATTTTGATACAGTCATAACTATGTAGTCAATCCTGGATAGCGGCATGTAGTGGCTGACCCTAAAAGCTATAACAGAATAGCCGGTAGTGGGATGGCTGCTACACCGAAGTATAGGGAAATCATATAAGTAATTTATACTATACACATATAAATGCTCAAAAATAAAAAAGAACACAAAATTAAAGAGATATTCATAATTAATAATCAAAATCGTCACTAAGATTCAAATCCAATATAAATCAAATAGGTTAAAGCCTCTAAGGCTTAAAATAGGTTAATGAGCTTTTCAGACTGAGCTGTCTCATACTTCAGATTTGAGATGAGCTATTTCAGACTTGAGATGAACAGAGGAGAAGATGGTAAAGTTGAAGAGTTGTTTCAGACTTTCAGTTGCAGATGAATGAGCTGTTTCTTACTTTCGGTTGCAAAGCTGTTTTAGACTATTAGCAGAGGAGAAGAGGGTGAAGGTCACCAGAAAAGTGCAAAAAATTTGCTAGAAGAGGGCACAATGAACAAAGGGTCAAGGGTTTCGTTTTGCAGCAGCGATGACAAAATGCGAAGAGTAAAGATAAGAGAACCCTAAAACCACCTGATTTAGGGATGGGGAAGGGCAAAAAATCCGAAAAAAAAGGAGGTAACGCTATTTTTGGGGGGGCAAAATAGGGGTTTCCAACGACCTTCAATGTCGCAGCCACTGTGGCAGCTATTTTGGCCGCAATTAGCGACTGCACCGCCTGCTCCACAAAACCGTACTATTATAGGATTTAATGTTGTGGCTGGTGGCTGTTCTGCTCCGTGATGGTGCTATACCGGTGTTATTCGCTGCTATTGACTACATAGACTCAGTTATCGAAATTGTACGATACACAATTCGATGTGGAAGGTTTGATATGAGTCAGTGATAGAATGACACATAACAGTGGTTGAATAGGAGTTGCCAGAATCGTACCGTAAATTGTTGAAATTGTGTGCAATGGTGCGATTCGTGAATCATCAGATGGAATCACATTTCACGCTGCTGCATTTTCACGGGTCCGAATTCAGGTCAGTCACATGTCTTCAGTGGTTGTTGGACGGCATAGTGAGTTTATGGAAAGTGTAGAGTTCTTGCGGTGGTTTCGTTTTTTGCATTGAACGCTGCACAAATTTAGTAAAAGTGTAAAACAAATATATTGCCCGCCCCTTAAATATAAAAAAAAAGATTCAATAATAATATCGAAATCTTTTCAATTGAAATAATATTGAAAATAATGTTATGAATTCAACACCCAAATTGCATTGTTAATAATAACATTTACTAATAATTAATTCCCTTAATGCTCCTCACGTATTTTATATCGATATAATAGATAATAGATAGAAAATGGATAGATAGAAATATAGATAGTTTGATAGTAGATATCATGAATCTTACGGTTCAATATAATTTACGATTCATGATTCAAAATCAGCCTTGCCATTCACAATTTGAATTTCGATTTGACAACCTTGTATACATTGCTGGTGTAAAGCTTTTACATTGTTAACCAATCATAAATCATCGTATGTGTGACTTTTAGGTATTTATGATATCATAAGAGTCAAACATTTTTAATGATGTGACAATTTATTATTGGCTAATAATGTAAGATAGTGCATGCCAATTAAATCCAAAAATCGTATTATTTTTAACCTACTATTGCCTCTCCCTTCCTCCATCACTCCCTCTCTCTTTCTCTCTATTGTGTTCATTTATTATTTTTTATTTTATTTTTTGTGGGTCAGGGTGGGGATGAAAATGAAATGATGAATTACAATAAATTGAAATGGGCCATTAACTATTCCTTGGTCATGATGACTTGAAAGCTTTATGGGTGATGGGTTCTCTCACCACATTCTGCTTCATTCCAATACATTATAGAAGATTATGTTAGGACTTAATTTTGATCCATTGTCAATCTTAAACTGTTCTGCACTATCATCCGATCATGTTATGTGATAAGATCAGATTCTTGCAGGGTTTGAGAAGAGATTATATTCGCAATTGAATTCTATTTACATGATGATACACTAGGATTTTAGCCAGAATTGGTTTCAAAACAGTAACCAATCTGCTGTTAATTAGGAAACTAATGATACATAATCTGGAAATAAAAAGTACAATAAAAAATTTCCTATCTAATAGAATCTGAAATAATTCAGATTTTATTCTGTTAACATATCCCTAAAAATCCTCTATCATTTCTACAAATCTTCTATCAAATAAAAAACTAACATCGACAACTCTCTATTTAGTAGCCATTGCATGGTTTTGCCCTTAGATGATTGGTGATAATATGATTCATATCTTTTTGATAGAAGATTGGAATTTCTTCATGTAATGGTGTCCCATGTAACATAAAGTTGGTTGTTTTGGGAATGCTGTTCAATGTGTTGCTTATGCTAGCTAATATGGTGTTGTATTGTAGTTCAAAGGGAAGCAATAAACACAATTGTCAAATGCTTTATTTTTCAAAGATAGTGCTAATAGAGGGGTTATCCAATAGAGGGCACTGTGATCACTTATGAAGAATTAGCGTGGATTTGATGCATTCTGTTGAATGCAAGCTCAATTGGTTGGTCCTTTGTTTAAGACTTATTGTTCAAAGACAATTGTCGATTTTGTGATATCTTACGGTTCAAAAAGTAAGGTTTGGCATTGTCTTGTTTTTTATTTTGGTTAGTTAACTACTATGTTTTGTTGTTTGTGAATTGTTATCCAAAACTCTGCCTATGTTGTGAATTTTTGTCAATCTTTACATAGCTTGTCCGAGATTTGCTAAAGCAGGAGAGTTTTGTTAAGTAGTCGGTAGCGATATGAATCAACAATACATCAACAGTACATTTGCCCCACCCCACCTATTGGTATAAGGCTTGTACATAGGTGTTGTATTTATGTTCTCCCAGTTTGATAATGATAGATTTTTACTGTGGATTGGAGCATTCTATAGAATGTGTCAACCACCAACTCTCTCAAAAGCTTAAACTATTAGGTGAAGAGTGAAGACTCATGAATGGTTTCATGCCTAACAGAATGTTGGTTGTTTGGGAATGCTCATAAAGTTGGTTGTTTTGGGAGTGCTGTTCAATGTGTTGCTTATGCTAGCTAACATGGTGTTATATTGTAGTTCGAAGGGGCAATAAACACAGTTGTCAAGTGCTTTATTTTTGAAAGATAGTGCTAATAGAGGGGTTATCCAATAGAGGGCACAGTGATCACTTGTGAAGAATTCAAGCGTGGATTTGATGCATTCTCTTGAATACTGATAGAACCTCAGACATGGACTTGGGACCAAATGGGCCTGTAGAGCAGCAACAATCCAGGCCTGTAATTTGGAGAGTCTACACTAGGAAAAATAGGAAGAGACAAGAAATGAGTGCTGAGTGTGGGTGGCTGAGGTATCAGAGAGAGAGTGAGTAGTGTAGGGTGTGAGGGATTAGGAGAGAGGGAAAAGGCATTGAGTATATTCCAGTCAGTTTTGGGCAGAGAATTATCTCTGTAGGAGCATTGCTCTGGGAAAAGGAATTCCTATTCTTCTGTAATCAGTTTCCTTAATAACACACCTGAATTTATCTTTTCCTGTCATTTGTTCATATTACTGGTTTGGGTTTCTACTCAATTGGTCCTTTGTTTAAGACCAATTGTTCACAGATGGAGTTTTATATTTGTGATGTCTTATGGTTCAAAAAATAAAGATTGGCTATGTATTGCTTTTTATTTTGGTTAGTTAACTGCTATGCTTTGTTTTTGTGAATTGTTATCCAAAATTCTGCATATGTTGTGATTTTTGTCAATCTTTACATAGGTAGTCCAAGCCCTGTTAAAACAGGAGAGTTGTGTTATGTAGTCAGTAGCCATTTGGATCAACAATACATTTGCCCCATCTATTGATGCATGGCTTGGACATAGGTGTTGTGTTATGTTCTCCAAGTTTGATAATGATAGATTTTTACTGTGGATTGGAGCATTTTTGTTATCATTCTTTAGAATGTGTCAATCACCAACTCTCCAAAAGCTTAAGCTATTAGGTGAAGACTCTTGTATGGTTTCCTACCTAACAGAATGTGTATATCAAGTTAATTTTGCTGATAGGCAACATAAAGTCAAGCACTGTCTATCTTCTAAAATTTCAATATATGACTGCTGTGGCTGATAAAATGAATTAGAAAAGGTTGAGCATAGTTGGTGGAAATTGTGGAAAACATTTTCATTGTCCAGTGGAATCTTAATCTAACACTTAGGCTTTGTGAATGAATGCAATCATCTTTAATTGGAAAGTACTTTGTCAAATCAATCTTCCTTCTAGATCACATGATAAAATAAAGAATTACCCTTTTAGACTTGCTATATCACCTTCCATAGATTGTCTGAGAGATTTTTGGGGTTATCTTGTGATGGTTCCACACTAGGATTTGGTTTGTTAGTTGTCGGGCTTAGTTCAAAGATAAATCCTCTCACTGGATATGTACAAATTTTTTGTGTGCTTGTTCTCAATTGACTTGGTGCAAGCTGTTGACATTCTCATTTGTTAACAGATTATGCCTTTCAGTTGGAAATTGTTGATTAATTAAATCTCGAGACTGCACTGCTTGACCCCAACTTCTGCTTCTATTGCTAAATCCTGAGTGCAAGATGGATGATGGCCGCCAACATGAAAATGGTGGGCATACGATGGACTACTACAGAGGAGCACATTCCCCGGTAAATAGAATGCATATATCCTGTATGCTTCTTTGCCTTTAGCTTGTGTTACTGGATTTGATTTGATTTGATTGAATTTGAATGTGCAGTGGAGTATGGCCCCCCAGCATCAATTAAAGGAGCCAAATGCACTAGTTTTGAATAAGAAAATTAGGTCCATTATGGCTGAAAGGCGCACAATTCTAGAACTAGAAGCTGCTATATCTGAAAAGAATGAAGCATTGGCTGCTCGGGATGAGGCTATTCGGCAGAGGGATGAAGCAATTGCTCAGAGGGATGATGCCCTAATGGAACGGGATAATGCCATTGCCGCCCTTCGAAATCGGGACAATGCCTTCAACTTCTCATTAGGTGATGGAATTCAACGTGGATCAAAGCGGATGTACCATTCCGCCAACTATCTAGGTAACATGCCAGAAGCTGCATACAGCACAAAGGATGTGCCAATAACTGATGCCTTCCCAGTGACTATTATATCTTCTGAAGCTGTTAAATCTTTTCGGGCTAAGAAAACAAAGGAGAACAAGACAGTTACTTCTAAGGCGTCAAAGCCACCTAGCAAAGGAAGGAAAGTGGGTGAGGATTTAAATAAGCAGGCTTGTTCTGAAGGGACAAAGATCAGATCCGAATGGGATAGGCAAGATGTTGGCTTGAATTTGGTTACCTTTGATGAATCTACCATGTCTGTCCCAGTTTGCACATGCACTGGAGTGGCACGGCAGTGCTACAAATGGGGCAATGGTGGATGGCAGTCATCTTGTTGTACCACCACCTTGTCAATGTATCCACTACCACAGCTTCCAAACAAGCGCCATGCCCGTGTTGGCGGGCGAAAGATGAGTGGAAGTGTCTTTACAAGACTGCTCAATAGGTTTGCAGCTGAAGGCCATGATTTATCTATACCCTTGGATCTCAAGGACTACTGGGCTAGACATGGAACAAACCGCTACATTACTATCAAGTAGCTTGCAAAAAATCTTTATGGAGTTGTGTCTTCCATTTGGTCCTCTCTATCTGGCCTTTAATTGATATATATGACTTGATAAGCATGATATGCTAGAATTTTGTGAAAGCAGGGATTTTGTTTTACCTTCAATAGAAGGCAGTTTTCCCCTGGCTTATTGTTGTGTAGTTACTGTTGTATGGCTAAACCCAACTTCTATCCCAATAGATGGGATAGCTGTAAAGTAGGCTTTCTAGGTAGTCAGAATTAAGGGGGTGTGCATGTTTACAGCCTAACCTGTCATCCATTATGAATTGGTTGAGAGAAAAACATTTAGGTTATTAAAGTTTTAATTCTTATAACTTTTTTTTTAAGAGTTTAATTTTGATACATTGTTAGTGTCAAGTTTTTTGCACTATCAATCAATTATATGTGACTTTTAAAGCAATTAAGATATGACAATAATTTTTTATGGTGTGATAATTTATTATTGGTTAACAGTGTAAAAAATATTTATATTAATAGTGTATATCAAATAAATCTTATTTTTAATTTAGTGTTTCTAGTTTTTTTATTTTAAATCAGTCCTTGTACTCAAAAAAGTCTTTAAAATAATCGTTGCCATCAATTTCCGTTGTAAAACCATTATAATGACATTTGGGGCTTGATTGCTTTATTTCCAGATTCCTGTTTTCAAAAATAATTATAAAATTGTAACCTTCTTTTCATTCTGTTTTCAAAGATTTGCACAAGAAACACTAAAAAGCAGAAAAAAGTTGTTCTAAGTATAGCAAAGTTCTTTTTTTTAATAGTATCATCTTTAGATGTTTCTTTTCTCTATCAAATATTATTTTGCTCTTTTAGTAGGTGTTTATTTCTTGAGTGTGTTTTTTCTAATAATTGCTTTTTTTAGATAATTTTTCTTTGTAAAATGTTTGAATTAAATTAACGGTATTAAAATGAAAGTTAATGATGAATATTTTGAAAATTTTTGTATGTGAGAACTTATTTGAATAAAGAAAAAAAAATTTAGAGAGTGAATCGAATAGGGATCCAAATTATAGGGCAAAACATTTTTTTTTAACCAATTATAGGCAAAATGTGACGCCCTTTTCCCCAAGCATCACATTAATTACTATGTGTTACGAAAATGTTATTATTAACGACGTGTCCATTTCTTTCGGAAAATATATAATTATTATGGATATTCACATTCTTGAAATATATCATAAAACTTTTCACCACAAGCGCCCTTAAACATAAATGACGAAAATGTAAATAACACCATAAATATACATAAACACCATTTTATATTAACAAAAGCCTTCTTGATAATAGGCTATTTTGACAGAAGTTACATTGGGGGGTTCAACATGGTTTTACCACAACTAGTTCAAATATTAACATGCTTGAAAATAGTTAAACAACTACGGTATCCATTGGGGAGACCACTACGGTTATCTCCACCCTGCGGAGATACAACTAGTGGAGGATCATCCACATCACCTCCCTCGTCGGGAGAATCATCATCGTCATCGTCAAGTGGATGGTACTGAGGATACTCATCAATTTCCTCAACGGGATCGTCCTCCAAATCCTCCTGAGGGTCCTCCTCCATAAGCTCTGGTGGGTCCTCCTCGACTGGTTCAACAAGTGCTGCCTCCTGATGAGGTGGATCCTAAGGCTGCTGAGGACCTAAGACCACTAAACCCTGGGCAGCCCAATGCTGTATGTAGATATCCACAGGTGGTAGTGTGATCCGCACCGTCTCTGTAGTGTGAACCCTCCGAACAGGTCCATCCAAAGCTCTACCCTCCACTGTACAGACCGGGCCAGTGTAGTAAGCTGCGTGGGCTCCCGGTTGAAACTCCCACGCATCTGGGTCCAAGTAGTTCTCAAATATGAGGGCTCGCGCCCGAGAGTGAATCAATGGTGCGTCCGAATCCATCTATTTTGTTCCAAACAAATAAAATACCACGTAGAAAAGAAAAACCAACAAAACGCAAGGGTGAGATACCAATATATGGATAATCATGATAACTACATACTTGCAACACAAAACATCAGATACAATAGATATCATCATATACACAACATGAAATTTCCAAATAAAGCATAGTATCACACAATTCATCATCAGCTTTGAAAAACATATGACATTTCAAAATTCAACTTTTTATGCAAAACTCCGTAGTTTTCAACTTCTTAAAAAAAATGAGCTAATCAGACTCGATTGCCAATAAGACACAACGTGTTTTTCCACAGCACTGTCCAAAACTCCTGGCACAGTGACCAACGTGAGTGGATGTCCATAGCATACTGTCCAACACAAGGCACATCAATCCAGGCTAATGGACTTCATTGTCCATCAAGACACAATGAAACAACGTAGCATGAAATACCTGACCCTTCAAGGTATTCATACAAAAACAACGTAGGCATGTCTGCCATAAATGCATGAGAAAAACCATTTTATTTTCGGCTTTTCTTTGTGCTTTGTTATTTCCATTGTCGAGGCTCAAAGCTCACGACCTTCCAAAGTTTTCAATGTCTTAAAAATTTTATTATCAACACAGGACTGTAAGTCCGAGTGTCTAATCACAACAGTCCTGGACCCGTGCACCAGTCTTGGACTTTGTGGTCGTAGAAAATAACTTTCACCTTTTTACTACTTTCACCACGTTTCAATACAATGTGTATAGGACAAACAGTCCATAACAACGTGACACGGATCATAGATCAACATGTTTTAAAACACTAGTATCCCGACGTCTCGATTACTAGGTTCAACTTTTCAACTTTTCTTTTTCGTTCAGTGAAAAATACAAAATCCAAAAACAAAACTTCTATAACTTATCCAAGTTATCAGATATTTTCATTTTGAATAAAACCTTTTCGAAAAACATTTCTCTTTTGAAATTCATTTTAAGAAGAATCCTTGAGTTATAGAAAATCTCTTTCTTTTCTAAAAATCTATCTTTACTTTGTAAAAGGTCCACTTTTCCAAAAATATTGAGACTTTTGAGAGAAACCATTTATAACATATTGAGAACAAGATTTTCTTATAATTCTTCACCAGAAAATGGTTTCCAAAAATTTTAAGTCTGCTATAGAATGGCATTTTTGAAATCCCCAAAGAATATTTTTTTCTTTTATTTTCATATAGAATATTTTTACTTTAAAACTCTTAATTTCACCAAACATTAAAAAATTTGCTTTCTCTTTTATTGAAAGTTATTTCAAAACTTTAAAATATTTATCTTTTGGCTTTCCATATAAGCTTTTAAGGCTTTTATCTTACTTTAATGATTGGGCTCTAACCAAATGGTTAGGCTTATTATGCAACAACCAACATAACTTTCAACAATTTGCAGCATATACACATAAATCATCCAAGCATATACTTCTGTCCAACATTTTATCAAGGCCACATAAATTAAAATAATTCCAGAACAACCACCTCAACAACAACATCGAATAAACTCAAACAAAACAAGCATATAGAATTCAACTTTTTCACCTAAGTAGCCATATCAGCAACAACATCAACACAACCAAATAACTCAAACACACAAGCATATAGTTATCACAATTTTTAATATCCCTCAGGCTTTCTCCCCTTACCTTAGTTTGAGCAACAACTTGTGGTCTTCTCGCGTGTTTCAGGTAACGAACTCGAATTCCCTTTCACGTTTGAAAAATCTAAATAAAATCAAACTTATAATATATGTCAAAAATTTTATAAAATCCCCTCTTGCTAATTGTGTGTGTTTCGGCCTTATTATAAAAATAAGGTTAGAAATTGATTTTTTTTTTTTTTAAAAAAAATGCTACTTTCTAAAAATTTTAAAACTAAACTTTCTTAACCCCAAAAATATAATTTTCGGCCTACTCAAAATATAGGTTAGAAAATTAGATTTTTCAACTATCATAAACACATGCATGCACCAAAATAGAGATTAAGGTAAATATTTTCTTAAAATCAATATAACTCAAAATTTCTTCAACTATTCATCAACATGCAAGAAATCAACTTGAGGATCAAAGTGTTATATCTTCTCAAAACTTAAAAACAAACCATTTTCACATTTGGTACTACATGCATGTTAAAAATACAAGGATCAAAACAACATATTTTCATAAAAATCAAAGTTAAGCCTCCTTAACCCAATTAATTAGGGTTTCAGCTCTATTAAGCAAAATGATAAGAATTTTCACTTGGTTAATGTAATTTAAGGACTTAGAAATCACATGCATTGAGGTTTTTAAAGACATGCATGTAGCATTTTTAACAAAATATCAACTTTCCTCTACACAACAATTTCGGCCATCATCAAAAAATTAGGTTTCGAAGATTTCTTCATGACATGCAATCCATAAAGATGAAGATAGAGATGATGATGAGCTAAAAAAATTCATCTCTTGTTCAAAGTTTTAAATCAAGAACATGAACATGAAATTAAAGAGAGAACCATGCATGTGGATATATCAAAGCTTCTAAGAAAGTAAAGCGTAAGAGTTGAGAGTTTATACCCTCTAGATGATGATGATAATGATGAGTAAGAGATGAAGGTGAAGATAGCTCCTTAGCCTCCAAGCTTAAGGAGTTGAGAGGTTGAAGATGATGAATAGTAAATTGTGAGTGAGAGTGAGCTTGAGATAGAAAGTGAGCAAATCGAAAATAGAGTAGGATGAGGGTATATATAGAAGATGTTGGGTGGGGGGTGCGCTGCTGGGCTGGCCCAATGGGGGGTGAGTTTTTCTCAATTTTTTTATTTTAAAATAAAGCCCAAAAATAAAATAAATAAATAAATGCTTTCTTACAAAAATAAAGAAAATGATGATATGTTTTAAATGCTAATACTATTCACCTCAATCCATCAAGGTCATTCCCACATCAAATCTTAAATTTCTGCACCTAATATGTTTAAATAAAATCCTTTTTGTTAGAGCAAAAATTGTATTTTTGAATAATTTATGTATTTCTTGTAAAAATGGATGAAACCATTAAATGTAAAATCATGATATTGTGATTTCAAGGCAACACTACTAAAAATCACATCTTACTATTCAAATCTGCAGAAAATCTATTTTAGAAAAATATGGTTCGTCCCGGTTCCATTATTTCTCAACGGTAAAAACCGATCGTATTTTTCTTTGTTAATTTTCACTCGAAATTTCATGTTAAAATAAATAGTTTCTAAAATCATGAAAATAATTATAATTGAGTTAGGAAAATTTAAAGATTTATTTTACGCTACACAAATTATTTTTCGGGTCAGTAAAGTTTGATTGACAGTGAAAACTCAGACCGTAAACATCTGAAATTCTCTACCGAAAATTCAACTGCACATCACTAAAATAATAAATTATGAGCATGAAATTTGGTTTTTTAAAATAATTCTTCATAAATTATAATAATAAACGCTCAATTATTCACATAAACACAGATTACTGACATGCAAAAAAAATCGGGGTGTTACACAAAACATTAGCAATTTTCATGTTAATCATATAAATGGAAGAAGAATTTTGTAAAAGTTGCACTCTTGCGATTACCGACGGACAATTCCGTCGGTAAGGTTGGTTCCATATTATCGAAGGAAATGTCCGTCGGTAAGTCTCTGAAGGATTTACTGACGGACAATTTCGTCGGTAGTTGGACAACCCCTCTGACGAGTTACCGATGGATTTTTCCGTCGACGGATTGCCCACATCGGTCGGAAACCGTTACTGACAAGCTCATAACCGACATATCTGTGTCCATCGGAAATCTTACTGACGGTTTTTTGGCCTTTCCGACGGCTTTTGGTCGTCGGTAATCACGATTGTTTTTGTAGTGTACGTAGAAATGAAAATTTCCAAGTACGTGATATTTAATTTTGTAGTTATCAATTATCTATAAAAAAATGGTATAATTTATCATTTATTTGTTTTTTACAAAATTATCAAAATTTTGAATTTTTTACATTATTTTAATTTTTGTATTATTTAAAAATTGGTTAATATTTATTTATTTGCCAAATTTTATATTAAAATTTCAATTTTTAAAGAAATTTTCATACATAAAATTTTATATAGAAAGGAAATTATATTACTTTATCCAAACAAAAAATTTGGAATACAAGATATTTGAATTGCTTTATTCAAATAAAGTGATTTGAAAATGAAAGGAACTTGATTGAATCATTTAAATTGTCATGTATTTCAAATTTCTTAGAACTTTGAGATATCTCATCCAAGGTGGCTTCTAACATGAGGGAGACACTAAATCCCTCACCAATGAGGGAGTAATAAGAGCCATTAGATATATTAATTATTTAAATGGGTGGATGACATCAATTTACGGTGACTAGATCAACTGGTTTCCTCGGTATTTATTAGATTGACCCAATAATTTTGAAAACTTTTACATATGACAACCAATCAATTGCTTAGAAATTTTGATGGATCTGAATTCTGAATGTCCAAAAGCTATGGTTGTATGTTGCTGTGTGCTGATGCACCGAACTTTTATCCATTTGGCTGAACCTATGAAGCTTGTTGGCTAAATGCTTTATATCCAACATTAAATACATGGATAGGAGTGTTTAGCTTTGGTTTTATCACTTGAACGATGGACATCATCTTGCTTCCTATTTTTGGTTTTAAAACTTCAGTAAATGAAAAAACAATTGAATGAATGATTTAAAAAAACAGATCTTAATTAATTGAAATTGGATGGACAGTCATAACTGAGTTGAAAAATTCATAAATTGTCCTTTCGCGGCACGGATGTAGTTTCTTCTTGATTTGAAATTTATTGTTGAATAATGCTCGATTTCACAAATACATGGCTTGCTTTCGTCTACGAATCCCAACTCTATACCAGGAGAAGTGATAGAAAGGGAGAGGGGGTTTGACGGCTAGTGAGAAGAAAAAAGAGAGAAAAAGAGAAGATAGGAAGGGATAGAGAGAAAGAGAGGAAGAGGGGCGAGAGAGAGGCAGAAGGAGGGTGGCCTCCTAGCCATCAGCGGCTAGACGCCGCGGAGAGAGGGTGCGCAAGGCAGCATGGAGGAAGAACAGTCGTGCAAGCGACTAGATGAGGAAGAAGTTACGCATGGCGGTGGGTGGCAAGAAGGCCATGCAAGTATGGCGAAGAGGGCTGCGGCGCGGCGGTGGGGCGACGACAGCACGACGAAGATGTGGAATGGAGCCTGAAAGCCTGAAGACAGGGAGCGACAACTCTATACCAGTGATTTAGAACACACTATTATCAAGACTTTAAAATTATACATAGACCCATGTTTATTTGCTATATCAGGTCTTATTGCTCCCTCACAAGTGTTACCAAGTGGCTTCAATCTCAAGAGGGGGTGAATTGAAATATTAAAAAAATTGTCCCTTTTTTGACCTAAACTAATTTTTCAGAAATTATAAAGGATAAAGGAGTAGAAAATCACACAATCGATTTATACTGGTTCAACCACTCCGTTGAGTGACCTACATCTAGTCCCCCACAATACATTTGTGAGTATTTTCCACTAAAACAAATCCAAGCTTTACAATACTTGAGCACTCTTCACTTGGGATCCCCCACCCTTGTGCAAGAGCCTCTAAATCAAACCAAGGGATACCTCACCCTTGTTACAATCACAAACTAGAGAGATCTCTCACTCTCTTTAAACAAAAAAATCAAGCAAAAAGGATTACAAAGAAGCATACCTCAAAAGGTTGAACAAATATAAGTTGAAGCACTATGACTCTTATGTAGGATTGGCTCAAATCTTGATTACAAGAGTAGAAGAGTGAATAATGAGGTTAGAGTTGTTGGGCAAATGTTTTAAGACTTGTAACCTAGGGTTTTTCGAGCTATTGGAGTGTATTTATAGTGGGGCGTGAAAATATTACCGTTTTGCACAACTGTCACGCATTTTCTGCACCAAAAATAACTTTTTCTCGCAAGATAATCGATTATATTTTTTCTTGTAATCGATTATTTTGACCAAAAATAATCTGTTATGCCCTAAACAATAATCGATTATTAGCTTTCTGCCAGAACTCAAAAATTCAAAATATAGTTGATTATGGCCATATAGATAATCGATTATGAGTTGTCTGTTTGCAGTTCTGAGTTTTCCAGAAACAAATAATCGATTATAGGCCTCAAGATAATTGATTAAATCAATTCTTTTATAGAAAAAAAATGATGTTTTTCAAACTTAAGAACGTTCTTAACACTTATGAAAAGCATTTTTGACATTTAACTTACTTCATAAATTATTGAAATCATTTTTCCAAGTCTTTGAAAAACCTTAAGTCCATTTTCAATTTTAAATCCAATTTTAGTTATTTCAATTTTAATGGTCAATCCTACACTTGAATCTTACAAATAATCCTAAGACCAAACTTAACTATATACCCTTGAAGTTCCTTCTCTTGGTCTTGGATAATCTTTCTTTGATCTTGCACTTTCATTTTCTCAATCAATTGTTTTGCTTTTGTTGCTCATCATCAAAATTAATTTCCTGAAAGTACATAGCATCCACATTCTCCCCCTTTTTGATGATGACAAAACAATATTGAGATTTTTGAAAAACTTAGGTGGGAGGTTAGTCACAAATATCATATAAAAGATAAACAGAGTGGTAAGTGCATATGAGAATCATGAATTGTAAAAACTCCCCCTCACTTAGTGCATATATCAATGGGGTTTAGAATATTTTTAACATTTAAAGCTCTCTCTCACTTAGTGCCACATAACAAGGATATGAAAATTAATTTCAATGACACAAGAAATGCCATTTAAGTCACTTTGCATTCAAAGAATTTTTTAACTTCAAGTACATTGAGCAAATGGCATAACTAAGCCCATGGCTACTATGTTTTTCCAAACATTTAAGCATATTCATTCATCCATAGTTTTTCCAACCATTCAAACATATCCATTTATCCACATCAATTTTCCAAGCATATAAATATTCATTCAAATAGTTTCAAGCATATAGCATTGTCATTCAACCATCCATAAGCATATAGTATTGTCTTTTAACCATCCATACACATATATAAAAATAATTCATATCTCTCCCGCTTTTTGTCATTATCAAAAAAATGGTCTAAGCATTCAATCATGGCATATATCATTCAAAAACTTCCAACAACCACCCCATAGTTAAATTAGGAAATCACCAATCAAGATAAATAGCATCCACATTAGGAGTTCATAACCTAATCACACATGTTAATGATAACATATAGCATCCAAAAAAAGTTAAAGTGCCATCATTCATCCATCTAAATAAAAACCAAAGGCATCAATATCATAAATATTCATAGACATGAGTAGTTAATCCTTAAAAGTGAAATGAATCATTCAAGATATGACAAGTCTTAGAACATAGCAAAATGAGAGTAAAAACCCAAGATCATGCACTAAAATCTAAACAACACTAGATGAAAACATAGAAAGCCAGACATAGGAAACAGGATAAACATGCTATCAATCCAATGAGCCATCCCCAGGTGCTGCAGGCATATCATCCGGAGCAACAAAATCATCATGAGCAGAGCTGCCATATTATCGCTCAAGCACGATAAGACGTGTTTCAACAGCACCTAAGCAATGTCCAGTACATGTGCCCATGTCTCGCATCTCTAAGCTCATCTCCCGTATCTCAGTAAATACCCGCTCCCAAGACTCAACACTCAAGGTTGCAGCTTGTTTCCCCCTAGCATCTCTATCTGCAGTTTCCTTAAGCCTCCGCTCCAAATCTTCAACCGACATATTTGGGGTCCATTCTTCATTGGAGATGGAGCCAAGGTTGGCATGACATCAAACACCATCTACCTGCTGCAGTGACATGTGATTGATAGATCCAGCAGTGAATAGTGTTTGGGATTTTTCTGTCTTGGTTTGGATTTCTCCCTGCAGTGGAATGTTGAAGTATTCAAAATTCTGGTGACATGCAGAGTATATGGCAGTTTACATCAGGGCTTTCTTTTGGATTCATCCATATGACATGCAACGAGATGTGCCCAATTAACTCGCTTTTGGGTTTTGATAATCCACATTAACAAGATTTGCTTTTGGTTAACCTGTGCATAATTCCCATATTTTGGAATGAGAATATGCACTATACTGTAGTGGATCAGTATATTTTGAACAGTGAGTGATTGAGCGAGAACAAGTTTGGTGAAACAAGCTTCTGAGTGCTTGAAGCTCTCAAGTATTCTATCAGAATTAAAATCAGTCCAATGCTCTGGTGGTTTAAAATCAAGACAAATATCTGTTAAGTCTCTAAAATGTCTGTGTGCATTTCCCTAAGTTTTGATGAAAACTAAACATTGGTTAATGATTTAATTAACCTACTTTGTGGTTACTAACCTGTCTACTTAGTGTATAGATCAGAAAAATAGCAAAACTCACCTGTCTGTCTACTTAAGTAACAACCTGTCTGGATAAGCAAAAAGTCAACCTGTCTGCTGACTAGGATTGTTGACTTTGTACAAATTGGTTTCAACCCGTCTCTGCTCTGCTCTCATACTCGTCTAAGGTTCTCTGTTAACAACTCGAAGTACACGAAGCTTTTGGAAGCTGTCCCCTCATGCAGAAGACTCTGAATCTCTCTCTCACGCTTATCAAGAAACTCAGAAGGGTATTCTCTCAAGCAACCTAGGAAGTCAGAGACAAACTTCCAGTTAAAGAATGTTTCCAACATGCTTTATTCCCTAGTACTTTCGGTTATTACACAAGAAGGGAAATGTACTCTGCAAAAGTACAAAAGCATTCTGCACAACTCTGATTTGGCTACTACACGATGCATAAAGCCATATCCTTCATGTTAGAGTACAACCAACGTCTCCATTGCATTAATGGCTGCCCAGAACGACTATATTGTATTTAATGAAGCTCTGCTTGAAGCCATCATTGCAAGGAATGTCTCTAACGGATATTAAATGTTTGAAGGCTATAAATACAGAAGTCATTGAAGATGAACAGATCAGAGATTACAAAGCATTAAAGAGCCATTACTCTGTTCATTCTTTCTATCTGTATTCTTCAATCATTTGAAGTTATTACGCAGACTTTCCTAAGCTTTACATTTAAACCACTCTCTGAGTGTTAGTGAAAGATCTGCCTGTCTGTAATTATATTTATTACAAACCAAATTTCTCAAACAAATCTGAGTGAGCCTGGAGAGGCTAGGTGTGCAAAGAATACTTGTCTTGGAGCCTGAAGAGGCTAGGTGTGCAAACAATACTTGGAGTCTGTAACCTGATCAGTTATAGTGGATAAATCTTGGTGCTGCCAAGGACTGGACGTAGCTCTTTGTGTTAAAGAGTGAACCAGGATAAATCACTGTGTTAATCTCTCTTCCCTTAATCTCTTTAGTTGTTTTGATTATATATCATCTGGATTCTAACTAAGGGGTTAAAAGTGTTTCTATCAAACTTGTTTTTCATCTGTGCGCTTGTGTGATTTTCTATGAAAATACAACAGACAGGTGACCTGTCTGTGTAACTTATTTTACACCTGTCTGAACCTAGCTTCTGTGTGCGAAAAGTTTTCAACTTTATTTTAATTTCTGATAAACAAATTCAACCCCTCTTCTCATATTTATTGTTGTCTATTTCAGTTGGTATCAGAGCTCAGCCTCTGGGTTGAGCATCTAACAGTGTAGAGGTAAGAGGTCCTGAAGAATAGACATGACTACTGGAGCTAGTGGGAGTCACCAGACTGAAGGAGTTTCCTTAACCAGACCTCCATTCTTCAATGGAGAAAACTACAACTATTGAAAAGATAGATTTCAATAATTCATTCTATCTACAAACTCTGATCTCGGGGATATCATCACAGATGGTCCATTCATTCCTAAAAATGATGACAACACTGACAAGCCAAAAGCTCAGTGGACCCCTACAGAAAAGACAAAGTGGGAGCTGAATCACAAAGCCAGATACAATATCATTTGTGCTCTCAGTCCTGATGAATTTGAAAAGGTCTGTGCCTGTGATTCTGCCAAAGAAATATGGGACTCCTCAGCTGTCACACATGAAGGAACAGCCAAAGTCAAAGAATCAAAGATTGCCATACTTGTCAGAAAGTATGAACTGTTTCTCATAGAGGAAGGAGAATCTGTTGCTCAGATGATAGGAAGATTCCAAACTATCATCAATGGCCTAAAGTCTCTTGGCAAAATTTACTCTAATGCTGAGAAGGTTGGAAAGATACTAAGGAGTTTCCCTAAGCAGTGGAGACCCCTGGTAACTGCTATCTCTCAAGCCAAGGATCTTACCACCTTGACTATGGATGAACTTCTTGGTACACTCACTGTTCATGAGCAAGAACTTGGAGATGAAATCTCAACAAAGAAGGGCAAATCAATTGCTCTGAAGGCTGATCAAAAGTCTTCAAAAGCTTCTAAAGCTTTGAAGGCAAACGAGTCATCCAGTGATGCTGACCTGTCTGAACCCGAAGATTTTGAAAGTGATGAAGAATTATCTCTCCTAACCAGAAAGATAAAGCTTCTCTTACAAAAAAAGAAGTTCAGAAAGGATAAGCCATTCAGAAGGTTCAACAAGGACAAGAACTTCAAAGAATCCACTTCAACAGACAAGAACTCAATTGTCTGCTATGAGTGCAAGAAGCCAGGTCACATCAAAGCAGAATGTCCTCAACTCAAGAAAGCCCCTTTTAAGAAGTTCTTCAAAAAGAAGAAGAAAGGGATGATGGCTACTTGGGAAGATCTGGAGTCAACATCTTCTGATGAAGAGACAGAGGAAGAAGCTAATCTCTGTCTGATGGCCAACACTGACTCAGATTCAGATAATGAGGTAAATTCTGACTATGAGGAATTACTTGATGCTTATGAAGAATTGTTGGAGGAATCCAACTGCTTATCTAAGGCTTTTAAATCCCTTAAGAGAAATCATGTTAAGCTCCTCAATGAGCATAAACAGAAATCTCTAGAGTGTGAGAAATTTGCCAAAGAGAACAGTGAGCTGAAGACTGAAAAGTCTAATAAAGCTAAGATCTCTAGTGATACATCACAGTCTGAAGAAGTTAAAAAACTTCAACAGAAAGTGGAAGAGCTCACTTCTGATCTTGCCAAATTTGTTAATGGTAGAGATAATCTGACCAAGCTGCTTGGCTGTCAGAGGCACTCCCTTAACAAAGAAGGTATTGGATATATCCATCAGACACATCATAAAGTATCAACTAAAAACTCTAAAGTGTCTGCTACATCTACTTCTATTAAATCCATACCTGTCTGTAATTTCTGTGGAAAGACTGGACATGTTATGTCTAAGTGTCTTCATAAGAAAAGAAGGAAGTCTTCACAGACTCCTAGAACTAACAGAAAAGGACCCAGAAAACTATGGGCACCTAAAGATCAAATAATCTCTGTTGCAGATGTCCTCAACAGCACAAGGAAAACACCACTGTTGGTACCTGGACAGTGGTTGCTCGCGACATATGACAGGAGAAAGGTCTATGTTCCTAGACCTCCAACTTAAGAAAGGAGGACATGTGGCATTTGGTGGAAATCAGAAAGGGAAGGTTATAGGAATTGGTACTATTGGTGGTAAACCTCCTCTTCCCTCTATATCTAATGTTCTTATGGTTAAAGGATTAAAACACAATTTGCTTAGCATAAGTCAATTATGTGACAGTGGATTTGATGTCTCCTTTACCAAGGATTTATGTATAGTTAAAGATCTCAGTGGCAAAACCCTCTTTTTAGCTAAAAGGCAACAAAATCTGTATAAGATTGGACTGACTGATCTCTCAGATCAAAGAGTAACCTGTCTGATGTCTAAAGAGGATGAAAGATGGTTATGGCATAAGAAACTAGGACATGCTAGTATGAAACTAATTTCAAAATTAAAAAAGGATAACCTTGTGAGAGGATTGCCTGATATTAGTTTTAAGAAAGATGTTTTGTGTGATGCATGTCAGAGAGGTAAACAAGTAAAATCAAGTTTCAAATCTAAAAACCAAGTATCAACCTCTAGACCTCTTCAGTTGTTACACATGGATCTGTTTGGACCAGTTAGTGTTGCTAGCTTGGCTGGAAGAAAATATGGATTTGTCATAGTTGATGACTATTCTAGATATACATGGGTACTCTTCTTAACCCACAAGGATGAGTCTTTTAAGGCTTTCTCAGTATTCTGTAAAAGAGTACAAAATGAGCAGGGTTTCTGTATTTCTACTCTTAGAAGTGATCATGGGGGAGAATTTGAAAATGAGCAGTTTAGACAGTTCTGTGAGGAGAATGGAATCTCTCACAATTTCTCTGCACCTAGAACTCCTCAACAAAATGGAGTGGTTGAGAGAAAGAACAGATCTCTGCAAGAGATGGCTAGATCCATGCTCAATGAGAATAATCTCCCTAAGTACTTCTGGGCAGAAGCAGTAAACACAGCTTGTTATGTACAAAACAGAATACTCATTAGGCCTTTTCTAAAGAAGACACCCTATGAATTGTGGAAAGGAAAAAGCCCCAACATCTCTTACTTCCATGCATTTGGTTGTGAGTGCTTCATTCTAAATACCAAGGATCAACTTGGAAAGTTTGACTCCAAAACAGACAAAGGTATCTTTTTGGGATACTCTGAAATGTCTAAAGCTTTTAGAATTTATAATTCTCGAACATCTGTTATTGAAGAATCTGTTCATGTCAGATTTAATGATAGCTTAAAGACTGATAAGGAATTATCAGATCTAGAAGATGATCTTGCAGGTCTTGATATAAACAAGTCAGAAAATCAACAACCTGACTTAACCAAGTCAGAACCTGAAGCTGAACCAGACAGACAAGTGGAGCATACAAGTCAACAGACAAGTCAAGATCTTCTTGAAAGAGACTGGAAATTCAAAACTCATCATCCTAAGGATCTCATTATTGGAAATCCCTTAGAAGGAGTGAGAACCAGATCTACTTTAAGAGAATCAAGCAATGTGGCCTTTATGTCAGAAATAGAGCCAAAACACATTGAAGAAGCTCTTGATGATGAAAGCTGGATTCTTGCTATGCAAGAAGAACTCAACCAGTTCACCAGAAATGATGTCTGGACACTTGTCTCCAAGCCCAAAAACAAGTCTATCATTGGAACAAGATGGGTCTTTAGAAACAAGTTGGATGAGGTTGGCAAAGTTGTCAGAAATAAGGCAAGGTATTGACTATACTGAAACCTTTGCACCTGTAGCTAGAATAGAAGCTATTCGCATTCTAATGTCATATGCTGCACAACACCAAATCACTCTTTTTCAAATGGATGTGAAAAGTGCTTTTCTCAATGGAATAATTGAAGAAGAAGTTTATGTTAAACAACCCCCTGGTTTTGAGGATACTGATAAACCAGATCATATTTTTTAAACTTAAAAAGGCATTATATGGTTTAAAACAAGCACCTAGGGCATGGTATGACAGATTAAGTTCTTTTCTCATGCATAATAGTTTTACAAGAGGACAAGTAGATAATACTCTGTTTAAGAAAAGTTCTAAAGAGAACTTCATTATAGTCCAAATATATGTTGATGACATTATTTTTGGAGCAACTAATGAAAAGCTGTGCAAGGATTTTTCAAAGCTGATGCAAGCAGAATTTGAGATGAGCATGATGGGAGAGTTGAATTTCTTCCTTGGTTCACAAATCAAACAGACAAGTGATGGAATTTACATCCATCAACAAAAATATATCAAGGAAATGCTTAAGAAGTACAAAATGGAAAGTGCTAAACTTATGAAAACTCCCATGGAAACCAATGCAAAACTAAGTAAAGATGCTGAAGGTAAAAAGGTAGACCAAACTGTCTACAGAGGTATGATTGGATCTCCACTGTACTTAACTTCAAGCAGACCTGATATTCAATTTAGTGTCTGTATGTGTGCTAGATTTCAATCTGACCCAAGAGAATCTCATCTTAAAGCTGTTAAAAGAATATTTATATATTTGCTTGGAACTACTAATCTTGGTTTGCTATATTTAAGAACTAAAGAATACAGATTAGTGGGATTCTGTGATGCTGACTTTGCTGGAGATAGAATAGAAAGGAAAAGCACCAGTGGAGGATGCCACTTCATTGGAGCAAATCTAGTCTCTTGGTCAAGCAAAAGGCAGACAACTATTGCTCTATCTACTGCTGAAGTAGAATATATCTCAGCTGCTAGTTGTTGCTCTCAACTTTTATGGGTAAAACATCAACTTGAGGATTACTCTATTTTTGAGCATAATATATTTGTGTGGTGTGATAATTCCAGTGCTATTTGCTTAACTAAAAATCCAATTCAGCATTCTAAGGCTAAGCATATAGAAATCAAACATCACTTCATGAGAGATTATGTTCAGAAAGGCATCTTTGATATTAAGTTTGTTAAAATTGAAAATCAATGGGCTGATATTTTCACTAAACCTTTAGTAGAAGAAAGATTTTTATTTATTAGAGATAATTTAAACATGCATTGCATTGTTGAATGAAATGTCTGAGGTTTTTGAACTATCTATGCTACCTGTCTTATAGTTTTTGTATCACCTGTCCGTGATTACCTGTCTGACTCTGCTGAGTCACTTTGTTGAATATCAACAGTTTTATTAAAATGGTTATTATTTATTTAATACCATTTGCTAATCTGAAGCTAATCATGAGCACGACAGTTTTTATCTCGAAACCATGTTTTCATTATGTCTTAAGTGGGCGCTACAGTTCCCCACAAAAATCGTGCCGTTTTTGAATTAAAAATGTTTTATTTCTCTCTCCTGCCTTTATTGCTTTAAAAGGCAATTTTTCACAAAAATTCAAACTTTATCTTTTTCAAAATCCCTAAGTCTTTCTATCTTCGTCTTCTTTTCTTTCAAACCCTTCTCTCTTCCAAAACCCTCGTAACCTTTTCTCTGAAAAATGGCATCTTCAAAGCGTCTGTCCTCAAAAGAAATTGCTGAGCAATACGAGATGAGAGTGGCTGATGTTGAGAAAATTCTTCCTGGAAAGACTGTTGATCTTTAACAGATGAACAAATGCGGTATGGATGTCACTGAAGAGTTGGAATACTCTAAGTGGACCGCCTTCTTTGACATCAAGGAGCTTGTTCATCCCAAGCTTGTCAGAGACTTCTGGAGGAATGCTGTGGTCATCACCAGTGTGATTAATGGAACCAAGAGCTTCAAGGCTCAAATGTCATCTGAAGTAACCCTCCTTTTCCCTATTGGATCTTTGGAGTTAGCAACAATATGTCCAAGGATTGGAACTGCCTTCAAACCTGACTGGGAAGATCAGGTAGGAGCTGAAAATGTGAATATTGCTGTGTATGGAGTTCCCAACCCTGAGAACAAGAAGCCTGTCAGCATGGTGCCCAAGTACAGGTTCTTGCACAAGTTGCTGCTGGAGTGTGTGATGCCAAGAAAAGGATCACGAGACAATGTGACCAAGATGGACAGATTTGCTCTGTACCACTTGATTCACAAAATCAAGATAGACATCAATGACCTCATTTATATGTATCTTGAGTCTCTAATCAGAAGGACAAACATTCCGACCTATCCTTATGGAATGCTGCTGACAAGAGTGTTTAGGAACAAGCTGTTTGTTCCAACTGATGTTCATTTTGTGGACATGGCTCTGCCCATAGACAAGAAGGTCCTGTCTATGATGGGGATTGAAGGAATCCCTCTGGAGGATGAAGAGGAAGACAAGAAGAAGAAGAAGAAGAAGAAGAAGAAGAAGAAGAAGAAGAAGAAGAAGAAGAAGAAGCCTGCTGCTGAGCAGAAGCAGAAGGAGAAAGTAGAGGAACCAGTGGATTCTACTGGTGAATCAGAGGTTCCAATCTCTGAAAAATCTGGAAACCTGCTGGAAAGGTGACCAGACAAGACCAGAAGCCTGAGGAACCCTCAACTTCTGAAGAATCTGCTGAGACAGTTGAACCTCTCAGGTTCAAGCTGAAGAAACCCTCTCCCAAGAGGAAGACAAGTGAGGCTGGGAAATCTGGTGTTGCTTCTGCAAAACCCACCAAGAAGAGAAGACTGGTGAAGACCTTTACCAAGGTCATACAAGTGGAGTCTGAACCTAGTAAAGAGGAAGCATCTGCTCAGGGGGAGCAGACATCTCCACCCTTAGAGGAGCCAAAGGAGATCAAACCTCTTGATTTGGGAATCATTACCAGAAAAAGAAGGTCAGGCTACCCTATGCCTTTGGAAGGGAAGAAATCCCTGCAGAAGAACCTGTTGTTGCTGCTGCAACTTCTGCTAACCTGTCTGATGGGACTCAGACAGTTGATCATCATGAAGCTGTTGCTCTGTCCCCTTCAAGGAAGAAGACAAGACTCTTTGAAGATCAATTTTTCACCTTTCCTTCTGCACCATCCTCTCCCCTTCATCAAGGTATTCCAAGTTCTGTTGTTTCCTCCCCTTCTGCTCTTTTCATTAATCCTTTGTCAGTTGCCTCCCCTTTTTCATTCACCTGTCTCTTCTCACCCAACCCAAACATCTTTTGATGTTGTGTCTGATATATGTCAGTACACAGTTGTTCACAGGGACTCAACTCCCAAAGGACAATCTGGCATATCATCAAGACTGTTTGTGAGTGATCTGCAATCTCTGATGACTGCTAGTGTCTCTCACTTATCTGTCATTCCTTCTCCTCCACCTCATATTCTTAACTTTTGTAGGGAAATTTTCTTTTGTCCCCCTACTGTTGTGTTCATTAGAACATTGGAAGGATCTCATTATCCTGTCTCTGTTGTAATGTTACCTTCTAGGTCTAGGTATTTCTTTCTCTTAATAACAGGGTCAAATTCGTTTTTCTGTCATACAGACTCTCTCTTACCCTTACCTCCATCTGTCTTAGCTAATAAACCTCTTCCCCCTCCTATTCAAATTAGAGTCACTCATCTGTCTCTATGTGAAAGACTCTCCTGTGTCTTTCCTTCTCTTGATACTGACCTAGTCAGAATCAAACCTTTGTTTAAATTAGCTTTTCTCCCTCTCTTTTATTTCAGAACCATTCATCAGTATTTCTTTCCTCGTGTCTCCTCACCCTTCTCTATACCTAAGGCACCCCTAGTTTTAGCCTTACCTTGGTATCCAAATCTGTCTGTTACTTCAACCAGCCTATCTTCAGAAGCCTCCTCTTCTCAGATGGTGGATTTAACTAGCTTCAATTTACTTAAAGCTGAGCTAGAAGAAGTCAGAAGACAATTGGATGAAGAAAAGCATGCTAGGCTGCTGTTAGAAAAGAAAGTTGATTCTTCGTCTCTTCTTTTTAATCAGTCTAGATAGCTGTTTTTGTTAAAACTGCCTTGTAAATGAGAAGCTCATGATGAATAAAAATAAATTTTACTTATCTCTTTACTGTGTCTCTTTATTGATCTCTGTTTGTCCCTTTTTGTTGTTGACAAAAGGGGGAGAAAAATATAAGATGATTAGGAGAAAAATGTATGAGATGATTAAGATGGTTAAATGCTATGTGTTGTGTTCAAATCTGGAGAAAATTAAGATAGTTAAAATTGAACTTTTAATCTCTGATACTCTGATATCTTGAACTTAAGACTGCTGCATATTGCTCTGATACTGTTATTTGAACTCAAATGCACCTGTCTGCACGTATAGAAAATTTCAACCTGTCTACATTCTGTTTTTCTCTGTGTTGATATTTTCTAAGGTTTATTAAATCATCTGAATGTTTGTCATCATCAAAAAGGGGGAGATTGTTAAGTCTCTAAAATGTCTATGTGCATTTCCCTAAGTTTTGATGAAAACTAAACATTGGTTAATGATTTAATTAACCTACTTTGTGGTTGCTAACCTGTCTACTTAGTGTACAGATCAGAAAAATAGCAAAACTCACATGTTTGTCTACTTAAGTAACAACCTGTCTGGATAAGCAAAAAGTCAACCTGTCTGCTGACTACGATTGTTGACTTTGTACAAATTGGTTTCAACCCGTCTCTGCTCTGCTCTCATACTCGTCTAAGGTTCTCTGTTAAGAATTCGAAGTACACGGAGCTTTTGGAAGCTGTCCCCTCATGCATAAGACTCTGAATCTCTCTCTCATGCTCATCAAGAAACTCAGAAGGTTATTCTCTCAAGCAACCTAGGAAGTCAGAGACAAACTTCCAGCTAAAGAATGTTTCCAACATGTTTTATTCCCTAGTACTTTCGGTTACTACACAAGAAGGGAAATGTACTCTGCAAAAGTACAAAAGCATTCTGCACAACTCTGATTTGGCTACTACACGATGCATAAAGCCATAATCCTTCATGTTAGAGTACAACCAACGTCTCCATTGCATTAATGGCTGCCCAGAACGACTATATTGCATTTAATGAAGCTCTGCTTGAAGCCATCATTGCAAGGAATGTCTCTAACGGATATTAAATGTTTGAAGGCTATAAATACAGAAGTCATTGAAGATGAACAGATCAGAGATTACAAAGCATTAAAGAGCCATTACTCTGTTCATTCTTTCTATCTGTATTCTTCAATCATTTGAAGTTATTACGCAGACTTTCCTAAGCTTTACATTTAAACCACTCTATGAGTGTTAGTGAAAGATCTGTCTATCTGTAATTATATTTATTACAAACCAAATTTCTCAAACAAATCTGAGTGAGCCTGAAGAGGCTAGGTGTGCAAAGAATACTTGTCTTGGAGCCTGAAGAGGCTAGGTGTGCAAACAATACTTGGAGTCTGTAACCTGATCAGTTATAGTGGATAAATCTTGGTGCTGCCAAGGACTGGACGTAGCTCTTTGTGTTAAAGAGTGAACCAGGATAAATCACTGTGTTAATCTCTCTTCCCTTAATCTCTTTAGTTGTTTTGATTATATATCATCTGGATTCTAACTAAGGGGTTAAAAGTGTTTCTATCAAACTTGTTTTTCATCTGTGCGCTTGTGTGATTTTCTATGAAAATACAACAGACAGGTGACCTGTCTGTGTAACTTATTTTACACCTGTCTGAACCTAGCTTCTGTGTGCGAAAAGCTTTCAACTTTATTTTAATTTCTGATAAACACAATTCAACCCCCCTTCTCGTGTTTATAGTTGTCTATTTCAATATCCTCATCAGTGGGCAAACCAACAATATTTCCAAATTCCTCTAGGGTCATTTCTATCTTGACCCCCTTGACTTCAGACACTAGTAACTTCCATAAATCTCAAATTAGTGTAAAAGGCTTTGACTGGTTCCTCATAATAGGGTCCCTTGAATTTCATAAAATCGATGAGATTTAAAGCTGCCAGTTTTTCAAAGAAAGGAAACCCTGTCTGTTTGCTAAACCAGTCATAATCCAACACCATAGGCTTGTCTATTGTCCTATAAGCAAAATTCTCCCTAAAATTTTGTTACTGGACACTGGAGGAGTATTTAGCTATGAGAGAGATTGCCCGAGGTCCTCGAGGTGGACCTTGCTCTTGTGGTGGCTGAGAGGACTGTCCATCCTCCATGGATGACTTCTTTCTCTTATTTGGGGGTTTTGTATACCCAAAGGATTTGTGGTTTAGCATAATGAAGTGAGTGAGGATGAGTAGGAGTGAGTGGGTAGTGATGGGTATGAGCAAAACAGAAGATTGAAGGGTGAAGGAGAGGAGGGAGCGCGATTTTTATGGTGGTTGGAGTGTTGGAGGCGCGATTTGAGGTGGGTTGAGTGGAGAAGATGGAGTTTGTGTGCAGCGGTGAAGGGAAGAAGAAAAATGAAGGTTATGGTGAATGGGTGTTGATGGAAGTGCAGAAAATGGAGGTTAGAAAGAGTGGGTGTTAATGGAGGTTGATGAAAATGGAGTTTTGAGGAAGAAGGAGTGGAACGCGTGAGGAGGAGAGAGGAGAGTAATAGGGGCGACGTAATTTTGAACAGGGAGAGAGGCAGTGTGCGTGCCTGAACCCTAAAAATCCTTATATAGATGTGCAAAATAATCGATTATTTGATACCCAATGATCGATTATTCTACTTTTGCTACTCAGTTCTGTCCAGCTGCACGTACATAATCGATTATGTGTCCCAAAATAATCGATTATCGCATTTTTGTTTTGCAGGTTTTGGTGTCCAGAAGCGTGATAATCGATTATTTGTTGCTAAATAATCGATTATTTGCTTGAAAATTCCAGAAAAGACAATTTTTCACTTATTTTTTATGCTACAACTCTTAGTAACTAAGTTCATCTCTTGAAATTTATTTTCAACCAAGATTTTTGTGAATTGTGTGACATTTTATCATGACAGCCAAACCAAAAGTTAATCACAAGCACATTTCATAACATTTTCAAACAATTAAACAAATTAATTCCACTCATTCAATACAAGATTGGTCAATTGTTCCAATTTCCCTTCTAATATAGGAAAAAGCTTTCTTTTTGCAAGGTTTTGGTGAAAATATCCACCAATTGTTTAGATGATTCAACAAACTCAAGCACACAATCACCTTTTAAAACATGATATCTAATAAAATGGTGCCTAATTTCTATGTCCTAGAGTGTTAAATTGGGCTCTTAGTGAGGTTGATTGCACTAGTATTATCACATTTAATGGGAATGTGATCAAGAACTACTCCATAATCTAGAAGTTGTTGCTTCATCCATAATATTTGGTTGATGAAGGTTCCCTCTCTTGTTTGTTTGATTTGCAACCTGAGAAAGAAGTTGAGCTCACCCATCATGGACATCTCAAATTCATTCTGCATAATACTAGCAAACTCCTTGCAAAGCAAATTAATAGTAGCACTGAATATTATGTCATCCATATAAATTTGAATAAGCAAGATATCATCTTTTGAGGTTTTGATAAAAAGAGTTGTGTCAACTTTGCCTCTTTCAAAACCTTGATCTAATAAAAACTTTCTTAATCTTTCATACCAAGCTATAGGAGCTTGTTTCAACCCATAAAGTGCTTTTTTTTAAGTTTGTAAACATGATTAGGCTTTTCATAGCTTTCAAGACCGGGTGGTTGTTCAACATACACTACTTCTTGGATAAAGCCATTTAGGAAAGCACTTTTAACATCCATTTGGTAAAGTTTGAAATCCATGATAGATACAAATGTAAGTAACATGTGAATGGCTTCTAATCTAGCTACGAGGGCATAAGTTTCCTCATAATTAATTCCTTCCTCTTGGTTGTATCCCTGGACTACTAGTCTAGCCTTATTCCTAACAATTATTCCGGTTTCATCTAGCTTATTTCTAAATACCCATTTAGTTCCTATGATTTGTTGGCTTCTAGGCTTAGGGACAAGTTCCCAAACATCATTTCTTTCAAATTGATTTAATTCCTCTTGCATTGCAATAGTCCAATGTTCATCAACTAATGCCTCAGTTTTAGGTTCTATTTGAGAAACAAAGGCAAGATGATTACATGCATTTCTAAGAGAGTTTCGAGTAGTTACCCCTTGTGTTACCTCTCCAATGACATTTTCAAGTGGGTGATACCTTGAAGTTCTCCACTCTCTTGGTAGCTCTTTGCTTGTGCTAGCTTCCTCTTCTTGTTGAGGTGGACTTGGTGATTCCTCCTTCTTTTTATTTTCTCCTTGTTGCACATCTTTATTATTAAAAGGAAGGAGGTGATTGTGGGCATATTTGTAAAATCACTTTGAGTTTCTTTGTGTGTTTTTTTTCATTTAAAAGGGTGTCTTTGTAAAATCACTTGGAGTTTCTTTATATGTTTTTTTCATTTAAAAAATTTCCAACCATTAGTGGGCTTAGTGGCTGGGGGTATCCACCATTGATTGACCCAATTATTTGATGCACAATTGATTTTTTACAATTGCCTCATTTTAAAAACAAATATCACTCTTATATATTATTATTTTTAATTTTTAATTCTCTACTTTCAAACATATAATATGGGATGCATTGTTTTTTGGTATATGTTACTTAAAAACTTTTGTGCAAGTGAAGGATGGAACCGGAGATTACATCACTTGATAAAATTCACCTTGGAAGGATTAACTGGATCATAAAAGTACGAGTGATGAGTATTTGGAAGATTCCAGACTTCAAGAATCCACTACAAACAAGCACTATGGAGTTGTTATTGCTGGATGCAAAGGTCAAAGCTTAGATTTTAGTTTTTGTGTTAACCTTATATTGTATTTAGTATACATTGATCATTCATATTTTTAACCTCAAAAATCCAAATTTAAGCCTTTGAAAGCCTGAAATAATATCTAAGTCTCCCATAAAAAATAAAAAATAAAGGCAATTAACCTAGGATCAATAGTGTAATTAAAAAGAAACTAAATTTGTTTTACCATCAAAGTGAATTACTCATATATGCTCCTCCCCTTTCAATGTTGTCTACTCTCAGGAAAATTGGTCCTATACAATTATAACTACTTCTCTATAATGCTAAATTCTAGCATTCTACAACTAATACCACATCCGCTAAAGCAGTTATATGCTATTAACTTTCCCACTATAAGATTTTCTACCCAAAAATTGTAACATCTTATATTTAATTTTGATTATATCTTTTAGTATAATCCTTTGTCAAATTTATGTGTTCAAGATTTTATTCAATTTCAGCTGACAAAGATACAAGCTACTGTGAAAAGAAGTTTAATCACAACATTCAAGAAATTGATTGAGGACGGAGGTTCCTATCACATTCAATGTTTCTCGATTTCAAAAAATGATCACAAGCTGAGGGCAACAAACCATAGGTACAAGCTTATTTTCGTGGCCAGCACAACATGTGAAAAAAAATGAAGCAAATGATATCCCTGCACACTACTTCAACTTCGAACCTTTTAGTCAAATTTCATATGGTATGGATGAGAGCCTCTTGATTGGTAAGTCTGTTTAAAATTATATTATATACATTACATAAATTGTATTACACATGTGGGTATCTATCTTTCGCAGCCTGTGTTTACACATGGACAGTTATATGTAGCCATTTCAAGGGTAACATCACGACATGGATTAAAGCTACTAATATGTGACGAGGAAGATCAAGTCTCCGACATCACTGCTAATGTCGTTTACAAAGAGGTATTTCAGAATTTTATATAGGTAACCCATTCTTAGTCTATTGTTTTAGCGACTCCATTTGCTTGGATCAATACAATCTTAATAACATACAGATGAGTCCATTAGTGAAAAAAAATAAAAAAAATCTGTAGACTTATATTTACATTGACCTTTATGTTTGCAGGTTCAGACCATACATTTCTCAAGATAAAAACAAAAATTACTCATCCTTGGAGGTATGTTACATAATTATGTTAATAGGATAATAGACTCACATAGTGTATGCAACTAAAATAAAGAGAGCCTACCGTTGACGTGGACTAATTTATTCTCTGTATATTTTTTTCCTCTGCTGTGACTTATGTTTCATGTGTGAAGTTTTAACATTTGGAGTACTGAAGACCTGAATTATTTTTATTTTTTTTTGAAAAATGAAGTCTTTGAAAGTTAAGGTCTCCCAAATAGAAAAAATAGTTGAATTTAAGCATTTTTTTTTAATATACCTCTCTAAATTATCCATGCATATTTAACTATAGGACTCAAATTATATTAGATGATATGTTCACTTTTTTAATAAAAGTACCACAGTTTTTTTTTTGGGTTAAACAAAAATGGAATTATATGGAGTACTCGGGTACCCTAAACCATGTACATTGAAACGACACGGCAACAACTATTGAATTTCACCAAAACACGCAAAGGCCAATCCTTTCCATCATACACACTATAATACTACACATTGGTAAATAGAAAATACACAATACGAACCAAATAACTAAACACTAAATTTATGAAATGTAAGGTGTCATTAGATGATTCGAATTTTCAACGTTGTATGCATATGCTCTGATATTTTTTTTTTTTTTTTAAAGAACTTTGGCAACATGGAATTACTTTTTTTTTTTTTTTGTGGAAGAAGGAAGTCTTTGAAAGTTAAGGTATCCCAAATAGAAAAAAAAAATAGTTGAATTTAGGTAATTTTTTTTATATGTACCTCTCTAAATTATCCATGCATATTTAACTATAGGACACAAATTATATTAAAGGCTAAAATACCATTTTGGTCCCTTAACTTATTTTTTAGATTCAGTTTGGTCCTTTAACTTTTAAAATGTTCAATTTGGTCCCTTAACTTATTTTTTAGATTTATTTTGGTCCCTTCACTTTTCAAAAGTTCAGTTTGGTCCCTTAATTTATGTCTGTTGACCTAAGTTAGCCATCTCCGTCAACGAGTCATTAACAGTGTTAATTTTTGAGGATCCGGTTGAAATTCGCTAACAATGTAAAGGACCAATTTGAATCTCGTTAACAATTTAAATGACCAATTTGAAACAAGTTAATAATGTAAAGGACCAATTTGAAACGCATTTAACACTGTTACCGACATTGTTGATGGGAGATGACTAACTTGAGTCAACATAAACAAATTAAGGAACAAAATTGAACTTTTTAAAAGTTAAGGGACCAAACTGAATCTAAAAAAATAAGTTAAGGGATTAAATTGAACATTTTAAAAGTTAAGGGACCAAATTGAATCTAAAAAATAAGTTAAGGGACCAAAATGATATTTTAGCCTATATTAAATGATATGTTCACTTTTTTAATAAAACCACCGCAATTTTACTTTTTTTTTTTTTGCAAACAAAAATGGAATTATATGAGTACTTGGGGTCCCTTAACCCATGTACATTGAAACGACACGGCAACAACTATTAAATTTCACCAAAACACGCATAGGTCCATCCTTTTCATCATACACACTATTATACTACACATCGATAAATAGAAAATACTCAATACAAACCAAATAACTAAACACAAAATTTATGAAATGTAAGGTGTCATTAGATATATGATTCAGCTTTTCAACGCTATATGTATATGTTCTGATATTTAATTAGTAACCATCCAATAACTAAAATTTTAAATATTTCTTACATCAAATACATCAAATACAGATATTCTGTTTACTATACATATATTTTAAACTTAGAAATATAAATTATAAATATGGTTATTCATGTCCCGTGCATCGCACGGGTACAAGTACTAGTTGAGATAAACATTATCCATAGCATTTACAAGATCATCAATATCCTTTCCCAATCTCTTGGGGTTAGATTCTTCAAATAAAACATGTACAGATTCCTCTATGGTCATGGTTCTCTTATTCTAAATCTTAAAAGCCTTGCTTGTTAGTGAATATCCTAGGAAAATGCCTTCATCGGCTTTTGCATCAAATTTACCTAAGTTATCTTTTCCATTGTTTAACACAAAATATTTACATTAAAAAATGTGCAAGTGTGCAATGTTTGGTTTTCTACCTTTGTAAAGCTTATATGGGGTTTTCTTTAATATTGGCCTAATTAATACCCTATTCATAACATAACAAGCAGTACTTACAGCGTCGGCCCAAAAATATTTTGCGAGTTCATGATCATTGAGCATGGTTCTTACAAGTTCCTCCAAGGATCGATTCTTCCTCTGAACAACTCCATTTTGTTGAGGTGTCCTTGGTGCTGAAAAGTTGTGCTCAATCCCATATTCTTCGCAAAAGCTCTCAAATTGTTCATTCTCAAATTCTCCACCGCGGTCACTTCAAATTCAAACAATTTTGAGCTCCTTCTCATTTTGTATACTTTTTACAAGCCTTTTGAATGCCATGAATGCATCACTCTTGTGACCTATGAAGAGAGTCCATGTGTATCTTGAGTAATCATCTACTATGACCAAAGCATAGTAGTTTCCTTCCAAGCTCTTGTTTGTGAGGGGCCAAACAAGTCCATATGTAGTAACTGCAAAGACTTGTTAGTAGTCACAATATTCTTAGATTTAAATGACACCTTGACTTGTTTTCCTTTTTGGCATGCATCACAAAGCTTATTATTTTCAAATTTTATTAGGTACCCAAAACTTTTTGGGTCCTTGTTGGTTAGCATAATAAAATGTCCCCTTAGGAACCCATATCTTTTTCTCACTTGTTTTTTTTTTCTAGCCATGCAAATGGATGCGGTATGTCCCTTTTTAGTACAATAATAACATCTAGTGAAGGGGCTAGTAGAAACCTTAGGTTTTACAAACATGTTCTTAATTGATTTTTATGCACAAGAGGTTTGTAACCTAAGGACGCTTTATCATAACATGCCTTTTGGTTTCCAAGCAATGCATTTAGGTTATCTCTACTATTAGTGAACTTTTCTATCATGCATTGAAGGTCTTTAACTTCCTTCTCATAATTTATGCATTTTTCACAAACATAATTTTCTTTAATGTAACCAAGGCTATAGTTTTCCTTTTTAAGCTCTAGTCTTTCCTTAGTTAAGGCAACCACTTGATTTTGCAAATAACTAATGATAATTTTTTTTTTTTTTGAGTTATCTAAAGCCTTAGCTAACCTCATAGAATCGTTATGCAACTCTAAAAATGCATCATGCAATTCATCATAAGAATTAGTGAAAGAGTTAGATTCTACCTCACTTTCACTCTCATGATTGGTCATGAGACATAGTTGGGCTTCTTCACTATCGGAGCTATCCGATGAGTCCATGTCACTGTCCTCCCAAGCTATGGAAGCTCTCTTTCCTTTCTTTTCTTTGGAGTACTTCTTTTCAAACATTGGTGATTTCTTTTGCAAGTTGGGGCATTCCATCTTCATGTGTCCCGGCTTGCCACATTCATAGCATGTTGGAGGAGTTAAAGGACCTTCTTTGCTTGAGAACTTCTTTGGTGGAAAGCTCCTTATTTGAAAATTCTTTTTCTTCATGAACTTCTTGAAATTTCTAACCAATAGAGTCATGTTCTCATCACCATCATCTAACTCATCCTCATCGTCATTTTCATCATTTTCATTGCTTGCATAGGAGGTTGATGCTTTAAGAGCTAAACCCTTCTTCTTCTTGTCTTTCTCTTTATGCTCTGCTAAGCGATTAAGCTCCAACTCATGCTCTTGCAACTTTCCAAAGAGTGTCATAGTTGCTATATTTCTTGATTCCGCTATTGCAGTGACCTTGGGTTGCCATTCTCTACTCACGCACTTAAGGATCTTGTTGATCAAATCTTCATTTGGAAATGTTTGCCCCATTGAAGCAAGTTGATTCACTATGTGAGTGAACCGCTTTTGCTTCTCTTGAACACTTTCTCCTTGATTCATTCGAAAAAGCTCATATTCCCGGATCAAAGTGTTTGTTCTTGCTCTCTTGACTTCACTTGTGCCTTCATGTGTGACTTGAAGAGTGTCCCACATTTCTTGAGCTTTCTTGCAGTTAGAAACTCTAAAGAACTCATCCGAACTCAATGCCGAAGTGATGATGTTCTTTGCACGGAGATTATATTGAACCTTCTTCTTTTCTTCTTCCGTCCATTCATTTCTATCCTTGTTGAGTAGGAATCCATTTACCATATGAGTAGGAAGAAAGGCCCATTTTCTACAGCATCCCAGACATCCATATCTATTGCCTCAATAAAAATCTTTATTCTCTCTTTCCAATAGGGATAGCCATCACCATTGAACGTCGGAGGACGGTTAAGAGAAGCTCCCTCTTGAAGTAACCAATTTGAAGCCATCTTTCTCTTGAAGATGCTAGGCTCTTTAGACATGAGTCTAGCTCTGATACTACTTGTTACCAAGTGGCTTCAATTTCAAGAGGGGGTGAATTGAGATATTAAAATTTTTGTCCCCTTTTGTGACCTAAACTAATTTTTCAGAAATTATAAACGATAAAGGAGTAAAAAAAATCACACAATTGATTTATATTGTTTCAATCACTCCGTTGAGTGACCTACATCAAGGCCCCACAGTACATTTGTGAGTATTTTGCACTAAAACAAATCCAAGCTTTACAATACTTGAGCACTCTTCACTTGGGATCCCCCACCCTTGTGCAAGAGCCTCTAAATCAAACCAAGGGATACCTATACCTCACCCTTGTTACAATCACAAACTAGAGAGATCCCTCACCCTTGTTACAATCACAAACTAGAGAGATCCCTCACTCTCTTTAACCAACAAAATCAAGCAAAAAGGATTACAAAGAAGAATACCTCAAAAGGTTGAACAAATACAAGTTGAAGCTCTATGGCTCTTATGTAGGATTGGCTCGAATCTTGATTACAAGAGTAGAAGAGTGAATAATGAGATTAGATTTGTTGGGCAAATGTTTTAAGAGTTGTAACCTAGGGTTTTCGTGCTACTAGAGTGTACTTATAGTGAGGGGTGAAAATATTGCCGTTTTGCATAGCTATCACGCATTTTCTCCACCAGAAATCACTTTTTCTTGCAAGATAATCGATTATATTTTTTCTTGTAATCGATTATTTTGACCAAAAATAATCTATTATGCCCTGAACAATAATCGATTATCAACTTTTTGCCAGAACTCAAAAATTCAAAATATAATCGATTATGGCCTTACAGATAATCGATTATGAGCTGTCTGTTTGCAGTTCTAAGTTTTCTAGAAACAAATAATCGATTATGGGCCACATGATAATCGATTAAATCAATTCTTTTATCAGAAAATGACGTTTTGCAAACTTAAGAACATTCTTAACACTTATGAAAAACATTTTTGACATTTAGCTCACTTCATAAATTATTGAAATCATTTTTCCAAGTATTTGAAAAACCTTAATCCCATTTTCAATTTTAAATCCAATTTTGATTATTTCAATTTTAATGGCCAATCCTACACTTGAATCTTACAAATAATCCTAAGACCAAACTTAACTATATACCCTTGAAGTTCTTCTCTTGGTCTGAGATGATCTTTCTTTGATCTTGCACTTAAATTTTCTCAATAAATTGTTTTGCTTTTGTTGCTCATCATCAAAATTAATTTCCTGAAAGTACATAGCATCCACAGCAGGTAAGGGATTTACCTTTTGGTGCCTCCCACAACCACCCTTATCCAATCACATGCTAAGAATATTTTAGAATTTCTCTTTGGCCAAGGCTTCACAAGCCTCAATAGTAATTTGCACCACATGATGGGCAACAATATGAGTGCAAAAATAAGGTTAAATTAATTTGTGAGTCCTTAAATTATTTGAGAATTTTTAAATAGATCTATATACTTTAAAAGTTTGTAATTGAATCCTTGAACACATAAAAACTTGTAATTGGGTGTTTCGCCATTTTTCTCTTAAAATTTTATTAAGTATCCGTTAGGGTTTCATTGACCCATCCAATTGTCATTTGTAGGTCCATGGACTTTTTGAAAAAATTCAAATAAAGCCCTACACTTTCTAGGAAAATTTAAGTAGGTCTCTATATTTTTTTGAACCCTAACAAAATTCTAATAGAAAAGTATATTGGGGACTCAATTACAAATTTTATGTAATCAGATATGGACAGGAACTATATTATGAATCAGATATGGACAGGAACTACGCAATTTACAGATTTACAAGTTAAATGAGGGCAATTGGCCCCAAAATTCAAAGAAGAAATGAATTGAATACATACAATATTTACAACTATATATACAAAAACCATAGAGAGACTGGCATTTCAACAGCTGATGTCAAAGTATTTTGGATTAGAAGGGAAATGATATTCCACATGTAACTGCGACAAGAAATAATTCATCAGATGAGATAAGAAAGCAAAACTGGGAACCAACAAGAGCCAAACTTCCTTAATTGATGCTACAAGGACTATGTTTGGAATCATATTAAAAATAAAATTAACTGCGATGTCCTTCAAGAAGATTCCATAACATCACAGCTCAAGAGCCAAGACTACTAACATGTTTTAGTGAAGATACCACATTGTGAGTGAACAAATAAAAGGAAATGACTTGCAAGTTGCAAGTTTGATATAATTATTTAACAAACATTAATGTTATTTGTACATCTTATATTTGACAATGAGACAACTGGTTAATGGAGTTTAAAATCATGGTTAATGGTGTGTGTTGGATTTGGTTAATGGGTATACTTGTACCTGTAATAAATGGGTAACTCTGTAAAAAATGATGCACCATTTCTGGAAGGTTTTACACCTATGTAGCATAATCCAAGTGATGGTAATTGTCTAGAATGTTCTAGCATTTAGCAAATTAAACATGTAACTATAAGTTGTAAAAGAACTATGATGAGTTCTCTAGATATTTCTAGTCACCTCATCATTGGTGGTGATATATGTCTATAAATAGGCAATATGCAACCATTTGTAAGGTAGAGGAACCTACAATGAAAGTTTATGATACTTATTCCTCTCAAACCTCCTCCATCCATCCATCTACCAAATTATATTCCTTTACCACTTGATTCATGCTCCCATCTATTGTCACTTCTACTAGTAACTATAATTTCCAACAAACTCGTTAACCATCAACTAAGCTTCATTAACCAAGTTGTCGGTTAGTGAATTACCCTTGGAGGTAAAGTGTACCCATTAACCTGGTCCTAGACACCATTAACCACATATTTCCCATATTTATTAGTGTGTGAATGCAATAAAACCGAAAATATACATATACATACCTTGCCCTCGTCAGAATCAGAATGGCGTTGAGGGAACACTACCCTCATATCATCATACAAGTAGAAACGTCTTTCATATTCAGCAGTATCCAAAATGTTTCTCACTTCTGCAGAGAGAGGGTCAGATCTGCACTTATGAACAGACCTTGAACGTTTCTTAGGCGACGGGCATATGAAGCGGAGGTGAAGAGCATAAAGCAGAATGCCATTGTTAATAGCATTGTCATTGGCCTTTGAAGAACCATGTAAAAATTTGTCTTCATTCACAAGACATGTGCTTGAACTAAAGTTTTCTTCCTTAGAAGCCTTTGTACTTGAAAGACTATCAAATTCACCAAATTTTGAGGTCAGAAGATCTTTATCTCCACGGCTGGTATTTGAGCTCAATGAGGACTTAGCATCAGCTTTAATGTCAGAATGTGTTTGGCTTTCTTTCCCAGTCATAGACATCGATCCAGATGAGGTTAAAGTGATCTTTTGCCGCAAGAATGTCTACTTTAGATGAATACAAGCAAAGCAAATAAACATGGAACTGGTAAAAATTTTGGAGAATAAATAACAAAACATATTCTTCATATTTATTTAAAAGGTAACGTTTCAAATCAATTTAATAAAAGCTGGCTTCAGCCCAAATGACCATCCAAGGCATACAGGTAGGATTTAAATTACCAAGTCCACATGAGACATTTCACATCTCCATTTATGGGAATAAAGATTTAAATAATTACAGTGACAAAAATTTATGCAATTATATTTGATTATATATCAAGCAAACCTTGACAAGTGTTAAGACACAGATCAACCGGCATAGGCCTCTAATAATACTGAGGAGGAGGTATGACTAAATCCAGTTACACCAAGTAGCTCTCACTTGCCTTTACATTACAATCCTTAAAACTTGGCTTGTATCCTGTCTCCAGTTTCGTTATAGTTAGGTTCATTCTTCTTGAACACTTACAAAATTCAGTATTTCATAAGAGGTGGCCTATGAAGACATGCTTATAAATTGTGTTCTTACATCTATCTATATTCAAAGCTATATATATATATATATATATAATGCACCTTTCTCTATGCCACAGCTTAAATTTTTCAACCAATATAATAGTAGAAATACACGCAAATGGTACATGGTGATATAACTTTCAATATGATAAATTCACCCAGTCCTACCTTGGTACCAGCTGGCATGTCACTCAAATCATAATTGCAAAAGAAGGTGTGAATAGGTGTCTTCTCTGGATTGCTGAGGACCTGCAGTTAAGTCAGTCAGTTTGTCAAACACACAACTTGGTAGAACTATTTAAATTTCACATGTGAATAATTGAGAAGCTACCGATGAACATCTAATTCTTTGTACAAAGCACTGCTGCCATGCATAACTTTCACCCTTTGGCAATTTTATCATCCTGGCAATAATATTGATCGCCAATACATCTTGCATGATATCATTCAAACAACTATATATCACTATGGTGAAAAACCAGATTACTAGGAGAGTAAGAACAAGTCAGTTCGGTTGTTACTTGTTAGTATTTTTTGCAGAGAGTTGAGATGGGTAATGATCAATTACCAAATAATCATATGTCCAGAACCAGATCAAGTTGCCACCAATAAAGTCAGGTTCATTATGAAATTATTGTGATACCTGGCACTAGAATTTTTGGAATTTATATGCTAATTCTTTCTTGATGCATATTTTGGAACAAAGTTTTCAAATTTATTTCTCCAAGATTTGAGCTGACACTAGTGACGAATATGGAACTCATGTTGTCAACATTGAAACTGCTATTTTGCCAGCAACCTTACCTCTACACTTAACATGTCAATTAGGTACTTCTGTAAATCTATATAAGGAATCCGTTTACTCCAAAAATCTAAGTTGGCTGTTGTATCAAACAGTATAAAAAGGACTAATAAATGATAGAATATGCAAAACATTAAGCCATGCATCAAGTCTGAAACATTACACATCACCATTTCCTCGTTACATATACATATAAATGTGCTTTGTTGATACTTGATAAAGGGGGGAAATGATGTTCTCAACTTGAAAGTTTTAAAGGTCATGCAGTGAAGTACCAGTTGAATACGTCCTTTTATAGGTATACGTATACGGCTCTTTTTAGATCGCGATTCATCCATGCTAAGGGTCCTCTGAAATTTGGTGACTCTAGACTTGCTTGATAATAACTTTCCTGAAAGATTAATTGATGAATAATAAAGTAAATACTTGTCTCCATCCACACTGGTTACTGCAAATGGAATTTTTTGTGATTGAGGTGAGCAATTGCCGCCAGATACATTCAGCACAGCAAGAAAGCCATCAATTTTCTGCAAATTGGAGGCAGTACAATTAGAAGAGTAATATAACAGGAAGTCACTCAAATTACGATAACTTCATTAGGAAATTAATGCAGAAAGGAGAGGCCCATATATGAGGGAAATCACTAACCTGACTAACTTTCCCAGATAATAGGCGGCCAGATAACAGAGATTCCTCAAATGAACCAACTAGAGACCTTCTAATCGGCTGTCTATTCACATTTCCACTTAACTTGGCATGATGAGGAGGAAAGCTAGCAGGATGAATCAAATACTCTTTCATATCAATGATATTATCTGGAGCAAACAGGTCAGACTTTTGCTGCATACTGTTTGAATTGACCTGTGATTTACTGAGAATCTCGGTTGCGGATAAAATGCCTTGATGAGTTGTATCAAGTGATTGTTCCATGCCCTTAGAAGCCACATTGTCATCATCCAACATAATACGGATATCTTTGCATACGCCCAATTTTTCATTTTCAAAAGACTTTTTACCCAGAGGAGACAAAGGGCAGGGAGGCGATGACACCTTTTTTTGAGGTATAGACAATGCAACTGTTTGAGACCTTATTTTAGTTGTCTCTTCAAATTTGTTAAGTGCTGCAGATGGCCTGAAATGCTTATAAGACCATGGCTCCTCATGTTCACAATGTGAATGGCGATGACTAGATTCAATTTGGTTTACACTGGGGTTGTTACTGACGTTACAGGATGAATTCGTAAATTCCTGAAAACAAGGTGTGGACCAGATCATGGAGAGAATATTGTTGTTGTTTCCAATATGAACCTTCTTATACTCCTCTAAAATAAGAGCATTATAACTATCACCACCACCCTTTGAACTACTTGCAAAATGATCTGCAAGCAGCATCCCATTCAAAGGTGACAATAATCGCTTTCTGACTTGTGACTCGGATGCTTCAGTTGCATCTTTGGTGACATTAAACACAGCAGACGAATATTGATTTCCACCAAAACCATCAACTCGAGAAGTTAATGCCCTTATTGGGAAACCTACAGTCCTAGAAGTAGGATTCTGCATATTTTTCCCAACATTAACTGACAACCTTCCAATTTGTTCCATGGGGTTATTCTTCAACTTCTGTATGTTGGATTTACCATCTTTACACATATGTGATATATGTGATTCTTTTGAAAGCTCTAGAGCATTTTTTCTTTCAGAGTTAGGCATATCAACTTGAATGCGATTACCGAAGTCTTCTCCAGCCAACAAGTTCAACTCATAGTTGTTGCTGGCAATCCTAGGTGCAGTTTGCACAAATGTACCTAGTGATGCTGCCACCTCCTCAGCAATGCAGCCTGAAGGCACCTGTGGTAACCCCATTTCTATTTTTTGGATAGGGTTCTTCCAAAATTTCATAAAGGAATCTCTTTCTTTACCTCACTCTGCCATCATAGCCATCTTGCCACTGCATTCATGCTTCAGCATTGGTACTTTCATTTTTCAAATGTACTCTGAAAATCGCGTAGCCCAACACTAGTTCGGCCGTAAGTTACTAAATTCCCTCCAATGAAAAGAAAATAAATATTACTAATCAGACTTTACAGCATCTTCAATTCTTCATTTACAGCATTATCACACCACAGGCACTCTCCTGCAGAAATGATTAAGAATTTATTGACAAGTTCCAGCTAATACACAATATAAACGCATAACTATATTAATCATATAGAAAATTTGCAACACTCAACAGTTAGTCCTCACCTTATCACATTTCTTACTCTCTTCTTTTATAGGTACTAAATTGCTGAAGTTGAAACCAAAAGGAATATTAATTCAAAACAACCTATAATAAAGGCCACAATGATCCCCCAATATGCCTATAAACCCAGAAAACCCCTCCAATAACAAGGGTAAAAATCAACTAAACTCAAAGTGGTATTTCCATACTAATCTGGATTAAGATAAATATGAAGCAGAATGTTATTGTTGTTATTCCTTAAAACCCCACATTCAAAACATGGAATATCCACATGCAGAAGCAAAATACCATCCCCCTTCCCCCCATCCTCCTATGTTTCTCCAAACCATATTCACAGGACAAATAGTATAAAGTACCAAACCAAAGGGTCCTAGTGTACCATAAAAAGATGCAACAGAACTTGTGATTCAAAAACAATCCATATATGAATGAATGCTGAAAATTCAATCTTGCTTCCACAGTTCACCAACAGAACCAATCAAAGGAGCAAACTTTGCAAACCCCACAACGTGAAGGACTTGTATGTGACTATGATCAGGTAATTTTCTTCTTTTTCTTCTTCTTTTTCTTTGTTCTCCTTGGTGAGTCTTGTTTTGTTGGAGGTGCCTGGCATTTCCATGTCTCACGTAAAACGTGGGTTGGGTGTTGTTGGGCATTGATGGATGATTCGTAGCAAGCGTTTCTATAAGAAAACAAATTGTGGGGCATGCCTTAGCCAGAATTTTCTGGCTGTCTGTGCTTGTACTTTGAAAACCACAATTTGCAAATGGAAACCACAATTTTTGTGTTTTGTGTTCAAGCTGCGGTTCCCTTTTTTTATTTTCTGTGCATCACGTCTCTGTCCGTGACATGTGTCAGTCCATCTCAACATTCTTCTTATATGGATTTTGGCAAATGAGTTATGATATTGGTTTAATTAATCCGCAACTCTCTCAACTATTTAACAATTTTCAAATGAATGTTTTAAAGAGAGTTATGATATTTTGACACCAAAATTTGATACTATGGAGGACACTCTAGTTTTAAGTAGGTTGTGAACTAATGAAATAAGGAGAGAGAAAGAGTAAATTGATAAGCAACCTATTCCCCCAGTCCATATTATAAGCAAAAAATTAATGCAACACATATATTAAGGTGGTTAGTTAATCTCATTTAATTTGGTTAAAAAAATTAGGTTTTTACCTAAATTACCCTTTATGATAATGAGAAGTTGCTTGTGTTGTTGAGAATAGAATGAGTCATTGGAAAACAAAATTTGTATTAAATGAAGGGTATTTTAGGAATAATGTCATTACATGATTCATTGGAAAACAAAATTTACATATATATTGGACCAAAAGATTTGGGATTTTTTTGCTTATAATATGGAACGGAGGGAGTACTCAAAATTAGGGTGTCCCCCATGTTGTCAAATTTTGGTGTCAAAATATCATAACTCTTTAAAAACCCGATCGGAAGTCAAACCGGCAAGGCCTCCTGGTCATGGTTCACTTTGTTCAACCAACAGTTGAACCAGATGACTAATAAATAAACGATTTTTCTAACATGTGCAATGTTGCACATGTTAAGAATTCAAAAAATAGAAATATTTTATTGGAAAGAGTAGTTTTTAGACTTTCAAAAAACTGATTACACAACTTTCAATACAATATTTCTATATTTGATTCTTTTACATGTACAATATTGCACAAGTTTGAAAAATCCATAAATAAATAAATAGAGTACTAAACTTTATAAGTAGTACATGCAAGTCATAATTTATAAGTGAAACCATAAAAATCCATATCAAATACAAGTCTTCAACTCTTCCTAATATGAATTCAAACATCAAATCTCAAACTAAACAGCAAAACATAGGACATTTATGACTTGTCAAACATCGGTGCATCTTGGTTCAACAAAGCATGAGTCTCTCCATGTAATCCAAATTGGTTATCTTTAAAAGTTTGTGTAATTGGGTTTTGAACACACAAGAAATTTGTAATTAAGTCCTTCGTACACTTTTCTATCAGTGTTCCAAAAAGAATAAAGACTTATTTGAATTTTTCCAAAAAAAAATCTATTTGAATTTTTTCAAAAAGTTTAAAGACCCACAAGGATGAGTGAATGAATCACTTAACGAATATTTAACGAAACCCTAACGGAAAGGTATATTGAGGGTCCCGATTACAAATTTCTAACTATTTGAAGACCTAATTACAAACTTTTAGAGTATAGGGACGACCTATTTGAAAATTATCAAATAGTTTTTTTTTAACACAAAATTTATCAAATAGTTCACAAACCATCAAATACCTATGATATTTTAACACAAATAATACACTCAAATATAACTCACGTTTGTATGTTATATTGATATTGATTTTTTTTTTTTTTTGGTGCTCTATTAATATTGATTTTAATTGTATATATAATCTGAGTTTAATATTGATATACCATAAAATTGGTAAAGAAGATACAATAAAAAATTTCAAAAAAAAAAAAAAGTAAAGCATTAAGTTCTAATGTCTTAAATACTTTATTTATTTTAAATTTCTTAACAATTATCTGTAAGGCACTTGCTAGTTTTTTTTTTACTGGAAAGGCACTTGCTAGTTAAACACTTCGTATATATTTATTGGACCGTTAACATCAAACTAACCCACGCCCTTAAAGAAAACAGACAAAGAACAGTACTGTTTATTTTATCTTATTAACAACCATACCTGCTTGCTGGCGCGACATATTTTTGTTGGGAACTAACGTTATCAACTTGCATGTGACTGAAACAGAATGTGTAACATATTCACTAGGATGAATTGGAGCCCATTTTGAACGGTTGCAATCCATTTGGAATAGTTGTGTTTCTTTTATTGTCTAAAGTACTTTGCAATTGATTTTCCTCAAGGCGTTAAAGATTACTATTATCCTTTAAGTACATAAAAATGATAAAGGAAAAATGAAACATTAGAAATGACAGCGCTTTTATTTTTAAATTATTTTCTTGCTAAATTGAAGAACATTTCCAAGGTCATGAAGAATAAGTGCTCCCACAAACTGTACAGCAGCGGATTTAATCCTCCAAAAATATACAAATGTTAGGATCCCCATTGTAGATTATACAGCCAAGACTTTATGCCGAATGAAATACAAAAAAATAGGAGCAACACAAAAAAAAAATTAATAATTTGAAAACCACAGCGAATTGCCAAAAAGATGTATCAAGGCCGCATCAATCATTCCTTTTTTCTCTCAATGCATGATGCCAAAATCAAAAGAAACTGATTATTTGCTCCTAAACATTAAATCCATTGAAAGGCCAATTGTTGATGGCTTGAATGTGCGCATAAATTTCCATGATGACGCCCTCTGGGACTCTTCATTTCTACTTTTCTTCCCTCTGTAAGGTCCTTCGGCAGCATGACTTCTAACAGGTCCAGATGGTTTGGAATTAAATATCCCTGAGCCAAAGGAAGTGTCAGTGGCGCCAAATGAAACAGGTCCTTTATGTGATGCATCCTGCGGATATCCAACAGCTCCATCTTGATGAGGAGGTGGAAATTTCTCGCTCTTGCTTTTTGTATTTGCATGGTTTACAACTCTCCACCTCTGAAATTCAGTGAGAAACACATGTGATGTATGCTCAAGGTTGCAAATAAGACACTGCTGGAGTGAAAAGCTCAATTTACCATGAGTATCATCAGAACAGATCAAACAAAATTTTCACGAAGTTCTATGACGAAAGAAATAAAAGGACTATCACCAAAATAATATTTTAAATGTCAGGGTAGACAGGATCAGAGAATCCAAAGGAAAAATGCTAAAGAATCTAGGACTCAAGTTTAAGAGAACATTATATTCCCAAATCACACAAATGGCAAGGTTTCATGAAAATTTTATGCCAGTTTGGTTAGGCAGACTAAAAACGAAGCTCAGACCTAAGATATCATGAAAGTGTATGTTAGTCCAAGAATATAGGGTAAAAAGAAATTGGAGATCTAAGAAAGTTAGAAGGAGAGAAAATTTAAAATCAATACCAGCATAACTAAGTTTGAGGGAAACAGACAAAATATAACAGATACATGTCTGACATACATCTAAGTTTGTTTGGATCTCTGCGTTGGCTTCGGGAGCTGGAATGGCTCGACCACGCTCACGTGTTCTGACTCTTTTTGCACCATCAACGGCAGGAGCTTTTCCACTTAGAGCTTTTTGCCTGAGAATGAAATCAAAACAGTTTATCAATGAGCAACTAGACAAAACCAGTCCTGAAGTTATCAAACATTTAAAAAAATAAAAAAAAATAAGAGAACCTTCTGGCTTCTTCATCTCTCAGTTTTACGTCCCATTCTTTGCTAGGAGGATACTTTGGTAAACTCGACGGTTCACAAGCGTAGGGTTCAGTGGTAAAGAACTGCAAATAGAAAACAGATTTGTAATGCATTTTATCTCAATATAAGGTTAATCCAGACTAAACACTCACTTCACTATTTAGAGCAGCAGAGGAAGTGCCACGATTATCAGGATCGATTGCAAGAAGAGTTTCAATTAGCGCTAGTGAAGATGGAGGAAAATCCTTGTATGTTTCTGAGATGCAACGTTTATATGGCTGCTGCGGCTTAAAGATTGTAGCATTTGGTAATCTATACTTCTTCCAATATTCATCAGATGGAGAGCCACACAACTTAAATATTTTGTGCAGTTGTTCAACCTAGCCCCAAGCAATCCAAAAGTCAATCATATAACATACTGAAAATATGCATTTCAAGAGCAGATATAAAAGACAATGAAATGCATGATAAAAGAATACAAGTAAGGTGAAAAGGTTGAATTGCATTTTCTGAAGGTAAACTGAAAGGTTCTCATTTTCTGTTGCTTCTATTTCATCAGTCTGTGTCTCTAATATAGTTTCTGTATTTTTGTTGATAAACTAAATCTGGTCCATCAAGATGATAGGTTAGTGGCTTAGTGCCATCAACAACCAAACTAATCAAGTCAATGATACAGCTCAATGCAGGTCCCTGCCGTACCCAACTTGGTTGGTGTCTAAGGGAATATCCCAATAAAATGGGGAAAAAAGTGCTGCCAGCACCCAAGACTCAAAAGTGATTCTGGGTATGGAACAAGATGAACCACAAGCAAACTACTGTATCAAGACTGCTACTTGAAAAATTTACCAACAGACAAGAAGTCATCTCAATTTGTATCCTATAAACAAAGATTAGGGCCTTTAGGCAATAGCCACCTATAAACAAGACGAAGAAGCAATACCTCTGTTCGGCCAGGCATGATTGGCTTTCCAGCAAGCAGCTCTGCCAAGATGCAACCAGCACTCCAAAGGTCAATACCAACACCATAATATGTAGCACCAAGAAGAAGCTCAGGGGAACGATACCAGAGGGTCACAACTCTGCTTGTCATGGCCTGCTTTTGCTTTGGATCAAAGAAAGTTGCAAGTCCAAAATCTGCAATTTTAAGGATTCCTTCATTGTCAATAAGCAGATTTGAACCCTTGATATCTCGGTGCAATACACCTCGACTGTGGCAATGCTCAAGGCCAGAGAGTAATTGCTTCATAAAGCATTTGACCTGTCATAGGGAATATACTGAGAGACAAATCAGCCTTTCAGTATGAGTTTTTCTTTTACTTTCTAATATGAATGACTCTCCCTTCCTTCTAGTCTTATTGATAATTAAAATTAAAATGCTTCACACAACTCTACTAAGTGTTAAAATCTCCAAGAAGCAAGTAATAAGCCTTTTATGATTTTAACATTCATATTGCAACAGTGTATAAAGTTACCCACCCTACGTAATGTGCAAATCCTGTTTTCCATTTAAACTAGGGGTAGACTAAAAATAATAATAATAATAATAATGGCTTCATAACAACCAAATAATCTACTAGGACATGCCTGAAATGCTAGTATTTGTTGAAATATAACAGTAGATTTATTTCCTAAAATCAGAATGTCTTTCAATCTACTATAAAGCACAAAATTCCTGATTAAGTAACAACCTTACTTTATGGAGAGATCCAATAAAGGAACTTTCAGAGGAGTGGCATCAGGGTAAAGGTAATTCAGAAAAAGCAACGAAAAGTTTGAAAGAGAAAAACAAAAATAAATATGGTTAGAGCTATGCATGGGACCCAACATGGCCTAGAAAGTTCTATGAACAAGATCAAAAGCCTACACTTGGAAGAAATTTAATGCCAAACAAATGAAAGAACTTTTAGTTTTAACCATAGCAAAGCAACAAAACCATGACAAGAAACAAATCTAATAATGTAAATCACAACACCAGATAATGCAAACCCAAATAGCTCTTATGCCCAATTTTTGACTATAATAGAAACATATGCAAAATACATTTAAAAATTAATAAGGAACAACAAAACAAAACCCAGCTTAAAATTATGGTACCTGGGGTTCAGTGAACTTAACACCTTGGCCAGCTGCAAGTCCTGCAAGATCATGTTCCATATATTCAAATACCAAGTAAAGACTACATGACATTCTAGAAGTAACCAACCCCTCAAGCTTTACAACATTGGGGTGATCAAGCCTCCTCAATACAAGTATCTCTCTTGCCATAAACTTCACACTCTCTGGCTCCAAATTATCAAATCTCACTTTCTTCAAAGCCACAATCTTCCCAGTCACAAGGTCCTTAGCCTTATACACATTGCTATAAGTCCCTTGTCCAATCTGAAACAACACCAACACACAAAACACCACTGATTCATAAAGATCCAATTTTTATTTTATTTTTTAATAAAACAATTTAAACAAAATGCATTGGTTTTGGAAATGAAGATAAGCGAAGATTATCGAAGAACCTTAGCGAGCTTCTCGAACGTGTTGGCGCGGCGAGGAGTCCAGTCGCCGATGGCATCGCCGGCGACGGCCATCAACCACGACGGCCAACCTTTCTGATTCACCGATAACGGATCGAGCTTAGGTTTCCGGCGCTGAAGATTCCCCGGCAAATCGCCGGTGTGCCGATCCCCTTGCCTCTCACGAACCCTAACGGCATTATTACCTCCGTCAGAAGCAGCGTTGCGCTGGCTGCTACTCCGGCGACGGCGCTGACCGGACGGCTTTCCGAGCACGCAACCCATCCGTCAGGTGTGGCGGCGTACGGCGGCGGATATGTTTGGAAAACACATGGAATCGGAAAAATAGGCGGTTGTTTCGGACTCCGGCGGAGTTTGGTTTCAGAAATCACCGCTTTCTTTAACGGCGGCGATGACGGTGGTTTTCGGAAATGGAAAAGCCCGCGAATGAGGGAAAAGGCTTAAAAAGCTTTGTTTGTGTTTGCGTTGATGGAAGTGTGTGTGTAAGTGTGATGGAGGAGTAAAAGGAATAGGGAGTATGGGAAGGGTGGGATCCTCTGCTACGCAGGCACATTGAAGAAACTGGTCATGGGTTTGTGAGGAAATGACGAAATTGCCACTGTGTCTGAAAGTCTGAGCTGGTGTTGTCAGTGAAGAAATGGTGGCTGCTGTGGCTGTTGTGGGTTGAAGAGGCAGAAAGAAAGTCCAAAACGACACAGCATGATGAGGTCATTGATTTGGGGACCAAAAGCTCAAAAAGGTCAAGCTGCCATAAATCTGAAAGGAGAAAAAATTGCTTTTTTTTTTCCGTGGAAGAGAAGTTCCTCTTTTTTTATTTTTTCCCTACTTTTTTAATTCCAAATATTTGACTGAATGGCTGGGACCAGTTATTGCCTTGTTTGAATTGATCTAAATTCTTTCAGGAATTTAGGTGCTATGATTTAAGATGGGATTTAATGGAATCATAACCAATGGGGAACATAGCTAAGGGGCTCAGATCAATTGAATTCTCAAATTGAAGATTTTTATCAAATCTGGTGTCAAATTAAGATACTTCCACCAACCATGCCCACCGCAATAAATAGTGGGTTTGCATTCATTGCTTCAAACAGAGAGAAAGGAAATGGGAACTTTGGTTACCATTTTTGTTAAAAAGATTTGGTCAAGTAAAACTTTTTGCCGTGATAGTCGGAATTAGGGTTGTAAACGAGTTGAGCCGAGTCAAATTTGAGTTTGGCTTGTGAAAAAAATGAGAAGCTTAAGCTTGGCTCATTTATTTATACGAGTCTAACTAAAAGCTTGAGCTTGGCTTGTTACAAAAAAATAAGGCTTGAGCTTGGCTTGTGTAACTCATTTATAACTTAATTATTTTAGCATTTATGAAAAATTTTCTAAACAAAAAATCATGCATAGTTCCTTAATATGAAAATTTGCATTTAAAATTTAATTAAAATTTTAACAAAAATGAAACTTCAAATGGTGCCCGTTCATTGCTTCAAACAGAGAGAAAAGAAATGGGAACTTTGGTTACCATTTTTGTTAAAAAGATTTGGTCAAGTAAAACTTTTGCCGTGATAGTCGGAATTAGGGGTGTAAACGAGTTGAGCCGAGCTAAGTACTTAAAGTTTGAGTTTGGCTTGTGAAAAAAATGAGAAGCTCAAGCTTGGCTCATTTATTTAAACGAGTCTAACTAAAAGCTTGAGCTTGACTTGTTACAAAAAAATAAGGCTTGAGCTTGGCTTGTGTAGCTCATTTATAACTTAATTATTTTAGCATTTATGAAAAATTTTCTAAACAAAAAACCATGCATAGTTCCATAATATGAAAATTTTGCATTTAAAATTTAATTAAAATTTTAACAAAAATGAAACTTCAAATGGTGCCCGTTCAATTCCTCTTATTTTAGTGCTTTTTTTTTGTTACTTGTAGCCGTATGTTAGTAACTTAGTACTATAGTAGGATACAAATGGTTTTCTTTATATTAGATATTACTGGTAGGAGGTGGAAAGACTTTTCATTAGGATATTTACAAAAAAGTATTGGGAGTGGGTTTAACTATTGGGCCCAAAAGATATTTGGACTACAATCAGGTTGGTTGGGACCCAACCATTAATTTTCAAAGTTTTTAATTGTATGAAAGAGGAGTCTATCCATCAGCAATTCGTTAGGAAAAAGGAAGCAAATAAAAAATGTGGTAGTATTAGTATATATAATATATTATTATATATAAAAAAAATTTGTCTTATTATTATATATAACTTAAAACTTATATATATATATATATATATATATATATACACACGAGCTATTCGCGAGCCCTTAATGTCGAGCCTATAGGGCTTGGGCTTGGTTCATTTAAATAATTGAGCCCACTCTCAAGCTTGGGTTTGTTTATTTAATTAAACAAACGAATTTCATCGAGCATTTAACGAGTCGAGTCCGGGTAGTCCACGAATAGCTCAGCTCATTTACACCCCTAGTCGGAATGAAATCTAATTTATGTTGTTTTGTTGAAGCTGACTGTTAAGTAGCATAACCCATGGAAAATAAAATCTCTTTTATATGTCAAGTGAATAAATAAAAATATATACATTCTTAATTTAATTTACAATATATTATAATTTAAAAGTTATTGAATAATTTAAATAATATAGTTTTATTTATTTATTTTATAAAAGAAACTTAGTTTAAAAATTCCTATGACAACTTATATGCCTTGTAAGTCAAAAGCAAATCTTTGCATTAGCATATAATTAGCGGATAAAATTATTGATACTTTCAATTGCTTATTCATATTATACATTGATTAATTAATGACAATTTTGTAAAATAAAACCTAAAACAATGATAGATTAATAGTCCGTATAAATAGCCATATTGAAATTCAAATTTGTTAACATATTTGGCTTAATTACAGTTTTGATCCCCTACTATTAGTCATGTGTGATTTTGATCTCTAAAGTTTTTTTTTCTTGCATATTTGGTCCCATTATTTTTGTAATGTTACAAATTCGATTCTTTTGTCCAATGTCCGTCAATTTTTCAATGATTAACAGAGATGAACCACTGCTTTAAGGGCATAGAACCTTTGTTGAGCTTTTGTGGTAAATGATCATGTAGTGGAACCAAAAAATATCTCAAAAGAAAGGACAAAACCAATAAATAGCAGAGACGAAATCTTGAATCATATTGAATCGAATACGTAGAGGAGTGAGAACCTCAATCAGAGGTTATGTGTGCTTAAAGGAGCGGTTCCTCTATATTAATCGCGGAAAAAATTGACAGACATTAGACAAAATGACTAAATTTGCAATATTAAAAAAATAAGGGGACTAAATGTGCACGAAAAAAACTTTAGGAACCAAAATTGCACATGACCAATAGTAGGTGATCAAAACTGAAATTAAGCCTATAACTTTATAGGTAAACTGGTCATTGCACTTTTTTTTTTTATATTTTAGAAAATCTGGCAGATTAAAAATCTTAAGGCATGATGTATTGATGAAATAATTGATTATTGATTAATAATTAAATTTATTATAATCTATTATGTTAAAATGTTGAGTGACATTCAACAATAAAATGAGTAGTATTTTCTATTCTTGGAGAGCAACACAATGACATTAATTTCCTTAAAAAGGAGTTCAAGTACATTGCTGCAATTAGCTGCTCACTCTAAATATGACATTAGTTATCTTTAAAAGGAGTTTAAGTACGTCACTATAATTAGCAACTTGTTCTAATTAAAAGATGCGCCTCTGGTTAGAATCAAGTATGTTCTATTATAATACCCTAATAATTGGCTAGTGCCATTCGCAAAAGGAGAAATTCGATTGAGCCTGTTGGCGAATTATCCAATGGCATCCAACTTTGGAGTATAAAGTTTAAATTAATTAGAAAATAAGCTCACCTAAAAGCACTGCAATGCCTAGTTTTTTTTTAAAAAAAAAATAAAAAAAAATCATTTTTAGTTTAAATTTAGAAGTGGGCGAAGCCTAGGATGAACCATTTGGTTAGGTGCCTCAGTGATGAACCATTAGTTAATGCCATTGGATTTAATATTAAAATAATAGACGGTTCAGATTGCTCTTGAAGAAGAAAAAAAACTAACCTAAAATCGGCTGGAATGGTTATGTCCCTATTTAGAAAAATAGTCCCGGGGATAGTTTTAGAGAAACCCTTTCCTCTGCCTCTCCCTTCCCCTTCCCCACTATGTCGTTCTCATGCCGAGGCTAGCCGCCATCCGTACCCTTACGGAAAATGATGAGCTAGCAAGACCGCCACGATGCAGCATCCATGTTCGGCCATACATCCCCGCACACCGGATTTTTTGTCGTTTGATTCAGTTGGGGAAAGACTTGGTTATCTATAATAATTTAAAAAAAAAAAGAAAAAGAAAAATGAGAGAGCTAGGGAATGCGATTGGTGTTTGGTAAATAAATTTTCACATTTAAGATTGTTTTCCGATAGTCCCAGTTTAGATTCCAGGTGTTTGGTGTTTGCTGAATGATTTTTCACATTTAAGATAGGTATTGAGCAGTGTTTTTTTGGTAACCAAGTCAATACAGCGGTGTTGATAAGCTGCCGTGTTTGATGGCAAGCAAGTTTTGTAGATTATGGTTTGATTCATTCAGTTATGGTAGGACCATGACTTTGATTGAGGACTGGAACTACCGATATGTAGTCGTTCGAAACCAACACTACCCCTCGACCAAGAACACAGATCTCAAGTCACACACACGCGTCTCACATTTGCATCAAAGAAGACGGTAAAATAAGGCAAAAGAGGTGAAGGCAAAGTTTTATCGACTTTGCATAGAAGCCCCTATGTAATTTTTAATTAATTTAAGATACCCTTTTTAAAAAATAAACAAAAAAAAATTACCTGCAAAACCCGGCAAAACCACCTATTATTGATCATATTACTTCCTCATAGATGAATCACATGTCCAAATGGTTCACCTAGCTTTCGCCTTAGAAGTGGAAATAATTTAGTTTTTATGGTGTATAGTTTATTATAATTATAATAAAATAAATAAATTGGTAAGAGCAAAAAATATATATATAACTTTGTAGTACTTTATTCAAATTTCTTAATTTGAGAGATAAGAAAATTTGAAACTTGAAGATACAAGCACACAAAACTAGAGTATTTAGTAATTTGAGAAAATAATTATTAAGGAGATTAACTTAATAGAAGATAGAAAGAACAACGGTGAGAGAAAATGTTAGATTAAAAGACATGTGATTGTCATTAATGAAAATTACATGATTTATCGAACTTTCGTAAAGATAAGAAAGAGTTGATTAAAGCATACAAGCATTTATCAAAGCGTATAGATTTAGTTAGAGTATACTGTTATTGTTCAGAGCAATTGGGAAACATTTTCACATCTTAATGTGAAAATGAGCCCGGCCCGATGGGCTGGCTCGAATAGCTCGACATTAAGTATAGGCTGGATTGATAAAATTCAAGCCCAAAATTATTTTGGTCCAACCCAACCTGACCTGAAAATTCATTGGCCCAAGGCGGGCTGGCCCGTGATGGGCTGGGCTGACCCGATGTCCCAAACTTTGAAAATAAAAAGATATAACTTGAATTGAAGCATTACATTTTTATATTGCACATTCTCATTGTTTTGAAAAACAATACATTATTATTTATAGGATATTAATTTCACCTCCAGGTGTTTTGAATAATATATTTTTACTAGTTAAATTTGTCAAAAAAACTTAAGTAGCTAACGTTTTAAAAAAAATATTGTCTTACTCTCTAAAAGAATAAAAGATGTTGTACGTAACACCCCGATTTTTTACTACTTTCTAACATCGGAAATTTATATAAATACGTTTATATTTTTATCTGAGACTTAAAAAATTATTTTAATTAAACCGAAACCTTATTTTCTACTTAACGGTAAAAAGTTATGATTAAAATTTAGGTTGAAAAGTCAGACGAAAACCGGTCTGCGAATTTCACTGACAGTATAATTATACTGATCAGAAGGCCTAATTTTAATTCATGAACGAAATACTTAAGGTTTTTATTTAATTTCCAACGACTTTAATTATTTTGAAATATTTCACAAAAAGTGAAATAATATATTATAATCAGGTGTTGTGTTCAATCAGGTAAACGACGGAGCGAAACACGAAGTTTCCAGGAGCAGATAAAGAATTTATCTTATGTATTTGAGGTGGTTCATGTGGATGAGTCACTCATGTGAAGTCTTTAAGTTTTCACATGGTTAAGATGACATTTTAAGGATTTTGCACTTAAGTCCTTAAACTTTCTCTTAATTGCTTCTTAGTCCTAAGTTAATTCTTCAAGTTGTCTTTGACATTTGGGCCAATTTCTTGCCATCCAAACCTATTAAGGGCTGCGGCCATAGAGCCCAGTATCATGGTCATGAGTACATTTTCCATGAAGCCATTTTGTGCTCTTAAGTTTCCTTGTTAAGCATTAGCTTTAAGCTATTTTCAAGCTTCAAAATCAATTGGACCTTGGAGGATTTCCTCAAGCCCATGCTCAAGGCCAAGCCCAAATCCTTGGCTCATAAACTCTTGAAGAGTCAAGAGGACTCTAGCTCATTCTTACACTTTCTTTCATCTTCAACAAGTTTCTACCTTGTTCTTATTTCCTCGTAACATAAGAAAGCTTGGTTTGTGAAGCAACTTGGTGATTCCTTGCAATTTTTCAAATTCCAAAAGGTAATCCATGATCCTCATCTTGATTTAGCTTCGTGTTCTTCAATGAGTTTTCAATTTCAAAGCTTAAATCATCATGTTCATCATTTGTGTTCTTGACTTTGATAATTCATAGAAAATAGTAGAAAAATCCTAAAAATATGAAACCAATTTCTATATCTCTATTATCATCCCCATAATCATAATCCAAGAGATTCTTGTAAACAAAGTTTTCCTCCTCATTTATTTTGATATGGCCGAATCCTATGTGGTGATGTTGGAGGAAGATTTTGTTCATTCTTTTTACAAATGATCTTGTATATCATCTTTCTAGTATGTATTCATGTTGAATCCAAGTTATTTCATCAAACAAAAATCTCTAGCTTCATTTACTCATCATGGCCGAACCTAGGTATTAGAGGGATTAGAAGATTTTGATTCAATCTTTCTTGATTAATCACTAATCTATTGTCTTAAGCACTTAGGATCATTAATCCAATAACTTAAGCAATTTTAGAAATTTTTAGCCACAAAACCTTGTTGAGGCCGTGACCTATATGTAGTGTATAGGTGATTTATTTTGTTTGATTAGTAATTGTTTGATTGTGATTGATAAAGGTTGAGTGAATTGGTTGTGTACGTGAGACCGGACTTCCGACAAAGTACTTTTAAATCCTCTGAAAAATCTTCGAAAGGTAAGAGGGGACCTGAGGGATTTTTCTGATGGCTACGTGCTATCAAGTTGTTGGTTGTATTATTTATCTGTGGTTGAGGTGCTTGTTTAAGCTGTTCAATGTCGTATTATTTTTTATCTGTGTTTGTTTATCTGCATTTAATTATTTATTTACAGTTATATATTATAGTGTTTTGATGCATAATCTGCCTGGGTTAATTGCTATAATATTGTTGTTGATTGTTGTTTGAGAAGCCTGACGGTGGTCAGTGCTCAATTAATTAAACAAGATAAAAGCTTTACGATTAATATTCAATATTTAATTTAGAAATATTGGAATATATTATTGATTAATCAATGATTTGGGAAGAATAAGAAATATTTGAAAATATTATGATTTTAGTGATTTATCAGTGTAAGAGTGAACTATGAGTCACAGTGAGGACGTAACCGTGAAAATATTTTAGTACTGCTAATTTTTACATAATAAATTTATAAATATTAGAAAATGTTATTATAAAAAAATTAGTTTCAAAAATAATTTTATTATGGTGTGGAGAAAATTATTTTACTAGAAAAGTCAAATTTGACTTAAAACGTTTTTAAAACGTCAAGCGACGAACAATTCAGATAACGTTTACGGAAGGTATTCTTAAAGCAGCAACATTGGTTAAAACAGAGAATTAATCTCAAAATGATATTTTCTTGGAACGAAGGTTCAAAATAAAGATTTTTGGAAGAAAATAAGTTTTAAGTGATTTGATGATTTTATAAACGAATTTCCAATGAAAAAGGGATTTTCTGCAAATTAGCTTTATACAATGATGTTATTTCCAACAACTTGGATAAGTTGTGGAGTTTTGTTTTGGATTTGTGTTTCACAGAACTAAAATGATTTTAAAGACGAAGTACGAACCTAGTGGCTGAGATGTCGGGATACTAGGGTTCTATGATATGGACAGTATGTCCTAAAGGTGAATGACATGTATTATAAAAATTATGATGATTGGTGTGCGCTAAAATCTACGAATCTAAGCCTGGTGCATCGGTCTAGATTTCGTGATTTGCACAGTTGGACTTGGAGTCCTATAGATTGAAATTGAAAGACGAATTTGAATGTTTTAAAAGTTGAGATGGTCGTGAGCTTTTGAGCTTCAACAAGGAAAGAAAGAACACAAAGAAAAACAATGATGAGAATAAAATGTTTTACATGCATTAATCGGCAGACGTTCCTACTTGACTTATCATGGTATCTTGACGGACAAGGTATTCATGACACGACTTTTCATTGCGCCTTGGTGGACAATGAACAACCATATACAACGATCACTATGCCTTGTATAGGACAGTATGCTATGGAAACCATATACGACGACCACTATGCCTTGTGTAGGATAGTGTGCTATGGTAAAAATTTGAGTGCCATATTTGGCCATCGAGCCTGATCAGCTCATTTAAACGACAATTGTGGATTTCCGGAGATTAAGTATGAAGTTAGACAACGTATATGAAGTGTTCATGCATAGTTTTCAATGATGATGTTTGGGGTGTGAAATCCATTGATAAACTATTTGCTTTAATAAGAAGGATTATGTTGTTATGAACATGTTTATGTGTACTTGTTTTCTTTAGTGTCGTGCATGTAGTTGCGTGTTAAATCCATATATTGGTTTCTCACTCTTGCATGTTTTATGTTGGTCTCTCTACTTGTGGCATATATTTATATCTGATTATAGATGGATCCGGATGTGCATCTGGCGCATTCGGTGATGTGTTCGATTACGTTTGAGAATACACATTATGGCGGCACTTGGGAGATTAACCCAGGGGCACTCAGCGCTACCTACTTTGGCCCCTGTCGAGAGATTACCGGCACATTAGCCGTAGGATCACAGCGATGGACATACGTAGTGGAAACTGTTGAGGTATCTCTACCTCTAGTTTGGCTTTATCTACAGTATCTGGCTGAGCATGGGTTACTTGATGTTCCTCCTCAGCCGATTCAACCTTTACAGATAGCAGGACCAGCAGCACCTCCTGTAGAGATGGTTATGGGTCCTGAGATTGAGGAGGATCCAGAGGAGTACTTGGATGACGATCTTGAGTTTCACCCTCCTGCTGATGATGATGACGATTCTCCCGACGAGGGAGTGGGAGCAGCGGTATCTTCACTAGATACTCCTGCTGTAGGTGGGGGTGATCATCATGATCTCCCTAACGGGTATCACTAGCTTGACCAGCTGTAGGTTTAGTTTTATTTTGGGGTAGTGAGTCTCGTCAGTTTGATCTAGCTACTGAGAGCCATGAGTTTTTGTATATGGTTCTAGACGATTCACTACTATTATGTATATGTCTTTATTTTCGTACTTAGTTTGTTGAGAATGGCATGTCCTTATAAAGGCCCTTTTGTGATCTCATAGTAGTAATAGGGTGTGTACTAACTGATGATGCATGTATGTATACCTATACGTTTGATTATGTTCACTGTGTTTTAAGGGAAAAAAAAAGTTACTACCATTTCCACTTGAGATGTTTAATTAAGAGGATTGTATTTTCTAAAAGTAACCAGCAAGTTATAGTTTTATTTTTCCGCATTTGGTTAACTATGTGATATCCCAAGAAAGGGTGTCGCATTGTATCGTCCAACATACATTTCTCGGGGAGTTTTATCTTGATACTGAACAAATATTAAAACCTCCCTCCTAGGCCTCTTGGATGAAAACGCATAACTTAACACCCAGCATATACTTTTCTATCTATACTTCTTGCTCCAGATGTTTATTATATAACTTAACACGTTAATATTTGTAGTAATATATAATATATGAGTTTTAAGTTTATCTTTCATTATTAAATAATAGAAAATAATTTTTTTAACAAAATTAATTTTAAATTTATAACTTACTGAATTTTATAATGTTATTAATTTTAAAAATATATAATGTTTTATCTTTATTAAAACGTATTGGCCCAAGGGCCAGCCCGTTTGGCCCGCAGCCCGCATAGGGTTGGGCTGAGCTAGTAAATTAGTAGCTCATACTTAAATTGGCCCAATCCGATCCGGCCCGAAAATGAGAGGAAAGAAAATGAGAGGAAAGAAAAGGGAAGGAAAGAAAAAGAGCGGAAAATGAGAGGATTGTTTAGTTGTGTTTCGTCCAAAAATAACAAGGTCCAAAGCCCTTCTCTAATTTGGCCTAAGAAGGGTTCGACCAAATAAACACCCTGATCAGAGGCCGAGCAAACTACTCCGGTCGATCACATTGCTCGGTCACCCCCTCCTTTTCCGTACAGAGTGGACTTTCCCGCCTCGGGAAAGAACCTAATCAGACTTACCCCCAGGCGCATCAGAGAAGAAGGGAGATCGCCCCTCTTCTCTTGGCACACTTGATTACCTACCAAGACTATCATTAAGGACACCCCCTCTAGCAAGATTAGAGAGGAATAAACACATCTCATAGCATGGGCTATCATACATGGAGTCATCATATTGAATCCAAGAGACATGTATATAAAGGAACCTCCATCGTAAGAGGAAGGTATGCATTTTATCATTACAAGAACATACATATACTATTTGCTAGACCATTGTTGACTTAAGCATCGGAGTGTCTTCGCAGGTACCCCCTTTCCCCACCCCCAAATTCGGTTCAACACGAAGGGAAGGAGGAAGGAGGAGAATCAGCCATCATATTGGGCCAAATCAACACAGGTCCAATCTAGAAGGAGAGACTTTGTGTTTTGGTTTTTGGCGAGAACATTGGCGCCGTCTGTGAGAACGGAAAACTTCTATTGCCACCAACATGGTAACTACAAGGAGTCAGACTGTATCAGAAAGTGGTAGAAGGAAGGAAGACATAGTTATCCACCCAACTCACAGGGTGCGAGACACGACTGGGTCTGAAGCTCGTACCCAGTCTGAAAGTCTCGAAAGCAGGACACACTCAGGGATTCCCTTACAGCAAGTGGAAGGCAATCCCTTTCTCAACAAGAAATATTGAGGAAGCTCCGCAAACAGAAGGAAACAATCCGGGCTCAGGTGCGCCTGCTCAAAGCTTTGAGGCTGAGCGCATCTTCAGAGGACGACCCCACGTATCAAGACACATCCTTTGAGACGCATCAGACGACCTAAACAACCCCTAGCTGAACCCAAGATCCCCGATAGACTTGGGGACCAATGGAAGAGCCAGTCGGACATCTGTTCACCGACAGGATCATGCGCACCTGTGTGCCAGCAGACCTCAGACAGCCGACTAACTTGGAGATTTAAGATGGGACTTCGGACCCGAAAGACCATGTGGATACATTTCCACCGGAATGCTGCTCCACGGAGTGCGTGAGCATCTCATGTGTCGAGCGTTCCCACTAACCCTCAAAAGAGCAGCCTTGCGATGGTTCTCTACATTACCCGAAAGATCAATTGATAGATGGGGGGAGCTGAAAGGGAAATTTTTCATAAGTTTTACCACCTGCATGCAACAACCTCACTCGTCCCACACCCTGGCTAGGGTCAAGCAACAAAAATAGGAATCGCTCCAGGACTATATCCATCGATTTAGTCAAGCCACCCTACAACTGCACAACCTCGACCCCAAAGTAGTCCTACACCTGCGTCCGGGGCCCTTCACAACCTCCCTAGCAAAAAGGGAGGCGGAAAGCATGGATGAATTAAGGGCGCGATCCCGAAAGTTTATCAACATGGAAGAATTTGAAAGAATAGAGAAACATGCCTAGACGGAGAGACCAACAGGGAAGACCAAACCACCAAAAGGAAGGGATCAGCCCAAAACGGAAAGGGGCCCGGCCAAGAAAAAGTATGACAATTACATATCCCTCAACGCTCCTAGAGCTAAAATCCTATAGAAAATCATGTTTACTGAGTTAGCAAGCATCCAAATTCCGCGCTTGAAAAGAGGAGGTGTAAAAGACCACACCAGGTATGCGACTTCCACGAAGGCTATGGGCACGATACAGAAAAGTGCCATAGTCTCAGAGACAACATAGAATCAATCGGGCGGCTGCAATGATACTTGCGAAGGAAAGAAGAGAATCCATCAAACTACCAGCACCAATCAACCACACCAGCCCGCGAGAGGAACGTTGCCCCAAAAGGAAAGGAGGTACGTGGGAATCCGTGAGATGCGACTTATGCACGTCATAGGGAAGTCCGGGAGGAACGAGCAAGAACCAGAACACCCCCCAAACAACGGGAATCGTCGACCCCTTGGGTCATCTTCACCATAGCAGGAGGATTCACGGAGGGAGGATCGTCAAAATCCTGGCGAAAGAAACATCTGAGGGAAATCTTGAGCATCTTAAAGAGCGTTAAAAAAGGAAAAATCACCAGTCCGTGCATCACCTTTAGCGAGAACGATTATGGCACATCAGTTCCGGATCATGACGACCCTTTAGTCGTGTCTGGGATAATGGCCAACTGTGAAGTGAAAAGAATCTTTGTCGACCAAGGAAGATCGGCTAACATCATCTTCGGTGACCTGTTTGAAAAGCAGGGTTTGAAAAGAGAGAAACTCACCCCTCATCAAGGGGACCTGATAGGATTTACAGGAGAAAGGATAGTTCCCAGGGGGCATATAGAGCTAAGACTGACTATGGGATCGCCTCCGCTATCAAAGACGGTCAGGACCAGGTTCCTTGTGGTAGACTGCCGCTTTGCCTGCAATACAATTTTAGGAAGACCGAACCTCAATGCACTCGAGGCAATGGTGTCTACACAACACTTAGCTATGAAGTTCACCAATGAGGAAGGAAAGATCTGCATGTTGAAATGGGATCAAATGGAGGCCAGAAAATGCTACAAGATCAGTACCGAGGTGCCTAGAGCCATAAGAACCAGTGGGGGCACCCGAGGAAAGGACGTGTGTTAGAAGGACGATGAAGGAGGTCAAGGATGACCATGTATGCCGTAGAATCTATATCTATGTTTTGATTATGAAATGATGGAATGTATGAAAGTAAGAAACTTGTCAATGAATATAAGAAGTTCTTATCCAATATTCAAAACGCACAAACTCTGCTAAAAAATCTATGTACTTTGTGATAATATTTCTTTGAGCTTATTATTTGTAATAACCTCACACATAGTGAGGTTTTTTTTAGCTCAAATCTTTTAAACTCTTAGTTAGAGTGAGCCTGAAGAGGCTTGACTTTAAAAAAAAATACTTAAGTTCCTGGAGAGGTGTTGAATACTTGAATGATTGTAAGCCTAAAGAGGCAAGAAGAAAGAATACTTGTAAGCAATTGAATTATAGTGGATAAAGCCTTCAAGTACAAGGGACTGGACATAGCTCTCGGTTGGAAGAGAGTGATCTAGGATAAATCTCTCGAGTGGTTATCTCTATCTCTTATCTTTTAAATTTTGTTTATACTAACTCTTAGAGATTTGACATTGAGTTTATTAACATTGTTTTCTAAACTTGCCTTCTTGTGTATGCTTTATTTCTTGTATTGCTTACTAAACCGTTTTTGAAAAAGTATTTTCAAAATGTTAAGAAACACAATTCAACCCCCTTCTTGTGTTTCCCTATGTCAACTTCACCTTCAAAAGTGATTCTGCCGTTGTTACATTCATTTCCAAACACACTATTAGATCTCTCAAATAGAATCTAAGTCATGCCACGAAGCTCGTGGAGATGCGCTTTTACACTATCCAACCTTTGATGTGCAAAAGCGTCATAGACAGGTAGAGGAGTAGCATGTGGAGGAAGAGAAGGTAGAGCATAAATATGAGGAAGTGTAGAAGTTCTAGTAGAGTGATAGAAGGGTTATCAAATTGATCATAACACAAACAATGTCTGAATACCAAGGTAAGACAAGAACAAGATGAAAAATAAATTTTGAAAGACTAAAACAAAAGGAAATTTTGAAACAGATGAGAGAAGGAATATAAAGAAATGTAAGGATCTGAAATAAGCAAAGGGAAAGCAAAAGCATTAAAAACAAAGAGAGTGGGTGCAGAATTATCAGGTAAATGAAAAGAAGAAACAAAACCGGTAAGAATCTCTAGCAAAAAGGGAAGCAAATGGTCTAAGTAAAAAAGATTAAAAAGAAAAGGGTGAAAATTAGATAAGATTCTTGAGGTTTAATGTGTTAGCACAATACTTCAATACTTCTTTATTTATAGCCTTATTCAAAATTAATATGTTGGAGACATTCCTCTAAGGTTAGCTTCTCCAGTTTGAAGAAGCTCACTTCCATTAAGTGTAATAGAGTCGTTCTCGGTAGCCATTAATGTTTAGGAATGTTGATATGTACTCCGACAGAGAAGTACTTTTACTTTATCTGAGTAGCATTATCAGAGTAGCGGTAGGCTCGCTTTTGTTCTTGTACGACTTAGGTTACTCTTTTTGTTCAACTGCAGGATTAGACAAGGATAAAGTAATTTTGTTGCAATCACAAAGGTGATATATAAAAAAAAAAAAATCAGAGTGATGTATCAATGTGCTTGACTTTGATATATAATAACTATTCCTTGTAAAATTATCTTCTCATTTACGGATGGCAAAACGGGCCAACCCGCCTGTCCCGCCGCCAACCCGCCTAAAACGGGGCGGGGTGGGGCAGGTTGAATGTTAAAAGTGGGTTGAAAATCACACCCCGCCCCGTTTTAAGGTGGGTTCGCGGGTTGACGGGTTAGCCCGCCAAAAATTAAAAAAATTAAAATTAAATATTTAATTCCCTAAAATATCTTTATATTAATCATGTTCCTACTTGAAAATCACACCACGTCCCATTTGTGTGATTAATTTCTTCTATATACGATTTTACTATTATAATATTGGAAAAAAATGTTCATTGTTTATTATTTATTCGAGTTTATTAATAATATTTGAGTATTGTTACAAATTTAAAACATAATAATAATAATAATAATAATAATAATAATAATAATAATAATAATAATAATATAATAGATTAAAAAAAACACTATATGGTTATGTTTATGTAGGCTTAAAAAATATTTAAATTAATATAAAAATAAAAAAATTAAATAAAAATGGAAGTTGGGCCGACGGGCGAATCCGCCCCGCACCGTTCCCACCCCGTTTTCTTGGCGGGGCGGGTTGGTGGGTTGAAAAGTGTAACCCGCCCCATCAAAAAAGGCGGGTTAAACGGGTTGGCCCGTCGGGTTCAACCCGTTTTGCCACCCCTATTCTCATTCAGACGCTTGAAATAGATGTAGCTTTTCTTTTATCTTGGATAGCTTAGCTTCATTTATATACTTAAAAGTATATTTGATTCACGCGTGAATAAGCTTAAGTAGCTGCTTGGTACATGTTGGTTCGCTTGATCAACAGACTTTATTAGACAAACGCTTGCTTTGATTTTAACCAGGGCTAGCCCAAGGGGGAAGCTACTAAAGCAAGAGCTTTAGGCCTCAAAAAAATTTATCTATTATATACTTTAACAAAAAAAATAATGCTAAAAGCCAAGGGAGAAAAGAAAGCCAAAAGACTATGTCCCTCACTCATGTCTCTTGATTCTATCCCTCACTCATGTCTCTCAAACTCTGCATCTCCCTCAGACCTTCACTCTCTCGTCACCGGTCTCTGATTTCCCTCACGACCTCACTCTCTCGTCTCTGGTCTCCCTCACGACCTTCACTCTCTCGTCTCCGTTGCGGGCCTGCGACAGTGCAGCGCGCCGACACTGTGACTGGAGTCTAGACGACTGGTGACTCTATCTGGCCTCCGCTGCGGCGCTGCGACTGAATTTCTGGCCGATTAATAACAAAGATGAAAAGAAGAAACAAATCAATTTTGACATTTTGCTGGATTTCTAGTCCGGAGTTAGTGTTGTAAGCCATCAATTTTGTGTGGTTACTATTTTGTTATGTGTGTCTTTAATCATTTCTTTAAATAAAATAAGAACAAAATGACAATTTAGTTTCTCCTCCTATTGGTTCATCTAGTTTTATAACTAGAAAGACCACAATTTTGATACCAATTGTGCGAGTTTAATCTTGTTTTCGCCCAAATTTGGCTTTATTTGTCCACGAGCAATGTTTTGAGTCTTTTAAATAATTTTAAGGAATTTTTCTATTTTTGAGTCAAATAAAGCACTGGGTGCTATTTTTATTTTCAGGTTAAAAGTGAAGCTCAAGAAAGAATGGAAAATTGAAGAAAACAAGAAAAGAGGATAAAATCAAGGTCTCGCCCCGCGAGCATTGGTGTTCGCCTCGCGAAGCAGACAACAGGAAAGTTGAAGGTCTTCTGTCTCACCCTGCGAGACAGTGTTCGCCCCGCGAACATTCAAAATTCTTGGAGCCAATTTCAAGTGCTCGCCCCTCGAGCTGGTGCTTGCCCTACTAGGGAGCGCAGATCCAGTTTCCTATATATATCTTGTTTCAGTAGGACTTTAGGGAGCCAATTAATCCTTGTTTTCTCTGAGCTGCATCTCTTTTCGGTTTACATACAAGTTTCTTAGTTTTATTTCATGCTTACTTTTGATTTGATGATGTTTATGTACACTATGAGGAACTAATCCTCTTTTCTAAGGAAGCGATGAAGCCGTTAATATAGTGAAACAATGATGTTTTCTACTCCCTATTCTTAATTCCTGCTTCTTAATTCTATCTTATTTGTGTTAATCATATGAGCTCGTGGTTAACTAGTCAAGTGTGATAAGTCCGACCGGAGATTCATGCTTAAGGACTTGAATTAAGAACACAAGTTGAATACTGATAAAGATATAATAGGAGATTTGTGCAATCGTTATAGGGAACCAATAACTTAATGAATTCTGCTTGTTAATATTCAAATAGAGATATAGTTAATTGGCATGTTAGGGTGTTTTATTTTGTGCTCGACCAAGACATTAGAATAAATTAGGGTTCCTGGTTGACATGTAATTGAACCTAGGGATAGAAAATAATCACTTGGATCTATTGCTTAATTGAGTTGGTGAATTCGTAACCTTAGAACTCTCTCAATCTTAATCACAACCTTTGATAAATTGCTTTTAATTTACTTAATCTTTCAAATTGATAATTGAATTAGATAATTACTTTAATCTCAACAACTTCTCTCCTTTGATTTGGTCAACTCTAACTGCTTCCTTTGGATTTTGATATAATTGGTCACCCAATCCTTGTATTCGACCTCAGTAATTACTTACCTTGATTTTTATTACTTGCTTCGATCCGGTACACTTGCCGGAGCCCATCATTAGGTTGTTCCTGTTGCATTTGGCCCAACCAATACGACAACATGTACACCCAAAAGAAATTTTTATGTGAAATAATCTGGACAATCATGTTTTATTGTTCTAACTTTTTATCTTTAATCTTGATTTATAGTTGTTTAATTTGATTTTATTGAACATTCATTGCTTTTATTTTAATGATTTTCATTACTGGGTCTTTGGCAGAAAGAAATTTTTCAAAACTAAAATTAATAAAATCTCATGTATCAACAATGTCTCAACATAGATTAAATGGATTGGCTTTATTTTCGATTGAAAAAAAGTTGTAAAATGAAATTGATTATAATAATTTAATAAATGATTTCCATATAGTTGGAACCACTTTAGTGCAATTGGCCTGCGTGTCTATCTATTCGATGTCAGTTACAACATCCTTATGTCCCTTTGTGGGAAATGTATGTGTCCTTCTCGTCGAAACATGCTTCTATTGAAAATTGGCCTTTAATCTTGGCACTTAGTGCTGGTTGTGCCTTCAAACTCAAGACGAGGGGGTGAATTAAGTTTCTCAAACTTTTCAAAACTTTTCATAAAACCAACTTTTCTAAGATTCGTCTCCAAAAACCTTCAAAAGAAGCTTGTAATGGGTATAAACACTTAAATTATGTGAATCATAAGATTGACAAACAAACATTCAAATACAAGAATATCAAAATTCTAAATTTAGATATCAAAGCAATAAAAGATTTTGAGAGAGATAGAGAATAACACACAAATCGAATTATCCTGCCTCAATCACCAAACCTCTAGGTGACCTATATCTAGTCCTCACTCTACTGTGAAATTTGTCCAGAATATTCCTAACTCAATCCATGTGCTCGACAAACCTTTGCAAGATTTGCACATTTTTTACCAATGGGATGCCTTGCCCTTGTGAACATGTTCCTACACAAACTCTTGTACAACCAATAAAGCATTTCTAGCCCTTACAGAAACTACAACAACAAAGATATACCCCACCTTTTTCAGAATTGAAAAACAAAATTCATAGTAGAACTCTCACAGTTTGAAATACAACTTGAAGTCCTAGGAGTAAAAAAAACTCACTTTTTCTCAAAGCAATAGCTCTCAAACAAAAAAATGAATCTATGAAAATTTTCAATGCATTTCTTATTGGGAAAACACTTTCCTTAATGCCATTTTATAGTGTATTGAAAAAAAATATGAATGTTAGGCTTAAAGGGCAAAGTAGTTAGAATCATAGCAGAATCAGTTTTTTAGTTTCAGAACTGAAAATGTTGATTCACATTCTTGTGCATCGATGTATTAAACAAGATTTACTTATTTTATAATGTGAGTACTTTGATTAAGTAGTTAAATCAAATCTGAATGATTTTGCCCCTCGTGGAAGGGTTTTGAATGATGGCTCTGCTAGGGTTTTGCATGATCCATCATAGCCGTACGTGATCCGATTTGTCCTTGGAAATTTCTCAATTTGAATTCTTCTTCTTCCACACAATCTTCTTCCTCTACAAATCCTCCTCTGCAGCGTAGGGCCGTTGCACATGCATTAAGCAATGCCTTTGATATCTTTTTAAGCCAATTACCAAAGCCTTGTATCAAGGGAGACACCATCTCCATAAAAAACTCAGAAGATGAATACAAGAAAGGGATAGAAGGCTACAAAAACAATTTGCATGGAAGATTACTTTTATCAAAGGGTGACAAGCCAGTCACGACCCAAGATGACCTTATGGATGTCGTTGCACGCCATAGCCCGAAAGATCTTCTCAATCTCCCGCATCCACAAAAGAGCACCTTCAGGGTCATAAGCTCCTCTGAAGGAAGGCGGATTATTCCGCTGGAACTTATCCAGACCCTGAAACTCTGCTGGTTCTCCATTGTTGTTATTCTAGTTCTGTCCAATTGTATTGGCAAGCAGTGCCAAAGCATCAACGATAGCTTCATCGTTCCTACCTCTTCCTGCCATTGGTTCCTACAATTGCCCAAGACAACTATTAAATATAGAGAACCAAGCAGGAAGAACTATAGGTTCTTATTACTATGCATCATTGTCTATAATAAATATAGACAATTCAAACAAGAGCACACAGAAGACTCATAACAGACTCATACCACGACCTGATAGGACAGACCTGCTCTAATACCACTAAATGTGACACCCTCTGTAACACCTTGTTTTTTATATATGATGTATTACCGGTAACGATATATCTATTTGTATTTTTAGCTGAGACCAAGAAAATGATTTTAGATAAAACAAAATCATATTTAGACTCTACTTTATAGTAGAAGGTTACAATTAAAATTTTGGGTTTAAAATTCAAACGGAACCCGATCTGCGTTTTCACTGACAGTAAAACAGATGTACAGTTAGAGAGGACGATTCAGTCATTGGAGGATCTTTTGAGAGCTTGTGTGTTGGAGCACATTGGCAGTTGGGATGATTTCTTGCCATTGATTGAGTTTACCTATAACAACAATTTTCATAGTAGTATCGGAATGGCACCATATGAGGCTTTGTATGGCAGGAAGTGTAGGACCCCGTTATGTTGGTATGAGACTGGTGAGAACCAAGTTTTGGGTCCAGATGTGGTGCAGCAGACTATGGAACAAGTTAGGAAGATAAGAGAAAAGATGAAGGAAGCACAGGATAGGCAGAAGAGCTACAGTAATAAGAGGAGGAGACCTTTAGAATTCCAGGAGGGTGATCACGTGTTTTTGAGAGTCACTCCGAAGACTGGAATTGGCAGAGCTATCAAGTCTAGAAAACTTACTCCTAGAATCATTGGACATTTTCAGATTCTTCAACGGATTGGTCCAGTAGATTACAATATTGCTTTACCACCTAACCTTTCCAATCTTCATGACGTCTTTCACGTCTCTTAGTTGAGAAAAATTATCCTGATTCTTCACATGTTATTTAGCCCGAGTCTATACAACTGCGAGGGAATCTAGAGTATGAGGCTTTACCTGTTAGGATCGCAGATAGACAGATTAAGGAGCTTCGCGGTAGACAAATCCCTTTGGATAAGGTCATATGGATGAGACTACTGGAGATGCTACTTGGGAGTGTGAGACAGATATGTAGCAGCAGTATCCATATCTCTTCTGAGGTACATAAATTCTGAGAACGGGATTTTTTTCTAAGTCGGGTAGTAATGTAACACCCTGCTTTTTATATATGATGTATTACCGGTAACGATATATCTATTTATATTTTTACCTGAGACCAAGAAAATGATTTTAGATAAAACAAAATCATATTTAGACTATACTTTATAGTAGAAGGTTACGATTAAAATTTGGGTTTAAAATTCAGACGGAACCCGATCTGCGTTTTCACTTATAGTAAAATTTTACTGATCAGAAAACCTAATTTTGAACCTAGAATGAAACAGTTTAGATTTATATAACATTTTCAACGATATAGGCTGTTTTGAAATTTTAGCTCAAAAATAAATTATTATGCTTTTTTCGGGCGAATTTTCAAAGGAAAACGCGCGAGAAAATTTAAATCGGGTAAACGACGGAGCCGAATACGGAACTGCAGAGACCCGCTAAGAGATGAGAACAATGAGTCATGGATGACTCATGTAGGATAAGTCACCATGGTGAGTCATGGTTATGACTCACCATGTAATGATGACTTGGTCTGAAATATCCTTTTTGCCCTTGCCTTTCCTTGTAATTCCAAGTTTGTCCCACAAAATTGTGGACCATTTTACCCCCACAAACACGGCTCCCTCCCCCCTTCTTCAATCACTTGAGCATTTCATTCATGCATTTTTCAACATACTCTAAGTCATTTCTCTTTGAAAAACCTAAGACTTCATTCTTGACAAACTTGAAGCTTTGATCATTTTTCTTCAATTTCTTCATCATCTAGAGGTAAATCCTCATTGCTTACAATCATGGTTACATTTCTCATCAATTATTTCCATTCATTCATGTCAAGTTCACCATATTTCCTTTTTCATTGATTTTCTTCAAATAATTCTAGAAAATCATAGAATGAGAACTTTTGAAGTATGATAATTTTTCCTAACTCTCTAATACTCTAGGATCATAGATCCAAGAGCTTGAAAAATTTAAAGATCCCTAGCCAATTTTTCTTGTAATGGCTGAAACCCTCCCTAGTGGGTTAAGTAGTTTTGTTTTCAAATTTTTGACTTGTGACAATTTTCCTATGCTATCTAAGACCCTAGCAACTAGTATCCAAAAGATTGAAATGAGAAAAGAACCCTAGCCCCCTTTTTATTTCTTGGCCGAACCCTAGCCCTTTGTTACCCAAGATGGATTTTGTTAACTTAGCTTGTTTTATGTTGTTTTGGTTGAAGGTTGATTGGTAGCTTGTGGTGTGGAAGTGTGTAGTGAAAGGCTAGTGGTAAAGAGGAGCTTAAATTTCGTGGTCCCAGTGTCGGCTATATACACCTCAGGTGGGAGAAAGAAGCATCCTATTGTCGGAACGACTAAGTAGCATATTTTATAATAATGGAAGGGCGACGTAAACCCTACTAGTGGGCGAGTAATCGACAATACCAAAATCACATTGGCAACTACCCTGTAATACCAATGATGATTTAGGGATTGTAGGTTTATCACCGTTAGAATAATTTTATGATATTCGAGGATGTATGTTTTTATCCCTGTTGAGCTGCTTGTGATGTGCTGATTGTGATAAACTGCTTTACGTGGTATTTTTGTGATACAGGAATATCTTATTATTATTTTACTGTGTATAATATGCTCTGTCTAATAACCTACAATATATGTGATTTCATGCTTAGTTGACATCGAGGCAATGACATATGTTGGTCGGAAGATATGAATGTTGGGGAGAGAATAAATGTGACTTAGAGGTGCTTAGCCTAATTAAATGTTATTTTATATGTGAGATGTGTTATGGAATATGTGTTGAGACTGTGATGGAAGGTTGAGGCACTAGGTTGTAACCCGATGCGAGTTAGTGAGACTCATATAGATGTATTGTTGTTCACAGCCGTCTGAGTGAACACACGAGGCCAGAGTATCCTATTACAGATATCGGATATTGCGGGTGAATGCCCTGTGGATGCTGAGATTTGAGGAAGACTACCGTGATACTCTTGTAGTCATTGACGAGTTGCTCTGATTATCCTATCGAGGATAGAGATACTATGTATTTTGTGCTTATGCGCTATTTCCAATGGGGAATAGTGGCACACTGTGCTTATGCACTATTCACTACTAAAGATAAGGGAATAGGGGCGCACCGAGTTCTTGCAAACGCACCGTTTGGACTACTGACTAACATCCCTAACGAGAATGGGGGATGGTGACAGGGTTAGAGATGGCCAAGTCAACATAAAGGCTTAGTTGCATGAGATTAAGGGTAGAGGATGACATCGTAAATTAAGGATGAATGTAATATATATGTGACGCGCGTCTTTGACTATTATTGTATTGTATGCTATGTATTCATTTTCCGCTTATGATGATAGAACTGTTTCTTACATCCTATCTTGCTATATTGTATATGTATTATTATGTGATTGTATGAGAAGATCCTGCGGAGGAGCCAGCTACTGTGAATCTTGATGGAACTCCTTATGAGCCAGATGCTAGAGAACGAGCTGTGGATTCTAGCGGTAGAGTTTAGGGTCTATGCCAGTGCATCATTTGAGACGTTATATTTTCCGTTGCTTATGACAGTTTGTATCAGTATGTACCTGCAAGGGATCCTACTGATGGGATACCCTAGACAGTGTTTTGTACTTGATGGATAAACATATGTTATGTATGTGTATTATATCTATGGTGTGATGGTTTATCTTTCAAGAACTGGAGGTTTTATATTGAAGTTTTTTTTATTATACCTATTTTCAGTATATACATTTAACGTTAATGTCGCGATTAAGTTTTAATTAATGAGGTTTTCATTTAATGGGACAACGGGGTGTCTCACCCTCTACCCCGCATGTATTTATAAAGCATAAAATAAAATAGATAAAATAAACACATGCATATTATTTAATTATAATAAAACCATTGGTAAAAGGTACCACATTGTAACAAAATTCTTAACGCGGAAATAAAACATGTGTTTAAAAGAAAACATAACAATAAAGCAAGCCCAACGCCGATGTCACATTACAAAGCTGGTATAACCAAATCCGAAAAATATCTCAGGTAAACAAACTAAAAACTGGGAAATCCTAAACTACGAGTAGCGGCTCCTTATAGTCACTCCTCAACAGGCTGCTCACCGTCCTCTGCATAACAAAAAGGTACATGTAAAGCAAACAACAGAAAAATGGGAGTAAGAAACATGTATAAAACACAACGACAAGGAAGTAGTAAGCAAGATGAGAATACATCATATAAACATAGCATGTTATCACAAATCATCATACATAACATATTTACATCATCCATAACAATGCAATCAATGTATGCTATGCGGTGCAGCACTACTCCACTACTCCACTACTCCGTTATGCATGCGGATCCAATCTACCTCAGGAAGTCAACTTCAGAGTTACATATCTACATTGGCCATTAAGCACCAACGTCGGCAGTTCACCAAACCATGGGTGAACCCCTTGGATAGCCGACGCAGCTTACTCTCGGATGGCCACCACGGGGGGCCAGATTCACCTAACTCTCGAATGAATCACTGCGAACGGCCAGATCGCCTTACTCTCGGACGACCTCCCCTATGCCGAATACCCCCCACTAACATCTCCTATGCATGAATGCATGAGTAACAATAGCACACAATCAAACAATCACCATCTCCGCTTTGGCCACTAGGCTACCAAAGTTTTATCACTATCAACACCTCTACCACTTGGCATCGAGGCCCCCTTGGCCCATAGGCACCAAGGTTCAACATCAACAACACCTTGACCATTAAGCATCAAGGTCCCCTTGGCCAATAAGCACCAAGGTACAACAACATGCAGTAAACATCGTTACCGACTTAACCATCTTTAATGTTTGTGTCTAATTATCTTTGTTAAGTCATCATTGAATGGTGTCTTATTTTATCATTGGAAACAATTGGGGTGAACCACCCCTGTTTCTGTCTTTAACATCTGTTCTGAGCAGGGGAGCACGGTCGTGCTGACTATTGAGCGCAGTCGTGCTCACTGGAGCATGGTTGTACTGTTTCTAGACAAAAAGGGTTAGGAACCCTTGTTAAGCTTCCTAGGGCATTCAAAGATCAATCCTATTGGCTTTTAACTAACCATCAATCATCAATTTCGTTATTATCAATCAATCTCCATGTCTTAGAATTATTGGGACTTAACCCTTTTAATTCTTGTTTAGTTATTAATATCCCTAAAACACTCATGAATTAATCCTAGGGTCTTGACTATACCAATAGCATTAACATTGCCTCTCATTACTATGATTCAAGTCTTATGAACAATTGGGACTTTATCCCTTAAATCTTTATGCTTTGTTATCAACGTGTTTTATCATCTTATAACCATTGGGGAATTAGTCCTTAATTCCAAGTCTTATTAATAAGCTCTATTAATTAATTAGAGTCATATTAACATCATCGTTCATCTCACAATGTCAACCAAACAACCAAGTCATTCATTCATGACACTATCATCATCAATAGTATAACATCATCATTATTCACATTAACAACAATTCATAATTGAGCATGTCAAACATATTGAAAACATAACACATACATATAGCAGGCTACATCAATTAGACAATTAGCAAGCAACAGGGTCATGGGTTAACCCTCCATCTTACGCTACTACCAATGCCTACATGTTCATACTATCCCTTCTCCCCATACCTGGTATGAAGATCCCAACTATTGACAACGCAAGCAGTTCACTCTTGATCCCTCAGATGGCTCGATGAATTCCCCAAGCATTGACCAAACAAGAAAAGAACAACCAATTAATCTCTAGATCCAAGAATAGAAAAAGAGACTAATAGAGGGATGACAACGTTACCTTAATCGATAGTAGCGCGTGTGACTTCTCTCCCAAACGGACTCAAGAACTCCAAAAACTTCAAAGGGTTCAAGGGAAGGGAAACGGGAGAGGTTTCTGTCGCACTAGGATTGCCAAAAGAGTCACAATGAGGGTTTGCATCGCAACCCTCACGAAACCCTCTTATTTATAACTCTGATCCCGAGCATGGCCGTGCTTCACCTAAGCACGGGCATGCTTAGCATGACCACGGGAGTGCTTGACTAAGCACAGGCTCGCAACATTAACGTCAAAACGCGTGTTTTTCGATACGGTCGTGCTCCTTTTAAGCACGGTTGTGCTCGTGGCTCAAGCAGCCACTGAGCATGCTTAACAAGCACGGGCGTGCTGGTACATGAGCACGGCCTTGCTCATGCATCAGAAAGGGATTTTCCACTTTGAAAGTCCCACTTAGCCCCTTTACAACATTCCTAAGGTCAAACTTAACAACATGCAACACATATACACACTTAAGGGCTTAACACGAAAAACGAGATGTTACAAACATTTATTTACCAAACCAGAACACTCACCAAACTAGTAACCAAAAACACACCAGACCATATGCACCAACAACCAGAAACACACACATGCACTAGGAACCAAAATCCAAAAACACACACTTAATTTAAATAATTTGCAGACCATAATGTAACACCAAATTTCACCTCATATCTTGACAAACATCTTATTGAAATGACTGGCTTAAATACACCTAAAATGAAAATAGTGAGCAATGATGCTCATACAATTTAGGTGTGTTTGGATTGGCATTTGGTTAAACACCAACACAAATACAACTCCAATGACACTAAGGACTAGCGTTGAAAAGCACGTTTGCCGTTGGATTTATGTTAACGTTGAACCCAACGCTAATCCAAACACATATGTAGTCGTTGATCTAATAATAAAAATGAAACAAACAGCTAAGATCTTAAATCAGTAAATTGAAAAGTCAATCAAAGTAAAGTGTTTTTTTTTTCCACTTCGATTCTCCTTTTTTTTCCCCTCCTTTGCCTTTGAGCCGCACCATGCCCTTCGCACACCATCACCCCATTCATTGCATCTTCCACAAGAACCTCCAGTCATCAACAACCTCTTTAGGTCCATGGTTTCCTAATCACAAGGTTTCAAAATCCAGCCTAAAAACACATACTAAGGCTATGTTTGGGAGTTTTGAAAGAGATGGGGTGTAATAGTTAATAATGGAGTTGTTAGTAATTGAATGAAATGGAATGATAAAAACATATCACTCCACTGTTTGAAAGTTTAATGAGAGAATGGAGGAAAATCTCAAACCTCCAATTTTGAGGGTATAAAAATGAGAGGGTATAAATGGGATTGAGTTGTTTGGGTTACCATCATCAAACATCTCACTCCATTAACGAAAGAACTCCTAAACAATGAGTTATTGTCTTCTCATCACTCCACTCTACTACTAACCACTCCCCTCCATCCTCCCAAACATAGCTTAAGATAGCGAGCTTTGTGGTTTAATGGTCTCCAGATCTCATGGCTCACCACATCTCACTTCCGCACACCACTTGCTAGACCACGAGAGATCGCCAATCCAGCCTTCATGGAAGGTGACAGCCTCACTAACAACTATTGACGCCACTGCAAGGACCAATGGGGAGACTACCATGACCCAATCGCAGCTCACCGCAGGTTACCGGGACTGACCACCTGAGTTGCAGTGTTTGAATCTAGGTTTAATTACTCTATAGGTCCCTATATTTTTTGGGAATTTTCAAATAAGTCCCTATACTTTTAAAATTTGTAATTAGGTCCCTGAACTATTATTTCATTTGTAATTGGGTCCCTATACTAAAAAAATTGTAATTTGGTCCTCAAACTTTTATAAAGTTTTCAATTGGGTCCCTGAACTAAAAAAGTTTTTAATTGGGTCCCTGAACTTATATAAAATTTTCAATGGGGTCCCTAAATTATAAAATTCATTAGTGATATGTTGAATTGGACGGAATATAACTGATTTCATCCAAGCTGGCTATTTAAGAGTAGTTTAGGTGGAAGATGAACCTTGAGATATTGTCACAATAAAATGTAGCAAGATGTAACAAGATGAAGTGAAATGTAGTCAGTTGCAAGTGAGGAAACTATTTTGGACGAAATTATTTCAAGGAAAGGATATACAACCATAAAACATAAATCGGGGAAGGAATGAACTATTTGTTCAGATGGAGGAAAAGCAATCACAGGTCAAGTTTTGGTTTTCTGACTCAACATTTTGGTCTCTTGCAACCCTAAATACAAATTTGGGGGAATTCCAGGTCACGTTTAACATTAGCAAAGTTAAAAACCTCTTCACGGAACCCTACCCCAGGGACTCCATTGAAAATTTTATATAAGTTCAGGGACCCAATTAAAAACTTTTTTAGTTCAGGGACCCAATTAAAAACTTTAAAAAAGTTCGAGGACCCAATTACAAATTTTTTTAGTATAGGGATCTAATTACAAATGAAATAATAGTTCATGGACCTAATTACAAATTTTAAAAGTATAGAGATCTATTTGAAAATTCCCAAAAAGTATAGGGACCTACAAAGTAATTAAACCTATAATATAACATGAGTTGGAGAACTCTGATATAATATCACGCTAGTTGTTTCTTCCTCTCAATTTTTCAAGGGAGACAAGAAATATGCAACAAAGAAAATTCTTGATGACCTCTGATTACTTACATGGCTAAGGTAATGCTTGCAACTAACAAAATATGCAACTTTTTTTCTTCTTAGTTATCAATATTCAATTTGAGCCCAATTGCTAGTATAACAAAATTGTTGAGTTTGGATTAGCTGAAATTCAAATAGATTAGAGGAATAGATTGAAGTAGTTGAAGCGTTAATAGTGGGGCTCTGGGCACTTTTTGATTTGCCAAAAATGCTAGCGTTTAGCGTTTAGCGGATAGCGGATGGAAAATTAGCTCCGTTTGACAACCGTTTTTAAAATTAGCGTATATCATTTTTGGACTAGCATATAGCGTTTTTTCCTTACTATCTTAATTAAATTCCTTACTTATCCTTCACTATCAAAATAAAATATTAATAGAAATCATTCTAATTTTTATAATCCCTAATCAATGTAAAATTTCATATAAAAAAACTTAAAATTGATTTGCTAGAATTAATATCACTATTTAAATTTATTTTTAAGATAAAAAATAGTAATTATATTTTTATTTATAAAAAAATCGTATAAAAATGGTTTAATTACTCTGCAGGTCCCTATACTTTTTGGGAATTTTCAAATAGGTCCCTATACTTTAAGTCTACTGATGTTAAACGTGATCTGGAATTCCCCTAAATTTGTATTTAGGGTTGCAGGAGACCAAAATATTGAGTCAGAAAACCAAAACTTGACCTGTGATTGCTTTTCCTCCATCTGAACAAATAGTTCATTCCTTCCCCAATTTATGTTTTACGCTTGTATATCCCTTCCTTTAAATAATTTCGTCCAAAATAGTTTCTTCACTTGCAACTTATTACATCTCACTTCATCTTGTTACATCTTGCTACATTTTATTGTGACAATATCTCAAGGTTCATCTTCCACCCAAACTACTCTTACATAGCCAGCTTGGATGAAATCAGTTATATTCCGTCCAATTCAACATATCACTAACGAATTTTATAATTTAGGGACCCCATTGGAAATTTTATATAAGTTCAGGGACCCAATTAAAAACTTTTTTAGTTCAGAAACCCAATTGAAAACTTTATAAAAGTTTGAGGACCCAATTACAAATTTTTTTAGTATAGGGACCTAATTACAAATGAAATAATAGTTCAGGGACCTAATTACAAATTTTAAAAGTATAGGGACCTATTTGAAAATTCCCAAAAAATATAGAGACCTACAGAGTAATTAAACCTTGAATCTATGGTAGGGACATTGAACATGATATTTTCGCAAATCTAAAGAAGAAACCAGGACATTGGAACTTCTCTTCTTTATTCCTCTATGACAATAACAAGAGTTCTCCTCCTTTGATTTTCTTTTACTCCTAGTAGTGACATTATGCTCCACGGCAGAATTGACAACAAAAGTTTGAGAGGAAGGAAAAGAAAGGTATAGGTTTAATGTAAAAAAAAAAAAAAGTATTTACAGTGTATTTTTAAATATATAAAAATCTGGGTATTATGAATCCAAAATAGAAAATATGTGTCCACAAGAGTATGTTAGAATCGTCATGTTAAATAAGACAAGGCAAACTTCCAAAGCAATTAGAAGAGCTTATAAAGATCTTATGAAAATAACTTAAAAATTAAGTTTATCAAAATAGCTTATAAAAATAGTTTATGATATTTTTATAAGCTCTTTTTAATTTATTTTGAAAAAACTTATTAAATAAGCATTTAAATAAATTATTTACCGAAATGCGCCCAGGAATAAAATCCATTTTGGTTTTGTAAACCTGCTTAATACACCATCAACAGTGTCTCAAATAAATAATCCATCCATGAAGCAGAAACCTTGCCCATAAGGTATTTAATTTCATACCTGCTATAAGTCTACAACACAAGGAAAATGTCGAGTACCAAAGATTCGAAGGAGAAAAAAGAAGGCAGGTTACAACAAGAAGACTATATGATATGGCTCAAGTAAATTATATTAGTTTATATTCAATTAACCCTTTGTGTCTATATGGTTCCAGCATCTTACGGTGGCTGATATGTCATTCTAAACTTCACCATGATCAAAACGCTTTAGTCGATATTTCACAGAAGCCTTTCAAGAGCCAAGTTTTCATCACCACCCACAGCTTCCAAAATGCTCCTTACTTGAGCTTCAGGAAACCCCATCTCTACAAGTTTCTGTACCTGTGCCAAATTACATAGAAATTGCAAGCATTGTAAAACCGAGTAACACAAATATTGTCATAAGGGCAGATATTTTTTTTCAAACGTACCCATACCCAAGCTAAGTTGTGGATCAATTATTGCTCAATAATTATATTTAATGAACTTTTAAACATTATAATAAAACAACAACTAACATATTTTTGACAAATCACCTCAAGATACGGTACCATTATGGGTGATAATTGATACAATAGCAATGGAAATTAAAATACTTACACAAGTAGCTAAAATTCCATGATTGTGTGCTTAACAAATCAAAACTTTATCATCAATATTCTTAAACAAGTTATGTATGTCAATGCAAGTCATTTTTCAAAATCAAATCACAATTTTGGAATAAAATGATAAGATACATAAAATCAATGGTTACGATTGATTATAAATAAAACTTCTAGCTTTATCATTTTCTTTTAAAATATCATAAACGCACTGTCTGATATATTAATATTGACTAGATTGTTATTAAATTTTCTTTGGTGAAGTGTTTAACAACAAAACACAAAACAAAATGGTTGTGTAAAACATTAAACTCAACCCACCGATCCATTCAAAACAAACCCATGTGAGAAAGTAATAAAGAACATCCACCATGAATGTGAAGAAAAAGTCACACATTGACAAGACCAATTAAAATATGCACATTCATGTGCATCCACATTTCAATGGTATAAATACAACAAGTTTGGTACCTTATCTTCGACCCCACGAGATGATGTCTTGGCAAAACTTTCTGTCCAATAGCGAGCAGTGCTAACAAATGTCTGATAGTCTTTCAGGTACTGCATTGTCCACATAAAGACACTGGTTTAGAATGACAAAAGAACTTACGCAAAATAAGCAATATTAGCAGCTGTTGATCTAGCAGCAACCTATGGATATATAGAATTCTTCAATATACTGTGTTTTGGCAGATCCACACACAAAGTATATGACAAGAAACATTACACAAGAGTTGAGACACAGCTATACACAACAAAACGAGTCAAACCTGCTGTGCTACAACAGCATCTTGAGGATCATCAGGCTGAGGAGCAGAGAGAAGTGCTTGCACAGAAAGAAGTGCAGTCTTCAGAGTGAGTGCTGGGCTCCACTGGTCCTTCAAGATGTCCAGGCAAATAGCTCCACTTTGGCTGCTGATATTAGGGTGCCTTCAATGGGTAACATACACAATAAAATCCATGCATTAACCAACAATATTTCGCCATAGTAATGCATTAAATGCTATATTTCTTAATTTTCAATGCATAAGTATTGCTCATGTTATAAAGTTTAATATAGAAAATAACCTCAATAATCACATGCTTCTTCAGAAGCCAGAACAAGTGATGCCGAGGCATTTAAAACCTCAGGTTAGACACAGAACCTGTGTTCTTCTAGCAATTAGTATAACTCAACATTCTCCAAATTTAACAAAACATCAAAACAACAATTTGCTATGCATGAGAAATACATTTCTGAAGTTCAATAATCAACAAGAGCTGGCAAAAGGGAGATAGTAACATGAGGTGAACTACAGAACTCATAATATCAACAGATCTTCAGATGAAATGCCACACTATGATACTCTATTATATGAAAAGGATCAGCATACGATACTTCTCTATTAGGTTAAGATTAACTTGCAATGACGAACAGATGGAACCCTAGCTTAAAACCTTCCAACAATTCTACATTATCCATGAATGAAGGACAAAAAACTGGTTATAGAAGAGCTCGTCTTCCAATCCAAACCCCAACTATATTCTTGGATAGCACATTTGCACTATATACAAATACAAGAAAACAACAGCATGTCAAACAACAAAGTGTATTGAATTTTCACATTCAACAAACATACACTTTCTTGCATTTTATGTTTTCATACAAAAAAATGAAAAACAAAGCTTTTATAAGATTAACATCTTTAAGGAAGCCCAGCACATGATCCATAATCTCACATCCAACAGCTCATTAAGCACAAAAAATAGAACACAACAACAACAGCAACAACAGTCAAGCCTTTTCCAACTAGGTGGGGTCGGCAGCATGAATCAAACGACACTATAATGTCTGTCCTATAGTTGATAAGCACAAAAAATAAAACAGAGATAACATTCCCCTACCAAACTTTGGTTGCAAACTGCATCTTGGGGGGTTCAAATGGGTATCCTTCTGCATCAAAAGAATCGGAAATGAACACTCATTGATAATTCAAAAAACAATTAATACCCAGAAGCTATTAAATTTGAAAAACCCTAGCTCGATTCGAATTACAAATTACAATTCAATCGGGAATTATAATACCTGGCAATGTGATATCAATTTGGAAAATACCCCCTTCATAGGGAGTTCCGACAGGACCAGTAATGGTGCCAATGAGGAGGGCGAGGTTGTCGGTCTTAGGGGTAACTCTGATGCCGGATCCTTCGGCGTCTTTGGTACATTCCGCAAGCTCCTTCTGAACGCGTGAGAAGTCAATCATCTTGTTCAATCTGAGAGTGAAACAAACCCTAGTGTGTTAGTGAGAAAAGGAGAAAAAGATGGGTTTTGTTATTCTTATCTTATTATGTCAATTGGATACAGAAATGTGATTAAAAAAGAAAAAGAAGAAGAAGCGGTTAGTGCTGTCTGTCACCTTGGGTGGTGTAGAGAAGAAGCAATAATAAAGCTTGTTTCTTTGTGTTGCTTTCTCTCTGTTCTCTACACCAACACTAGCAAATAGTAAAGTGTGGGTTTTTCACCCTTTTATATCTGCTCCGGTATAAACTCAGAGGATCAAAACACACTAAATGAGAACCGTTGATTTATTATTATTTTTAAAGGAATGGCTGAGATTAGATGGATGAAATTACCTGCAACCGGTTACTCAATTAAATTTAAAAAATGTACGTGGACGAAGTACGAACAGATCTCTTTCTCTGTCTCCCTCCGTGTTTATCTCTTCCACTCCCGCTTCTTGCTTCCCCCCATAGTCGACATCGCCATCCCTGGCGGAGCAAGATGGCAGCAACCAGACGATGACTCAACACAATCACAACAAGAAGTTAACAATAAAAAATAAACAAGAAACGAAAAACAGTGATTGAAATGCTTTAGTGTTGGAATTTTGGAAACCTCCTGTTATCAGAGGAATCAAGGGTAGAAGGGTCATAAAAATCAACTAGAAAAATAATATGATAAGAACTATAAAGATCCTTGCTTGTCATATCGAGCTTCTGGTCAGTCATCCACTTCATTCTTATGGCAAGACATCAATTTTTTCTTTCTTTCTTGTTCCCTTTCCTTCCTCCCACAATTTTTGCAGCTATGTTATGGTTTCAGACCGATGCTCTGTTTTGCAAACTTTCAAACTCTTATTTCTTTCTTGTTCAAATTGAATGTAAAATTTTCATAATCTATGATGGGTTCTGCTACAAAGTTCAGGTTTGTCGGCCATGGAGGAAAAGTGCAAGTTCCACTGAGTTTTTGGACTTTGCAAATGGGTTTGATGTGCAACAATGGGAGAAGAAGAAAATAACTAAATGAAAAACTTTTGTTTTCTATTTCATTCCACTATTACTTCTTAAGTTCCTCTCTTTCTCTCTCCTTGGTGGCTGTTAATACAATCCTTTCAACCAGTGATGCCGGCAAGCAGTGAGGTCGAGAAGGGAAAGGTTGGAAGCAGAGAAACAATGAGGTCGATGATTTGTGTTTTTCTTTTAAAAAAAAATATAAAGAAAAAAGGAACCGGATAACCGACACGAGCAGGTCAAACTTCAGTGAGTATTAAAACTCAACCCTCACGTTGGAGGATTGTAGAATCTTGCAATCCAGGGCTTTAGCAAAAACGGGCAATTCTAACATCCTCCATCGGGCTTGTTGAGGATGGATCCTCCAGCCTTTGTTACTTACTACAATCGGTTACCCGGTTTTTTTTTTCCCTCTAACTAAAAATTAAATAATTAATCACCCCAACCTTTGCAGCAGATGAAGGTTACTGTACTCTACCCAATTAATCATTCCCAACCTTCACGGCTTCCTTCTCCTAGTCTGCTTCGTCTTTTATTTATTGTGCTTCTCTTTTCCTAGTCAACAACTTCAATATGCTTGTCCTAGCTTTCAAAACAATTTCGAATATCATCCTCAGTTGAATAAGGGGTTGAGGTTCTATTCTCAAACAACACTTGATAGATACAATTTTTCCTATCAATTTTTTAACAAATTTCTGACACTTCAAATCCTACTCCAAACAAGCTTGATTAACTTGGATCTAATTTGAGGCACAAAGAAGCTTGGTTATGAATATTCATTAATAAGTGTTTTTTTCGTATTTTGTTTCTTGGTACGATCATTTATCAATTGATAAAAAGGAGGAAGTGCAGTGGTTAGAACTTGAGATTGGGATTACACAAATATGCCAGTTAATATCATTCTCTTATGTTGGGTACCCATGTGGCCTCACTGTTTACTTTGAACAGCCACTGTGGGTGACTTTGTGGCTACTCCTTGATAGCCATATAGATCGGGGAGAAGATGAATAGGAGTATAAAACAAGAATTTAAAAAATTTAATGCAAAAAATAAATAATGAAAACTGATGGTGAGAAGAAGAATCAAGAGTGGGATTGAAGAACGCTGAACATGGCTACCTGTAGGATCAGTGGTCATCTTTTCCATGTCCATTCCATTCCCTCTTGCGATTCTGGTTTCGTTGTGTTAGTTTCTTGGAGGGAGGGAACGACGGAGGAGGGGGGCGGAACAGAGAGAGGGCGGAGGAGAGAGAAGGTGTGGACCGTGGAGGCAATCGAGGAAGAAGAGATAGGGAAAATGAAAGTACAGAGAGAATTACTGGTTGTCTAGGTTGCCAATGAAGCATCTGGTCCATTCATTTATAATATTAATATATCTATGGTTGAAATTCAAGGAGGATGCAAACTCTGAGTTCATCCGGGAGGATTGAAGACAAAGCCAGCAAGGGCGTTTTGTTTTTTCACACTTCGCGAAATGGTTAAATTTTTATGTAAATAATAAATAAAGTTAAAGATTATAATATAAATTTAATTGATATATATTGTTGTTATAAAGAATTTTTGTATTATCAACTAATCATAAATTTTGTCATAAAAAAATTAATCATTAATTGTTACATCATTAAAAAGATTTGTGTCTTATAATAATTTTCTTAAAAATTGTATATAGAATGATTTGTAAGTGGTCGACAGTGTAAAAAAATTTACATTAACAGTTTATCAAAATTACACCAATCACATATTATATAAAATAAATTTGAATAAATATACTATGAGTTTAATTCAAATAGGGTTGGCAACGGGCGGAGGCGGGTTTTGGCTTCCCCAACCCCGCCTCGCTCCCCTTCAGATTTAAAAAATAGATCCTCATCCCCGTCCCAGCTGGGGTCGGGTTTCCCCATGGGTCCCTGCCCTCGTCAATGAGTAACTTAATTTAGAAATTATTTTGCTTTAATTGAAATTAACAACTCAAAAAATTATACTTCCATGAAAATAAACAAATAAAATATTCACACAATTAAAACAATCAACCAAAAACTGGAACTTAGTTTTCTTTTAGCTACAAATTAAAAAGAAACTAATACTTTAGAAGCACATTATTATGCTTCAAATAACAACGATAATATTAAAATATCATTATAAAAGCACAATCAAATTTTCTGTAAATTTTTTTCAAAGTAAAAGTACTCTTTTATGCATAATGGAACCTTTTAATCAAAATAAATCCAATACCCTATACAAATATTTGAGAATATAATTATAATTACATAAACAGCGGGGCGGGTTCGGGTTCGGAGCGGGGCGGATATCTGTATTCCCATTCCCACCCTCGTCCCCAGTGAAAACGGGTTTTCCCCGTCAAAAGTAATTTTTTTTTTCTATTAATCAATCAATGATAAGTTATTGATTTTTAAATAATTAATATAAAAATCAAACATTTTTTAATGATATTGCAAATCATGATTGATTAGTAGTATAAAAAAAATTATTTACACTAGTGTATAATAATTAAAGAGTGTAAAGAATTTTTATATAGATATCTAGTAATATCTTGACAAATGAGTATTATTGAAATTTATCTCTCTTAGTTATTAAAATAAAAAACATAAGTGTCAAAATATTAGTGGATGTTAGTGAAAAACTTTTTATGCTGACAATACATATTACTTTAATCCATAATTAAATCCATATACTACATTTAACAATATTTTTTTATGAGTGCCGAATCTAATAATACACATATATAGATCGTTATATTTAAAATGTACTTTCACTTAATTATAAACTTTAATATTGTTATTGAAAACGTATTTCAAAATTGGGATTTAATTTAATTTTTCCATAATCATATTTAATCATGTTTTATTATGTTACTAAAAATATTTATTCTGATAATAAATATTCAAAGGTCATATATATTATATATAATATATAATTAATTGAATTTTTTTGAAGCAAAATTGAAAAACATGTTACATTGACAATGTATCATAAAATTTATTATATATTATTATAATTAAATTCTTCAAACATCTTATAAAAAAAAAAAAATTCTTCAAACCATATCGTTATATAGATAATAGTGTGAACCAGTAACCGGACTGGTCATTGACTCTGTCAGGGTACTGGATCAATGGGTTAGTGGTCGAACCAATGAGTCACTGGTTGAACCGGATGGATTGGTATATATCAAATTTTTAATTAACATATGCAATATATATAATATTTGTAAACTATTATATCCGGTCCACAATATAAGAAACAAAACCCTAAAACACACAGACCAAGGAACGGTTGGAGGACCTAATGAAGAAGCAATTCATTAGGCCCAGTGTGTCTCCGTGGGGAGCACATGTGTTGTTGGTGAAGAAAAAGGATGGTAGTATGAGGTTGTATGTCGACTATCGATAGCTTAACAAGGTGACCATAAAGAGCAACGAGGAACATGAGGAACATCTGAGGGTTGTCTTGCAGACCCTTAAGGAAAAGCAATTGTATGCTAAGTTGTCTAAGTGTGAGTTCTGGTTAGAGGAAGTGAGCTTCTTAGGACATGTCATCTCTAAGGGTGGCATAGCAGTGGACCCAGCTAAGGTAAAGACGGTGCTCCAGTGGGAAGCGCCGAAGTCTATAACCCAGATTAGAAGTTTCTTGGGGTTAGCCGGGTACTATAGGCGGTTCATCAAAGGCTTCTCTAAGATAGCTTTACCCTTAACCCGTCTCACCAAGAAGGGACAGTTGTTTGTGTGGGACTCTAGTGTGAAGAGAGTTTCCAAACCCTTAAGGATAGGTTGACATTAGCACCAGTGTTAGTTTTGCCAGATCCTAGTGAACCCTTTGTAGTTTACTGCGATGCTTCTAAGCAAGGGTTAGGTGGTGTGTTAATGCAGAATGGTAAGGTAGTTGCTTACGCTTTTAGGCAGTTGAAAACCCATGAGAAGAACTACCCTACCTATGACCTAGAGCTAGGAGCTGTGGTATTTGCCTTAAAGATCTGGAGGCATTACCTGTATGAAGCAAGATTTGAGGTCTTTAGTGATCATAAGAGTTTGAAATATCTTTTTGATCAGAAGGAGTTGAATATGAGCCAGCGTAGGTGGATGGAGTTCTTAAAGGATTACGACTTCGAGCTGACCTATCACCCAGGGAAGGCCAATGTGGTGGCCGATGCCTTGAGTAGGAAAACCTTGCACGTCTTCGCTTTGATGGTTAGGGAGATGGATCTGATTGAGGAGTTTAGAGACCTTAGTATAGCTTGTGAGTTTACCCCTAAGAGTTTTAGGCTTGGAACCTTGAAGGTTACCAATAGCTTGATGGACCAGACTAGCGAGGGTCAAAAGTTAGACAAGTTTCTCCTAGACCAGCGAGAGTTGCTTGCTCAGGGTAGAGACCTCAGTTTTAAGGATGGAAGTGATGGGATCTTGAGGTTTAAAGATAGAGTTTGCATACCAGACGTCCCGAAACTTAGAAAGTTGATCCTTGAAGAAGGACATAGGAGTGGACTGAGTGTGCACCCTATAACACCCCTTTTTTCGTAAGTGTTTTTATAAAGATGGTTTTATTAAGTTAAAAGAGTTGGTTAAGGGCTAAGTGGAATTTTGGCTTAAGAGTCCCTTTCTGGTAGATGAGCACGCCCGTGCTCATTAGCCAGCACGCCCGTGCTTAAAGTCAGAAGCGTGTTTCTGATTTTAAGTTGAGCACGACCGTGCTCAACAGCGAGCACGCCCATGCTCAATGCGCTGACCGCGTCTCGATGACGCTAAGTTGAGCACGACCGTGCTCAAGGGTGAGCATGACCATGCTCAGGTTCGAGCTATATATGTTTGGCACAAAACCCTAGGGTTAACGTGAAACCCTAAATTCCTAGTTGTGGTAGCCACTGTTACGGCTCAAAGTGCCTCTTTCCCTATTTCCTCTACATCCCTTGTTATAGTGGAGTTTTGGGAACTGTTGGGGAAGCTTTGTACGTTCATCTTGATTAGAGGTAATGGTCCCTTTCTCTTTTCAGTTTCTTTATGGTTTTTGGTTAGAGAAACTAACTAAGATTGTTTTTGGTTATCTAAGGCGTAACTTCGGAGTGAGCCGCTTGAGGATTCGGGACCGGATTACCGTTGGGAATTGTCCTTAGAGCAACCTTCAATCTAGGTATGGGGAGAAGGGTAATGTACTCATTAGGTAGTAGGGGTAGTGTAAGGTAAAGGGGTTCCCATGACCCCGGTTGTTGTATGTGATTGTGTGCAAATAAAATGGTTGTTTGATTGTGACAATATGTTGATGACTGTTTGGGTATTATGAATATATGTTCATGTTCTTGATGTGGTTTAAAGAGCATGATGATATGTTAATTATTGTTATTGACATGATTTGGTGGATTGATGTTGTTACTGTTTTGATAAGGGTAATGTTGATAAAATTGCTTAATTGGATAATTAGGTTTAATAAACGTGTTAAGTTTGAGGAGTTTAATCCCTAAATTAATTGGTTAGAATTCGGTTACTGTTCTTGGCCAAAACAGTGCAGTCGTGCATCGAGCACGACCGTGCTGAATAGGGAGCACAACCGTGCTCCCGGTTGGATTCTAGAAAACGGCCGCGCTGTTAAGCACGGCCGTGCATGTCAAAAAGCACGACCATGCTACTGAGCACGACCGTGCTGAACGTGAAGCACGACCGTGCTGAACGTGAAAGGGCAGCACGCCCTCACGTGTCCAAGCACGACCGTGCTAGGGTTTAAGCACGACCGTGCTCACCCCTCTTGGACAGAAACAGAATTAAAGGACTTAAAGGGTTTCAAACCCCATTTCCCCAATGATGATAAGTTGAGATAGCTAATCAAAGATAAAGATTAGACAATCTGGTTAATAATTATCTAAGATGATTAAGATAATAAGATGTTAAGTCGGTATCCGTTGGGTTACCGCACGTTGATAAGTTGAAGTCTTGGATGCTTATTGACCCAAGCACGCAGAGTTGAACCTTGGTGCTTATTGGCCAAGGGAGCCTTGACCCCACGGTTTGGGTCTAAGGTTACGTTAAGGTTGATGTTGAAGTCTTGAGAGCTTCATGGCCCAAGCAAGGAGGTGGTTGAGATTGTTTGTTGTTGTGCCATTTGCATATAGCATTGGAGTTTATTGATGGGGGAGGTTCGACATAGGGGAGATCACCCAAGAGTACGGTGATCTGGCCATCCACGGTAGGTCACCCGATGGTTTGGTGACCGAGGCCCCCCGTGATGAGGCATCCACGGTTTGATGCGTTGGCTATCCATGGGGTTCACCCAAGGTTTGGTGAACTGTCGGTGCTGGTGCTTCTATGGCCAATACGGATTTGTAACTCCAAAGTCGTTCATCCTGAGTTAGTTTGGATCCACATGAATAGATGGAGTAGCGGAGTAGTTGATGCATTGCACAGCATAGCATACTTGGTTGATATGATATCGTTGGATGTTGACGTATGCTTATGTTGTATGTTTACCTTGCTTACTATTCCCATGCTGTATATGTTTACATGAATCTTACTCCCTGTTATTTGTTTGTGTTTGGCCTGATCTGCATTTTGCAGAGGATGACGAGCAGCCCGGAGAGGAGTGACTCTGAGGAGCCGCCACTCATAGTTAGGGCTTGTTTTATGTTTAGTTTGTTTTTCAGTTGTATTCCGAGGATATTATTTTCCGGAACGGTTATACCAACTCTGGGTTGTGACATCGGGGTTGGGTAGTTATTTTATCATGTTTTGTGGATTTTAAACTTGGTTTGTTTTTCCGCGTTGTAACTGGTTCATGTGGGACTTTTCTACCCATGGACAAATGATTTATTTTATTCCGTAAATGCATGTCGTTTTTATTTATTTTCTTTATATAAATGCCTTATAACATGCGGGGTAGAAGGGTGTCACATTTAGTGGTATCAGAGCAGTTCGACCTTGTTCGGACGTGGTATGAGTCTGTTGTGTGACTCTGGTTTGAATTGTCTATACTTGTATAGATAATGATGCTTTAAGTTAGTCGCCTGTAGCTTTTACTCGCTTAAGTTTCTGTATTAAAAGTTGTTTTGGGTATGTACAGGAGCTAATGGCAGGTAGAGGACGCAACGATCAGGCAATTGCTGACGCATTGGCACTCCTAGCCAATGCTATTGGACAGGTCAACCCTAACAACAACGATGGGCCAGCTGAGTTCCAGGGACTGCAATGATCAGCAGAAGCTCATCAATGCTACCTTCATGCTAACTGAGGAGGCTGAGCATTGGTGGGATAACTGCAGGCAAAGGATGCAGGCTGAGGGCACAGCGGTTACATGGGCTGTGTTCAGGCAGAGATTCCTGGAGAAGTACTTCCCAGTGGATATCAGAGACAAGAAGGAGATGGAATTCTTGTCTTTGAGGCAGGGGTCGCTGTCAGTCGGTGACTATGCGGCCAAGTTTGAGGAGCTGGCGAGGTACTACACTCCCTACCAGCATGAGACAAATGATCGCTCCAAGTGTGTGAAGTTTGAAGTGGGTCTCCGGCCTGAGATCAAACAGGCCATCAGCTACCAGGAGATTAGAGTTTTCCCTATTCTGGTCAACAAATGCCGGATTTATGAGGATGCTAGTCAGTTCAGAGTTGCCAGTTCCAGAGGATCGGATAGTCAGAGTGGCAAGAGGACTGACCGGAGGGACAAGGGCAAGCAGCGGTATGCTCCGATCGGCAGGGATTTCAAGCAGAGTGGCAAGAAGCCACAGTTTCAGCAGGATGGGTTTAGAAGCAGATTCTCTAATGCCTCTAGACCCATGAGGTGCGGCAAGTGGGTGCTACGGACCACTACTCGTCTCAGTGCAAGGAGACGCAGGTTATCTGCTTCAGATGTGGCAAGCCAGGACACATCAGTTGAGAGTGTGAAGGAGCCAAGGCCGAGCCTCCCAGCGCCAGCAAGAACCAGAAGTCCCAGGCCAACCGACTGAAGACCACTGGAAGAGTCTTTACTCTTAGTGGAGCCGAAGCCTCCGAGTCTGATGACTTGATCCAACGTACATGTTTTATTGATGGAAATCAATTGACTGTATTGTATGATTCGGGTGCTGCTCACTCGTTTATATCGCATGATAGGGTCAAGAGTCTTGAATTGCCTGTTACTTTTCTTGAGTTTGATTTGTTGGTTTCTACACCTACAAATAAATCTGTTTTTACTTCTTATGCATGCAAGAACTGTCATATAGTTATAAATGATAAAACCTTCATTGCTGATCTTGTATGCTTACCTTTGAAAGACCTGGATATTATTCTAGGCATGGACTGGTTATCTTCCAACCATGTCCTCCTGAATTGTTTTGATAAGGCCCTGATTTTTGGAACTCCAAAGGAGTCTAAGAATCCGGACCTTCTCTCTACCAGCCAAGTTTAAGCTTCGATGAGAGACGAAGCCCAAGTATACATGATGTTAGCTTCCCTGGAAGTAGAGAGCAACCCTCCTGATGTTGCCAGCGTGCCTGTTGTGCGGGAATTTCCTAAAGTGTTCTCGGGGGATGTTTATAACTTATCCCCAGAGAGAGATATTGAGTTCACCATAGATTTAGTGCCTGGCACCGGGCCAATCTCCATAGCACCCTATAGAATGTCTCCTCTAGAGCTAGCTAAGTTGAAGGAACAGTTGGAGGACCTGATGAAGAAGCAGTTCATTAAGTCGAGTGTGTCTCTGTGGGGGGCACCTGTGTTATTGGTGAAGAAGAAAGATGGTAGTATGAGGTTGTGTGTCGACTTTCGGCAGCTCAACAAGGTGACCATAAAGAATCGGTATCCCCTCCCTAGGATTGATGATCTTATGGACCAGTTGATAGGCGCTTGCGTCTTTTCAAAGATAAATTTGAGGTCAGGGTACCATCAGATTCGGGTTAAGTCTGAGGACATCCCGAAGACAGCATTTAGGACGCGATATGGTCACTATGAGTACTTGGTTATGCCCTTTGGTGTGACCAATGCTCCTGCGGTCTTCATGGACTACATGAACAAGACCTTTCACCCTTACTTGGATACGTTTGTGGTGGTGTTTATAGATGACATCTTAGTGTACTCCAAGAGTAAGGAAGAACATGAGGAACACCTGAGGGTTGTCTTGCAGACCCTTAAGGAGAAGCAGTTGTATGCTAAGTTGTCTAAGTGTAAGTTCTGGTTAGAGGAAGTGAGCTTCTTAGGACATGTCATCTCTAAGGGTGGCATAGCAGTGGAACCAGCTAAGGTAGAGACGGTGCTCCAGTGGGAAGCGCCGAAGTCAGTGACCGAGATTAGGAGTTTCTTGGGGTTAACCGGGTACTATAGGCGGTTTATAGAAGGTTTCTCTAAGATAGCTTTACCTTTAACCCATCTCACCAAAAAGGGACAGTTGTTTGTGTGGGACTCTAAGTGTGAAGAGAGTTTCCAAACCTTTAAGAATAGGTTGGCGTCAGCACCAGTTTTAGTGTTGCCCGATCCTAGTGAACCCTTCGTAGTTTACTGCGATGATTCTAAGCAAGGGTTAGGTGGTATGCTGATGCAGAATGGTAAGGTAGTTGCTTATGCTTCTAGGCAGTTGAAAACCCGTGAGAAGAACTACCCTACCCATGACCTAGAGTTAGGAGGTGTGGTATTTGCCTTAAAGATCTGGAGGCATTACCTGTATGGAGCGAGGTTTGAGGTCTTTAGTGATCATAAGAGTTTGAAGTACCTCTTTGATCAAAAGGAGTTGAATATGAGGCAAGCGTAGGTGGATGAAGTTTTTAAAGGACTATGACTTCGAGCTGACCTATCACCCAGGAAAGGCCAATGTGGTGGCCGATGCCTTGAGTAGGAAAACCCTGCATGTCTCCGTTTTGATGGTTAGGGCGATGGATCTGATTGAGGAGTTTAGAGACCTTAGTCTAGCTTGTGAGTTTACCCCTAAGAGTATTAGGCTTGGTACCTTGAAGGTTACCAACAGTCTGATGGATCAGATTAGAGAGGGTCAGAAGTTAGATAAGTTTCTCTTAGATCAACGAGAGTTGCTCGCTCAGGGTAGAGACCTAAGTTTTAAGAATGGTAGTGATGGTATCTTGAGGTTTAAGGAGAGAGTATGCATACCTGATGTTCCTGAGCTTAGGAAGTTGATCCTTGAAGAAGGACATAGGAGTGGACTGAGTGTGCACGCAGGTACCACTAAGATGTATCAGGACCTTAAGAGGATGTTTTGGTGGCCTAGGATGAAAAAGGATGTAGCTGAGTTTGTGTATGCATGCTTAGTTTGTCAGAAGGCCAAGATAGAGCACCAAAGGCCTTCGGGTTAGTTGTAACCTTTGAGTATCCCAGAATGGAAATGGGATAGCATCTCCATGGATTTTGTGTCTGGACTCCCTAGGACTCCAGCTGGTTTTGAGGCAATATGGGTTGTTGTGGATAGACTGGCTAAGTATGCCCATTTCATTCCGATGAATATGGTGTATCCTTTTGAGAAGTTGGCAAAGCTGTACATCAAAGAGATAGTTAGGCTTCATGGTGTACCCTCTAGCATAGTTTCAAATAGAGACCCGAGGTTTACCTCTAGGTTATAGAATAGTTTGCAAGAGGCTTTAGGGACAAAGCTCAAGCTTAGTTCATCTTACCACCCACAGACTGATGGGCAGTCTGAGCGGACCATCCATTCCTTAGAGGACTTGTTGAGGGCTTGTGTGTTAAAACAGTCTGGAAGTTAGGACAAGTTTTTGCCCCTGATAGAGTTCACCTACAACAACAGCTTCCATTCCAGCATTGGGATGGCACTGTATGAGGCTCTGTATGGGAGGAGATGTAGGACACCCTTGTGTTGGAGTGAACCTAGTGATGGTGTGGTGCTAGGACCTGAGATAGTCCAGGAAACAATAGAAAAGGTCAGGTTGGTTCAGGAAAAGATGAAAATTGCACAAAGTAGGCAGAAGAGCTACCATGATAAAAGGAGGAAGGCGCTCGAATTCCAGGAAGGCGATCATGTATTCTTGAGAGTTACCCCAACGACTGGGGTTGGTAGAGTGATGAATGCGAGGAAACTTACTCCGAAGTTCATTGGTCCTTACCAAATCCTCAAAAGAGTCGGTGAAGTCGCCTACCAAATAGCCTTGCCATCGTTCTTGTCAAATCTCCACAATGTTTTTCTATGTCGCAGCTCAGAAAGTACATCCATGACCCTAGTCACGTGATAGTTCCCGACACAATATAGTTGAAATAGAACTTGACATTTGAGGTGTTACCCCTTCGAGTCGAGGATAGGAGGGTGAAGCAGCTAAGAGGTAAAGAGATTCCCTTGGTCAAGGTACTTTGGAGCGGGGCAATTGAGGAAAGTGCTACCTGGGAGCTCGAGAGTCAGATGATGGAGGCGTACCCGCATCTTTTCTTTTGAAGTACGTAGAAATTTCGAGGACGAAATTTTTATAAGGGGGGTAGAATTGTAACACCCCATTTTTTCGTAAGTGTTTTTATAAAGCTGGTTTTATTAAGTTAAAAGAGTTGGTTAAGGGCTAAGTGGGATTTTGGCTTAAGAGTCCCTTTCTGGTAGATGAGGACGCCCGTGCTCATCAGCCAGCACGCCCGTGCTTAAAGTCAGAAGCGTGTTTCTGATTTTAAGTTGAGCACGACCGTGCTCAACAGTGAGCACGCCCGTGCTCAATGCGCTGACCGCATCTCAGTGACGCTAAGTTGAGCACGACCGTGCTCAAGGGTGAGCACGACCGTGCTCAGGTCCGAGCTATATATGTTTGGCACAGAACCTGAGGGTTAAAGTGCCTCTTTCCCTTTCTCTTTTCAATTTCTTTATGGTTTTTGGTTAGAGAAACTGACTAAAGTTGTTTTTGGTTATCTAAGGCGTAACTTCGGAGCGAGCCGCTTGAGGATTTGGGACCGGATTACCATTGGGAATTGTCCTTAGAGAAACGTTCAATCCAGGTATGGGGAGAAGGGTAATGTACTCATTAGGCAATGGGGGTAGTGTAAGGTAAAAGGTTTCCCATGACCCCGGTTGTTGTATGTGATTGTGTGCAAATAAAATGGTTGTTTGATTGTGACAATATGTTGATGACTGTTTGGGTATTATGAATATATGTTCATGTTCTTGATGTGGTTTAATGAGCATGATGATATGTTAATTATTGTTATTGACATGATTTGGTGGATTGATGTTGTTACTGTTTTGATAAGGGTAATGTTGACAAAATTGCTTAATTGGATAATTAGGTTTAATAAACGTGTTAAGTTTGAGGAGTTTAATCCCTAAATTAATTTGTTAGAATTCGGTTATTGTTCCTGCCCAGAACAGTGCAGTCGTCCATCGAGCACGACCGTGCTAAACAGGGAGCACGACCGTGCTCCCGGTTGGATTCTGGAAAACGGCCGCGCTGTTAAGCACGGCCGTGCAGGTCAAAAAGCACGACCGTGCTGAACGTGAAGCACGACCGTGCTTCACTTAAAAGGGCAGCACGCCCTCACGTGTCCAAGCACGACTGTGCTGGGGTTTAAGCACGACCGTGCTCACCCTTCTTGGACAGAAACATAATTAAAGGACTTAAGGGGTTTCAAACCCCATTTCCCCAATGATGATAAGTTGAGATAACTAATCAAAGATAAAGATTAGACAATCTGGTTAATAATTATCTAAGAAGATTAAGATAATAAGATGTTCAGTCGGTATCCATTGGGTTACCGCACATTGATAAGTTGAAGTCTTGGGTGCTTATTGACCCAAGCACGCTGAGTTGAACCTTGGTGCTTATTGGCCAAGGGAGCCTTGACCCCACGGTTTGGGTCTAAGGTTACGTTGAGGTTGATGTTGAAGTCTTGGGAGCTTCATGGCCCAAGCAAGGAGGTGGTTGAGATTGTTTGTTGTTGTGCCATTTGCATATAGCATTGGAGTTTGTTGATGGGGGAGGTTCAACATAAGGGAGATCGGCCGAGAGTACGGTGATCTGGTCATCCACGGTAGGTCACCCGTGTAAGACTCAATGACATAGAGATTTTGATATATAACAAATATACAATTTAATGTGTATGCAAGTGTTTTTAGTATCAAATTGCAAAGACAGGTATCAAGCTATAAGTAAAATGTTCTTTAAGCAATTAAAGGAGAATATTTAAGGAAGAACTTGAAGAAATCAAAAGAGTAACTTGGAGAACTCAAGGAGCAACAAGAAAGGACAAAGATCAAGGAGTCATCAAGACAAAAGCTTAAATTGAAATTAGATTTAAGTCTTAGATGATTTGTAAGAGAAGAAATCTCTTATTCATAAATAGCTCATTTGAAAAGATTAATGAAGAAAATCATTTTTCGTAACCTGCATTAAAAGAAATAAGTTTTAATGGAAATGATTTTTGGAATTTAAGAAAATTCTTTGTCAGTACAACCATATATTCAATGGATGAATATCCTTTCCTGTAACTGACAAATGAATATAAAGTTCTTGATATTCAGTACATAGATGTACTACACCTATGAATAACATGAAATCAAATCAGTTATAAATGGTTAACTGAATACAGGCCTGTACATATGCTATGTACACATGTATTCAAGTTTCTGGAAAAATCTGATGTTCATTAATACATAGATGTACTGATGGATTAACCAAGATCAAGTTTTTAAAGAACTCGTACAGCCATGTACTACACAGGTGTACAGAAACTTTCAGTATGTAAAATGGTGAATACATCCCTGTACTCAACCACTGTCCAAGAACTTGAGTCAGTTCAACTGATTCTGCTATCAGACCCAAATCTGTTTAGATTGATCCCAAACGGTTATAGCTTGTTTTCTATATAAAGTGGATTCAATGGAATATTCATAATATATCAGAAACACACGAAATCAATTTGAGAGATCAATTGTAAAAATCATTCATCATCTTTCTTTAGCTTATTGTGAAAAGAGTGTTTCATTCTCATTAGTGCTTCAATTTGTGTATCTGAATTTTTGAGAGTTTAGGAATCAATTTTTCTATTTTATTTGATTGTAAGAGAGAGGGAGTCTCTCTGTGTGATTAGGGTGAGGAATCCTAAGGAAGAACATTGATTGAGGCTCTTCACAAGAGTGTGGTATCTCAAGGTGAAGGAGTGCTCTGTGGTGTAAAGGTTTTTCAAGCTACCTGGCTAAAGCTTACTGTGATAGTGTGTGAAAACACACATGTGGAGTGGGGATTGGATGTAGGCCACAGTGGTGGTGACTGAACCAGGATAAATCTGGTTGTGTGGTACTCCTAAACTCAAAGCTCTTTAATTTCTGTCTTGCGTATACAAACTGTTCTTGATCTGTGAAATTTGATTTGATTTAGTAAAACCTGTTCTTGAATTGCAAGGCTTAAAACTCAATTATAAACAAACTGTTCTTGTTCAATAAAGATTGAATTGTATGCAACAGAATCTGATTGTTAAAGTTAAGAACTTGATCTGTGTGTTGTGAATTCTGTAATCTACATCTTCTTATCCTCATTGTTCTATTCAGGATTTTGTAAAAGCCCTTTATTGTTTCTGTTTAAAGATCTTGAGGCAACACTTTTATGAAAACTAAAGTTTTGTGAAACATGTTAAAAAACATGTGACAAAATGGATGTCCATTCAAACTTTATAACCTCCACATTATTCCTTCATATTGTAACCTCCAAATTATTCCTTTTAATTGTGTAAATGACACTTATGTATTAGATTATAGGTTACAAGTTTTAGGTCCTATAAATAGGACTCATGTACATTGTAATCCTTGCCCATTTTTGAATAGTATGAAAGGATTATATTCTTCTCTCTTGTCTCTCTAATTTCTTTCTCTCTTATCTCTATTGTTATGCTATTATTTTAACTCTTTTCATAACACGTTATCAGCACGAAGCTATGATCAATTGAGACCTGAAAGCTTAGAGCATTCTGTAGTTCCAAAGGAGGACATTTAGGTATAACATTTTTCAAGATTATATGTTGTCATTTTTCATATTTATGTTGTTTAATTTCTTAATCATTTTGATGTTACCTAACTTGTTTTATACTTTTATGATAGTACTAAATATGTCAAATCTTGCAAAACTTGAGTTTGTGGCCCTTGACATTACGGGGAAGAATTATTTATCTTGGGTGCTAGATGCTGAAATTCATTTAGATGCAAATGGTCTTGGAGACACTATCAAAGAAGGAAATGAAGCATCTAACCAAAATAAGGCTAAAGCTATGATATTTCTCCGCCACCATCTTCATGAAGGTCTAAAAACTGAGTATCTTACGGTAAAAGACCCACTTGTTCTTTGGAATAATTTGAAAGAAAGATATGAGCACCAAAAAACTGTAATTCTTCCAAAAGCTCGTTATGATTGGGCATTTACGTTTACAAGATTTTAAAACCGTAAGTGAGTATAATTCTGCAATATTTAGAATTACTTCTCAATTGAAATTGTGTGGAGAAAAGGTCACTGATGATGATATGTTAGAAAAGACATTCTCCACTTTTCATGCATCTAATGTGCTCATGCAGCAGCAATATCGAGAAAAAGGTTTTAAGAAATATTCTGAGTTAATTTCTTGCCTTCTTGTGGCTGAACAAAATAACGAGCTTTTGATGAAAAATCATGAGGCCCGTCCGACTGGTAGTGCTCCATTCCCAGAAGTGAATGTAGTAACTCACGACCACTATAATTATGGGCAAAATCTAGGTCGTGGTTGTGGCCGTGATCGTGGTCGTGGACATGGTCGTGGTGCAATTTCCAAGAACACTAATTCTCACCAGAAGTGGAAAAATCATGAAAAAAATGAAAAGGAAAAAAGTGGGCAGAATAGCAAGCATTGTGGTGGCAAAGGCCATTGGTCACGTACCTGTCGTACACCAAAGCATCTTATTGACCTTTATCAAGAATCACTTAAAAATAAAGGGAAAAAATATAGAGACACATTTTGCTTATAAAGATGGTGATTCTAATTATAGCCGTATGGATGTTACTCATCTAGATGTTGCTGACTTCTTTACTAATCCAGATGGAAAAATGATCATCTTATCGGAGATGGGAGTGTCAAGAAATAAGTTTTTTATTTTATTTTATGCTATTAAGCTTTATTTTTAGTGTGTTTTGAATTCCTTAAGTTTTGAAGTTATTGAACTTTATGTTTAATGTATTGTTCTTTTTAAAGCAATAAATAATTTACTTATGAGGTTGTTATTTTTTTTTCAAATATTTTCTTGTACTTCTTATTTATTTATTTTTATTCTTTTTAGAAAAATGAGTGTTGGCATTGGCATCAATAATGGAGATATGTGTCTCGCTGATAGTGCAACGACCCACACAATTCTCAAGGATAAAAAATATTTCTCTTATTTGGTGTTGCAAGAAACCAATGTTAGTACTATATCGGGTACTACAAAAATAATTGAAGGCTCCGGAAGAGCAAATATATTGTTATCTGGAGGAACAAAGTTACAAATTGGCATTGCATTGTATTCTTCCAAGTCTCATAGAAATTTATTAAGTTTCAAGGATATCCGTCTAAATGGATACCATATTGAAACAACAAATGAAGAAAATATTGAATATCTTCATATAACGAGACTTGTTTTAGACAAAAAAGTTGTATTGGAAAGATTACCAGCTCTTTCCTCCGGTGTGTACTACACTTATATTAGTACAATTGAAACACATACTGTTGTAAACTAGAAGTTTACAGATAATACTAAGTTTATTGTTTGGCATGACCGGTTGGGCCATCCCGGGTCTATTATGATGCGAAAAATAATTGAGAGTTCATGTGGACATCCTTTGAAGAGCCAGAAGATTCTTCAATCCAATAATTTCTCATGTACTGCTTGTTCCCAAGGGAAGTTGATAATTAGACCATCACCAACAAAAATTGGGAGTGAGTCTCTCACATTCTTAGAACGCATACAAGGCGATATTTGCGGACCAATACACCCGCCATGTGGACCATTTAGATATTTTATGGTTTTAATTGATGCATCAACTAGATGGTCACATGTATGTTTGTGGTCAACTCGCAACCAGGCGTTTGCGAGATTGCTTGCTCAGTTAATTCGATTAAGAGCTCATTTTCCTGATTATCCAATTAAGAAAATACGCCTTGATAATGCTAGTGAATTTACATCTCATGCCTTTAATGAGTATTGTATGTCTATTGGAATTGATATTGAACATCCTGTAGCATATGTTCATACACAAAATGGACTTGCAGAATCATTCATTAAGCGTCTAAAATTGATTGCAAGACCATTGTTTATGAGATCAAAACTTCCAATTTATGCTTGGGGACATGCAATCTTGAATGCTGCGGCTTTGATTCGCATCAGGCCAACAAGTTATCACGAGTCATCCCCTTTGCAATTGGTTTTTGGTAAAGAACCTAATATTTCCCATCTAAGAATTTTTGGATGTGCTGTGTATGTTCCAATTGCTCCACCACAACGCACTAAGATGGGTCCTCAAAGAAGGTTGGGAATATATGTTGGATATGAATGTCCATCTATTATAAAATATATTGAACCTTCGACGGGAGATTTATTTACGGCTCGGTTCGCCGATTGCCATTTTGATGAATCAGTTTTCCCAATATTAGGGGGAGAGAATAAGCAGTTGGAAAAGGATATTATTTGGAATGAATTATCATTAACTCATCTTGATCCTCGTACAAAAGAATGTGAACTGGAAGTTCAAAAGATAATTCATTTGCAAAGCTTAGCCAACCAGTTACCAAATGTATTCACTGATCCAAAAAAGGTGACTAAGTCGTATGTACCAGCTGCTAATGCTCCAATAAAAATTGATGTCCCTGTTGGATAGTCTAACATTGCAAATGAGTCTCAAACACGCATGAAGCGTGGTAGACCTATCGGTTCCAAAGATAAAAATCCTCGAACAAGAAAAGGAGCTAAAAAGCAAGATGGCCCAAGTGAGGATAGAGAAACACCAAAAGATTCCTCATACATAATTGTTGATTCAGTTCCAGAAGAAACTCAGGTACCTGAAATTTGTGAAAATGAAGAGATCTCAATAAATTATGTCATGAATGGAATACGATGGAACCGAAATGAAGTCAACGTTGACGATGTTTTTGCATATAATGTAGCGCTAAATGTAATAAATGATAATGAGGATCACGAACCAAAGTCTATTAAAGATTGTAGACAAAGAAATGATTGGCCAAAATGGAAAGATGCTATTGAAGCAGAATTAACCTCGCTTTCCAAGCGAAATGTTTTTGGACCTGTAGTCCGTACACCTGAAGGTGTAAAACCAGTTGGATACAAATGGGTTTTTGTACGAAAACGAAATGAGAATGGTGAAATTGCGAGACACAAAGCACGACTTGTTGCTCAAGGGTTTTCGCAAAGACCTGGCATAGATTTTGAAGAGACATATTCACCGGTGGTGGATGCAAGTACTTTTAGATACTTAATTAGTCTAGTAGCACATGAAGGGCTCAATTTACATCTAATGGATGTTGTTACAGCCTATTTGTATGGCTCACTTGATATTGATATTTATATGAAACTCCCTGAAGGATTTAATTTGCCCGAGACACACAATTCAGGATCTCGAGAAGACTACTCAATCAAATTGAATAAGTCTCTCTATGGACTAAAGCAATCTGGACGCATGTGGTATAATCGTCTCAGTGAATATTTGCTAAAGGAGGGGTATAAAAATGACCCCATTTGTCCATGTATTTTTATGAAAAGATCTGGAAATGAATTTGCCATAATTGCTGTTTATGTTGATGACTTAAATATTATTGGAACTCCTGAAGAGCTTTCAAAAGCTGTAAATTGCTTAAAGGAAGAGTTTGAGATGAAAGATCTAGGAAGGACAAAGTTTTGTTTAGGATTACAAATTGACTATTTAAATAATGGAATTTTTGTGCATCAAGAAGCTTATGTAGCAAAGGTGCTAAAACGGTTCTATATGGACAAATCGCATCCCTTATGCATTCCAATGGTTGTAAGGTCGCTAGATGTGAATAAAGATCCTTTTAGACCTCGAGAAAAGGATGAAGAACTACTTGGTCCTGAAGTACCATATCTTAGTGCTATCGAGGCACTAATGTATCTTGCTAATTATACACGACCTGATATATCATTTGCTGTCAATTTATTAGTGAGATATAGTTCTTCACCTACAAGAAGACATTGGAATGGAGTTAAGCATGTACTTCGTTACCTCAGAGGTACAATGGATATGGGTTTGTTTTATTCAAATGTGCTCAAATCAGATCTAATTGGTTATGCAGATGCAGGTTATTTGTCTGACCCTCATAATGGTAAATTGCAAACCGGCTATTTGTTTACATGTGGAGGTACAGCCATTTCATGGCGGTCTGTGAAACAAACCTTAACAGCCACATCATCTAATCATGCAGAAATTTTAGCACTACATGAGGCAAGTCGAGAATGCGTTTGGTTGAGATCTGTGATTCAACACATACGAGAGACATGTGGTTTGTCTTCAGGAAAAATGATCCCAACGATCCTATATGAGGATAATACAGCATGCATTGCTCGGTTGAAAGAAGGGTATATTAAAGGAGATAGAACAAAACATATTTCACCAAAATTCTTTTTCACTCATGATCTTCAAAAGAGCGGTGATATAAACATTCAGAAAGTCCGTTCAAGTGATAATCTAGCCGATTTATTTACCAAGGCGCTTCCCACTGCAATATTTGAAAAGCTTGTCCATAATATTGGAATTCGCCGACTAAAAGATCTCAATTGTTATTGACATACATACTGTACTCTTTTTCCCTTAATCAAGGTTTTGTCCTACATGGTTTTCCTTGATAAGGTTTTTAATGAGGCAGCATCTGATAGCATATCAAAGAATGATGTACTCTTTTTCCTTCACTAGGTTTTTATCCCACAGGGTTTTTCCTAGTAAGGATTTAATGAGGAACATTTTTTGAGTAATGGACATCCAAGGGGGAGTGTTAAAAAACATGTGACAAAATGGATGTCCATTCAAACCTTATAACCTCCACATTATTCCTTCATATTGTAACCTCCAAATTATTCCTTTTAATTGTGTAAATGACACTTATGTATTAGATTATAGGTTACAAGTTTTAGGTCCTATAAATAGGACTCATGTACATTGTAATCCTTGCCCATTTTGAATAGTATGAAAGGATTATATTCTTCTCTCTTATCTCTCTAATTTCTTTATCTCTTATCTCTATTGTTACGCTATTATTTTAACTCTTTTCATAACAAAACAAAAGTTTTGGAAAGATTTTTTAAAAGAAGGAAAGTTTTTGAAAACTCAATTCACCCCCCCCCCTCTTGAGTCTTTCAAGCCAAAACAACAATTGGCATCAGAGCTAAACTCTTAAGTTTGGCTTAACAGCTATAAGAGTATGGCTTCCAATGACTGTTTAAATGAAGGGGCTTCCCTTCCATGCCCTCCTGCCTTCAATGGATCAGAGTATATCTATTGGAAGGAAAGAATGGTAATCTTTCTTGAGACAACTGGTGTTGACATATGGGATGCATTAGAAAATGGACCATTTGTCCCATCTACTGTGGATGCAAATGGTGCTCCAAGAAATAAGCCTAAAACTAAATGGAATGAGGATGATAAGAAAAAAGTTCAATATAATGCACGTGCTAAGAATATTATAACATCTGCTTTGAGCCGTGATGAGTTTTTCAGGGTCTCAAATTGCAAGACAGCAAAGGAGATGTGGGATACATTGCAAGTAACACATGAAGGAACCATTGATGTCAAAAGAGCAAGAATGAACACCCTCACTCATGAGTATGAGTTATTCAGAATGAAGCAAGGAGAACCAATGAGTGAAATGCAAAAGAGGTTCACACATATTATTAACCAACTTGCTGGACTTGGAAAAGCTATATCAAATGAGGATCAAATCAACAAAGTGATGAGATGCCTAAGTAGATAATGGCAACCTAAAGTCACTGCAATCTCAGAATCCAGAGATCTGTCTTCAATGGCAATTGCAACATTGTTTGGAAAATTGCAAGAACATGAATTGGAGTTGAACAGATTGATTGAAAGTGAAGAAACTGATAAAAAGAAAAAGGGATTAGCTCTGAAATCACAAGTCAGAGAAGTAGAAGACAGTGATGATGATGATTCAGTACAAGAGGTAGAATCTGAAGAAGAGATGGGAATGCTAGTCAGAAAATTCAAGAAGTTCCTAAAGAAGAAGGGTAACTTCAGAAGAAAGTCTTCTACCTTTCCTAAAAGAAATTTCAGCAAAGGTGATAATTCTTCCAATAACATCACATGCTATGAATGTGGAAAGACTGCCACATCAAGGTTGACTGTCCAAAACTGCAAAAGAAGGACAAAACTGAAAAGTTTGATTCAAAGGACAAGAAGTGGAGAAAGCCAAGAAAGGCCTATATTGCTTGGAATGATAATGATGTAGATTCCACTGATGAATTTGAATCTGAGGAGGCAAACTTGTGCTTGATGGCCAGTAATGACAGTGATTCAGAGAATGAGGTAAATTCTGATTCACAACCTATTTTTGAGGAATTGCAAGATGCATTTGATGAGTTGCATGCTGAATATCTTAAAATTTCTAAACAACTTGTCTCATCTAGAAAAATAATTGCTAAACAATGTGATGAATATGCATGCTTGGAAATGAAAGAAAGAGAACTAGATGCTAGGAATAAAGTCTTGATTGCATCTAGCTCTAACAGCTCTAAGTGCTGCTCACTGTCTAAAGAGGTTGAAAAACTGAAAAATGACTTAGCAAGATTCACAAATGGTAGAGATAACTTAGATGCATTGTTAGGACAGTAAAAGTGTGTTTATGATAAGGCTGGAATAGGCTATGAACCTGAGATACATGAGAAATCCTTTAAGAAGTTTTTTGCTGAACCTAAGACATCAAAAACACCATTTGTTAGATGCTTTTTTTGTGCTAGGAAAGGTCATACTGCTACAACATGCCATTACAGAATTTCTACATATAACAAGTCTAAGTATGTGTGGGTTCCTAAAAGAACTTTTGATGGAACTAACCCAAAAGGACCCAAACAGCTTTGGGTACCTAAAACACAAATATGAATTCTGTTTTGTAGGTGTGTTGGAAGGCCAAGAATGTGAAATGGTACCTTGATAGTGGCTGTTCCAAGCACATGACAGGAGACAAAAGCAAGTTCATTACACTCACTCCAAAATCAAGTGGAAGTGTTACCTATGGAGACAACAATAAAGGAAGAATACTTGGCATTGGCAACATTGGAAGTGACTCAACAACAATTATTGAGGATGTACTATATGTTGAGGGACTGAAACACAATCTTCTAAGTATCAGTCAACTATGTGACAAAGGTTTTAAGGTAAAATTCAATTCCAATAATTGCTTGATAGAAAATTAGAATGATGCAAATCTGAAACTGATAGGACATAGGATAGATAACATCTATATGCTTGATTTAGATAATATCTCTTCAAACACTGCATGCTGTCTTATTTCAAAATAAGAAGAGAATTGGCTTTGGCATAGAAGAATTGCACACATTCACACGAACAACTTGAATAAACTGATTTCCAAAGATCTTGTAGTTGGTTTGCCTAAACTGAAATTTGTGAAAGATGGATTATGTGATGCATGTCAAAAAGGAAAGCAAGTTAAGGTCTCTTTTAAACCTAAGAACATTGTTTCAACAAATAGACCCTTGCAACTTTTGCACATGGATTTATTTGGTCTATCTAGAACCAAAAGCTTTGGTGGAAACTTGTATGCCTTAGTAATAGTAGATGATTACTCTAGATACACATGGACATACTTTCTATCTCATAAGAGTAATGCATTTGCTGCATTTAAGAGAATGGCAAAAATTGTGCAAAATGAAAAAGACATGAAAATTGTTTCTATAAAAAGTGATCATGGGGGAGAATTTCAAAATGAAGTATTTGAAAATTTTTGTGATGAGCATGGCATTCAACATATTTTTTCAGCTCCAAGAACTCCACAACAAAATGGAGTAGTGGAAAGAAAGAATAGATCATTGGAGGAGATTGCTAGAACTATGTTGAATGACTCTAGCCTATCAAAATAATTTTGGGCAGATGCTGTGAATACAGCCTGCTATGTGTTAAATAGAGTTTTGATAAGACCTATTTTAAAGAAAACCCCTTATGAACTTTATAGAGGAAGAAAATCAAACATTACACATCTTCATGTTTTTGGTTGTAAGTGCTTTGTACTTAACAATGGAAAGGATAACCTTGGAAAATTTGATGCAAAGGCTGATGAAGAGATTTTCCTAGGCTATTCTCTAACTAGTAAAGCATTTAGAATCTATAATAAGAGAACAGAAACAATTAAGGAATCTGTACATGTTACATTTGATGAATCTAACCCCAAAAGGTTGGGAAAGGATGTTGTTATTGATGATCTTGCAGATTCCATTGAGAAAATTGTCTTAGAAGAGCAACAAGACAATGAAGGAAATGAAAGCTCAAAAGAAGAGATGCCACATCAGGAGCAAACAGAACAGCAATCTGACTTACCAAAGGAATGGAGGACTGTCAGAAATCATCCAATTGATAACATCATTGGTGAAATTACAAAGGGGGTAACTACTAGACAATCTCTTAGAAATGCATGTAATCATATGGCATTTGTGTCTCAAGTAGAACCTAAGAATATAGATGATGCTATAATTGATGAATATTGGATGATGTCTATGCATGATGAATTAAACCAGTTTGAGAGAAATCAAGTATGGAATCTAGTACCTAAACCCAAGAATAGTCAAATAATAGGTACAAAATGGGTTTTTAGGAATAAATTGGATGAAAATGGCATAATTGTGAGAAACAAGGCTAGATTGGTAGCCAAAGGGTATAATCAAGAGGAAGGCATAGATTATGATGAAACATATGCACCAGTAGCAAGATTAGAAGCTATAGGAATGCTACTTGCTTATGCTTGCATAATGGGATTTAAATTGTATCAAATGGATGTTAAGAGTGCTTTCTTAAATGGAGTTATTCAAGAAGAGGTATATGTTAGTCAACCACCTGGTTTTGAGAATAATGAATTGCCTAACCATGTTTTTAAATTGTCTAAAGCTTTGTATGACTTAAAACAAGCTCCTAGAGCTTGGTATGAAAGGTTAAGTAATTTTCTTATTGAAAAAGGTTTTAAAAGAGGTAAAGTTGACACAACTTTGTTCACTAATAAAAAGGCACACAACATTTTACTTGTACAAATTTATGTGGATGATATCATTTTTGGTGCTACTAATGAGCATTTGTGCAATGAGTTTGCAAGTCTTATGCAGAGTGAGTTTGAGATGTCAATGATGGGTGAACTGAACTTTTTCCTTGGACTACAAATAAAGCAAACAGAAAATGGATTTTTCATTAGCCAAACCAAATATTGCAAAGAGTTGATCAAGAAGTTTGGCATGGAAAATGCAAAGGAGATGGCTACTCTAATGAGTACTGCCTGTTATCTGGACAAGGATGAACAAGGTAAACCTGTTGATATTTCAAAATTCAGAGGTATGATAGGCTCATTACTTTATCTTACTGCAAGTAGGCCAGATATCATGTTTAGTGTATGCATGCGTGCTAGGTATCAAGCAAATCCTAAAGAATCACACCTAACAGTAGTTAAAAGGATAATTAAATATCTGTTAGGAACAAAAGACATGGGATTATGGTATCCTAAGGGAGCTACATGTACTTTAATTGGTTACTCAAACTTTGATTTTGCTGGTTGTAAACTAGATAGAAAAAGTACAAGTGGAACATGCCATTTACTAGGGAATTCATTAGTATCATGGTTCAATAAAAAGCAATCTAATGTGGCCTTATCCACTGCTGAGGCTGAATATGTAGCAGCTGGTAGCTGTTGTGCACAAGTTTTATGGATGAAACAACAATTAGTTGATTTTGGTGTGCAAGTAGACCAAGTTCCCATTAAATGTGATAACACAAGTACAATTAACCTAACTAAGAATCCCATAATACACTCTAGAACCAAACACATAGAAATCAGACATCATTTCATTAGAGATCATGTTCAAAGTGGAGAAATTGTGATTGAATATGTTGATACAACAAAGCAACTTGCTGATATTTTTACTAAGCCTTTGAACAAGGAAAGCTTCTTTTTCATTAGAAGAGCATTAGGCATAATTGACCAATCCTATATCTGATCTCTGTTGAAAGTGTTTGTATGTTCAAATCTGTGTAAATATGCCTTGTGATTGTGTGATTTGTCTCTGGAATGATCTATCTGTGTGTGGTTAGATGAGAGTTTCATTTAAAATTAGATTAATCAGGTACACCTATGTACTTAACCCATGCACATGTATAAAAACTGAAAATTTGTTTTATACATGGGTGTGATCAATAGCTGTATAGAGGATCAGGAATGAATCCCCTGTGTTTTTGGTCTGATACATCCCTGTGTTACATAGATGTATTAAAATACTGAAACACAATTCCTGAATGTCATAAGTATACTTGAGTGTACTACAGGCATGTATGTTAAAACCGAGAATCTCAGAATGAAAATCTTTAATACTTGGGTGTATCACACCGCTGTACACGAACGTTATAAAGCCTGATATTTGAATTCATTTTTTTTTTATTTCAAAATTTCAAATCCTCTCAAACCCACTCTCTCTTCACCTAATTCGTAACCCTAGCAGAGCAAAACCTCAGACATTTCTTTTCCCCTTTCTAAACCCTAACATGGCAAGAACCAAGAACACTGGACCTTCACCCTCAAAAGCCCCTCAAAAGCTGCTGAAAAGAAGAAAAAAGAAATTGAAATGTCTAAGTCAGCTGAGAAGAAGAAAGGAGTAGAAACCTCTAAGACCCCTGAGAAGAAGAGAAAAGGGGTGGAAACCCCAAAGAAGACTGAAAAGAAGAAAAAGGAAGTAGGAACTTCCAAAGCTGCAAAGAAGAGTAAAGGAAAGGAAGTTGAATCTCACATAGAGACAGAAGCTGCAGAGAATGATGCTCCAACATCTTACATGGACAATGATGTTTTTCTCCAAAGGTATTCCCTCACCAGTAATCAAAAGGAGTTCTTTAGACAAAATTTCAAAGATAGAGGAATCCTAGAACTGTGGATAATGGATTTTAAGTATTTTGATGATAATGCTTTCAATTTTACTGAGATTTTAATCTGTCAAAAGGTCAAGGAATTTCTGGAAACCCAGGTTGATTACTACCCATTTCTAATCAAGATCTTTTACTCAAATCTTGAGATGAATGCTAATGGAATTAGCTCTAAAGTTAAAGGCATAAAGATCAAAATGTCATTAGAGGAATTTAGTAATCTTGCTAATTTACCTTTTTATGGACCTAGCATTGCTGGAAATGGTCCCCAAGCTGAATGGTATAATGAATATGATAGGGAAATGGCTAGATTAGACTTAGTTCTTTCTGATGAACCTGAAGGTAGAGTTACCTACACAAGTGTGATGAGTGTAGAGGATAGACTTCTGCATTATGTTGTATGCAGAATCTTGATTCCAAGAGGAGGAAATCACTCCATACTGTAGAATTTTGATTTAATGCTAATGTGGGCAATGCTGAACGAAAAGCAAATCAGTTGGGGATACTGTGTTGCTGCACACATGTTAGAATGCAGGAAAAGCAAGATGATTCTTGCCTACCCTGCACTGGTCTGCAAAATCCTAGCTCACTTTAATGTTCCTTTTGATGGAGAAGAAAAGAAACTTGGAAGAAAAAGAACTCATAGGTTTGGTGAAGAATTGTGAGTAAAATGAGACTGAAGAAGGAAGATGGAAGATGGAAGATGGATAAGGAAAGCTGGAAACAAGGGAACAACTACAGCTGAACCATCTGATGCACAAGGAAATGTTACATCTGACTTTGCTCAACAGATATTAGTTATGTTAAGAAACATGGATGGCAGACAAGTCAAGAGACATCTAGTGCAACTGAATGCATTGACAAGTCTGAACTTAAGGATGACTAAACTGGAAAAGAGTGTTGATCAGATCAAAGAAGCATTAGGAATTGACTTTTTTAACCCTGCACCTCCTGCACCTGAACCAGAAAATGTTAATATTGTTGAACTTGCAAGAGCTGCTGTGGAGGAAGCTGAGCAACAAACTAAGGACATCCCTGCTGAACCATCATCTCAACACCAAGGAGACAATTAGTTCTAGGAGTTCTTAGGACTTAGAACTTATTTTGATTTGTTTTGAAAGGCTAAATGCCTTGGTCTGTAATTGTTTGATGGATTCTGTTTTAATTTTCCTGCACCTATCCTTTTGTTATGAACATCTTTTTATATGCTATGCTATGTTTGAATATCTTCTCTACTGCTTTGAATGGTTATTTCTTTACCTTTTTTGATAATGCCAAAAAGGGGAGGAAAATATAGGGAAGAGAGGAAACAAATTAAATATGCATATATTGAGGGGGAGTTATCACTTGTTTTTTATTTGTCTGTTTATAAATGCTCTGATACCATGTGCTTTTATGTTCTGATACCATGAATTATGAATTGACAAAAACACTTAGCTTCTGCTACACTTACACTCTGATTTTAATAATTTGTTAAAAAGGTTTGTCATAATAAAAAAGGGGGAGTTTGTAAGACTCAATGACATAGAGATTTTGATATATGACAAATATACAATTTAATGTGTGTGCAAGTGTTTTTAGTATCAAATTGCAAAGACAGGTATCAAGCTATAAGTAACAAGTTCTGTAAGCAATTAAAGGAGAATATTTAAGGAAGAACTTGAAGAAATCAAAAGAGTAACTTGGAGAACTCAAGGAGCAACAAGCAAGGACAAAGATCAAGGAGTCATCAAGACAAAAGCTTAAATAGAAATTAGATTTAAGTCTTAGATGATTTGTAAGAGAAGAAATCTCTTATTCATAAATAGCTCATTTGAAAAGATTAATGAAGAAAATCATTTTTCGTAACCTGCATTAAAAGGAATAAGTTTTAATGAAAATGATTTTTGGAATTTAAGAAAATTCTTTGTCAGTACAGCCATGTATTCAATGGATGTATATCCTTTCCTGTAACTGACAAATGAATATAAAGTTCTTGATATTCAGTACATAGATGTACTACACCTATGAATAACATGAAATCAAATCAGTTATAAATGGTTAACTAAATACAGGCCTGTACATATGCTATGTACGCATGTATTCAAGTTTCTGGAAAAATTTGATGTTCATTAATACATAGATGTACTGAATGGGTGTACTGATGGATTAACTAAGATCAAGTTTTTAAAGAACTCATACAGCCATATACTACACAGGTGTACAGAAACTTTCAGTATGTAAAATGGTTAATACATCCCTGTACTCAACCCCTGTCCAAGAACTTGAATCAGTTCAACTGATTCTGCTATCAGACCCAAATCTATTTGGATTGATCCCAAACGTTTATAACTTGTTTTCTATATAAAGTGGGATTAATGAAATACTCATAATATATCAGAAACACACAAAATCAATTTGAGATCAATTGTGAAAATCATTCATCATCTTTCTTGAGCATATTGTGAAAAGAGTGTTTCATTCTCATTGGTGCTTCAATTTGTGTATCTGAACTTTTGAGAGTTTAGGAATCAATTTTTCTGTTTTATTTGATTGTAAGAGAGACGGAGTCTCTCTGTGTGATTAGGGTGAGGAATCCTAAGGAAGTACATTAATTGAGGCTCTTCACAAGAGTGTGGTATCTCAAAGTGAAGGAGTGCTCTGTGGTGTAAAGGTTTTTCAACCTACTTGGCTAAAGCTTGCTGTGATAGTGTGTGAAAACCCACATGTGGAGTGGGGACTGGATGTAGGTCACAGTGGTGGTGACTGAACCAGGTTAAATCTGGTTATGTGGTACTCCTAAACTCAAAGCTCTTTAATTTCTTTTTTGCGTATACAAACTGTTCTTGATCTGTGAAATCTGATTTGATTTAGTAAAACCTGTTCTTGAATTGCAAGGCTTAAAACTCAATTATAAACAAACTGTTCTTGTTTAATAAAGATTGAATTGTATGCAATAGAATATGATTGTTAAAGTTAAGAATTTGATCTGTGTTTTGTGAATTCTGTAATCTACATCTTCTTATCCTCATTGTTCTATTCAAGATTTTGTAAAAGCCCTTTACTGTTTCTATTTAAAGATCCTGAGGCAACACTTTTCTGAAAACTAAAGTTTTGTGAACCAAAAGTTTTGGAAAGATTTTTTAAAAGAAGGAAAGTTTTGAAAACTCAATTCTGTAATCTACATCTTCTTATCCTCATTGTTCTATTCAAGATTTTGTAAAAGCCCTTTACTGTTTCTATTTAAAGATCCTGAGGCAACACTTTTCTGAAAACTAAAGTTTTGTGAAACAAAAGTTTTGGAAAGATTTTTTAAAAGAAGGAAAGTTTTTTGAAAACTCAATTCACCCCCCCCCCCCCCCCTCCTGAGTCTTTGAAGCCAAAACAACAACCCGATGGTTTGGTGACCGAGGCCCCCCCGTGATGAGACATCCACGGTTTGATGCGTTGGCTATCCATGGGGTTTACCCAAGGTTTGGTGAACTGCCGGTGTTGGTGCTTCTATGGCCAATATGGATATGTAACTCCAAAGTCGTTCATCCTGAGTTAGTTTGGATCCACATGCACAGATGGAGTAGCGGAGTAGTTGATGCATTGCACAGCATAGCATACTTGGTTGATATGATATCGTTGGATGTTGACATATGCTTATGTTGTATGTTTACCTTGCTTACTATTCCCATGCTGTATATGTTTACATGAATCTTACTCCCTGTTATTTGTTTGTGTTTGGCCTGATCGGCATTTTACAGAGGATGACGAGCAGCCCGGAGAGGAGTGACTCTGAGGAGCCGCCACTCATAGTTAGGGCTTGTTTTATGTTTAGTTTGTTTTTCAGTTGTATTCCGAGGATATTATTTTCCGGAACGGTTATACTAGCTCTGAGTTGTGACATCGGGGTTGGGTAGTTATTTTATCATGTTTTGTGGATTTTAAACTTGGTTTGTTTTTCTGCATTATAACTGGTTCATGTGGGACTTTTCTACCCATGGACAAATGATTTATTTTATTCAGTAAATACATGTTGTTTTTATTTATTTTCTTTATATAAATGCCTTATAACATGCGGGGTAGAAGGGTGTGACACACCCTGGTGCCACTAAGAAGTATCAGGACCTTAAGAGGATGTTTTGGTGGCCTAGGATGAAAAAGGATGTGACTGAGTTTGTGTATGCATACCTAGTTTGTCAGAAGGCCAAGATAGAACACCAAAGGTCTTCAGGTAAGTTGCAACCTTTGAGTATCTCAGAATGGAAATGGGATAGCATTTCCATGGATTTTGTGTCTGGACTCCCTAGGACTCCAGCTGGTTTTGAGGCTATATGGGTTGTTGTGGATAGACTGACTAAGTCTGCCCATTTCATTCCGATGAATATGGAGTATCCATTGGAGAAGTTGGCTAAGCTGTATATCAAAGAGATAGTTAGGCTTCATGGTGTACCCTCTAGCATAGTATCAGATAGAGACCCGAGGTTTACCTCTAGGTTTTGGAATAGTTTGCAAGAGGCTTTAGGGACAAAGCTTAGGCTTAGTTCAACTTACCACCCACAGACTGATGGGCAGTCTAAGAGGACCATCCAGTCCTTAGAGGACTTGTTGAGGGCTTGTGTGCTGGAGCAGTCGGGTAGTTGGGACAAGTTTTTTCCCCTGATAGAGTTCACCTACAACAACAGTTTCCATTCCAGAGATTGGGATGGCACCGTATGAGGCTCTTTTTGGGAGGAGATGTAGGACACCCTTATGTTGGAATAAACCTAGTGATAGTGTGGTGCTAGGGCCAGAGATAGTGCAAGAAACAACAGAGAAAGTGAGACTGATTCAAGAAAAGATGAGAGTGGTACAAAGTAAGCAAAAGAGCTACCATGACAAAAGGAGGAAGGCGCTCAAATTCCAGGAAGGTGATCATGTGTTCTTGAGAGTTACTCCAATGACTGGGGTTTGTAGAGTGATGAAGGCGAGGAAACTTACTCCGAGATTCATTGGTCCTTACCAGATTCTTAAAAGAGTCGGCGAAGTCGCCTATCAGATAGCCTTACCGTCGTTCTTGTCCAACCTCCATAATGTTTTTCATATGTCGCAACTTAGAAAGTATATCCATGACCCTAGTCACGTGATAGTACTCGATGCTATACAGTTGAAAGAGAACTTGATGTTTGAGGTGTTCCCCCTTCGAGTCGAGGATAGGCAGGTGAATCAGCTAAATGGCAAAGAGATTTCTTTGGTCAAAGTCGTTTGGAGTGGGGCTACTGAGGAAAGTGCTACCTAGGAGCTGGAAAGCAAGATGATGGAAGCTTACCCGCACCTTTTCGTTTGAGGTACGTAGAAATTTCGAGGACGAAATTTTTATAAGGGGGTGGAATTGTAACACCCCGCTTTTTGTCAAGTGCTTCTTATAAGCTTGTTTGGTTGTTTAAGTTAGTTTTGTTAAGTTAAAGTAGTTGTTAAGGGCTTAGTGAGATTTTTGGCTTAAAAATCCCTTTCTGGTGCATGAGCACGCCCGTTCTCATTAGCCAACACGCCCGTGTTTAAGGTCAGGCGCGCGTTGCCAAGTTTAAGTTGAGCACGCCCGTGCTCAACAGTGAGCACGCTCGTTCTCAATGTGCGGACCGCATCTCACTGACGCTAAGTCCAGCACGATAATGCTCAAGGGGGAGCATGACCGTGCTCAAGTTCAGACTATATATGCTTGCACAAAAATCGAGGGTTTACGTGAAAAACCCTATTTTAGTAGCTACTGCCACCCTAGTGCGGCTGCTACTACTTCATTCCCTAACTCTCTCATATTCAGTGCATTCGTTGAGTATTGGAGACCTTTGGGAACTGTTCTTTCATCTGTGCCAATCAAGTTTAGGTAATGGTCTTTTTCCCTCTTTGGTTTCCTTTCGTTTTTGGTTGGGAAAACTGATCTGTTGTGTTTCTGTTTGACCAAGGCTTGGAGGATTGACTAAGCCGCTTTGGGAACCGTGACCAGTTTGATCGTTAGAGCAACCTTCAATCTAGGTATGGGGAGAAGGGTAGTGTTTACATTAGGCACTGGGGGTAGTGTAAGGTAAAGGGGTTCCCATAACCCTGGTATTGTCAGTTTGCATGCCTATATGATAAATGATGACTATATGGTAATCTGTTCGTTATTTGGTGTTTATGTTGTATGCTTCATGCTCATGTTCATGATATGTTCTTGATGTTTATGATGGTTGCCTTATGAGTATGATAGTATGATGATCATTGTTGTTAACATGGCATTGATTGACTGATGTGGATGTTGAGTTATGATGATGTGTTTTAAGCCTAAAATATGCTGATAACTGACTTAGGAATTAATGGAGTTTAAACCCTAATACTTGGTTAAGAAACTGTGTTTGAACTCTGCCCAGAACTGTACTGTCGTGCATTGAGCATGGCCGTGCTGAACAAGGAGTACGCCCGTGCTCCCAGTTCGAATTCTGGAAAATGGACGCACATTAAACACGGCCTTGCAGCAGAGGAGCACGACCGTGCTAAAAAGGAAGCACGACCGTGCTTCACTTATGTGACAGCACGACCGTACAGGGGAATAAGCATGCTCATGCTCCCCTCCTAGACAAAAACAGAATTAAAGGACTTTAAGGGGTTTCAAACCCTATTTCCCCAATGACGATAGATGATACAATTAATCAATGTTATGGATTAGATAACTCGGTTTATAATTAATAAAGATGATTAAGAAGATGAGATGGTGAGATGTTAAGATGGTTAAGCTGGTATCCGTTGGGTTACCGCACGCTGTTAAGTTGTACCTTGATGCTTATTGGTCAAGGGGGCCTTGACCCCACGGTTCGGGTCTAAGGCATTGATGATGTTGAAGTCTTGGGAGCTTCTTGGCCCAAGCATGATGATGTTGATGTTGAAGCCTTGGGAGCTTTTTGGCCCAAGCAAAGGAGGTGGTTGTTGTTGTTTGTTGTTGTGCCATGCATAGAGCATTGGTGTTGATGGTTGAGGGGGAGGTTCGACATAGGGGAGATCGCCCGAGAGTAAGGTGATCTGGCCATCCACGGTAGGTCACCCAAGATTTGGTGACCGCGGCTCCCCGTGATGAGGCTCCAAGGTTTGATGCGTTGGCTATCCAGGAGGTTCGCCCGAGGTTCGGTGAACTACCGGTGTTGGTGCTTCTATGGCTAATACGGATATGTAACTCCAAAGTCGTTCATCCTGAGTTAGTTTGGATCCACATGCATAATGGAGTAGCGGAGTAGTGCTGCATTGCACTGCATAGTATACCTGTTTTTGATTATGTTGATGTATGACGATGTGTATATGTTGATGTATGCTAGATGATGCCATGCCTGTTTGTTTACCTTGCTTCCTATCTCCATGCCGTTATTGTTTACATGATTCTTACTCCCCGTATTTCTGTTTGTTTGTTTGGCCTAATTGGTTTTATGCAGAGGATGGCGAGCAGCCCGGAGAGGAGTGACTCTGAGGAGCCACCACTCATAGTTAGGGCTTTTACCTTTTGTTAGTTAGTTTTGTTCAGTTGTATTCCGAGGATATTTTTCTGGAACGATTATACCAGCTCTGTTGTGACATTGGGTTGGGTTTTGTTTATCGTTTGTTTATTTGTTATAAACTTGGTTACTTGAACTCGTTCATGTGAGACTTTTCTACCCACGAACAAATGTTTTTATTTATTCAGTAAATGCATGTTTTTATTTTATTATTTATTTCTTTTTTTGTTGTATAACATGTGGGGTAAAAAGGTGTCACACCCTAGTTTTTAAATTCTCATCTGTGGGCATTTTATGATGAAACAATATAACAATAGAACTATAAAGTATTGAAACCAAAACCATAAATAATAATCATATAAATCAAATAATAATTCTTTTCCAATTGATTAATCTCTCAATATCACTCATTCAACTATGCCATATCTTTATAATCGTGCATCCATCATCATCAACTGGGTTCCAAGGTCTAAGCCATATTTCACCCTATATCCATCACCAAGTCAAAAAGGGGAAAGCCAACTCAAATTTTATACAAAACAACAGGGAAACAATGATATTCCATCATCCAGCAAATTGCCTAAAAAGGCATCACAAATATCGGAACTAAATATCAAAAGCAAAAAATTGTCCATCAACAAGTAAAACCAGAATCATCAGTCAACAAATGAAAGTCTAGCAAGTCTTGATGCAACAAAATACAGATAGCTTAAAGATGTGTATTCATAGGACATAGCAATTGTAAAATTCTAGATTTCTAAATTTGGCATAAACACAGTATGCTTTGAAATTTGACCTACAGATTCACTCTTTTGGATCAAGAAGATATAGAGTTCCAAAAATTTGTCATGGGAAGTATACATGTGTTGTTCAACCCAAATCGCGGAGATGTCAAACTTAACTTGTCAGGTACTTCTTGAAACCGAGACTAAAACTAATTTACTAAAAACTAAAATCCAAAAAAATGACAGCCATATCAAGTCTTGTCTTATGTTTAACAAGGTAGTTTGCTGATAGAAGTTAGAGTAGAAGAAAAAGGATACTCGGAAATCTAATAACAATAGCAAATATAAAGTACTGAAATCAAAAACCAAAATGTTGATAAACTTTTTAATATTATAAATTATATTTATTGCGACCATCATGTATTATTATTATTTTTCATTATTATTTCTGTAAATCTGGAATCGTGTTAATGATAGGGGTTGAATAACTTGTACGATATCATAATTAACTTATAACCTTTTTGTTCTAAAATAAAGAATATATTCATTTCTGTTGTTGTACAATGTCCCATTGTCATTTACATAAGCGCTTAATAAATAACAAAATTAAAATAATAGGAACTTGAAAGTTGAAATTTATTAATCTTTCTAGACAGTATTATTGTTGTGTTGACCAAAAATAACAAATAGTCTTTCAATATTTCTTTTTTATGCATAATAATAGAAGGAAAGCCTTATTTTGAGAAGATGGACAGATAGGTGGCATAACCCAGTGTAAGGCTCTGGCTTTATGTTGCAATTGCAAGTTACAAATATAACAACAAATATTCCAACTTGTCTCGGCTGTGTTGGTACCTTATCCTAATTAAGATAGCTCCTTCCAAGTTCCAAGTTTCAACAATGAAAGAGAAAAGGTTCCAATACCACAAAACAAACAACATATTAGTTTAGTTTTATGTTGAAATCCAATTACTATTATTGACCACAAACACTGTAAACACAGTCTGTAATCTGGTTCAACTACCACATGCACCAAACCCCTTCATAATCCTCCACCCTCCAACTCTTCACATTGTTTACCACCCTGTCTCTCATTGCAGGGTAGGGTAAATACTTTATCATAATTGTTTCAACTTTCAATCTTGTCATTATTTTGCTGAAGCCTCAAATGGGGTGCAACAATTCTAGGTTGAATGCAAATAGGGAGGCAGTGCCTGCTAGAATCCGCCCTCTCCTTCTTCGTCGAATTGAAGAGTTGAGAAAACATAAGAATGGAGCAAGTCTACGAGGAGAAGGCACCCTCTCTAAGAAGCAGTTGTTGAAGGGTGATGCTACAGAAGAAGATGATGATAACGATCAATCCTCTGGTAAAGATGAAAACAAGCTTAATATTTCATCAAAGGATCCTCAACATACAGCCAAAGAACAAAGTCAACAAAACTTGGTGCGTGTAGTCACCGTAGAAAAACTCTCCAAAGTGGTTCCATTGCCAACTTCTGAATATGGAACTGAGGAGCAACATAACAAACATGAATATCACAGCCAAGAAAAAGTGAAAGATGTTGAAAACAAGGATAAGGTTGATCTTGTAACAGCCAATGAAGAGTGTGCATCCTGTATATGGCCACCACCAAAAAATAATAAACATGAAGAAGTGATTGCTAAACGCGATGATGACCATGATGATCATGATGATAGTGATGTGAAAAACGATGATGATGATGATGATGATGATGATGATGAGAAGGAGAAGGAGGAGGAGGGGGAGGAAGAGGATGAAAATGGAAGATTTTTAGGTCCTGGATCGCCCAGCTTCAAAATTTACATAGAGGATGAGAAGATAAAAGAGGAACAACGTGAGTATTATAAAAAAATTGTTTGCATAAGTAAAATATAAACATCATATTTTTATTTTTTTTGCTGCAAACTTAAGCAGTGTTTGACAATTGACAAATGCAGGTGAGAACCAAACCATTGTCATGCACCAGAAGTTACCTAGTGCTGACAGTTTCGAAAGCACTGCTTCTGCATCAAGAAACTCAAACGAGGTAAGCTAGTTCAATATGTTTTGTGATTACTCCCTTCCCTCTCCCATTTTTCATTCTATATACAGCTTTCATCTCTCACAACTGAAAAGTCAGCGAACATCATGGAACAATTAATAGATTTCGTGGCAAAAACTAGATTAAATAAACCATTATTGTTGTTATAATTGATTATGATGGAATCACTGAAAAGATTGAATATTTTTGTTGGAAACAATTTTAAAATAATCTATTTCATTTTAATCATATAAAAACATTTGTATAGTAAATTGCAAAAGCAAATTTATTTATTTAGATTAATAATATATTTTGATAGGTAGATTTGCATGGATAATATGAAAAAAAGTAATTGATTCAATATTAACCAAACAATTTTTCTTAATTAAGGTTGAAATTTCCAACTTATCTAAAACGTGCATTTTCCCATAGAAACTTTTTTTTTATTCTTTAATCAGATTTGTATATTAGACATATCAAAGTAATTCCTAAAAACTGTTTTCATGTTAAAAAAAAAAAAAAGTTTCCCAAACAAGGTCAAAGTCTATCAGTAAGAGACTGATGTTCATACTAGATATTTAAACATTCATTTTCCCGAATGAATTAGTAACAATGACATGGACAAGAACTATTATCAAGAGTTTGATATCATATTCTTTTATTATTTGACACTTTAGGTTGTTGAAATTGAATCAACTACAAAGAGAACGGACATAAATTGAAGAAATTAGGAGCCGTGAAGAAGAATCTACACAAAGTTAAGAATATGCAGGTGAAGCATCGAATGAACCCAATCTTTTCCTGTGCAGGCAATGATAGGAAAAGTCTTCTCTCAACGAAATGATTACTACGCTAGGTGCTAGAAGAATGAAGAAAACTTATAATATATTCATTTTCTTTGTTTGAGGTTTTTAGACAATTTTTCAATTTCTTCTAAATCCATATCCAGTGGTAGATGACATATCATCAACCAGGTCTAGAATACAACTAGCTTTCCTTGGTTGATTATGTAAAATACTTTGTTAACCTTTGCTTATTCTTTGTATTTAATTATTTAACTTTGATTGTTCTCTATCACATAATTTAGTCAGAGTTCAGTTACCCGATGGAGTTACTCAAAAACAAAATTGAAACACTTGAGTAATATAAGTACACATTTAATTACATGGCATTACTTATATGTATTGAAATAATTGTTTATGAAAGGATTATTTTAACACCATTTAATAAGGTTGACTAAATTACACAAAAGGATACTGCTTCGCTTTTAACTCACCTCCAAGTCATACGTACATGCCAAAAATAATTTATTATATTATACTTTCTGAATAACCATAAGCACACCAGAACAAATACGAGAAATCAAAAGCTTGTAACAAGCACAAAAATAAAAGGTACATGCAGAACCAAAAAAATGCTAGGAGAAAGCAGATTGCACGTGAAATGGCACAAAACAACACTAGAAGGGGGGGTTTAATAGTGTTTTTGCAAATCAGAGTTTTTCAAGCACAAAACAAAATTCAGTGCAGATAAGATGATATGATACGGACGCTTGTCACAGCAAGCTGAATTAATAAGGCCAACTATAGACACTTCCCAAACAATTAGCAACAACAAATAAATAACTTGTAAATAAAGTAAAGAGTTTAGGGGAGGGAGTACTCAAAGATTTACCCTGGTTCACCCACAACTTTTGGGTTACATCCAGTCTTTGGCTTTACTAAGTTTTAATACTATAACTGATCAAGGTTACAGACGAGTATTATTTACACACCTAGCCTCTCCAGGATTGTTTTAACACACAGCCTCTTCAGACTCAACAAGTATTCTTGAAACAAGCCTCTTCAGGCTCAGAGAGTTTGATAGTTTGTTTGAAGCACAGCTTCAATATTACAGCAGCAATTTCAACCAAATAACACTCCAGAGAGTGAATATAAATTGAAGACCTGGTGAGTTGCAGATGAGTTCTTCTCTAAATGATTTGTAACTGAGAGAGAAGATAATGAGAGTGATGAGAGCTTATCGGCTTGTAGTATTCTCAATAAGAGTTATTTTCTTCGTAAGAGAATGCTTGTAGATATTGTGATTTTGCTTCAGTATTTGCTTCTATTTTTGTGCATCTCATCGTTCTTCAGTTCTTCGAATTCTTCTATTTATACTTGACCATAATAGATCCGTTGGGGTATGGCCAGTGATCTTCTTCTTTATCTTCTAGACAAACAATAGCCGTTATGACTTTGGCATTTAATGCTTGAGAACGTTGGAGGTCCTATGTTGACAGCAGAGCATAGCAGATATGCTTTCTTTACTCGGGTATCATTTCTTTCCTTATTTGTGTTACACTTAGAAAAGCTCAGATAAAGGTGCTTTTTCACTTTATTGCATAAGAGACGTTTTGCTACAATGGCTTTGTCTTTTCTTCTTATCTGTACTTGATAGAAGACAAGGAATAAAGTAATATACTTCATTTGGATATTTTAATTCCTTTCTATAATGAAATACTCATATCCAGATTCCAAGTAATTTCTTCATAAAATATTTTCTCCTTTTTGACGTTGCTTCAGTCACGAGAGAGAATTTTTTAAATGATCAGACGCTTCTTGGTATGAGTCATTATACAGTATAACTTTTTGGAGATTTTCTTTGTTCCTTCAATTGAGAGACGAGATAAGGATTTTTGAGTAGATTTTTCTTCATTCTTTGATAAAGTCTTCTCATGAGCAGCTTGATTAAATGGTTGATGCAATATCTTCATCTATTTCATTCTTCAAGATGTTTGATAAGGAATAACATTTTGCCTTCTTGCTCATAGCTTCTTCCTTTATTATCAAGAGGTCTGAGATATGATGTTTGCCTTAATGCTTCGGTGCTTGAGTCTTTCATCAGACGCATTACTCTTGCATCATGCATTTAGGTTCCAAAGATTAGATGCATGAACAATGCTTTGATCCTTTCACTTGAATGTCCTGCTAAGATAATTGTATTTCTCTGCATATCTCAAGTAGATGATTAGTAATACTCAGATAGTTCAATTAAAATCATTTGCACTATGTTTGGTTTCATCAAAACAGACGGGCTAACTGGAGTGTGAGTCAGATGCATGACAGAGTCAGACGCTTAGCACATGACTCCATCAGGAAATCAATTGCTTCTTCATCAAACTTTAGTAGAAAAGCCAACTTGATCAGCTTAGAGAGTGCATGAACATGATTAACATTCTTAAACAATATGGCAACATAGATTGCTTCTAAAAATAAGAGGTATATTTTATCTTGTATTCCCACTATACCAGTTCATCTTCTGAATGAAAATCTTCGAGATTTCACTTTCTGATTCAATTACATTTAACTCGATTCAATTTAATCCATCGAAAGTGAATGATTACATCGATCAAAATAATAAATTCAATTACTTGTAAAAATTAATTCAAATAATCCGATTACATTTTTTTATAAGTGTAACACCCCATTTTTCGTTAACTGCTTTTGTATGTGCCTTGTTTGTTATGGAGGTTTAGAGTGGGCTAAGTGGAGTTTTTAGTGGAAAGATCCCTTTCTTAGGCTTGTGTCTCATGACTGTCAGAGTCACAAGCACGGCCGTGCTCAATAGAGAGCACGGCCGTGCTCAATAGAGAGCACGACCATGCTCGTTGGGAGAACGCATCTCGCTGACTTTAAGTTGAGCACAAACGTGCTCAAAAGGGAGCACGCTTGTGCTCAAAGGCAGACCGCGCCTCGTAGGCGTTAAGTTGAGCACACTCGTGCTCAACGAGGAGCACGACCGTGCTCGGATCTGTGCCTTTAAAAAGAGAACAGTAACCAAGGGTTTTCTCATAAACCCTATTTTGGCAAAAAGAAACCCTGTTGCGGCTACAACCCTTTTCTTCCCTATTTTCTCTAAACCCATTATGTTATTGGAGCTTTAGAGACTCTTGGGAACATCTTGTTCATCTGTGCCAAATCGGTATAGGTAATCGTTTCTCCTCTTTTGGTTTCCTTTTCTATTATTGAGATTTGGGAACTAATTAGTTAATATTCTTGTTTAACCAAGGCGTGGAAGCTGACTGAGCCGCTCAAGGGGAACTCGTTGGTTGTCGTTTGATTTAACGCTTAGCTTTTTATTGTCAGATTCTTCATACCAGGTATGGGAAGAAGGACTAATATAAAAATATAAGATATGGGGTAACATAAGATGAGGGTTAACCCATGACCCGTTTTGCATGCTAATTGTCTAACTGTTGTTATATGTTATTGTATGATGTTATCTGCTCATGATGATATGCTTTCATTTGATGATAGTATGCCTATGTATGTATGATGTTATTGATGTGATGTATGCCATGATAATGATGTTGTTTTGATGATGAGACTGTTATGATAATGATGATGATGTTGTGCTCTTATGAGTGTTGATTGTTGAGGATGTTAATGCCAACAATAATGTTAAGACGTTAAAATACGTTAACAACGATAATGAGAATTAAGGGACGCTTTCCTAGTTGTTCATAAGACATGAATGTAGTATGAGAGGTAAGGTTATGTTCATAGGGCTTAGTTAAAGAACCTAGGATTGATTAGTGAGTGTTCTAGGGACATTAATAATGAAGCGGTGATTAAATGATTAATTCCCCATGATGATAAGACATGAATATTAATGAAGAACAGTTAAGATTAATGAAGCTGATATTCAGTGGATTAGTAAAAGCCAATAGGTTGTATCTGTGAATCGTCCCAAGGATTTGGAAAAAGGGTTTCTGACCCTTTCTGCCCAGATCAGTACGGCCACTCCAGTTTGAAATTCAGTGAAGGGCGCGCTCTTGAGCACGCCCGTGCTTAACAGGTAGCACGGTCGTGCTTGCCTGCAGGTCCAGCACGCTCGTGTTGAGGGCGAGTATGCCCATGCTCATCTGACCAGAACAGAACCAGAATGCTGAAATATGGGTTTTGCACCCCAGGCGCTTAAAAGACTTAATAAGATATCAACGAAACATGAAGCCCAAAGACAAGTGAAAAGATGATGTAGAACCTTGATGCTTAATGGTCAAGGTGTTGAGCTCTGGTACTGCAGAACCAGAGCGTTAATAACTAAAGTGAGAAGATAACGTTGTTGATGTTGTACCTTGGTAGCCTAGTGGCCAAGGGGACCTTGATGCTTAATGGTCAAGGTGTTGAGGCTCTGGTGCTTTTCGGCCAGAGTGTTGTTTAAAGTTTAAAGTTAAAAGATTAAAGATGATGTTACCTTTGGTGCTTGTTGGCCAAAGAGGTTAAGCCATAATAAATGATGTTGATGGAGGTGGTGGATAACAGTTGTTTGTTGTATGCATGCATCATGCATGAAGTTTTAGGGGGAGGTACGATACTTGAGGGGAGGTCGTCCGAGAGTAAGGCGATCTGGCTATCCGCGGTGATTCGTCCGTCAGGGAATCATGTACACCCGTGGTGGCGCGTCCAAGGTTTGATGCCTCGGCTATCCAAGGGGTCCACCCATGGTTTGGTGGATTGGCCCTACGTTGGATCATTTTGGCTAATGTGGAAATGTAACCCCAAGGTCGTAGGCCTGGTGTAGATGGATCCACATGCATTCGGAGCAGTGAGACACATTGCATTATATAATTGATGTTATAATGTGATATGCTTATTATGTTGGCATGATGACTATGTTACAAATGCTATGTTGCTATGATATTATGTGTTGTATGATCATCTTGCCAACTATCCTGTTGCCATTATGTTTATATATATGGTTCTTACTCCCCATCTTTTGTTGTTGCTTTGCATGTACCCTTTTTGTGTTATGTATAGGACGGTGAGCAGCTTGCTGAGGAGTGACTCTAAGGAGCCGCTTCTAGTAGTTTAGTTTAGTTGTTATCCGAGTTGTTTATCGGATTGGTTATACCAGCTCTATAATGTGACATCGGGGTTGGGTTTTGTTTATGCTTTCAGTTATGATATGTTTTCTCTTTATAAACATGTTTTGTATTTCCGCGTTTTGAAAAGCTATGTTACAATGCGGCCTCTACCCGGTTTTTATTATTATGATATAATACGCATGTGTTCTTTTCCTTCTTATATCTGTGTTATCGCTTTTGAATACATGCGGGGTAGAGGGTGTCACAATAAGCAAAAAAAAAGTATATTGATTACATTAACCAAAATAATCTATTCTATTACTTTTAGTCAATTTAACTTGATATATAATTGATTTAATTTAATCCATGAATTGATTACATTAACCAAAATAATCGATTAAATTACTTGAATTTGTTTAAAACAAAATTTTAGTTGATTACTATACTAGACACAACCAAGCTCAAAAAACTTGGATTTGACCTACTAACTACTATGCATCGTAACACTCGTGGGAGCCGTTAACACGATCAAACACAATGTCATCATTAAGTTTGGGATATAATTTAAACGGTAGCACACTCACGAGAGGCCGTCCACAGGCTCACTATTTTGTGTGAGAATCACCTAAGTTAGTCAAGCTCGTCAGATAGTGAATCGTCAGAACTGCAAAGTCTGGTTAGGTTCTAGCATCTGGACATGACAATCGAAAAAGATGTCTTTCATATCATAAGGATGGTTACACAAATAAATAGAATTTCACAAGGGACTTAATTGAAAATTATGTTTTTCATGCTAACCTGTTATAGTCGGTCAATTCGGTGGTCCATAAATGATCCAATTAACATGTTATTTCATCGTAGAAGCCACCATTATTTTCCTCCCCACGGTCTCGAGGTTTGGTGCGACAAAAATGCAAGGGTCTTTAATTTGATGATGTGACGTGACATAGTCAATGCATTGTTTCTCGAGACTTATTAGTAGCACTATTTCTTTTGATAAGGATCTCCTGTCCCATTTTGGTATACCTTATCATGTCCCAACCAATAATATCATGTCATATAAGTTAAAATTTTATTTAATATTGGAAAAATAGAATACATGGCAAGATATTATTGGTTGGGACGTGGCGTGGTACACCAAAATGGGACAGGAGATCCTCATCCTATTTCTTTAGCCTTTATAAATATTAAAGTCCCATGAGAGAATGTATTCTTTAATTAAAGTCAGCTTTGGAATTAAGTTGGGCAGGACACTTGGATTTGAACTAAATAATCCTTAGATAGAAACCACATGTATTTTGTAAAGATAATGATATTTTCTAACATAATTTATGTAACTTTATACATGCATGTTAACAATTGATTTGGATGTTAATGTTAGATTATATTACTATAGAGAATTTTTTTCCCTAAAAACTTGTACCTAGCTAAATCACATGCTTGTCCACTTTTAGTATTAAAAATTCTCAATACTAAATATTAAGAAAATCTATATCTATAATATAGATACAAAAGTGGCTAGTGAAATAGAAACTACTACACAAACTTGTACCCAAAAATAATTTTTTTTATTAGACAATCATGAAAATCTGCTTGTTACAAGTATGAAAGGGAACAAGCATGTAGACATGCAATAACGTTTGTTCTTTTTTTTTATGAGAAAATAAGCATGGATATCTGTCATATGATCCATTTTCCTTAATGGATATAGCAGACATGAACAAATATGCGGATAATATAGGAGGTGATAATAAAGTCCAGCTCCTCTCCAGTTCTATCACTAAATGGAGAGTCTAGTTGAGTGGATCTCGACCTTACACGTGGCAATGGCAAAAATTAATGGCTGAGATTTACAATGTTAATTTATTTTTTATTTTTAAATTAGAAAAATGTATATTGGTTTTCATCTCCCTTCCTTCGACACTTCGTTCGAACGTCTCCTTTCTCCTGCCGTACGCCATTGACAACCACCACCCACTCAACCTTGCCGCCCCTCCGCCCCATTCAACCTCGCCGCCCCGCCTGAACTATCGCAGCCTGAAGATTCTGCTGCTCCACTGTGTTGAATGTGAGACATACCGTCTTCGACCACTACCTCCTATTGAGCGTCACCGCCTCACCACCCCACTTAAGCTCGCCACCGCCACCGACTGAAGCTCGCGCGCCGTGACTTTGTTCTGGTATTTGCCACACATTCAGTTCTTCAAAACTCTTCCTTTTTATTTGCGACTCTGTTATGTGTCATCAATTCCAGAAGTAAAAATCATAAGAGGGTTCATGGGTTTGAAGATGTGGGCTTGGGATGGAGAGAATGGGTTGGACCATGCAGCGATGGAGGCGGCGGTTTGTCCTTCGACACGACGGAGGCGGCGGCGAGATCCAGGGGTGGTGGTGATGTTCAGGCTTGGCGACGGCGAGATCCAGCGGTGGCGACGAGGCTACGTGGCGGCAGAACAGAAGGGGGTGGTGCCGTGGTGGTGGAGATGTTGGTACACAGGGGGGCGAAAGTGTCGAATGGATGATGAAAGGGGTAGATGAAATTGAAAACCCAGTCTCCACTCTCCATTCTGTTTTAATTTAATTTAGAAAATAAAATAAAATAAATTAAAATAAATCTCAACCATTCATTTCTGCAATTGCCACGTATAAGGTCAGGATCCACTCAACTGGACTCTCCATTTAGTCACAAGACTGGAGAGGATCCTGACTCGTGGTAATATTGCACCTAAAAATCAACGTAGCCACTTGTTTCTTTGTAATCTGATGAAGATAACACTGAAATGTTACTGGATCTTGAACAAGATGAGGACGTAGTAGAATGGATAGGACCCGAAGCAGAATTATGTACCATCATAAAATCAATGAATCTTGGCTGAGCCACCTGAACATTCATCACTGTATTCTTCTTAAGCATGCCATGAGCAGTGTTGACTGTGTTGTCATCACTTTCTATACTTATTTTCTTCATGAATATGCAACACAAAACCCAATTCCCTTTCTCGTTTACGTAGTTCTACCAACCCAAAAGCATTTGACATATAATTAATATTAACTTATAAGATATATTATGGGAGTTTAATTTCTATGTATTGTTAATGTAACAAAGTTTTAGACTGACATTCAATAATATTTTGACAAATAAATATTATTGTATTTTATCTCTTTTAGTTATTAAAATAAAAGCGCAGATGTCAAAATATTAGTCGATGTCATTATAAAACATTTTAAATTGACAATGCATACTACTTTAATTCATATTATGATACTGTGAATAAATATATAATATTGAATTTCTATAAATATAATTCTTCGAATATATATACAATTTACAAACATTTAAATACATAAATCCTTTTACTTTTCAATGGTTTTCACATAATTTACATTAATTTACCTGGGAATCGCAAGCACTTTCTATTCCGACGGGGCGATATTCTTGAATTACCCAATCAGGTCGAGACCCATTAGGAGATTTTCCTTCATAAAATACCAGGGTTTTATTGTCCCCGCAATACCATTACTTATTGAGGATCTGATTTTGTTTGTTCGAACCTGTTGCCTTCCAATAGCCTGAGTTGGTTGTTCGGTTCATGTGTTTACTATTTCGATACTTGGCTTCCTTGGAGCTGAAGAAGTACCTCTCGTTGGATTAAGCCCTAGAGGTCAATGTTTTTCCTTTGGACTTACATTTGTATATTTCTATTATTCATGATATGAGATATTCCGGTAAATTATGTTGTTTGTTTAAACGTAATAAAGTCCTTAGGCTAGAAAGTTCTATTTAATAGATTTAATCAAAGGGATAATAAAAAACTGTTCTGAGAACCAAATGTTGCTCTTGTTACAGTGCTAGAGTGACGTAAACGATTTCAATCACTGTTCTCTTGGACCTACAAATTTTTAACTTGCTCCTAATACAAAAATATAATTTTTTTTGTATGATAACAAACTTGTAGTTTTTAATTGGCAAAGTTGGCTACATTTAGTGCAAAACCGTGCTGGTGAAGGGGAAATTGAATTGAATTTGTTGCCTTCACTTTATGATCAACATCTGTGATTCACTGACTCATTGTTGTGACTCAGTTATTACTTATTATTGTGTTTGTCTTCTTTCAGAAGCAGCCTTTGTCTTTCTAAACCTACGGATGCGTTTGATTTACAAAAATTCAGGGGACTGGACAGTACAAAAATTTTTATTCCTTGTTTGATATGAAAATTGGTCATTGGACAGGACAAAAAAGAGGGTGAGGGACAGAACAAAAACCAAAAATTTTGTCCCCTACAAAATCATGGGACAACTTTTTGTCCCATAGACAGACTACCAAAAAAGACAAAATTATCTTTACATCTCTCTCTCCCTCCCTCCCTCCCCTCTTAACGTTATTTAATATTTTCCAAAAATTAACATTATAAATAATACATATTAATAATATATATAATATTATTATGATAATAATAATATATCATCATATATACTATATATTATAAAAATATATTATATATTGCTTAATACTTACATATATTAATAACATGTATTAATAATATTATATATTAATATATAATAATATATATTACAAATGGTATCATTGTAAAATTAATATTATTTTACTTATGATGTTCATTATCTATCAAACAATGTACAGGACAAAAAGTTGTCTTATGACTCAAGAGATTGTACTATACTATTCTGCTTTTCCTGTACTGTCTTATTCAAACGTACCCAATATTTGCTATGTTGGATTTTAGTTGGATTTAATGTAATCAGCTGGTGGAACTGGCAATTGGGTTGTTGAATCGCAGTTGAAATTTTTTCGTGAGACACGATATGCTTGGGAGAAGGGAGAGAACAATTGGGGGCACGACATTTGGTTCTTAGAAGGGGACTTAGAGCATCCACATCCAGCACCCCATTTTTAGGTTCTTAAATGGGTCCATCATTATATATCACTTATTTTTATTTTTAATAACTTAAGCACCTCATTTCTTCATCCTAGCAACTCTTAAAAAGTTCTTAAATGGACCCCACAAATAATCTCACATCCTTACTTTCCCCCAAAAATATTCAATTAGTTTCAATTAAAAAAAAAAAGGTCACAGATCACCACAAGTACTCCACAAGCACCGAGTGCTTGTGGAAGATCCGTGCTTGTTAAGAACTTTTGCAAGCACCTGCTTTATCGCCCAAAAATTTTAAGAACCGGTGCTAAGAGTTAAGCACCTTAATTAAGCACCTACGATGTGGATGGCCTTAGAGCATCTCCATCGGGATGCTTATTAAGCACCAAGTTGGACAAGCGCCGCTGCTTAAAACGGGAGACCCGTTGGAGTTGATCGGACAAGCGATGCTTATGAAGCTAAGCTGCTTAAATAAGCACTGAGTCTTAAAAATTTTAGTGGGCCAAGTCTTTAATTTTTTAATGAAACAAAATGCTTGGGGAAATAAAATGTAAGTATGTAGGACCACTGGTAGGGTCATTTAGGAACTTTTGTTAAGATGCTAGGTTGGAGAGATGTGGTGTTTAAGTTGTGAAAAAAAAATGAGTGATGTATAATGGTTGGACCCATTTAAGAATTCCAAAATGAGTTGTTGGGATGGAGATGCTCTTAGGGGGATGTTATTAAGTGTTTTTTAACGGCTGAGATTTTTTGATGGAGAGGCACGAGAGAGGATTGTGCTGGAGAGAATTTTCACCACACTGATCTATTTTATTTGTGGACCATTGTAGACGAGTGTTGACTTTATAATTACAAAATAAGTTGGATCTTCCCACTAGTCAGATCAGATCTTCCCTTTATTTGGCTTTTGCAATTTTAGTGATTAAAACTTACTTTTAAAATTAATGACACATAGAATTGTCAAAGTGAGCCAATATGTCTCATCAGGATCGACAAATAGAACTGACAAATATTGAACACGAATGTTGCTTGGTTGGGTTGGCTGCCGCCACCGTTGGATCCATATTTCTAAGTTCCTGATCCGTGAGATTAGAGATAACATGAACTCTTTTTTTTTTTTTTTCAACACTTCAACCCAAGAGACAACCCGGATGAGTCAAGGGTTAAATGAATCGGGTTGATGTCACAACCTGTATTTTTCAGGAAAAAAATCATCCCAAACAAGTTTAAACCTGTGATGAGCCATATTCGCTCATGGGTCAGAGTTCACTTTAACAGCTTTACTAACAAATATCTTTTGTAAATATGTATTTATTTATTATATCACAGGAGATTTTTTATTTTTATTTTTTGCTCTACCACAGGAGTATCTAATAATTTATTTGTTGAATGGTCCTCTACTGCGGTACTGCCCAAAGAAGAGTTTCGTTCAGTTTCAGTGTTATTGGGCCTGGGCCTTTAAAATAGTGAGGCCAGCTTAATGAACACGCCTTCTTGCTGGGTACCTTCTTTAACCTCGTTTCGGCGGTGTTTACTAGGGTTTAGCTTTTTTCCAGTCCGAAAAAGATAGAGGTTTTAGGTTTTAAGGTCTACTAGTAGCGTCGTTTCATTTCGTTTCGTTACGCGAGAACTGTGGCATTAGGGTTTTTGTGAGAATTGGTTGAAGATTTCCATGGATCTTTCAGATCTTAGTTCTGCTGAAATGCAGAGATTCTACTCCGTAAGTTTGATTTCTTCTCCTTCCGATTAAGTTTTTTTTCTATAAAGAACAGATTGAAGGTTGAGCTACGCCGCATTTACTCGTAGAGATTCATTTCAGTGAGAAACCTTTATTAATTTCCAAGATCCCTATTATGGCTTTTGACACTGATTTCAGTAAATCAAGAAGTTTTCTTACTTGATTTCAGTTAACTACGTTTAAATTTAGCTTTGAAATTGAATAATTGATGGGTAACCTTAGCTCAATCTTGAAACATGCTTAGGAATCGTAGGATAGTGAAGTTAGATTCTGCTATAGCTATAAAACACATCTTAATTGTCGTGCAAATTGCAAAACCCGCATTCTTATATTAATTAGTAGGATTATGTTTTAGCCTTTTAGGTAAAAGATATCACTGCAATGCTATGTAGTCATTCATTATTTCCAGAATTTAGGAAGGTAAAGGTGATTGTCTGCACTATGGCTTTTGTATGAATTATCTTTGTCTATATATTTAGTTGGTTGAAACTTAACTTTGCCTATCTTCGTATTCTACAAATCTAGAGTCTACCCCACACAAATCATATGATAGCTGGAAATTTTGCTTTTGTAAGCTGCACCTTCTATCTGTTTTATTCTGATTTTTATTTTAGTTATCACGGTATGTATACTTGACAATGTGGTAATATTTAAACAAATTATTGTTTGAATTTCATATATATGCTCAAACATTTAAGGGGGAAGGAGCGGGTTAAAGAAAGTGAAATGAGTAAGAGTGCATCTAGATCACAGTCACATACTCGCATGTGAACCAGATGTGGATAAAACAATATCAATACACAATCAGTTATATGGCATAATGTTTGTGAAATAAAGAAGGAAAAACCAGATGACAGACAGAATGATTTTAGGTTGTAAATTAGATAGCTTGTGTAACTTATACTGCTACTTTTTACAGCCATTCTTGATGTAGCTTGTATAAATTTTGATAGTTCTATCATTCATTATACTGTTTTTGTGAAGAACATGATCCTTGTTTGATAATGTTACGCCACAGTCAAATACTATTGCTACTACTTGGAGGCTTAAGTTGATACTCCATGACATACCTTTTATAAGTAGGCAGTTCTCTTGTAAAGAAATTTTTTTCTCATGTCTCAGTAAAGTAGTATAACTTTAACTTTGCCCTCCAAATGCAGGAAGAACAGCAAAGAGCCGTGGTTAATGAAATGGTGGCGAAGTTGACAAGTGAATGCTGGGACAAATGCATTACAGGGACACCCGGGAATAAGTTCAGTTCCAGTGAATCTACTTGTCTTTCAAACTGTGCCCAGCGTTACATGGAGATGAGCATGCTTATCATGAAAAGGTTTCAGGGTATGCAATGAAGATTGAGGGCTATCAATGCCCTTTCTTATACCTCTTTTGCATAAACATGTCTTAGTATTGAATTTACCAATTTTTTGGATTAATTTTTTTTTTGGGTCAAAACTGTTATGTCAGAATATTACTTTGCTTTTTGGCATTCCTGAAATTTAGAGTAAAAAAAAAAAAACTTAATGCCTGTGGTGAATAACTTGTAGCTTCTGTGACAGAAAGGGGGATGGATCGTAAGAGGTTTGCACCTTAAATTGTCAAGCAAGCCAAAACAATTTATTCATATGTGAAAAATGTTATTTGCAATTATAGTTTTTTAAAATAATAAAAAGAATCATATTTCAATGATAGTGCTGCAATGTCATTGCCTTAGCAAGGGTCCGGAGGCATCCTGCATGGAGCTACACTGCAACTAGATAATGCGCTCAAGTCATAGTATGCAATCAATTCATTCAGATAAATCTTAAGAGTTACACTAAATTAGGAATAACAGAAGTAAATGGAGACGCAAGAGAGAAAGTAGAAGTCCAAAGAGAAGAAAGAAGATAGAACTCGGAGAGGAAGAAGAGGGAGAGAGGCTTAGATTTCACTCAAATTTCTCACATTCCCAACTCTCATTATTTGCATTTTATCCTCGCTTTGGTTACTTTCCTATTTTTAGCTCCTAATACCATGTGGTATTCTGGGGAATGGAGCTTTTTGTGTGTGCGTTTTCGGTCATATTAGATGTGGTGATTTTATTAATGAGCATAATCAAAATAATTTCTTCTAAACTTTTGTATTTATCTCTTTTTGCTATATAACCATGTGACAAAAAAATATACATTAGAACATCCACTTGTTACAACTAAATCTCCCACATCCACTTGTATTTTGAAAAGATTAAACACTCAATTTGGTCTCTGAAATTGTGAAGTAGTATCAATTTGGTCATTGAAATTGTTGAAATTCCAAAAGCGTCTTTGAATGATAAGTTAGTATCAATTTGGTCTCTCATTTTACTTATTTAATATCAATTAAGTCCTCGACACTAATAACTTAAAATCAACATAGTTCATATGATTTTCAACATAGGGACAAAGTTGATTACTGTTTTACAACTTTATGGACTAATTTGGAATTTCGATAATTTCAGGAACCAGGTTGATACTACTTCACAATTTCAGGGACCAAATAGGGTGTTTACTCATTTGGAAAATAGGACAAACTTGTTTAAGGCAAAGTCTGGTCTGTCTTACATGTTTCCATGCCTAGCTGTGATAACTCATTCTGTTCCTTTCTTCCATCGACGATCATCTAAACCCTGTTTACCTCCATGTTTTTCATAACTTGTTTGATTAGGGTGATCTTGATTGAGATATTTGATTGTATAGTTATGTATATCCACTTAGTAAAATAACCATAATCAAAAGTTACTTTGTAGTTTGTTAAACGATTAAGAGAGAGAATAAGTCAACAACTTTTACAAGGCTTAGCTAGCGTTGTCAAAGTGAGAAGTGACTAAAGTAGCTTGAGTCGAGTTGGCTCCCTTTAGCAGCGAGCCACATTTTTTGCAACCCAGCTCAACCCATTATGGGTTGGTGAGTTTAACGGTTGATTCATCAAAAATTTAAAAATAGAAAAGCCCAAAAAAATTTAGGAAAAAGATCATAAATATAAAAATAAAATATTATACAGAAAAATAAAAAATTACAAACCAAAAAATAACAAATAACTGCGTTGTCACAATTCTGAAAGCGACAATTCATAAATCTATTTCGAAAACCAAGTGGCCCACCCCACAATTAACCTGTATCCAAAAAAAAATATTGTTTTGCTTCAACAAGTGAGCCAATCCTGCTTACCTAGGTTCAATGTAAGTGAGTCAAAAGTTAAACGATTCATGTTACCAATTCTTTGTGAGTTGATTTTTACCAAACCCAACTCAGCTCGAACTCATGGTGAGTCAAGTAGGTCCATGGGGTTGTTACCCGCTTCCAACACTCTTTTGAACATACTCTTTATTTTTGAGTGAATTTCATGTGGAACTCACTGATCCCATAGGCCACTCTATTAAGTTATGCTATATTGTCCTATAAAATTCTCCTAATAGTGCTCCAAAAACTAAATAATGAAGCATTAAATTAAAAAGTAATGCATTTAATATCTTAAAATTATAAAAAGCATTCAATATTTTCTTTCAGTAAGTAGTAAGTAGAAGGATTATTAGAAGGATATAAAACTATTCATATTTACCGATATGTGTTCATCCAAGTGGAAGGGACTTGGGTTCCTTAAGCGTGAGGTCCTGGGTTCGGTCCTTGGATTCATGTGTATGAAAAAAATACTATTAGGAGGGATCCCCGCTTAGGCGCCTGACCATACCCCGAGAGATTAGTCCCTCACCCATCAGGTGAGAGAATACTCTGCGGAACCAAAAAAGAAAAAAATATTCATATTTATTGGATCCCACATGAATTCTATCCAATAATAAAAAGTTTGTTGAAAAGTGTTAAAATGAAGAGTTTAATTTAGATATTACCAGTGTAATTTTTTTTTTATTATTAACAATGTAAAAAGTTTCTATACTAAGGGTGTGTTTGATTCACATTGAGGTACAAGATAATGAGAACAATATAGAATAAACATGTAAGTTACTGGACAACTTTTTGTTTTGTATGGTGCTTGATAAACAATAGACAAGACAAACAAAATAATGTTAAATTTATTACAATAAGATTATTTTATATAATATATATTATAGTGTAATTATAGTGTAATATAATATAATATAATATTATAAATTATAATATTATATATTATGATATTATATAATATATAGAAGTATTATTATACATATAATACATAAGATTATTTATATAATATTTATTATAATGTAATAAAATACCATAATTTTTATATATATACACACCTAATTAAATATGAGTGTAAACGAGAGGGAATGAGAGATGTAAGGATAATTTTATCTGTTTCTGGTAGTATGTTCATGAATTGAAATGTTGTCCCATAATTTGGTAACAGACAAAATTTTGGGTTTTTGTTCAGCATCTCACCCTTTTTTTTGTCCTGTCCCATGATTACTTTTCAAATAAAAAATGAAACAATTATTTTTGTACGGTTCAGTCCCTTGATCTTTTGTAAATCAAACACACCCTAATAATGCATAACAATTATATCCTAAAAAGAATGTGTAATAGTTGTGAACGCCCTATTTTGACCGGGTCTTTTAGTTTTCATTAGAAATTTCAAAAAAAAATAAAAAATGCAAATAAAAAAAAATAAACATAATAAAAAGATTTTAATTTTATGTTAAACACTTGGGTTTATTTTTGTTATTGGGCCAAACCAGTTAAACCCATTACTCAAACCCATTTCATCTTCTTCCAACAAACCCTAGCAGCCACCTTTGTTTTTTCCCTCCAACATTTTTTTTGATTTTATTAGAGATAGAAATCCCTTGATTTTTTATCCTTGATTTTGCAAATGAGGCTTACAAGTTTTGATTTTAGATAGAAATTTTAATCTTGGCATATTTTTAGGATCAAAATCAGAGTGAATTGGCATTATAAAATGGAGGAATCAGAGAGAAATAGGGGGACAACAACAGTGAGAGCAGCAAAAAAAAAGAAACTAAAAAATGTCTTTGCAAGTATTCTGAATATTGAATATAGAGTGATACAGAGAGTAGAGAAAAAACAAGAAAAAAAAACGTTTCTTGTTCCCTCTGGTAACGAACGTCGTCGAGCCACCACCGGACCTCCCTCACGCGGTTCTGTCTTGCTCGAAACCGTACCACCGTAGCGCAGCCGCCCGCCAGCCACCGCAGCTTCGCCATCGCACGGAACCACCGTGCACGAATCGTCGGTGCTTCGCCCAGATTCGACCTCAAACCGTGCCGCCATCCAACCACCGTCCGAGGTCGAAATCGGCACGACCAGGTTTGATCCTGTTCGCATCAGCCCAGACCGCGACTCCACCACGGACCACCGCAAGCCGCCGCCTGCACTCCATCCAGATCCGACAGCATTCTGTCCTGCACAATCCAGCCACCACGCCGAAGCGTCGATCCAGGTCCAGTACGTCGCTGCCATCACTCCTCCGCAGCGCCGCCGCCTGACAGTCACAGCGGCATCCCCATCGCATGCGAACCAGACCACCACTGCCTCCCTTTCTTCGTTCCTGTGTGCAGGTGAATGGAAAAGGGGCTTTTGTTCGTCTCTTTCTTTGTTCACTCTAACGTTACTTTTTGATAAGTATGGGTGTTAGTAGGTTATTACTTTGTTTATTTATTTTTTCTTTTCATTCTATTTGTAGCTTTTATTTTTATATACTTAATTTGAATGGATTGTAGGGCTAGTGAGTTAGCTGTTTGGCCCAAGCTTGTGAGTCTGATGAACAAAAAAGAAATGGGCTAAAAATTTTGAAACTGATTTTCTTTTCTTATGACTTGATTATGTTAAAATAAATAATTAAAATGATGTAAAAAGCAATACTTGAAAATATTTATTTTGGAATTGCTTTGTGAAATGTTTCACATTCAATTCCTTAGATACGAGGTAGCTCTGTGGACATATTTGCCGTGTTCTATCTTGTTTAGGAGTTCCTTTTTTTTTCGAAAAAATAAAATATATAAAAAACCTTTTTAAATAAAAAAAACCTTTTCGTAAAAAATAAAAACAACAAACAAACAATTATTTTCTACAAGAACTACATAGCTTTGAGTTTTCCATCGCAGCAGGGAATACATAGGAGCGGGATTAATTATCTCGTCAAGCCGAAATTAATTTTTCCTTTATTTTTGTGTTCTTTTTAATTTGTTAATGTAGATAATTAATTAATAATTTATTTAATGTTTTTGGGTTGCTCTATGACAAGTGTCATGTTCAATCCTTTAGCTTCGAGGTTGCCCTATGGACTTATGTGTCATGTTCAACCTTATTTAAGATTTATCAATAATATTTATTTATTTTTAAAAAAAATGAAGAAACATAAAATATTAAATAAAATATATCAATAAATAATTTCTTCCTTGTAAATATTTTTGGGGTAAAAATAAATAATTTAATTTCGCGCAATTTATTTAAGGTATCATTCTTAGAATGAGCGATGTAGGGTGCTTAACACCTTCCCTATTCGTAACCGACTTCTGAACTCATTTTGGTTCAAAAGACCATTTTTTAGGATTTTTCCAATTTTTATCCTAAATAAATAAAATTGGTGGCGACTCTACTTTTTCTTAACATTTTCTTTGTATCGCCGTCCTCGTCGCGATTTTCGGTTGCGACAGATGGCGACTCCACTGGGGAGATTTCGAGCGTCAAGCCTAAGTAATGAGTTGCGCATTTTGGTATTTATTGTTTACCCCTTTTATTTGTTTTCTTTTATTTTTTGTATACATTTGATCCTTTTTACTTTAATAATTATTTTACATTAGGATAGAAGACAATGATATTTGTTGGGTGCTTGTCTTGCAGGTTCAAGTAGTTTTTTAGGATTGTACAGGTTTGTATGCCTCCAGCACACACAACACCGACACTCATTTTCACACACTTTCAGCTCTATACCCGAGCTTGTGGGAGCTTAAGGATTAGGCGGTGCCTCAGCATTGTCATTGAAGGCCTAGTGCCTATCTGATATTTGTTGATTCATCACTTAGATTGTTACTAGTGTCATGGACTAGTCATCCTGGAGGGTTTATCCCTACTTGTGACTAGGTTCATGAACTAGGTCCTTGACAAGGGCAATCTGGGCACCATGACCTTTAGAAGTCTAGACCCGTCCTAAAGTTTGCACTCCTAGATTGACTTAGTGGCCGCTCGACTTAGAAGTTGCCATCATAGGTACCTTTGATTAGGTCCTACCTCTTAAGACAATTGGAGGCATACCATATCTCCCTTGTGTTTTTCTATCTATTTACTTATTTGATTTTATTATTTTTAATTCTTTTCCTTTTGTGTTTAACAAACGAATAATAAATAAATAAAATAAAAGAGGGGGCAATGCTTTTATGCGTCCCATGACCTTTGGGTTTATGACCCTACAAGGACATCTCTTTTTACATTTTTTTCTTTTTTCTTGTAAATAATATCATTTTTTTTTGTATTAGGTGATTCTCTTTTGTGGAGGAAAGACACTATCTGTGTAGCAAGGAATGGAAATGTCTAACTCTAGCAATGCAATTGGCCTAAAGAAGAATATTAGAGTTGATGTGAAAATCAATGATGTGAAGCCCTTAATAGAAAACAGCCATTTGATGCCAAAAGAAGTACGTTATGAGTTTGCAAGCAAGTATGGAAAGATTTCGGACTTGTTACACATACCTGTAGATGCTTTGGGCTTGAGTGCTTTGGCCCAATATTGGAACTTGAATTTGAGATGTTTCGAGTTGCCGAATTTGGATACGACACCGACTGTAGAAGAATATGCTTACATGCTAAGGATACCTCTTCCAAGGGAGCTTCGTGTTTATTTCTATTATGGCCAGCATGTTAGTGATGGGAAGATAGCACAGTTGTTGGGAGTTCTACCAAAGCTATCAGACAAAATGGAAAAGGGAGATGTCAGAGGTCTGAGGCGAAGATTCCTTGAAGTTTATCTCTAGGAATTGGCGTGACAAAAGAATTGGGTTATCTTCAAGCGAGTGTTAGCTTTAACCATTTATGGGTTGGTGCTTTTCCCCTTTATACCAGACATGGTGGATTACGCAGCCATGGATGTCTACCACAAGGTCGAGGAATATAATGTGAATCCCATTCCCGCAATTCTGGCAGAAACTTTCCTCTCATTGCAAGTGTGCCATGAAAATCAACAAGGCAAATTACGATGTTGTGCACAAATGTTGTATGTTTGGATCGTGACTCACATGTATGCTCGAAAATATATTAGTGGGATTGATGACCCCTTGAGGAGATTCCATCACATTCCGATAAAGCCGTGTAAATCCAATGAATGGAGGCAAGAATTTGATGAGGTTGATTCGAAAGCTTTTTGCTGGATGTGTCCTTGGTATAAAGGAAATACAGTAATCTTCAGTTGTGGGAATTTCTCGAATATTCCTTTGATGGGACCAAGGGGTTGCGTGTCATATTCTCCGGCACTTGTGATTCGACAATTGAAATGGACTCAACAGGAACCACTCGAAAAGGTGTTGGGTGGAATTTCTTTCTTATATCAAGAGTGCGAGGTTGTCAAAAATACAACAATAGCTGGTAGATCCGCCTGGAGCAACATCCGGGTACTGGGATCAAATGAGTTGGGGAGACAAATTATTTCTCATACTAGAAACTATGAGGCATGGAGGAAAGCAAGGAAAGGCAACCCTGTTGTTTCGAAACCAATCCCGTATAAAGATGAAAATCCGCAAACGGAAGCAGAAATGTTAAAGAAGATCGAGATTATGATGGCTCAGATGGGAGTGCTAGGGGAAAAGAACGAAACAGACCAGATCACCATCATCACGCTTCAACACCAAGTCCAGAAGTTAAACATGAGGATAGAACATTTGAAAGATGAATGTGCCGATGCATATGAAGCCACAAGTCCAGCAAAGAGAGCAAAGAAGTAGAATATGAAAGAATCAGAAGTTCGAGGATTACTAGCAAGAATAGAAGATCAAGAAAAAATGCTGGCACAAATCTTCAAAGAAAAAGAAGACTTGGGGGCAAAAGTCGAAGTGCACGTCCAGACAATCAGGATATTGGAGGAAAGCATAGGATCTCTGAAAGAAGCCTTAACTTATACTGAGCGCTACTCTGATGAAGGTTGGAATGCAGCTGCAACTATGCGTGAGCCATTGAAAAAAGCACAAGAAAAAGAGCAACAATTGTGGATAAGGGTATGGATGTTCGAAAGGGAGAAAAAACAGTATGAGGATGAGATCAGACAACGGGAAGAATGGCTAGAGAATTGAGAATCTGTGGCAAAAGATTTGAAGGCTGACAGAGATGCTTGGAAGAAAAGATATGAACACCTCTCAGGAAGTTTGCAATACCATACCTATCAGTTCGTGGGTCACCTCGAGGAAGCATTAGTCCAAACTCGCATGAGTGACGGATCTACAATCCCTCTAAAAATAGCTCGCTTCATGGAGTATTGTAGGGGTCTTGCTAGCGGATTCAAAAGGAAGACTTTAAAACTTTTGATGTAATTCTGTTAGATGGGAGACATTGTATTTTCGTTTCAAAGAAATAAAAGCCTTTTTTACGTCCATCAATGAATTCCGCTCTATCTTATGGTATGTTACAAGTAGGCCTGTATGATTGCATTGCTAATAAATGATGCTGTCTATTGAGGGACACATGTTCTGAGGGATTTGTCATCAACCACACATTAACCTAAGGGGGATGTGCCCCTAGAGTTATGTGTTGGGGTGAAGTTGCTTGCTACAAAAGTGGTCTTTCCTTTGCAAAAGAAAGAATTCATGGGTTTTTCCTTTCGAAGCATACTTTTATCTTTCTTTTTATTTATTAAAAAATAAAAATAAAAATAATAATAATAATAATGAAAAAAAATATATAAAAAAAGGGTTACTGACGATTTTTTTTACTCAGAGCTGAAAACGCGAATCTGAGGATTTGAGAACCATTGCGCGATCTAAGAAAGACAACACCAATCAAACCCGAGTTTACAACACTAGATCTCGGACTAGAATGGCTGCCAACAGTCCTGAAACCAGAAGGAACTTGAGTTTAGAAGTAGATGAAGTGAGGGGAAGGGTGACAGAAATCTCTGAAACTCAAGCAAGGTTAGAGGCTATACTACAGGATATGAGGGAATCTCTTAGCAGGCTTGGCGCAAATAGAATTGGAAATGAAGATGGCCCACACGTGAGCGTACAATCGGCCCTCTCCATGGTAACGACACCAATGTTTCCAAGCATAAACAATAGTCTCATTCAGGGAATGTCAAGTTACACAGAGCCCATAGTAATCCCCATCGGGGAAGGATATCGCCCCATCGAGAATGTATATCATGAGGCTGCTGGCTATGCAGGGCTCACATGGGAAAAACCTCATGTATCCATTCCCGAACAGTCCAGGGGAGTTCAGTTCGGACCTGATAAGATGAAGGAAGAGTGGATAGAGAAGGTAGAAGAACAAATAAAAGAGATCAAGGGCTCAAATAATTATGGCCCTCTCAAGATTGAAGAACTTTGTCCTGCCACAAATGTCGTGATTCCTAAGGATTTCAAAATTCCTGATTTTTCCAAGTATGACGGAAGTGGGAACCCACGATTCCATTTGATTAGCTATGCCACCAAGATGGCCATCTGGTCTAAGGATGATAAATTTCTCATTGGTTTTTTCCATGAAAGTTGGACCGGAATCGCACTAGAGTGGTACCTTCAATTAGACCACTCTAAGATCTCGCGGTGGACAGAATTAGCCGACTTATTCATGGATCAATACAAATTTAATTTGGACGTAGCTCCAACCCGTGAACAGTTGACTACAATGCAGAAGAAGAGTGATGAATCCTTTAAACAGTATGCACAAAGGTGGAGGAGTTTGGCTGCTCAGGTACAGCCACCGCTGATGTTGTCCGAAATGTGCTCATACTTTTTGGGAACCCTCGGATCCCCCTTTATCGGAGCAATGGCAGGAGCAGCTTATAGGGATTTCTCTGATTTGATTGCTGCAGGGGAAAGAATTGAAATCCTAGCTAGAGCCGGGAAACTACCAATTGACATGGAAGGCAGTGCATCCAAGAAGGGATTCCAGCCTAAGAAGAAGGAAGCAGAAGCAAATTATGTGCAACACCAGCAGAACTTTGGACCTCGCCATGTCCCTTCATACCCAAGGTACCAAGCACCATATCAGACCCAAACACCCTTTTACCCACCTCAACAAGCCTCGCCAACCATCACCCAGCCACAAAACCAAATAAATAATATCCCTACCCCTCAGCCATACAACCCCACTCGCCCAACATATACTCATTATCCACCTGCACCTCAACAAAACCATCAAAGTTACTCTTGACCCCGCCCAAATTTTCAAAATCAAGGACACTTCCAATCTCAAAATCTGCCACCTTTCCCAAGACTGTCTATCTCCAATGCAGATTTGTTCAAACAAACTATTCGATCGTCACTTAATCGCTGGAAACCCTGTACAACCTATGGAACCACCTTTCCCTGCCTGGTACAATCCAAACTTGACTTTCAAGTATCACATGGATGCCCTGGGGCATTCCATTGAAGAATGTGAGGCCTTCAAGACAGCAGTAAGAAAGTTGATTGCTTGTGGAAGATTGGGTTTCGAAGAAGATTCGGGGCCTAACATTGTTAATAACCCAACCCCAAACCATAATGCTGAAAATAGGGTAAATAACTTGGAATTGAGGGGTCTCAAGTCAAGAGGGTCCTGGAATTACGAACACCAATGCAAGAAGTCTTTGAGGGGCTCAGGAAAGCAGGATATGATGTTGTCGCACCGGGGAAGCCAATCGAAAAAGAAGTGAAGTGTGATGGTGATTTAAGTTGTGACTATCATCATGGGCAGGTAGGGCATGATATTGAAACTAGTTGGGACTTTAAGGTCCAAGTCCAAGGATTGCTTACCTTAGGGGTGATCCAAGCCAGGCGAGGTACGACTGAAGAAGTTAATGTGGTTGAAAAAGTGGTGCTCCGGATACCACCCATGAATGATGCCCCGACGCCAGAAAAAGTGATTGTAAGGGTGAAAAAGTCAACCCCTTTTGCTTATAATGATACACATGCTATACCATGGAATTATGAACAGAAGGTTGAGCTAGTAGGAGGGGCAGAAGAAGCTTCGAGGGCTCAAGTTACTAATGTTGTGAGAATTGGAGGCATCACAAGGAGTGGGCGATATTACGACCCTGCAGAAGAAGAAGCAAGGAAAAATGCCAAAGATAAGGAGATCATGGATGAAGGAAAGGAGAAGGAAGAAGAAGAGTTTCTGAAAATCATGAAACAAAGTGAATACGATGTGATGGAGCAGTTAAAGAAAACACCGGCAAGAATATCACTTTTGTCACTCTTCCTCACATCAGAGATGCATCGTAAGGCATTATTGAAAGTGTTGAATGAAGCTTATGTTAATCCTGATGTCACGCCAGAAAATGTAGTAAACATGGTGGATCTGGTGAGGCGGGTCAACATGATCAATTTCTCGGAAGATGAGGTGTTTTTGAAGTTTAGAGGTAGTCCTAAGGCACTCCATATTACCCTAAGATGCAAAGGATTTGTGCTTGCGAAGGTGCTTATAGATGGTGGCTCGGCATTGAATGTGGTTCCATTGTCCACTATAGAGCAGATAAACATAGGCTTGACCGATTTGACACCCCAGGAGATGATTGTGCGAGCCTCTGATGGGACAGCAAGAGGGATCTTAGGGGAAATAACTCTGCCCCTCGAAGTAGGGTCCTAGTTGTTTTCATGTTCTCTTTCAAGTCATGGAGATCCAGCCAGCTTATACTATGCTTCTAGGAAGACCTTGGATTCATGAAGCTGGTGTTATTCCATCAACGTTGCATCAATGTTTGAAGTACATTCAGAATGGTGCTGTGATTACCATCCGTGGTGAGGAGGAAATCATGCTTTCGAAGCCTGTTTCAGTACCTTATGTAGAAAGTGCAGAGCAAGTCGAGGATGATTCCCTGCACAGTTTTGAGATCCTGAAGCCAGAAAACAAGAGGAAGGAGCTGCCAATGCAGAATGTGAATGAAGTGGCAATCCGTATAATGGAAAGGAATGGGTATCAGAAAGGAAGAGGCCTAGGGGCAAGTCTCCAAGGGATCCCTCAACCGATTGCAGCAGCTGCAATAGAAGGAAGACATGGACTAGGGTATGATCCTTCTCTAGTAGAAAAGATGAAGTACTTGACTTTCGGAGGCAAGAAAGGAGAAGGGAAGGGATTTAATTATGTCCCCCACTTAACGGATACTTTCTCGGCATCAACTGAAGCGACCTCGCCAGAGAAGTTGACTTCCCCTCATTTCACTATCAGTGCACTTGAAGAGGAACAAGAAAGAAACCCTGTTATTTATCTCTCTGCTGACAATGAGGTCCTTGGCAATTGGCGGTCTGAACCGTTTGTTGATGTTATTTCCATGAAGTAATTATCTTTTTGTATCTCGAATAGACTGATGTTTACTTTAGTTGAGACATGAATAAAATGAATTAGTATGATTTTCAGCATTTTTGGTGTCTTCCTTTCTCTACCCCTTATCTTATATCAATCGCGCTTTATAATATCCTTGCCTATATTTCTATTGTTGCAAACATTTTCTTTCAGGAACCTCACCCCTGTCGAAGGTTTGTCTCACGAAAGGAACCTTGAAACCTCATTTACTGATTCCCTTGCGGCTGTTGACGAAGTTGATTCTGGGATTAGTGAGGAAGAAGAAGCTATTGAGGAATTTACAAAGTTGATGGAGCGCTCAGAAGATGGTTTCACTTCAAATGATGAAGTTATAGAAGTGATTAATATGGGGACCGAGGAAGACAAGAAGGAGTTGAAATAGTGGATAATCCAGAGCGTGCAGAAATGGTTGCGCTATTTAAGGAGTATCTTGATGTGTTTGCATGGTCCTACAAAGATATGCCAGGATTGGATCCGGAGATAGCATCACATAAAATCCCATTGTATCCGGACACGATGGCAAAGAAACAAAGATTGAGGAGGATGCATCCAGAGATGTCACTAAAGACCAAAGAAGAGGTAACTAAGCAGCTAGAAGCTGGGTTTGTGGAAGTGTCGAGACATCCAGAGTGGGTAGCTAATATAGTACCAGTACCGAAGAAGGATGGGAAAGTAAGAATGTGTGTGGATTACAGAGATCTAAATAAATCCAGTCCAAAGGATGACTTCCCATTGCCTCATATTGACGTCCTTGTAGACAGCACAGCAAGGAACCACAGGTTCTCCTTCATGGATGGGTATTCGGGATACAATCAGATCCTCATGGACATCGATGACAAAGAAAAGACGACTTTCATCACCCCTTGGGGAACTTTTTGTTACAAAGTAATGCCTTTTGGATTGAAGAATGCCGGAGCTACTTACCAGCATGCTATGGTAGCATTGTTCCATGATATGATGCACAAAGAGATAGAGGTATATGTGGATGACATAGTGGCTAAGTCTAAGGAGGGGGAAAGCCATGTGCAGTTTTGCAGAAGTTATTTGAGAGATTGAGGAAATACAATTTGAGGCTCAATCCCACAAAATGTGTATTTGGAGCATCAACTGGGAAATTGCTTGGTTTTGTGGTCAATAGAGAAGGAATACAGGTGCAGCCAGAAAAGGCAAAGGCAATCAGAGACATGCCGACTCCCAAGAATGAACGAGAAGTAAGAGGTTTTCTAGGGAGATTGAATTACATTGCCCGATTCATTGCTAACTTAACTAGCACATGCGAGCCAATTTTCAGACTATTAAAGAAAAATAATCCAGGAAATTGGAACGAGGAATGTCAGGAAGCCTTTGACAAAATAAAGGCATACCTATCAAGCCCACCAGTGTTGGTGCCGCCCACTCGAGGTCGTTCTTTGATACTGTATCTCACTATCTTACCAACCTCAATGGGAGCAATGTTGGGGCAACATGATGAGTCTAGCAAGAAAGAACAGGCAATTTACTATCTGAGCAAGAAGTTTAATGATTACGAAGCCCGATACATGGTAATTGAGAAGACTTGTTGTGCGCTGGTGTGGACTTCCAAGAGACTCAGGCAATACATGTTATATCACACCACTTGGTTAATCTCTCGAATGGCCTTTGAAATATATCTTTGAGAGTCCCCACATATCCTTAAGGGTTTCAAAGTGGCAAGTGATATTATCAGAGTTCGATATTAAGTATATGACTCAGAAATCCGTCAAGGGAAGTGCAATTACTGATCATTTAGCTGAAAATCCTCTTAAGGGTGGACAGCCGATTACATCTGAATTCCCTGATGGGGAGATACTATCATTGGAGGGAGACGAATTAGAAAGGAGAATGTGTGGAAGATGTATTTCGATGGTGCAGTTAATATGCACGGTTCTGGCATAGGAGCAGTGGTGGTTTCTCCGGATGGCAAACAATACCCAGTGGCCATTAAGCTTGAATTTGAATGCACCAATAATATTGCCGAGTATAAAGCATGTGCGAGTGGATTACAAGCAGCGATTGATCTTGGAATAAAGCAGTTAAAGGTCTTTGGAGATGCAGCCCTAATCATTTATCAGGTCAATGGCAAATGGCAAACTAAAGATCCCAAACTTATCCCATATCAGAAATACTTGACTCAGTTAGTTGCGAAGTTTGATGAGATTACTTTCTCGCACTTGACTCGTGACAAGAATCAATTTGCGGATGCTTTAGCCACATTAGCCGCTATGACCAAGCTGGGTCTCCATACCACCGTCCAGCCTATTCAAGTGAAGGTACAAGATGAGCCAACATACTGTGCACATGTGGAAGAAGAAGAGCACGATGGCAATCCTTGGTATCATGACATCAAGCAATATATACAAAGCAGAACGTACCCAGAGGGAGAAAATGAAGTGAATAAGAGGACGATTCGTAGATTATCAATGTCCTTTTACTTAGATGGTGAAGTTTTGTATAAGAGGAACTATGATGGGGTCCTCATAAGGTGTGTTGATGCTCGTGAAGCTCGGACTATCATGATAGAAGTGCACGAAGGGATATGTGGAACACATGCTAATGGTCATATGATGGTACGCAAGATCTTACGAGATGGTTACTATTGGTCAACCATGGAAGCTGATTGTTTGGAGCATGTCCGAAGATGCCATGAATGTCAAATATATGCAGATCAGATCAAAGCTCCACCATTCCAATTGCACAATCTGGTGTCCCCTTGGCCCTTTTCTATGTGGGGGATAGACGTCATTGAACCTATCAATCCCAAGGCTTCAAACGGACATCGCTTCATTCTGGTTGCAATAGATTACTTCACTAAGTGGGTGGAAGCAGCATCATATGCCAATATAACTCAAAAGGTGTTTACCAAATTCCTGAAAAGGGATATTATCTGTCGCTATGGAATACCAGAAAAAATCATTACGGATAATGCTGCCAATCTTAATGGGGCGGATGTAAAAAAGTTATCAGAGACCTTCAAAATCAAGCATCATAATTCTGCCCCATATAGACCTCAGATGAACGGGGCAGCAGAAGCGGCCAACAAGAGTATCAAGAAAATTGTTGCTAAAATGGTCGTAAATTATAAAGATTGGCATGAAATGTTGCCATATGCTTTGCATGCGCATCGTACCAACATACGATCAAGTACTGGGGCAACGCCTTTCTCATTGGTGTATGGAATGGAAGCTGTTTCTACCATAGAAGTTGAAATCCCTTCGTTAAGAGTGTTGACGGAAGCCAACTTGGAAGAATCTGAATGGGCGAAAGCTCGATATGATCAGTTAAACATGATTGAGGAAAAAAGACTGATGGCTCTCTGTCATGGACAACTATATCAGAAAAGGATGGCAAAAGCTTTTAATAAGAAAGTCCGTCCGAGGGAGTTTCAACCAGGTGATTTGGTGTTAAAGAAGATACTTCCCAATCAAGAAGATGCTCGAGGAATATGGGCACCCAATTATGAAGGACCATACATAGTAAAGCAGGCATACTCAGGCGGAGCCTTGGTCCTAACAGATGAAAACGGACGAGAGCTACTGAGACCTATAAACTCCGATGCTGTGAAAAAGTTCTATGCTTGATTTAAAAAAAAAAGGAAAAGAAAAGAGGAGAGCCCATTAGGTTGAAAACCCGCAAGGGCGACCTAAGTAAAAGTTAGGGCATAAATAAATAATAATAATAAAAAAAGCCCGTTAGGTCGAAAACCCGAAAGGGCGGCCTAAGCAAAAGTTAGGTCATTTAAAAAAAAAAAAAAAGTCCGTTAGGTTGAAAACCCGAAAGGGCGATCTAAGCAAAAATTAGGACAAAGAAACTGAATCTTAGGCTGAAAACCCACAAGGGCGGCTTAAGCGATATCTTAATGTTCAATACTGGGGCAATTTTGCTCATGACTTGCTATACTGGGGCAATTTTGTTTGTGACTGGCAACAATGGGGCAAAGAAAATCATTGAAATGTTAATGAAAGGATGTATGTGGAAGTTGAGACCAGGATTTGCGACGTCAAACAGTTGTTGGGAATCAGATAAGAGGATCAAGTAACCAATACTGGGGCAAATTTTTAGGCGGTATTCTTCTGTTCCATTATCCCTTTTCATACAGTTCCCATACACCCTTGTATTTTCCCCCTTTCTTTCCAAATTCTTTCTGTGCAATGTAAATTCTCATATTAAGGCAAGGATTTTAATTCATCCATTTTGTGCTTAAATCATGTTTATGCATTGAAATCATGTCTCAATTTAAGTAAATTTAAGTTTAATAGTATGATTTGATAATTCTAATGGTTACTTCAATGAATGGTTCAAACCAAAGAAAGCCCCGCATTTCAAAGTTAATAAGGGAGATAACGGTGCACAACGAGGAGAAAAGAAAAGCAATATTGAAAGTCTCCACGAGTCCTAGTCTTGAAGGAAACAATCACTCTACATGCCTCCGCCGCTTTGAAAAAAAAAAAAAAAGCCCCTCCTATCGAAAGGAACTGACAAGACCCTGACTCAGAGCTGTTGGTTAAACAAGGGTTTGATTGGTCGAAGTTTTTCCATGGAGCGTATGGTTCATCTTTAATTGAAGCAAAGGTAAAGAAAAGAAAATAATAATAACAAAACGAGAGAAAAGAGAAAACAAGTTACCATCATTTTATTTCTGGGATCTAAGGCCCATTGCAATTTATTTTTTGAGCTCTGAGGCTCACTGTGCTTTTACCTCTGGGATCTGAGGCCCACTGCAAATTTATTTTCGAGCTCTGAGGCTCATTGTTAATGTTACTTCTGGGATCTGAGGCCCGCTGTAATTTTATTTTTCGAGCTCTGAGGCTCACTAGTATTTTTATTTTTGGGATCTGAGGCCCGCTGCAATTTTATTTTTCGAGCTTTGAGGCTCACTGCTAATTTTTATTTGGGATCTGAGGCCCGTTGCAAATTTATTCTTCGAGCTCTGAGGCTCACCGTTAATTTTATTTGGGATCTGAGGCCCGTTGCAAATTTATTCTTCGAGCTCTGAGGCTCACTGCTAATTTTATATTTGGGATCTGAGGCCCGCTGCAAATTTTTCGAGCTCTGAGGCTCACTGCTAATTTTATACTTGGGATCTGAGGCCCGCTGTAAATTTATTCTTTGAGCTCTGAGGCTCACCGCTAATTTTATTTGGGATCTGAGGCCCGTTGCAAATTTATTCTTCGAGCTCTGAGGCTCACCGTTAATTTTATTTTCGGAATCTGAGGCCCGCTGTCATTTGTATTTTCCAAGCTCTGAAACTTAATGCTGAATTTTCTCCAATTTGTTTCCCATCCTGGCCAAAATGCGAGTTCATTTTCTTTACTAGTTCCTTACTGCTATCACATGAAAAATCGTTCTTTCTTCATGTATTCTAGTAATGAACAAGTAAAGAGGGGCAACTGTGAACGCCCTATTTTGACCGGGTCTTTTAATTTTCATTAGAAATTTCAAAAAAAAAAAAAATGCAAAGAAAAAAAAAAAAAAAAAAATAAACATAAAAAAAAGATTTTAATTTTATGTTAAACACTTGGGTTTATTTTTGTTATTGGGCCAAACCAGTTAAACCCATTACTCAAACCCATTTCATCTTCTTCCAACAAACCTTAGCAGCCACCTTTGTTTTTTCCCTCCAACATTTTTTTGATTTTATTAGAGATAGAAACCCCTTGATTTTTGATCCTTGATTTTTGCAGATGAGGCTTACAAGTTTTGATTTTTGCAGATGAGGCTTACAAGTTTTGATTTTAGATAGAAATTTTAATCTTGGCATATTTTTAGGATCAAAATCAGAGTGAATTGGCATTATAAAATGGAGGAATCAGAGAGAAATAGGGGGACAACAACAGTGAGAGCAGCAAAAAAAAAAAAGAAACTAAAAAATGTCTTTGCAAGTATTCTGAATATTGAATATAGAGTGATACAGAGAGTAGAGAAAAAAAAAGAACAAAAACGTTTCTTGTTCCCTCCGGTAACGAACGTCGTCGAGCCACCACCGGACCTCCCTCACGCGGTTTTGTCTTGCTCGAAACCGTACCACCGTAGCGCAGCCGCCCGCCAGCCACCGCGGCTTCGCCATCGCACGGAACCACCGTGCACGAATCGTCGGTGCTTTGCCCAGATTCGGCCTCAAACCGCGCCGCCATCCAACCACCGTCCGAGGTCGGAATCGCCACGACCAGGTTCGATCCTGTTCGCATCAACCCAGACCGTGACTCCACCACGGACCACTGCGAGCCGCCGCTTGCACTCCGTCCAGATCCGACCGCATTCGGTCCTGCACAATCCAGCCACCACGCCGACGCGTCGATCCAGGTCCAGTACGTCGCTGCCATCACTCCTCCGCAGCGCCGCCGCCTGACAGTCACAGCGGCATCCCCATCGCATGCGAACCAGACCACCACTGCCTCCCTTTCTTCGTTCCTGTGTGCAGGTGAATGGAAAAAGGGCTTTTGTTCGTCTCTTTCTTTGTTCACTCTAACGTTACTTTCTGATAAGTATGGGTGTTAGTAGGTTATTACTTTGTTTATTTATTTTTTCTTTTATCATTCTATTTGTAGCTTTTATTTTTATATACTTAATTTGAATGGATTGTAGGGCTAGTGGGTTAGCTGTTTGGCCCAAGCTAGTGAGTCTGACAAACAAAAAAGAAATGGGCTAAAAATTTTGAAACTGATTTTCTTTTCTTATGACTTGATTATGTTAAAATATATAATTAAAATGATGTAAAAAGCAATACTTGAAAATATTTATTTTGGAATTGCTTTGTGAAATGTTTCACATTCAATTCCTTAGATACGAGGTAGCTCTGTGGACATATTTGCCGTGTTCTATCTCGTTTAGGAGTTCCTTTTTTTTTTTCGAAAAAATGAAATATATAAAAAACCTTTTTAAATAAAAAAAACCTTTTCGTAAAAAATAAAAACAACAAACAAACAATTATTTTCTACAAGAACTACGTAGCTTTGAGTTTCCCATCGCAGCAGGGAATACGTAGGAGCGGGATTAATTATCCCGTCAAGCCGAAATTAATTTTTCCTTTATTTTTGTGTTCTTTTTAATTTGTTAATGTAGATAATTAATTAATAATTTATTTAATGTTTTTGGGTTGCTCTATGACAAGTGTCATGTTCAATCCTTTAGCTTCGAGGTTGCCCTATGGATTTATGTGCCATGTTCAACCTTATTTAAGATTTATCAATAATATTTATTTATTTTTTTTTAAAAAAATGAAGAAACATAAAATATTAAATAAAATATATCAATAAATAATTTCTTCCTTGTAAATATTTTTGGGGTAAAAAATAAATAATTTAATTTCGCACAATTTATTTAAGGTATCATTCTTAGAATGAGCGATGTAGGGTGCTTAACACCTTCCCTATTCGTAACCGACTTCCGAACTCATTTTGGTTCCAAAGACCATTTTTTAGGATTTTTTCAATTTTTATCCTAAATAAATAAAATTGGTGACGACTCTACTTTTTCTTAACATTTTCTTTGTATCGCCGTCCTCGTCGCGATTTTCGGTTGCGACAATAGTGATACCAGTATTTAAATTTTTCATTAAGGAAAATATTAAATTAATACTTTTTTTTGACGGAAAAATCAAGACTTATTTAAAAACATATTTAATCAAATAAAGTGGATTTTAGGCATTTGAACAAGCCTTTTAAACTTGACGAGTCTCATTATATTTAATTTAATTATATGTATATAGGAGAGGAGTGTGTTATTATAATAGATGAGAGGAATAAATCTGGATTTTTGAATCATATATGAATAGTCAAGATTTAAATATAAAGCCATGTAACCTTTTTAAGTAATCACATGATTACCAACTAACTTCTAATCCTGATAATTCATATATGTTTTAGTGACTTAGTTTGTTGCTCTCAATTTCATAATAATACATCTGTCTCACTTGAGCCCTCCCTATGTTTATGATTAATAAAATCTAAATAATATAATTTTTTTCATCTAACTAAGGTAGCGTTTGGTATCTGGAATGTTTTATTTCCAGGCAAACTACATTCCTGGGAATGTGATTCCTAGGAATAAAGTTTTCCCACATTCACACATGAGAATAGAGTTTTCCCAAGTTTATAATTATCATTCACTAATTTTATTCCCGGGAATCTTTTATGCCTGGAAATAAATTTTTAAAACTTGTAACAAACATGGGAAAACTTTATTTCCATACCAACATTCCCTCCCGGGAATACTTTTTTAAAACCTGTAGGAAAGGCACCTAAAGTGTATTAACTAATTCCTAACCAGTCTCCGAGAAAGGCACAGAGCACACAAGGCAACCCTCACTCTCCTGCGACAGCACCACCCCCCAGCCGCTGCACGGCAGCAGCAAAGAAGAAGCAGGACCATACGACAGCCAGCCCATTCTTTCAGGCGGCAGAGAAGACGCAGTCGCAGTTGGCGCACTGCTCGCCTACTTCGCAGTTCGTCAGTTCATCCTTATTGCGCTCCCATCCTTCCCCTTACACCCACTTCTTAGGTTCCACCCTTACCCACAACACACTAACTATAATTCATGCTTTTCAAAAACAAAAAAGTAGGTAATTGTTTTTTATTTGATGAAAACTTGAAATCGCAAATGAACACATGCATATATTAAGGATTTTATTTTCTACTTGGTTGGTTGATATTTAAGACACAACAATGCGCCTGCATATTATCTCTTTCAATGTAACTCATGTGAATCGATGACCGAGACTGAGACCTTGGTGCTTGTTGGTTGTTGTTATGATCTAATGTACTTGTATTGCTGCATGCAACGTGTTCGACAAAATGTCTGAGCTATGAGCTCTCTTTGGAGAATGCTTGACAGTTAGTTTTGTGATTTGATGCTTTGAATGTATGCAAGCCAGTGCCATCGAAATGCTCCATAATGCTTCAATCTCTGTATCATCTTGTTTTTCCCCCTGCATAGCGAATAGCGATCCATAATGCATCAAATCTTGCATAGAATTTGTGTGTAAATGATATTGTAATGTGCTAAATTGAGATTTCTGAGCTTGAGTTAGGCTGTGTTCACAAAATATGCTTGGTTCTGAATGTGTAGCTGGTGAAATAATGGTACTAATTTCCTTCCCTAAAATGTTCTGTATGGTGATATGTCATGTTGGGATCCAGTTATTTCGGGTTCGATTCACTTTGGGTTTACATATGCTGAATTTATTTTATTTCTTACAATGAAAGAATTGTGAATACACTCTATTTAAACCTAACTTTCATCATAGACGTGAAAGGCCAAGTGGGTCTTCTTTTGTTTATTTACAATATAATTCATTCATTTCAGCAACTTGTTAGGTAATGAGTCCTTCATTTCCCCGTACAATAGGGCAAGAAGAAATCAATGACTGTATTGGATGGTTTTGTGCACGCCATTTCTTGATTAAGGATCTTAGTGATTGTTTGCTCTCTTTCGCCCTCAGGTAACATATAATCATTGTCCATGAGGCTCTATGAAGAATTCCAGGAGATACTAAAGATTCAAAAGTTCCGAAGATTGGTGTCTTATACTGGGTTCTACTGCTTTGCTACGCTTATAACCTATGCTTATGTTAACAATACGTGGGTCAAATACTGTTAAGACCTTGTTATTAATACTAGAATTTGGGTTTTGTCTTCAATTGGTTTTCATGTTAATCTCAAGTGTTTTGATGTTTGATTTTGGTGTTGCAGAACTAGGGCTGGGTACTCCAGAGCTGATCAATTCTATGCATCGTACCCAGCTGGTACTGAGCTTTTAACAGACACTTCCAAGGTCTTTTCCTTGATATAATATGGAAAGTTCATATTTCTCTTATCATTTTAATTTTAAGCATGATTGTAATGTTTTAAATTGGTTATTAGTTATACAAAGCTGCTCTTGGAAACTGCTTTGAAGCTGACGAGTGGGGTCCAATTGAGTTCTGTATCATGGCAAAACACTTTGAGCGTCAAGGGAAGTCGCCGTATGCATATCATGCAGTAAGTTATATGATAGCCAGACTTGCCTCTATTTCGTCTTTCTCCAACCTTAATGACAAAATTCTTCATATCTTTTCTTTATCTTGGTAGGTCAAGAATAAGAACTGTTTTTCCAATTGGTATTAATTCTTAAGGACATTGATTTGTGAATCCTATAGTTGTTCTCCAATTCATAACAATTTGACACTTTCATTATTTATATAAGTCCTCTTTGAATTATAACAAAATATTAAAGGAAATATGATAAATTTCTTTAACTTTTGCATAAATGCTTGCTATTCTGTAAAGAATAAAATTTTAAGTGAAATCTAGGATTATTATTGAGGATTTATCTTTATAATAAGTTTGTTCCCAGCCCCAGACTCTAAGTGGTGGAGACTAGAGAGTAAAATGAATAGTGAGTGACAACTTGTGGCCTCCTGGATTTAACATAGAGAGGTCTTGATAGGAAAAAGTTTGAACATTTGCATAGAAAACTGGCTTCTGGAAAGACAATCTCAGTATTCGAGAATTGATGTTTAGAATTTTTTCCATATTTGATGGACTCTCAAACTTTTCTTTTTGAATTTTCAAGCAAGATCTGATGTTTTTACTGGGCATAAGGGGCAAATCCCCAGAAGCGGAGGATGACAGAATTTTCTTGCATTTATCAAATCACCTGAAAATAGTTTAATGTTGTGGTATAAACATCTGTTACTAAATTCCAGGATTAGGACTATTCTTTGATGTTGAAATTTTTGTTTCTTTGGTTTTTTTGTTTCCTTTTTTTAAATTTGAATCTGGACGACATATGTTGGCATTCGTTCCTTTTGGGTTCTTACTTCCATTTTCATTTAGCATAAAATTAAAATTTTTATCCCCTTGCTATAATTAAAGGGTAGTAACTGGGTTTTATCTTATGCACAAATATGCTTTCACCAAACATAGGGTATTGATAACCACAAAATAAAAAGCACTGAATGAATGCTTTGTTCCATGCCCTGGTTATCTTTGAGGGATCACATTTGCTGCAAATACTATAGGTTAAATGAAAGGCATAATGTTAGAGACATCGGGGAAGATTGCTCATGATTGATGCCCTTGTTTCTAGAAAAAAAATATTAGTTCTTTGCTGATGTAATCAACTAACCAATAGTGGCCATGGCAGAAGGGATGGAAATATTTTTCTTTTTTACTTCCTTTTGCTGAAAGCTAAACCAATTCATTGACTTGATCAAACCCAATCAGAACAATTCTAGCCACAATTTAAAACATGCTTCATACGATTTTGTTTGGTTTATGGAACCAGTTATAATGCTTAAGCTTATCTTTCACATGTCAATGACGTAGATAATATGTCCATAGGCAAAGGATTTTTAACCCCTTTTCCAAAGCAAGTACGTGATATGAGGCCTTGAAAGTCAAGTGTTATTAAATTTTTTATTTTTTACTTTGGTGTAAGATTGTAAGTGAAGTGTCTTACCTGACACTACAAAAAATGTTGGATGTTACACTTGCGCTATATTTTGTTTTAACTACAATGTGTTTGGCTTCTTACAGCAATACATGGCGCACCTCCTTTCTCTTGGACAACTTGATGGAAGTGGTTGATGGGATTGGTTAACAAATAAATTATGATGACTTAAGACAGTGGAAATTTGTGCAGTATATGAAGATGCGTCAAGCCATATGAGAACTCTGAGTACTCTTCGAGTTTTGAACTGCTTTGTATTCGAGAACCTTATTTTTATTAATAAGAGGCTTGGGCTAAGTTGCACTACCCTAAATTTACACCATCCATTGCACCATCCATGTGAGAAATTGTGGGCCAATCAAATAGGCACATGAGTGGGTCAAATTTTCAAACATTGATTAGTTGAAAAGTCAAATGTCCAGGTGTCAAAATGATTGGTTCAGTATTTGCTATATGGGTGGTGCAATGGGTGGTATAAATTTTGGATGGTGCATCATAGAATGAACCTTAATAAGGAATGGTGCATTTTCTTTTTCTTGTAGGGTAACAAATGCTTATAGCTTGTTTCCCTCTCTGATATAGAAATATCAAATCAGTCTCAACTATCAAGTGCTTCAGTTTATGTTTTTAAAAAGTCGACGGTACTCAATTAGTATATCTACATAAGGTGATTCTAAAAAATGTAAACAAGACCCAACAAGAATACCTATATGATGATAGGTAGTGATTCACTTCATTCCAGAGTATTGCTATCTGTTTTAGTTTTTTGGGTTGGATCATTCTCTACCCAAATAAGATGGGTGGCTCAGTACACAAGACTCCCATCAGATGGGGGGTTTGGGGGAGGGTAGATGTATGCGACCATCATAAGATAATGACTTTAACATTGCACCAAGGCTCATCCTCTTAAAAGGGTGATTTAGTACACAACATTCCCACCTGGTAGGGTCTAGGAAGGGTAAATGTAATCTTAACTCGCAAGTGGAGAGAGTGTTAGCAATATACTCTTATTTTATGTGTTCTCATTGACACAATTTCTTGTATTATGTTACATTTTATATTTTTTAAAACGTGATTTTTTATTATTATTATTAAAGAAGAGTATGTGATACGTGGAATAAGGATCTTACGAATTCATAGTTTTCACAAGTAAAATGGATAGAAACGCTAACTTTTATCCATGATTAAATGTTAATGCTTCTAAACTTGAACTTGCAATGACAATGGAAACTCTTCTATCTCTTTCCTTTCTTCCTTATATCTATAACTTCCATGGAAATTAAGAGACTTGCTTTCTAGACAGAGATAGGGAAATATTTCATTTTCTTCCTATTTATAATTGCTTCCATCAAGCAATGTACCCTTTCATTGAAAAGACTCGTTCCCAAGAGTCATTGTCATTCAATCAAATATTAAACAATATGTTATTTCATTCAAATATTAAATCATTACATTTATTTGTCACACACATGAGACATTAATTCTTGCATTCTCCCACTTAAATCATGTGACAAAGTACAATAAGAGCCATGGCAGTCATATATCCTTATTTTGACATAGTTCCTTCCATGTACTACTATATATTAGTCTTCTTCCTAACATGAACTTTAATGGGAAGTACATAATATGTCTAACAATAATGTCATTTTAAAGACCAATCATGTTTTCATTGTCATCATTCATACACGTGCACATAAGTTGAAAACAAAGTATTCATAAATTTATACATTAATAAGCTCAGAGTACCAACCATACATTAAAACTTAATACATAACAATACTGATCAACATTCGCTAGCAGACATAATGATCATTCTTTCAACATGACAAGTGAATGCTTTGGGTAGTAACCCTTTTGTTAAAGGGTCAACAATCATAATATCGGTGCTAATATATCTGTTTAAGGCCTTTTTTGTCTTATGTAAGAAAGTACAGAATGAGTAGGGTTTCTGCATCTCTACTGTCAGATTTGACCATGTGGGAGAGTTTGAAAATGAGCAGTTCAATATGTTTTGTAATAAGAATGTTATCTCTCACAATTTATCTGCTTAAACTCCATGACAAAATGGAGTGATTTATAGGAATTTTCTTTTATCTCTTCAGGAGAAGTCTATAACAATGTTCAATAAAAGCAAATTCCCAAAGTACTTCTAGACAGAGACAATTAACATTGCTTGTTATATGCAAAATAAAATTCTAATTAGACCTTTTCTAGAAAAGATTCCTTATGAACTGTGGAAAGGAAGAAGATCCAACATATCTTATTTTCATACTTTTGGATGTGAATTTTTCATCTTAAACACTAAGTATCAACTTAAAAAGTTCGACTCTAAAGTGGATAAGGAACTCTTTATGGATACTCAGAAACTTCAAAGGTCTATAGAGTTTTTATTTCTAGAACCTCTATTGAATTCATGTCAAATTTAATGATGGATTACGAATTTCTCATGGCGAAAGACGGTGAAGAATGATGAATGGAAGAAATTTCTCTTGAGAATTCTTGAGAGACATCAAAGAAAACTCTGGGAGATGAAGAGAGGCAGTTTTCTGAGTTTCGGATCGTGGGAAATCAGGTTTAGGTCGAGGTTTGGGAGTTTAAATTAGGGTGCAACTGGGCTGAAATAGAAGCCCCAAAATGAAATGTTGTTAGACTCGTTAGGCCGGACGCAGACCCGTTAGGCCAGGCGTAGGAACTTTAAGCCGGGCAGATTCTGCAGAAAATCCAGAACGTGAATTTTCTGCTCTGTCATGCCTCACAAAGCCACTTGCGTCGGGCGAATTCCGTCAAACTTGAATTCACTATTAAGACCCTCTTAGAGGTGAAACTACATCTAACATACACATATACATAAAGATCAAATATAACAAGCATATTATAACAAATATACCCCAAATTTAGCACATTATAACATGAGGGTGAAATTTAGGGTGTTACAGTATCTTGTGCTATTTATCTATTTATAATATATAAAAGGTGAAATGCGGGCTATGGAACCGCCACGTCATCTTTTTCTAATTCTCTAAGTTTTCCATAATGTATAAGTGTGTTTATAACATGATATCAACAACCAAGAGGTTGTCAACATATTCAACATTAACCTACATTATATAAGGTTCGATTATGTCCATTCAAGGATGTTTTCTTTCCTAATTCTATTGTCTAACATGCTCCCTCTATAAAAAGGTGCATGTGCACCTTATCATTTTGACCATTGATTTAATAGTAACTTATACCAATGGCTGAGATTAAAACCACATAGTGGTTTAACAAGTAAAAAATAAAATAAAATAGCAACTTTGTCCCTATCACCTACCCCACCCCTTCGTCGCCTCACACATGGACCCCAAACAAGAACCACTGTTCGCCGCCGAGCCACCATGCTAGTTGCCAATAGAACGACAGCCTGAGAAAAACCAGAACACCCTCTTGGCACAACCACCCTCAACTTTTCCATAAATACGTGTTCTACACACCTTTCTCTCTCTATCCCTCAGATTTCGATGAGGTCATCGAAGACCTAAACCTCTGTGGCTGCCACCTTCTCCCTCTGTCCCCATCATCGATGCTTCTCCAAAACCCCTCAGAAACCCTCAATCAATCTTCCCCTTAACCCCTTCCCTTATTCCCTCCCCAATTCCTCAATCCTCTACTTTGAACCTTCTCGTGAATCCTCGAAAGTCGAGACGTACAAAACCGAATTGGATCTTCCGAATCTACAGTTACTCCAGATCGCGAAGGCGGCAAAGTCAGTGATCCGGTTGGGGATTGACATCGGCAACGACACGGGGTCGTTCGCCACCATGTGAAGCTCTTCAACGTGACGATGGTGACGATGATGATAAACGAGATGGAAAAAAGATGGGGTGGTGGTAGGTGAAGGTGGTTGTGGCAACAGTGAGTGGCAGTGGCAGCGATGACAAATGGCAGTGGCGTCGGTGGTGGCAGTGGCAGAGGGGTATTTGCAGTCGAGGTTGTGGTGCTGATGGGTGAAGGTGAGGGTAGGAATGGGTTTTGGAAAATAAAAAAGAATAAAAAAATTATTATTTTATCGGGAAACCTGGTATTTCACAAGGTGCATCATGCACCTCTGTTTAGAGGGTACATATTAGTATTCCCCTTCTTAGACCTCCAAAAGATGAAACAAAGGTACGAGGATACTCCTATAATGATATAACAATAATTATTTAGTGGAAAGTCAAGTAAACAGTATATTTTAAATTATGATAGTTTTTATTGTATAATCTCCACACAACTATATGAAAATGATTAGTACAAAAGAAATACATATTGAGAGGAGGCATCTAAGGTGCATCACCCACCAAAGTGGTGCAGTGGTGCACCACCCACGCCAGTTTGTGAGCCAAAAAACTTGCCAAGTGTATTAGTTTACTTATTTGTAGTTAAACATGTATATAAGAAGTATTCTGCCTTAAAAAAATTACCATAAAGTAAATACAGGGAACAAATTTTAATTTTAGAATAATATGAAATCTGAATTTTTTTCGTTTAATTTCTATTTTTTTTTGGCATATGCTGGACCATTCTAATTTACCCCATTATTATGCATATTTTTTAACTGTTATCAAAATCAAAACCAAAACAATTTTTTTTAGTTACAAAACCTTTTATTTTTATTCTTCACAGATCAGACCAATACCCTAACACAAGGGTTCCATCTTCATCATCCTCGTCAACCACCAGCGTCCACATCACCGCCCTCGACGGCCTCGTCAACGTGAACTCCCTCTTCGCCATCACCGTCTTCGACGGCCTCTCCCCCACCACCCCGAGCCAACGCAGCCTCTAAAATCGCTCCCCATGCGATGTCGACGTCGGCGTCACCGAGAAGCTCCTCGTCTTCGAGGTTGTCTTCTTCACTCCATGTCCTCGATCTCCAAGAAAGACGAACGCTGTTTTGGGTTCTCGCGGCGGAAAGAATGTTAATCTAATTCCCTCTTCCCTTGTCCAGTTCCGGCGTGGAGAGTGAAAGTGAAAAAACCAGAGGACTGTCGTTGGTACTAAGGGGAAAAAAAAACTCAGAGAAGATGTGAAAAAGATAAAGAATGGGTAAAGCTTGAATAATCATTGCTTTTTTTTTTTTTACAATACAATAATCAATGTATTTGAAAAATAAGAAATACGAAAATGAATACTGTATATGTTTGACCGTATAAATACTTTTAAATGGGCTGAAAAGTCAAATGACACTATGACTAAATGATTGGACAAGAAATTGCTATATGGGTGGTGCACCACTGCACCACTTTGGTGGGTGGTGCACCATAACCTCACCCATACTGAGAAAGCTATATGCATTGTTATTATCATGAAAAGGTAAAAATTGTTCAAACAATAGAGAGAGAGAGAGAGGAGGGATCAAGTTACACTCTCCATGTTTACAACTCTTACACTTAATAATAGCCATTGATCATACTTTCATCCAATGGCTCTGATATATTCACCATAAGTGAGTCACGTGACCTCTTGTCACTCCCAGCTTCTCCACCATTTCCTTTTCCCCTGTGTCTATTCCTAACCTAGCCGCTGGACTTCTTCGGCATCCACGACTCGACGGAAGGAGGAAGATTTGGAACATTTCAATAATGGCTTTACAGAGGCAATAAGTCATTGTTTATATATTACATGTAATTTTTTTTCCCTTTGTTTTGCTCACATGGTAGTGGATAATGACCTAGTCCAGGTTACCTTCAAATCCTAAAGGAACTACCACCAAATTCCAATAAAATGGGCTTGACAAATTGCTCGAAATTAATAACAATGAATCCGTAGAGGGTGCACCAATTGAACTTTTTATTTTTTCTTTTTTAATCCCTCTTCTTATTATTTTGGTGTAACAAATTGAATGCGTGTAGATATTGGGATATGGTTTGGGACGCAGATGGGGAAAAAAGAACAAAACTAGGAGCAAAGGGGATTGGTAGATTTTACAAGTAAGAAAGATTCATGTCATGTGTGTAGGTATTCGGTGATCTCTTGGTGGCTATTATATTCACCGCCATTGTTGCTATCAGACGATGTTGTTTTCATCGTTGCTGGGATTATCATCGGGAGGAGGGAGGTGGTGAAGAGGGGGTGTAATATTTATGAGGAGGGATCAAATTACACTATTCTATGTTTACAACTCTTACACTTAATAGTAGCCATTAATCATACTTTCATCCAATCGCTATAATATGTTCACCATAAGTGAGTCATGTGAGGAAGGGGAAAGACATCAACCCCAACCCCTGTCGATCTCTCTGCCAGCACATATCTCCTTTCCACCCTCTCAACACCCCCTCTTCACCATCCCCTCCTCCCGGTGATAATCCCAGCAACGATGAAAACAACATCGTCTGATGGCAACAATGGCGGTGAATATAATAGCCACCAAGAGATCACCGAATACCTACACACATGACATGAATCTTTCTTACTTGTAAAATCTACCAATCCCCTTTGCTCCTAATTTTGTTCTTTTTTCCCCATCTGCATCCCAAACCATATCCCAATATCTACACGCATTCAATTTGTTACACCAAAATAATAAGAAGAGTGATTAAAAAAAGAAAAAATAAAAAGTTCAACTGGTGCACCCTCTATGGATTCATTGTTATTAACTTCGAGCAATTTGTCGAGCCCATTTTATTGGAATTTGGTGGCAGTTTCTTTAGGATTTGAAGGTAACCTGGACTAGGTCATTATCAAAGATGGTAAGTGGCATCAGACTTGCACTAGCCCCTATGTCACATAAGGCATGGTCTATTTTAACTTCTCCAATCGAGTAAGCAATAGAGAAACTTTCTGGATATTTTAGTTTAGGAGGCATATTAGTTTTTGTCATTTCATCACGTTCCTCAATTAGGCCCTCAGTCTCTTTTTCCACTTGCTTTTTCATGACTAGCCTTTGTGGGAAAGGTATTGGGGGTTGGTAAGGTGGTGGAGGGACGTACTTTGGTTCAATCTTTTCTTGTTCACTCATGTCCACCTCACATTCCACACCCTTTTCAACTACCCCAAGCTTATCATCCCTCAATTATATAGCATTACATTGCTCATTGGGATTAACTTCGGGTTGTCCCGAGAACTTACCCTTAGTCCTAGAAGATGTACTAGCTTGTTGGACAATTTGTGTCTCTAGCATCTTATGGTGAATGGCTAAGTTATCCACCTTAGATGCAAGTTCCTTAATGGCTTCGCCCATAGCCCTCCCATGTTGCCTAAACTCTTCGATTTGTTTGGTCTGGGATTCAACAAAGCCTTCTAAACAGACTCAAGTTTAGATTTTTGTACTTGCAGGGATCCTGAAGCAGGTTGGACATTACCTTGGCCTTCTTGGAATTATTGTTGTTCCGGTAGGAGAGATAAGGGTTATTCTTCCTTCCTTGGTTGTAAGAATTTGGGGGAACATAGTTTGGCAACTTCGGGTTCGTGTTATAGAAATTGTGACATGAATTTACCTATTCACCCAAAGCACCTATTGCAGGAGTGCTACCATGTGGGCACTCCATGAAGTCATGTCCCTGAATTCCACAAATCTCACAAGCAACATTAGTAGCACCTATTGAATTCATATTAGATTTTTCAAGCTTATCAAAGCGCTTATTTAATGAATCAAATTTAGCCATAATCAAATCCACACCATCTACATCAAAGTTACCTCCTGAAAGCTTTTTCAGGTTATTATCTCTTTCCGCAGCCCATTGGTGATGGTTGGTGGCTACACTTTCAATGATGTTGAATGCTTCAGTTGGCGGGGTCTATTCATCAATGCTCAACCAGCTGCAGAGTCAAGTGACACCTTCAAAGAATACTCCAATCCATTGTAGAAGGTAAGCACTAATAACCACTTCTCGAGCCCATGATGTGGGCAAGAATCTAGCAATCCTTTGTAATGATCCCAAGCTTCGGATAAGGATTCTCCGTCCTTTTGGCAGAAACTGGTGATCTGAGTTCATAGGTAAGCAGTCTTGGAGGGTGAAAATAATTTTTCCAAGAATGCCTGCTCCAGTTGGTCCCATGTTGTCAAAGTATTAGCAGACACCGACTTCAACCAAGCTCCTACCTTTCCAGTCAGAGAGGAGGGGGATAACCTCAAACGGATAGCATCAACAGGGGCACCTTGAATTTTAGTTGTATAACAGAATTCCAAGAATGTCTCTACATGATCATTTAGGTCTTCCGAGGGTAATCCTCCAAACTGATGTTGCCTTATCATGCCAATTAACTGGGGTGGTATGGTGAATTTCTCCGCAAGTGTACGATTTCGTCGTTAAGTAATAAAAAGATCGAATCCACAGGGCCCATGATTACGAACATCAATTAATATTTAAATCAATTAAACTAAACAAGAAAAGATTTGATTTTTGAAATTAGTATCAAGTAACAAATCAAAATTAAAGTAGCAATTAACAAAATCAAGAATAAAATTAGAAGGAAATCAAATTGGGGTTTTTCAAATTAAAGAGGAATTTCCAGGAATTAGGTTACCAACAAGACCGTTTATGCCATTAAATTGACTTTCCCTATATTAATTTATCAAAATACTTTGAAGGTGAATTTATCCAAAAATAGTTAATATTCCCTCTCGAGATACAAGAATCGTGCCCAATTAAACCAATCCCTACTCTCGTGGTAATTATATTTAAATTGGACCCATTGAGGTTTGTGACAATTCAATGAACCCTCGAAGGACTGCTCCTAACTCTCGTGATTTAAGTCCCAAGTTTAATCCCTATAGATCCAATACCTAAGTTCACTTCTCAGTTCATCCCTAGAGTATCTGTGACATGTAAATAAGTGGCCACCAAATTCACAAGTAATTCATGCAATAGGAATTAGATCAAAGGCATATGAAAATTAATAAAGGGAAATTACCAATTCATAATATGAAACAAGTCTTGGGCATAGCCCCAATTCCTCGAAATAGATGGACTACTCAAGCATTGCCATGGTCATAGCAATCTTGATAAAAAAGAACATAAAAATCCAAAGAGAAAGGGAGAAGAAATTGGAGAAGAAGAGCCAATCTTGATGTAGAGCCAATGCCATCCAAATAGCAACCAAAGATCCTTATTTTCGATCCTTAACAACCTATTTAAAGGTTAGGTTAAGAAAGGGTCAAAGCCTATTACAAATAAAATAAAAAAAGATAACAATTATGTTTTTCATCGCGTCACGACCATGAAGCATTTCATGCCCAGGTCGTGAACGCTACTGACTTTCCAATCTCTCTTCATTCTTTCCTGTCATGGCCTGGCCGTGACAGAGTTCATGGCAGTGATGGCCATCACCCCCAAGCCGTGAACGCTTCTGACTTTTGACAGCTTCTTTTGCGCGTCATGGCCATGAAGCCTTTCATGCCCAGGCCGTGACAGCTTCAACTTTGTATTTTTGCATAAACACGCTACAACACCGCCTTATCTATTCCAAAAAGGAAAACTAACAAATTACTAAACAAAAATGCCTAATCTACCATTAAAATGCATGGAAAATGACGAAGAAATATGAGGTGAAATCACATTCATCAATGTTGATGAGTTTAATTTTGATATACTGTCAGTATAAATTGTTTACAATGCTACTTTAAGTTATGTATGTATATATTCACATCGGTTCGACCACTAGTGAAACTGTTGAACCTTGAATTGCTTTCATTTGCAGTTCTTCGATTGGTTAGATTTTCAAAACATTGTTTCCAGGAATTATCATTCCTGGAAATCATAATTCCTAGAAAGAAAAACAATTGTCGACCAAACACCCCATGAAGGTAGTTAAATTAAGACTCAATTTTTTTTTAATAATGTGACAATTTATGATTAATTGATAGTGTAAAATATATTTATACTAATTGTATATATCAATTAAATCCTTAAACTACTAGTGTCTTGTATTTATATCTCTTTTGTCAACTTATGTTCGTTTTACTATTTTTAATCTTTTGTTTTGCTTGGATAAAGACGGCCATCAGCTGTGGTCAGAATGATGCGGGCCTGAGCTGGAAATCCAGATAGAAAGAGAGCGGTAGCCCAATTACAAGACGGTAACTCAGAAATGGCCCAACTACAATGCGCTATCTAAGAAACAACGGAATGAGTATGTTCTCATGATCCAAGCAAAATTTTGGAATCATAATCTCCATCTTGTATGCGATGATCACCCAAGAAAAAAATTAAAAATAAAAAACCTCTCTCTCTCTCTCTCTCTCTCTCTCTATTACATGCACACAAAATTGTGTCCTTGTTTTCAGCCGTGGATCTAAAGAAATATGAAAATAAGGAAAATACAATGCTTGTATCGTTGTGTCATGGTGACTACCTAAATCCGATTGATGATAGCAACAGTTTTGAAAGCAATTTCGAAAAGAACACAGAGAACCAGGCTATTTAAAATTTGGCATACCAATACTGTGCAGTTCTATAATTGAAATTGTCTCGATTCACACCTTCCCTTCATCATGCCAGAAATTCATAATACCATGAGATATTTTTATTTAGTGAAACATCATTTTGATCCTTGAAATTGTAAGATGGTGACAAATTGATCCCTCGCAATGAGAAATAGAAAGATAAAAAAAAAAAAAAAAAAATCCCCAAAATTGAAAAAAGTTCATTGCATTAGTCCAATTAGGTGACATTTTTCAAATTGGGGACTAAAATGGTTATTCACTCATTTTTCTTCTGAATTTTTAGGATGGCCACGCATGCCAAAGAATGTATGTGGACTTCATTGTATTTGGAGTTATATTTTGTCTTAAATAACTTCGCTCCAAAGCCTCTTTGGTTTCAAGAAGATAAGATCATATATTCATCCATATCTGACAATGGCATGACTGTGTTTCAAGGGACATGAATTAATTAGTTCCCTCTGAAATGTGACTATATAGAGCTTCTATTAAGCAGAGTCTATCTGCAGAGCCAGAGAGTCCACATTTGCAGCAGCCAATCTTATTGTGTAGTGGCTAAGAACAAAAAGGATGAGTCAAATTGCCTAGCACTTTAAATGAATTGGTTTCAAGTGGAAGAATTTGAGGAGATGGTAAATTGCCTTAACCTTATGCCAAAGTAATCTAATTGGTGGTCTCAAATTTTGGTAATTAATGCTACCACCATTCTCTCTCCAACAACCCCACATTTACTCACTCAAAAGGATATTTAATATTTAATATAGTACATAACCCTCATTATTCTTCCTACGATGGCTATCCCCATCTTGTCAATTTTAACAATAATGAATAACTATAGTGTATCGTACTACCTCATCAATTGGCAGTTTGTGAGGGCACTGTCCTGATTCCTTGAATTTCTAGAATTGTACAGAGGAGTCTAGCTGCATTTTGAAAAGATATTCCTTAGTTAGCAATAAGGTTTTGGTTTGAAGTATATATCAAGCATACCTTAGCTTTGCTATCGGACATTCAATTATTTGTTTTCTATACATGAGAGCAAAAATCAATAGACACTAGTTCACATGTGAAGTGGCACCATGCGTGTGGTACAGGTGGCTTCCAATTATTTATAAAGATCTAAAAGGGTATACGTTAGTAGTGTTTGGCGGTTCATGAATGAATGAGAGAGATCTACCATAAAATGATGCATTTTATTTGTTTTGGTGTACTAAACTGATGCATTTAATTGTGTGAAAAGTATTTCCATGGTTGACATTGGGATGAGCCTCATGTCAATTTTGCCCAGCTTGTCTACTGGTGGGACCCCCCTCCCATCATTGTGGAAACAGAGATAGATTTGGAAACGATGTCCATTGATGTTTTCCCACAACTCCCAACCCCATAATAATAGTCGTAACATCTACTCCGAACCCAAAATGATAAACTGATTCGTACAGTTTCTTGGTTGTGAAAGAACTATGAGATCTTTGACAAAAGCCCAACTCAAGACAATAGCAAATCACTATATTATAGTTTTTTTTGTTCTACCCTGTATTATATTTTAAAATAAAATAAATATTAACTATTATAATATATACTTATGAATATTCGATTTAGTATGAATTGGGATAATATGTATGATTTAATTATTAAATTAATTTTCATTTTACAATAACTTTGTTCACATTGAATAGGAGTTATTATCGTGTAAGACTACTATGTGAAATATTGAGTTATCTGTTTTCACAAATACTTTTGTGTGATTTGTAAAATTTATATTTTATAAAAAGTTATTAAATATGCACAAGTGCCTCAAGAGCAACTCTAATAGGGTTGCTTAACTACTTTTTAAAAATAAGAACTGATTCATGTTAGGTTGCATCATTGGAGTAAGATGATGTAGCATCTACATGTGTAAGGATAGTTGCTCTTCTATAAGTAACTAATTCATTTAAGAACCCAATAAAACGATAGAGAAAAAGAATAGAGAATAAATGTAAATGAAGGTGTAAGGTAACTTGTAAGGCCCATTTAATAAATGTTTTAGACTTGCACCATTCACTAGTGCAGAAAAGGGATTTCACATCGGTTTTTTTTTGGCTTTTCACATCGGTTTTCCAACTGATGTTGAAAAGGCCGATGTGGTTTATTACCACTTTTCACATCGATTTTAAAACCGATGTAAAAAAGTCTGTTTCAGAAAGCCACATCTCCTTTTCAGCAATTTTCCACATCGGTTTTTAATAAAAACCGATGTGGTAACTCAACTTTCCACATCGGTTATGTTAAAAACCGATGTTGAAAGTTTGTTTTCCACATCGGTTTTTAACATAACCGATGTGGAAAATTGAGTTACCACATCGGTTTTTATGAAAACTGATGTGGAAAATTGGGTTTACCACATCGGTTTTATGAAAACCGATGTGAATTTTAGTTTTTTTTTATAAAAAAATCATCCTTTTCAGTATTGACAGTCCTTTCCCCTGTTTAAGTAATCCAGTAATCCAGATCAATACAGAATCTATATTGTCTACAGAATCATTTTTGTACAACCAAAACACACTAAATTAAAAGTCTACTAACAATAAATATATTCAATAACATTCACACAACAAAGATAATTAGAAACCAAAAAGCTACATATGATATATTATAGATTTCATGTCAAAACATATATCAGTCAAAAGTACACTATAGCTATTACATGATGCGTTTATATACTAACTACATATAAACTAATGTTGGTACACTTCAAGAAAGAAATTTGCCCAACGTATCCTTATGTTTTTTATGTCGGCATCAGAGAGTGGAGTCGGATTGTTGAATATCTGCAAGTTTAATTGGACATAATTAGATTATATCTTTTAAGTAATAAACTAAAATTAAACATATAACGAATCTATATATAATTGTTACAACTAATTGTACCAATTAGCATTTACCTCCTGCCATCTTTCAGTGATACCGGAGGAGATAATTTCGACCATCCACTTCATCACATAGTATCCACATTCGCATGATCCACGTTGTCTATGAGACTACGTACAAATGAAACCCAGTTAGAATATGAGAAATTAAATAGAAATCAATAATTATACCCACTGCGCTTGAAGCGTTTGAACTAATAAATATCTTACGTTAGGAATAATCCATCTAATAGGCCGACGCCTTTCACCACACAGCATGCGGCTTGCATCAATAGACCTATCATAAGAAAATAAACATTAATTAAAGTATATCTAATAGATTTCAGATAATTATTACAACTTCATTACTGATTCTAACTTATTTTAATGCTTACGTTTCCATGATGTTCTTCAGTTCATTCGCCGGCCTATGGCCCATCGAGCAGAAGAAGACCACGACATTCACACGAGGGCACAAGATCAACAACTGCCAATGTCGTCTGCATTTGCGGAACAATTAGTGACTAAGTCATATATAGTTATAATTAAATAACTGGTACTTACTTATAGAGATAAGGCGCAAGGTAGAACTGATGATGGTCTCGGGCAACTATATCACGTATGGTGGCGACCGGGTCTTCTGATGCTAGGAGAACATCACCCTGAATGAGCATGGGGTCAATGAACCCATAAAGGGTGAGGTTGCCCTGATTACCTAGCATGCGATGCAGATACCTAATATATTGATAAAACATGTTAATTATGATAGTATTTAAAATTTAATTATTTAACTTATAAATAAAATGTACTTACGTGCACCATAACGAGATGTGTGCAGCACTAGCCATTTCATGGTGGAGCGCCATCTCCATAAGTTCCTTCTTTGGGATATACAGATCGTCATCCGCCCTGCCATCATGTTCCAACCTTACCAAAGCTGCATCAACCTCCATGGTGACAAGCTTTATAGCAAGACGTTGAAAAACATCACCAGGATCCCCTTTGTCGTTCCCCTAAACAACAAAAAAGATATACATTAGTAATCACATTTAAGTTATTTCATTCGTAATTAATTGAATGGTCAAATGAATACCTTAGCCGGAGCAGATTTCTCTGGTCTTCCTGGAGCTGACCTTTTAGGCAGAATATCATGATGATCATCAACATTCAGCTCACACCTATCAGGGGCATCATCATCATCATCATCATCATCATCATCATCATCATCAGGCTGATGAGGAGGATCACATGAGCCCTTAGTGCTCACATGGACAGAGGGTTGGACAGAGGGTTGGACACTTGTGAATTGTTGGGACATAGCAGCCATTATTGCCATCTGCTGGTTAAACTGCTGGGTCATCTCCTGTCTAAGCTCAGCTGCAATCTCCTGTTTTAGCCGTTCTCTATCTACAGCAACATCCCTGTGGCGTTGGTGTGAAGATGAACCATGGTATTGGCGAATGCCAACGCCCCATCCAACACCAATGACACGGCCCGGGTGGTATGGTTTACCGATGGCAGCAGCTAAGATATCCTCACGTCCTCTAGGAACAAAGGTTCCTTGAGTGGCCTGCTCGTCCAAGGCATCCTGCAACATATAAAATATTAGGTCACATTACAATTCAGTAACATTGTTAAAATCACAATTACAATTCAAACTACACATACAATCTTCTCAGCTACTTGGCGTGCCTCCTCAGATGTATATTGTCCCGTTTTTCTTTGTCGGGCCCTCTTCCATTTACGATGGCGTGGGGGTGGAGGTGGATCAACAACTTCAGGATGATTTTCAGCATTAGGATCTGCCTGAGATGCTGCTTCCTGACATGCTTTCTTTTCCTCTTCCACCATGGTCTGAGCAAGCTTTTTATATCCCCCACGAGACAATACATGGGGGTAGACATTCTTGCTTTGGTTTTCCTGCCCCTTTTTCCTCTTCTCCTGTTATAAATAGAAGATAATTAAATTACATCAGTAAATTAATAAAATTAATGAAATTACATCAATTTAGAGACAACTCAAATAAGTTAACCTGAAAGCTAGGATCATGTCGGCTCTGAACAAAGCGATCCCACGTCGCCTGGTCAAGAAACGGGTACACCTCAAGTGGGTTCTTTTCACAGCGTGGATTGAATACATAGTATCTGCCCAGGTCCACCTTAAAACCTCTCCAACGCTCACCAGCATACTTTATCCAACGCTTCTTCATATCCGTCGTATCCGGCAGGTCAAAGGTGAGTTACATTAACAACAAAAGAATCAACGAATTACTGTATGATATTAATAAGATTAAAATAAAATAGATACAGACACAGGACAGAAAAGTATAGATACCAGAATAGTCTCCCATATCTGATCCTTCACGCCCTGAGGTACATCTTTCCAAGTCTCAATAAGTATGCTAGGCCTGCTTCGAGCAAGGGACGCCACAAAACTAATAAACTGCTCTGCCATTGGCCCAATAGGATTGAGGTTACAATCAAAGTCGATTGTTATCTTTTGATTTGAACCACGGTTGGCAGTCAAATTCCTCATTCGTGTGGCACGTCTACCCTTTCTACCCGAAGACGGGGTCTCCGACCCACTGCATGAAGGAGGGATATCCTCAGGATCAGCCATGTATACCTGTTTAGACAAAAACAAAAAGTCAGTATGTCTGGATAAATATCAAACATAACTTATAAATATCAATCAACGTAAGCATAACTTAAAAATATCAACGTAAACATATAATATGACTTTAAACATAACTCAAACTAAACTTACACTGTGGTCAAGTAGTAACGTTCTCCCATAACCCTTCTTGGTGATCATTACGAGTAGCATGTACATCGTCCACTTCATTTTCCTCATTGAAATTAGGCACCCGTGTTGAGAAAGAAGGAGTGTCAGAAATATCAAGAGTTGAATCTTGATTTCCCTCACTACTATTATACATGTTTTTTCCCTGGAGAACCACTGACCACCTTTTGTTAGAAGGATCACGGATATAAAACACTTGTTTTGCTTGGGATGCCATGATGAAAGGCTCGTCTTTATTACCTACCTTATTAAGGTCCACCAATTTGAATCCTAACTCATCGGTTTGCACACCATTGTTACTGTCGACCCATTGACATTTAAACACAGGCACTCTAAACTTCATGTAATCAACCTCCCAGATCTCTTCAATGATCCCAAAGTATGAAACGGATGCCATAACAGGGTTTTTATCTTTCGAACTAGAGAAATGCATGGACTCAGCGACGACCATAACCCCACTGTTTTGCATAGTACTTTTGTCATCCTGGGACTTTGTATAGAAGGAAAACTTATTGATATCGTACCCACTCCAGCATATGACATCAAAGTTAGGTCCCTGTGCTAGCCATTTTAATGTTTCAGAAGCAGTACCATCCTTTGCAATTTTTTCTTTAAACCAGTTCAAGAAAGTCTTATTATGCTTGTTCAAACACCATTTTTCATTCATTCTAGGGTAAGTTTCGTTGATGATGCTTTTGTGCTCACATAAGTATGGTTCAACCTCATCAGTGTCATTCAATATATACAAATGTGACACCCTTGGCCTGTCTAACGATTCACCATGACATATCCATATTGTATAACTCTTGCAAATCCCCTCACAAATAAGATGATCCCGTATCTCGTCAGCTTCTAGTCGTCTCTCATTCAAACAGTTAACACAAGGACAACAAAACCTTCCGTCACTACTATCAGGAGCATTTGTTTTTGCAAATTGTAGAAAATCTTCCACTCCATTCTCATACTCATCACTTGTCCGTCTAGCATTCATCCAACCGCGATCCATGACTAAAACATTAACTTCATACTTAGTCCAACATCTTCATCAACTACTTCTTATGATAGGGTATGGCCCTATCCCATTCGAGAAGAAACTTTTTCAACATTCGGTTAATAGTTAGTCCTTAACTCTCATGCTCATACCCGACGAAATTTTGGCAGCATTTCCCTTCGGTCTCCGACGTACACGACTTGAACGCGATGCCATCCACCACGATAAAGTATGCACCCGGAGAACGAAAAGAAATGTACCAATCCGAACTTTCATCAGGTATATAACATGAGAATCAACGAATAACTATTTTAACTGAATGAAGAAAAAGTTTTTTCCCAAACTGTCCAACTTGGACAATTCAAGATCCAATATAATGAGCTGTACAAGTACCTTAAGCAGGTACACGTGTGCTCATTAATATTGCATCTCAAACGGGAAACTAAGGCTTTAACAATATAGCATAATGTAATTTACTTCAGCATCCTAATAATACTTTAACAATTTTTGATGTACCAAATATAGTTAGCGGGTTTCGCGTGTATCCGCCGCTCACAGCAACAAATTCAATACATAACACCTGATTAATGTGAAACTAGAGCAACCCCTTTGGCTCTAACAGTAAATATAAAAAAATAACTTATTCGAACATCAAAATAAAATAAATAAAAATAAATCAATGACATAAGCTACTGCAGTCTCATTTCACATTGACACTGACTCATGTTTACATACATTACGCCTAACTGATACATACTGACACAACATATAAACAAGTTGTTGCAAACATCAGTGTACTGATCAAAACCCACACAACAACAATTTAGCAATTTGACAGAATAGAATATATGATAGCAGGGAAATGGAAGCAATAGATAATTTGGGGTTTAGGGTTTAGCAAATAAAAGAGAAATGGTTGCTTACCGATTGAAGCCACAATCAGTTGCCAATATTGCAAAGAATGGAGTGCTAGCTGAAAACACAAACCAATTAAAGAAGTCAGAGAAAGGGAGAAAACCAGGGAGATGGGGAGGGGGTTGTGCACAATGGGGAGAGAAAGAGAGGGGGGGGGGTATAACTTACCTTGGTGGTGGCGCTGCGGTGGTGGCGTTGCGGCGGTGGCTTTGCCAACGCAAACAGTGAGCGCAGTGGAAAGGGAGGGGTGGCTACGGTGATGGGCGAAGGGGGAGAGAGGAGGCCAAATGGGGAGAGGCGAATGGAAAGGGTGGTGGCGTTGCGGTGGTTGCGTTGCGGTGGTGGTGGTGACGACCGGACTGCGACGGAGAGAGGTGGGTGTGGGATTCCGAGAAGAAGAGAGGAAAGGAAGAGAGGAGAAATGGAGGGTTTTCTGGGAGGGAGACTGAGCGCAGGGCGAAAAATGAAAAGGGACTGAGTAATAAAAATTGATAATACACATCGGTTATCCAAATAACCGATGTTAAACACTTTTCCACATCGGTTATGGACAGAACCGATGTTAAATGTTGCGAATTTAAATTATTTTTTATCTTACCTTTTCCACATCGGTTATGGACAGAACCGATGTTATACAGTTTTCCACATCGGTTATATTGAAACCGATGTTAAAAGGTTTCAATTCTTTAATCAAATTTTTTATTCGTTTTTTCACATCGATTATTAAACAACCGATGTTAAAACTTTAACCTTTACACATCGGTTAATTAAAAAACCGATGTGGTAACTTATCAAATTTTAAATATTTTATTTTTGGTTCAATTTTCAACATCGGTTTTATAGAAACCGATGTAAAAACCATTATAACAGCGGTTAATTTTTGAACCGATGTGACAAGTTTTCAATTTAATTTCAAAAATGCCACCGCCTCCTTTTTCACATCGGTTTTCTGGAAACCGATGTTAAAACCGCGATGTGAAATGCATATTTTGCACTAGTGATTTGGAATAAAGAGATGCTAAAAGTAGTATATAATGTAAAAGGTGGTGAGACGATGTGGTAGAATTTACAAGAAGAGGAGTTAAACAACTCAAATGAGTTGTATCATAACATGCTTTAAGGCTTTGTTTAATATCACTAGAGGGAAAAGAAATGATTGAAATGTAATGAATATAGGAGAAGAAAACAAAGAGAGAGTAGAGGATATATCACCTCCCTTGCTTGGTATTGTTGAATGCAAAGGAAAGAAGTTTTATTTGATTTTATAAAAAAAAAACAAATGCTTACGAGTACCATAACGACATTATTTAAAAAATCTAAAAAAATAAGTTTTTATGGAAAGTTGTGTATTCAATAAATTTGAAAGATATATACTTAACTTTTCAATAAATAATTACCTTATTTAGAGAGAGATCACAATTCTCTTCCTTCCCAATCCCTCCAAATCGAGATGCAAAGAAATTTGTGGAACCCACGGATTAATGTCTCATATCCCTCTCTAATCTATTCGCATTTGCTTTTATTGGTACCAAAAGGATATCTCCCAATATCTTAATTTCTTTCTTTCCCTTCAGGTTAGGGATACCAAAGAGACAATTTAATATCATGGATAGAAGGAAAAGAAAAACGAACTTATATATGATGGGGGAGAAAAAAACAAAAAAAGGAGGGGTAAATGGGTTATCTCTCCCCTTAATTCGCATCATAAATGAAAAAGTAAGAAACATGACAAAGAAAGAAAACTTTCCTTTTGTTTAGTATAATAAAAAAATAGAATTATATAAAATAAATAGAAATGTTTTTAAATGAATAATGGACCTGCAAAATTCTTTCTCTAATTTTCTTTTCCATTCCTTTCCATCCACGAGGCGAAGGATATTTAACAGTCTGTTTTGATAGCTTTTAGAATCGCATTCCGTACAGTCAAAATCGATTTTGACCAAACCTTGTAGTGGTAGTTCCCGTCAAAATCAATTCTGAAGGGTGGAATATCCAATACAAACACACGCTAAATCTCAGTATTCGTGCAATCCTCACTACTCCACACATCTATTATGAATTTGCCACGCTGCGCAAGGACAAGTATCCCAAATAATTTTGTTATTTTTTAATTGATTTATATTATTTAAATACTTCAAACACTATATTTAAATAATACCATTCTTATATTTATATTTTATACATTTATTTTAATGTAATATAAAATAATTATATCTAACTATGCTTACATCAAACACAATATTTCAGACAAGTCACAAGTCTTACGTTTAGGAATACGAATCTGCTATCCCAAAAAATGATGTCTCGATGTCTCCTAACAATCAAAAACTGAAAATAAAGTATCAATGAGTTATGATTATATTTTATTATGTTGCAAATTGTCATTGGTAGGAATAGAGAATATAACAGGAAAATGGGACAGATGATTTTGATCCGACATTTAGATAGTGTAAAAAGCCATTTTATTCATTCAGATCCGGCGAAGTTTTGAACCGAATTAGGGTCGCATTCCTCCAAAGCATGTACAGGAGGTGAGAGTTCGAGTATTAGCTAGCAATATGGTATTGGTCAATTTTCATTTCAATCAAAGTCATCCCATGCTGACTCTTTTAGTATTTTCCAGCTGTCGGTCCACGTAATGACATGTGGTGAGCCACAAAAAAGAAACCCCAGAAATTATGCAAATCAAAGTACTTGGCATTATGAGCCACACACAACAATAAAATCCAAACAATCATTCAAGACAATTATTTGTATATATTCAATCATATATATGGCCAGTGATAGAAAATTATCTGATAGAACCACCTATGCAATCTGAGCCACATGAATACATACACGTATGAACTTCAATTATACTTAATTTGGTCTGGTAATGTACCACTTAGAAAAATTAGGACCTTACGAAACTCGTTTTTTTAGAATTCTGTTTTTCTTTAGTGCTAATTCACCCTTGTTACGGATGGAGTAGTTGGCGTCAAGAATGAAAATTTCTGCATGAATTAGAAAACATGCATGCACTCTCAATGATAAAGCAATTCCACAAATAATCATAATCATAATCACCAAAATACATATTTTAACGTCTCATATTGGTTCTTTTTTTGAGTGCCTCTAATGGCAACCAAAATAATTAAATGATTTAAATCCATGCATGGAACACATTTAACATAAATACACACCCAAATGATTAGACTGAGACTTTCCTTGTGGCTGTAACTATCATTTTAAACGCGTTTTCTCTACTCCTACATACAGAGTATGAAAAAATTTTGAACTTTGAAAACTTTCAAAAAGTGGAGTTTGTTCGGGACTATGTTGAAGCCAGCTAGCTGAGGCATAGCCACCGTTAGTTAATATACTAATTACTTCAAGTCTCTAACGCGATACAAATACATATATACATGAAGGGTTTTTCTATACGAACAACTTTATACAGATTAAGAAACCCCAAAACGATAATTATTTGTTGGAAAACTAAATATTTCAGTTTTAAAAGTATAAAATATCCAAATTCTCATATAAGTTTACTCTTTTGAGTTTATTAACCTATATAAAATTGTACAGGATAGAAAAACTCATACATTACTATTACATTTAGTTACCCATGTCCACATGCATGGGAGAAAAGAACAATAATCACACGTGCACGCAAACCAGCGGAAATCACCTGAACCGCCTCGTCTCAAAATATCTCAGTCCTAATTTTAAATTCAATAAATTATTGAAACCCATGGTGAAACGCAATTAATGCTAATCATGTGAAAAAAAGCACCCTAGAATACTTTATTAAAGAGAGTTTATTTATAAAACTAGGAAGGGAAATGTTAATCGGTGGTCTGTCATTACTGGATTGGTTAAGGGATTTACACAGTAAGTTTTTGTAGGAAAATGATGAAGTTAATCTTTTGAAAACTTTTTTTTTTAAGTTTTTCAATAAATTCTTTCATTTTCTTGACTCCTTAATCAGTGTCCCTAGGACATTGATTAACAAGATCCAATAAGTAAATAAGGATTGCATTAAATCCTTGACTTAATAAAACATATAAGAATGCTAACCAATGCTCTTAGGGTATTGATTAAGGAATCCAAAGAAAAAACTTTTTATTGGGAAGTGGTTATTTAAAATTTTAAGAAGTAGTAATACATTTAACTTTTCAATAAAAACTTGTTTTTAATGGAATCTTTAATCAATGCCTTTAGGACACTGACTAGCAATACCCTAAAACATATACTCCCTCCGGTCTCTATTGTAAGCAAAAATTAAATGTGACACACATATTAAGATAGTTAGTTGATCTCATTTAAAAAAGTCATTGGGAATAAAAAATTAAGTTTGTTACCTAAATTACCCTTCCTCTTATTTATTAAGCTTGTGTTATTGAGAATAAAATGAGTCATTGGAAAACAAAATTTGTATTAAATGAAGGGTATTTTGAGAATAACTTTATTAAATGATAAGAAAGTAGTTGAAATTTGCTTATATTTTGGACCAAAAATTTTGGAAATTTTTGCTTACATTGTGGACCGGAGGGAGTATATATAGATAGACTTAGACTCAATTTAATTTAGACTCAATACTTTTTTTTTTTTTTTTTGTGATTAGAGGATACTTTTTTTTTCTAACCCTTAAATTATTGGCTTAAATCAGGGATAGACTTAGAAAATCTTAAAATGTTATCCTTTCTCATTTTGCCCCATATTTTAAAACTCTGAACCTACCACTTCCGATTCCAACTATACCCACTAAAGATAGCCCTAACCAATCACAATTCACGAACCAATATAAAAAATTCTCACTTTTTTCCTCTTTAAAATTTTCTATTCATCTAATCATACAGCCTTTGTAATATCAAATAAACTAGCAGCAACATCAAATGAATTTCACCTATAATATAATGAAACCGGCAGATACATATAATTGTCATAAGATCAGAGTATGACACTTGTTTAATCACCAGGAGGACTTTGAATTCCACTGTTCAGGCGTGACAATCAAAAGCTATTAGATAGAGCGCAATAACACACTACAGTTCGATATGGATATACATTATATATGTGAATCACACACCATTCAGCAAGCAAATTAATATAAAAATAAAAATATCACTATTTCTCTTCTTTCTTTTTTTTTGGTTAGAAAAATATTACTACTTCTCTAACATGTATAAAGCAATAGTGTATGAATATCATCTCATTTTTTTTTTCTTTTGATAAATCAAAAAATGAATTAATAGGAGCACTAGGGGTGCTCTAGCCCAATTACAAAGACCCACAATGAAACCATTACAGAAGATATATACACAAAGGAACATATCCCCCAAGCTAAAACAACAGGTCATGGTCCCATCTCATTTTACACATGTCCAGTTTTCATCTCGAAGTCATGAAAATTTGGTGACCTAATAGGTTACTTTTGATAGTAGTGGGTTTGATTCGGCCAGGGGTTTTTGGCTGCCGGTTGAACATCGAAGTACCACCAAGTAAGAAATAATTGTAAAGGGGGATCATTCACCAAAAATTGACAATAAAAGGGAGTATAAATTTTTTATTGTTTTTCTCTGTTTTCAATTTTATCCTTCAAATGAAATATCACTAACTAGAAAAATTATTGCTAGTTAAGAAAAATAATATTGTTTTAATGACAACACATATTTTATGAAATAGAATAAGAAAACAAAACATTTAATTCAGAGCAACTCCAATGGAAATTGCTTTACTAATTCTTAAAATTAAGGACAAGTTGTTGCTTGGTTTAGAGCAAGCTGATGTATGTCATATGTAAGGACTTCTCTCAGCAACTGATCCTTATAAAAGAACCACCAACGGAAATGAATGAGAAAAATGAATTATTTTACCTATTTATATATTGTTTCAAAATTAAATTACAAACTAATTAATATTTTAAATTGAAACAAAAATAAACGTAAAAAACATGAAGGTAACTTTTGTTGTATCATTGCAATGTAGAGTTGCTTAAAGTATTATAAAGTAAAAAGGTGAGGATGCATGATATTACCTATAAAAGGTAGAGTTAAACAACTTTAATAACTTGTACCATTGGGAATGCTCTAAAAAAACATGTAAAAAATAAGAATGTATTGATTGAAGAAGGAATGCAAATAATAGAGATGTGTCACGTGAGGAAGGGGAGGGAACGTTTGGTGCTGGCAAAGGAAAGGAGAAGGCATTTTGGGTACGTAAGGCGTGGTTAAGTTAAAGAGTGGGCCAAGTATCAATTATAGAACACATCTACAACTTAAATAGTTTGTTGAGTTGGCAATTATATTGAGGGCTATTATTTTCATTACATCATTTTTATACTACTTACATTTTAACCAACAAAATAAAAGATGCTTATATATACACTCTTAACAAGGTTTTAAATCTGGGTCCGAAACCAAAATATGGGCCATGACGTGTTAGTTTTGACAGTCGTATCGCAACCTTAATTGCTACCGTATCGACCACATTTTTTCCACAATATCCGCGACGCAACGCAACTGCAACCGTGACTGTGACCGCGATTTAAAACCTTGATGACTCTTAATATATATTTTTTCTCAAAACAACAAAATGTAAAGAAAAATGTAGAAAATGGGGTAGAAGTGTAGAAGAAACATTTTTCTATTGGATGCATGGCTTTTGTGTGGCTCTGATAGCAATGTCTTGGAAGGCAATAATAGCTGACTCAGCATCATAATGTGCATGCAAAATAGCATAGATTGACCATCACCATAGCCCCATGCATCAGCCATTCTCTCCCTATATATAGGGAATCTATATTGTGGCAGCAATATGAGATAGAAATTATAAGCTAGAGCAAGCTTCCTTTCAAACCTTCCTTCTCTCCCTTCACTGAAGGGAATAATATTTCAGAGACAGAAAGAGTGTGAAAGAGATTCCAAAATCATGCATCAAAGTCATCTAGTTTTCGTCTTTGGAATTCTAGGTATTTACACACAAAATTCTTTTACATTCTCTTGTTTTCTCATTAGTCACTTCTCCCTCTCTCTAAATACCACACACACACATACATACTTCCTATTGAGGTTACAGATCATGAACTGATATAATTTTCTTCTTTATTTTTTGTTGAATGTTGCAGGTAACATTGCCTCCTTTGTGTGCTTTCTAGCACCACTGTAAGTATTTATATTTTCTTCCAATCTATTTTTCTAATTCATATTGTGAAACTTAAACTATAAATAATTAATCTTCGATTCTTCAGACATATCAGTACTAGCCGAAATATAATAAACACATGCATGATTTTGCAGACCGACATTTTATAGAGTTTGTAAGAAGAAATCAACAGAAGGGTTCCAATCGATTCCGTATGTGGCTGCACTCTTCAGTGCAATGCTTTGGATTTTTTATGCCTATGTGAAGACAGGGGCAACGCTTCTTATCACAATCAATGCATTCGGTTCTGTGATAGAGACAATTTACCTTGCCATTTACATCACTTACTGCGCCAAGAAAGTTAGGGTGCGTATATTTAGTATATCTTGGTGCATGATTTATATATTATAACTTCACTCATTTATTGTCTTTTTCATAATAAATTATATATGATTAACAATGTTTACTGAATTTGCAGATGTCGACATTGAGGATGATTCTGTTGATAAACTTTGGGGGATTTTGCGCGATTGTCCTCGTTACACACCTCCTAGCAAAAGGAGCTGCAAGCCGTGTCAAGCTTCTTGGATGGATTTGCGTGGTCTTCTCTACTAGTGTTTTTGCCGCACCTTTAAGCATTATTGTGAGTATAATTAATCAATCACATGCTTCTTTTTTTCTTAATTATGCTTAATCAATTGATTTTCAACCATATTTGATCTTTGACGGTAGACATTGCTGTGCATGTAACATGTAGTGACAATGCTCCATGAGTTAATCTAAAAGTAATAATTGAGGGTATATCTGGTAAAAAAAAAGTAGAATATGATTGAACATTGCGGAGGGCTAATCTGGTCCAGTTTTTTCCTCATGATAAGTGCCTTTTTAATAAAAAATTCACTCTTGACATACATGCTTGTTTGGTGAGTCTTTTACGAAAAAGCATAGACTAATAAAAAAGTTGAATTTAACCCTTTTTTGGGAAGCTATATTTTCCAGGAGATAGAACATAAAATAAATGCTTTTTGTAAGTTTTTGCCTATGAAGAAATAAAGAAAAATGCAAAATTACTTCTTATTTAGTAAAAAAATATAATTTTAAAATCGCTTTTCTCTCAAATATAAACAAACTGGATTCCATATTCAACTATGTATACTTATCATGCATTTTGTTGAATTTTCAGGGGGTGGTTATTCGCACCAAAAGTGCAGAGTTCCTTCCTTTTCCTCTTTCACTCCTCCTCACAATAAGCGCGATTATGTGGCTCCTATACGGTGTTACTCTGAAAGATATCTACGTTACGGTAAGTTCTCTGATTCACAACAATTTCCAACCCATTATTATTATTATTATTATTATTAATTATTAATTGCTTCCGGTACCTGCTATTTTGTCTTTATGGATAATGGCATAACACTCTTCTGTTGTTTGTTTCTTTCTATTGATAGCTCCCGAACATTGTGGGCTTAACGTTGGGAACCATTCAGATGATCCTCTATGCAATGTACAGAAACAACAAACCCGTAAAAGATCAGAAGCTCCCAGAACACAAAGGGGATATCAATAATAATGAAAACGTAGCTCAACAAGAAGATCAAGTGACCCCTCAAAACGGAGATATCGAGATTGGGGAGAAAAAAGAAGAGAAGCAAGAAGAGCAAAACAAGAAGCAAGACCATAGTGTTCAAGACCAAACAGAGCACAACAACAACAACAATAACAACAACCAAACAGGGGAGAAGGAGGGTTGCAAAGTTTGATGGAAGACCAATTGTGATGGCGTTGAGCCTAAATCTCTCTCTCTTTTCTCTCTGTAGTTGTGTGATGTTCAGTTTGCGTTTATAATTGGAAGACGCATATAAAGGGGCAAAGACGGTGTATATATCTATATCTATGTCTCTACACATAGTTATTTAACTTATTTTTGTTCACTTTTTTTTCTTTCTGCTCTTTTGTTCACTTCAAGCTAATCAATTATGCCCTCAAATAAAGTTTTGTTATTTGAGTATCATATTTTTAATATAGCAATGTTATTTTGTACAAGCTTTTACTCATATGAATGATACGAAAAGTAACTTAAATCAATAAAATGAAAATTAGGAGCGAATATTACGGTGATTAAAGAAGTAAGAGAGAAAAAAACACTCCGTTAATACTAGCATTCACACAGGATTACGAATCAGGCTTCGTACTATATAGTATATAAGATACTCCTTTTTAGTCGACATTGCTCCTCGAATGTAGGAAAGTTCGTAAAACTTGTTCCCTAATTATGCAATATGTTTTCGGTGACACACACCAATTTTTTAAGTATCATTCTTATAAATTTTATAAGACAATAAAACAAGATAAGCATATTTTTGAAAACAAATTCTTTTTTTAGGATGTAGAAAAAGTATAAAAAAAATAGTGTGCGGGAATTTTTTTTTACCAAGAAATAGTTTTAAATATTTAAAATATAATACTTGTTTAGAACACCATGTTGCATATGAGGGTAATTTATTGTTTTCATATATCCTATAATATGGTCAATAATATATCATATACAGATTTAAGTCATATATTTTTTACTATGCATTAATATGATTGGATTTGTTGTGAAAAATGATTATTTCAAGAGTGAATCATCATTTTGGTCCCTGAAATTGTAGGATGGTGACAGGTTGGTTCCTCACATTAAGAAATAGACACCTCCAAAATTGAAAAAAGTCAATCAAACTATTCCAATTTGGTGATAATTTTCAATTTGGAGCCATAACGTAATGAATGTTCTTTAATTTCAAGTATGTTTTTGCCTATTTCGTAAAGTGAGGGACCAACTTGTCACCGACTGACAATTTCAGGGACCAAAATGATGATTTACTTTTATTTTAATAATCGATTGTTGTTATAATATAGGTTAAAATAACTTTTTGGTCCCTATACGTGTCCCTGATTGTCAATTTGGTCCATATACGTAAAAAAACTTGCAAATCAATCCCCATACGTGACTACCGTTATCACTTTAGTCCCTACCGTAACCCACCGTTAGTAACCGTTATCACTTTGGTCCCTATATGTGCCCCTGATTGTCAACTTGGTCCCTATACGTGTCTCTGATTGTCAATTTGGTACCTATACATAAAAAATTTGCAAATCAGTCCCCATACATGACTACCGTTATCACTTTAGTCCCTATCACTCTCGGCTCACGCTGCCCGTTAAACCTTTAACCCTTATAACAGAGACATACTATTTCCAGCTATAGCAAAAAAGAACTAGAAACTTGTCCCCTTCCAGTTAAACCTTTAACTCTCTAATTACATAATGCTCCTTAATTTACTTTTGACCATCCCAAAAAGATCTCCATGTCTTAACAAGCTCCACTGTTCCAGTGCAAATAAAATGGTCAGGGATGGAAGCTCCCCACCACGCATCAACCTGTAAAGCATAGCAACAGAACAGCAATACCACCAACAATACAACATAAGCCATCATTCTTTCCTTAACTTTCCTTTGAATAATCTTCTATGTTGCAAAAAATGTTGTGATAGCTTTAGTTAGTATAGGTCAAGCAAGCATATTGCTCTGATCAATGTCTTCTCTTTCAAGCTCTTCCTTTTGCACGAATACAGGTACTTAGGGATTAACCCATCTTCTCCAATAACCCAGTTATACTTCGTAACATCACCCAATGTTATCCTTAGTCTTGGGTGTGCAAACTATAGATGTTGAATGTCATCATTACAATTAAAAAATAATATACAGTCATTGGCTCTATCAAAGGATATGAATTCAAAGGCATAATTACATGGATCCAATGAGGTTGAAAGGAAGAGGCAACGTAAGCAAATTTGGGTTTTTCTCTGAGTTAACCACCTTAAGTTGTCGGAGCGTCGTCGACGGCGGCGGGCGGCGTAAGCCGAGAGCAAGAGGGACTAAAGTGATAACGGTAGTCACGTACGGGGACTGATTTGCAAATTTTTTATGTATAAGGACTAAATTGACAATCAGGGACATGTATAGGGACCAAGTTGACAAACAGGGACACATATAGGGACCAAAGTGATAACGGTTACTAACGGTGGGTTACGGTAGGGACTAAAGTGATAACGGTAGTCACGTATGGGGACTGATTTGCAAGTTTTTTACGTATAGGGACCAAATTGATAATCAAGGACACATATAGGGACCAAAAAGTTATTTTAACCTATAATATATAATCAGTCAATTTTATATTTATATGTATTTGTTGGCATAAGGTTATTTATTTAAGTTAATAATATTTATTTCATATTTGTTTAAAATATGAAAAAATAAGATTAGTTTTAAAATAATTAAATAATTTTTTAAAATAAATTTTAAATTTTTAGTTTTAATAAAAATTATTATTATTATATAAATTTATTTTCCATACGTTATTATTTTTCAAACGCGTCACTTTAATCCCAACACAGTATTTTTTTAAAATAAAAACCGTTTTCATTTGGGAAATAAAAAAAAAATCTTTCCCTGACATCCGGTCTACAAATGCAAAAGCTTATTCCTAGAACCTGTGTTTCTCAGGCGCTAATCGAGTCTGTAGGAAGGAAGACTTTCTTCCTTTAATTTTATGAATAAATCAAAATTTGTTCATTTTTCTGATATAGACATTTTTGTGCTGTTAGATCGAGAGACCTTCATGTCATAAATAAGGATATCGACGCTGCAACAAGGGACAAAATAGAGTGTGTTTGGGAAAGCTGGAAAAAAAAGATCATGCTGATAATCTGTTTTCAAATAATCGATTATTGTGATAATCGATTATAATTAGAATATATTTTTGTTTGGGTATGTTTGCTGAAAAGTGATTTTAAGATAATCTATTTCGTTTGGGTGATGCAAAAATAATCACTTTTATATAGTAAATTACGAAAAAGGGTATGAAGATATTTGCTTATAATATTTGTTTTTCTTTTAACATTATATTTTTTTTTTTATATTTGAGAGGTAAGTTCTAAAAAAAATATGCCATTATTTTTTTATATTTTGTCATCAATTTTTTCTATTATAAAAATTTAAATAAAATTTGTAACATTTTCTTATGACTATGAAAAAATATATAAAAATATATTATTTTTACAATGTTTAAATATAAATAATAAATATTCCATTTAAATAAAATAATGAATTTTATGTTGGAAATCAAAGGTTTATGAAAGAATTTAAGAAATCGATGTGAAAAATTTGACGATTAATCTGCATGAATCAATTTGCTATATATGATGCACTTTAATATTGTTGGATGTTGGTGAAGGACCGTAAGGGGCTCGGGGTTCTTTGGGAAAGTTGTCAACAATCCAAAAAATTTTAATCAAACCGTCCGAACCTGAGCTGGTCACAAAAACAGCTTAAATTCATCTATAAAAGCTTTTTCAACATTTCATCTTTTTTCCCAAACATGATTAAATTTTACAAAACAGTTTTTTCATCTATTAACTTTCCCAAACACACTCATAGTAGAAAATAAAATGGACACGTGACACTCGAAGTCTCAAACGAGCAATTCGCCGCAAATCTAATCATGTAGACTGTAGAGCATTTACTTTATGCACCGTAAAAAAAAAAAAATTAAAGGCTCAAACTGATCCTAACACCACCAAAAAAAAAAAAAACCGAAACATATTTAATCAATTAGAAATAAAAAAAATTCAAATTTAATTTTTAAGAATATCAAATATCGATTAAACTAATATCCTTTTAAAAATAATTTTTAGGGGCATTTTGATTCTTATTAGGAATTATTTTGATCGACATTTAAAATTCTTAAAGACCAAATTGATATTCTTCATTTTTCTAAAGAATCAAATATATCTTTGTATTTTTTTCCGGTCATTTACACAAAAGTAAAACTATCGTACGTATTTGTTAAGCTGTTATTTTATCCCAAGAAAGGTAACTCTTCCTTAAGTTCCTTTCTTTCCTGTATGTATCGTAGGAGTGATTTGTTAAGCTGTTGATTTAATCCCAAGAAAGGTAACTCTTCCTTTAGATATATATCATATATAATACGAGATTTAGTCACTAACGCAATCACCATAATATATATCTTTTTACCTTTACATGGCAGGCTAGCTAACACACACGACATAAATATAAAATAAAGGTGGGTAAGCGTATCTTTCTAGATATAAACTATTTAAGGATGGTATCTTTCAAGTTAGATACAATGGTAAGGATCATAACTGATCTTTTGTTCCACTTTGCTGTCACTTTTATAATTTGTCACTTTTTTTTATAAGTATGTTAATTTGATACTTAAGAAAATAAAATGAGAACTCATCAACACATCTACTCTTCTCAAGTCTTTGAATTGTGTGTCATACCGAGACAACATTTTTTGATACAAAAGATTTTTATTCATAATTGAAACAGCAATGCTATAAATCACGAAAACGAATTCGACGAATGAGTTGTCCACATAATAACCATTCAATCAATTAATGAAGATTTGAAAAGTCAAACAAAAAACATCAGAAAACCAAAACGACAATATTTTAACACTGTTCATTTGCGTTTGAACGAAAAATTGTCGTACCGACGAGCATTCTCCTAATTGAAATCTATATTGGTATATGAATTTGGTGTTTTGAGAAATTGTTGGGAGTCATTTAATGTGTGTAGTGTGAATTAGTGAGCTTTGGATATACAACTCCATCTAACAGTGGATACAAAATCGAAGATGATTAATGAAATCAATGGCTTGTGACTTGGAAACAAAATTCCCTGTTTATCTATTCGCAAAGAAGTACCTCTATACACATGTCGATAAATTGCTTTTAAGGGCACTACAAGAAATTAGGCTAAAGTAGTGATTGAAAATAATAACCAAACTAAGTTCGTCGCAAAAAGCAATCAAATTTGCGAGCACGTAGCTATTTTCAAAAAGTGGTTACTTGGAACTTGTTTTGGGACCAAAATAACGACTGATTAGGATTGTAACAAATAACTGAAATTAGTCATTCGCTAAATCAGTCACTAAAACGCCAAATTTGAAACTCAACAAGTTGGACCTCTTAGTGACCGAGTGTAGCGACCAATAATTAATAATGACTCTAATTTATGGTCTGTTTGATTGGCGAGAAAGATGTGAGAGAGAACTTCCCTAGAGAGAGAAAGCGAAGAAATATAAAATCTCCTCCCTGTTTGGAATGCGAGAAACAACGGAGAGAGAAATAAAAAACTTGTGAGTCCCACGATTTTTTCAGTCTTTCCAGTTATGCGAAGAAAGATCGACGAGATGCAGCTTTTTATTTTTTGTTCCCATGATTACCCTTGTTGTTATTCGAAGTTTTGGGTTGATCTTAATAAATAAATAAATAAATAAATAAATAAATAAAATAGTGGATATACTTAAATTAAATTAACTAAAAAATTAAAAATATAAAATTCAATTGAATAAGTATTTTCATTAATTAATTAATTAGTCAACTAAATAAAAAACGTAATTAATTAATTAAATTAATATTGATAGGAATTAAATTACTTGATTAATTAAAATAAAAATACTTAATTAATTAATTAATTAATTAATTAAAATACTTAATTTATTAACAAAAATATTTAATTATTTGATTAAATTAATTAAGTGCTTTAATTTGATTAATTAAATTCATGAATTTATTTAATTAAGGGCATTCTCGTCCTTTCAAAAATAAAACACACTTATTTCTCTCCTATTTCTTCTCCCTTTCTCTCATACCGAACAATACATCAAATCTACTCTATTTCTCACATCTTTCTCTCTTCTCATACTCTTTCTCACCTCTTTCTTTCTTCTCATTTTCTTCTCACAACCAAACAAAGCATTAGTGACTAAGGTGATATTGGTCACTAATGCGTGGTTATGAAATAATTTATAGTGCCATTTATTGTGCTATTTTGCTATTGAATTGGTGAGCGATTCTTATTTTAAGTGCTTGACAACCTATAAGTTCGGTCGCTAAAATGAAAATCCTTAAATCATGATAACTCTTCCTCACTTCGCCATCTCTCTCATTCACACAGAATTATCTCCCTATCAGAACTATTTCTTCGTTTCCCTTTCAACTCCGTCTCGCTCTCAACTCCGTCTCTTCTTCGTCTCCCTCTCTCTCCTTTTTTCCTTTAGGGTTGATATGACATCCTAGTTTTGGAAACCCTAGTTTATGTGTTGATTGTGCATTTTTATATGTTTGGGAATGTAACACCCTGTTTTTCATAAAATGTTTTTATAAAGCTAGCTTTATTATTTTAAAAGTTTTGGTTAAGGGCTAAGTGGGATTTTTAGCTTAAAAGTTCCTTTCTGGTACATGAGCACGCCCGTGCTCATCAACTAGCATGCCCGTACTTAAAGTCAGAAGCGTGTTTCTGATTTTAAGTTGAGCACGACCGTGCTCAATAGTGAGCACGCCCGTGCTCAATGCGCTGACCGCGTCTCGGTGACGCTAAGTTGAGCACGACCGTGCTCATGTGCAGCCTTTATATTTTAAGCGCAGAACCGAGGGTTGTACTTTTCAACCCTACTTTTGGTGGCTGCTGACCTATTTCGGCCGCTGCTACGTTCCCAAATTCCATCATATTCAGAACAATTCTTGAGTATTGGATTCCGGTTGGGAGCTGGTGTTCATCTGTGCTTGATATATAGGTAAAGTTCTTTCCTTTTTGCGTTTCCTTTCATTATCTTGATTGGAAACTAAATCAGTATGTGTTTTGGTTAACCAAGGTGTAGAATCGGACTGAGCCGCTCGTAGAGACGGGACTAGTTCGACCGATAGAGCAACCTTCAATCCAGGTATGGGGAGAAGGGCGTTGTATTCATTAGGCAGGGGGGTTAGTGTAAGGTAACGGGATCCCCCATGACCCCAGAGTCATTGTATGCTCAAGTGTTAAGATGTATTTGTTAATAACATGAATGTTTAATTTGGTTTGTTATGGGATGACATGTTTTAGCTGTTTGATGTATGATAGTTATGCCTATGTTCATGATGTGCTCATAATGTTATGATCAATGTTTTCGTTATAATGGTATTGGATGATTGATTGGGATGTTGTTACTATTTTGAGTTGATACAATGGTTACTGATGGGTTTAACCCTTAAAACGTGTTAATAATGGATTTAGGTTAATTAATGGATCAAACTTAGGAAGATCAAGACTTAGCCACTGTTCCTGCCCAGAACAGCACTGTCGCGCGATGAGCACGACCGTGCTGAACAGGGAGCACGGCCGTGCTCCCATTTGAATTCTGGAAAATGGCCGCATTGTTCAGCATGGCCGTGCAGGTCAAACAACCCGACCGTGCTGCTGCTGAGCACGACCGTGCTGAGTGTGAAGCACGACCGTGCTTCACTTAAAAGGGTAGCATGCCCTCACGTGTCCAAGCACGACCGTGCTAGGGTCTAAGCACGACCGTGCTGACCCCTTCTGGACAGTAACATAATTAAAGGACTTAAGGGGTTTTTAAACCCCATTCCCCAATGATGATAAGTTGAGATAGATAATCAAAGAGAAAGATTAGACACCCTGAGTAATAATTATCTAAGATTATTATGATAACAAGATGTTAGGTCGGTATCCGACGGGTTACCGCACGATTATAAGTTGAAATCTTAGGTCCTTATTAACCCAAGCACGTTGAACCTCTGTGCTTCTTGGCCAAGGGAGCCTTGACCCCACGATTTGGGTCTAAGGTTACGTTGAATGTTGATGTTGAAGTATTGGGAGCTTCATGGCCCAAGCAAGGAGGTGGTTGAGATTGTTTGTTGTTATGCCCTTTGCATAGAGCATTGGAGTTGTTGATGGGGGAGGTTCGACAAAGGGGAGATCGCCCGAGAGTACGGTGATCTGGCCATCCACGGTAGGTCACCCAAGGTTTGGTGACCGAGGCCCCCTGTGATGAGGCATCCACGGTTTGATGCGTTGGCTATCCATGTGGTTCATCCAATGTTTGGTGAACTGCCAGTGTTGGTGCTTTTATGGCCAATACGGATATGTAACTCCAAAGTCATTCATCCTGAGTTAGTTTGGATCCACATGCATAGTTGGAGTAGAGGAGTAGTTGATGCATTGCATAGCATAGCATACTTGGTTGATATAGTATTGTTGGATGTTGATGTATGCCTATGTTTTACGTTTACCTTGCTACTATTCCCACGCTGTATATGTTTGCATGAATCTTACTCCCTGTTATTGTTTGTGTTTGGCCTGATCGGCATTTGCAGAAGATGACGAGCAGCCCGGATAGGAGTGACTCTGAGGAGCCGCCACTCATTGTAGGGTTGTTTTTGAGTTTAGATAGTTTGTTTCCAGTTGTATTCCGTGGATTTGTTTCCGGAATGGTTATACCAGCTCTGAATTGTGACATCGGGGTTGGGTTGTTTATTTGATTATGTTTTTATTTGTTTAAACTTATTTCTTTTCCGCGTTGTAAACGAGTTCATGTGGGACTTTTCTACCCATGGACATCTTATTTAATTAAGTAAAATACATGCTTTATTTTTTTTAATTATTTTATATTTAAATGCCTTATAACATGCGGGATAGAAGGGTGTCACATTTAGTGGTATCAGAGCAGTTCGACTTTGTTCGGACGTGGTATGAGTCTGTTGTGAGTCTGTTGTGTGACTCTTGTGTGAATTGTCTATACTTGTATAGATAATGATGCTTTAAGTTAATTGCCTATAGCTTTTACTCGCTTAAGTTTCTGTATTAAGGGTTGTTTTTGGGGATGTACAGGAACTAATGGCCGGTAGAGGGCGAAATGATCAGGCGATCGCTGATGCATTGGCACTTCTAGCCAATGCTATTGGCTAGGTCAACCCTAACAATGGTGGGCCAGCTGAGTTCCAGGGACTGGATAAGTTCCAGAGGAACAACCCTCCATCTTTCAAGGGCACGTATGATCCGGAAGGAGCTTTGCTGTGGATGAGGGAGACAGAGAAGATCTTCCGAGTCATGGATTGCAATGATCAGCAGAAGCTCATCTTTGCTACCTTCATGCTGACCGAGGAGGCAGAGCACTGGTGGGATAACTGCAGGCTGAGGATGCAGGCTGAGGGCACAGCGGTTACATGGGCTGTGTTCAGGCAGAGATTCCCGGAGAAGTACTTTCCAGCGGATATCAGGGACAAGAAGGAAATGGAATTCTTGTCTTTGAGGCAGCGGTCGCTGTCAGTCGGTGACTATGCGGCCAAGTTTGAGGAGCTGGCTAGGTACTACACTCCTTACCAGCATGAGACAGATGATCGCTCGAAGTGTGTGAAGTTTGAGGCGAGACTCCGCCTTGAGATCAAGCAGGCCATCAGCTATCAGGAGATCAGGATCTTTCCAATCCTGGTCATCAAGTGCAGGATCTATGAGGATGCCAGCCAGTTCAGAGTTGCCAGTTCCAGAGGGTCAGATAGCCAGAGTGGCAAGAGGACTGATCAGAGGGACAAGGGTAAACAGCGGTATGCTCCGACCGGTAGAGATTTCAAGTAGAGTGGCAAGAAGCCACAGTTTCAGCAGGATGGGTTCAAGGGCGGGTTCTCTAACGTCTCTAGGCCCATGAGGTGTGGCAAGTATGGTGCTACGGATCACTACTCGTCTCAGTGCAAGGAGACGCAGGTTATCTGCTTCAGGTATGGCAAGCCAGGACACATCAGCCGAGAGTGTGAAGGAGCTAAGGCCGAGCCTCCCAGCGCCTGCAAGAATCAGAAGTCCCAGGCCAACCGACTGAAGACCACTGGAAGAGTCTTTACTCTTAGTGGAGCTGAGGCCTCCGAGTCTGATGACTTGATTCAAGGTACATGTCTTATTGATGGAACTCAATTGACTGTATTGTATGATTCGGGTGCTACTCACTCATTTATATCGTATGATAGGGTCAAGAGTCTTGAATTGCCTGTTACTTTCCTTGAGTATGATTTGTTGGTTTCTACACCTACAAATAAACCTGTTTCTACTTCGTATGCATGCAAGAATTGTCATATTGTTATAAATGATAGAACGTTCATTGCCGATCTTGTATGCTTGCCTTTGAAAGACCTGGATATTATTCTGGGTATGGACTGGTTATCTTCCAACAATGTCCTCCTGAACTGTTTTGACAAAACCTTGATTTTTGGAACTCCAAACCAGTCTAAGAATCCAGACCTTCTCTCTACCAGCCAAGTTCGAGCTTCGATGAAAGACGAAGCCCAAGTATACATGATGTTAGCTTCCCTGGAAATAGAGAGCAGCCCTCCTGATGTCGCCAGCTTGCCTGTTGTGCGAGAATTTCCTGAAGTGTTCCCGGGGGATGTTTATAACTCACCCCCAGAGAGAGATGTTGAGTTTACCATAGATTTAGTGCCTGGCACCGGGAAAATCTCCATAGCACCCTATAGAATGTCTCCTCTAGAGCTAGCTAAGTTGAAGGAACAGTTGGAGGACCTGATGGAGAAGCAGTTCATTAGGCCCAGTGTGTCTCCATGGGGAGCGCCTGTGTTGTTGGTGAAGAAAAAGGATGGTAGTATGAGGTTGTGTGTCGACTATCGGCAGCTCAACAAGGTGACCATAAAGAATTGGTATCCCCTCCCTAGGATTGATGATCTTATGGACCAGTTGATGGGCGCTTGCGTCTTTTCAAAGATAGACTTGAGATCAGGATACCATCAGATTCGGGTTAAGTCTGAGGACATCCCGAAGACAGTGTTTAGGACGCGATATGGTCACTATGAGTACTTGGTTATGCCCTTCGGTGTGACCAATGCTCCTGCTGTCTTCATGGACTACATGAACAAGACCTTTCACCCTTACTTGGATAAGTTTGTGGTGGTGTTTATAGATGACATCTTAGTGTACTCCAAGAGTAAGGAGGAACATGAGGAACACTTGAGGGTTGTCTTGTAGACCCTTAAGGAAAAGCAGTTGTATGCTAAGTTGTCTAAGTGTGAGTTCTAGTTAGAGGAAGTGAGCTTCTTAGGACATGTCATCTCTAAGGGTGGCATAGCAGTGGACCCAGCTAAGGTAGAGACGGTGCTCCAGTGGGAAGCGCCAAAGTCTGTAACCGAGATTAGGAGTTTCTTGGGGTTAGCCGGGTACTATAGGCGGTTCATAGAAGGTTACTCTAAGATAGCCTTACCCTTAACCATTCTCACCAAGAAGGGACAGTTGTTTGTGTGGAACTCTAAGTGTGAAGAGAGTTTCCAAATCCTTAAGGATAGGTTGACATCAGCACCAGTGTTAGTTTTACCAGATCCTAGTGAACCCTTCGTAGTTTACTGCGATGCTTCTAAGCAAGGGTTAGGTGGTGTGTTGATGCAGAATGGTAAGGTAGTTGCATATGCTTCTAGGAAGTTGAAAACCCATGAGAAGAACCACCCTACCCATGACCTAGAGTTAGGAGCTGTGGTATTTGTCTTAAAGATCTGGAGGCATTACCTGTATGGAGCGAGGTTTGAGGTCTTTAGTGATCATAAGAGTTTGAAATATCTTTTTGATCAGAAGGAGCTAAATATGAGGTAGCGTAGGTGGATGGAGTTTTTAAAGGATTATGACTTCGAGCTGACCTATCACCCAGGAAAGGCCAATGTGGTGGCCGATGCCTTGAGTAAGAAAACCCTGCATGTCTCCGCTTTGATGGTTAGGGAGATGGATCTGATTGAGGAGTTTAGAGACCTTAGTCTAGCTTGTGAGTTTACCCCTAAGAGTATTAGGCTTGGAACTTGAAGGTTACCAACAGTTTGATGGATCAGATTAGAGAGGGTCAGAAGTTAGATAAGTTTCTCTTGGACCAGCGAGAGTTGCTCGCTCAGGGTAGAGACCTAAGTTTTAAGGATGACAGTGATGGTATCTTGAGGTTCAAAGATTGATTTTGTGTGCCAGATGTTGCTGAGCTTAGGAAGTTGATCTTAGAAGAAGGTCATAGGAGTGGATTGAGTGTGCACCCAGGTGCTACTAAGATGTATCAGGACCTTAAGAGGATGTTTTGGTGGCCTAGGATGAAAAAGGATGTAGCTGAGTTTGTGTATGCATGCTTAGTTTGTCAGAAGGCTAAGATCGAGCATCAAAGGCCTTCGGGTAAGTTGCACAACCTTTGAGTATCCCAGAATCGAAATGGGATAGCATCTCCATGAATTTTGTGTCTGGACTCCCTAGGACTCCAGCTGGTTTTGAGGCAATTTGGGTTGTTGTGGATAGACTGACTAAGTCAGCCCATTTAATTCCGATGAACATGGAGTATCCATTGGAAAAGTTAGCTAAGCTGTACATCAAGGAGATAGTTAGACTTCATGGTGTACCCTCTAGCATAGTTTCTGTTAGAGACCCGAGGTTTACCTCTAGGTTTTGGAATAGTTTACAAGAGGCTTTAGGGACAAAGCTTAGGCTTAGTTCAGCTTACCACCCACAGACTGATGGGCAGTCTGAGCGGACCATCCAGTCCTTAGAGGACTTGTTAAGGGCTTGTGTGTTAGAGCAGTCAGGAAGTTGGGACAAGTTTTTGCCCCTGATAGAGTTCACCTACAACAACAGTTTCCATTCCAGCATTGGGATGGCGCCTTATGAGGCTCTGTATGGGAGGAGATGTAGGACACCCTTGTGTTGGAGTGAACCTAGTGATAGTGTGGTGCTAGGGCCAGAGATATTCCAGGAAACAACAGAAAAGATTAAGTTGGTTCAGGAAAAAATGAGAGTTGCACAGAGGAGGCAGAAGAGCTACCATGATAAAAGGAGGAAGGCAATCGAATTCAAGGAAGGCGATCATGTATTCTTGAGAGTTACCCCGACGACTGGGGTTGGTAAAGTGATGAAGGCGAGGAAACTTACTCCGAGGTTCATTGGTCCTTACCAAATCCTCAAAAGAGTCGGCGAAGTCGCCTACCAAATAGCCTTACCCCCGTTCTTGTCAAATCTCCACAATGTTTTTCATGTGTCTCAACTCAGGAAGTACATTCATGACCCTAGTCACGTGATAGTTCCTGACACAATACAGTTAAAAGAGAACTTGACATTTGAGGTGTTACCCCTTCGAGTCGAGGATAGGAGGGTGAAGCAGCTAAGAGGCAAAGAGATTCCCTTAGTCAAAGTAGTTTGGAGCGGGGCAACTGAGGAAAGTGCTACCTGGGAGCTCGAGAGTCAGACGAAGGAGGCGTATCCTCTTCTTTTCGTTTGAGGTATGTAGAAATTTCGAGGATGAATTTTTTATAAGGGGGGTGGAATTGTAACACTCTGTTTTTCATAAAATGTTTTTATAAAGCTAGCTTTATTATTTTAAAAGTTTTGGTTAAGGGCTAAGTGGGATTTGTAGCTTAAAAGTCCCTTTCTGGTACATGAGCACGCCCGTGCTCATCAACCAGCACGCCCGTACTTGAAGTCAGAAGCGTGTTTCTGATTTTAAGTTGAGCACGACCGTGCTCAATAGTGAGCACGCCCGTGCTCAATGCGCTGACCGCGTCTCGGTGACGCTAAGTTGAGCACGACCGTGCTCAATGGTGAGCACGACCGTGCTCATGTGCAGCCTTTATATTTTAAGCGCAGAACCGAGGGATGTACTTTTCAACCCTACTTTTGGTGCCTGCTGACCTATTTCGGCCGCTGCTACGTTCCCAAATTCCATCATATACAGAACAATTCTTGAGTATTGGATTCCGATTGGGAGCTGGTGTTCATCTGTGCTTGATATATAGGTAAAGTTCTTTCTTTTTTGCGTTTCCTTTCATTACCTTGATTGGAAACTAAATCAGTATGTGTTTTGGTTAACCAAGGTGTAGAATCGGACCGAGCCGCTCGTAGAGACGGGACTAGTTCGACCGATAGAGCATCCTTCAATCCAGGTATGGGGAGAAGGGCATTGTATTCATTAGGCGGGGGGTTAGTGTAAGGTAACGGGGTCCCCCATGACCCCGGAGTCGTTGTATGCTCAAGTGTTAAGATGTATTTGTTAATAACATGAATGTTTAATTTGGTTTGTTATGGGATGACATGTTTTAGCTGTTTGATGTATGATAGTTATGCCTATGTTCATGATGCGCTCATAATGTTATGATCAATGTTTTCGTTATAATGGTATTGGATGATTGATTGAGATGTTGTTATTGTTTTGAGTTGATACAGTGGTTATTGATGGGTTTAACCCTTAAAACGTGTTAATAATGGATTTAGGTTAATTAATGGATCAAACTTAGGAATTTGATCAAGACTTAGCCATTGTTCCTGCCCAGAACAGCACTGTCGCGCGATGAGCACGACCGTGTTGAACAGGGAGCACGACCGTGCTCCCATTTGAATTCTGGAAAATGGCCGCGCTGTTCAGCATGGCCGTGCAGGTCAAACAGCACGACCGTGCTGATTGTGAAGCACGGCCGTGCTTCACTTAAAAGGGCAGCACGCCCTCACGTGTCCAAGCACGACTGTGCTAGGGTCTAAGCACGACCGTGCTGACCCCTTCTGGACAGTAACATAATTAAAGGACTTAAGGGGTTTTTAAACCCCATTCCCCAATGATGATAAGTTGAAGTCTTGGGTGCTTATTAACCCAAGCACGTTGAGTTGAACCTTGGTGTTTCTTGGCCAAGGGTGCCTTGACCCCACGGTTTGGGTCTAAGGTTACGTTGAATGTTGATGTTGAAGTCTTGGGAGCTTCATGGCCCAAGCAAGGAGGTGGTTGAGATTGTTTGTTGTTGTGCCATTTGCATAGAGCATTGGAGTTGTTGATGGGGGAGGTTCGACAAAGGGGAGATCGCCGGAGAGTACGGTGATCTGGCCATCCACGGTAGGTCACCCAAGGTTTGGTGACCGAGGCCCCCCGTGATGAGGCATCCACGGTTTAATGCGTTGGCTATCCATGGGGTTCATCCAAGGTTTGGTGAACTGCCGGTGTTGGTGCTTTTATGGCCAATACGGATATGTAACTCCAAAGTCGTTCATCCTGAGTTAGTTTGGATCCACATGCATAGTTGGAGTAGAGGAGTAGTTGATGCATTGCATAGCATAGCATACTTGGTTGATATAGTATTGTTGGATGTTGATGTATGCCTATGTTGTATGTTTACCTTGCTACTATTCCCATGCTGTATACGTTTGCATGAATCTTACTCCCTGTTATTGTTTGTGTTTGGCCTGATCGGCATTTGCAGAGGATGACGAGCAGCCCGGAGAGGAGTGACTCTGAGGAGCCACCACTCATTGTAGGGTTGTTTTTGAGTTTAGATAGTTTGTTTCCAGTTGTATTCCTTGGATTTGTTTCCGGAACGGTTATACCAGCTCTGAATTGTGGCATCGGGGTTGGGTTGTTTATTTGATTATGTTTTTATTTGTTTAAACTTATTTCTTTTCCGCGTTGTAAACGAGTTCATGTGGGACTTTTCTACCCATGGACAACTGTTTTATTTAATTCAGTAAAATGCATGCTTTATTTTTTTTAATTGTTTTTTATTTAAATGCCTTATAACATGCGGGGTAGAAGGGTGTCACAAGGAACATGTTTTGGTTACATGATTAGGATCAGGGTGTAAGTGGACAAGAAACACTATGCCAGATTCGGGCTTTAATAACGCACACTTAATAGCGGTTTCTGCAAGAGGTGCTGTGAAAATGCTCGGAAGTGTTTAATAATGCTAACCAATAGAAACGATACTAAATTATAAAACTTTAATAGCGATTCACTAATAAAACACAATATTTACTCATAACCTATTTTGAAAAAAAGCGTTCTTTATCCCACACATGATTAATAGCGTGTAATCGTGGAAGCGCTATCATAATAGACCATTTTAATAGAATTTATTTGGACAAATGCTATGGAAGTGGTAACTATCATAGCGCTGGAATGGAAAAATGCTATCTTTTCCTCGAGTTAAAACTACACTTTCTAGGTGACTAACTTTCTGCCCGTAGTCGTTGGGCATTGGCACAGTTCACGGAACTGATAGAAGTATAATAAACTCTCTGCATAGAAAACCCTATATTCAACATTCAATGCATAGAAAACTGTCCGTAATCAATTCCGCCTTGATAGCTATTGAACAAACGCTCCTAAACCGAAGCCAATTTCTCCTATAAATAACCCTCCTCTGTGTTCTTATCCCACACTTCAAATTTTATAAAATCTCCTCATCTCCATGATGTATTCTTCTCTATGTTCTTATCATTCCAGAAGAGGCTTGCACTCTCATATCTTTTTGTCATCTGTCATGACTAATGTCCATATGAGGGCCAGAAGAGGGTCAATCCTAAATGTCATGAAAGACAACAAGAAGATATGTGAATGTCATCGTCTCTCTCAAATGCCTATGATAATAAAGTGCCAGAACAAATGGGGAGCTTTTCTAGAAACAAATCTTTCTTTTGGCATGACAGATGACAAAAAGATATGAGAGTGGACCATTAAATGCCCACATGAAATAAGAAGCGAGGGCGCCCCAGTTACTCTATGTCTAGATTCAAACATTGAAGGGATATGTGGCATCTTGAAGGGACTTAGAAGACACAAACTAAAGCAAAGCCATAACTAAAGTGTCTTCTTTATCTCCTCAAACTCCATTCTGTTTTCTCCCTTGCCACCAACATGCTGTGGAAAAGAATATCCAATAATATTGCATTCAATTTTTTATTGCCAATGTAAACTCAAACAATGTATTTGAAGTGAAATAAAATAAAATATAATATTCTTTCAAGGTATTTGTTATAAGCAATCCTTATCCGTTTAACAACTTTTGATCGTCATCACTGTGAAGTGAGAACTCAAAAGCGAAATTTTATCATGTGAAAATGTAAAGAAAAATATCCTTATTTGTTCTCAACTTCTGAAATTTCAAAGAAATGAAAGATATTCATTAAAAAAATAAAGGTATGATAGCGCTTATTAAAAAAAGAGCTATTAAAAGGTTCATCTGAATAGCGTTCCGTTCAGAATGTGCTATTACATAGCCATTATAATAGCCCTTGTTTGAATATGCACTATCATTTCCATATTTTAAAACTGAAACCTTTCTCTATGACCACACTCATGCATACTTCAAACTTCAAATTACTGCTTTTGTTTCCCTATAAGTTTAAGGTATCATTGTATTTGATCTCAGCAAGTGCAATCCTTATCCCTTTACATAGTGCTTATTAAAAATAAGCACTGTTAAAATGACATTCATGAATAGAGTTTGTTTCAAGAAGCACTATCATTTCTCTATTTTAAAATTGAAACTTTTCTATATCACCGCACTCTCACACCTCAGACTTCAAATTATTGCTTCTGCTTCTGATATCATAAATAAGTCATACAATTTTTGCTACTTTTATTTTGTTTTTGTCATTTTCTATTATAACTTAGTGATAAATAATTTTAACTTCTTACTTAAAATTTCTAAGTTAGTCATACACTCTTCATAAATTTTAAGTTTGTCAATGTATTTAATGTTTCATTACTTGTAGATATTGAGTGTTAAATTTATTTAGATAGTGATCAGAATAGCATATATATATATATACATCACAACAAAAAATGCATTGAAAATATAGTATTTCATTAATAATAATTAAAAATTAACTTATACAAAAATAGCCTTTACTCCCCTCTTCTCCTGTTTTCCCTATAATATTTCAAGCTTTCCCTGGCCTGATGAGTAAGCCAGAGCGTGGGTTAGACCTCTCTTTACTCACCCCTTATTTTTCATTGAATCTCCCCCATGTTAAATTCAGGTGGAGACAGTGGTGAAACAAGCTCTAGGTACGTAGATTCTGTAGAAGAATCTATCACGAGAGAAGCAGGTTGAATACCCCTGCCCCTAAGAAAGGCAATGTCGAGGGAATTGGGCCACTCTGAGGATGCTTCATGCTAATACGCTTCATGATGTGCGAATAACTTAATAAAGAGCATTCCATAGGGGATGATTCCATTATTCCTGCGAAGACGGTATTTTAGATATTCCAAGATGAGGAATGAAAGGTTGATTTTGGAGTAGGTGAGGAGGTGACTAGGGGTGTAACGGGTCGGTTTGGTTCGGTTTTAGGTGGAAAAAAAATCCAAACCAATAAAAAATGATCGGTTCGGTTTGGTTTGGTTTTAAGCGATTTTTTCTATGAAACCCGAACCAAACCAAACCGATGAAATTCGGGTTGGTTCGGATCGGGTGTTCGGGTCCTACGTTCCAACACTTACAGCTTTCAAACCCCCGAAAGATAACACAGACTGAGATTAAAACAAAACCAGAATGCAAAAGACTACCAAATTGAAATTAACAAATTGAAATGAACAGATTCTCAGAACAAAAATGAAAAGAAAACGTGATGGTGGTGGTCTGAATCTGAGAACAGAACATGACAAATGAAGAAAACAAAGCAGATAAGAGAGATCTGATTGTGGTGGTCGTCGGTTTGGTCTGATGGTGGCAAAGTGGTCGACCGAATGTGGCTGGTGGTGGCTCTAAGCTGACGGACAGCGGCAGATCTGCGCAGTGGTTGTTGAGAGAAGCAGTGAAGCAGATCTACGCGTGCACGTGCACAGCGGCCTCGACGGAGCTAGGCACGGCAGATCTGGTCACCAGGAACGATGGGTGCGGCGGAGAGAGGAGCTAGGAAGCCGATCTGAACACGGCTTTGTGCAGCGGAGGCGGTGGAAGCCCATGGTTGCTAAGCCACGATGATGCGCAAATGTGAGAAAGAAGAAAGATGTGGGACGATGGTGAGAGACGTGAGATTGTGAGGAGGCAACATAATACTGAGGCTGAGGCTGGAGACTTTTAGTTTATGAATTGGGGAAAAAAGTTGTCTTGCTGTATGATCGGGTCGGGTAGTTGGGTAATCGGTTCTGAAAGTTAAAATCCAATACCCGAACCAAAGTTAATCGGTTTCATTCGGTTCGGTTCGGGTTTTAAACCGAACCAATTAATATCGGTTTTTTATGGGTTGGTTCGGTTCGGTTTGATCGGGTTGGTCGGGTTTACCCGATCCACTTACACCCCTAGAGGTGACAGACCACAGTAATTTCAGACTTTGGTAGAGTGGAGAAGTGCCAGCTTTCCTTATCTGTGAGGGGAAGAATGAAACGGCGACAACACTCCAGCAACAACTTAGCCTTGTTGGTCAGCCGAGAGGTCTCATTCTTCTGATGACCAATGTTATCCACAAAATGTTTCTGATATTCCTTTTTCAGTGAAAGGCTAGGGTTTTCCAATATCCAGTAAAGACTTCTAAAACTCTCCAGACCCCTTCTTTGGAGCTCCTATTAATTCAACAACAAGAGCCCGTGTGGTGGTCACTGGTACACCATCACTTATATGCTCAGTGATGGATCTGTCATCGTTGATATCAGCATCTGACCATAATTCCCTGATTTTTACAGTAGGGATAAGTCTATGGAGATTGAAGTAATAAGTCCATCCTTGAAAAGCAATCTCTGAAGTTGCGCCATACCCATCCCATTTAATCTCTTCAAGATTCATTGCTCTCATTGTAATGGTATGATATTTGGGAGACATTTGAATTTCGGAGAGTCAAAGGTTATTTAGAGAGTGAAAGGTTTTCGAAGTGTGGGATGGTTTCAGAATATGGAATGGTTCTATTTATACACACGAGCGGATGATGCAGTTAATGGAGAAGATGTGCAGTCGTTCATTTTCAAAGAGAAACTATAATTAGTGGTTACAATGTTGGTGGAGTAATTAGCAGTTACAATGTTAGTGGAGAAGAGGTAGAGATCAAGAGATCACATGCAGTTGTGCTCTGTCACTTGGTATCGTTCCCGCCAAAAAAAAAAAATTTGTGCTTTCAAGCTATACAGCGTTTTCTAGAGAATCGGTGTTAAATGTTTCCATTTTAATAGTGTTTGATACACAAAGCGCTATTAAAGGTATGGTCCAACTAAAATAGCTATATATTAATGGTCTGAACTATTAATCTCTTTCAAATCTTTCAAACTACGTGAGCTATCAAACTTTTGTTCTCTCTCGCTCGCTCTCTCAATCCCTCACTACCAACTAGAGCCACTAAATCTTGTCATCTTCTATGGTAATTCTATTCATCTTTATCATTTGAAATGTTTAGGGTTACTTTTAGTATTTCCGTTGACATTTCATCTATTAAATGGCTACTTAGGGTTACCTCTATCTAAGGCTTGACATTTGAAATACATAACGATGCAGACATGCAGTGGTGCTACTTAGAGTTACCTCTGTCCAAGGCATGACATTTGAAATTTGAAATAAATTGCAATGCAGACATTCAGTGGCTACTTAAGGTTACTTCTGTCCACAAAAACATTATTGTTGGACAAATACAAATTATGTAAGTTAGTTTTTGGCACATTCGTAAGAAAGCTTCAGCTTGTTTTTAAGTCCATCTTTGTTGTCAGAGTTGACCAAGCATTCTCGAATCATCCTATCTGTGGGAGTGGAGTGTAACAATTTTTTATCGGAAGGTTTCTATATGTGAGTTCCATTATTATCATCGACCAATGGTTTCTTGAACTTTTTCGAATATTTTAAGTAATCTACATGTGTTGGTAATCAATTTTTTTTTTTATTATGTTGGGTGATTCTGACACAGAAGAGTGGAACTTGCTTCTTGTTACTAGCTTATTCTAGATGACTACATGACATTAGTGAAGGTTTATTGTCATTGTCTTTTCAGATTATTTTTTTGTTTCAGTAATGCATAGGCATTTTAATCTTTTGTTTGTTAAACTCTGATGTATTCATTGGAATTTATGTTTTTGTTTTCGCATTATCTTATATGTTTATAAGATCCAAAGTTTTTTTATGGTCGCTTTTTTTTATTTGATTAGGGGTATAATTGGTATTGATTGTTGAATGCTATTTTTTGAATGTTGAATGCTCAATTTTATTTTTTATAAGCTGGATGTTGTTTGTGATTGGTCAAATTCTGGTATGATGGTGAATGCAGAAAGAAGCTATAAAATACCAATTAAAAAAGTGGATAATAGACAGCGTTTGTTTATGAAAACGCTATCGTAGTGCGCTTTGGTGAGATCGCGCTATAGTTTTTGGGTAACTAAAATAGCACATTTTAAGTCCACCACTTCTTGGTTAAGCATGTTGGTGTGAACTACTATTGCATTTCGTTGGAAAAGCGCTACTGTAGTTAAATCTATGACAACACTTCTGGAGCGCTATCTTGTTTACAACTTTCAATAGCGCCAACATAGATAACACCCAAAAGTGCTATAAAATGATGAAATTAAATGCTATTAAATCCTGAATCTTTTGTAATGAAATTAGGAGGGTTGACCTGGTCAATACAGCACACTCAAGCGTGGCCTTCTGGAACATTTGAGTGTGGCATGGTTGGTAGACAATCATGGAGCGTGATAGACAGGTGGAAACAACGCGTAGGATATATGGATGAGGGAGCGATGCCTTCATACTGAAGAACCCTCAATGCTTGGGAGGAACCAACGCTGGAACGCTAAAGCGTGGATCTCTCCCACGCTCAAGCGTTAGCAGGAAGACAACAAGGGTAAGTGTTTTAATCCATTTTAAACTTGGGTTAAAACATAATATCACCATCTCCGACCAGAGACAAGGGAGGAGAAAAAACATCCATAACCAAAGCTTCCAAGCCTTTTCAGTGGGTTTATGCTAGTGAAACATAAAACTGAACGTGCTGTTGCGATCGTATCGTTGATGGCTTCACATTTGTATAATCGTTTTTTCGATTCAACCGAGGTAAACCTAAGTTTGTAGCATGTTGACATGTCGACAATGTCAACATCGATGTTCTTCATGTTCTTCGTTAGTTTCTCAATCTGGTTATCATTTCTGATATGTATTAGGGTTACCGATGTTGTCTGTTTGCTGTTTACGTTGTTAGGGCAAATTTTGGAGCAACGAAGAGCTCCAAACCGTGTGTGACAGATCTGTGGCAGTAAGGAGGAGTTGGAATTTGTGAGCTCAGTGTCATCTTCATGTAGCTCAGGTGGGAGTAAGAACCTTACTATCGTCGGGAAGGCAAGAGTAGCGTAAAATGCAATGATAGGTGTAGGGGAACCTGAATCCTACTATGTTGGTTGACCTATTGTGCTTAACATGCTCTACGGTACTGCTCTGTGATATATATTTAATTATCTTATGTGACTAATATGTTTAACATGCTCGATATGCTTAACAATATGCTATATCTGTAAATCTTTGCTTAGTTGGCAAGTAGGCAATGATATCTGTCGTTTGGGAGATGTGCATGTTGGGGAGAGTTTTTAATGACATGTAGTAGTGTCCAACCAAATATTTATTTTATAATTAAATATGTGATTTGGCTAGTGTGGCATTTTGTGTAATTATATCTGTGCTGATAAGGGTTGAGGCACTATATGATGACCCCAGGAAGAGTTTGCAAGACTCGTGTTAGAATGCATTGTGTTGTTCACAGTAATGTGTTGTTCACAGTAATGTGGGTGGTAACACACGAGGTCTGAGCATCTGATTATAGATACCAGATATCATGGGGCATATGAGTGGTGATTCTATCGTGATACTCTTATAGTCCTTGCTAAGCTGCTCTGAGATTGAGTATCCTAACGGGAATAGGGATACTATTGTCCTATAACTAGATGGAATGTGGGATAGCATCATTCCTAGATGGAATGGGGAAGGAACATCCTAACAGGAATGTGGATATAATGCACTATTATGAGACAGTGTGTACGGTACGCGCATCTTGGACGACTCACTATATCCCTAACGGGAATGAGGGATGTGTGATATGATTTAGGTGGCCACGTCAGCATATAGGCAGAGATGCATGAGTGGTAAAGGGTAGAGGTTGAGGTGGTAAATTGAAGGATGATTGTTATCTCTATGTGCTATATGTCTATACTATCCTTGTGATTTTATTCTATGATTCCTTTCCTATGCATGATGGTAGTGTATATTTTTATCTCCCTATCTTTTTAGGTATATTTATTATATATTGTTCAAGAAGACCCTTCTGGTGACGATGTCTTCCATCATGCATATGTGGCTGACAGGAGCACTGAGGGTGGCAGATTGATCCCTCCACCTTCATGACAGTATATACTGGACCCGTCAGTATATATGTTAGGTTCGGAGAAACTCTATGGGCCAGCTTCGTGGACACTTTCAGGATTGGACAGCAGATGCCTTTCATTCAGATATGGAACCCTCCGCGAGACTTCCAGCGAGAAACATCACATGCCCAGAGTCGCCTAGGTTTTGTCCCTCGAGGTAGACAAGTAGTTAATAGTATCTACGAGCTTGCAGACATAGGCATATAGTGATATCCCGTAGCGAGGAGACGGTGTAGGAGCCTCGGGTGAGAGTTTACAGGTGTAGATATGGAGAGGGTGAGGGTAGTTCCAAGTACCCGTACTAGCGATAGTATGTGGAGGCCAGTGAGTGTACATAGGTGGTGTGCTGGTGAGGTCTATTTTTAATGTATTTTGAGTGAGGGTCTGGAATGAGTAAAGAACTAAGAGATGGGCATGGTCAGATCTTTTTATGTACCTTTCTATTGTCTTTCTATGTACCTTTGATGTATCTTATACAGAGCCCTACTGATGGGGTAACCATATATATGTATGTATATATATACATATATGTATATGTGTGTGTGTGTGTAGAGGTGTGATGCGCTTATCTAATGTGTATGTTTAAACTCTACAGTTTTAATATCCCTGCTTACCGTTATACGTGTTATCATTAATATCACGATTAATGCTTAGTTAGTTAGGTTTTATTTAATGGGACATTGGGTTGTCTTAGTTGCCATTCTCACCCCCCACCCCCCGGTTCTAGCGCGCAGTCACGAACGCAGAAGTTGCGGGCTCCTCTGTCCTCTGCGAGCTCCACCACCCAAAGATCAGCAATACCACCATTAGGTATGCACTCATATCGCATGTTTCTCCTTTTTATTTCCTTTTGGGTTTCCACATAGCAGAAACTCTCAGACTCTCTCTCTCTTCCTGAACTCCAACCACCCCGAAGACTCTTTCTTCCGGCCACATCAACTCTCTCTCTTCCAAAAGTTAGTGGTGAAGTTGACACAGGGAAGCACAAGAAGGGGGGTTGAATTGTGTTTCTTAACATATTTTTCATACATCTTTTGAAAACAATTTTGCATGAAAGCAAGAGATAAATGCACACAAGAAAATCCTTTTTAAAAGAGAGATAACAAACTCAATATCAAATCCTTGCAGTTAGTAATAAAATCAACTTAAAAGAGATAAGGGATAATAGATCCACAACACAAGGATTTATCCGGTTTCACTCTCTTCCAACCATAAGCTACGTCCAGTCCCTTCTACTTTTGGTGGCTGCTAACCCTGTTGTGACTGACACTGTGTTCTTCCCTACTGTTTCCACTAAACTCAGCTAGTTCTTGGAGTTTTTGGAGCCGTTGAGGAACCCTATGCATCTAGTTTGTTTTAGAGGTAATGGTCTCTTTCTCCTTTTCCGTTCTTTTTGGTTTTCTGCTTTAGAAAACTAATGATTGATTATGTTCTGGTTGTTCAAGGTTCGTTTTGGGTGTAAGCCGCTTAAAGGGAAGGAACCGGTTCGTTGTTTAGGATGCTAATAGAGCTACCTTCAATCCAGGTATGGGGAGAAGGGCAGTGTAATCATAGGCTCGGGGTTAGAGTAGAGTAAAGGGGTTCCCATAATCCCGACTTGTTTGTATGAATATTTGTTTTTATACATATGTGATTTGTTCATTGTTCCGAGAACATGATGGTAATTGATAATATGCTATTTGTATGCCTATGTTCATAATATTTGGTTGTGTTATGTTGTTGTTGTGATTATGAACATGATGACGTTTTGAGTTGATGCTGATGTTATTGATGGGTTTAAGCCTTAAAACGTGCTGATAACTGATATTAGGATTAATGGATTAAAAACCCTGGAAATTGGTTAAGGTTTCAGTCTCTGTTCCTGCCCAGAACAGCACTGTCGCGCGATGAGCACGACTGTACTGAATAGGGAGCACGACCGTGCTCCCAGTTGAATTCTGGAAAATGGTCGTGCTGTTTAGCACGGTCGTGCAGGACAAAGAGCACTACCGTGCTGCTGAGCACGACCGTACTCAATAGGAAGCACGACCGTGCTCATTAGGAAGCACGACCGTGCTTCACTTAAGGGACGGCATGCCCTTCACGTGGTTAAGCACAACCTGCTGGGGTTTAAGCACGACCATGGTCATCCCTCCTGGACAGAATCAGAATTAAAGAACTTTAAGGGGTTTCAAACCCCATTCCCCCAATAATGATAAGTTGATTAGACAACTTGGCTAATGTCCTCTAAATATAATTAAGATGACGAGATGGTGAGGCGTTGAGTTTGATAAGTCGGTGCCCATTGGGTACTGCAAGCTGATGAGTTATGCCTTGACCCCGCGGTTTGGGTCTAAGGTGTTGTGTACCTTGGTTGCCGAGAGTTTGCCCCAGGTGCTGCGGTTGATTCCACTAAAGTCCTCAGGTAGATTCCGTGAGGCAAGTTGCTGCGGTCGATTCCGCTGTTATCTTCGGTCCATTCCGTTGGAGTTATGGAGGTGGCGTTGCCGTTGTTGTTGTGTTTGCATATGCATTGCATCATAGTTGTTGTTAGGGATGTTCGACATAGGGGAGGTCGTCCTAGAGTATGGTGATCTGGCCATCCACGGTTGGAGTAGATTCTCCTTACGCCCCCGTGATGAGGCATTCATTGGTTTGATGCATTGGCTATCCGAGGAGTAGATTCTCCGGCGTTGAGTAGATTCTCAATGTGGATATTTAACTCCAAAGTCATCCATCCTGAATTTAGTGGATCCACATGCATTGTTGGTTTAGCGGGGTAGGATTGCATTGCACTACATAGCATGTTGAATGTTGATGTTGTTGATGTATGTTGGTGCCATGTCTATTTGTGTATACTTTACTTCCTACTTCCTTGCTATTATGTTTACATGATTCTTACTCCCTATGTTGTTTGTTTATTTGTTGTTGGCCTGATTGGCACCTTGCAGAGGATGGCGAGCAGCCCAGAGAGGAGTGACTCTGAGGAGCCGCCACTCATAGTTAGGGCTAGTTTCATGTTCAGTTAGTTTGTTAGTTTTTAGTTGTAATTCAGTGGATTTTATTCCGGAACGGTTATACCAGCTCTGTATGTGATATTGGGGTTGGGATATGTTTATTTCTTTGTTATGTTTTAATGGTTTAAAACTTATTTTAATTTCCGCGTTGTGAACTGGTTCATGTGGGACTTTTCTACCCATGGACAATATTTTATATTATTCAGTAAATGCATGTTTTTCATTTAATTGTTTTATATTAAATGCTTTATAACATGCAGGATAGCAGGGTGTGACATAAAACATGATATAGCATAAACCCCTGTAATGCTCCATTTCTCACCTTTTATAAACTCAATTCAATGAAAATAAATCAAACATAAAACTTTATGCCAATTTGAGTTTTCAAATGACTATGCAAATTAAATTTTATTCAAATGTCTGTCAAAGTAAAATATTATTTTGGCTTCCCTATTGATAAACATCTCTAATTCCCCTAGACAGCGACAAAATGACTTTTAATAGCGCTTTTTTTTTAAAACATTTAATAACATTTTTAGCACTATCTATCTTGGCGCTATTAAAAGGGGTTACCAAATATAGTGTTTAAAGGTATTTCTTGAGGAAACACTATCTTTTCCCAAAAACATAATTTCTTCTATTCAATGCTCAAATCTATATATTCAAAATGAAATTCAAAGCAAGGAAATGATATTCAATAAAGAACACAAACAAATCTTTGGGCAAGATTGCGATTTGAAAACTAAAAAAGAATGAATTCATACTTACCTCAAATGAAGGCATGATATTAGAAAATATCATGATATTCCCACTTAGAAATTCCGAATTTTGTGTTTCAGCTAGATTTACAAACTAAAAAGAAAATTCCATCAATATAACGATTCGAAAACAAAAAACAAAAAAAAAAAGAATTTATATTTACCTTATTCAAATGGAGACATAAGAATGGGAAAAAAAATTTGTGATATCCCCTCTTAGAAACCCCAGATTTTGAGTATAAGTTGGATTTGCATATTAAAACGAAAATTTCATTAATATATTTAGAAACCAAAAAGGAAATGACTTATACTTACCTTCTTCAAACAAAGACATGAGAATGAAATGTGTAAAGGCTACCTTTAAAAAGAAATCACGACATTAATTAACACCTCTTAGAATCCCCTGATTTTATGTCTCTGGATTTGGAAACTAAAAAAATTACATTAGTATCACGATTTAGAAACTAAAAAGAAAATAACTCTTACTAACATTATTCAAATGAAAACATAGGAATGAAAATAAATCACGATATTTCTCTTAGAAGCCCTTGACTTTGCATCTCTAGATTTGGAAATAAATAAATAAAAAATTCCATTAGTATCACGATTCGGAAACTAAAAAGAAAAGAATTCATATTTATCTTCTTTAAACAGAGCTAAAGGATACAATTGAAAATCCTAGTAAAAAATGTTGAAAGGGACTGCGAACATATAAATAAATACATGATATAGGTGGATCGCATCTTTTCTAAAGAAATGGAAACACCTTGAAGCCCACTACACCCATTATTAAAGTTAACACCAAATCCAACATTGAAGCCCACTACACCCATTTATTATTGTGGCGAAATAATCCTTAAGAATAGTGTGATTTCACACGTCTCAGGTTATAAGCTTTTATCGGAGTTCTCTATCTTTTCTCTATTAATTTTATTATTTATCTAATTTATTTTTATTTTACAACACCAATAATAAAGGATTTTGTCATTGGCATATTAAAATAGTTATATTCTCTTTATACTCCTTCCGGTCCACAATATAAGCAAAATTTTCCAAATTTTTTGGTCCAAAATATAAGCAAATTTCAATTACTTTTCTTCTTATTTAATGAAGTTATTCTCAAAATACCCTTCATTTAATACAAATTTTGTTTTCCAATGACTCCTTTTATTCTCAATAACACAAACTTAATAAATAAGTGGAAGGGTAATTTAGGTAACAAACTTAATTTTTTATTTCCAATGACTCTTTTAAATGAGATCAACTAACTATCTTAATATGTGTGTCCCATTTAATTTTTTCTTACAATAGAGACTGGAGGGAGTATTTTTTATTTTGAATAACAAAGACTGAGAAAATGTGTCTGATATATATTTTTTAAATTTATTATGAAATAAGGTAAAAATGATGTAATTAACATAATATGTAAATATGTAAGCATTATTAAACACTAATAAATTGTTAAAGTAACATTTTTTGTTCGGCTGTGGCGTCACCCAATTGGGAGACTGGGAATAAATGGGTAAAATCCTGCTCAATCAGTCGAACCAGATATTAGCCTCATAGCGAGTCCGAAGGGCCTAAGCTGTGAGATACTCTGGTGGACTCACTCGACACAAAGGGCTAATTAGGGTGGGTTCAGGTAAAAAAAAAATATACGAGTATGTTTGATATGCATTAATGCACAGGACATCACAGTACATTCCCTTGAGTCACGGGACAACTTTTTGTCTTATACATCGTTTGATAAATAATGAACAATACAAGTAAAATAATATTTTATAATATATAGTATATATGATAATATATTATTACTACCATAATAATACTATATATATTAGAGAGAGAGGAGAGAGGGGAGAGAGACAGAGAGAGATGAGAGAGGAGAGAGAGATGAGAGAGAGATATGTAAGGATAATTGTCTTTTTTGATAATCTGTCCATGGGACAAAAAGTTTGGTGGGAGACAAAATTTTGAATTTTTGTCCTGTCTTTCACCCGCTTTTTTGTCCTGTCTCCTAATCAATTTTCAAATCAATAAGAGGATAAAAATATTTGTGTTGTCCAGTCCGCTGTTTTTTTTTTTTTTTTTCCAAATCAAACGCGGCTTACATTTGTTGTTCGGCTACAGTAGTAGTACGACTGTACGAGCAGTATGATTTGCGGCTGAAAGCGGAGGTCAACAACAAGTAAAGGCCATGTCAAAAAAAAAAAATTACAAGAAGCAAAGTAAAGGCGTTCTTGTGTAATTAAGTTTACCGCATATTCTCCATCATGATGATGCCTGACCCTGCTTATCTACCGTTCATTTGCTCCTAGCTTTATTCCAAGCTAGTTAAGAATTAAGATTTGAACCTCCTTCAAATGCGGTATCGCATCAGAAAAGCTTCCCCTATATATTGCTCTAGCTAGCTATCTAGTGCGATTCTGAATTTCACAGATTCAAGAACATAACTCAAACTTCTCTTGAACTAATCCTGCAATAAAGACGAATGGGGGCAAGTGGCTTCAATTAATCTCCATATAATACAGCCTTTCATCCTGCAGTAGTGCATTACAGTGCACACAGACTAATTCGGCTACGTAAGTTTGAACTTCATTGGGCTCGAGTCTAGTTGTAGCTAAACCATGTATAGTAGATCCTATAACACTTTTTAAAAATTATATTCTCACGCTTCTTTTTACCTCATAAAAAATTTATCATATGTATTGAATGATTAACAGGTTAATTATTAATAAGAATGTAATCATATATCAAACAATTTATTAATTATTAATACACGTGATTAATCATAAATTCATATATTATTAATCAGATATAAAAAGTATAGAAAAGTAATATGAGAATATGAAGGTTAAAGTCTTATGAGAAACCCAAGGAAGAAAACTGATCACATGCAACGAATGTTGCGTCTACTAGCTAGTGGTTTCAGATAGTCATGAGATGGTTCTATTTAATATCTCTAGTTTTGATTTCCCTGCTAGGTTTGATTTGATCAAGATTAGATAATGATCATGGTTATTAATAATTATTAGTAATGTTTGGAGGAACTAATTTGCAATTTTTTGGTTGGTGTTGCTGCGCTTTACACTTTACAGTGTATTACTAAGACTTGTGTAGCAATTCTCTCTGAGTTTGTGCTTGTATATGACTTGGAGTATCTTTTGTACCCCATTCAATAAAATTCACTTATAAAAAAGATTATGAGATGATTTAATCAGGGTCATCAGTTGGCACTTGGCAATCACAATCCCCTGTTTTTTTTTTCCTCCTTTTTTCTATAAGTATCGCAATCCCCTGTTTGGAGGCACACAAGTAGGGTACCCAAGATTTTAAATAAAGGCCTGAAACCATAATTAGGGCTACAACGTTTTGGTTTTGGAGGTTTCCGTAACCTAAACACAACTGTAATTACAGTCGTATCAGTCGTATTTTGCTCACAATTTTTCACAATTATGGTAAACGCAATGCAATCGCAACCACGACAGCAATCGAAATTTAAAATCTTGAGGGTACGTATGAAATACACTATGACACTCAAGTTAGTTTTAGAAACAAAAGAAGACAAAGAGTAGACAGTGTAAGTGTATCAATATGAGATACCCGTAAACTTATAGAGTACAAGACTGTAACCCGTTGTTAGACTTGGACTCGGTAAGGCATATACCAGTCCACGATCTCCCAACTTCGTTGTTGATGAATTGAGCGTATCAAATACCCATATTATATTCTAAAAAATTAAGTATGATTTACTAATTAACAATTTAATCATACATTATCATTACGACATTGTATTCAAATGAAGGGTTGGGCTAAGTTGCACCATCCTAAAATTACACCCCCTAATGCACCACCCATGTTGCAATTTGTGGGCCAATAAAATTGCCACATGGATGATCAAAGTTTCAAACCTTGAAGATGTATTTATACAGTAATCAAAGTTTGTATGTACTATATACTGTAGTATAGTATACGTATTTATGGTATTTATATATTTTGCCCAAAAAAAATTATTTATTATTTTTAATATTAGAAATAATTTAAATGTTAATTATGTTTTGTGTATTGTTGTTAATATCAAAAATTATTTATTATTTTTAATATCAGAAATAATTTAATATGCTCCTTTGTTTAATTTTTTTATTTTTTAAAGTAGAGGGTATACAAGTAAATACAAAAATATAAGGGTCCATTATGCTAATATAGTATAGGGATTAAAGGGTTGACTATGTTGAAAAGTCAGCTATACATGTGTCAATTTGATTGGTAGAGATCTTCCTATCCTAGATGGTGTAATGAGTAGTATAAAATAAGGGTAGTGCATATTCGAATGACCCTCAAATGAATTAGGTAGCTTGGTCCAAAAAAAAAGGCAAAATTACACTTTTGGTCCCTTAAGTTATTTATTTTGTTCAAATTGGTCCCTTAAGTTTATTTTGTGACGAATAGGTCCCATAAGTTAGGTTCGGGTAACAAATTTGTCCTTTTCACTTCATTCCTTCAATTCCAGTCTTATGTGGCATTTCCGAACCCAACTAACTTGCTGACTAGGCATCCAAACAAGCAAAATTAATAATTTTGAAAAATATAATTTAATAAATAAAAAAGTAATAATTTTTTTTCTCTTTCCCCTTTCCAAATCCCCAATACTATAGCTCTCAGCGACCATCATCTTCTCCACCACCACCAGCAAGCAATCATCTTCTCCGCCACCAACACCGCCCGAAGCGCTGCCTCTGTTTCCATCGTTGTCCGAAGCGCCGCCATATGTTTCCTCCTCCACTGCCGTCTGTTTCCTCAACCGTCATCTTCTCCGCCACCATCGTCGCCCGAAGTACCGCCGTCATTCCTTCTTGCTCCTCTCGTCATCATTCCGTCATTTGTGTGTTAGTGCAGCACAAAGACGTATCGTAGAGAGAAATGGGCCAGTCTCCTTCTCTCCAACCGTACCACACCTTCCCCTCTGCCTTATTCTTTTTGTGGTAACGACGTCGTCTGGAGAACAAATTCACACCACACCTTCCTCTTCGGAATCCTTGCCACCGCAGTCGCCGTCTTCAGCGGCCACCCTCATTGATTTCGTCGGAAGCGGCAATGCGATCGGGAAATCGAAAGGAAGAAGAGGGTGAGGAAGAAGAAGATACCATCGAAATCCACTGAATTTGGGAGACATTTTGGGGTTAGAATTTTTCAAAAGAAGAAGAAAGAAACCCTAGAAGAAGTAAGGAAGAAGATGAAATTTTTTTATTGTATTAAATTTTTAATTATATATTTTTAATTAAAAATTTATTTTTTCCTGTTTAGATATCCAGTCAGCAAGGCAACTAGGTTTGGAAGTGCCACTTAGGAGAGGAGTGAAGGAATGGATTAAAAAGGAAGAAGTTTTTATCCGGACCTAACTTATGGGACCTATTTGTCACAAAATAAACTTAAGGGACCAATTTGAACAAAACAAATAACTTAAGGGACCAAAAGTGCAATTTTGCCAAAAAAAAAAGATACACTCCGGTCTAGGGAGGGTGGCACACGGGACCTCAGGACCAGGCTATATTCTAGACATGTGCTATATATATTTCCTATAAATCAAGCCAGTAAATAAATATATATAGGATCATTAGTCTTTTTTTTTTATAAGAGGAGTATTAGTCTTTTAGTCAAGCGTTTAAGATTTCTGACCATTTAGTTATAAATCTGTACTCTTGTCAATATACTTTTGCTTATAAAAAAACATTATAAATCAGGATAATTTTCAATGTTTCATTAATGCTAAGTTAATAATTAACGTACGACTATGTATTTTTGTTGTTTTTTATCTAAAAAATGATGCGTAAGAATGATATAATATCTCGAGGGATTAGTCTCTGCAGTTGCACGTGGAGGATATACCTTAGAAAAAATATATATAAATAACATTATTATTTGCGGTAACATATGGTCATCGAAAGGTGCTACGTCACTTAATGCAGTTTTAAATATTGATTAATAAGGTGTATCGATTAGTTAGTTAACTAATAATATACTAGTACATTTCTATAAAAATAGTAACCTAGTGAAAACCTATTAACAAATTAATACACATTGTTAAGGGCGATTGGTTCGTGCTTTGCACGAGTTCGATCCTTGGTAGCAACAACTCTTGGCCATGTTTTGCTTACCTTCTGGCCGCACCCCGAATTAGCCAGGGTCAAAGACTCTGGACACCGGGGCGGGGGTCAAAGACTCTCTAGACAAAAAAAAAAAGGTAAAATCGACAACAAACAATGAAAACAATTTAGATTTTTGGTTTATTTTCTATTCTCATTTTCATGTAATATAAATTTTCACTAATTATTATAAAAAATATCATATATTTTTAAATTTGTTTCAGGTTTTGAATTTTTAATTAAAAATATAATAAAAAAAGGTGACAAATTTTTTATTATTTATTTTACAAAAGATTAAAAACAGGAAATAAAATAAAAATAATATGATATTTCTATTAATTATTAATGAAAACATATCAAGTAAAAATGAAAATGAAAAACAAACCAAACATCACCAACATTCTTGTTTTCTTACTTCACAAAAATATTAAAATAAAAATAAAATAAAACAATATGACATGAGATAGGATCCATTTACACGTGGTATAAATCAATTAACTTACATCAAATTTAAATCGTTAAAATTACTTAATCTAACGGTTCAAAATATTTCAATAAAAAAGATTAAAAAGATTAAAAAAAAGTCACGTGCCTTTCTTTCTTACACCCGCCCCTCTTGTCTGTTAAGTATCTCGGAAGAAAGCAAGAAACTCGTCGGAGTGCAACAACCTCAATTTATGTTGTCGATGTAGCAACCGAAAGCAACCATTTTACAAATAATATAGCAGCTTAATCATTAGAATGAAGAAACAAAAAAAGAAAATATGAAATTAATTAGTCTTCCTAGTAGATCATTCTACAGGCTCATAAAACATTCATGTTTTGGACTCGAATCCTCTTTTACAACCCTTCGAGTAGGGTCCTCTGTTTTGTTGCAATCATGCTTTGGACTAAAATAATTTTCTTCTGCACCAACAACCCCAAATGATGCTTGCCATTGTCTTCTCGAGTACGAGCAACGGATAATTCTTTATACTCGCCCATTTTTTTACTTGTTGGAACCATGGGTAGCGGCGATGGCGTGCTTGGAACCATGGCAACGGCGGTGTAGTGGGAGGCGGCGAAGGCAGGGGAAAGGGGGCAGCGGGGGCGATGGAGTGCTTGGAACAATGGGTAGCGGCGGCGCAGTTGGAGGCGGCGGAGGCAGGGGAAAGGGGCAGCGGCGGCGATGGCGTTCTTGGGGAGGCGTTCTCCGGAGGCGGCGAGGCGTGCTTGGAGAGGCACGTGGGACGACGGTTCCTGGTCAAGTGATGGGCGGAGGCCGCGACGGCGCTTGGGTGGCTGTTGCTGGTTCTGCACAAAAGGGAAAAGAGAAGACCTAAGTCACCTGACAAACAAGGGAGGGGAATCAGGGGAATGGGAAAATGTGGCACGTCATGCTTTTTTATTTTTTATTTTATTTTTTTATCAAAATTATCTTAACCATTTAATTAATTAATCTTAATGATTGAGATTTGATGTCAGTCTAAAGTATAAGCGGATCCTATCTCATATGATATTTTTATAATTTTTAATTAAATATATAAACTAAAAATTTAAAAGCCAAAAAAATTAAATCAAACCAAAATCCAGTTTTAAAATAATAGAACTGAAGGATGTCAAAAAAGCTAGCATGATATTATAATGACAAATTCTATCGTACCAACGTTAATTTAATAGGTTTTAGAATATTTATTTTTGAACTAATAGATGAATGATCTTCTATTTAATGAATTTAGATCAAACATTTTTTTATTTACATAAAAACTTTCATTTATTTCAATTGAGTCCTTAACTAATTAAATATTTTTTCTATTTAAAATTGAAATTCTTATTAATTTAATTTTAATCTTAACAAATCAGGATAAGCTTTTTTTTTTAAAAACAAATCCCACAATCCCCCTTCTTTTCTATCTCTTGTTGAAAAAAATCTTATGATAATTGACAAACTAATCCTCTATTTTAGCGTGGTTGTGTTCTATTGACTAGGGGTTTCTATGATCTTTATTTCATTTTATGCTCTACCCTATGTGCGAATTGTGAGACACTTAAATGAAGGAGAAGATGAAAAAGAGGTTGGGATGGAAGTAGTGGTTACATGACTAAATTACAATAACAAAAACTTTAACATTAAATGAAAGTGAATTATTGACCCATGAAAAACTGTTCCAAAACCCCTATTTTTTTCATGGGTACTATAGCACCCCTTATTAAAAGAGGACTGATACCTGGACACAAAATTGTTACAACATACGGTTTACACCGTATAGTACCGTACTGTGCGGCACTGTAGCGAGTCCTTTTTTTTTTTTTATTTTAGTTTTTTTTATAAAAAATAAAATTTTATTTATAAAAAAACCCATTCACCAGATAATGAACTGAACTCACCAGATATTTGTACATGATTCACCACTTAATGAAAAATTTTATTTCTCAAAAAAACTCATTCACCAGATAATGAATTGAATGCACCAGATATTTGTACATGATTCACCAGATATTTGCACGTACTTAACCAAAAAATTTATTTCTTAAAAAAAATTCATTCACCAGATAATGAACTGAATTCACCAGATATTTGTACATGATTCACCACTTAACGAAAAATTTTATTTCTCAAAAAAACTCATTCACCAGATAATGAATTGAATTCACCAGATATTTGTACATGATTCACCAGATATTTGCACATACTTAACCAAAAAATTTATTTCTCAAAAAAATTCATTCACCAGATAATGAACTGAATTCACCAGATATTTGTACATGATTCACCACTTAACGAAAAATTTTATTTCTCAAAAAACTCATTCGCCAGATAATGAACTAAATTCATCAGATATTTGTACATGATTCACCAGATATTGTACATACTTAACCAAAAAATTTATCTAACAAAAAATAACATAAAAAAAAAAACTAAAGTTAAAAAAAAAAAAAAGAACCCGCTACAGTGCGGCACTGTACGATATAATCGTAAGAATTTGTGTCTAAGATAACATTTCTCTTATTAAAATAACTCGTTGGTGGAAGATACATCATTCCGCGCTTTAAACCTTTTTCGTGGCTGGCTGCCCAATTAATGCAAAAGGTGGATAAAACAATACAATTTATACCCAGGTGAGATTATATACTAAGACTCTTAGCACAATAAAAAATAATTATAATTATGCAAAAAAAAAAAAAAACAGTCCTGTACAATAATGAGACAATATTTGGATAACATAGTCATGTTTCAATACATACCTCTATTTTATCTCAAGTAATATCATGATCTCCGTCCACGCTCATATAAATCTATTCTTGTCTCATATGCCGTCAATAATTGCGTTAAAAAAAAAAAAAGTGTTCCCGATTTATATTTGTATCCGTAATTAATGAGTAATGCAAATTCATTTGTTTGATTGGAGTGGGAGGGGAAGCTAACCAGAGTTCAAAAGGTAGACCTGAATTATTATCTAAATAATAATAATACCATGGTGATCTAGGGTTACCGCTATGAGCCTGTAACATTTATGTGGTTAAGGTGTGTTTGGTGAGACAGAGGAGCCACAACGAACCCCACCCTCGGCCCTTAGGAGCAGCAAGGAGGTAAGATATTTAATATGTTTTACATCAAGTCTCGGTTAGCCTTGGAACTGAACCTATGAGTTGTGAGGCTTAGAACCACATGGTGGGTGACACATCATAAAGGTCCATTGTGGGCCCCAAGGAATTTTGTATAAGCCACATTTATGGTACTGGCTAGCAGAGTTACCCTAAGGCAGAGGGCGTATCTGATGAAGAGATTTTAACCATAGTGGGATAGAGAGGGCATTAGGGTAAAGAGAAATAAGGCAATAGGGTAAGTAAAGAGAAATTATTACATTTATTACACGCATTAAAATAGTTACATCAGGTTTACACTTTGTTTTTTGGGAAAGCAAGGGCTTATTTACTTTCTAAAAATATGTCAATTTTTATTTTCTAAAATATTTATTTATTTTAGTATTTTTCTCACCATTCCTTTTTTAATTTTTAAAAATAGATCTAGCATTTTCAGAAATTTTAAAAATGCAAAAAAAAAAAAAATGTTTTCATTATTACATTTGTTCATTATAACCTCCAGGAGATCAGGAGTGTTCCATCTTCTTGTTAGCAATTTAAAATCAATACAAATTTTTAAAAATAAAAATTGAAAATATTTTTTAGAAAATAAACATGTCCAAAAAGATAGAAAAAATATGTTGGGATGCAATTTTTTATTTAAAAAATAATATACCAATAATGTAAAGAAAATAATATATTCATTTATCACTAGAGGAACAGCTGGAAAGCTCTCTAAAGCTGAAATGACGCTACGCTTCGCATTCCTGTTCGCAACTTGATTGAACGTACGTCCTTTTGGCGCATATAAATAGCCTTCCACTCTCTTCATATCGTCTCGTGGAATTAAAGAGAGAGAGATCATATAACCTAAGCTGAGGGTTTTCACTTTGAGAGCATCTTCTACTATTTCGGAAGCACCACTCCAAAGAGTTTCATTAGATTCACGAGAGATGACCATTCACCATGAGTCTTTGGCTTTTGTATTCGGCCTTATAGGTAGATACTAGCAATAAGCTGCCTATAGCATTAGTATATCTTTTTTGTTTTTGTTTTGTTTTTTAAATTCTTTCATTAGCGTAGTTCTATCTCTATCACGTACTCTTGTTCATCATCAATTCATCATCATCATCATTAGCATCATTTACTCTCCTTTGTCATCTAGTTATAGGTACGCTTGTTACGCTGATTTGAGCACACTTTTAGTTATGTGACATAGCAAATACCTAAAATTAACGTCAGGTTTTTGCTTATTTAGAAGCGTATATTATACTTTAACTTCTGTTATTCATTACTACAGCAGCAGTAGGAAGTTTCAGAGTACATGATAGCTGGAACCATATGTAGCATGCATATTGCATGGCATGCATTTTTCTAATATCTCTTTTGTAATCAAACTTTTTGGTAGCTGCTTTTGCTCACATCTTGTGATTAAGAGTAGCTTTCAGTTTTTTTAAGACAATTATTTTGCTTACCAAAAAAAACGATACTGGAAGTAACCCTAATGCAGTTCGCCTGACAACATATGTGATTTAATTAATTACCGTGTTACGTGTTTCGCAGATGTGATTTGCTAACGTAGACCTACTAATTTTTTTAGAAGGTGTACATTAGCAAGCTACATCTTCGGGTGTATTTTTTATTTTTTTTAGTTATAGTTTGCTAACTTACTCCTTCTTTACACTCAACCATTTTTTAGAAGGATACGTTAGCAGGCTTTCGATTTTTTTAGTTATAGCTTGTTAACGTACACCTTCTAAAAAATGAATAGATGTATTTGTTTCCCAAGTATAGTTATAGCATAATGAATTATGGTGTAGATTCATGCTATAACATTTTAGCTTTATCAATTTCATATTTTCAACCATTCTCTAGTGAAGAAATCAAATTTGTTGGTAGAAATAAAAGTTGGGATTTATCCACAACCACAAGTGCTGATGGATGTTTCTTGTCTTTTTGTTATGATATTACAGGCAACGTCATCTCCTTTATGGTGTTTCTTTCTCCAATGTAAGTGATCGATCTTTTTGGTTTAGTCATTGTGATCAGTGAATTTGTAATTATAATGGGTTTGAATACCCTTTGCAACTTTCATTGATATACCTTTTTGTTTATTAAAAAAAAAAGTAAGCAGTATATAATTATCTGCTGAAGTGCGTTTCCTTAACTAACTAACTAATACTATTGAATTAATATTTGTTGCAGGCCAACTTTTTACCAAATCTACAAGAAGAAAACTGCAGAAGGGTTTCAGTCACTTCCATATGTGGTTGCACTATTTAGTTCAATGCTTTGGATTTACTATGCGCTCGTCAAAAAGGAATCTAGCCTCCTTCTCATCACCATTAACTCCTTTGGATGTCTGATAGAGACTATTTACCTTTCCATATTCCTATTTTACGCCCCAAAGAACACCAGGGTATTCATTCATATATTAACTCTTATTCAACCCTTTCCTTCCTTTTCTTTCTAAAATGGAAAAATTAATTAATTATTGTTCATGTTTTCTATAATATTGTCTCAGCTTTCGACCATCAAGCTTCTTCTCTTGTTGAATGTGTTTGGGTACGGAGTGATGCTTCTTTCAACACTCTACCTGACAGCAGGATCTAAACGTCTTTCTGTTATAGGATGGATTTGCCTTGTTTTCAACATAAGCGTATTTGCTGCTCCTCTAGGCATTTTGGTGAGAATTTAATGACATTGTTGAAGATAACTAACTACCCGTCCGGTATCTATTATAAGCAAAAATTAAATGGGACACACATATTAAAATAGTTAGTTAATCTCATTTAAAAGAGTCATTAGGAATAAAAAATTAAGTTTGTATCTAAATTACCCTTCTTCTTATTTATTAAACTTGTGTTGTTGAGAATAAAAGGAGTCATTGGAAAACTAAATTTGTATTAAATGAAGGGTATTTTGAGAATAATTTCATTAAATAGGATGAAAGTAGTTGAAATTTGCTTATATTTTGGACCAAAAATTTTGAGATTTTTTGGTTATATTATGGACCGGAGCAGAGTATATTCTTTTTATATACAGTTCCTTAATGTAGAAAGAATTTCAATTTCAACCTTTTTGCAGTTTTTTTATTTTATTTTTTTCACATTCCGGCCAACGATAAATTAAATACTTAATTATAATATTGATACATGCAGAGACGCGTGATAAAGACAAAAAGCGTGGAATTCATGCCGTTTACTTTGTCATTCTTTTTGACCTTGAATGCAGTCATGTGGTTCTTCTATGGTCTTCTCCTCAAGGACTATTACATTGCTGTAAGTTCAATTCTATACTTCAGATTAAAAACAAATACTCTACTGCATGCTACCTTTGTGAACATATTCATGTCCATGTTTTTTTTAAAGGACGAAGATTTGTTATCTCATTTTAGTATATCACATCATTTCCTCACCAATAATATCTTTGACATATAAGTTAAAATTTCATATAATATTAAAAAGATAAAATATGTAGCAAGATATATTATTAGTAAGAACAAAATATGATACAATAAAATGAGACAACAAATCTTAATGCAACATATTCATGTTATTGACTTTGGCGTTTAAACTCTTATCTTATTCCTGCCAAGGGCTTCCTCTTTCACTTTTTCTCCTTTATTTTATGGGTAGATTAGATCCGGATCCCTCACCTTTTCATTATGTGTTATAAGGGGTAGTGCCTAGCTAGTTAGTGATAATACAATTATCAAATGTGTACGGGCTCCATTAAAGTTGAGTTCCCATGAAAAAAAATCTGAGTGCAACATGGGGCCCATATTATAAGTATATTATTATTTAATTAGAATAAGCTTTTATTATATACATGTGAAAACAATTTAATTTGATTCTTAATGTTAAAAAATTTAATTGGATTCTTTCCTTTTCTTGTCTTGGATTGAATTTTTTTAATAATAATTAAATTAATGATTTGATTGAGAAGAAAAATTAATTAATCTTTCCATTTGGATGATGCAGCTCCCAAATACGCTAGGATTTGTGTTCGGCATAATTCAGATGGTGCTGTATTTGATCTATAGAAAGCCCAAGACAGTGGCACAAGAAGAGCCAATGAAGCAGCAAGAACTAAATGGCCATATAATCGACGTGGTGAAGCTGAGCACAATAATGGTACCCTCAGATCCGAGTCACGAGGCTAAAGGTGGTGCTGTGACTGTGACAGATGTTGAGGATCCAAATGGGAAAGAAGAGAACCAGAAGAACATGGATTCGGATGGCAATGTGTGATAAAATGAACCAACGAAAAAAATTGAAACGAAAAAATTAAAATGAGGTCCAAAAATGATTAAGCTGAAAGTGCAATTACTTTACTTTGCAAAGTGGGGTCTCATCTCATATCTCATCACGGAAACGCAATCTATAATGTTCATTGTATTTTGACGGTGCGGGTAGCTGTTACTGTCAGGCAGTACTCAATAATGTTAGGAAGCATAGCGTCTGTTTGGTTTGGCCTCGGCCATCGCTCTCAGATTGTAGTAATTAACTTAGCATGTCTCTGAGCGAATCCCTTGGTCAAACTAATCATTTCTCTCTTTTCCTTGTATGCGCATTGCGCAATCTATGTTCACTAGATGGGAATAAATTATTTACTGATTTTGTAGTCTTTGACTAATGATCACGTTTAATTTATCTTAATAATATGCACTATCCTAATGTTAAATTTTATTATGTCGTTATTATTAGATCATCATAATTAAAAGGAGTTTTAATAAGTACTCCAATAAAAACCAAAAATAAAACTTGTTAAATAATAAGGAAAACGTATTTAGTTTTTAATTATTAATTATTTTATTTTTATTTACTACTTGATATTTTTATTGTACAATACTTTTTATTTTTATTTTTTACAAGTCAAAGTGTATTAAAAGAGTACACAAGGCATTAAACTCGTGTACAAAGTATGTAAACAAGGTACTTCCTCCGGTCCACAATATAAGCAAAAATTTCTAAATTTTTTGGTTCAAAATATAAGCAAATTCCAATTATTTCCATCCTATTTAATGAAATTATTCTCAAAATACCCTTCATTTAATACAAATTTTGTTTTCCAATGACTCATTTTATTATCAACAACACAAGCTTAATAAATAAGAGGAAGGGTAATTTAGGTAACAAAGTTAATTTTTTATTCTCAATGACTCTTTTAAATGAGATCAATTAATCACCTTAATATGTGTATTTTATTCAATTTTTACTTATAATAGAGATCGGAGGGAGTAAGTCAGTATGAGTATTACATTTTATTTTTTTTCCTCTTTAGCAATGGACTCTGACAATTACTAGACAACTAATTAAAAATTAAGCGATGTGGAGAGTGGGGGTTTCTCTTTTCTTTTATGATATCATACATTAGCGAAGGGAGCAGATATAAAGGCATTGTCAAAAAGTAAAACCGTATATCTTTGATGACAGCAGCATTACAAATTGTTGACAATAACACTCGACACAGAGATTGTAGGATACTGATCTGGTCTGATTCCATTATATTCATCGAAAGCAAAGATGTTAAATAAAGTAAGACTACAGTGTAAGTTAATTAGTAAAATCAGAATGTAAAATAGGGTTTAGTTCTAAAAAGACAAAAAGTCTTGGGTGGTTCCCTTGGTCTTAAGCAATTCACTTTTACGTTTTAAAAGCACTTATCCTCCTTTTTGACTTTCATATAATATTAAAAAGATAAAATATGTAACAACATATTTTGGCGTATTAAAAGAGTATTAAAAGAGTGGGGGTTTCTCTTTTCTTTTATGATATCATAGCGAAGGGAGCAGATATAAAGGCATTGTAAAAAAGTAAAACCGTATATGATCTTTGACGACAGCAGCATTACAAATTGTTGACAAAAACACTCGCTCGACACAGAAATTGATCCTGATCTGGTCTGATTCCATTATATTCACCGAAAGGAAAGATGTTAAATAAAGTAAGGCTACACTACCATTGCAGTCCCTCAAATTATAGGTGCCAGTTATATTAATTATTTCCCGACTTTAAAAATTACTATCATTTTAGTGCTTAAAGTTATAAACACCAATCATATTAATTCCCAAAATTATAAACATTAGTTATATTAGACTCTGATATTTACATGATATAGGGACTAATAGATAGATTATAATTTCAGATACTAATATAATTGGTATTTATAATTTCACGAATTAAAGAGAGATTTTTTTTTAATGTAAGAAAATAATGTAACAGATGTTTATAATTTGCAGGGATTAAAATGATGGTTTACTTTTTTTTTTTTTTTTTGGATAAGCCAAAATGAATTAAGAGAATACAAGAGATATTCCAATCTGTATACAAAAAGGACAACGGAGAAATAAAAACCTATGTAACTACCGTACTGACACTAAGAAAATGATGGTTTACTCAAAAACTATTTTTTTTTCCATTAGATTTTATATCTGGTAGGACATGTGTTTTTATAAGAATTATAAAATTGGATATTACCTTATATTATAAATTAAATTAAGATTAATATATAATTTTAAATAAAATATCATCTAAGTGTCAAATTCAGTAATACAAATAATGACACTTTTTTAGCTAAGGGTTATAGTATTTGTTGACCCTTCAAATGCAATACACCCTCTCTTCCCAAAGTTTATGTAACTAAAAAAAAAGTGAAATAAGGAAACAAGAAAGGACTTAAATTAGTAAAATCAGAAAGTAAAAAAAGGGTTTAGTTCTAAAAAGACAAAAAGTCTTGGGTGGTTCCCTTGGTCTTAAGCAATTCACTTTTACGTTTTAAAAGCACTTGTTCCCCATTTTGACTTTTTCCAATACAGAGTTTTGTTGTATGAAGATTTGACATATAGACCATATTATATTTATAAATGTTATATCTATTTTAATTTTATATATAATATAATGCCATATCATCTCCAATGGTATAATTTAGTCTTATAAAACATGGACCGGTCATCAACTCGATAAAGATAAAGCCACTGAGTCGATGGGTCACTAGTCGAACCAGATAACCACTGGTTGGACGGGTTAAACCAATATATATATATATATATAATATAGTTTTCAAACATATTATACTAGTGTACACACACGTGCCATGCACGAGGATTATTCTAATTTTTTAGAATTTCATAAAAAAATTGTAATTGTTGATTTTACGTTTTTGGTTTAGATTTTTTTATGGCGAATTATATACAAAAAATTGTTAAAAAGTTATTTTGTCAACACCGTCGATTAAAAAGTTCTTTTTTCATGTAAGTTAAACATTTTTAGAAAATATACTCATCTATCATTTTTTTTATTGTTCTCTTTTGAAATTTTAATCGATTTATTTCTCCTCTTTTCACGGTGCGAGTTAACCATTTTTTAAAAATATATTTAGGAATTACAATTCAATAATAAGGGAAGAAAAACCTAAATCCCTTCACAAATTTATATAAAAATGGATATACCCCTTGAATTCATATAAATGTTAATCAAATCTTAACATTTCATTCTGATTTCCTTTTCAAATTATTTAAATTTAAATCTAGAACGATAATTATTTACTTAATGTCACTTATTGTAAAATTATTACAATTATAATTATAATAAATAATGTTAATGTTATTATAATAATTATATTTATTATAATTACCTCCAATAATATGATGAAACCTTTTTGTTTCTAAATTGGTACTCAATATCTAATTAAAAACAAACAAATACATCATTATAAAAAGATGCTGGACAATAAACATTTATATAAACATTATGTTTTCCTAAAAAAATAAATTTAACAAATGGATACATTTTCAAAAAGTAAATTTAATTAAAAAGATATCATTTTAATATACAATCAATTTATTTAAACATAAAATTTGAAAATGATTCTTTTTTATTTTGACATTTTAATCCTAGTCTAAATATCACAAGTAGTATATAATAGGCAATTTTAAGATAAAAAATTTGTATGAAAATTTTCAAATTATAACTCGAAATATGATATTTTTAAATGAAAGCTAAATAAATATTTCTTTAAATTTGTTTAGAATGTAGAATAGCATTTTTTTTTCTTTCACATTTCTTCTAAACATGTCAGTGTTTTTGTTATTAAAATCATTGTCCTGCACATAAAACGTTGGTTGGACAATTCAACTTGAGAGCTTTGATTCTTTCCAAGCAAGCCTAGCAAAAAAGAAGGTTTTCATGCATTAGGACTTTATTCTAAAGGATGTTGAGCCGCCTTATAATTTTACAGTATCATATTTTCAATGAGAAATGAATCACGAATCATTATAAAAACAGAATACGTAGAAAAAGATAAAGTCCAAAAAGAACATATCAACTCACAAAATGAGGACTTGTGTAGGGAGCATAGTATGCAACTTCTCTTTAGTCTTAATTTCTTAAGGCTCCTTCTTTTGTGATCATGATATGACTCTCTTCATTGTTAGTTATCAAAAGATTATTTGAATGAAAATACTTATGATATAGGCAAATAAAGTAATCTACAAATATTAAAACATTAGATGCACAATTAAAAAATTGATGCATATCTCACTACTCCTATTCACCTCATCCATCTCTGTTGTGCCAGTGAGCATTTCTGTCAATGCTCTGAACCACAAAAGAAAAAAAAAAAATTTAAAAGGAAAAACAAATTAAAATTGAATGCAAAGCTTCAAAGTATGAATGTGTGGAATCTACATATTTAAGGCCAATTACCTGAAGGGCTACGGGAAGGAGTCGAAGTGGGGACAAACATGATAAATCTAGCTATCCATGCCTCATTGAAAATTGCCAATTGAAATTCTTCTTGCAAATAATGAAGACTCGTTGTCACAAATCACAATATATATAGGCTAAGAAAAGATCACAAATCTATATTAATAACAAATAAATGGCCCATATTTTCATTTACAAATAAAATTTGAAAACTTTCCATTGATAGAATTGCTCACAATAATTTCAATTAAATCATATTGAATTTGAAACATGCACATTTATATTATTTAAAATACAATAACATAATTTAATGGATTTAAATAAATAAAATAATAATAATAATAATAATAATAATAATAATAATAATAATAATAATAATAATAAAGAACTTATTATTTAAAATCACAATTAAATTTTGGATTTTTGAAATCAGAAATCATATCAATATTGAATTACCATTTAATTTGAGCATATTTCGAAATTTAAATTTAAATTTGAATTAGTTTTTATTTTTAATTGGCGACCAATTAGTCTTTAAATATGATTGTATTACTTAAATGATATATTATAATATGTGTTTAATTTTGGAGAGATAAATGCACAGGTTCTATTGAGGATTGTATTACTTAAATGGTATATTGCAATCATTATTGTCAATAATTTTATTGCAAATTATATCAATTAGCAATAAATTGATCCTACTGCAAATCTAATCAAATTATGACCATTACTACAACTACTATAATTAATTTTTAAATCAACCACATTCGACACATAAGCAAAAATGGGAGGGAAAGCTTATGGTGTTGTCACATGTTATGAGTGAAGGCTCTAGAGATTGACATATGGAGGTTTCCACTTTGAGTTTGTTCACAAACTAGACTTTGATCCCGTGCCCGCACGTGGCAAATCATAAATGTTTTCTTTTGTTTTTTTATATTTGTATGGATACAATAAAAAATAAAAAAAGATACGATAACGACACATGGAAATTAATACATGACAAATTTTTCTTGCACATGGGATTGCTTTGTATTATTAATAAAAGATAGATAGGTTTATATATATATATATATATATATATATATATATAACACAAACATTTCTACATACATAATAGATAAAAAAAAATTAGTAAGAACAAAATTATTTAGCGTCATTTTGGAGATAAAGTTATTAAAAAACTATAACTTAGTGCTAATTATGATATACATGTTAGTAATTTAAAATTTGCTTAATTTTCAAAAAGAAATTAATAGCATAGTGATATATATTCTTGATGTTATAATATAATGTTAAATATATCCTTTCTTAATGAAATTAAATTTTGTTTCAATAATCGCAAAGATACTGGTGAAGATGCAACATTGTTACCAATTATGTAACGCCTCCCGTGGCGCTACATAAACTACTCAAATGCGGAAAATAAAATAAAAAAAATCATTTGCTGGTTTACTTTCGGAAAAGAAAACATCTCTTATTCTAGTTTTCGAAAATAACGTTGTTAAAAAAACTTTGACTTAAAACATAAAGCATAACCTGTACATACATACACCTTCATCTGATTACACATCATCATACTTAATTACCGTTCTAGGAACTTAGCATTTACGGTCATTTGTCAGTGGTTGTAAGTATTTAGAAAATAATTACAGACATAAAGATACAATACCAAAATATCTAAGGGGTTAAGCAGAGAACCAGGATTTCAAAAAAGACATGGCTCTCATCAGCCTGATTTATAGTAAAAGAAAGAAAAAACACTACCCCTATAAGACAACTCCTAAGCTGGTCAAACTAATGGAAGCCGTTAGGGAGACCACCATGATCATCCCTAACTGGAGAAGGATCGAGTGAACCTACTCCAACCTCTGCGTCACCCACGGGGACAACAGCATCATCATCTAGGGGGTGATACTCTACCCCCTCCTCATCCTCCTCTGGATCCTCTTCAATCAGATCCTCTTCCTCAGGGTCTTCTGCCACCATAAAGTCATCATCGTTCTCTCCTCCAACCACAACGATAGGTGCTGGCCTTGGAATCATCTGAAGTGGGGGAGGCTGATGATAAGTGTTGCCAGTCGCAACCAAAGTCCTCAGGATAAGCCATATAGGGGGTAATGACACCTCTACTATCTTGATGCTATGAGTACAAGTCATGGTTCTTGCTTATGTTCCCTTAGTAGTAAGTAAAGGTTCGGGATATATAGGGCTTTTGGCCCCCGGGCGTATGACCCAAGCCCCACCCTCGTCCCTCCACTCAAAAGCCAGTCCCAGGTACCCCGAGTGGGTCATGTTGTTCATCGGATCCATCTATGGATAGAAAAGAATATACCACAAAAGAGAACCAAAAAAAAGTAATGCAAAGGTGAGTTACCAATATATGAGCATTTAATGGAAGCCACATACATCACACACAACCAAGGTTATAGCAACATGAACATTTCGTAACATAATATCATAATTTAAGTAAAAGTTCAAACCAAACAACCAAATGCAGTTTTATAAAAACTTTCATGTCACTTCAAAATTTCCCTCTAACTCATAGTTCTCCGGAGATCCTAACTTTCCTTCGTCGAGCATGATAGGCCACGATAATGCTTATAACACAATTGTTTCGCGTTGGGTTGCCCTTTCTATTTAGGTCCAATCCCCAATTGTTCTAGGGTATCGCGTATCACCTAAATAAGATTGAATAGTTTCTGATTGAGTACGTTACGTGCTGGGTAGCCGATTTCCACGGCCCGAGGGTGCAAATGCCTGAGCCTTCCGTGAGTTTTCGAGCCCGAATGTCCCTTATAGACCCAAAGACTAAAGGAGCCATCTCTGGTCCGTAACTATCCAATTTGTCAGTTCACCCTTTGTGAAACTGTCGCTCGATACACAATGGCACGTCTGCCACAATGGCATATTAGCCAGACTATGCATGTAAAATCAAGGTTCTCGTTTTCATTTTTCTTTGTCGCATCATTTAATTCCTCATCAAAGCTTAAAGCTCCTGACTACTTTTATCCAAGTATTAGATGCATTCTAAATACCTAACCCAAGATTTTTAAGTCAAAAACAAAGATATTAAAAATCTCTTACTCAATTAGAACACTAGCCCAAGATTTTTAAGTCAAAAATAAAGATCTTCATAAGGTTTATTTGGTTCAGGAAGTATTAACACTGGCGAAGTTGTCAGACGCTCGTTTATTTTCTGAAAGCTTTCCTTGCATTTTGCAGTCCACGTGAAAGGTTGATCTTTCTTTGTAAGTTGAGTCAAGGGCACGACTATCTTTGAAAAACCTTCAATGAATCTCCGATAGTAACCCGCTAGACCAGCAAAACTTCGAATTTCCGTCACTGTCTTTGGTCTTTCCCAAGAAAGTACAGCTTCTACTTTCGCGGGATCCACAACAATTCCCTCCTTGGTGATCACATGCCCTAAGAATTTCACTTCTTCGAGCCAAAACTCGCATTTGGAAAGTTTGGCATATAGCACTTTTTCGCGTAGAATCTGTAAAACTTGTCGTAAATGTTCTCCATGTTCCTCGTGACTCTTAGAGTATATGAGGATGTCATCAATGAACACTACGAGAGACCAATCAAGAAATGGACGAAAAATCTGATTCATGTAGTCCATAAAAACAGCCTGTGCATTCGTAACTCCAAAAGGCATTGCGAGATACTCATAATGTCCATAGCGAGTTCTGAACGCGGTTTTGGGTATATCTTCTGTCTTCACCCTTATCTGATGATAGCCCGTCCTTAGATCAATCTTTGAAAATACCACGGCTCCTCTCAATTGATCCATTAGATCATCAATTCTTGGTAGAGGATATTTATTCTTAATCTTCACCTTGTTGAGTTGTCGAAAATCCATACAAAGTCTCGTACCTCCGTCCTTCTTTCGTACTAACAGAACTGGTGCTCCCTACGGGGATACACTTGGTCTTATAAATTGTTTTGATAGAAGGTCCTCCAGTTGAGTTTTCAACTCAACCAACTCTGTAGGTGCCATTCGGTATGGAGCGATAGAAATCGGACCTGTTCCCGGAACTAAATCGATGGAGAACTCAATATCCCTAACTGGCGGCAAACCCAGAACATCGTTCGGAAAAACGTCTGAAAACTCGTTTACTACAGGCATCGTACTCAGATCGATCTCCCCCTCGACTTCTAAGTTAGATAAAAAGAAGCATTCCTGATCTCCTTCTTTCAAAGAAGTCCTTATTTGGTTGGTAGATAAAAATCCAGAAATCTCAGGATTTGGGAAAACTAAATTTTTATGGGCATAGTCTAAAAGGATATGGTTGGAAGATAACCAATCTATGCCTAAAATTACATCTAACTGTATTCAAGGCAGGCATATCAAATTTAGAAGAAAGTTTTTATCCTGAATAACAATAGGACAGTTCAAACATATAGAATTTACCACAAAGGGTTCTGTAGTATGAGTTGAAACAATCAAATCATATGTCATGGAAGAAACAAGTAATTTCAAATGTCTCACACAATCCATCGAAACGAAAGAATGCGTTGCACCCGAATCAAAAAGTACAGTTAAAAGATTACTAGCTACGTCGCAACTACCTTGTATAAGATCATCGGATTGTGAAGCTTCAGCACTGCTCATGGTATAAACCCTTTGCTTAGCGGTCGGTTTATTGGTCCTGGAATTGTTACCAGTTGGTGTAGACCTCTGAGCATTGCAATCTTTGGCCATATGTCCCACTTGTCCACATCTGAAGCATTTCACTCCCTTCAGTAGACAGTTGTCAGTAGCATGGTTCACATTCCCACATTTGTAACATTTCTGAACATAGCCTTGTTCTTGGTTTCTCTGGCCCCCATTACCAGATGCAGAAGCAACTGGACGGTATGGTTGTCGATTTTGGTTGTTTCCGGTTAGTTTGTCGTATGGTCTTCTCTGGTTCTGCTTTCCCTTTTGTTTCTGAAATTGATTTGTAGATCGAGACGGCCCTCCAACATTGTCTCTGTTATCTCTTCCCCTCTTCATTTGTTCCACTTTTCTACACATCTCCACCAATTCTTGAAAATTTCGAATCTGCAGTGGCAACATCGATCCTTGATTTCAAACCTCCAGCCCTCCTTCAAACTTCTCGCATTTTCAGCTTTCATCCGGTTGAGCTTGGAAGAAACGGAAATATTTAGCAAGTGATTCAAATTTCGTTGCATATTCCCCAATTGATAGCTCCCTTTGTTGCAGACGTAGAAATTATTTTTCTTTATCAGCTCTAGCACTTAGACGGAAATACTTGTCCAGAAAGGCATTGCGAAATACCTCCCAAGTGATTTCCTGATGATCCGCAACTAGCAACTGTCTGGTGCCCTTCCACCAGTATTCAGCATCTCCCAAGAGTAGGAAGGTAGCATAAGAAACCTTAATTTCCTCCGGGGTATGAATCAGCTCAAAGATCTTCTCAAGTTCTTGTATCCACAAATCTGCTTTCTCAGGGTCAATCTCTCCATGGAACTGTGGCATATTTTGGTGTCAAAAATCAGTCAGACCTCTTCCTTCCGCAGCTTGCTCAGCACGAAGCTGCTCTTGTTGAGTTTGAGCAGTCATTGCAGCTGTCTGGAGAGCAATAGCAGCAGCGACATCTGCCATCGCTTATGCTGCGTAGGGGGTTTTGAGGGGAGATGGGTTTTAGATATTTTAGGGACATGTTTGTCTTAAGACAAAGCTAATTAATGGGTTTTGGTTAATATAATACTATATTGTTGAAGTTGTCATAATGACTTTGTGTGACACATGATGTGAAAATTTTCGTGAGTCATCTCAATCACTTTCATCATCTCTGCTCCATATTATCTATGCACCTCTCTCAGTTCTATTGTTTACCCGACTGAAGATTCTTACGCGCGTTCCGTTCGATTATTTCACTCGAATAAATTATAATATTTATTTTTGAGCGAAAATATGGAAATGACTCATATATCTTAAAAAGAGATAAATATCATTAATATTTCGTTCATTTTTCAAAATTTGGTTTCCTGATCAGTAATTTTATACTGTCTGTGAAAACAAAGAACGGGTTTCACCTGAATTTTCAACCTAAAATTTTACTGGAACTTCACATCATTAAACATGATATGAATATGATTTTGTTTTAGTCAAAATCATTTTTTTAGGTTCCGGATAAAATTATAACCATATGAACATTTCTACGGATATTTGAAAGCATTGAAAAATTGGAGTGTTACATTACTACCTCACTAAAAAAATTTCGTCTTCGAAATTACGCACCTGGAAAAAGATCAGGATATTGCAATTTCATCTTGTCCTCAGCTTCCCATGTTGCTTCTCCGGTTGTCTCGTCCCAAATAACCTTGACTAAGGAAATTTGTTTACCCCTGAGTTACTTAATCATCTTATCCTCGATTTGTACAGGTGAGGTCTCATAAGACAAGTTTTCCTTTAATTGTACCACATCGGGTTCAATCACGTGAGATGGATCAGGAATATATTTCCTCAATTGTGAGACATGATACACATTGTGAAGATTTGAAAGAAAAGGTGGTAAGGCAATTTTGATAGGCTACTGGACCAATACGACGAAGAATTTGGTAAGGTCCAATGAATTTAGGAGTGAGCTTTCTGGATTTTTAGGACTCTACCTACCCCAGTCATGGGTGTGACTCTCAGAAATACGTGTTCACCTTCTTGAAATTCGAGAGGTCATATCCTTTGATCAGAGTAACTCTTCTGCCGACTTTGGGTCGCTTTCATCCTTTCACTGATTTGTTTAACCTTCTCTGTTGTTTGCTGCACAATTTCGGGACAGAGAATCACTCTTTCTCCATCTTGATACCAACACAATGGGGTTTGACATTTTCACCCATACAGAGCCTCATAGGGTGCCATCCCTATACTTGCATGAAAACTATTGTTGTACGTGAATTCAATCGGCGGCAAGAGATCATCCCAACTTCCACGATGATCTAAAACACATGCTCTTAAAAGGTCTTCTAAAGATTGGATTGTCCTCTCTGTCTGTCCATCTGTTTGAGGATGATACGCTGAGCTTAAGCGTAATCTGGTTCCTAGTGCTTGTTGCAAACTCCCCCAGAAACGTGAAGTAAACTTCGGATCTCGATCTGACACAATACTCGAAGGTACTCCATGAAGCCTGATTATTTCTTTGATATAGACATCAGTTAATTTCTCCTCTGTATAGTTGACCTTAACAGGTAGGAAATGCGCAGATTTCGTTAACCTATCGACAATCACTCAAATTGAGTCAAAACCTTTGGAAGTCCTGGGTAGACTTACCACGAAATCCATGGATATATTATCCCACTTCCATTCCGGTACATCTAAAGATGTAAGCATTGCTCCAGGTCTTTGGTGTTCTACTTTTGCTTTCTGACAAGTCACACACGATGCCACATATTCAGCAACTTGCTTTTTCATGTCTGGCCACCAAAACCTTTGTTTTAGATGTTGATACATCTTAGTCGATCCAGGATGAATACTTAACTTGCTCTTATGTGATTCGTCCAGAATCATCCTTTTCATCTCAGGATTATCAGGTACACAGATTCTGCCTTTGCAACTTAAGATGTTATCCGATGCTAAACTAAATTCAGTTACTTTTCCTTTCTCCATTAAATCTTTCTTTTCTTGGATTAATGCATCCCCGGCTTGTTGCTCACGGATTTCATCCATTAAGCCACTAGAAATCTTTATCATTCCTAAACTGATTTTCTTTTGGCTTACTTCCACAATTAAATTGAGATCTCGGAACTTCTCAATCAACTCAAGTTCCCTTATCATCATTGTTGAAATATGAATGGCTTTCCGACTCAGTGCATCCGCTACCACGTTTGCTTTTCCAGGATGATATTGCAATGTGAAATCGTAGTCTTTTAGAAATTCCATCCACCGCCTTTGTCTCATATTGAGCTCCTTTTGATCGAACAGGTACTTTAGACTTTTGTGGTCACTAAAGACATCAAATTTAGCTCCATAAAGGTGGTGTCTCCATATCTTTAGTGCAAAAACCACGGCGGCTAACTCCAAATCGTGTGTCGGATAATTCCTCTCATGAGTCTTCAGCTGTCGTGACGCTTACGCTACGACCTTACGATGTTGCATCAATACACAGCCCAAAATTTGATGTGAAGCATCGCAATATACTTCATAAGGTTCATTTGGTTCAGGACGTATTAACACTGGCGAAGTTGTCAGACGCTCTTTTATTTTCTGAAAGCTTTCCTCGCAATTTGCAGTCCACGTGAAAGGTTGATCTTTCTTTGTAAGTTGAGTCAAGGGCACGACTATCTTTGGAAAACCTTCAACGAATCTCCAATTGTAACCCGCTAGACCAACAAAACTTCGAATTTCCGTCACTGTCTTTGGTCTTTCCCAAGAAAGTAAAGCTTCTACTTTCGCAGGATCCACAACAATTCCTTCCTTGGTGATCACATGCCCTAAGAATTTCACTTCTTCGATCCAAAACTCGCATTTGGAAAGTTTGGCATATAGCATTTTTTCGCGTAGAATCTGTAAAACTTGTCGCAAATTTTCTTCATGTTCCTCGTGACTCTTAGAGTATATGAGGATGTCCTCAATGAACACTACGACAAACCTATCAAGAAACGGATGAAAAATCTAATTCATGTAGTCCATAAAAACAGCCGGTGCATTCATAACACCAAAAGGCATTACGGGATACTCATATTGTCCTTAGCGAGTTCTGAACGCGGTTTTGGGTATATCTTTTGTCTTCACCCTTATTTGATGATAGCCTGTCCTTAGATCAATCTTTGAAAATACCCCGGCTCCTCTCAATTGATCCATTAGATCATCTATTCTTGGTAGAGGATATTTATTCTTAATCGTCACCTTGTTGAGTTGTCGAAAATCCACACATAGTCTCGAACCTCCGTCCTTCTTTCGTACTAACAGAACTGGTGCTCCCCACGGGGATACACTTGGTCTTATAAATTGTTTTGATAGAAGGTCCTCCAGTTGAGTTTTCAACTCAACCAACTCTGTAGGTGCCATTCGGTATGGAGCGATAGAAATCGGAACTGTTCCCGGAACTAAATCGATGGAGAACTCGATATCCCTAACTGGCGGCAAACTCGGAACAACATTCGGAAAAACATTTGAAAACTCGTTTTCTACAGGCACCGCACTAAGATCGATCTCCCCCTCTACTTCTAAGTTAGATAAAAACAAGCATTCCTGATCTCCTTCTTTCAAAGAAGTCCTTATTTGGTTGGTAGATAAAAATACAGAAATCTCAGGATTTGGGAAAACTAAATTTTTATGGGCACAGTCTAAAAGGATATGGTTGGAAGATAACCAATCCATGCCTAAAATTACTTCTAACTGTATTAAAGGCAGCATATCAAATGTACAAGAAAGTGTCTATTCGGAATAACAATAGGACAGTTCAAACATATAGAATTTACCACAACGGGTTCAGCTGTACGAGTTGAAACAATCAAATCATATGTCATGGAAGAAATACGTAATTTCAAATGTCTCACACAATCCATCGAAATGAAAGAATGCGTTGCACCCGAATCAAAAAGTACAGTTAAAAGATTACTAGCTATGTCGCAACTACCTTGTATGAGATCATCGGATTGTGAAGCTTCAGCACCGCTCATGGTATAAACCCTTCCCTTAGCTGTCGGTTTATTGGTCCTGGAATTGTTACCAGTTGGTGTAGACCTCTGAGCATTGCAATCTTTGGCCATATGTCCCACTTGTCCACACCTGAAGCATTTCACTCCCTTCAGTACACAGTTGTCAGTAGCATGGTTCATACTCCCACATTTGTAACATTTCTGAACATAGCCTTGTCTTGGTTTCTCTGGCCCCCATTACCAGATGCAGAAGCAACTGGACGGTATGGTTGTCGATTTTGGTTGTTTCCTGTTGGTCTGTCGTATGATCTTCTCTGGTTCTGCTTTCCCTTTTGTTTCTGAAATTGATTTGTAGATCGAGACATCCCTCCAACATTGCCTCTGTTATCTCTTCCCCTCTTCATTTGTTCCACTTTTCTACATATCTCCACCAATTCTTGAAAATTTTGAATCTGCAGTGGCAACATCGATCCTTGATTTCAAACCTCAGCCCTCCTTCAAACTTCTCGCATTTCCAGCTTTCATCTGGTTGAGCTTGGAAGAAACGGAAATATTTAGCAAGCGATTCAAATTTCGCTGCATATTCCCCAATTGATAGCTCCCTTTGTTGCAGACGTAGAAATTCCTGTTCTTTATCAGCTCTGGCACTTAGAGGGAAATACTTGTCCAGAAAGGCATTGCGAAATACCTCCCAAGTGATTTCCTGATGATCCGCAACTAGCAACTGTCTGGTGCCCTTCCACCAGTATTCAGCATCTCCCAAGAATAGGAAGGTAGCATAAGAAACCTTAATTCCCTCCGGGGTATGAATCAGCACAAAGATCTTCTCAAGTTCTTGTATCCACAAATCTGCCTTCTCAGGGTCAATCTCTCCATGGAACTGTGGCGGATTTTGGCGTCTAAAAGCAGTCAGACCTCTTCCTTCCACAGCTTGCTCAGCACGAAGCTACTCTTGTTGAGTTTGAGCAGTCATTACAGTTGTCTGGAGAGCAATAGCAGCAGCGACATCTGCCATCGCTTGTGCTGCGTAGTGTATTCCACTAGCATCCTCATAATTCTCCTCGACTTTGTCCTGACCGAGTATGCGACCACCTCGACGGCCCCTTCCACGGCCGCGACCACGTCCCCTTCCACGTCGAGGTCCACCCTCCATTTCCATAACTGTCCTACAAGACATAATCAGTTAAACCACAACTCTAACCCAAACATATACTCACTTAATAACACACATTACTTATAAGAAGTAATTCAAGCAAGTCTTAATCAGAGATCACACAACTTAGACATAACAGACCTATTCCCATAGATTCCCGAAAGATTCGACGAGCTCTGATACCACAAATGTACCACCTCCCGTGGCGCTACATAAACTACTCAAATGCGGAAAATAAAATAGAAAAATCATTTGCTGGTTTACTTTCGGAAAAGAAAACATCTCTTATTCTAGTTTTCGAAAATAACGGTGTTAAAAAAACTTTGACTTAAAACGTAAAGCATAACCTGTACATACATACACCTTCATCTGATTATACATCATCATACTTAATTACCTTACTAGGACCTTAGCAGTTACGGTCATTTGTCAGTGGTTGTAAATTTTTAGAAAATAATTAAAGACATAAAGATACAATACCAAAATATCTAAAGGGGTTAGGCAGAGAACCAAGATTTCAAAAAAGACATGGCTCTCATCAGCCTAATGTACAACAAAAGAAAGCAAAAACACTACCCCTATAAGACAACTCCTAAGCTGGTCAAACTAATGGAAGCCGTTAGGGAGACCTCCATGATCATCCCTAACTGGAGAAGGATCGGATAAACCAACTCCAACCTCCGCGTCACCCACGGGGGCAACAGCATCATCATTTAGGGGGTGATACTCTACCCCCTCCTCATCCTCCTCTGGATCCTCTTCAATCAGATCCTCTTCCTCAGGGTCTTTTTCCACCATAAAGTCATCATCTTCTCTCCTCCAACCACAACTGTAGGTTCTGGCCCCGGAATCGCCTGAAGTGAGGGAGGTTGATGATAAGTGTTGCCAGTCGCAACCAAAGTCCTCAGGAGAAGCAATATAGGGGGCAATGGCACCTCTACTGTCTGGATGCTATGAGTACAAGTCATGGTTCCTACTTCTGTGCCCTTAGTAGTAAGTAAAGGTCCGGTATATACAGCACTTCGGGCCCCCGGGAATATGACCCAAGCGCCACCCTCGTCCCTCCGCTCAGAAGCCAGTCCCAGGTACCCCGAGTGGGTCATGTTGTTCATCGGATATATCTATGGATAGAAAAGAATATACCATAAAAGAGAACCAAACAAAATTAATGCAAAGGTGAGTTACCAATATATGAGCATTTAATGGAAACCACATACATCACACACAACCAAGGTCATAGCAACATGAACATTTCATAACATAATATCATAATTTAAGTAAAAGTTCAAACCAAATAACCAAATGCAGTTTTATAAAAACTTTCATGTCACTTGAAAATTTCCCTCTAACTCATAGTTCTTCGGAGATCCTAACTTCCCTTCGTCGAGCATGATAGGCCGCGATAATGCCTATAACACAATTGTTTCGTGTTGGGTTGACCTCTCTGTTTAGGTCCAATCCCCAATTGTTCTAGGGTATCGCGTATCACCCAAATAAGATTGAATAGTTCCTGATTGAGTACATTACGTGCTGGTAACCGATTTCCACGGCCCGAGGGTGCAAATGCTCGAGCCTTCCGTGGGTTTTCGAGCCCGAATGTCCCTAATAGACCCAAAGACTAATGGAGCCATCTCTGGTCCGTAACTATCTAATTTGTCAGTTCACCCTTTGTGAAACTGTTGCTCGATACACAATGGCACGTCTGTCACAATGGCATATTAGCCAGACTATGCATGTAAAATCAAGGTTCTCGTTTTTGTTTTTCTTTGTCGCATCATTTGTTTCCTCGTCAAGGCTTAAAGCTCCTGACTACTTTTATCCAGGTATTAGATGCATTCTAAATACCAAACCCAAGATTTTTAAGTCAAAAACAAAGATCTTAAAAATCTCTTACTCAATTTGAACACTAGCCTTACGCTCGGTGATCTAGGTTCTTCTCAATAGGAACACTAATTCGATTTACCGGCACTCCTAATTCAGCCCGATATTTCGGCAATCCAAATCCAGTCCGGGTTTATAGCTCGGAACCTAGGTCTTTTTCTTTCCTCAAAACAAAACAGGAATCCTAGCCCGTAGTTCTGTAATCTAGGTCCTTTCCACTTTCTTTACTTTTCCACTTGATTTTCTTTTCGTTCAGTGAAAACTAAATAGAAAAGCAAAACTTCCTTGTTTTCTAGGCTTTGTACCATAAATAAAATTCATGTTTTGAAATACCTTTTTCAATAACACTTTTTTCTTTTATAAAATCATATTTCATTAAACTTAGTAAAATCACTAAAATCTTTTCTCAACTTGGTACAAACTTTCAAAATTTTCATAATGAAATTCATTTCAAGAAATCCTTATGTCTAAAACTTTCCATGGTTGAAACCTACTTCTTAAAAACTCAAAGAAACTCTTTGTTTTCTAAAGATTTCTCCATTTTCAGAATCTATGTTTCCTCCAAACATGGCTCAAAGACTTCACAAGACATCACAACACAAGTCAATTTAATTTGAAAATTCCTCCTATCCCACTAAGAGGGAATTTCGGCCCTAGGGGTAAAATAGGGTTAGGGATTTTTGTTGAACCTAAGCTCTTGGATGTTGGTTATCTAGGTACTAGAGAGTATTAATCAAGCATTAGATTGAAGAAATGAAACAAAAACATTGAACCCTTCCTCTATATAAATTTCGGCCAAGAGGGTTTCATGGGGTTAGGGTTTTTCATCTCATCAACACATCCAAATACATCATTCTAGAGTCTTAATACATGATATTGATGATCGTAATGATAGAATCTAAGGCATAAATCTCAAGTTTTTTGATCTCATGTTCATGAATAAAGAAAATGGGTCTTCAACTATAAAAAACATGGAAATGGAAAGAATAAACTCAAGGAGGAATGGAGATGATTGTAGTTACCTCAAGAAAGTGAAGGAGAATGAAGAGAAAGGATGATGAATCTTGATGAGCTTGAACCAAACCAACTTAGAGCTCTTGAAGTTTCTTGGCTTTGTGAGATGAAATGAAGAAAATGAGAGTGAGTTGTTGGGGGGGGGGGGGGGGGGCGGCGCCGGTTTAGGGGGTTTTAAGGGGAGATGGGTTATAGATAATTTAGGGACATGTTTGCCTTAAGACAAAGCTAATTAGTGGGTTTTGTTTAATATAATACTATATTGTTGAAGTTGTCATAATGACTTTGTGTGACACATGATGTGACAATTTTCATGAGTTCTCTTAATCACTTCCAGCATCTCTGGTCCATATTATCTTTGCACCTCTCTCAGTTCTATCGTTTACCCGACTGAAGATTCTTACGCGCGTTCTGTTTGATTATTACGCCCGAATAAATTATAATATTTATTTTTGAGCGAAAATATGGAAATGACTCTTATCTCTTAAAAAGAGATAAAAATCATTAATCTTTCGTTCATTTTTCAAAATTAGGTTTCCTGATAAGTAATTTTATACTGTCAGTGAAAACACAGACCGGGTTTCGCCTGAATTTTCAACCCAAAATTTTACTGGAACTTCACATCATTAAACATGATATGAATATGATTTTGTTTTAGTCAAAATCATTTTTCCAGGTTCTGGATAAAATTATAACCATATGAACATTTCTACAGATATTTGAAAGCATTGAAAAATTGGGGTGTTACATTACTACCCCACTAAAAAAATTTCGTCCTCAAAATTACGCACCTGGAAAAAGATCAGGATATTGTAATTTCATTTTGTCCTCAGCTTCCCATTTTGTTTCTCCGGTTGTCTCGTCCCAAATAACCTTGACTCAGGAAATTTGTTTACCCCTGAGTTGCTTAATCATCTTATCCTCGATTCGTACAGGTGAGGTCTCATAAGACAAGTTTTCCTTTAATTGTACCTCATCGGGTTCAATCACGTGAGATGGATCCGGAATATATTTCCTCAATTGTGAGACATGAAACACATTGTGAAGATTTGAAAGAAAAGGTGGTAAGGCAATTTGATAGGCTACTGGACCAATACGACGAAGAATTTGGTAAGGTCCAATGAATTTAGGAGTGAGCTTTCTAGATTTTAGGACTCTACCTACCCCAGTCATGGATGTGACTCTCAGAAATACGTGTTCACCTTCTTGAAATTCGAGAGGTCGTATCCTTTGATCAGAGTAACTCTTCTGCCTGCTCTAGGTCGCCTTCATCCTTTCACGGATTTTTTTAACCTTCTCTGTTGTTTGCTGCACAATTTCAGGACAGAGAATCACTCTTTCTCCATCTTGATACCAACACAATGGGGTTTGACATTTTCACCCATACAGAGCCTCATAGGGTGCCATCCCTATACTTGCATGAAAACTATTGTTGTACGTGAATTCAATCGGCGGCAAGAGATCATCCCAACTTCCACGATGATCTAAAACACATGCTCTTAAAAGATCTTCTAAAGATTGGATTGTCCTCTCTGTCTGTCCATCTGTTTGAGGATGATACGCTGAGCTTAAGCGTAATCTGGTTCCTAGTGCTTGTTGCAAACTCACCCAGAAACGTGAAGTAAACTTCGGATCTTGATCTGACACAATACTCGAAGGTACTCCATGAAGTCTGATTATTTCTGTGATATAGACATCAGTTAATTTCTCCACTGTGTAGTTGACCTTAACAGGTAGGAAATGCACAGATTTCGTTAACCTGTCGACAATCACCCAGATTGAGTCAAAACCTTTGGAAGTCCTGGGTAGACTTACCACGAAATCCATGGATATATTATCCCACTTCCATTCCGGTACATCTAAAGATGTAAGCATTGCTCCAGGTCTTTGGTGTTCTACTTTTGCTTTCTGACAAGTCAGACACGATGCCACATATTCAGCAACTTGCTTTTTCATGCCTGGCCACCAAAACCTTTGTTTTAGATGTTGATACATCTTAGTCGATCCAGGATGAATACTTAACTTGCTCTTATGTGATTCGTCCAGAATCATCCTTTTCATCTCAGGATTATCAGGTACACAGATTCTGCCTTTGCAACTTAAGATGTTATCCGATCCCAAACTAAATTCACTAACTTTTCCTTTCTCCATTAAATCTTTCTTTTCTTGGATTAATGCATCCCCAGCATGTTGCTCTCGGATTTCTTCCATTAAGCCACTAGAAATCTTTATCATTCCTAAACTGATTTTCATTTGGCTTACTTCCACAATTAAATTGAAATCTCAGAACTTCTCAATCAACTCAAGTTCCCTTGTCATCATTGTTGAAATATGAATGGCTTTCCGACTCTGTGCAACCGCTACCACGTTTGCTTTTCCAGGATGATATTGCAATGAGAAATCATAGTCTTTTAGAAATTCCATCCACCGTCTTTGTCTCATAATGAGCTCCTTTTGATCTAACAGGTACTTTAGACTTTTGTGGTCAATAAAGACATCAAATTTGGCTCCATAAAGGTGGTGTCTCCATATCTTTAGTGTGTCGGATAATTCCTCTCATGAGTCTTCAGCTGTCATGACGCGTACGCTACGACCTTTCGATGTTGCATCAATACACAGCCTAAACCTTGATGTGAAGCATCGCAATATACTTCATAAGGTTCATTTGGTTCAGGAAGTATGAACACTGGCGAAGTTGTCAGACGCTCCTTTATTTTCTGAAAGCTTTCCTCGCTTTTTGCAGTCCACGTGAAAGGTTGATCTTTCTTTGTAAGTTGAGTCAAGGGCACGACTATCTTTGGAAAACCTTCAACGAATCTCCAATTGTAACCCGCTAGACCAACAAAACTTCGAATTTCCGTCACTGTCTTTGGTCTTTCCCAAGAAAGTAAAGCTTCTACTTTCGCAGGATCCATAGCAATTCCCTCCTTGGTGATCACATGGCTTAAGAATTTCATTTCTTCGAGCCAAAACTCGCATTTGGAAAGTTTGGCATATAGCACTTTTTCTCGTAGAATCTGTAAAACTTGTCGCAAATGTTCTTCATGTTCCTCGTGACTCTTAGAGTATATGAGGATGTCATCAATGAACATTACGACAAACCTATCAAGAAACAGATGAAAAATCCGATTCATGTAGTCCATAAAAATAGTCGGTGCATTCGTAACTCCAAAAGGCATTACGAGATACGCATAATGTCCATAGCGAGTTCTGAATGCGGTTTTGGGTATATCTTCTGTCTTCACCCTTATCTGATGATAGCCCGTCCTTAGATCAATCTTTGAAAATACCACGGCTCCTCTCAATTGATCCATTAGTTCATCAATTCTTGGTAGAGGATATTTATTCTTAAACGTCACCTTGTTGAGTTGTCGAAAATCCACACAGAGTCTCGAACCTCTGTACTTATTTCATACTAACAGAACTGGTGCTCCCCACGGGGATACACTTGGTCTTATAAATTGTTTTGATAGAAGGTCCTCCAGTTGAGTTTTCAACTCAACTAACTTTGTAGGTGCCATTCGGTATGGAGCTATAGAAATCGGACCTATTCCTGGAACTAAATCGATGGAGAACTCGATACCCTAACTGGCGGCAAACCCGGAACATCATTCGGAAAAACGCCAGAAAATTCGTTTACTACAGGCACCGTACTAAGATCGATTTCCCCCTCGACTTCTAAGTTAGATAAAAACAAGCATTCCTGATCTCCTTCTTTCAAAGAAGCCCTTATTTGGTTGGTAGATAAAAATCCAGAAATCTAAGGATTTGGGAAAAGTAAATTTTTATGGGCACAGTCTAAAAGGATATGGTTGGAAGATAACCAATCCATGCCTAAAATTACATCTAACTGTATTAAAGGCAGGCATATCAAATTTACAAGAAAGTGTCTATCCTGAATAACAATAGGACAGTTCAAACATATAGAATTTACCACAATGGAGTCAGTAGTAGGAGTTGAAACAATCAAATCATATGTCATAGAAGAAACAGGTAATTTCAAATGTCTCACACAATCCATCGAAACGAAAGAATGCGTTGCACCCGAATCAAAAATACAGTTAAAAGATTACTAGCTATGTCACAACTACCTTGTGTGAGATCATTGGATTGGGAAGCTTTAGCACCGCTCATGGTATAAACCCTTCCCTTAGCAGTCGGTTTATTGGTCCTGGAATTGTTACCAGTTGGTGTAGACCTCTGAGCATTACAATCTTTGGCCATATGTCCCACTTGTCCACACCTGAAGCATTTCACTCCCTTCAGTAGACAGTTGTCAGTAGCATGGTTCACACTCCCACATTTGTAACATTTCTGAACATAGCCTTGTTCTTGGTTTCTCTGGCCCCCATTACCAGATGCAGAAGCAACTGGACGGTATGGTTGTCGAATTTGGTTGTTTCCCGTTGGTCTGTCATATGGTCTTCTCTGGTTCTGCTTTCCCTTTTGTTTCTGAAATTGATTTGTAGATCGAGACGGCCCTCCAACATTGCCTCTGTTATCTCTTCCCCTCTTCATTTGTTCCACTTTTCTACACATCTCCACCAATTCTTGAAAATTTTGAATCTGGAGTGGCAACATCGACTCCTTGATTTCAAACCTCAGGCCCTCCTTCAAACTTCTCGCATTTCCAGCTTTCATCCGGTTGAGCTTGGAAGAAACGGAAATATTTAGCAAGCGATTCAAATTTCGCTACATAATCCCCAATTGATAGCTCCCTTTGTTGCAGATGTAGAAATTCCTGTTCTTTATCAGCTCTGGCACTTAGAGGGAAATACTTGTCCAGAAAGGCATTGCGAAATACCTCCCAAGTGATTTCCTGATGATCCGCAACTAGCAACTGTCTGGTGCCTTTCCACCAGTATTCAGCATCTCCCAAGAGTAGGAAGGTAGCATAAGAAACCTTAATTCCCAACGGAGTATGAATCAGCTCAAAGATCTTCTCAAGTTCTTGTATCCACAAATCTGCTTTCTCAGGGTCAATCTCTCCATGGAACTGTGGCAGATTTTGGAGTCTAAAAGCAGTCAGACCTCTTCCTTCCGCAGCTTGCTCAGCACGAAGCTGCTCTTGTTGAGTTTGAGCAGTCATTGCAGCTATCTGGAGAGCAAAAGCAGCAGCGATATCTGCCATCGCTTGTGCTGCGTAGTGTATTCCACAAGCATCCTCATAATTCTCCTCGACTTCGTCCTGACATAGTATGCGACCACCTCTATGGCCCCTTCCACGGCCGCGACCACGTCCCCATCCACGTCAACATCCACGTCCACCCTCCATTTCCATAACTGTCCTACAAGACATAATCAGTTAAACCGCAACTCTAACCGAAACATATACTCACTTAATAACACACATTATTTCTAAGAAGTAATTCAAGCAAGTCTTAATCAGAGATCACACAACTTAGACTAAACAGACCTATTCCCATAGATTCCCGAAAGATTCGACCAGCTCTGATACCACAAATGTAACGCCTCCCGTGGCGCTACATAAACTACTCAAATGCGAAAAATAAAATAGAAAAATCATTTGCTGGTTTACTTTCGGAAAAGAAAACATCTCTTATTCTAGTTTTCGACAATAACGGTGTTAAAAAAACTTTGACTTAAAACGTAAAGCATAACCTGTACATACATACACCTTCATCTGATTATACATCATCATACTTAATTACCTTACTAGGACCTTAGCAGTTACGGTCATTTGTCAGTGGTTGTAAGTTTTTAGAAAATAATTAAAGACATAAAGATACAATACCAAAATATCTAAGGGGTTAGGCAGAGAACCAAGATTTCAAAAAAGACATGGCTCTCATCAGCCTAATGTACAACAAAAGAAAGCAAAAACACTACCCCTATAAGACAACTCCTAAGCTGGTCAAACTAATGGAAGCCGTTAGGGAGACCACCATGATCATCCCTAACTGGAGAAGGATCGGATAAACCAACTCCAACCTCCGCGTCACCCACGGGGGCAACAGCATCATCATTTAGGGGGTGATACTCTACCCCCTCCTCATCCTCCTCTGGATCCTCTTCAATCAGATCCTCTTCCTCAGGGTCTTTTTCCACCATAAAGTCATCATCTTCTCTCCTCCAACCACAACTGTAGGTTCTGGCCCCGGAATCGCCTGAAGTGGGGGAGGTTGATGATAAGTGTTGCCAGTCGCAACCAAAGTCCTCAGGAGAAGCAATATAGGGGGCAATGGCACCTCTACTGTCTGGATGCTATGAGTACAAGTCATGGTTCCTACTTCTGTTCCCTTAGTAGTAAGTAAAGGTCCGGTATATACAGCACTTCGGGCCCCCGGGAATATGAACCAAGCGCCACCCTCGTCCCTCCGCTCAGAAGCCAGTCCCAGGTACCCCGAGTGGGTCATGTTGTTCATCGGATATATCTATGGATAGAAAAGAATATACCACAAAAGAGAACCAAACAAAAGTAATGCAAAGGTGAGTTACCAATATATGAGCATTTAATGGAAGCCACATACATCCATACGTCACACACAACCAAGGTTATAGCAACACGAACATTTCATAACATAATATCATAATTTAAGTAAAAGTTCAAACCAAACAACCAAATGCAGTTTTATAAAAACTTTCATGTCATTTCAAAATTTCCCTCTAACTCATAGTTCTCCGGAGATCCTAACTTCCTTTCGTCGAGCATGATAGGCCACGATAATGCCTATAACACAATTGTTTCGCGTTGGGTTGGCCTCTCTATTTAGGTCTAATCCCCAATTGTTCTAGGGTATCGCGTATCACCTAAATAAGATTGAATAGTTCCTGATTGAGGACATTACATGCTGGGTGACCGATTTCCACGGCCCGAGGGTGCAAATGCCCGAGCCCGAATGTCTCTAATAGACCCAAAGACTAAAGGAGCCATCTTTGGTCCGTAACTATCCAATTTGTCAGTTCACCCTTTTTGAAACTGTCGCTCGATACACAATGGCACGTCTGCCACAATGGCATATTAGCCAGACTATGCATGTAAAATCAAGGTTCTCGTTTTCGTTTTTCTTTGTCGCATCATTTGTCTCCTTGTCAAGACTTAAAGCTCCTGACTACTTTTATCCAGGTATTAGATGCATTCTAAATACCAAACCCAAGATTTTTAAGTCAAAAACAAAGATCTTAAAAATCTCTTACTCAATTCGAACACTAGCCTGATGTCTCGGTGATCTATGTTCTTCTTAATAGGAACACTAGTCCAGCTTTACCGGCACTCCGAATTCAGCCCGATATTTCGGTAATCCAAATCCAGTCCGGGTTTATAGCTCGGAACCTAGGTCCTTTTCTTTCCTCAAAACAAAACAGGAATCCTAGCCTGTAGTTTCGGTAATCTAGGTCCTTTCCACTTCCTTTACTTTTCCACTTGATTTTCTTTTCGTTCAGTGAAAACTAAATCGAAAAGCAAAACTTCCTTGTTTTCTAGGCTTTGTACCATAAATAAAATTCATGTTTAGAAATACCTTTTTCGATAACACTTTTTTCTTTTATAAAATCATATTTCATAAAACTTAGTAAAATCACTAAAATCTTTTCTCAACTTGGTACAAACTTCAAAATTTTCATAATGAAATTCATTTCAAGAAATCCTTATGTCTAAAACTTTCCATGGTTGAAAACTACTTCTTAAAAACTCAAAGAAACTCTTTGTTTTCTAAAGATTTCTCTATTTTCAGAATCTATGTTTCCTCCAAACATGGCTCATAGACTTTCCGCTAATTTTCCATTTTCTTTCTTCTCCTACGATTAATCTATCTCCATCCTTTATACATTTGGATTTCTCTTTCCACTTTTGATTAAAGAAAATAACCATTTGTTGTTTCACTCTTTGTGGATTAAACACATTTTAAATATCTTAGTCTTTGTTAATAAGCAATGACCAGTGTCATGCCATCAGCCAATCACAGTCAATCAAAATAATCACTATATGGTAATCATAACATAATCATCCTGAACAAGTCAAAACATATCATAACAGGCAATCCCATAACATTTTCATATCAACCATTCAATAATCATCATTCATAATCATAAATCAATTCTATTCACACATTTAAAATCACAAATCAATATCAAACATTGTATATGTCTATCCAAAATAGCTCCTCAGGCTGACTGCCTTTACCTCAAGCAGTGAAATCTTTGCCCGTGAAGAGTTGTTCTTGATTCAGTTTCCTCTCACGAATCCGGAAAGTACTCTTAAGCTATGTTTCCTTCACAAGACATCACAACACAAGTCAATTTAATTTGAAAATTCCTCCTATCCCACTAAGAGGGAATTTTGGCCCTAGGGGAGATAGGTTTTGGGGGGTTTTAAGGGGAGATGGGTTTTAGATATTTTAGAGACATGTTTGTCTTAAGACAAATCTAATTAATGGGTTTTGGTTAATATAATACTATATTGTTAAAGTTGTCATAATGACTTTGTGTGACACATGATGTGATAATTTTCATGAGTCCTCTCAATCACTTCCATCATCTCTGCTCCATATTATCTCTGCACCTCTCTCAGTTCTATCGTTTACCCGACTGAAGATTCTTACGCGCGTTCCGTTCTATTATTTCGCCCGAATAAATTGTAATATTTATTTTTGAGCGAAAATATGGAAATGACTCATATCTCTTAAAAAGAGATAAAAATCACTAATCTTTCGTTCATTTTTCAAAATTAGGTTTCCTGATCAGTAATTTTATACTGTCAGTGAAAACACAGACAGGGTTTCGTCTGAATTTTCAACCCAAAATTTTACTGGAACTTCACATCATTAAATATGATATGAATATGATTTTGTTTTAGTCAAAATCATTTTTCTAGGTTCTGGATAAAATTATAACCATATGAACATTTCTACAGATATTTGAAAGCATTGAAAAATTGGGGTGTTACAAATTAATAGTGTCATTATATGTCAAATGTAAATCATATCGTTGGGCATTAGTTACACCTGCACTTTTTTTTTGTTTATTGTCTCATTTTTCTATGATAATAAATTTCAAAATTCATAAGATCAAAATAATTGAGAAATAAATGGAGACAAAGTTATTAAAATCACATGCCTCGGTACAGTCTATGATATCTTCCAATGTCTTTCTCTCATGATTTGTTTGATACATTTATTTAAATTTAAATTTTAATTCACGTAATATAAATTTAATTTCAACTTTGATAAGATTTACATAAATACATATTGTATGACCTTAAATTTGAAATTAAAATTGAAATAAATTAAATAATTAGGCAAGATTAGTTACATTTAAACTTTAAAATTCAATTTCAATTTTGATAATTTTCATTCAATTTTATTTTTGCTGTGTTATTTTTTGTTAAATTTATAAATACAATAATAAATCGGAAAATTGTAGTGTTGACACTTGGCATATGACACATGGCAACATTTCATGCTTAGGGAAGATGACATAAGGCAAAACTACTTTGCATTGGGGATAGAATTGTATTGTTTATAGATAGATGAATTATATATAGATATAGATAGCATGTGGCATATTGATTTTTACGTTGAGAGTCCTTAGACCACTTCGATGTGCAAAGCTCGAGTCCCTACTTTGTAGTTTTTTTGAGAATTTTATTATTTTATTATTTTATTACATTTGACATTATATTGGCCCAAGTCCAGTAACCCACTATCAGAAACCCTAACTCTTTTATTCTTCTTCTCCTCCTCCTCCTCCTCCTTCGTCGCTGTCTAGGTCAATGACAACAATAGCGCTTCTGATGTGCTGTCGTATATTTAACTACTATAATGTTTGTCATTAGAAACGCTTTAATAGTAGTCACGAAAATGCACAGCTAGAAAGCTGTGTTGACGTGGACTTTGAATAAAGATAGTGCGACCTTAAATACATGCTATCGTAGTTACCAATAAATAACAGTGCTTTTCACAAAAAAATCACTATCATATATTTACTTATTTAGATACCATAGCGTATTATTAAAGAAGCATTGTCTATTGTAACAATTTTTTTTTAAAAAAAATTGCTGCTTTTTGCACACCCCCTGCATTCAATAATAAAAAATAACATTCAACAATCCAAAAACAACATTCACTAATAAAACAAAACAACATTCAACAATCAACACCAATAATATCCCTGATGCAATCAACATGATCGATCATAATAAAACATTTGGTTCCTAAATGCAAATATTATAATGCAAAAACGAAAGACACATAGTCCATGAAATATACCAGAATTTACAAAGGTACAGGATTTGAACTACTTGCATCATTTTCAACACTAACAACTAGAATCTCCCAACTTGCTGGCTGTTGCCATTTACCTACAACAAAAATAGAATACACAAGTAAAAAGTATGTGGAAAATTATAACCGAAGGATATACAAACGAAATAAATAAAAAGTACCCCTCTTTAAAATTAATTAGGAAAAAAAACATACATGTTTAAGTTGATATTTTCCTTTTCCTTTTCAATGTCGGGTTGAGACTCTTCTGTCCCTTGGGGGTACGAGATGATGATGTGATCCAAATCCCCTCATGATGTTCCCTCATATACAGTCCATCATCTCCATTTGTGTTAATCTCAAGTGATTCGTCTGTCCCAGTGAAAGGATCATCCTCCATATTAGTAGCTTCATTATTGTCTTCATCATCAATGTTATTGACATTTACTTTGTGGATCAAAGGAACAATGGACCACTTATTATCAGATGGATCAGTGACATAGAAGACTTGTTGAGCTTGAGATGCCAAAATAAAAGGCTCATCTTTAGACCCCACCCTATTGAAATCCACCTGCATGAAACCCAACTCATCCATCTTAACACCATTATGGTTGTCAACCCACTTATATTGGAATACAGGCACCCAAAATGTTGTGTAATCCAACTCCCATATGTGCTCAATTACACCACTATTTTGCATTGTACTCCGATCACCATGTTCTTTTGTATAGAACATGTACCCATTAATTAGATAACCAGTGTAAGATATAGTATGTATACTTAGACTTTATGCTAACCCTCTCAATCTTTTTGAAATTGGATCAGGATCTACATAGCAATCTGCAAGAACCTGATCCTTTAGCCATGTTATAAAACTCTGATTGTGTTCTTATTTTATCCATTTCTCAGACTTATTCGGATTCAAACCCTTAAGCACATCATTGTGTCTTTCAACATATGACTCAACCTCATCGGTGTTGTGTAGAACATATAGGTGTGCTTGTACCCATTCTGCCTTTGATATCGTGAGTATTTGAGTTCCTCCCATCCCTTCACCTTATGTTCTTCCCGTGTGACGAGACTTTGAAAGCTCTATGGACTCGACGTTGGATAGGTATTCAATACAAAATTCCACAGCTTCTTCCACTATGTACCGTTCAACAATACCGCCCTCTGTTGGTGATCGATTTTTCACATGCCCTTTTAATATCTTCAGGTAACGCTCGAATGGATACATCCATCTCATATACGTAGACCCACGCAGTTGTGTCTCTCTAACCAGGTGAACTTCTAGATGAACCATTATGTCAAAGAACAAAGGTGGGAAATACATCTCAAGCTCACACAAAGTCACAACAATTCCTCTTTGTAATCCAGGCAACTTCATAGGGTCAATTAATTTGCTTTGAATTTCCTTGAAGAAGTTATATAGCTTCGTTATGGACAGTCGCACTTTTCTGGCAAAATGGAGCGTATCATGACTGGTAGCAAATCTTCCACGAGAACATGACAATCATGAGACCTTAGACCCTTTAACTTCAGATCTTTTACTGATACAAGGTTCCTAATGTTTGAACAGTACCCCTCTGGAACTTAAATCCATGAAGAAACGTAAAAAAACATTTTTTTTCTCGTTTCTAGATAGAGAATGAGTCTTCGAAGGTAGATATGACGCTTTCCCTTCTTTTCCACACTAACCATGTCCAGCCTTGTATTGACGCTATCTTTACTCTTTCCTTGCACATTGAGTAACGTACTAATGACACTATCACAAATATTTTTTTTCAACATACATCACATCAAGGAAATGTCTAACATATAATGACTTTCAATATGGCTACTCAAATAAAATAGATCTTTTTTTCCACCCTCTTGTGACAAACTCCCCCGCAAACAGTTTACCGAAATTAGTACACAAATCACTGACCTTGTTAAACAGCTGCTCACCTGTCAATGGCGAATGAGCTTTATCTTCTTCTGAGTTTCAATTGCAGACTTTTCTCCACAACCGGTAACAATGTGTTTGAGGCAAAAATCTATGGTGCCCTAGGAAGACATTATTCTTACAGTGTTCCAATCACATCCAATATGTATCATCTTCACATATAGGGCATACACACTGACCTTTGGTACTATATCCTGACATATACGCAAAAAAATAATTGCTTGGGCCAAACAACATAGCCCTCAAAGTGAAACTTTTGTTTCTAAACCCATCGTACATCTCCACACCTGTCTCCCACATTTCGTTTAAGTCTTCGATTAAAGGAGCCAAGTATATGACTATATCATTTCTTGTTTGTTTGGACCCAAAGATTACAACATCATATGTCTGCGCTTCATGTATAGCCATGGAGGTAGGTTATATATCACCAAAATCATTGTCCATGTACTGTGAGTGCTACTTTAAACACCACGTGGATTAAATTCATCAGTAGACAACACAAGGCGAAGATTTCTAGCCCAAAGTCTGGATAATCATGATCAATTTTTGCCCATGGAGGAGAATCTGCCGAGTGTCGAAGCTTTCCGTCTCAAATCCTTTTATCCTCATGTCTTGTCAAGTGCTTTGCAACTTCTGCACTACGGTACATGCACCTAAATCTGGGTATAATGGGAACATACCATACAACCTTCTCTGGACTCTATTCTTTCAATGGTTTATTTAGCGGGTCATTACATTTTGGACATTCTCTTAACGATGCATATTCATTCCGAAATAAAATTCAATCATTAGGACAAACATGTATCCTCTCATAGGTCATGCCAATAGAGCATAACATTCGTTTAGCATCATATGTTTGACTAGGAAGCACATTATCCTCTGGCAACATTTCTTTCAGAAGTGTAAGTAACTCTATAAAGCTCTTATCAGTCCATCCATTGTGCGATTTCAGGTTGTACAACCATTTCACCACTAACAATCTTTTGAACTTAGTACAACCGGGATACATTGGTGTCTCTGTATCACTTATCAACCTCTCAAACATTTGAGAACAATGATGAAGATCTTCTTCAACTGCATTTGCCATGTCTTCAAAATGGTCACCCCTATATGTAAAATCTATGTCATTATCATTTGATGCATTATTGTCTTCAAATGACCACCCACATCTCTTGTCTCACCATGCATTGTTTAACATGTATAACTTTGATCAATACCATGACACTAAATGATCTTCCAGCTCGTCTGCAATAATCCTATTTGAATAACAACACTCTAAACAGCCTACATGCTCAACTGCAACCCTAATCAACTCATTGACTCCGTCCTCATATTCCTTCAACAATTGACTTCTAGTCATCTATCTTCGATTTATATTTTCCCAATCTACATATTAAATGCACTCTAGATATTTGAACAAGCATGTCTGAAAGTAAATGATGAAAAAAAGAAGAAGGAATACCTGAAAAAGTAGTGCTTATGAACATCAATGTGCTTAGAAGGTCCAAAGAGCGTGCAACAAGTTGTCTGGAAGCCTAACGCTTAGAATGCCTTTGAAGCTCTCATGGTACATAACACATTCAAAGATCAAAAACACCTGATAGAGTTTCCTCTCAACACCTGACAGTAACCACTATAAACCCTAAGAAGAAAGAATGAAAGTAAGAGAATTACCTAAGAAGAGCTTCCTTTCATGCTCTTGTAGTGCTGAACACATTTCAAGAGTTAGAGATGAAGCTCCTCCTTCGTGAGAGAGGTTTTCGCGGTGAACTTTGTTTTTCGCGATGAAGTAGAGAGTAGTAAAAGAAAGAGTGTTTAAAATTTTAAACTGGAAACAAATAACGTTTACCCAAGTGATCACTATTAAATATAATCTTTAATAAAGTTTTTTTTTTAAAATAAAAATTGTTGTATGTAATATCTATAATAGCACATGTATAAACAAACGCTATTATATATTTACACAATATATTAAAAGAAAGAGAAAGAGCATAAGTTTATCTTTTAACAGTACAATGTTATGTAAGTGCGATCGAAACTTCTTTTTTTTTTTTTTTAATATATTGTTTGCTTTAGTTTCTAATGAAAGCCTAAACATTTTTCTTCTTCCAGAATCTAATCAACTTAAGCAAGCGATGTAAAATGTGGGGTGGGGTGGATTTGCAGGTTTAAAAGCACGAAATTAACAAGTTAAAAGAGAATTCAAAGAACGTAATTCTATTTTATTTCTTATGATTACAATATTAATTGAATACATTAATTATTATAGATACAAAAAAAATTGAATTCATTGTTATTCAGTCACTAATTTGCTCAAGTTCTTTTCTACAGCGTGTTGTAGCAAGAAGACTTTAGACTCCACTAACACCACAAGCCTTCTTTTCCTCGTCCAACAATCTGACGTTCTCAGCTTGAAGCATGGAAGAATGCACTAAATTTCTTACGTTCGAAGCATGACAACGGTCTCAAAAAAAAAAAAAAACATTGTTACAAAGACTGGGCACTGATTTGCTCAAGGTTCTAACAACTGGAAGCACTGCCAGATGTTATCAGCTTGAAGCAGGGAATATAGCACTACTTTTCCTTTAGATTCCAACAGCCACATGTGGTCAGAGTCTCATCTGGTGTTCTCACAACTGGAAGCAAGGAAGAATGAACCAAATTATCTGAGCAGTACCTTTCCTTTAGATTCCACTAACGCCATATGCAGTGAGAGTCTCATCCAACAATATGGTGTTCTAAGCCAGAAGCTGCCAATTGGAAGCAGAGAGGAATCTATTGCCATTGGTCCCTATATATATCTCTTTGTCGTAAGTCATAACATTTAGGACATAAAATTTAGGCCAGAGCCTCTTGTGTATTCCATGAATGTGGCTCATAGGTCATCAAAGAGCTCCAGAAATGAAGAATATAGAGAAGGAGAGAGGTTTATAAAATTTGTAGTGTGGATGATAAGAAGACAGGTGAGAGTTATTTATAGGGGAGTTTGGTTCAACAGATATTAAGGCAAAATTGATTATGGACAATTTTCTATGCGTTGAAGGTTGAATATCTAGTTATCTGTGCGGGAATTTATTGGACAGAGTTGAGTTTGTCATTTGTATCATTTTATTTTAATACAGGGTGAAAGATAGCGTTTCAAAAAGCAGACGCTTTCATAGTTACACATTTTATAGCGTTTATCCTAATAAGCGTTGTAAAAGGTGGTGTACTTTTAATGGACAAAAAGGTGAGATAAATATATATATTTTAATAGTGTTTTCATGGGGAAACGCTATTAAAAACATTCGCTCAATTTCTTTTATACCCTAAATTTCTTTTCATTGAAACAAAAACAAGTAGCAGTATTATATTTTTGAGAATTACAACTTGAATTTCTTTTATCATTGACAACAACAGTTACAATTTGTGACACAATTTGATAAATTGATCACATGGAAAACCAAAAATTCAAAAGGAAATTACATATTACATTTAAATACAAAGCTGAATCTTCCAAAACAAAATTATATAATCTCATTTTGGATTAGCAAAAAGAGCTTGCTGAATTTCTTTCATCATTGACAACAAGAGCTTGTTGAATCTTCCAAAACTTCTTGAAAGCAAGGGAGCTGTGGAATGTGATCATAGAAAATCTTCCTGCACTTCAAGCTTTAACTTGGGTTCTCTAGTGAGGATGGAGCACAAGTCCACATTCTGGGTTTTATTGAGACTCACATCCTCTCTTCTGGGTTTTATTACAACTCACATTCTGGATTTTATTGAGTCTGATTTCTTCCATCTTTCCCCCGCAAGAAAGTGAACTCCCTCAATGAAGAACATGACGGATTGACAACGAGAGTTGAAAAAAGTTGAAGTGTGACGTATAACAAAAACTGAGGACAATTATTTATGGGAGAGATATTGTTGAAATACGAAGCAACAAAATTGATAATGAATGATGAAAATTGTGCATTCAATAATCAATATCTCGTTTTTAGTGTGGAGCAATTATTGTCATTACTTATAATAGCGCGTCTTCGACGAAGCGCTGTAAAGAGGTGGACAATGTTTTTATTTATTTAAAAATGATATCGGGTAAAGATAGCGTTTATTTAAGGAAATGATATAAAAGTTTCATTGTTAATAGCGAACCATCAGGTCAGCGCTATTAAATACTTCCACACAATTTTTTGAAGTGTCACTTGTCGAAACCACTATTAAGTATGAGCTATTAAATCCCGAATCTGGCGTAGTGCAACTTCTCACTCTTATTCCTTCCTCTTCTTCTTCATTTCTCAAACCATTCTCTAGACTCTCTTATTCTCTAGCAGCAGTTACTTTTTGCTGCCTTTCCTCTTTCGGTTCCTGTCGCTGCATAAACTGTGAATTCTGCTAGTTTGCTGTAATATAGCAGTTGGCAACTCCCTCATCACCCACATTGTCTCGTTGCTCTCGCCACCTGTTGGGACCAAAAATAAGATTTTGGTCAAAACAAAGAATTCTTGATATCTGTTTGGTAAGTTGCCGAAAGGAATACATGAAAGTTTGCCTAAGTATGGAAAAGAGGTATTCCGACGGAGACTTATTTGAGGATAGTGTCGAAAACAAGGATGTTAGGATACAAGCAAATGGAAGCCACAAGGTTTCATGGGAATGATGCAACAATGTGAAGTACCCTATTCAACAGGCATGCATTCTGAAGGAAAAGCTTCAAATCAGTAAAGGGATATGTCGTCGAAATAGGGTGACAATTCGAAAGGAGGCCCTGAATATCGGAGGCACGACGTGTCAGATGGATATCCTATGCCAGCCACTAACGTCAAGGTGGGCCAACCCATGCAAAAATGTGGGAATATGGAGGAGTAGGGAGTTACACTCTAAAGCAGCACAAAGACCACGATCCAGTTAGTGGAGTAGTGGACATTAGATCTCAGCCGTAGATTTAATAAACACATGTGTCAATAGGACAGATGGCAGTAGATTAAAAGCTAGGTAGTTATTTATTTTTCTATAAATAGTGCTTAGTCTGATGTACAAACGGTCGGATACTTTGATCACACTCCCACAACATCCTCACACTCATAACGGATTAAAACTGAGTTACATCAAGTATGCCTTCCCACATTTAAATTCATGCATCTTTACTTTTAATACAAATTTCTTCTTCTTCATCTTCTTCTCTGAACTCTTTCTCTCTACTCTCATTATTCAAAATTCTTTGCGAAACTGATTACTTTTGAACTCAAACTGCTTGGTGAATTAGTAAACTCGAGATACTTTGAAACTTATTTGCTATTTCCAAACTCTTTTCCTTTAATTGCACTTTTAAGTTTCCTTGCACTTTTATATTTCTTGCACTTTTATTTATGTTCTTTTAATTTGATGTTGCTTTAGTAGTGTTTGATCCGTTTTTCTATAGTTTTTCTTTCTTACTCGTGTTTCTGTCGAAATTAATGTTTGCTGCCTTTAGCTTGATTGTTCGTCGAATTTAAGGTGCATTTTGACAGAAACCCTGTATTGGATTTACCATCAGAAAGGAGAGAGTCTACAACCACTTGATTAAAATATATTTGTTGAGTGCCTTGTCGGAAAACAAAGAACTCAAATTTCCACATCAACAAATCGGCATACCCAGTGGGACTCCTTCGGAGTAACCAGTATGGGTATTGCTAAAACTACTCATTGACCCATCGTCAGTGAAAGGTAGTCCATGCAATTAAGAAGTGGCACACATTTTCCAGCTACGTCAGAGAACGGATCTGATTGTTATAGTTCTGAAAGAATTTCAGACGCTAATAACCATAGAAACAGTGCAACCGAAAGCTCTCCAATCAACAATGACAATTGGGGGGACGTCATACCAGTCGGAGCTCTTTGAAGCAACCCGGTGTTGGAAGAGATTGGTGGTGCAGATCAGTGGCCGGATGAGGATGGCCAGAGCGCCTGAGGATCCGATAGAAGGTTGGAACATACATACGAATTGCCACCAAGTTACACCCCACCGATAATGGTTCAGATGGGGATTAGAAGTGCCTTATTGAATGAGGCTGGGCAGTCTATGGCCGCTGGAGGCAAAGTCCAGAGCCCATCATCCTTAGGGGAACCTCGTCAAAACACAGTTTTCGCAAGTCAAGCCAACAAGAATAACCATGGTCAAGGGCAAACTAATGGTCAGAACCAAGGAATTGCCAAGGTGCGTTGAGCACTGGTGCTTTGCTTGTTCGACAAGAGAGGTAGGATGGCCAAAAACCAGGGTAACGACCTAGAAACAGCAAATGCCAATGCTAACGTGGTGTCTCCCCGTCAGGAGCAGCAAAACACGGGACACCTAGTGTTCCCGAACATGTAGAGAGATATGCTCACCAATACGATTGGGCCAACATTAAATTTGTTGGCAAATATTCGGCAACAAGTCGATGAGAGTAACCACGAGATGGTTCACATGTTCACCCAGCAGATGGGGGCAATGATAACCCCTCTGATGGAAACAACCAATACCGCGTGCATGACACTAGCGGAACAAATTAGTCGGCTCAACCAAATGTTAGGCGATGACGAAGAGCATGCCAACAATCCTTGTCGAAATCAGGCTGTGCATGAGGGTATGGCATACCCCAGCCTCAAATAGAAAATGACCAGGTGGAGCCACCAAATCCGCCCTCTCACATTTAATATCGAGATTATGAAATGTTGAGACGTGGCGGCGAGCAAATGGCTAGGAATAATTTGGCCATGCAATTGCTTCGACGGGATAATGTTGGGGGAAGGGCTAACCTCAATGACATTAATTAGGCTATCGAACAGGTGTTGAACCGATTCGGGTTTAACGTTAGTTATACTGACCAACCTTACTTTATTTCAGTATTCCCGGAGTGGATCCAACAAGTGGAATTATCTAGGGGAGTCGTCGGCCGAGCATTTCACTCGGTACACCATCGAGATAGGAGAATTAGTTGCCAACGAATATCTCAAAATGAGATATTCCCAAGTGGTTCTCGACACTGAGGCCTAATTCAATCAATACTTGTGCCCAGTTGGAGCGTAGTTTCCACGACTAGTTCTTCAGAAGCGAACTAAAGGTAGGGCTTTCCGACCTGTTCAGCATCAAGAGGCATCCCAATGAGCCAGTGTCTGATTACCTCGCTTGATTTCGAAAAATGAAGAGTAGGTGTTTTATGCCTATTCCGGAATCAGAGATTGTCAATCTCGCAGCAAGCGGACTTGATTATCATATAAGGAAGAAACTGGTGAATCAGCAGTTTATGGATATGGCTCAGCTAGCAGATAAGGTTCGCCAAATAAAGCAACTAAAAGTGGTGAAATTCCAGAAACAAAAGAAGTTGTTTCGAAGAGTCGTCATCTGACGAAGAAGATAGCGACGTCGAAATGAATGTATGCCTTGCCAAACTGCAAAACGACCCTCCTTATGTATGCCAAGCTCTTAAACTGACATGCGGCAAAGCGAAGATGGGCTAGATAAATAGGAAAACCTATACCTTCGACACTACAAAGGCTGAACAAATTTTTGATTTATTACTAAAAGACCGACATATCAAACTGTCGGATGATCATAGGCTTCTAAAGTCTTATGAGATCAAAGACCGTAAATATTGCAAATTTGATAATAATTTCGGTCATGTGACTAATGATTGTTTTCATTTCAGGGATATTGTTCAGAAAGCTATAAATGAGGGGAGGCTTAAGTTTCCAGAAAAGGCAAAAATGGACATGAAAGTTGATACTGATCCTTTCCAGATGAATGTAGGTCTTGTCTGGGTCTATCCCATCAACATGGTGAGCATCATCCACGCTGATCAAGTCTTTGAGGAAATGGATGTTGATTTGGCTTTGGCTGTCGACCTTCATAAGCGTGTGACGACAGGAGAGTGCGGTGAAACTCTGTTGTGGACACAATCACCTGGTGGAGAATGGCGAGCTAAGCTAGAAGCTGATAAGGATGAAAAGGCTACCTTTCCAAGTGTTATGGTAAAGGTGGCAGACACTGCAGAAACTCATGAAGATGCTGATTCTGGCAGAAAAGAAATGGCTACTGTTTGGCCAGAAGAAGGTGAGTCTTTAGAGCATTTTTTTCAGGAGAGTCTGCGAGGAAAGTTGTGAAGACATGTTATGGACGAAAGCAGCATGAGACGAATGGTGAGTCAGACGCAAGAACGTCGGAGAGAAAAGGAAAGCTGCATTGCCAATCAACATGGTGAATATGGTGAATGTCAAAGACATATCCAAAGGAGTAGATATCTATATGGAAGATGCCATAGATATCTATCCTATTGAAAGGGAGTCACTAGAGCACTTCATCGAATGAAAGAAACAAAAGGGTAAGTTGAGAATATGCCCTATGTGCTAGCCGATTTATGATGAAGCCACTGCCGAACGACGTGAAGAAGCCAGAAAAGCTCGCCGGACGGCCAGAAGAACAAAGTACTTCGATAGGGAGTACGCGTTCCATCAATCGGGGCCGACGTATTCACGACCAAAACCGAAATCTGAAGGATGGCTGGTCGAACCGCGAGGGCAAATCACCAAAGGAATCAGGTAGCAGTGGTAAAACTAGGGTCCCTTCGACAAACGTGGCTATTGACAAGTGGTTGAAAAATGTTGGAGATGTTGTAAGACCTGAGTTCCAAGCCCCAACATTAAAAAGGGTATAGGAGGAAAAATGAGTAGAGTTGGATGTCAAAATAGGGAAGGGGCCTCCCATCAAGTACTATTGAGGAGCCAGAAAAGAAGACTACAAAGACCTTGGGCGGCCCAAAGAACCAATGAGGCCGCCAATGGGATAGTTATCAGAGAGCCGACATTAGAGACGAATTGCTTGGTGTTTGAGAAGGTCCCTCAAAAGGAACAAAAGATGAAGAGCATTGTGATCAAGGAATCACCAGAGTCGAGCTCTACACCATTTGAAGAAACCATGATTCAGGATAAGCTGAAGGGAGAAGAAGTAGTGGAACCATCTAAAAGGAAGGGCAAAGGCAAACTGCCAGAGCTGACACCCGAAGAGGTAACTACGGTACTAGATGATCCTAATAATCCTTTCGGGTTGGATTATTTGATTTGGATGTTGATATCAATGAGGATTTAGATGAAATCATAATGTCCATGAGAGGAATCATTTTTGTCTCGATACTTCCGGCTGAGTTCGAAGCTCGGCAGGAAATCGACTACACTGAAGAGGATGAGGAACAACTAGAAGATTTGTGTGAAGATTGGCTTTTCTTGGATGAGAATAATGTCTCACATGTTGAAACTGCCATGCAATTCGAACCACCAACAGAAGATATGAAGGCCCACCTTCGACCATTACACATAAAAGCTTTAGTCGAAGGCAGGCCTACTCATCAGATTTTAGTTGATGGTGGAGCAGCGATCAATTTGATCCCTAGAACTATATTCAAGAGGTTGGGGAAAGACAAGTCGGACTTGATCCCGGCCAATATGCTATCACTGACTTTGCTGGATAGGTGTCACCATCCGACGATATAGTGATAATTCACGTCCAAGTAGGATCTGTCTCTAGACCCACTTTGTGTGTTGTAACTCCATCCAAGACAAGTTATAATATGTTGCTAGGGAGAGATTGGATTCACGCTGTCGGTGGCATACCATCAACCCTTCATCAAAAGATGGTTCTGTGGAACGCCAATGGCAATTTGGAAGAGATTGAAGCCGACGATAGCCCATGCTATATACAACAGTTGCATGTCTACTTCAAGATATATAATCCGAATGTCACTGACAACAGCCGACGAAGGATTTAACAAAGTCAAGTTGGTTCTTGCGTATGCGACCAATATGGCATCCAATTATCTACAAAGGCCGACGAAGGAACTATGGTCGACAGCAAGAAGGCTGAGGCTAATCGGGTGAAAAAAGGTCATGATGGAAGCCTTTGAGAGCCAATTGGCTCGACTATCAGCCTATGCGGTCGACAAGGCAACATGTACCCACAACGACATGTTGCATTACTGTGTGGTTTACGACGGACCATTGGGGTTTGAGGAATTGCTGCAAGAAAAAGGAGAACAAGCGGTGAAGACTAAAGACCCATTGGACGAAGTAAATCTGGGAATAGCACAAGACAGAGGGATAACTTATGTCAGCATGTTGTTACCGGAGGATTTCAGAAGTAGTCTTGTAGATTTGCTAAAAGAGTACAAAGACTACTTTGCGTGGGATTATAGCAAAATACCTGGGTTGAGCCGAGACTTGATCGAGCACTGTCTACCTCTTAGAGAGGATTGCCGACCGGTTAAGCAAGCCTCTCGACGATTTGCATCAGAAATCGTGCTGGAAATCAAAGAGGAAGTTGAATGTCTGCTGAAGGCAAAATTCATCAGAACAACTAGGTACATCAAATGGATTTCTAAAATAGTGCATGTTGCCAAGAAGAATGGTAAACTCCGGGTGTGTATAGATTTTTGAAACCTGATGATGCTACGCTGTAAAATGAATACCCAATGCCAATCACTGACATGTTAGTCAATTCGGCGTCCTGCCATGAGTTGCTTAGCTGCATGGATGGGCATGCCTGATACAATCAAATCTTTATCGCCGAAGAAGATGTGTCGAAAACGACGTTTAGATGCCCGGGGACAATCGGTACCTACGAATGGGTAGTCATGTCGTTAAGAATTCTAGAGCCACTTTTCAGAGAGCCATGAATACCACCTTTCATGATATGATCGGAAAATTCATGGAGGTGTATATCGACGATGTCATGGTAAAGTCGGAACATTGCGAGAAACACTTAGTTGATTTAAAGTTGCCTTTTGAAAGAATGAGGAAACATAGCCTCAAGATGAATCCACTGAACTACGGGTTCGGCATATCGGCGGCTGATTTCCTTGGATTCTTGGTACACAAAAAGGGAATCGATGTCGACTGTCAGAAGACTAGAGCGATTATAGAAGCCTCCCCACCGACACAAAAGAAGGAGTTGCAGTCTTTCTTAGGGAAGGTAAACTTTTTGAGAAGGTTCATCTCCAACTTGTCGGGACGAACTAGGGAATTTGCACCATTGGTAAAGATGAAGAATAAGCAAGAATTCTTATGGGAGGCTCAACATCACGACGCTTTTAACAATATCGAGGAATAATGTCAAACCCACCCTTTATGACACCGCCAATGCCGGGTAAGCCTTTGAAATTGTACAATTCAGCATCAGAAGACACCATTGGTAGTATGCAGGCTCAGGAAAATAAAGAAGGGGTCGAAAGAGCTGTGTAATATTTAAGTAGAGTTATGAGCGATGCCGAAAAGATATATAGTGCAATTGAGAAGTTATGTTTAGTTTTGTATTTTTCATGTTCTAAGTTAAAATATTATATGATGTTGTTAGATGTATTGGTTTTGTCTAAAACTGATATTATTAAATATATGTTATCAAAGCCCGTTATACACGGCCGAATTGGCAAATGGACTGTTGCATTATCTGAATTTTCTTTAAAATATGTACATTTAAAAGCTGTAAAAAGCCAAGTCATTGCAGTCTTTTTGGCCGACCACCCGTGTGTGGAAATTGACGAAATAAGCGTTGTCGACTTAAAGCCCTGAAAATTATACTTCGACGGTTTGAGCCATCAAAATGGCATAGGAGCCGGAATAGTCATCATATCACCAGAAGGTTGGTCGACAAAATTAATGTTCAAGATTAAATATCCATGTTCAAACAATGAGGCTGAATACGAAGCCTTAATTGTCGGATTAGAAATCTTGATAAACATGCAAGCACGTCACGTACAAGTGTTTGGGGATTCTCAACTAGCAGTGAAGCAGTTGGCTAACGAATACAAATGCTTTAATGATAGATTAAAGAGGTGTCAATTGTTGGCCACTAAGCTTGTAACACCCTGTTTTTCCTATGCTTTCTGTAGTAGTATAAACATATTTAAATGTGTTTATTTTTAGATTAAACTTAGGGAATGATTTTATTAAAATAAAATCATTTTCTTGTGTTGTTATATCATATGAACTCACGGTAAAAATTTCGGTTGAAAATTCAGACGGAAGCCTGTCTGCGTTTTTTGCCGGTACAAGTTTACTGAGCAGAAAACCTAATTTTGACCCGTGAACGAAACAGTTAGTGTTTTTATGATGTTTTGTATGATATTGGTTTTTTTTTTTCAAAAATTTGAATTCGGAAATAAAATAAAATATTTATTCCGGGTGAAATACGATCGGGAACTTGAACTGGGTACGAAATGGAGCAGATTAGGGAGCACAAAAGAAGAGAAGTGGCTTGATGGGACTTGATGGAAATGGGTTATGACACACTCCAAAAGTGTAATCATCACACTTTTCAAATTATATCATATTATATTATAAAAACCTATTTTTCTCTTTCCTCTTCAACCAAACAATGCCTTAAGACCAAGCTTGCTCTCCAAGCTCACTCTTCTCCCTCCTTGCATGCCACTCTCACTCCCCCCTCTATATATACACCTCTCATTTTCACTTCATCACTTTCCTTCTCCAAAACTTCATTAAAACTTCATCTTCTTCCTTTTCTTTCAAAAGTTCAAGCTCTTAAAGCTTTAGTTTTTATTCATCTTTTCTACTTGAGTTATTCATTAAAGTTCTTCCTGATACTAAGGGTAATGCTCTCATATGAATCTTTTTACAAGTTTCATCTTTTATTTCTTAGTTTGCTTTATGTGTTCTTTATATGCTTTAAACTTCTAAAATCTCTCTAAAATGGTAGAAAACTCCTTTTGAGTTGAAACCACCTTTTATAGTCTTTTATTAACTTATATTTTCACATACTAAGAGGTTGTGTAAAACAAAAATCTCTACCTATCTCTTCCTATGAAGGTCGAAGTTATGCATATGTGGCCTAGGAGGTTTTTGCTTCAACTTTTGGAATATGATCATGTGTTTGAGTTTCTAACTATTCTTTGATCTTAAATCTGTAATCTTGGAAGGTTTGATAGCTTGTTTTCCTATGATGGCCGAAAATATGTATAAGTGGCCTAAGATACTATGTTTCAACTTTCCAAGTATGATCATGGATTTAGAACTTTTAATACCTTGTGATTCTAAACCTAAGAGTTGATTATAAAACAAAGAATATATTCCTCATTATCCTATGGAGGCCGAAACTTAAATGTTTTGGGGCTAGGATGTTTGAGTTTTCTTTTTCCAAAATGATAATGGACTTGAGCTCCATAAGATATATGGATGCCAAGTCTAAGAGATTGGAAAGTTTAAAGATTTCTAACTTGTTTATTCTATGTTATTAAACCTAGGATGTATTACTTTTTATTTTTCCAAGATGATCATGGACTTGAGCTCCATAAGATATTTGGATGCTAAGTCTAAGAGATTGGAATGTTTACATTTCCATTGTTTTCCAAAATGATCATGGACTTGAGTTCCATAAGATATTTGGATGCTAAGTCTAAGAGATTGGAAAGTTTAAAGATTTCTAGTCTATAGATCCTATGAAGGCCGAACCTAGAAGGTTATGGACCTAGGATACTTTGTTCTTATTTTCCAAAATGATTATGGTTTTGAGCTCCGTAATACATATGGATGCTAGACCTAAGAGATTGGAAAGTTTAGTGGATGCTAGCCTATTTTACTACCCTTGGCCGAATACCCTAAGTTTATAACTTAGTGGGATTTTAATTCAACTTTGTTAAATGATCATTGTTTATGATCTCCCAATACTTAAGGATCATAAATCCATGAGTTGTATAATTTTCGGGAATCTCTAACCCTAAGAACTAGTCTTGGCCGAACCTATACCTTGTGGTTTAGTGTTCTTGATTGATTTTAACTTGTGATTTTGCGTTCATAACCTTAGACTTCTATCGCGGAGAAAGCGAGAACGTTCGTGGTATACCTTTTCAAGCATCTAATCTCCTTACTTTCACGGAAGGTAAGAGGGGATTGCCTAGGGATATTCAATGACAATATGCATGTGTATATGTGTTTACTTGAGTAATTTGAATATTATTATGATATGGAGTCAATACTTGAATGACTTGTTTACTTGAACTATTGTGATTATTACTTGAAGTTGATTACTACTCGCTTTAAAGTATTGTGAGTTATATATATATGCGATGAACTGTCTTTAACTGTGACATCATTGTTTGAGGATATATTACTATTGATTGAAATTTGAGAAGCTGGACTTGAGTCTGTCCCCAATGGTTATAAGGATTAAAAGTCTTAATAAGCCTTGATTAGAACTTTGAAAGTATTGGTTTCATTTATAAAAGTTCCTTGTTTAAAGTGCTTATTTCAAAAGAATAAGATTCTTGTTTTGGAAAAGAAACGTTGAAGTGATTTTAAGTCAATAGAAACTACCTTTTTATGATCCAAAGTTTTGTACGAGAGAAAACCTTTTTCGACTATGTGTTTTATGAAGGAAAAACCCCTTTGAAAATATTTGACTTCATTCCATTAAGGATTTCAAAAAAATAAACGTATTTCCTAAATGTTTTATAAAAGAGTTTGTAAAGTAAAAAATTTTCTCCTAAATGATTTAGAAACGTTCCGGTTACTTGGATAAGTGATCGAGGTTTTGTTTTGGATTTTGATTTTTCACTGAGCGAAAAGTAAGCACATGTGAAAGAGAATCTAGTTCGCGAGACGTCGCCTCTAGTATTCAGTTATATGCACGTGATCTGGGATCCGTGTCAAGAATTATAGACCCGGAGTCCTAATCGTGATAGTATGGGCTAGGAGTCCTAATCTCGGAATTGAGGACTGCGTGTTCTAATTTCGTTGTTGTGGACTTGGAGTCCTTATCATGTTGAAATAAAACATGGATAAAATTACAATTGTTTATACGACCACAAACCTTGACTGCGGCATCGGTCTAAGGTGTTGTGATTGAGCACTCGGACTGCGCGTCCTGTGTTATTGATTTTCAAGTGATGAAAATTGTGAATAGTCGTTAGCCTTGAGCTTCGACAATGAAAAAGAGTGAACACAAAGAAAAGTCTTGAATAATGGAAAGTCTTTTATTCATATGCATTTCCCCTTAGCAGATGTGCTTGAGTTACCGAATACCCGCTTAAGATGTGGTGTTCGATGATGTATACATCCGAATGGCCATTGATAAGGAATTCGTGAAGATGTTGATCCGGGTTCATGAGGTGACGGAGAAAACTTGCCAATGTGGCATACGAGCCTGATCAACTCTTTATTTCTTAATGATAAAACGGTGATGATATCTCATGAGATTAAGCTTAGAGACTGATGATTGAAGTGTCATGCATTATCTTTACAAAACTGATTGATTCGGGTATGAGACCCATTGATATAATACTTGTTGTCTTACCTATGAATAATGTTTAATTGCTAATATGCCAATGTGTTGTATGTATCATGTATATGGTTGTTGAGTGATATATCTATTGTCGGTATCTCACTCTTTCATTTCTACTTGTTTTTCTCTCTTCCTTTTTGGTATCGCCATATGTATATGAGCTCAGATGGATCCCAACATCCCTCTTGTCTCGACGATGTCGAAGACTGAGGTCTTTGACGACGCGGGGAATGCCGGGGGATGGCAGATTCATCCGGGGGCGACATCTGCCACGTACCACGGATCAATCACCATAATTAATTTGAATGCTGACGGAGACCCGATCCGTAGGAGCCAGACCGTGGAGACTAGGAGAGTTGCTCTGCCTCCGACTTGGTACTACCTTCACGCACTGCAAGTTAACGGTCTGCTACATGAGTTACCACCTCTGGACCCTGAGGAGGATCCTGAGGAGGACCCTGAGGAGGATCCCGAGGAGGACTTCTATGAGGTCATGGAGGAGGATGAGCCTGAGTATCATGTCCTGGATCATGATGATGACGACGATTCCGTGGATTTGGGCAGCGACGTCATAGACCCGTTACCTGATTTCTCGTCTCGTGGCAGCATTTACGGAGACCCTGCTTGCAACCAGTGTCAGTGACCAGTTTGGAGCGTTTTGTGGATAGTCTTCCGTCTTCTGACTTTCTAGAGTTACCTCTTTTTGTGATGTGATTCCAGACCCTCTTTCCCCGTGTTTTTGCTTACTCTCTTTTCAGTTGTATCTTCTAGATTTCTAACTCTGTTGTTAATGGCCATCTTGATTAGGCCCTGGTTTTTTGTACTAAACTCTGAATTCCACTAGGATAGTTATATATATATATGATGTTTACATTTCATGTTCTGAGTATTCATCAATTTCCTTTTGTTTTCCCTTTGTCTTTAAAAAAAAAAATACCACCATTTTGAGGCTACTTACTTATAAAGATAGTATCTTTTACCAAAAGCAACCAGCAATTTAATATCTTTTATTTTATTTCCCGCAACGGGTAACTAAGATGTGGCACCCCAGTTTAGGGTGTCACAAAGATCATGAAACACTTCGACGATATAACTGTCGAGCACGTCCCTAGAGAATCAAACAAGAGGTAAATGACTTAGCTCAAATTGACTCAAGTTACAAATTGTCAAAGGAAACGTTGTCAAAATTAGCAGAGATACGTAAAGTCCTCTATCCGCTGGAGGAGAGAGACATCTTCTGTAACAACCTTGTTCCGACAAATGATTAGAGAGAACCTATCCTCCAATATTTGAAGAACCCAAGCGTGACTGTTGACCCAAAGGTCCGAAGGAAAGGGTTGAGTTACACTATACTTGGGGGGCACCTTGCATCAAAAAACTGTCGATGACAATCTGAGTGAATGTCTAAGTGAAGCTGATGTGTTACTAGCTCTCACTGAAGTCCATGAAGGGATTTATGGCGCCCATCAGGCAGGGCAGAAAATGTAGATCCTTCGTCGATGAAGAGTTTATTGGCCAACAATGGTGCGTGATTGTATCATGTTTGCAAAATCATACGAAGAGTGTCAAAAGCATGGAAACATACAAACCGTCTTGGCTAGTGAGATCCACTCCATAATCAAACCTTGGCCCTTTCAGAGTTGGGCTTTGGACATCATTGGGTAAATATATCCATCATCATCAAAAAGGCAAAAGTATATATTAGTGGCCGTTGACTACTTTACCAAGGGTTGAGGCCATTGCCTTGAAGGAGGTGACTCAATACAATGTCATGGAGTTCGTCGAATATCATATAGTAAGTACATCCGGTATTTCGCAGACTTTGACAACTGATCAAGGAACAGTGCTCATCAGTATAAGAAAGACGGAATATGTCGAAGAAAGAGGCGAATGGATAGGTTGAGACTGTGAATAAGGTTATCATTAATCTTATTAAGAAACACATAGGCCGACAACCCAGAAATTGGCATAACACACTTCAGCAAGTCCTCTGGGCATACTGGAATTCACCTAAGGATTCGACAGGAACGACACCATATAGATTAGTATATGGGCATGATACGGTGTTACCAGTTGAAAATGACCTCTAGTTAATGAGGATTCAAAGGCAAGACGACCTACCAGTCGTCGACTACCGGGAAGCTATGTTCGACGAATTGAACGAGTTAAGCGATGAACGGGTGTTAGTTTTGGAGAACATAATTCGGCAAAAGGAAAGAGTTGCTAAGTATTATGACAGCCGAGTTAAGTACAAAGCTTTTAGAGTTAATGATTGGATGTGGAAAGTCATTTTGCCAATGGATAAACGAGACCCAGGGTTCGGCAAGTGGTCGCAGAAGTAGGAAGGACCGTTCAAAGTTACTCAAGTCAATTCGGGTAACACATATGCTACTTCCGACATTAATACAGGTATGGAGTTTAATTCTATTAACGGAAAATATTTGAAACCATACATTCCGACAATGCATGAAATAAAAATGACATAGAAGGTAAAATAAATTTCATTCACTAAGATCGTGGGGCAAAATCGACGTTTAAAGTTTGTACAAAAGGTTGTCAGCTCAAGAAAGCCGACCCTAACCCTACTGCCACTTAACAAAAAGATGGCTAAAGGCTAAACTAAGAAAGCCTAGGGTCATTAAGGGCAGCTTTGAAGCCAGGCCAGATATGTTCATAAATCTTCTTCGTCGAAACAACATCCGAATACTCCGAGTTTCGGCTCTCCAATGTGGAGAGGATGGTTTTGCCTTGGATAATCCAAGTCTTGGCGCCTTCGTTGATCTTCTGGGTCAGTGCTTGGTTATAATATGTGATGACCTTCTGGGTCGAAGGGAACTAGGTCATGAGCTCTGTCAGAGTCGTCTTCATCGAAAGCGGCAACAACTTAGAAGATTATGGGAGTTGACTTTGGCAGTTCACGAGTTTGTCCAAAATGACAGACAAACAGTCTTGTAAGCTGCGATCGGAGGCCAGCACGTCAAACGAATGGTTTAGAATGTCGACGACTCCAGCAATAAACTATATTACGTCAAGGGGCTGTCCGAGGGACTCTCCTGAATAAGACTTGGCCGAACTAGGGGAAGACTTGAATGATCTTGACAAAACTCCTTCCAATTCAGTCAGGGGATCCTCATCGTCGGTCAGAATGATATTAGGTGTGTTGGAAGTATCAAGATTGTCGATAGGCAGAACATTTTCTATTGACAAGGCCACCATTACCGAAGTAACTTCGGGATTAGCTTCGGCAGAATGGATGGCCATTTCTAGATCCTATCCCACTGAGAAGTTCGCTGGAATGTCGAGAAGTGGAGGAGGCGGCACCATATGCTGCTCGGGCGAGATTGCCCCAGTCGGCGAAGAGCTAACCTTGACTTCGGCATTGATAGCAGGAGGAGGCTAGGAATGAGAAGCTTGTTGTGCAGGAGGAACGTCGAATGTCTCCTGAAGATAATTCAAAAGGAAATATTAGTCTAAAAGTCGAATTAGAATTTTTGACTTAGTAGAATTTTCCCGAATATACCTTTACATCTTCTTGCTCCGACACAGAAACAAGTTTGTCGACCACTATGTCAACAAACTGTTCGGCCTCTTTGTCGGAGGCCAGATTCGAAGCATCAGCAGAGGTAGTTCGACGCTGCAAGAGAAGAAAAGTGTTAGACCATAATTGAATGTCGAATTAGAAGGTGTGCTAAAAGGGAAAGTTTTCCTTAGAAGGAGGTGATTCTAGATTATCGTTTTCGTCATTATTGCCCTCGGCTGCCATCATAGTAGCATCGGCAAGGACATAAGCGAAGGTTTTTCTTTTTCTCTGCAAAGGAAAAGGAAAGAAGATAGTAATATAATAAGGCCGAAATCAGAAGCATAAGATGCGTTTCATTGATTACCGAAAAGGTTTCGGCTGGAGAGGAAATGATTTCTACATCCTCGTCAGACTCTTCGGTAACAAATGATGTTTTGCCAGAAGCTTTACTCTTGGAGGATCGTTTCTACAAGAAACCAAAGGAAAGTCAGAAGCCATAAGCAAAAATGAATATAAACATGACGAAATACCGTTGGTTTCGTAGAAGGAGTAGGCTTAGTAGCGGCCTTGGTAGTCAAAATTTTGGCCGCTGATTTACCTGAAGGAGGTTAGGACTTAGCTAGGTCTTTGTCAGACTTTTCGGTCTGGGAGGCTTTAACTTTCTTGCCTTTCTTGGGAGCATTGCTTTCCCAATCTTCGGTATTAGTCGAAGGAGTTTGCTTCGGCTTTGGTACGATTGTCGATTTCTCAAGAGGGACTGCAGTGGAAAGAAAAACACTTAGGCAGCAGAAACCTAGAAAAGACAAATGAAGCAAATTCAAATCAGCACCTGGAGGGAATTCCAAAATCCTTGAAGTATGGGTAAATTGGTCATGTGGTTGAAGGTAGCGTCGAGCCAAGGTAACATCGGATCTTTCGGGAAGTCGGAAAGGTGTACAATATGCAAATTTATCCTTACCTTCGACGAAAGCATCCACGATACCAAAAGACACACAAGGAAAAGGCACCGACTTGAAAGGAGTTTGAAATTTCTCCAGTGGAGCTAGAGGGTTTTTTTACCTAGCTTCCCAAAATATTTTAAGGCACTTTTCCACACGCGCCTTTCTTTTCTCGGCTAACACATCCTTTACCTCAAGAAGCATAGCCCAAGGACGTATGGCATTCCACTTTGTCTTGTAGTACTTCTCGAAAGCTAAGATCTCGGCTTGATGCGTACCATTGTCTTTCATCGATGGATCTTGTGCTTACATCACATAGTCATGCCGGTCAGTAAATTTATCAAGACAAGATTGCCGATCAGGCACTGTGTTGGTAAAGTACTCATTCCACCATTCGACATAGTCAGAGGAAGGATGAGTACCCACTTCAAATGCAGCAGGGACAAACTTGGACCTAGCCTTCTCGTCAACTTGGATCAGCCCGTCGATGTCTTCCACTTTGTTGATCTGAACATGGAACATTTGACGTGACCATTTTCAATTATAGGGAGTCGGGATGGCTTGACAAAAGCCCATCTGGCAAGCTAACATATTAGGAAGGTAGATAGTGATAGCTCTGGCCCTGTCTTTTTCTTTTTCATCAGGGAGGCGAATGAACAGAATTCTTTGGCACAAGAAGTGAGACCAAATAGAATTGTTATTGGCCTGGATAGCAGGATCATCGGAGATAATTTTCCTGGTAAACCTGGAAGGACCAGATGATCTCGATGAGAAGGGTGTGAAGTCGACATGCATCGAGGAGTAAGAGATAGAGTGAAAAAAATAAGGTAATGCTTAAAGTCTTCAGCCAAAGAGTGTTGAGTAGTCGGTCGAAGGTACGATAAAGCAATACCAGCAATACGACCGTAATCCGGTTTAGTCGCAGTGTTCTTTAGAGAAGGCCTAAGGAGTGCGTTCAGCTAGAGTTGCATCAGCCACATGGGGCCGACGAGGTTGGTTTTCTTTTCGCGAGTCCTAATGACGACGATGATCTCTCCGATGCAGTCGTAGAGATGAGCTAAAATGCATTGGCCGAGCGCATGGCGACAACCTTCATGGATTAGTGTGACTAGAGTTAAAAAACTCTTTGACACTTGGATAGAACGAGTGCAGAAGACAAAGGCACAAAGCCATAGAATCAGGAAGGCTACATGTTCCAAGTCGGAAGAGGATTATGAAGATAAGCGGGGAGTGATTAGCTCACCATCAGGTCGAATCTCGGTAATGGCGAACATGTCAAAAAGAGAAGGACCCATCATGCCATTACCAAAGTGAAAGCAATTTGTCGAGTGAGCCCAGAAAAAGAATGAGGCACCCAACATAGCATTCTGAAGAACAACAGGGTGTCTAGATAGTTGGTTAAAGTCAAAAATGCCAATTTCATATAACCTGACATGATCTTGACAGAGCCATGTCCTATAACCTAACACAGTCTTGACAGAACTTCTGAACAAGAGTGCAGAAGGGCTAAAATAGGAAAGGGAGAGAGATTCTCTAGGAAGTAGAATACTTTCTTCTGGGAAAAAAGGGTAGAAGGAAGAAAGTTCCTTAGTTATCGAGGATCGAGGAAGAACGGGGCCATGTAAAGCATGTTGTTTTCATTTGGGATGATTACCTGAGAGCGGTCCCATATTTCGGTTAAGGGATCCTTCACCGTCGTCGAAAAAGCAGTGGCCACCGAAGGCTGTGTCTTTGATGATCCAACGTCAGAGGAAGCCATGGAAATGGTTGCAGAAAGGAAACGGAGGTGAAGGCTTTTCGTTTTTTCTTTTGGCTCAGAGAGATAAAATGCAAATTGAAGGTTTTGAGGCCAAATGGGTTTATTTATAAACTTTTAGAGAATTTATGGGAAACTAAAAAGGACTAGCCATCATTAGTAACGTTACACTGAGACCATTGATTTTAAAATTTGAAACCTCACGATTGACATACTGATATGTTGAAGTAAGGTGCTACAAAACTTATCTATCTTTCGACTTGCATACAGACATATAAGTTTTAGGGGGCATTTGTTGACCAAAAATAAGATTTTGGCCTAAAAAAAAGAAATCTTGATATCTGATGGGTAACTTGCAGAAAGGAATGCATGAAAGTTTGCATAAGTATGGAAAAGGGGTATTCCGACGGAGGCTTATTTGAGCATAATGTCGAAAACAAGGATGTTAGGATACAAGCAAATGGAAGCTACAAGGTTTTCATGGGAATGATGCAACAATGTGAAATACCCTATTCGACAGGCATGCATTCTGAAGGAAGAGCTTCAAATAATTAAAGGGAGATGTCGTCGAAATGGGGTGGCATTTTGACAAAAGGCAATGAATATCGGAGGCACGATGTGTCAGATGGATATCCCACTCCGGCCACTAACGTCAAGGTGGGCCAACCCATGCAAAAACGTGGGAAAATGAAGGAGTGGGGAGTAATACTCTGAAGTAGTGCAAAGACCACGATCCAGTTAGTGGAGTAGTGTACATTAAATCTCATCTGCAGATTTAATAAACACATGTGTCAATAGGTCATATGGCAGTAGATTAGAAGCTAGGCATTCATTTCTTTTTCTATAAATAGTGCTTATTCTGATGTACAAACGGCCGGATACTTTGATCACACTCCCACAACATCCTCACACTCATAACGGATTAAATCAGATATTTTAATGCAAATTTCTTCTTCATCTTCTTCCCTGAACTCTTTCTCTCTACTCTCATTATTCAAAATTCTTTGCGAAACTGATTACTTTTGAACTCAAACTGCTTGGTGAATTGGTAAACTCGAGATACTTTGAAACGTATTTGCCATTTGAAAACTCATTCCCTTTAATCGCACTTTTAAGTTTCCTTGCACTTTTATATTTCCTATATTTTCATTTCTGCTCTTTTAATTTTACATAGCTTTGGCAGTGTTTGATCCGTTTTTCTGTAGTTTTTCTTCCTTAATTGTGTTTCTGTCGAGATTAACGTTTGTTGTTTGTTGTCTTTAGTTTGATTGCTCGTCGAATTTAAGGTGCATTTTGACAGAAACCTGATATTGGATTACCATCAGAGAGGAAAGAGTCTACAACCACCTGATTAAAATATATTTGTTGAGTGCCATGTCGGAAAACAGAGAAATCAAATTTCCACATCAACACCACCATTATTTGTTCCCGAAGAACTTCCTGGAACGTCAATGGCTCTGTCACCTCCATATCTGCCTCCTCTACCCGTCCTTTTGTTTCCACGAGCCATATAATTTCCAGTAAAAGAAATCGTTAGCTCTATTATTCATAAGACATACAAAATCATACAAACAGATATGTATTGTCATATGTCTTACAAATATTCAACAGTTATTCTCATACAGTAAGGATAACTTGAGTATCGGACACTCTACTTTTTTTAAGCATAGTTGACATCCGATGTGGATCCAACTAACAGTGTCGGTACTCGCCCTAACCTCACAGCTCGATATAGAATTGAACTGCTCCGATACCACCAAATGAGACACCCCAATGTCCCATTAAAGAAGAATCCTAATTAACGACGCCCTAATCCATTTTATTTTCGTGTGATTATACATTCTAAAATAACATATTAATTAAAACAATAAAGAGATAAAACCGCGTTGAGCATGCACAACGATGAAATGGAAAGCATCACACGTATATACAGTATTTACAGCATACAAGCATGGTGTCCTCAAAGTACTATGGATCCCAACATAGAGATCATAAAACTACTGAAACTATATATACATACTCGGAAATAAAAGCATATACAGATACTGGTCTCAGAAGAAGAAACATAAAAGGTCCTGCATCTACCCTCCTGCCTTTCAAAAGTACATCAAAATACAAAATAAGCTCACAGAGGCACTCCCATAGTAGATGCAACCAAAAGTCCATATCAAAGACGATATAAGAGTCTGGAGCTACCCTTTCCCTCACCATAACAACAACTGTAGACTCTGGTGGTCCTGGGCTCCTATACCAACTCATCGCTGCTCCTCACAACCCTGCGGTGACAGAAGTGGTACATCATCTGCACGCTCTTCCTATTACCCCTATAAACTCTGCCAACTCCATTACGAGCCTCCGATCGGTCCACCATGTTCCACGTATCATCTAGGAACTCCCACTGGCGAGGTGGGTGCCACATCTAAGAAAATGGAAGACACTGGGAGATGCGGTAAGATCCGAGAAGAGTGAAGAACAGGCCCCCTCATAGACGGATGCAAATGCTGACTGAGCTGACCTAGCACATGAAGAACTGTGAGTGGTCGACCCTCCACCCATGGTCATCATGGTACACTAACACAATGTTGCCAAATATCTGGACCCTCGGCTGGATCCTCTACAAGTAGTGCATCGGCCTGTGCTCTGGTCTAATCTCCATCGTAGTACGGCTGCTGCTGCTCATCTATCGATCGACACATACAGAGAAAAAGAGAAAAAGAACTGAGATAAGCAACCATACAACCCCATTAATAGGGTAGGGGAACAATACAACATGTTAACAAACATCAAGTATATATAAACAACAAACATCTTTCGAGTCATTTTTCCCAAACATCCTCAATTATCCATCTAAGATCAATCCTCTAAGAAGATACACTCCTATGCATGTCAGCCGATCTCTCTCTATAGGGATACTGATCCCATGGACATTCTGTTTTTCTCTTTCACGGGCCTTCCTGACCTAGATAATGTTAGTTAGTTTGCACAGATAACCGTTCCGCTCGCCATGACCATTAAGGGTGCTTCTGTTAAGTCTCTAAAATGTCTGTGTGCATTTCCCTAAGTTTTGATGAAAAATAAACATTGGTTAATGATTTAATTAACCTACTTTGTGGTTGCTAACCTATCTACTTAGTGTACAGATCAGAAGATTACAAAACTCACCTGTCTGTCTACCTAAGTACCAACCTGTCCGTATAAGCCAAAAAGTCAACCTGTCTGCTTACTAGGATTATTGACTATGTGCAAACTGGTTTACAACCTGTCTCTACTCTACTCTTCAACTTGTCCAAGGTTCTTTGTTAAAGAACTCGAAGTACATGAAGCTTTTGCAAGCTGTCCCCTCATGAAGAATACTCTGAGAACTCTCTCTCACACTTATCAAGAAACTCAGAAGTGCTCTCTCTCAAGCAACCTAGGAAGTCAGAGACAAACTTCCAGTTAAAGAATGTTTCCAACATGCTTTATTCCCTAGTACTTTCAGTTATTACACAGAAAGGGAAATGTACTCTGCAAAATTACAAAAGCACTCTGCACAACTCTGAGTTGGCGTCTACACGATGCATAAAGCTATTATCCCTCATGTTAGAGTATAACAAACGTCTCCATTGCATTAATGGCTGCCCAGAACGACTATATTGCATTTAATGAGCCATTACTCTGTTCATTTATTCACTCCGTATTCTTCAATCATTTGAAGTTATTACGCAGACTTTCCTAAGCTTTACATTTAAACCACTCTCTGAGTGTTAGTGAAAGATCTGTCTGTCTGTAAGTGTATTTATTACAAACCAAACTCTCAAACAAATCTGAGTGAGCCTGAAGAGGCTAGGTGTGCAAAGAATACTTGTGTTGGAGCCTGAAGAGGCTAGGTGTACAAACAATACTTGGAGTCTGTAACCTGATCAGTTATAGTGGATAAATCTTGGTGCTGCCAAGGACTGGATGTAGCTCTTTGTGTTAAAGAGTGAACCAGGATAAATCTCTGTGTTAATCTCTCTTCCCTTAATCTCTTTAGTTGTTTTGATTATATATCATCTGCTTTCTAACTAAGGGGTTAAAATTGTTTTTATCAAGTCTGTTTTTCATCTATACGTGTGTTGTTTTCTGAGAAAACTAACCTGTCTGTGTAACCTTTTTACACATGTATGTGCTTAGCTTCTGCATGCAAAAAGTTTTTAACTTTATTTTAATTTCTGATAAACACAATTCAACCCCCCTTCTCGTGTTTATAGTTGTCTATTTCAGCTTCTCCTTATGAGCTCACTCTCCAATAGGGGTATCTTAGTCGCCTCGGTAGGTCCACCTGCGACGTGGGATACTCAGGGCCCAGACGTCGAGATAGTCGAGTACCAGCGGAGATCACAACTCAGTGGTGTACTGGTCATTGGTCATTGTCAATTAATCCGAACCCGATTACATCCGAAAGGTTCCCAGAACTGTCTCTTTCCCAATCCATACCTGCACCTGGGTAAACCAACAACGCAGGACTCCCTGTCAAACGGCTAGCCACTTTGAAAAAATGCAATGAACACACAACCTAAGTTGACATCGGTACCATTTCCACACATACACACATCACAATGCCCTAGGCATCCACAACCTCATCTCGGTGCCCATACACCACTCTCACATTACTTTCACTAACAGCGTTCTAACAGATACTCCTACGTACATATCATACAACCAACCATCAATAATATAATATAAGTCATCATAAAGCAGGCATCACACATCAACCAACAGAGACATCCATAAGCAACATTATAAAGCAGATAGACATGCAACCAAAATCGGAATTGTCTAACCTAGGGTTTTTCCCTAAATCCAATAAGTCTACGATAACTAAATCCAAAATATCATTTTAAAACCATTTTCATGTAGGGTTTAACCATTGTCGACTACTCAACTAGTAAGGTCTGGGGCACCCTACACATACAGTATAACACATTGTATTAAGCTTGCCTCCCGGCGTGATAGCTACTTTCTCCCCAACTTGTAAACCATCTTGCCGACATCTCGAACTCCATGAACCAAAACCTTCTCTTCCTCTTAATGACTGCCACGTGCCCTGGGGAACTCCTCGGTGCTCCAAATTTTGCCTTAAAACATGGACAGAGTCCCGACATTGTCATAAACCCTAATCTTGCAATAGTTTACAAACAACGCCAGAATCGAAGCACATCTAAGAAATAAGGAGAATGACAATGTCAACGTGTCGACGAGTTAGATATACATTGTACTCGTTGCCCTAATCATGTATTTAATGTCAGAACTGAGATCGGACAGACAAAATGCTCTAAAACACAGCTTTCTATCTCTAAAGTCACCGAACTTCTCTCTCTAACATTAAAAACTCGCATGCAAAGTGAAGGAGAAAACAAACTTAGGCAATTTTGTTCTGTTGAGCATGCTCAAACGTGCCAGCATCCCCACGCTTTAGCGTGAGGACTCTCCACATAAGAGCATGGAGCTCTGATCTCCATGTTTCCATGCAATTGACACTTGTTTACCATGTGTCTGAGACCCAGAACGCTCTAGCATCCAAAGTCAACGTTCAAGCGTTCCGCCCTAATGTCGATACCCGATTTTCACACATTTCGGTGCATTCTGAGCCCGTTTGAAGTCCGATTAACCTCAAACTTGAAACACTAGCCCATTAACCCCTAAGGAGCAAGATTAAGCTTCCAAACATGCTTAATCATGTCCTCATACAGTAATCGAGAAAACATGGTGTCACATCGGTCACTAACTAGAGACCGAATAAGGTTATCGCAGAAAATATAATATGTTGTTGCAAATGTGGTCTCATACAATGATTTAGGGACCACTTTTGCGACCAATTTAAGTCAAATGCTAATTTATTTCAATTTTTATTTTTTTTGGGTGGTATGTTTGCAATTTATGTAGCAACCGAATAAGTTTGATCGCTAATTTATTTATTTTTAATTTTTTTGTAAATTAAATAAAAAATAAAAACTTTAAGTCAACGGGGAGGGGTGGTGGGGAGGGGGACCAATGAGCATTGGCCTTATGATCATCTGCATCCTGCTGGCCATCGGCATCAGGAACGACGGGGGCATCAACACGGGTACCCTAAGCAGCAGCATCGTCCTCAGGGACGGAACCAGAACTGACGGGTCTGAATCCCATGTGTTGGTACAACTGCTCCCTCTCCCTCTCTAGTGTAGCTACCCTATCCACAAGCTGCCCCACAAGCCCAGCGTTGAGTTGTCGATGAACTCTCAGATGTCCGGTGTAGGGCCAGGGTCAGATTGAGTATATGGCGTGGAAGAGGCCAAATACTCATCCTCAGGGACCCCAAACCACATACAAGGCCCTTCTTGTTCCTGTCGCCAACCTCCTCCAGGAAAATGGCATTGTCAAAGGTAGTAGAAGGCTTCTGCCCCAGACTAATGACCTTATCTCGACGGCGGACAAACCGATCCTACATTATAAGTCAAAATAAGTCACCATCTGTAAGGAAAATAACTAAATATAATCAAATAATATAATTGAAAAAATAATAATTCTTTTAACTTACAGCAATCTCGCATGCATTCCCAACCCACTCCCTAGTCTTCGCCTTCTTCGTAACCTCCAGTACCTCAAATGCAATGGGGAGCCTCTCGTTCATCTGCATATATTCAATAATAACAATTAAGATTTTTTAACAACAAATACAAAATAATTAGGAATGATAAATAAATTGAAATATAAGTTTACTAAATTACCATCCTGTCATGATGAACCGGGATGGATACAGACCCACCCGTGTATAGAGGAGCTCCAGCATCTGCAGCTCGGTTTTTCTTGTCAATCACACTCCTCTTCAAGAATTCATCATCAGTGGCCCAATACTGAAGCAGGCCCTCCATAACGTCAGGTGTCATCCAATCCCCCGAATCCTTCCCCTCGCAGATCTTATTCATAACATTCTTCACAAGAATAGATCCACGCTGCTCAAATGCCTGACAAATCTCATGAGCATGCATTGGTCGCCACTTATAGATGGACTGCATGACATAAAAGACATCTGACCACAACGTAGTAATAAATAAAATGAAAATTAATTAAGCCCAAATTAAAACATCAATTAAAAATTAAGACTTTAATTGAACTGGTGGATGAACCAATGATCCCAGATCCCCGACGAGATCTTCCTCCACGACGGCCAAGACCTGGTGCAATGACCCCTAATAGTCGAGGAGATGGTCTTGCTAGGCCCGTCTGGAGGATAGAAGCTGTTTACAAACAATATATTATTTGCAGGATAAATATACAAATACCACTTAATAATAACAACAAATACCAATTAATAAGTAACTTACTTCTTGTATGCATAATGGCGAACCCATATCCGCGTGTCTGTGACTGTAGTCGCCCCCGAACCTCGACCTACCCCTTGTTATTATGTACCGAGGATGCTGGAGTGGGCAGGGTGGCTAGCACAGTAGTCAGTGATGGAGTTGCGGTGGAAGAGCGAACACCATGTTTGGACTGTGTGGCTCCCGAACTGCCAAAGGGGCCAGTGGGCTGATCGGATGATGGCGGGGTGGTTGGGGGGGGGGGGGGGCGGGGGGGCATGTCTCCCACGACCACGGTCATGGGAGCCACGACCCCCACCTCTAGCATCGTCAGCCATCTGTCTAGAATAAAAACACAATTATAAATATCAAGTATGTATGTATGTATATATATATATATCATAACAAATAACAAATAGGAGAAAAACAAAATATAAAGTAATATACAAATTACCTAGGTGGAATCTCTATTACAAAATTCACCCTCACTCTCCTCGTCATCGGTTGAGACATGTTTCCTCGCTCTCTGTGGCCATGTCATATTGAGTCTCCAACTCCGTGTCTATGACCACGTCGCCAAGGGTCAGCATCAGCAAGAATGCCTTAGTACTCATCTGGGTCAATTTGCAACATTATTTGGGTCATGTCAATTTCATGAACATCTTGGTATGGAGCTTTTGTCTCTGGTTGAATGACCACATTATCGGTGATCGCATTGTGTACCTTTACCCGAATAACACCCAACCAATCTTGATGACCCTCCAGATAGGGGATATATTATACTTGCTCTACTTGTTGTGCAAATATAAAAGGGTCGTACACCTTATATCTTCATGACTTCCTAACTTTGACAGTCTCATACGTATTGTAACCTTTTGTGCCCCTAGTGGAAGTACACTTGACTAGGACTAAGTTTTTGTTGGGATGACCTGAATATGCTAATTCATAAACATTAGTTAATTTCCCAAAAAAGTCATCCTATTATTGATCGTGGGTCCCTCGAACACAAATGCCAGGATTTGTAGTTTTCATGCCCTGACCCCATTGACTTGTGTGAAACTTATATCCATTTATTATGTAAGTCTCAAATGTTTGAATCTTCCTGTTTGGTCTCCATGCTAAAGCGTACAAGACTGGATTTTGAATTTGGTTTTGCTTAGCTAGAACCTACGATTAATGATTATGAATAATATATGTTGTGAAAAGCAAAGGAAAACAATAAGTTAAAAAGCATATAAAGTCGGACTTACAAAATTTTTGAGCCACTTAGAAAAATGTATGGCAACCTCCTGGTGAATTTGAGACTCCAAAATGTCGGGATCAAGCTCTTTTAGCTCATTGGCATATATTCCACCATTACATAATAGAAAATTTATTAAACAGGTAATAATAAAACATTTAAGACAATGATATTGAATTAATATTAACTTACACTAGTAATGGCTCTACCTCATCACAATTTTGAAGCGCGTACAACTCAATAGTTGTCATTTCATGTGCACCCAACCATGACTTTTTGGCTGCACCACTTGCCCTGCCTGAATGATTAAAAATGGACATTTGAGGACTATAAGAACATCCTTCACCTCTATCAACAGTATGCGGCAATCTAGTCCTCCTTGTCTCTATCTGATGGATAGTAAAACGAGGCAAAAGTAGAAGCCTCCTCCACTGAATATGCATCACAAATAGAATCGTCTATCCTAGCCTTGTTCTTTACTTTTTCTTTTAACAAACGCAAGAACCTAAATATATTACAAGATATGAAGATGATGATTAACATATACATACTTATTTTCATAAAAATTTGACAGCGTGGAGATGGTGACGTGGTCCTCTGGATGAGAAATACAATGATAAATTTAGGGTTTAGGTTGATTTATAAGTTCTGGAAGAACAGAATAACTAGTGATCTGGGGAAAGTCTTACAAAATTTCAATAATTCAATCCATAATCAAACCAGCAACTTAGTACTCCAGTCACACATCACAGCCACACGCTTCACTTCACTCTACACAATTAGAGAGCTAAAGAAAATTTATTTACAAAAAAATAAAAAATAAAATCAAATGGTACCTTCAAAGTTATGGCAAAGTTCAAAGGCAAGAAATTAAAAAGCCAAGAGCTTAAGGAATCTACTAGAAATTAAAAAGATTAGAGCGTGTGGTGGTGGTGGTGGTGGAGTGCACTTGTTAGCGGTGGACCAAAGGGGAGAGGTAAAAGGAATAGGGAAAGGGAATAGGCAAACAGAGAAGAGAGGGTGAGATTGAGAGGATGAGATGTCGGACCACCATATGGAGGTGGCTCGTGGTGGTGCTCGGAAGGAAATAGAGAAAAGAGGAAGGGGAAAAAGAGGAAGGAGGGAAACAAAGAAAAAGGAAATGAGGGGGTGGCTCGCAGTGGTTCTCTTTGGTGGTGGGGTGGGGGTGGCTCGCGGTGGTGACAACTAAGGGAGGGAGGGAGGGAGGAGGAGGAGGTGATAACAGAGAGTGAAAGAAGATAGGGAAAGGGAAAAAAAAGGGGGGGGGGGGGGGAGAAAGCCGTGTGTGATTTAAGGATTTATTAATTAGCGACCGAGATAATTCGGTCGCTAATTCGGTCACTGTAATAAATAATTTAAGTTTAGCGACCAAATTTAGTGGCGTTGCTAAATTATGACCGTTGCTTAGTCGCTAAAGCGGTCGCAAACTAGTCAACCAACTTGACTTTTTAATTTTAACATTAGCGACCAAATTAGCGATGGATTACATTATGATCGACTAATTCAGTCGCTATATTCAACCTTGTGACAGGGACAGTGACACCCGGGGTCGACGAGGGCGGGGAGTGGTCACCGGTGTAAGAAGGCACGATTAGGGAGCGGCTCCTGGCAGGCTTCTAGGCGGAGGGACACATGAATGAACCGATTACACACCTGAATGAGAGAGATCCTGAGACTGTGTAGGCATGAGACTATATAGTTGAGGATGACTTATATGAATTGATTGGTACTACCTATATTAACAAGATGCATTTTCTTTTTGGTAGCCCATCACTTAAGAACTCCACAGTTAAGCGTGCTTGACTTGGATCAATTCTCGGATGGGTGACCTCCAGGGAAGTTTTCCCAGAAAGCATGTGAGTGAGGACAAAGCACGCTGAAAAGACCCGTATTGGTTTGTGGGGACAGCTGACAGTCGTCAATCCATAAAGCAGCCAGGAAGCCTGTGAGTGAGGACAAAGCACGTTGAAAAGACTCGTGTTGGTCTGTGGGGACAATCATCAATCCATAGAGCAGTCAGGGATGTTACAGTGACCAATATTTTAATAATGCAAAAATCATCGCTAATTCAGTCACTATAGTGACCGACCATTTTCGGTTGCTAAATAACTATTTTCATGTAGTGTATATTTGAAGAGCTGAGTGGGTTTGAGCCTTTTAGAGTTTGAAGAGTTTGAGTGAGATTCAGAGATTTTGAGTGAGAGCACGCACGAGAGCGAAAGAGTGAGAGATAGAGTGGGTTTTTTTAATTGAGAAATAATAATGTTTACTCAAGGAAGTGTTGCTTGAAAGGTACAACTTTTAATAGCGTTTCCTCAGTGAAAGACTGTTAAATGTCAACGTTTAATAGTGTTCCCTTGGTTAAACACTGTAAGATATTTATCTCTATCTATCTCTCTCTCTTTCTCTCTCTAAGAGGCCATGACTGCATGTCTTCGTCTGTCTTCGTCTTCTCCTTTAACATTGTAATTAAAAACTCCATTAGTTGTGACTCTTTAGATGGTTATGCGTGAAAGTTGGGCCCTCAGTCTACAACCATTATAAATGCATATAGATAGTGCTTAGAGATAACATAAACAAAACTAAGGAAATATCATAAACAAAGACAACACATTTCAAAGAACTTCCACACGAAGTTGTCTTCCACATAATTCATATGTTTCCCAACATAGGCAACTTTAGGGATATCATGATCATGGCCTTCTACTACACATGGCTGAGAGATGTGTTGAGAAGTCCACAAGTGTTGTGGTGATTGATTTCACTAGTGCTCCCCTTATAACACATAGGGACCGTACAATTTTCAACGCCGTACTATGCATATGTAAGGAGTGGGAACCTTGAAGCACGTTTTATAAGAGGATTCAAAAAATAGTTTGTGGCTTGGAGTTTGATGGTTATGGCTTATTCTGGTGGCCACATAGGAGCATGTTACATATATTGGCTCGTGGTTTGGTCATTTGCACTATGCGTTGGTCGTGGCAACCATCACCAAGAGGGGGGTGAATTGGGTTTTAAATAAAAATGAAATCTTTTTCGATAAATCAAAAACTCTTTTAAAATATAAACAGAAATCACAGCGGATAAAAGATTTTTGTCGAATTGAAGCGCTTGATAAAAATAAACAGTTTAAAACTAAAGTGCCATAAAGTAAAATGCTATAAAGTAAAGAGGATAGGGAAAGAGGATGAACACAACAATATTGTTGAGACCTTATAAGTCTAAAACACATTCAAAGTGTAAATCCTCTATGTTTTGATGATTCCAAATAGTTCAAGTATGGTAATATTGAACCAAATGAAATTACTGATATATTTGATAAGTGTGCAGGAAAATAGACTTGAAGTCACTCGTCTAAATTTCACCCGTCTACTTTTTAGTAGAAGCTCAGCAGTGACTCGTCTAAGTTTCACTCGTCTAAAAAAATGAGTCAAAGAAAGTCAACGCTCAAGAAAGACTAAGCTCAGTTGATGACGTGGCAAGAAGCATGCGTCTAAGTTTGGCTCAGCTGACCACCCGTCTAACTTTCTGATCAAACTTTCACCCGTCTAAGTTTCTGAACAAGCTTTCACCCGTCTAAGTTTTTGGATGACTTTCACCCGTCTAAAAATTCTCATTACTGACACCAAGTCAGTATGTCAGAAATCAAGTCCAAGTCACCATATTCAAAATTATAGGCCATCCTTATGGACCTCGAAGACCTCTGGACAATAGCTCAAAGGACAAAGAATAAAAGAACGTTGTTTCAAGGTTTTAAGGAATAAACACGCTATCTCTGCACCACTGCAGTAACCTTTTGCCTATTCCAGTACAAAGTAAAAGTACTTTATGGAAAAGTAAACTGATGTTGCACTGAAAGAGGAAAGCTCTCTGCAACAAGTACAAGAAGCCTGCTGCCATATACTCTGAAAAGAACAGCTGCTCAGTTTAAAGTGTACTCTTGGACACTCTTGACAATGCCCAATGTTTTCAAGCATTTAATGAATACTCAGAACGACTCTTTGGCATTAAATGGTGTCTCAGAAAGCTCAAGTCAGATGAACACACTTTCTGAAGCTGTGTCAAACGGATCTATTGATTGAAGCCTTTAAATAGATCAAACAATGAAGATGAAGATAAGAAGTTGAATATCAAAAGAACTCTGCACAGAAGCATTTACTCTCTTCATTAACTTCTTCATTCCCTCATTGAATACATACTCAATCATTAGATATAAATTCGCAGTCTTTCATACTTCATATTTATTCCACTCTCTGAGTGTGATCTGAAAGACTTGCAAGTTGTATTAACTATACAAACCTTCTATCTCTTACTGTTTTTTAGCCTGAAGAGGCTAGGTGAGAAAAGAATACTTGTTTGAGTGTTGAGCCTGAAGAGGCTAGGTGTGCAAAGAATACTTGTACTGTAATTTACTCAGTTATAGTGGAAACTTGGTGCTGCCAAGAAACTGGACGTAGCCCTGTGGATTTTGGGGTGAACCAGTATAAATCTCTTGAGTGATATTTCTTCTCCCTTATCTTTTAATTTGTTTGAGTATTGTTTCAGTCTTAGCTTTTTAACTTGGGGAGTTAATACTGTGGTTATCAAACTCTTTTTAACCTTCTTGATTTGTGTGTGCTATTCTGTTTTAATATTAGACGTTTCACTCGTCTAATCCTCTCTTAATCAAACCTTCTTGCTGTGCCTGCGAAAATCTTTTTTAAGTAACCGAAAAAGTTGGTAAACACAATTCAACCCCCCTTCTTGTGTTCACTTTGGTTATTTCAAATATATCCTGGTTCGGCCACAGACTACCCACGTGGCCTACATCCAGTCCCCAAGGCAATACGACCAAGGGTTTTCAATCAACTCTAGTTTTTAACAGGATCAACTAGAACCTTTACAAAAGAGAGCACTCCTCACAGACCAGGGATATCACCTCCCCCAGTGAAAGAGCCTCAAGACAATAACCCATGATATATCACCTCTCTTGTCAACCACAAGGAATATCACCTCCCTTGTAAACACTTGGAAATCACATCCAAGAAACACCACAAGAGATATCACCTCTCTTGTAAACCACAAGGAAAATCACCTCCCTTGTAAACACTTGGAAATCACATCCAAGACAACACCACAAGAGATATCACCTCTCTTGTAATAATGGTGTAGAAAAGAAAGGTTTGAGTCACACGACTCTTACCAACAATATACACTCTTAATAGTGCTGATAAAACAAATTGAAGAACAATTACAATCACACCTATATGGTGTATAAAGCTCTCAAGTTTAAAGTGATCAAAGTGTAAGAACCAGAGAGAATAAAAGAGTTTTTGTTTCAGAGAATAAAACACAGTTTAGAGTAAAAATGATTTTTCGTGCTTGTGTTTTTGACTAGGTTTCCTTTAAATAGAACCTTGAAAGATTAGGTCAAATTCTCCTCAAAACTCATTTTTGTCGTGCAGTAATCGATTATTTAAATGGCATAATCGATTATTTTGACTCAGTTTGAAAAGCGTCTCTTTGAGACAGTCGCAGCATAATCGATTATACTAATCGATTATGAGTCCACTGACTTTCATATAAAAAGCTATAATCGATTACATAATCGATTACAGGGTTTCTGTTTGAAGCTCGTTGAAAGGCAGTAAGGACATAATCGATTATACATATTATATAATCGATTATTATAATTCAAATTCAAAACTTAACGGCTTAGCTATCATTAATTCTCATTAAAACTCATTAAAGCCATTTAAGTTATTAAAAACGTGTTCAACTAAAGATAATCGATTATATAATCGATTATAACAATTCAAAATGGTTGATTTAAATTCTTAACAGCTCTATAATTGATTACTCATTAAAGCGTGATTAAGAGCATGATAATCGATTACACTAATCGATTATTCCTTGATTCAAATTTGAATTTGAAAAACTTAACAGCTATAAAATTCATTACTCATTTAAGACCAAATATTAGCTGATTAAGTTTGATTCTTAAAAGCTCATTAATGTGTGTGTGTGACCAATTTTAATCTTGAGAGCATTATTAACCATTTACAATTAATCTAAAACAAGAAATACAATAAATAAAATTCCCTTAACCCATTTGACTGCTTGTTTGACATTTTGCCGCTTTTTGCAATTTAGTCCTTCTGACTTCCCCTTTTGTCATTCATCAAAAGTAAAGTACTTGTCAAGGCATATATCCACAAACTCCCCCTTTTTTATGATGACAAACATCTCCGGATGGATTTGCTAGAAAGATAGGGTTAGAGAAGTTCAAGCAAATATATCAGAGTTCTAAGTTCTAAGCACAGTTTGCTCTACTCCCCCACACTTTATGCATGCATTCAAATCCACTCCCCCTGAATCATGCATTCAGATAACTCTCCTCCTTTTGGCATTATCAAAAAGCGGGAAAAGCAAATATAGCAAGGCATATATTCAAAGTAATAAATATAGTAAAAAAGTATATGCAGGCATCAGTGTAGTTCAAACATGTGTGCGGAAGCTAGTGCCAGGATAGTAAAAGAAATGATTCCTCCTTTAGCAAGTATATGATTATTTCCCTTAGGCAAGCAAATATTTCTCCCCCTTTCTAAAATAATTTTTCAAAATAATATTTCAATTTTCTAGGGCATTGGAGAGAAGAATGTATAGTGATGAAAGACCCTTTTCAAATAATTTTGAAGAGTTAATCATGTAAAAGGTTCTATCATGCATAATCGATTATGTAATCGATTTTGACTCTTCTGGAAAAATACCCGCATGCATAATCGATTATGCTAATCGATTAGAGGCATTCTGACTGTTGTGGTTTCTCCCCCTTTCACATGGAATCGATTATCATAATCGATTTTAGACTCACTGACTTGTTGATAATCGATTATCTCTTTTGGTAATCGATTATTGCTCGAATTTTCAGAACTTCGTCGATCTCTTGGGAGAAAACCTTGTTATGTAGATTCACAAGACTATCCTTTCTTACCCACTTTTGTTTGATCTTGGATCTACCTTTTGCATCATCAATCTTGCCCTTGTTTGAGTTATTCATCAAGTGATCTTTGCTTCTATATGTCGTGATTGCAATATCAGAGTTGTGAAGCATTCTTCTTGATGTCAATTCCTTATGCGAGCTAGAGAGACCTTTTGGTACCCATTTCATATTGGGTCCTTGAAGGTTAGTGGACAAATTATTTGTACCTTTAGACACCCAAGCAACTTTATTTCTCATATAAATATTTTTCTTATAATTGTACATATGAGAAATATGTCCTATTCTTCCACAATAATTACATGTTACATCCTTTTTATTTTTCATAAAACAATTTTCATATGAAGGTTGTACACATGTGGAATTATTTGCTCTATCAATTTCTTGAAGTAATTCCTCAACTTGATTATCAAGGATTTTGCAATTTTCAAAACATGAAGAGGATTCAAATTTCACACTATTTTCTTCATCAAGAAAAGCATACTCATTCTTTAAATTTTTTATATCAATTTCAATAGATGATATACTTTTCAAACAACTCAAGTTCTTATTTTCTAAACACATCAACTCATCATACAACTCATTGTATGCATGTAACCATTTATTGTGAAATGGATTGAGTTTAGAATCTATTACCTCCAAGTTTCTTTGAGTTGCTTGGAGTGTTGTTTCTGTTTTCTTGACTATTAGCTCTTTGCTTTTGTGGTCCTTCTTCTTGGTATGTTCTTGAGGATATCTTTCTGTTGGCCGTGGCAACCATACCCAAGAGGGGGGTGAATTGGGTTTTAAATAAAAATGAAAACTTTTTCGATATCTCAAAACCCTTTTAAACTTTAAACTGAATTTGCAGCAGATAAATAGTTATTTTCAAATTAAGGTGCTTTATAAAAATTAAACATTGGAAATTAAAATGCAATAATTAAGATAGCGGGAATATAAAGAGATAAGGGATAAGAAGATAAACACAGTGATATATCCTGGTTCGGCCACAGAGTACCCACGTGGCCTACGTCTAGTCCCCAAGGCAATACCACCAAGGGTTTTCACTCAATCCCTAGCTTTTAAATAGGAGCAGCTAGAACCTTTACAGTAACGAGAACTCCTTACAGACCAGATACATACGATCCCCCAGTGACAAAGTCTCAAATCCCTAGCTTTTAAATAGGCGCAGCTAGAACCTTTACAGTGGAATCACACCCACTAACACTTACAAGAGATATACCCTCTCTTGTAAGAATGGTAACCAAAGGAGGTTTGAGTCAATCAGACTCTTACCAATAGTAGGCACTCTTAATAGTGCTGATAAAACAAATTGAAGCACAAGAATAACAACACTTATATGATGTGTAGAACTCTCAAAATAATATGGTCAAGTGATAGTGTAAGAGAGTAGTATCGAAAATGATTATCAGAGTTTTAGCACAAAGAGAAATAGTAGAGTTGTAACAAGTGATGGCTCAAAGTGATTTTTTATAAATTTGTGCAAAAGCTTAGAATATAAACACACACAGATATGTTTCACTACTGTCTCGCGTGTGTGTGTTTTACATGCTGGTGCAACTTTTCTTTTAACAACCAAGAATATGAACGTTGGTCTGATAATAAATTTCATTCAATGGAAATCTTTTGCAAATAATAATTGCTAAGCCAAATAAAAAAAACGTGTAAAGTTCAGCTACCAAATTGAATGAATATGAACGTTGCAAGGCTGGGCACTTTAATTCAAATGATTTAATCTCCAATTAAAAGAATTAATTGCCATGAAAGTAATACTATAACACTCAGCAAATTTTTACTATTAAAGAAAATATGAACGTTGGGACATAGAGCCATAGTCAATTGAACCAATATGAATGTTATAGCATTACATGGAGAATGGCTCAGGAAATCAATTAATTAATTTGTGCAAATAATTTGGCATAATCATAATAAGCAAATAGTTTTTATTGTTTTAAAAAAAATGTGAACGTTGCAGCACCTTGACCATTTAATGCATATTTGTTTCTATTAGAAGGCCTAATTCCAATAAAGAAAAAGTGGCCATGAATGCCATTTAGGTGGTCAAATATTTGTTTTGAAAATGTACAAGGTGATCTTTTGAATTCATGCAAAAATATTATTTTCATCAGAAACAATTTTTAATAAAAACTTGAGTGATCTTTTGATGATATTAAAAATTAAGAAAAAATTATTTTGATAAAATGTTTTTGCTTTTCATCATTAAAAAAAAAATAGCCAAATTAGTATATTTTAACACATTTTATAATCCTTTTAAGCACATGTTAAATGTGTGTGTGTGAGACCAATATTAAATTGAGAACTCAACTTACCATTTACACACATCTTCTAAAACAAGCAATACAAATACTGAAATTTCCATTTTGCCCATCTTAACTACTTGTTTGACTATTTGCCGCCTTTTGCACTTAAGTCCTTTTCACGCTTTTTGCAATTTAATCCTTTAGTTGAATTTGCGTGTTAGTCCTTGGACTTGAAATTTCTCTTTTGCTCATCATCAAAACAAAAGTACCTGTCAAGGCATATATCCACAAACTCCCCCTTTTTGATGATGACAAACATCTCATGAGGGAATTTCTAAAGGATAGGGTTAGAGCAATAAAATATATCACACATTATAATTTCACTCTACTCCCCCTCACTATATGCAGTTAGAGCAAGCAATAAATATATCTCATTTCATAATTTTACTCTACTCTCCTTTAAACATGCAATCAATTGAAAATTTGCCAATTCAAATTTCTCTCGCTTGAGCATGCAATTAATAGAATTCATAAATTAGCTTATCTCCCCCTTAAGCATGCACTCATGTAACTCTCCCCCTTTTGTTATTATCAAAAAGTGGGAAAAGTATTTCAACTTTTAATTTGGCATATATCCACAAAAGTGATAGTCAAATTTTAAGTTTGAGATATATAGAGCATGGCATGCATAAGTAGAATTATCAAAGAGATATAAAAATGAAGTACGTGCGGAAGCAAAAAGTGCCAGGAAAATTAACACACCACAAAGGTTACTCTTTTTTTTTTTATTCCATATGAAGCTCTTATTTATCTCAAAATAGAGTTAATCCCAATTAAATTAACTCATAGAATCATCTCCCCTATTTGATATTTCAATTTATTTAGGCATCAAGAGATGAGACATTCATATTTCAATAAGGGAATTTTATAGATATAACACAGATTAAAAAAAATTCTCCTCCTTTAACAAGTATATATTCTTGTATTTTATGCTTCCCTTAAACATGTAAATATTTCTCCCCCTTTCGACAATAATTTTTCAAAAATAACGTTTCATTTATGGGAGAGAGAATAGATGCCACATTTAAAATCAACAAGCATTAAACAATCCATAAAATAGAATATCATAAAAGATTAGGATTGAGAAACTTATTGAATTAAATATTGTGTGGCGCTTTCTGGGCTTCTTTGTATAATCGATTATTGTAATAGATTACAACTCCTCTGAAATTTTCCATTTTCTCCCCCTATCACATGTAATGGATTATCTCAATCGATTATTGGCTTACTGACTTGTTGATAATCGATTGTTGCTCGAATTTTCTGAAGTTTGCTAATATTTTGGGAGAAAACCTGTATAGCCTTGTTTCCACACTTCAACGCAAAGATTAGAAGTAACAAGGTGAAAATAAGGATGCATACACAAGCATTCATGTAATTTGTGATTGATTTAAAATATCTCTTTATTAATTACAATTACAATAAGTTTTAATTGCTTCTGTGGTGGTTAAAGCATTCCATAAGTTGAAGATATAATTTTATTTCAATTAATCATCTAAATTGTAAATTCTAAACCTTTTGAACTTAAACATAGAAAAGAATATGAATTTTGAATTTGAATTTTTGAATAATTTTGGCAATAATAAATATTCAAATAAAATATGTGCCAAACTCATTAACCACACTCTCTAACAATATCTATTTAGTTATTCGTGGTATAGTAAAAACCTTTTCATAACATCAGAAAATTTCAATTTAATTATCTAGATTTCAAATTTAATGAGATTTTCGAAATTAATCATAAAAGATTGGATTTGAAATCCTCATTTGGCAAAAAGAAATATTCAAATAAGATATATCAAACTCTTTTAAAAAAATTCTTTATTAACCACAATCTTAAAAGATCTCCATTTATGTATTTGTGGTATAATAAAAGATTTCCATAAAATAGATAATTTTGAATTTCAAATTATATCATCATAAATTTTTGAAAATAGCCAAAAATTTGAATTTTGAATTTTAAATTTTAAATTTGAAATCTTGAACCATTAAAAAGCAATATCATCATAATTTCTGTTGATCATCTAAGTTTTAAAATCACTTCTCAAAAGATTTTCAAATCAATCAATGTCAATGATTTATTACCACAATCAACATCTAATAAAGTTCAATCATAAATCAATAAATAATTTGTCAATCAGATTTTCATTTTAAAGAGAAATGAGAAAATGGTGATTTCTGGATTTCAAAATATATTTCCATCATTAATAATTTAGAAATTAATAAAAATATTTTGAATTTTGAATTTAAAATCTTAAAAATTGAATTCTCTTTATTATGATGTTTAAAAGATATTAAAGTTGTATATTCACTTATTGATCATTTATATTTCAAAAAGAGTTGACCCATAGTAATTTTTTGAATCAATTAACATCAAGGATTTAATACCACAATATTAAATGATATTCCCTTTGAAAATATGTGGTATATTAATTCATGATAAGAAATCAATTTTCCATTAAAGTATGATCATGAATCAAATGATTATTCAATTTTCAAGTCGGGTTTTGAAAAAATAGTTAAAAATAATAATTTTCAAAATAATTTTGTATTATAAAAGACTTTAATGGAAAATCAAATTTGAATTCATTTGAATTTGATATCTTGAAAATGATTAGAAAATTAAATAAGATATCATATCAAAATGAAACATTTATTAGAAACTTGATTTTGGATTAAATATATTTTTTTTCAAAAATGCCAGAATTCGTAGCATAATCGATTATGGTAATCGATTATGTGCCTACTGTTTTCTGCGAATTTTCTAAGACCATTCTATAATCGATTATCTTAATCGATTACAGTAATTCTGACTTTCTTCCCTATTTTCTCGAAGAAGCATAATCGATTATCCTATTCGTTTTTGAAATTTTCATAACAAGGGAAATTTATAACTTATACACATTATTAATGTTGTGCTTCAAATATAATCAATCAACATACAAACACATACATGGCATCTAGCACAAATTCCAGACAACATTTTGATAAAGCTTGATTGATTTCATATGAACATAATTATCAACATACTTCCATTTAGCGGATTTCAAGTTTGAGCACATATGGGAAGTAGTGGATAGAGTTACCTCGTTGTATGAATTCACTAGTTCATTCTTTCTTACCCACTTTTGGTTGAGCTTGAATTTAGCTCTTAACTTGTCTACCTTGTTTGAGTTATTCATCAATAGACCTTTGCTTCTATATGTGGTGATTGCAATATCTGAATTATGAAGCATTCTTCTTGAAGTCCCCTCCTTTTCCAAGATACCTTGTTTCTCGATTTTGAATTCTTCCTACAAATTAGAAGTACTAGAGAAACTTTTTGGTACCCATTTTGTATTGGGTCCTTGTGGGTTAGTGGACAAGTTATTTGTGCCTTTAGGCATCCAAGTAATTTTACTTCTCATAAAATGGTTTTTCCTATAATTGCAAATATGAGAAATATGTCATAACTTTCCACAATAATTACATGTGACAACTCTTTTATTTTTCAAATGACAATCTTCATTTCCAACTATAGAATAATTTTGACCTTTATATATGTCACGTTTAACATTGGCTAAATCATAGTTGGCATGAGTTTCATCTTCTATTTCATATGAGGGATGTACACATGTGAAACTTTTTGTTGTAGCAATTTCATGAAACACCTCTTCAACTTGATTATCAAGAAATTTGCAATTTTCAAAACATGAAGAGTCAAGTTCGAATTTAAAAATATTTTCGCCACATTGAAAAGCATATTCATTCTTTATATTTTCTATATCAATTTCAATAGATGAAATGCTTTTCAAAAAATTCATGTTCTTATTTTCCAAACTCATCATTCGATCATACAGATTATTGTATGCATGTAACCATTCATCATTTGATGATTTGAGTTCAGAATCGTTTACCTCCAAATTCCTTTGAGTCACTTTGAGAATATTTCCTCTTTTATGCACATATGACTCTTTGCTTTTGTGGTCCTTCTTCTTGGCATGTTCTTGAGGATTTCTTTCCTCCAATGAATTTTGCCCTTTCCTGTAATTGCTTTCAATCTCAAAATTATTAGTGACAAGGTAATTATAATTAAGCACATTTAAAATATCCTTGGCACAATCACAATTTTTAATTTTCTCATAAGTATCATCACACAAACAGTTCCGAAGAATTTGCATAGCTTTGAGATTCAAATAAAAACAATTTTTATAAAACTCAGTCTGATGTTCTTTGGATTTGAGAATGAGTCCATGAACTCCAATATCCCATAAGTCTACATCAATTGATTGCATATAAATTTTGATTCTCGCTTTCCAATAAATGAAATTCTCACCATTAAAGAATGGTGGTTTGTCAATTTCAAAACCATGCATTTTGGAAAACTCAAAAGGTTGCCAAAGGATCTTAACTCTAAGCTGTTAAGCTACTAACCAGAGCCGAAGCTCTGATACCACTTGTTGGCCGTGGCAACCATACCCAAGAGGGGGGTGAATTGGGTTTTAAATAAAAATGAAAACTTTTTCGATATCTCAAAACCCTTTTAAACTTTAAACTGAATTTGCAGCAGATAAATAGTTATTTTCAAATTAAGGCGCTTTATAAAAATAACACATTTGAAATTAAAATGCGATAATTAAGATAGCGGAAATGTAAAGAGATAAGGGATAATGTAACACCCCGATTTTCCGCTGTTTTCCTTTTTCGATAATGAGTGAATTTATGTTAATATATTTATTGGAACGTTAGAAAATTATTTTAATTAAACGGAGTTCACCACTCAGCTTCAATTGAGTGAAGGAACTTATGATTAAATTTTGGGTCAAAAAGTCAGACAGAGCCCGGTCTGCTAATTTCACTAACAATATAATTATACTGCTCAGAAGACCTAATTTTTATCTGCGAATGAAACCATTAGGTTTTATATTTTGCCCAGGTCATTTTTCCGAAAAAAAATGCATGAGCTCTGAAATAATAATATTTTATTCGGGCGGAATCTTCAATCGGGTAAACGACGGAGCGAACGACGGAGTTTCCAAGAGCGGATAAAGAGCTTAACCTAGAATTTTGAGATGATTCATATGGGTGAGTCACATTTTTGAATCTAGAAGATTCTACAAGGTTAAAATGTCAAGTTTATAGAATTTGCACCTTAGTCCTTGAACTTTGTTTAATTGCACTTTGGTCCCTAAGTGAGTTTCTATGTTTTTTCTAAATGAATTGGGCCAGAATCTCTCATCCATGCCCAATGTAGGCTTCGGCCTTGAGGCTTAAGATGCTGAGTCAAGAGTTGTTTTAATTGGAGCAAGAGTATTCAATTAAGTTTCCTATGTCATAGTTTATGTTCTAAGTTTTTTAGCGGGCCGAAACAAATGGATCCAAGCCCAAAACCCCAAGGCCCATGCGAAAGCCCACTCCCTTGGCTCATAAACTTGATGAGTCAAGTGCCTTCTAGTTCATTCTCTCACCTTCTCTCATATTCTCAAAAGTTCTAAGTTGTTCTAAGTTTTTCCAAGAGCCAAGAAGCAAGTTTGTGCAGGAGGTTGTTGATTCCTTGCCATTTTTCATCATTAAATAGGTGATTCTTCATCCTCTCAATCATCTAAGTATAGTTTCTTCACAACTTTTCTTGATTTGAAGCTTTCTTCAACATGTTTGTTCATGATTTAAGTTTTGAGATCTAGAACTTTGAAAATCCATAGCTAATTCTAGAAAAATCATATGATGTTGAAACCACTTCCTATGTTCTTATAATCCTGTATATTGTCTAGATCTAAGAGCATGTGATGATCAAAAATTTATTTCCCCTCAAACGCATCTAGGCCGAAACTAGGAGGTATTGGATGGATGGTGTTTTGTTCTTGTTTTTCATGTACGATCATGTATCCTTTATGACATGCTCTAATCCATGATTAGCCAATCAAAATGAAGTCTTTAACCCTAGGTTGATGTGTTGGCCGAAATTGTAGAGGAAGAAATGGATGAGTTTTGTGCATGGTTTTTGATGTATGTTCATGTCTCTTAACATACATGCATGTACACTTGTTGAATCCTAGTTGGTTCATGAAAATGAAAACCCTAGCCCTTGGATCTTGCTTTGGCCGACCTTGAGCTTTGAAGGGTTAGGATGGTTTTGATTCTAATCTTTGTTGTTTAGTCTTAATCTTTTGTCTTAAGTACCTTAGAATCCTTAATCCATGACTTAAACAATTTTGGAGTTTGTTTAGTCATTTGATCCTATTAGGTCGTGACCTATATAGGTGTATTTAGTGATGTTTTAATTGTTTGATTAAGAGATTGTTTGGTTGTATTGTTGAAGGTTAATTATAAAGCGATGTACGTGAGTTTCCCGCTTCCGATTGAATTCTTTTATTTCACGGAGGAGCTCCGAGAGGTAAGAGGGGTTACTTGAGGGATCATTCGGATGGACATGTGTAATTTGTTTGGGGTCAATATATGTTCATCTATATGGATGTGGTGTTTTCTGGTTTATTTTACTGAGCTATGTGTTTATGGCTGTAAGTGGTTTATCTGTGTTTCGATTGTTTATCTGCTTTTAATTGATTTAATTATCTGCAGTTATATATTCTATTGCTGTGATGCATGATTTGCTAGTAATATAATTATGATGATGATGTTGAATGTTGTTTGTGAAGCCTGACAGTGGTCAGTGCACAACCAATTAATCAGATAAAAGCTTTAATAAGCTGTATAAATTATATTCAATGTTTATGGGAAATGTTGGAATATAATGTTTATGGAAAATATTATTTGGGAAAAATAATAAGAATTTGAGAAATATTATTATTTTAATGATTTATTTATGAAAAGGTGAACTAGGTGTCACAGAGAGGGGGTAACCGTGAAAATATTTTACTACTGCTAATTTTTACATAAGATATTCCGCAATATTATAAAAAGATATTTTGTGAAATTAATCTGCGAAAAATAACTTAACCGTGAATTTAGAAAATTGTTTAAGCGGAAAAAGCTAAGTTTTACATTAAATTACTTTAAAATGTCTTAACGACGGCAATTTGGAAAACCGACGATGGCAAGTATTTTAGTAACGGCAACGTGTATTTTTGATGAACTTCAAATCTCTGTGACCCTCTTTTTTGAAAATGATGTTTTTTTTGGTAACCGGTGTTTTATGATAGAAATCTTCCCACTTAATGTGTTTTCCGAAATCAAGTTTTGACTTGGACGATATATTAAAAGATTTGAACTTAATCACCGAGACATCGGGATATTAAGGTTCGGTGTATGGTAGACTGGATAGCTACCTAAAAGAGATAAAACATTTTTGAGATGTTTTCTATTACCACGAACCTAAGCCGAATGCATCGGTCTAGGGTTTCGTGATTGAGCACTCGGACTTTGAGGTCCTGTGTTGTTAATGAATGATTTTAAAGATGTTAAAACGATATTTGGTCTAAAGCCATTGAGCTTTGCCAAGGAAAGATATAACACAAAGAGCAGTGTTGAAAGAAATATGTTTTCGAGCATGCATTTGGCAGAAGTGCCACAATACGATATATGATTACCTTGAGGCGTCAGGTATTTCATGCCACGAAGTTTTCATTGTGCCGGGTGGACAATGGAGCCCCATTCCAGATGTCATCACTGTGCCACGATGTTGGACAGGGTGAAATGGGTTTTTTATTTCGGACGTGGGCCTGTGACTATATGTCTGTGGCTATGTGCCAGGAGTCTGATCAACTCAAACACGAGGTCGGGATATCTCATGAGATTAAGTGAAAACGTTAGATGACGTCTATGAAGTGTTCATGCATATTTTCAAAAGATGTTGTTTGGGATGTGAAACCCATTATGCTTTGATGTTAATGTTTATGAGATCGCAAATATGTATATAGGTACGTATATATGTTTTTTTTTTTGTGTCTTGCATGTGGCTATCGCGTTATATCCATATGTCGGTTTCTCACTCTTGCATGTTTTATTTGCGATGTTCTTCTGGATTCTGTGTTGTGGAATTCAGATGATCCTCTCTAGGACTATGGCATCTATCAGAAGCAGACGGATTAGTTCGTGGCCTGCTGAGGCTGCTTTCTTTTTGGGTATAGTGTCCGACCAGCTTAGAATTATGTTAAGTTTTGTTTTGAGAATAACATACTTATAAAGTTCAAGTGTGAAAACATATGATGCAATATAGTTGTATGACTTACATATATATTTTGATATATTTAAGTGTGTTTATGTGTTCATCGTTGTGACGGTGTTGAAAGGAAAGAAAACTTTTATCACCACATTTTAATTAAGATAAACGTTGAGAAAACTTTATTTTCCGGAAGCAACCAGCGAAATTATGATTTTATTTCCGCACACGGGTAACCATGTGATGTCCCGAGATTAGGGTGTCACAGATAAGAAGATGAACATAGTGATATACCCTGGTTCGGTCACAGACTACCCACGTGGCCTACGTCCAGTCCCCAAGGCAATACCACCAAGGGTTTTCACTCAATCCCTAGCTTTAAAATAGGAGCAGCTAGAACCTTTACAATAACGAGAACTCCTTACAGACCAGAGACATACGATCCCCCAGTGACAGAGTCTCAAATCCCTAGCTTTTAAACAGGCGCAGCTAGAACCTTTACAGTGGAATCACACCCACTAACACTTACAAGAGATATGCCCTCTCTTGTAAGAATGGTAACCAAAGGAGGTTTGAGTCAATCAGACTCTTACCAATAGTAAGCACTCTTAATAGTGCTGATAAAACAAATTGAAGCACAAGAATAACAACACTTATATGGTGTGTAGAACTCTCAAAATAATATGGTCAAGTGATAGTGTAAGAGAGTAGTATAGAAAATGATTATCAGAGTTTTAGCACAAAGAGAAATAGTAAAGTTGTAACAAGTGATGGCTCAAAGTGATTTTTTATAAATTTGTGCAAAAGCTTAGAATATAAACACACGCAGATATGTTTCACTACTGTCTCGTTCACTACTGTCTCGCGTGTGTGTTTTACATGCTGCTGCAACTTTTCTTTTAACAACCAAGAATATGAACGTTGGTCTGAAAATAAATTTCATTCAATGGAAATCTTTTGCAAATAATAATTGCTAAGCCAAAAAAAAAAAAAAAACGTGTAAAGTTCAGCTACCAAATTGAATGAATATGAACGTTGCAAGGCTGGGCACTTAATTCAAATGATTTAATCTCCAATTAAAAGAATTAATTGCCATGAAAGTAATACGATAAAACTCAGCAAATTTTTACTATTAAAGAAAATATGAACGTTGGGACATAGAGCCATAGTCAATTGAACCAATATGAATGTTATAGCATTACATGGAGAATGGCTCAGGAAATCAATTAATTAATTTGTGCAAATAATTTGGCATAATCATAATAAGCAAATAGTTTTTATTGTTTTTAAAAAAATGTGAACGTTACAGCACCTTGACCATTTAATGCATATTTGTTTCTATTAGAAGGCCTAATTCCAATAAAGAAAACGTGGCCATGAATGCAATTTAGGTGGTCAAATATTTGTTTTGAAAATGTGCAAGGTGATCTTTTGAATTCATGCAAAAATATTATTTTCATCAAAAACAATTTTTAATAAAAACTTGAGTGATCTTTTGATGATATTAAAAATTAAGAAAAAATTATTTTGATAAAATGTTTTTGCTTTTCATCATTAAAAAAAATAGCCAAATTAGTAGATTTTAACACGTGTTATAATCTTTTTAAGCACATGTTAAATGTGTGTGTGTAAGACCAATATTAAATTGAGAACTCAACTTACCATTGACACACATCTTCTAAAACAAGCAATACAAATACCGAAATTCCCATTTTGCCCATCTTGACTTCTTGTTTGACTTTTTGCCGCTTTTTGCACTTAAGTCCTTTTCACGCATTTTGCAATTTAATCCTTTAGTTGAATTTGCGTGTTAGTCCTTGGACTTGAAATTTCCCTTTTGCTCATCATCAAAACAAAAGTACCTGTCAAGGCATATATCCACACTTTCCTCCGTTGAATTTTGCCCTTTCCTGTAACAACTTTTAATCTCAAAATTGTTAGTGACAATGTAATAATAATCAAGCACATTCAGAATATCCTTGGCACAATCACAATTTTTAATTTTCTCCTAAGCATCATCGCACAAACAATTCCGAAGAATTTGCATAGCTTTGGGATTCAAGCAAAAACAGTTTTTATCAAACTCAGTCTGATGCTCTTTGGGTTTGAGAATGAGTCCATGAACTCCAATATCCCATAAGTCGACATCAATTGACTGTATAAAAATTTCAATTCTCATTTTCCAATAAATGTAATTCTCACCATCAAAGAATGGTGGTTTGTCAATTTCAAAACCATACATTTTGGAAAATTTAAAAAGGTTGCCAAGGGATCTTAACTCTAAGCTGTTAAGCTATTAACCAGAGCCGAAGCTCTTATACCACTTGTTGGCCATGGCAACCATCACCAAGAGGGGGTGAATTGGGTTTTAAATAAAAATGAAATCTTTTTCGATAAATCAAAAACTCTTTTAAAATATAAACAGAAATCACAGCGGATAAAAGATTTTTGTCGAATTGAAGCGCTTGATAAAAATAAACAGTTTAAAACTAAAGCACCATAAAGTAAAATGCTATAAAGTAAAGAGGATAGGGAAAGAGGATGAACACAACAATATATCCTGGTTCGGCCATAGACTACCCACGTGGCCTACATCAAGTCTCCAAGGCAATACGACCAAGGGTTTTCAATCAACTCTAGTTTTTAACAGGATCAACTAGAACCTTTACAAAAGAGAGCACTCCTCACAGACCAGGGATATCGCCTCCCCCAGTGAAAGAGCCTCAAGACAATAACCCAAGAGATATCACCTCTCTTGTCAACCACAAGGAATATCACCTCCCTTGTAAACACTTGGAAATCACATCCAAGAAACACCACAAGAGATATCACCTCTCTTGTAAACCACAAGGAATATCACCTCCCTTGTAAACACTTGGAAATCACATCCAAGACAACACCACAAGAGATATCAATCACATCCAAGACAACACCACAAGAGATATCACCTCTCTTGTAATAATGGTGTAGAAAAGAAAGGTTTGAGTCACACGACTCTTACCAACAATATGCACTCTTAATAGTGCTGATAAAATAAATTGAAGAACAATTACAATCACACCTATATGGTGTATAAAGCTCTCAAGTTTAAAGTGATCAAAGTGTAAGAACCAGAGAGAATAAAAGAGTTTTTATTTCAGAGAATAAAACACAGTTTAGAGTAAAAATGATTTTTCGTGCTTGTGTTTTTTACTAGGTTTCCTTTAAATAGAACCTTGAAAGATTAGGTCAAATTCTCATCAAAACTCATTTTTGTCGCGCAGTAATCGATTATTTAAATGGCATAATCGATTATTTTGACTCAGTTTGAAAAGCGCCTCTTTGAGACAGTCGCAGCATAATCGATTATACTAATCAATCGATTATACTAATCGATTATGAGTCCACTGACTTTTAAATAAAAAGCTATAATCGATTACATAATCGATTATAGGGTTTCTGTTTGAAGCTCGTTGAAAGGCAATAAGGACATAATTGATTATACATATTACATAATCGATTATTATAATTCAAATTCAAAACTTAACGGCTTAGCTATCATTAATTCTCATTAAAACTCATTAAAGCCATTTAAGTTATTAAAAACGTGTTCAGCTAAAGATAATCGATTATATAATCGATTATAACAATTCAAAATGGCTGATTTAAATTCTTAACAGCTCTATAATTTATTACTCATTAAAGCGTGATTAAGAGCATGATAATAGATTACACTAACCGATTATTCCTTGATTCAAATTTGAATTTGAAAAACTTAACAGCTATAAAATTCATTACTCATTTAAGACCAAATATTAGCTGATTAAGTTTGATTCTTAAAAGCTCATTAATGTGTGTGTGACCAATTTTAATCTTGAGAGCATTATTAACCATTTACAATTAATCTAAAACAAGCAATACAATAAATAAAATTCCCTTAACCCATTTGACTGCTTGTTTGACATTTTGCCGCTTTTTGCAATTTAGTCCTTCTGACTTCCCCTTTTGTCATTCATCAAAATTAAAGTACCTGTCAAGGCATATATCCACAGTATGTCAGAAAACTCAGCGTAATAGCAACATGCTAAGGATCGGTAACTTGTTTAATGACTGATCTTAGGTGGTTGGTTTAAGAAGGGGACAACAACATATTTTTAGCAAACATAGATAATGTCTTTTCAAATTTAATGGATCTTGCAGAGGTTGGCAAATAAAAGCAGGAACTTTGGGATGGGGGGAGGATGTCGAAGGTGACATCGGTGATCACACTTTGTGTGAGATCAATGTGTAGATGGGACTTTAAATTGTCATATGCATATGATATGTTTAGTTTATGATAATATTGTATATATACACGTATTTGAATTGTCATCTTTTTGTATTAATAACATGTCAATGAAATTTATTTGAATTGTATACATTTTTAGTGCCATTAATATATGCCACAACTAATTTAATAAATTCTATTAAGTTAACTTATTTTACTGTCACTATTGATAATAAATTTTGATTAAAATTTCAAGTTTTTGTTAAGACTACATCTTTTGACATCTCTGATTTTGATGAATCCAAACAAAGAATGATTTTAAGTGAACCTTATGAAATCTACTAATATGTGTATTAAGTGTTTAGATCATAAAGTAAGTCTCATGACAAAGAAACAAAGTCTTAATGATGCGTCTGTGGTATGATGCGTCTGAACAATGACTCAGTCCTACTAATTCTTCTTAGGCGACTGAAAGTACTTCGCTTCAACAATATTCAAATACAAAAAATATTCCCTGATTATTTCGAATAAAGAAATTTGATATCAGAAAGCTCAAAGCAACATTACGCATTTGAAGATTCTTTTCACTACAAGAAAGCAGGGAATTACCGACGGCATGTTACTGACGGCACGAATTCCATCGGAAACTCTATCATTTACTGACGGAAAATGCCGTTGGAAATCCGGATTTTGAAAAGTCACAGAAATTTTCGACGGAAAGGCCGTCGGAAACGTTACCGACAGGTGTTCCATCGGTATGTCCGTCGAAAAATTGGTGAGAAAAATGGCTGGAACAATTACCAACGGAAATTTCTGTCGGTAACTCGTTGGTAAAAATATTTTTTATTTACCGACGGAATTTCCGTCGGAAATTTCAATCCGTCTATAGTTAACTTCGTAATATGTCTGAAACCGTTTCCCTCCCCCCTCACTTCTGCAACACTCTTCCTCTCTCATCTCTCCCAACTCTCCTCCCTCTCCTCACCGGCGACGGCTGCTGCGCCCCCACCTCGTCCCCTCCGGCCCCTTTCCCCTTCCTCTTCTTCTTCCTTTCTCCCCCTCTCCCTTTCTCTTTTCCCTTCTTCTCCCTCTTCTGCTTTCCCCTCTGCCACTGCCGCACGCCACAGCGCCAGCACCACCATCTCCACCGCACGCCACCACTGCCACCACCTTCCTCCCCCACTGCCAGAACGGACAACCACCACCACCACCACTTCCTCCCCCACTATTTGCTAGGTATATTTAGTTTTTTTTTTTAAATTTTAATTTTTTTAATTAAAATTTAATGTTTGTTAATTAAGTGTTTAATTAATTGTGATGTTTTTTGTTTGTTACAGAGTTGTTGTGATCATCATCACCACCGCTGCAGAGGAGCCACCACTGTCTATACTGCTAGGTTTGTATTTTTTTTATTTTGTTAAATTGGTTTCAAATTGTTTATTTTTTTAAGTGTGTAATAATATATAATATAATTTGTATAATTATCATAATTTTTTTTTTTTGGACTGGTTGTACAATTATATTTGTTGATTTGGAAGTTTAGGATTTTGTGAGATGTTAATTATGTTTTCGATTTATAATTATTGTAAGATTTAATTCATATTGTTGCTAATATTTAGCTAACATTTAAATTGATGCAACTAAATTTGAATTAATAAAACTAATTAATTGAAATATTGATTTAATTAAATAACTTTGGAATAATGAAGCATCCAGCTAATTAAGTAATAATTTGTTGAAATAAATTAAATGATCGAGAAAGGTTTCCATCCCAAGTATGACAGTGACGATACAATTGATGCGGCACTACTTCGTGGTGCGGAATGAAACCGATGTCTAGGTGTTAGTTAGCGGGAGAGTACATGAAACATAATATTAATTATTTGAAATAAATTTTGTGATAATTAATATAAATTACGTGTAAAGGTAATTAAATAAATATTAACGAGCGGTGAGACGATTAGCGAATCATTGTGCGTCGGAGAGCGTGAACGAGGTGGCGGTCATGATTAAAACTTATAGTGTAAATAAAGTTACATACGTACATAACAATAAATTTAAAATTAATTAAGATTAAAATTGTAAATAATTATATAACTACGTAACAATAAATTAGATGGAGCATTAAATAAAAATTTAAAAACAATAATTTAAAAAAACGACACGCGTCGGGGAACATGGACGAAATGACTGTCATTAAAATGAAGTTGCCTAAAAAAATTGACTAACAAAATAGTTTAATTAGTAAATAAATTTAATTTTATATAACAATAATAAAATTGATAATAAAATTTAATATGTGTAAATAACTAATAACTAAATACTTTGCTTCAAAAAAAAAACTAAATACTTACATAACATTAAATATAAAAGTAAATAAATAATAAATAATGATTTAATAAATAAATTAACTTAAAAATAAATGATTTGATATAAAGTTAGACGGGTAATTATGCGATTTATTTTTTAGACGAATACTTTGTGCATGATAGTTGCTTATGTGTTTTAATTTTTGTTGTTGTTGATATATATATGTGTTTTTATATAAAATGTCAAACTTTACATAAAATTTCTATGTTACTAAAAGTTTTATTTTATTATATTTTAGAGTATTATTAATACGTACGTGAGAAAAACCTTAGTTTCTCATTCGAGATTCAATATTATTGAGCATGTGTACTCGTGGTCATGGTATCGCTTATTTTATTGAATCTTGAATTGTCCAATTGGGACAGTTTGGGAAGAAACTTTTTATCCACTGATATACTAATTACTCACTGATTCTCATCTGTTAAATAGTTGATGAAGTTTCGGGTCGAAGCATTTCCTTTTGTTCTCCGGGTCCATATTTGATTGTGGTATCTTACCGCGGTCAAGTCGTGTACTTGGAGACCAATCAGAAATGCTGCCGAAATTTCGTTAGCTATAAGGCATGAGAAGCGATGAGTAACTAGTATAATACAGTGGTGAAAATTTTTTTCCTCGAATGGGACAGTTTGGGAAGAAACTTTTTCTCCACTGATATACTAATTACTCACTGATTCTCATCTGTTAAATAGTTGATGAAGTTTCGGGTCGAAGCATTTCCTTTTGTTCTCCGGGTCCATATTTGATTGTGGTATCTTACCGCGGTCAAGTCGTGTACTTGGAGACCAATCAGAAATGCTGCCGAAATTTCGTTAGCTATAAGGCATGAGAAGCGATGAATAACTAGTATAATACAGTGGTGAAAATTTTTTTCCTCGAATGGGATAGGGCCAAACCTAATTTTAAGGAAAGGGAGCGGTTCGGGGTTATAGTATCATGTTTAAAAATACGTTAATTTATCTGGAAATGCAGAAGGATGGAATATTATCCCCCGAGCCGTAGTTGGGTGTATGATAGGAACGAGTCTGGGAGACGACTTCTGAAACAATCATTTGTAGATGGAGTCGAGGAGTTTATATCGAAAGCCAAGCAACATAGTGATTATGCCGAAGAGGGGGGGATTAGATGTCCGTGCATAAAGTGCAATTGTATGACGGTTTTGAGTGATGACAACGTGAGGTTACACCTATACCGACGTGGGTTCAAGCCTAATTATTGGATATGGACTGATCATGGCGAGGAGTTGCCGGATATTGATATGAATGAAGTCGGTGGTGACGATCTTGACATGGGTGCATCAGGCAGTGGCTTACACGATGACTATGTCGAACAACTCCAGTCAATGCATATGATGGTGGATCATTGTCTTGGGTAACATGGGAATTTCGAGGCGGATGAGTCTGATGACATGGAAGAGCCTCCTAATGAATCGGCGCAGAGATTCTACAATAGAGACAAATAAGCCATTGTTTGACGGGGCGTCAGATTCAAAATTATCAATTTGTATTATGCTTCTAGCTTGCAGGTCCAATTGGAATGTCCCCAAGCAGTGTTTGGAGTTTTTTTTGTAAAATGCTTCAAGATGTGACACCCTTCAAAGAGTTGTTGGCAAAAAGTTATTATGATGCGAAGCGGGTGGTGTCGAAACTTGGGTTGGGGGCTAAGAGGATTGACTATTGTCCGAACGGGTGCATGCTGTATTACGATAGTGCTTCGGGAACAAATGACAGCACGCTCGATCAATGTAAATTTTTTCAGACATCCAGGTACCGCGTTCAAAGTAGTGACCGTAGTAAAAACAAACGAGTTCCTAAAAGGCAATGTTCTATCTGCCTATAATTCCAAGGTTGCAGAGACTGTTTGCATCATCGCAGACTGCGGGATAGATGAGGTGGCATTATGAAAATAGAAGAAGTATAGGCGTTATACGCCACCCTTCTGACGGTGAAGCCTGGAAGCACTTTGATCGGGTACATCCTGATTTTGCTGCAGATCCTCACAATGTACGACTTGGACTGTGCTCGGATGGTTTCACACCGTACATTCAGGCGTCAGCCTTGCCATATTCATGTTGGCCAGTGATTGTTACGCCATACAATCTTCCTCCCGAGATGTGCATGTCAAAACCATATATGTTTCTGACTTGTCTCATACCGGGACCATCTAACCCGAAGGCTGGGATAGATGTATATTTGCAGTCTCTTATCGATGATCTGAAAAAGTGTTGGGATGGTGTGGTGACTTATGACGTTTCAAAGAAGCGAAACTTTATGATGAGGGCATCACTGATGTGGACTATCAATGATTTTCCTGCATATGGCATGTTATCTAGTTGGGGGACCCATGGTAAATTGGCGTGCCCGTATTGCATGGAACATGGAAAGGCTTTTACCCTGAGATATGGTGGCAAAAGTTCCTGGTTTGATTCTCATCGTCGGTTCTTAGATCGTGATCATCCCTTCCAGAAGAATACCCGAGCATTCAAAAAGAATCAGACAGAAGAGGAAGGTCCACCGCCTTTGTTGACTCCTGAACAAATTTGGGGTCGGGTTAGGGATCTTCCTAAGGTCACTGAAGCAGGTGTCTCAAAATTACCAGGGTATGGAGAATGGCATAACTGGACAAAACAAAGTATTTTTTGGGAACTACCGCATTGGAAGGATAATCTGTTAAGGCATAATCTTGATGTGATGCATATCGAGAAGAATTTCCTTGATAACATTTTTAACATGGTTATGAATGTGTCTGGCAAGACGAAGGACAATGAGAAGACAAGGATGCACGATGTGCTGATGTAAGAACGGGAAAGCTTCATGGGATGAAAAGTCATGATTATCATGTATTCATGGAGTGTTTGCTTCCTATTACTTTCGGCTCATTGCCCTCGGTTGTTTCGAACATGCTTACTGAAATCAGTCATTTCTTCAAAGATCTATGATCTGCAACTTTAAGCACGGATGGTCTGAATAAGATGGAAGAAAACATTCCAATAATTCTATGTAAGATGGAGAGGGTATTTCCCCCAGGATTTTTTGACTCAATGGAACATCTCCCTGTCCATCTTGCATATGAGACGAAGCTTGGTGGACCAGTACAGTATAGGTGGATGTATCCGTTTGAAAGGTAATTTTATTATATTTTCACATTAAACTCTTAGATCGTCCATTGGATAATGACTTGTCATTCATTTTTTTATTACTTAGATTCATGGGCGACTCTAAACGATCAGTTAAAAAAAGGCTAAGGTGGAAGGATCAATCTGTGCTTCTTACTTACACTGTGAGACAACCCATTTTTGTTCCCACTATTTCAATAACTTCATGTTGGCCCAAGAAATATTAGGAACGAGGTAAGTGCTGATAGTGCAGGGTATCCTTATATGCTATCCGTATTTAACCTTCCTGGTCGTCATGCTGGCAAGGAGCTTACTTACTGGTTAAGTGATGAGGAGTATACATCGGCCCATGTTCATGTGTTGATAAATTGCACCGAGGTGAAACCATACCACGAGTAAGTTTCAACGACTTAATTTTGAAATAATATATACATATTATATCAATTTCTCTATTAACACACTGTACACATTTTATTTGTCGGTGTGTTCCTGCAAATTAATCAATTAAGTGAAAAAGATGGTTCTGCTCGTCAACATGCAGAATTTCCTGAATGGTTCAAGCAACAAGTAAGTGTCAATATATATTAAGCTTAAGTTCTAATTGATAAAGTAATTATTTACTATGACTTACATATTCGTAGGTTTATCAGCAACCATTAAGCGTGACTATTCAACACTTGAGAGATTTAGCGTACGAGCCCTATAGCTGTGTTAGATCATGGCATCCATACTTTGTTAATGGGTACAAATTCCACACAGATGAATGGAACGTGGGCAAAAAGACAGTTAATAGCGGGGTTGTCGTACAGGGTGAAGGTACTGGTGCATTTTATGGGGTCATAAAACACATATACGAGTTACAATACAATACTACTACTTATCCTAAAAAAGTAGTCTTATTTTATTGTAACTGGCTTGATCCATCAAGGGTAGGAACAAAGGTGGATGAACCGTCACATGTCAATGAAGTCATTGAGATCGAGCGTATTACTGGCATGTTGGGATTTGCAAATGAAGGAGAAGAAGTGGTCATTGGCAATCAGTCACTAGAGGAAGAGGTCCAAAGTGATGACTCAATGCAAGAAGAAGAAGAGTCAGACGTACAATCAGATGATGATACTGACACTGAATAGGAATGTCTCTGTTAAGTTAATTTTATTGTATTTTAAATATTTTCTAATGCACTTCAATGTAAGAGTTGACAGATTTTGTTGTATTTTAAATATGTTTCTAATTAGTGACTTAAATGTCGATCGATTTACTAAATTTACATTGATTTATAATTGTGCTATAAAAATAGATATGTCAGCATAAGGAGGAGAGCCGTCCCGTCCCCCACCGCCTAGCGGTGATAAGGGGAAGGGGAAGGCTAAGGCACGGGGACGATACACCATCAGGCCCCAGGTGCTTGCTCGTTTTGCTGCAGCCACCTCCGCACCCACCGTACCTACCCCCTTCCCCGCCTCATCTACCCCAGCGGCATCTACAGCAGGCTCCCCCACCCATTCTACACCATCCCCCACCCATTCTACACCCTCACCGACCCATACGACACCATCCCCTACCCATACTGTACCACCCTCCATCTATGTCCCTTCGTCCATTCGCTTTGCACCAGGACAAACACCAGCCGGCTACTCACAGCCCCCTACTGGACCCAAACTACACCCACACCCAGTCCCACCACCATCATCGACTGCACCGGCCACACAGTCACCAGGATTGGCATTTATGCCAACTCCTGGGAGTTGGCCACAGCCAGATACTAGCTTTCCATCCGCGGCCGCTCACGTTCACGACGTCACCATGCCATCCTCATCGACTGCACAGCAGTCAGTCGCGGCAGAGGAGACTCCTGAGTGGGCCAGGACTCCCGCACCTGAGGATCGACCATGGATCCGGCCAGTTTCTCACACGTAAGTTCCATTTAATTTAGTGTTTTTTTAACTTTGACTATTTTAGTTACTATTCATTAAGTGTATATTTGTTGGTTGCCATAGTATTAATAAATTTAAAAAAATTTCAGCTGGATCCCATCGAAAGTGGGATCCAAGCACGTTACCTGGGCCATCAAGAAGCATTATCATCGCTTCTGGCCATCATGGGGGGTGATCCCCGATCCCGACTGGGATCGTATCTTCCGACGATTCGGGGTAAGTTGTTGTTTATTATTTCCTATAATTGTCACTTAATTTTTTCACGTATTTTATATATATTTTTTGTATAATGTTATTAATGATTTTTTCTTTGTCCACAGGAGCTTGTGCGCTGGTTACCGGAGCATGACTCAGAGATACGCGCTATCTTTAACTAGCGTGCACCGCACCGACTGAGGGACATGCTCCGGGAGTGTAGGGAGGATCGGATACGCCGGGATTACATAGGGCCCAACATATGGGCCCAGCTATGTGCCTGCTGGGACACTCTAGCTTACAAGCTGAAGTCTCTGCAGGCGAAGAGGAATCAGGCTTCACAGAAGGGTGGGAGCATGCATACCGGTGGCTCGATTAGCCACATGCAGCATGCCATTAACATGGTATGCATATATAAATAATTTAATATATAAACTGTACATTTTTGTTAACAATTTAAAAAATATTTAATTGATTTTATTCCTGTGTTGATTGCAGGCAGGAGAGCTTGCCCAGACCGTTGATGTCCCTACCGTCTTTCAGCAGACGCATATTCGCTCGGAAACCGGCCAGTATGTTGATGAGAGGTCGAGGCAGACCATGGTGAGCTATATATATAAAGTGCTATCACATTTAAAGTATATGTTAGTGTTATAGTTTAATAACATAATTTTTGTAATGTATTCATCACAGGAGGAGTACAATGCCAGGTTCAGTCAGGTTGCATCTGAGGTTGCCTCCTGCTCTGGTGCCTCGGATCCTTCTCAGCTAGACCCTGCTGAGGTTGAGCGGATACAGACCCAGGTCTGGATGGATGTCACGGGCGGGAAGAAGAAAGGGCGGATCTACGGTACCGCGTCTCTAGCTCGTACAATCCGTCGGGGGTCGTCGTCGAACTTGACCATTCGGGAGACTGCACCCTCCGGCTCACAGGACACGGAGGAGGTGCGGCGGCTGAGGCAGGAGCTGGAGGAGCAGAGGCGGAATTCAGAGTTCATGCAGCAGCGGATGGAGTCATGGTCGCAGGTGATGACCTCTCTGATCGATTTGCTTCCACCTGAGCGGCGCAGCGCTATGCAGGGGGTACTCGATACTGGCGAGCCCTCCACTACTCGTACCGATCCACCGCCGCAGCCGCATGATGGCGATGCGCCTTCTGGGCCGCAGGATGATGGTCACCTGAAACCGACGACATCCCCCCAACAGGATGACGACGTTATCCATTATTATGATGACTATTAGGATAGTTATATAGATATGTAGCTGAGTTTAGTACATTGACGGATATTTATGTATTTGTTTTTATTTTAATGTAACTGCATTTTTTAATTTAATTTGTAATTTCAGTTTTGAATTTAAATTATTATATTTAATTAATTATAATAAAATCAAATAAAACTTAACGTTTAAAATAAAAATAAAATAATAATCACTATTTAAAATAAAAATTAAATAATAAATAATATTTAAAATAAAAAAATATTTAATAATTATAAATAAAATAACATTAACAAATTAATTAATATTTAAAAACAAAATAGTATTAAAATATATAAAAAAGATAATTCAGAAAAAAATTTCCAACGGAAATTTCCGTCGGAAAACAAGGCTCAGAATTTCCCATGGACTTTTCCGTCGGAAAATTCGTCTTTAATTTCCGACGGTGTAATCCGTCGGTAACTTTACTGACGGAGCACCATTCCGTCGGAAATGCTTTCCTACGCTCTGGATTCCGACGGATGAGGGTCCGTCGGAAAGTCTGTTTTTCGACGGCTTCATTGACTTTCCGACGGGTTTTGGCCGTCGGTAAACACCTTTTTTTTTTGTAGTGTTTTGTTGCAAAAGGCAAAGTGAGCTCCACTTGCTCGCAGACCAGCTTAGCACAAATAAGGAAAGTCGCGCTGCCCAAGTCTGAAAAGCAACAAAACTGCCTTGAATCAAATGGCACTCTGATAAAGCTATGCCAACCTATACGTTCAACTTGTCTTGAAGCTCAACAACGATCATAAACATTAAATGCAAGACCAGAACGACTCTTTGGTATTTATGAATGAAAAACAAAAGAATACTCAACTGAAGAACTCTCCTCAACGGATTTATCTCTCTTGAGTATAAATAGAAGACTTTGAAGGCTATTGAAGACACACACCAGAAATCAATTAACTCAAGCATTCAATATTCTCAAGCATTCAAAACTCTCTCAAGTTCTTCATAGAACACTTCTCTGCTAAAATCATTTGTATTTATTGAGAAGTCTTTATTGCGATCTTACCTACCTTAAATACTTATTCACTTCCGAAATGTTACTTGGTAGATCTGCAAAGTTGTAATCTGTGAAGCTGCTGCTTCATTCAACTCTTACCATTTGTAGAGCCTGAAGATGTTTGCTGAAAGAATACTTGTTTGAGCTTGGAGAGACTAGGTATGCAAAAAATTCTTGTTTGAGCCTGCGGAGGCTAGGTGTGCAAATAATACCTTCTGTAACCTGATCAGTTATAATGATAATACTTGGTGAAACCAAGGACTGGACGTAGCCCAAGGTTTGGGGTGAACCAGTATAAATCTTCGTGTCTCCTTTCTCTCACTTAATCTTTTCAGTTTGCTTTATATTAACTGTACTAACTGGGTTGAAAAGTGATAAGTTTTCTGTTTCATCAGACGCATCTTTGTGTCACTTATCTAAGGTTTCGATCTTTGCAATAGTTAACTAAAACACAACTCAACCCCTCTTCTCGTGTTTTATATCTGTTCATTTCACTTTTGAGATCAAATATTTTCAACTTCAGTTTATTTTACTTCCCTTTCCCATCAAATATGTTCTCAACAGGGAGTGTGTGAAGAGGTTAACCATTAATAGTGCTTCCTTGAGAGAACATTATTAAAAGTAAACATACCACTTTTTTGTTAATGAATCTTCTATTTCGGCTCAAACTTTGAATTTGTAAAGAATTAATATAATGATTTTTTTTATAAGTGTACACCTTAATGAATTTAAGGCCTATTGGAGTATTGAACTCAAACTATTTGTAGAAAATGAGAAGGATATTCAAACAACCAAATTTCTTTTCATTGCAATAGAAACAAATTTAATTTACTCGTAAAACAAATAGATATTAAGTAAAAGTTCTTTCTTCATTGACAGCAAGAGTTACAACAGAAACTAGGTGAATATATAATTATTTCATAATAGCTCAGAAAACAAATACAGTGAATAAATAACAGAAAGAAAAACAAATTAATAGATGGGAAGCTAGCAATAGGTCTTCAATGAAGTTCTTTTGAATTTCTTTTGAAATTATCAATGAATTTCCTTTGAATTTTGTTACTGAAATTCTTTTTTTGGAGATCAAATAAGGCTATCTAATAGATTTCAAACTTACAATGCAAAGAGAGAGGCTGTGCAATAGCGCTTCTCCGGTAATGGTACTATTAATATTTGAGCACTTTTTTCTAGAATAAGGTTTGTGGTAACAATAGCCCTTACTTGAGGAAACACGTTTAAAGGTATATCTGTTAATAGCGTTTCTCTAGAAGATCGTTATAAAAAAACCTCTATGCATTTTTTAAAGCATTTCCTTCCGAAACCATTCTTAAGTGTACACTATTAAAATCCGAATCTAGCTTGGTGAATCATTTCCTTTTCCAGGTAATGCAACATCAAAATCCAACCATGCATAGTAATTTTGCCAAAGTAAATAGGAGACCATGCATTTAGAAATGACATGTCCTTGCATAAAATGCAGCAATAAGTCTTTTTTTTTTTGTGTGTGTGTGTACGGGTTCTTATAATGCAGGGGTAAAGCTACTGTATATTTTATACTGGTCTTAATTTGTGTACTTTAGATGGTTGAGGCCGTATGATATTCACATAGGATCTGCTTTTAGATTTTTGTACTTGTATATGAGTTAGAATTTACCTTATATTCTTATGAATACATTCTTTGCTTTAAAAAAAAAAAACTCATTGTGGTAAATGTTATATTCCCGTAGGTTGACAAAGTACGATGCAATTGTAACCAAAATAATAACCTGAACTATTATTTAACCCTTTTTCTTGTTCAATTCTCCTGCAGCGAGGGAAATGTGATATTTTGTCAATAATATCAAATTTATATTGGTCCACCATGAGGTTTCGTGGTATTCTCCTATACAAGGTAGGCACAGTGAACATCTCAAAATAAAAGGTAATGGGAAAAAAACAGAGGAGGACAAATTGGATTTTTTTTTTCATCCTTTCTTCTCTCTATCAAATCTCCGTAGGAAAAAGATCGATCATTCTTGCTTGTGTTATTAATTTGTGTATGCTTTTTAATAAGATGTCGCGTTCTGATCAAGATACGATATATATGAATGAGTTTGTTCCAAATGTCTATAATATTGAGGTTTAGGAATGGGGATAAACTCATGAAAAGAAACGCTATGCGGATGAAAATGCATGAATAAGATGCACTAATTAAACGTGAAACCAAAGAATGGGCCACAAGAATGGGAGATAATGTAAGGAAAAAGGATGACTCATGCGTCTCAAGATAAGCATTAAAGGGCTTTACGCAAATAAGTGAACCACGGTCATTCGAAAAGTTAGCCTATGATGGTATTGAAAGACAACCTTGCCATGCCCTGAACACAACATAACTCAATCATACATGATGTGCCAGCAAGCATATAGGAGAGATAAGGGTGATGTAATAAACCACTTGGTTGGACGACTTTAAAAGCCCATCAAAATCCCCAATTACCATAGATGTCATCTATCAGGAATGAGGATTTATTGTTCTATTTTGATATACTATATTATCTTCTCATCAATAATATTTTATCACATAAGTTAAAATTTCATATAATGTTAAGAAGAATAAATATGTGACAAAATATTACTAATTAAGACATGGTATGATATGCCAAAATGAGATAACAGATAGTTGTCCGTATATCCAACCCGTCGTCTTCTAATGCTTTATCTGTTTCTATTCACATACGTCAATGAAATGATATATGGGTTTGCCACTGCGCCTGCGGCCTTACAGATATGATTCCATTTTTTGCGTTTTTATTGCTTTTTAGTGGCTAATCTTAACTTGGGGCCAATGATTGCCTCATTATAAATGATTTGGTTATGATGGATTTGATTTTTAAGTGACTAGCGCTATACCATGTGTCATGCATCAACTTTGTGGCGGGCCTTGCTTAGCTCATGCCTTTAATTCAATCGTATCTTTATCATTCCCCCTACCTTTTTTGTCTCTTCTCTTTTCCCAGTTTTAAACGCTTCCCCTTACTGTTATGGTGGCAGGAATTAAGGAAATCCATCTTATGCGTGCTCCATTTACCCCTATGATCATATATCATTAGATCTTTATGTTTTTAATAATTTTGTTGGTTAAATCTTGGATTAGTTTGACAAAAAGGAGTGTGCTACTTCAATAATTTCAAGTGATCATGTATAATTAATCTAATGAAACCATATTATAATTTCTTAATTCTAGATATCCTCGACATGATCAAGCCCAACCGTATCAAGCAAGATAATGCAGATTTGAAACCAACGCACTAACATTGATCCTAACTAATCACTTTTTTTTTTTTTTTTTGACAATTATCCTAACTCATCACTAATGCACGATATTTAGATTATTGGTTGATCGAGTATACGTATCAATATTTTTTTTTTGAAGGATGTATACGTATCAATATTGAAAAGAGAAAACTATGTCCTCGATGATCATACTAAATTTAGATTACCGCGATTTTCTCGAGTAAAGCGTGTATTAATAATATAATAATAATAAAAAATATATAGGTGAATATGAAATGGACTTCTGGCCATGGTTCGCAAGCTTCTTTAAATTATATCCGAGTGGTAACTAACTCGGACCCCTTAAACAAATGGTCATGAATTTGATTATTGACTCTTACATATGAAGAAAACTTGGTTAGGAGAGATCAGTCATTCAATGCAGTCCAGTACCTCGAGGGATTTTTCTCTACAATTGCATGTAGAGGATACCCGGGAAAAAAAAACTGTGTTTCAAGGCAAGGGGAGTCTCCCATGCGGCAAGTATTTAATTGTTGGTACGGTGATATATGAAAACTGTTTTTAGGAAACCTTTTTTTTTTTTTTACAATCATTATGGATAATATATGGGATAACAGTAAATTTAGGTAAGTATAATTTTTTTTTATTTTACAATTAGGTAAGTATAAATAGGTAATCACAGATATTACAATGATTAATCTGTGGCAGTGTAGAAATAAATATTAAAATATAAGTGTGTTATCCAAATATTTTTCATTTGTATCATATAAATTTTGCAGCTATATGACATAACTCAGAGCCTACACTGAGATTTGGGGTGCTTTGTGCGAACTTAGAAAATGATATCTTTATAATCATTTGAATATTATCTTTCTTGTATTGTTGCTGCAAAATCATTAATAACACCTTCATAAACAAGGTTCTTTTAAAAACCATTTTCGATAGAAATTAAAACAAGACTATTTAATCTACCTTGTGATATAATAGATCGCAAATAAGATTTTAACAATTTCAATTTAGAAAAACTTCTCTCATTTAATGCAACAGTAACATGGAAAATTAATATTATTCTATAAGTTATGCATGAATTAAGAAAATAATTAAATGTCTTCAAAGAACTCAATATCATAAAGCCTCATTTTGATTCAAATGTTAAAATCTCTCTAATGACTTTTAATTCTTCAAATAGAATTTCACCGTCAAGATCATAAGAATTATCATATTTTAAGTAAGTTTCAAAATATTTGCAACATAATTTCAAGTCCTCATAAGAGAGTCGAAGAGAGAGAGAAGGAAAAAAATAGGGAAAAGGAAAGGTCTAAATATATAAAATAGGAGTGTAACAAGTTTTAAAATGTATTGAATTAAAAAGATATTCTAATATATATACTTGTCATATTATCTTTCATCACTCTTATTATTTTTTAGGAACAATTATTTTTTATTTGTAAAAATTAATTATTAAAATTTTTATTTAATATTTATATATAGGAAGTAAAATTTTACCAATTATCTAGTGTCCCAAAAGATGAGGCCCTTTTGTCAACAGAAGAAAAAAAAAAAAAAAAGATGAGGCCCTAGACAGTCTCCCACCTCAACCATGTTGAGCCCACCACATTAACATAACTGATAAGTGAATGGCAGAGCTACACATATTATAGGGTGCGGGACTTGCAACCCAGTGTTGACCTTCTGTTTAATAATATTTTTACTTAAAAAATCAATTGTATTATTAGCAAATTATCCTCATATTTTATATAAAACTATCTAAATATGAGTTAATGAGGATTTAGAGTTAGAATCGAGTGTATTCATTTTTATCACTTTTATTGTTATTTTTTATTTTATTTAAATGAATTATTATTCTGTTATTTTTTTATTATTATTATTATTTACCTTATTTTTTTATTATAAAATTTAAATAAAATTTATTAAATATTTCATTCATTATTTATTTTAAAAACGTTTTATTTAAAGACTGAGCATAAAGAATTAATATTTATTTTAGAACTAAAAATATAAAGTGTCCAACATGAATGGCGGAGTGGAAGCCAGTACCGAAGGGATCTAAAATTAGTAATTTATTTCTTTCAAATTTATATGAGTTTAATTTGTATGTACTATTAGTATAAAATAAATTATACTATCAATCAATCACAAATCATGATATAGAATACTTTTCAGGTAGTTACGATAAAAGTTAAAATATTTTAATGATGTGGCTTATCTAATGCAATACTTACTGTTCAAGCCAATGATCATTTAGAATATCTGACCAAGAAGAGATCGAAAGTGACTCAAGGCGAGTCATTTGCTAATAAGGCTAGGTGCAGAAGTTCTGGAAAAAATTTCCTAGTCTACATCGCCGTGAACTTTATCTTCTACTACAATCCTTGCTGAATGTGGACAATCTATTACTTTGCGTGATGAAGCTATCATTAGTGTGTTGGAAAGTTTCAAGGCAGATGTTATGAAAAAGTTTGATGAGTTATTTGTGTAACACCCGATTTTTCGCTGTTTACTGTTTTTATATCAGTAAAATAAACAGAAATATTTATAATTTTATTTTTAAACTTAGAAAATGATCTTGGATAAACCAAGATCATATCCATACTATACTCTACCGTAAAAAGTTACGATTAAATTTTGGGTTAAAAATTCAGATAAAATCCGGTTTGCGTTTTACTGACAGTAAGGATTTTACTGCTCAAATGACCTAATATTGACTCGTGAACGAAATGGTTAGGTTTTATTTTGGATTTCCAACAACTTTGGGAATTTTGAAATTTTTCACTAGAAAGTGAAATAATATATAATATTCGGATGTTATATTAAATCGGACGAACAACGACGCTGAATACGTGATTTGCGGGACCCGCTAACAGATAAAGGACATGTCAAATCAAGGTGAGTCACAAGGGGTGAGTCATAGGATGACTACCCATAATCATGATTACATTTAGGAGGAAAAGACTAAATTACCCTTTATGTTAGTTTTAATTACAAGTTTGCCATAGTGTGAGATTACCATTTTGCCCTCAAAAATTCATGTGTGGACCCTTTTCCTCCCCATTCTCCATGGCCCAAGGTCTTCCAAGAGGCCATCTCCACTCCTATAAAAGGCACCCTTCATCACCTCTATTGAACTTTGGTCATTTTCACTTAAATTTCTTAAGTTACCTAGGCTTAATTTGTGAAGGAAGTTGTTGATTGCTTGCTCATTTATTGATTCCAAGAGGTATACCATACTCATCTCCCTTGATTAGCATCATGTTCTTCAATTACTTTCATGTTTTGAAGTCTTTTTCATTATGATGCATATTAGGGTTTCCAACTTCAAGAATTCATAGAAAATCATAGGAAAGTCCAAATAAGATGAAACCAATTTCTATAATCCTATTATCATCTCTATATTCTAGATCTAGAAGTTTGCGTCAAACAAAAATTTCGAGCCCTATGAACCTAAAGAGGCCGAACCTAGGTTTTTGTGGGGGGAAGGATTTTGTTCATTTTCTTTACATGATTCAATCTTATAAGTTATATATATATTGGATCTATGTTGTTTGAGTTAAATTAGGGTCTCTAAACCATTTTAAGGGTCATGGCCGAAATTCATTTGTTGAGGGATTGGAAGATTTAATTTTAATCTTTGGGTCATGATCATTGATTTAGGGGTTTAAGTGATTATAAGTCACTAATCCAAGAGTTTAGAAATTTTAGAGATTTTTAACCCCAAAAACAGCCCTAGGCCAAAACCAACATGTAGGATTAAGTTGTTTGTTTGTTAATTGATCGTTGTGTTTAATGAAGGATAAGCTAAGATATCGTGTACGCGCGTTATCGATGTTACTTGGATTTTCTGACAAACTGTTTCTCGGAGATATCTTGCTTTCATGTAAGGGGATTACTGGAGGGGTTTTTCCAATAGCCATGTGTAATTGTTGTGTTTGTATTAATTATCTGGTGTATATAATTCTTACGTAGTTAGCATTATTTGCTTATTAATTATCTGCTGTTAATTGTTTAATTATCGGTATTTAATTATTTGTTTTATTTTGTGGCATGTCTTTTGCTAATTGCTATATTATTGACATGATATTATTTCTTGATGTGGATTGTGGATTGGAAAGCCTGACAGTGGTCAGAGGTTAATTAAATACGAGTTAAAAGCAGTTAAAAGCTTTTTTATGAATTAATAAGTTTAATTCAAAGGAAACAGTAATATAATATTACTTAGTTATGTATTTGATGAAAAATGGGAGAAAGTGGAAAATAATATTATTTTAATCATTTAACAGCGAAAGACCGTTTTGTGAGTCACAGTGAGGACGTAACCACGAAAATATTTTAGCACTGCTAATTTTCACCTAAGGAAATTATAAATATTAGAAAATGATGTTTTAAGCCAAAAAGTTTCGAAAATAATTTTATTACAGTGTTGGAAAAATTAATTTACGACAAAGAGTCATATTTTGACCTAAATGCGTTTTAAAACGGCAAACGACGGACAATTCGGTCAATATTTGTGAAAGTAGTCTTAAAAAGGATTTTCGGTAAACAAATGAGTTATTTCCATCAACTTAGATAAGTTGAGGAAACTTTGGTTTTGTATTTTACAGAACGAAAATGGTTTAAACGAACCTAGTAACCGAGTCGTCGGGTCTAGAGTTCTAAGATATGGGCCCGGGGTCCGAAAGGTGAAGTTATGGACTAAAGGTCCTCGAAATGGTGTTTTGGGTTTTGTGCACTAAAATCTACGTATCTACGACTGGTGCATCGGTCTAGATTTCATGATTTGCACACTTTTGACTTGGAGTCAATTATTGTTTGAAAGAGGTATTAAACTTGAAAGTTTAAAATGGTGTTTGGGTCGTGAGGCTTTTAGCTCCAACAACCAAAGATCGAACACAAAGAAAACAACGAGAACCAAACGTTTTACATGCATTACAGGGCAGATGTGCCTTTGCATAGGACTTGAATGCTTGATGGCAAGTATTCATGCAGTTTGCATCACTGTGCCTTGATAGATATATGACCAAGAAAACCATGTGTTATACGTAGTCACCACTTTGCCAAGTTTTGGACTGTAGAATGGTTATTTGAACTTTGCCATATTTGGCATTGATTCTGCCTTATTTGGCACTTGGAGCCTGATCAGCTCATTTACATGTTGGGTGGAGCTCTGGAGATTAAGTCTCAAAGTTAGCTGATGATATTGAAGTGTCATGGTTTTAAAACGGTTACGACTGTCGGGTATGAAACCCTGTGATAAATATATATTGTTTATCTTTGAATGTTTATCTTTGAATACTCATGTTAAGTGGTAATTGAGAGTCATACATGTGGTTATCATTTTAAAATCCAGATATTGGTTCTCACCCTTGCATGTTTTATTGTTGCTCTTCTCTCTGTATGGGTATTGTTATTATCTGAGTTTAGATGGACCCGGCCATACCGTTGGCACACACGAGGTTTTAGAGCCTCCATTTTGAGGATGCAGATAACATAAATGCGTGGGTGATCCACCCGGGAGCCCATGTCTTTCGTTATACCGGGCATATAGATACTATAGAGGGCATGCTTGAGACGGGGCCCCAGAGGGAGCATAGGTCTATGGAGACGGTCGAGGTATCTCTACCTCCTTTGTGGCTACTTGCACAGCATCTGGTTGATCATGGACAGCTAGAGGCTCAGCCCTTAGCTAAGGCAGCACCTGAGCCAGCTCAGGAGGAGATTGTGGCGGACCCAGAAGAGATGGTTATTAACCCCGAGGAAGATCCAGAGGAGTACGTGGAGGATGTACCTGAGTACATACATTTGGATGATGATGACGATTCACCTGATGAGGGTGTTGCTGTGTCTTCATCTAACTCATCAGCAGGGAGTGGGATAGACCCTGGTCTTCCCAATAGGAACCATTAGTCTATGACCAGCTGTAGGTAGTCTCATTTTTTGGGTAGTGATTTCGTCAGTCTTTCTGGCTACTGAGAGCCATGATTTTTGTATATGGCCTAGACGTTTCACTATGCGTCCTTATATTTTTATTTCCTTTCCTAGTTTGGAGAATGGCCTGTTCTGATAAAGGCCCTATATAGTTTATACCTTGTACAAACTGATGATGCATATAGATATGTATATATGGTGTGTTACTTATGTTGTTAGATGTTGTCAAGTTAACAGGAAAAAAAAAAATTTTATCACCATTTTTGGGTATTAAGTGAAGTATTAGAAAACGTTATTTTCCGAAAGTAACCAGCATAATTGAATTTTATTTTCCGCAACGTGTTACTATGTGATGACCCAAGGTAGGGTGTCGCAATTTGGTTCTTCTTTTTTAAGGTTATCAGTTATTTACTATTCTTATAAATCCATAGGAATTATCTTATCCTCAGCACTGCCCAATGCCTACTTATAATAAGTTAAACTCTTTCACAATGTACAACTAATCCATAAGTTATGAAAAGTGTACATGGAGTACATTGACAAAATTCAACATAATCAACTATTCATCATACCTATAAGAAAATGTCAACAACCATTTATTGAAATAGACATGTAAACATTAGAAGGGGGTACATAAATGTATTTACTAAACTTTTTCTTTTAAGACAAATAAATTTTTTTTCAAACATAAGTAAAAGATAGATGCTTAAAAAGCACAATCAGACGCATGACTCGCCTGATGGTTTTTAACTACAAACAGACAAGCGCTTTAAACAAGGTTTCTTTAATATTCACATATTAACTCCTTGGTCAAAAAACAAGTTAGATAAACAAATAATAATGTAAAAGAAAAGGATTAGAAGATCACACGGCTTGTTTATCCTGGTTCACCTCTTAACTACGAGGGTTTCGTCAAATCCCTAGTTACACCAAGATTTTTCACTATAATAGTCACAAATACATACATGTATTTATTTGCACATCTAGCCTCTCCAGACTCCTTACAAATATTATTTGCACACTTAGTCTCTTCAAGTTCAACCAGAAGGAAATCGATGAAGTATATCAATTAAAACTTGCAAGTCTTTCACAAACAATCAAAGAGTGAATTAAATGTGAAGTATAGAAAGATTCTATATTAACTTCCCAAGAGAATAAATTGAATGAACAAATGATTGAGAAGAATGAATGAATGCTAGAATAAATGATTGATTAGAGTTCCTTTATCACTTCGGCATGTCTTCCATTTATAGTCTTCATTCAAGATAAATATGTTAGAGACATTCATTTGAAGCTTGACTTTGAAAATAGATCTTTATTAAATGCAAATAGAGTCGTTCTGTGCAGCCATTAATACTAAGGAATGTTGGCTTGTATAGTTCTTACGTTATTCTTAGCAGCAGCCATTATTGCGCAAATTGCTTCTTTTACGCAATAACCAGAATTATCAAAGATAAAGTTCTTTTTGTTGCATTCCAATCTATGATACAAGGTTGCTTTTTATCATATTTGACTTTTGTATTTGAACCTTGTACGAATATCTTCAAAGTGACTCTGACTTCAATAGACGCTTCACAAAGTCTTGATATGATCATTGCATGTTGCTAAATGATTAGACACTTTAGGATTCTTCATTAGACGAGTGATGCCTCAGTTCACTAGACGTGTGAAATCTTTTCATTAGATAAGTGATGGTCAGTTTGCTATATTGGACGAGTGAATCATATTCTTCTTTAGACTTAAACTTTTAACTAGAGCATACATGTAGTTCATTTGTAAGATAAGAGTGTGTCTGCGCGCTAAGTAGATAGATTAGAAAATAACAATTGTATTACTATATAACTTAAAAGTTTTAAATAAATGTCATGCATAACAATAAAGGAAAGATGACATTAGGGATGGGAGGATCCAAGTTTACACGTTTTGCAGCCTATAACCAACTCCACCACTGGATTGTTTCTTCTGCCTAATAGACATTGCAGTATATTGCATTGTTTATTTGGATGCTAAGGATACTCTCTTCATGATCAAGTTAAATAGTAAATTCACTATATAAATTTGTATAACTTTTCAAGTGATGATGCACTAACAAAATGTATCTCCAAACCATTTTATACTCAAGAACAATATTCATTGCAGCATTGGTAAACTCTCTATCCAAAAATGGTTGCCAGTGAGAGGGTTTGGTTTTTAATACAGGGGAAATATAGTGGTTTCTCAAGGAAGAGGTATCAAAAGTATGTCTTTTATTAGTGTTTCCTTTAAAAAAAAAACTCTATTAAAGGTTACCCACATTACCTTTAATAGCGTTTCCTTGATAAAAATACTACTAAAGATAGCCTCCATCTCCTTTTAGTCAGGTAATTGTTTTTCAGCCTGATCATTAAATAATGCTAGAGACAAACGAGTTGATAAATTATTAAACTTTGAATTTGTTGAAACAACTCTAAAAAATATACTTTTATGAAAAAGTGTATCTTTTAATGAATTAGTAAACCTTCTAATATGAGGCTTATTGATTTGTGCTTTCTCAAACTAATATTACAGTAAATGTAGAAATGAATGTGCAACAGAATTGGTATTTTAGTATTATTCATATCGCTATTAGCAGTAGTATTAATTATATTTTTAAGAATTATCATTAGAGTTACAACTAGCTGCAAACTTAATATTTGGGAATGGACATGAAAAAAACAAGAAACTTAAAGAGAAATTATAGAATCCTAGTGAATACATAACAAGAAACTTAAAGAGAAATTATAGAATCCTAGTGAATACAAATTCACAAGAGCTTGCCGAATCTTCAAATTCTAATTGAAATGACAAAATTTTATAATCTATGCCTTCAATTACATAATCTTATTTCTAGTTGTCCTTTGATTGAAAAATTGAAGATGTTGTTAACAACAAGAACTCAATACTAAAATCATTAACCACCATGGCATCTAATTTGAACCTATTTCCTTTTGATTCACTATTTACAACACTGGTTCTGTCTATGGTGCACCCTATTAAAAAGGATGCATCCATGCACCTTGCATCAAAGACACATTTAACTTTAAAATATACGAAAAAATCAAATTTTATTATCTATATCTTGTAAAACCAATTTTATTGAAAAATTAGGGTAAAATTTATTTTTGTAAACAGGGTTTCTTCTTCCATCATTATTTGTAGAAAAGGGCTTCTTCCCCACTCCACCTAACCCACTTGCATATCTCCAATGCTGCACCACCTTAATGACCAAAACACACCACCTCGACCTACTCCAATGGTGTCTTCCATCACCTTTTATATTTTCCCAGCATAGTCACTTATTCCCTGATTTCCCGCTCTTTTTCTCTCATCAAATTGTTGAATGTGGTGACGGAGACCGTGGTTTGGCCGATCACGTGGGTGCAGTCGTCGTAGAGGTGTAAAACGTCGCAAAGAGGAGAAATGGGTCGCAATGACCAAACTTGACTGCCTCGTAAAAGAAGGAAATATCCAAAACTTGAAAAACATCTACCTTCACTCCCTCCCAATCTCAATCTGAGCTTTTCAAGATCAGATTATGGTGGTAGTAGTGGCAGTTGGGATGGCGGTATTGCAGTCAGGATGGTGATGGTGGGGTGGGAGGAGACGACGGTGAGTGGTGGCTTCGTTGTGCCGCCACAAATCAGAGTAGGAAAAGCGGTAGTAGTTCACCATCTGCGACTCCTCAATCGGTGGCAACTTCCCGTTGTCAACATCATGCTAGAGATTTCCATATTTAGAGAGAAATATGGGTCTGCATTTTACATTTTTTTTCGTTAGTCAAATTTGAAAATACTAATATATTTGGGTCAATTAAATAAATAGCATTAAATCGATTGTTGCAAGTCAAAATGCAGATGCACCCTTTTAAGGGGTGCATAATAAACAGCACCTAACGACAGTTCCTTGAACTTCTTCGAATCTAATATGAATCTTGTTGTCCTCCAATCTCAATTGCTCTTGGCAATAAGAGGGAGAGGAGGGAAGGGGAGGATAAAGCGTCCATTTGAGAGCAGACCATCTGGTTTTTCCTTGGCATCCAATTCCCACCAACAGTTTTCGAAAGAGAAGGATGAAGCACAAAGTTGTCACCACTTATGCCTAGAGGTGGGTATATGGACCCGGGTCCGCGGACTGTCCGTTTAACCCGCAGTCTGCGCGGACTTGGACACCCAAAAATACGAGTCCATTTAAATGCGGGCTTTTGGGTCCGGTCCGTTTAACTTGTGGGTTTAATGGACTCAGTCCGCGGATTCGCGGACCTATCCATGGACTGGTGCAAGTTTTTTTTAAAAAAAAAAAAAAATCACCTATGTTGGGCCAAAAAAACATAACAGCCCATGTGTATGCATGTAGCATGAGTCATGAGTTATGATGGATTTGGCTTGAATTAATAGAACTGACCGTACATGCCAACCCACATGCAGTTGCTGAAGATGATGCATCGTTAGACAAGCACATTGGCTAGAGTTTCCGGTTTACTGCAGTAGAGGTGTCTCCCTCATGTCAATTTAGTTACTTGTTAATGTACATGCTTGATATATCATATATGTTTGAACCATATTTTTACCCTTCATTAGTCATGTATTACTCTTCAAGACCTCTGTAATCTGTATATACTATCTTGGAGCTAAAGTTTTGTAAAGAATGTCTTTTCTAGCTGTATTAGTCTCGTATACACTGCTTATCTTTTCTATTTGTATTAGTCTCGTTTTGTTGAGGGTATAAAGTTGAAATTTATTCAATTTCTTATATGCACTATTTGGTCATGATTTATTGATTTTCATATTATTCCTATCACTGCAAACTGCAATTTATTTTGTCTATGTTCATCACAAAATAATAGTAACAGATTCTGGGTTGCAATTCCAATTTCCAAATTCAAGTCAAACCTGCTGAAGAATATAATTCAAAATTTTAGTCCATAATAGTAATAGATTTTGTCTTTGTGATCCTTGTTGGTTACACTTTAATGGTCTCCGTTGTTGTTTGGATTTAATGTTTATTTGATTTGTTTTTCTACATAAAGCATTATTTTTTTTTTTATGCTTGGTATGTAAAAAAAAAAAAAAGTGCAAAGTCCGCGGACAATTTGTTTAGTCCGCGAACTATGCGGACCCGACGCGGATTCTGTTTTCTAGAGTCCATTTATCATGCGAACTATTAAGTCCGGTCCATTTAAGTGCGAATTTATGCGGACCGACTTAAACGGACCGGACGGATCCACGTACCCAGCTCTACTTATGCCCAAGCCAATCACTCAGGTAAGGATGGGACAAAACCCACTTTCTAGACTATATTAGCATTTACATCCTCTATTATGGAATTTATTACCGCTCACATTTTAGATTTTATTGAGCCAGATTTCTTCCAACAATATCGGACAAGAAAGGGAACTTCGGAAATGAACAACATAACAGATTTTGAATAAGTTGGTAAAATTTGGAGTATGAAGAACATGAACAAGGAGGATGAATTACTTATAAGAGAGTTTGGTCAAATAAATCAAACTAATGTCATCAATTATGTGGAGTTATAAAGCAACATAACTAATGTAACCCCTCGTGATATTACATTAAAATATAAACAAATATAATTATCCATTGATAGCATCAGAAACTAAAATAAATTAAAACTATTACTTAAAAGAAATTCCTCATAAATCTTAATTTAATTAAACCGCAAAATTCTTTAACAAATGCTTTAACCTTAAAATACAACCAAAATAAAATAAAATAAAATAAAAATTAAAGTCTTCAAGTCTCCAAGACTTCACCAATCCATTGTGAGCCTCTATTATTAAATGTGAGCTCTGAAAGACAGCACCACTAATGAGATTTATAATCCAAGTACGTAAATGCAATTCTAAAAGTTTTTCGAAAAGATGTTACTTTCAGCCGACGCGATAACGAGAAAATAACCATAGTAATCCGTCGTTTTCAAAATAACATAGCCTTATAATACTTCAAATAATAATATGAATAAACCACAACACATACAATAATATCAAAAAACCAAACATATGATTGCAATGACATTTCATTGATTTCTCCATATAGAAGGCCTTTTGTCATTGCCTCGTATTAGGCCAATATGTCATCGATGTGAATTAGGCCCTTTTGCCATCTCTACGAAGGAGTTATCTGCAACCTTGCAATCTCAATATGTCATCGCTACGAGTTAGGGCCTTTGTCATATCTACGAAGAAGGCACCTGTAATCTTGCAACGATCGACATTGCCTTCTCCTTGAGGGACTCCCTTGCCATTGTCTCATATTAGGCCAATCTATCATCGCTACGAGTTAGGCACTTTGACATCTCCTCAAAGGAGCTATCTCAAACAATCATATCTCCCAAAGAGAGATACCCAAACACATACATATTACCATATGGTCATTCCAAATAACTGCAATACATAACATCATGTCATATGCATCAATAACATTCATCTAGTTCACACCAAAACAACACAGACATCAAATATCACAAAAGGGCATACCAAATAATAATAATAATAATAATAATAATAATAATAATATAAATCAACATGTAAACATTCAATCTCATAATAATTAATTACTAATAAATCAATTTCATTTTAAAGACAAACCCTCAAATAATCAACCTTTAATTTCATACCCAAACCCTTTAAAATCTATATCATAAAAGTTAAAGGAAATGGTGTTTACTTACCTCTAGAAGACCTCCAAAGATGCACCCCATAAAATTCTAGGTTTACTCCTTTGACATCCTTACCTCAAGTCTGAGGATCCCTTCATCTATCCCAATGTCTCTTCTTCTTCCTCTCCTATTCCTTTTTAGATGTTTCTCCTTCAAAACCCCTTTGATTCTTCTCTCTTAAGTTGTTTGTGTTTCTAAATTGAATTAGGGTTCAAAAACAGCATTTTAAGATATTAGGAACCTATTTATAAAGACTCAAAAGTCCAAAACGCACCAAAAACGTACTAGCATTTTTTGTTCACACAGCTAGCACTCAACACCATAGATCTAGCGCTCAGCACTCGCAGTAGTTTTTTTAAAAGAAAAAAAATCGGAATGTTACAACTGATGAATTGAGAATCATCCTCATGGGAGAGGCAAAACACGATAGATCTAAGGGCAGAGGATGGCAGTGGAGAGGTGGCACTCTTCGCATGGTGACTTTCACAACACACGCTTCACATGGAACCTCTGGAGGTGGCACCACTGCTACTCCCCCATGCTGACTGTAGCTTCTATTCCTCAGCTGCTGGCGAAAGCAGTAGCAACATCAACCCTGACAGCCACCATCCTATTTATCGACTTGGGATTGGGAATCTGACACCAAGGCTGTAGGTGTAGGTAGTGGTGGTGGCAATGGATAAAATGGTGGATATTGGCTAACAAGTCCCCCTTCTGTGATTGTGAGTACAATTTTTGGTGGTTGTCAGTTGAGCAAGTTCCCGATCATAAATCCTAACCCTTAATTTTTCTTCCTAAATAAACCAACAGCCCATAACTAATGGTGCATCAATTATGTCCCCGGCACATGGATTCCCACTGCTGACTTTCAACCAAGTTAAATTTAAACAAACTTCAGGGTTCACATCTTGCACCATTCAACTTCAGGGTACACATTAACCACTTAAGATAAATTAGCAAAATAATAAATTAAATTAAATAAATTAAGGACTCAGAATCTTGACATTGCTCAATAAATTTCAAGACAAGAATGATAATTAGATAAATCTTTCTCAAACTGCCAACCTAAGATTTAAACCTCTAAAGTTACAACTGATTCCCCTAGGATAGGTTGACTCAAGGGTAGTTAAAATTAATATTAGAGGTGGCATTTTCTCCAAATTAATATTAGAGCTGCATTTTTTCCAACTAATGCTGCATTCATGTTTTTGAATAAAAGTAAATTATATACTACGAAATAAAGAGGTGACAACCACAATCACAAAACAAGTAAATAAAAAGGTAACAGCCACTAACTCAAACACTCAACCCTATTTTCGAAATTGGTCCATACTCCAGAGTCCGGACAGCTGTTACAGGTCAAAACATCTGCCTTACTTGCGGCCAAAAAAAAAAACGATATGCTTTAATGAGCTTTTCTTCCATGCTCCACTCAGTATGTCGGCAAAAGCAAGGCATTCACGTCTAATAAACAACAGTTTGAACAAAAAAAGAGTAGTGCATATGCACCAACAAAACATGTAGTCATCTTCAAATAGAAAACATCTGATGTCTCTTGTACACCCTTGACCCTTCCCCCGCCACCAAAACAAGTCAATAATAATGATAATAATAATGATGATGATAATAATAATAATAATAATAATAATAATAATAATAATAATAAAACGATTCTTCTCCATTTACCCTGGATAAAAAAATAAATAACCTGCGCAATGAACCAGCAGAGCCAACTCAGATGGAAAACTCCCATGATGTATAAATATCTTGAGATAAAGCAGATGTGTGATGGGTTTGAAAGTCAGATAAAGGGCTGTTGTGTGTATGTTTGAAGTGTCCCACGAAAAAAAAAATATATGTTGTCTAGCTAAATTTCGCCCAATCAGGATATGGGCATTCATACGTCCACCCAGGTCCACAATACCGAATACAATGTAGCCATAGACCTTCTTCATCGACATCATATCTGCAATCATATAATTGAAAGAAGTGAATTTAGTTATCCGAGTTGTCCAAGATTCATAACCGCAAGGATAGAAAAAAATCCAGAAGTCAGAATCATAAGTTCAAGTTGCTGGATGCTTACTATAAACAAACCACAAACTCACATTAACTCATTAAGCTTCCATATCACCCAAAGAAAAAAACAAAAACAAAAGGCAACGACCAAAAGAAGTATAAACATAGAATGTGTATACTTTAACCATCTTGTATGATGGGAGTCATAAGGTGGTCTCTGGTTAGGTGGTTTGGGATGTGGAACAAAGGTGTTGAGAGTTATATTTCAAATCTCACCCTCTACTAACATTACAAGCTAACAACTAACATTTACCTATAAAAAAACAATTGTCTTGTAATGGTTAATATTATTTCACCAAACAGACAATAAATATTTGGATCAGCAGTGGCATGGTCAACATCGCCATATTCATGCAGAAATAGCTTTTTACTACAAAAACAAATATAAGAAATAAACACAGATGAACAACTATTTGCATCTTTCTTCAAATTTGTTAAAAAATATTTAACCTAATTCTAAGTTTATGTCGTCCGGAGATCATAACTCTTATCACACCAGACACGCTGTAATAAACTGATCTCACTCGTATGCAGCATTGAATCATAAAGGTCTGTTTTACCCTTCTCTAATTATGGTCTCTTGAGATGTAATAATGTTGAGGCTTGAACATGAGAAAATCAACCCTCACAACCAACTTATTATGATGCCCACACTTCAATATAGACAGCTAGGTAAGGTTGACCAAAACAAAATCTACTCTTACCTTTCTTTAAAAGTAGCCATGCATCTTTGTCTTTTAACCATTTACATCACAAAGGAAATGCAAACATTTTTATTTCAAAGAAGATAAAGGTTTCTTACCCTTTAGGTGCCAAATTTGGACAGTTTGTACACATGGGATCGATGCTAAGATCCTGATTTGAATTTTCTTCACATTCATTGATCACTTTTTCATCAAAATTTGATGTCAGAGAAGCATCAGACATATGAGCTGATCTATCAGCACTACCTTTAATAGATCGATCAACAGTTTGTTCTGAGATATACAGCATATCATTGGCTATTGGGTGTCCTGAATACTGTAAATGAACACGTATCTACACCAGAGGTGAGTATTTGTTAGCACCATACTTATATTACTAACAAGTCGAACAAAGATAATAAAGTGCACGAATTTTTGGTCCATGGATGACTCGAGTTTCAACTGCATCTGTGGTTTTTATTCCATTTCCTTTATTGCATCTGTTTTCCAACAGCGGTATCAATGAAACAATGACAAGCAAAGTGTTACTTAAAATACTCGAAGTGCCTAAACAGTGACAGCATGGCTGGCATGTGGCCTACTTTGGACTGTGTTGTTGCTGCTGTGACATGTCACTGGTGAGACAGCACGAGTGGAAGTAAATAGACCACATTATTTTTGTATCCATGTAAGTCAGCCTCAAACACATTGAAGCTAGTAATGTTTAAATCAAGTATTTCAGAGACATACAAGTGGAATTAAATCAACAATAAAAATAAACACACTAAAGATCAAAAGCATAATCTTCAACCAAGGAAAAAAATATAAATAGAAAACATTCAAATGTGCTGCTAAAATTTTAGTAAGAAACAATGAAATCCAAATCGGCCCACATTAGCCTGAGTGTTTCTTACCTGATGAGTACGGCCAGTGATAGGTTGACATAGAACAATACTTTGAGTACCATTTGAACTAATCCGATTAAATTTCGTAGAGGCAGTCTTCCCCTTTGCAGAGTCTCTGACCTGTATAGTAATAAAGATAGATTCATTCAGATTTATCACATAAGATAACTTCCTGTTTTTGCGCCACTTTCAATTTTACTCACATAGCATAGAACAGAATGTATCACCTATTTTCTTCCTAGTTCCTACAATGTCAGTTATTACTCTAAAGATCATTTAGCAGTACCCTCACAGTCAAGTTCTCTCCAGGTGTAACTTATGCAATCCATGCAAACCTTTCTATCCGATTTCCTTACCATAAAGAGAGCATACCACCCCACTTTTGTATGTGATAAGATACTCCTCCTGCTTCCTAAAACAAGTGTTGGCTATTGAAATATCGAAAGGTAATGAGAAATATATGATAGTTTTACCCTCTACATTTGCTTCCCTTGGGCTATATAACCCCACGCAAACTCTTTTATCCTCCAAGGAAAATATTTTTTCCTAATGGTTTTCCCTAAACTAAACCTTCTAAATCCTCCAAAAATATTATTTTGTCGTGCTCTTCTAACCCCACCCGAGGTGTATAAGCATTGATCACATTAAAATGTCTCATGCTATGATCCTATTGCCTAACCTTTTTACATCCACAACATTCTTTCAATACTTACCTATAATTATGCCCACTCCATTTCTCAATTTTACCTTGCCAGTGTACCAAAGGTTAAAACCCGAAGTATCTAATTCCTTTGCCTTTTCTCCTACGCACTTAGTTTCTTATAGGCAGATAAAATTGATCCTCCTCCTAACCAGTGTCTGCTATTTCCATTGATTTACCTACAAGTTTGCCTACATTCCATGTTCCAAAGTGAATCATACTCTCGTGAACTAGCTTCTTTACTCACTCGTTCACGAAAATGTGGGAGCCCTTGCTTATTTTTCACTACATCTAGGCAACGATGTAGTGACTCTTGCTCATTTGACACTGTATGCAAGCCATATAACGCATTGCTTATGGGCCACGACCTAGGATTAACACAATCACATCATTGATCCATATCATTGAGATTCGACACAATTTTATTTTGCCTGCAGACCTAGCATTAACACCACCCTGCTGACTGCCTAACATCCCACATCCAAATTCTCTCCCCTCTTGTTTCTATCGATAGGTCACATTAGGAAAAGATAACGAGACTAAAAAATAAGTGCCACCTGAAATTCAGTTTATCCCTGTTACATCTGGTTAAAAAAATCACAGGCAGATAGAAACTCAAGAAATAGCCCATAATTGCTGGGCAACTTGAAAGAATTGGACCAGAAATGAGTAGAAAATATGGTATTATTGAGTTATAAACCTCAATGCAACTTTTTTCTTTTCTTTTTCTTTTTTTCTTTTTAATAAAAGAAGAAATCCATTAAGACAGTGAAGAAGATAAATTAACACTACTATCTAAATTGGAGTTTTGGAAAATGAAAAACCAAAATTCTAACAATAAATCATATAGATTATCCACCAAAAAAAAAAAATCATATAGATTTATAAGGCCTCACCTCTGCTGTGCTCCTACCTTCGCGAGCATTATAGTCTATATTGGCATCCACAATTATCTGAAAAAGCAAAACTAAGTCAAATGACGAAAAAGTATCTCAATCTTACCTGACAGAACAGCACTAAAATATTTATGGCCGAAATCAACAAATTCTGCAAATGAAAGTTCAAAGTAAAAACTAATGACTGCATGCCTCAGACTGAGTTTCATCTTAAAACAAAAACAAAGAGCAACTGTTGTAAATGTTTTCAAAATTAATGTTCCAGAAAGCTGTTTTCATGGTGGCAATATTGTAATTTGCAACTTAATGGCAATCTTATAATGAACAGTAATACTGCATTGGGTTGTGATTGGATTATTGTTGGGAAGGTCCCAAACGGGGGTTTCAGCAAAAGCTACTTTCTAGTAGTATTTGCCAAAACCTATGTAGTCAATCTTGGATAGCAGCCAAGTAGCCTTACCACAAAACAACTAAAGCGGGATAGCGTGTTAGGATCCTTTACTGTGATTAGGCTAGAACACCCTTAATCAACAAGAACAGGGTAGAAAGAATGAACAATCACTGAATATTCCACTACCTGTGAATGGAAACACTACACTGAACACTACACAAGGGGCACCCCCCTTCACACTTAGCTATCTCAGTCGATACAACATTGCTAATGATCAAAGATGATTGATTCTAACTATAGGATACCTATTTATAGTAGTGCATGCATCTAACTAACTAGCTGACTCAGCATAACTGCTGACAGTTAATCTAACTGCTAACAGCTGTGACAGCTAAGGCCAGCTACTCTGCTGTCCTAACAATGCCACCCTCCTCTGAACAACCTTGTCCTCAAGGTTGAACTCTGGAATTTGGCCTTTGATGATGAAAACATCTTCCCATGTGGCTTCCTCTGGTGACTCCCTTGCCATTGCACTAGTACCTGAGGAAATTGCTCCCCTGCACGAGTAATCACCCGCTTCCATCCAAGTAACTCCTTCCATTGGATGAGCTGAGCTTTCCAAGGGATGAGCCATTCAATAATTGTTATGTCATTATCCCCATTCTCACTCTCTGTCATGTGAATCCTGCCTTCATGAGGCCTTTGTGTTTGGATTCTAACATACAGTGCCCGTTTACTGTCATGGATGCCCTTGGCGTTTCTCCATGTTTCATCAAACTCGAGGAACAGCAGTTGGGCCCTCTCCAATTTATTATATCCCGCCTCTGTTGTGAACTCAGTAACCTCAACACCCTCACGTAACTCAATTATCCTTGTCACAAAGGTTGCAGTCCATAATTTGCCACCAAATGCACTCCTTTGCATGATTGACGAAATCCACACATACCTCTGCATTTCTTGCTTGAGCACTTTGGTGTGAAGTCCTTGAAATCTCCTTAGTGACTCCTCTGCTGTAAATAGGGTAATAATAGCTCCAAGATCAATCTTACTGAGCTATGTCCATATGAAGTTAAGCCCAAATTCCAGCCTTGCAATCTTAATGGGCCATGTACATGTGAAGTTAAGTCCAAATCCCAACCTTGCCTTTTCTGAACCATTCTCCCTAATTCTTGAATGAGAAATAAACTCCAGCATGTTGGTTCTCTCTTTTTCGTATTGGGCCTAGCCCATTAGGTTAGTGAAAAGACCCAACTCACCTTCTAAACACTCTCCCTTAATCATCTGCACTGATACCTTGTGTGGCGTCAGCTCCTCCCACCCCATCTTCACAACGAGTGTTTTTGCGGCTGCCGAACAAGAACCAGGGTCTGGTGGCTCCGTCGGATACGGTGGCTCCCGCGGCAGTTTCTCATTCCCTTCTTTGATCTCCACCGCTAGTGGTAGTGGGGACTCGACTCCGTCATGCGACGACCCAACCACCCCCATGAATGCATTCCGATTAGGCGGTTTCAACGGCTCCGGTGGAGGAAGCTTGGCCAGGTCAGGAGGTTCCGGTGGTGACGGCGACAGCCTAAGCGTGGTGTTCGAGGCTTGAGCTACGAGTAATTCGGATTCGCGGACATAATCGTCGACCGTCCCGTTCTGCCTCGAGGTTGCCCACTACTTGAAAACGCTTCCTCGGTTTGAACCTCCAAACCGCCGTCTCAACGACGTGGCTAACTCCTCCCACGTAGGGTCCTTTGCCACCAATTTCTCAACCCTAACTATCCATCCCAGGGGATCGCTACCTTCAAACGAAGATAATTCAACCTTCTACACCCACGAGCGATGCGAATCCACCTCTTCCTCCGATCCACCTCCTTCGGAATTCTCCTCCGTTTCCGTCTCGGGACCGATTTCCTCCTCCGGTGAATTGATCGGAATCCCTTGCTTTTTCATAAATTTCACCAACATTTTTCTGATTTCGTCCATTCCCCTCACCTTCCTCTTAATTTCCTCAATTCTGGAACCATGATCGCTGGTCACCTTCTTCAAAAATTCAACCGAGGATTCCAATGCTTCGAAGCATGCTTCAATCTTCTCCATCGCGTTCCTTTCTCACAGAATTAGGCATCCGGCAGGTCGGACCAATTTGTTAGGATCCTTTACTGTGATTAGGCTAGAACACCCTTAACCAATAAGAACAGGGTAGAAAGAATGAACAATCACTGAATATTCCACTACCTGTGAATGGAAACACTACACAGAGCACTACACTACTCACTACACTGCACACTACACTGCTCACTATAGGATACCTATTTATAGTAGTGAATGCATCCAACTAAGTAGCTGACTCAGCATAACTGCTGACAGTTAATCTAACTGCTAACAGCTGTGAAAGGTAAGGCCAGCTACTCTGCTGTTCTAATATAGCGGATAGTGGGATGGCCTATATTGTGAAGATTAGAAAACAATATACATAATTTATATTTATATTATACACATAAATGCTCAAAAATATAAAAATACACAAAATTAAAAATTAAAAACATATTCATAATTAATGAGCAGTGAAAAGAAGAACTAATGTAGTGAAAAAATGAGTAGAATTGATGGAAGGTTAGCAGAGGGAAGCAATGGGTGTTCGAGCTGATGCAGAACTGATTCAGAGAAGAACCAATTGTCATTGCCGGAAAACACAGTCGCCATTATCGCAAAACGTAGAAGGTAAGGGAGTAGAGGGAACGAATGGGTCTTCGTAAAAATTGAGCAGAGAGAAGCGATTGGTGTTTGAAATGGTGAATAAGAGAAGAGGGTGACCTAAAACTAAAAGGGTAGGGGAAATCACCGAAAAACCGAATATACAAGGAGGAAATAGGTATAAAAAATGGGTAAAATAGGGCTTTCAACTTGTCGTCCCTGTAGCGGCCGCTACGGCCACAATCGATGCGATTTGCTGCCGTTATCACCTCACCAGCAAACCACACCTCACTCGAGTTACACTTAGCGGCAGGGGCCACTTCTGCTCTACTATCCAACGAATCTCCGCGATTGCCATGCGATCGATAACAGGCCCAAACGCCCATTTGGACCTTTCAAACGGGAATCTAAACACACTTGATTTCTCCAATGTGACAACAAACACCTTTGCTTGCACAAACCTCTTCTTCTTAGAAAAAAACTGGATGTTACTTGCATCCATCTTATTTGGTCACATCCCCTACCTATAACTCTCTCCAACACCATAAATTGAGTAACCAAATTTGGCGGATTTGACCATTTGTTGAGTTTTTATTCTCAATTTTTACTCAAATTTGGCTTTGTTTTCCCTAAGTAGTGTTTAGAGTCTTTGGGTGTGTTTTTCTCTCTTTAATTAGGAAATTGAGTCCTTTATCATTAAGTCTTGTTTTTAATAAATTTCAAGTATATACCTGAGCTTAGGAAGGATAAAAAGTGAGGCTGGAGCAAGGAAGAGAAGCAAGAAGATGCTGCAGAATTTGAGCCATTGGCCCAGCGGATGGTACGATTCTGGACTTGGTCTGGATTTAAGTTTCGCACTGCAAAACTTAATCCGCCTCGTGAATCTCTAATACCATAATATATAAATTCTGGCCTTCTATACGGAAATAGGGTTCCACCATTGATCCTTTGGTTGTGTCTTTTGCTGTTTTGGCTGCGCCTAGACTTCTTTTTACCGGTTTAATGTCTGCTTCTACGACTACGTGTTTGATTCCTTTGATCATGAACTAATTTCTCCATTATAGGGAAATGATGTAACCGCGTTTAGACAGTTTGATTGCTTTTTTTGATATTTTTGTAGTTCCTTCTCTTCATCTCTTTTGTGTTTTGCTACTACGCTTAATGTTAGTTATAAACTGGCCACTAATATGCATGATTTGCCATTTATAATGAGACTGAGAGGTGATTTATGTGTCTAGAGCATTGAGGTATAACCATATAGTTAATGAAGATAGAGATATACTGTAGGAATGGTATGCGACTATCACAGGGAGTCATAGATCTTAATGAATTTCTTAATAAATAACCATCATAGAGATACAGTTGGTTAAGGGTTAAGGGGTGTTTGCTATCGTACTCGAGAGAGACGTTAGAATAATTTAGGACTCTTGGTCGACTAAAGGAGAGGATTAGTAATTAAGAGAAATCATAATTGCATCAAACTAGATAAGCGTAGGTGAAATCAAATCCCTAGGCCTTTCTCATCGTTGTTATTCATCATAATATTGCGACTATTTGATTGCTACTTGTGTTAGTTATTCAGAATAAATAGTTTAGTTGTTTTTAATAATTGATTACCAACATTCCTTCAATTGATCGTTTAAATAGTTATTAAGTTTGCAAAGTGGGGTGATGTCTAAGTTGCACCATCAAAAAAGAGGTGCAACCTTTCACCTTGTTTTTTGGAGAAATCTAGACCCTTCATTTTGCCACATGTACAATTTTCTTGTTGACTTGGTTAACCAACTTTTAGTTAGTCAAATATATACCAATTTCCTGTATTTTGTACATTTGGTCAAGTATTCATAGTATTTGCATTTTAATTGAATTTATCCTCTGTATTTGAAAAAAAAATTAGATTAAAGGTTTTCCCTTGCGCCATAGACCTCCGTCCATCCTCTCCTCCGCAACACGCAGCTCCGCGCCAGAAGTGGAAGCTGCTGTCATCTGCCATTTATCGAAACGAGCCGCCACTGCTGCACAAGCTCGCCACCGTCACGCTTGCCTTTCTGCCCTGGGTCCTCCCCTGTGATCTCTGGAACGTTTTCAACCCCAATGAACCAAGCTTCCTGAAGGTTCTTCGTGTGTGTTTGAGTCAGGGATGAGATGGAAAGATGAGAGGCGGTTAGGGATTTGGGGATGGGGGGTGGTTCAAATTCGCGTGGATCTGGGACTGCGGTGCCAAGATGGCACTGTTGAGCATGTGGAGGTTTGCATCGACGACGGAACGATGATAGGCTCACATCGGCGAGTAATCTTGCTACAACGACGACTAGCTCTCGACGGGCGCAACAGCCGAGGCGGAGGGTGGAGGTGCTGCAAATCTACTATGAGGTTCAGAGCTAGCAAGTGGCGACAGCGACAACAAAACAGAGGAGAATGGAAGAGATGGAGAGGAAGAGGACCACCACGGATGGTTCTGGCCGTTATTTGGCGAGGAGGGGAAGAGTTAGAGTGAGCAAAGGAGGAAAGGAGGAGAGTTAGAGGAAAGGCCTTACCTTGCCGGAGAATCAGATAATGGAGGGGAGGACTGGTGATTTGCAAATAGAGAGCTACAAGGATCTTAATGCAAATACCAAAACACCTTTATCTCCCTTGACCTTGTTTGACTTGGTCAAATATTCAAAAGAAAAAGTTGCTGCCATTTGGCAATTTTATTGGTCCACAAAATATTTACTTTATGGTGCAATGGTACACCTGTTTTTAGCTTGGTGCACCGTAGAAGGCACCTGCAAAGTTATACTTGACTAATTGATCTATCAATCCCTGAGAACGATAATCGGTTCTCACCATTTTAATATTACTTGCATCGATTCGGTACACTCACCAAGATACATCACTTACCTCTTTGGACCCATCGCTAGAGACATCTCATAAGTGATTAGTTTCTTTTTCCAAGAAATTGATAAACCATTTCCTTGGTTTTGACACATATCACAAGAGTTATTCATTAATGTTGTCAGTTTCCATCTGCAATAGTATTTAATGGGAATTTTCAACACATTCACAAAGCTATTACTACTAGTAAATAGGCATGAGAAAGTGAGAAACTTCCAAAACTGTTGATATCTCATACTTATGAGCAGAACTTCATAAGAAATAAGAATCATAATACAGTGGTATCATGTCACTCAATGGTTTCTACCGTTTTTAGTGTTTTCAAGGATTTAGTGATGAAATAGAGTGAGTTGTTCTAAATTGATTTTAAAACTAATATTTCCAAATCATTTTTTCTTTTCAAATTTGTAGAGAAATACTTTAATCCCAACAAAATATATAGTTTTTTGTTTAACAAAATTGTTCTTGAATTGGTATTTGCAAAACTATGTTAGAAACCCAAAAGGCAGGAAAAGAAACCAACATGCCTGCAATATCTTAAAATCAAATGTCAATGAAATCCTTAAGCCCCAAGAAAAGGATAATAGATATAATCCATAAATAATCCTGATGATGGCATCCAGTGTTAACAAAAATAATTTGATGTTGTATTTATAATATATTTTATTAAAAAATATTATTATAATATATTAAATACTTCCAAGGTTTATTTCGTCAGTACACTATCATTTATGGATATATATACGTATATAGGACATAACTTAGCCAGCCAAATAAAAGAATACCTCATCCTCAGGAAATTCCCCAACTACTTTTGCTATATACTGTTTCTTGACTAAGCCAGCTTCAATCTGTAACAATCAAAATCTACATTTATGATGTATGTATAGAATAATAACAATTCTATATACAGATATATACATTGTAAATCAAACATGATAAATTATGTTCCTATATTACAAACTCGACAACAAATTTAGTCAGAACTATTAACTTTTTCAAAATCATATATATATATATATATGTGTGTGTGTGTGTGTGTGTGTGTGTGTGTTTGTTTAAGATGTCAACGGGCTAGACAGCTGAAAGGCTTTAGCATAATAAACTATTGTTATTTATTAGATGTCATGTAAAATTAAACAGATTCACCTTTTACATAGATTAAAGAATAAATATTCTTAGAGAAGAAAAGGTGAAGAACAAAAGAGAAGTCCCTGCCCAAATTCACCTGTTGCCTAAACATATCAGCTTTAGGAGCATTTCTGGCCAAAATGAGAAGTCCTGAGACAAGGCGGTCCAGTCGATGAACAGCTGAGATGATCATGTCAAGGGAAAAATGCAAAGCATAAAATGGATAAACTCGAAAGACCAGGGAATGCAAAGAAATTAAGTGAAGAGGGAATATATATGTTATTTTCTGCTAATTAGAAATTGAAAACCTTATTAGCATAAGACATTTATCTTTATGATGATTACAGAATGTGTATCCAAAAAGCACTTTGGGATACGAAAAAGAGGTGCTAGCCCATGCTCTGCTTGAAGGATGCCAACAACAGTGTTCTTACGATATTGGCCACATGGATGCACCTAGGTAACAGCTAAAATTCACAGCATTAGCATATATGAAATACAGAGGAAACTATCATTAAGAAGCAGCTCACCTTTACTAAGTTAACTTACTAGTTACTACTAAAAAATAAATTCAGAATTCAGGACTTCTTTCCATAGAACTGATGGAAATAATTTAAATTTAAATGACATAAAAGTGTAATCATGTTAACCATATTGAGTTAAACTCTAATAAACAAATAATAAGAATGATAATTTGTTTGCAGATACTATGGTAATTGAAAACTCAATTCATGTAAAACATGATGGGTAGGAAACTATAAACATTCTGGCACACATCACTTACACATATATGTATATGGGCATACCAACCAAAAAGGAGTCGCAAGTTGTTCTTTGTTGCCAATTCATATGTATCTTTGATAGTATTACCAACAGGGTAACAGTTTAACAAAGGGGTATTACTGCAAAAGCTATGCTAATTGCAAAATAGAATGTACAAGTTAGTAAAGTACATATCCATGGAAGGTCCATACTATTGAAGAAATTATAGATTTGTGAAATGCTTGAGTTAATTTGCACTCAGCTGATCTTCTATTTATATACACTCTTGGGAATAAATATGATTTACATTTACAAGAAGATTAATAATAATGCTACTTCCTAGGTGCATGTATGATATTCTCTAGATACATGACTAACTAGGTACATGAATATGAATATAATTGCTACAACTCTCAATACTAAATGCTATCAATTCCAACACTCCCCCTCAAGCTGGAGCATATAAGTCAAATGCTCCAAGCTTGGAACAGATATATTGAATTCTCGGTCCCCTTAGGGATTTTGTGAAGACGTCTGCCAGTTGATCATTAGAAGTAACAGATTCGGTGATAACTTCTTTGGAAAGAACTTTCTCACGAACACAATGACAATCAATCTCAATATGTTTAGTTCTCTCATGGAATACTGGATTGGAAGCTATATGCAAAGCTGCCTGATTATCACAACATAGTTTCATTTGTTGAGTATCCCCAAACTTCAACTCCTGAAGAAGTTGTTTAATCCAAATAAGCTCACAAGTGGCTGTAGCCATAGCTCTATATTCAGCTTCTACACTGGACCTTACAACAACATTTTTCTTTTTACTCTTCCAAGAGACAAGATTTCCACCAATAGAAACACAATACCCTGAAGTGGAACGCCTATCAATTGGCGAGCCTGCCCAATCCGCATCATAAAAACCAACTATTTGAGTGTCTCCTTTGTCTTCATAGAGTAGTCCTTGTCCCGATGCCTTTTTAATGTACCTCAGAATTCGAATCGCCGCATCCCAATGATCATTATGAGGAGATTGCATGAATTGGCTTACTACTCCAACTGCAAAAGAGATATCTGGCCTGGTAATAGTGAGATAGATGAGTTTTCTAACCAATCTCCGATATCTTTCAGGATCACAATAAGGCTCCCCCTGACTAGGAAGTGATTTTAGATTCGGATCCATGGGACTATCAACTGGTTTATAGTCCAGCATACCAATTTCTTTAAGTATGTCTAATGCATACTTCCTCTGTGAGATGATAATTCCATTCTTTGACTGAGCAACTTCAATTCCAAGAAAATATTTCAACTAACCCAAGTCCTTGGTCTGAAAATGGCTACATAAATGCTCCTTCAGCTGAGAAATTTTCTCCTGGTCATTTCCCGTGATGACTATATCATCTACATAAACCACCAAGTAAACACATTTATTTGGAGAAGTGTGACAATAGAAGACTGAATGATCTGCTTCACTAAGTTTCATTCCAAAAGCCTAAATAACTGAACTGAATTTTTCAAACCACGCTCGTGGGGACTGTTTAAGCCCATAGAGTGATCGTCGTAGCCTGCAGACTAATCCAGACTCCCCCTGAGCAACAAAGCCAGGAGGTTGCTCCATGTAAATTTCTTCTTCGAGTTCACCATGAAGAAAGGCATTTTTTATATCTAACTGATATAATGGCCAATGGCGGATGGCAGCCATGGCAAGAAACAGTCGACCAGAAGTAATTTTCGCCACCGGGGAAAAGGTATCTCCATAGTCAAGACCATAAATTTGGGTATAACCTTTGGCCACCAAACGAGCCTTGAGACGATCAATCTGTCCATCTGGGCCAACCTTAATAGCATACACCCAACGACAGCCAATGGGTTTCTTGCCAAAAGGAAGGGGAACCAACTCCCAAGTACCATTGTGCTCAAGTGCCTGCATTTCATCAATCATGGCTTGTCGCCATCCTGGATGATCAAGTGCCTCATGAACATGTTTAAGAATAGAAACAGAAGATAAAGATAGCACAAAAGAATAGCAAGAGGGAGAAAGATGATGATAACTTAAAAAATTATACATAGGATGAGGATTCCTGGTTGACCAAGTACCTTTCCTAAGAGCAATGGGCAAGCCAAGGTTTCCTTCAGGTAGGTCCGTAGTAGGGTCATCCACTGGAGCAGGACATGATTCAGCTGGTCTTTCAGTGCCTTCCAACTCTGTATTAGCAACACGTGGACGACGACGATATATAATGGGTGATCTTTGAGATTGCTCGAGTGGGGAATTGTCAGGAACATCTGTAGTCAAAACCGATTCTGACAAAAGGGAAGGTGATGGTCCAAGATAAGGAATTAGAAAGACTTCTTGAATAGTATGAGACTCAATTGTGGATGGTGAGAAGTAAAACTTTTTTTCGAAGAACGTTACATCTGCAGAAATGTAATAATGATTCTGCACAGGGGAATAACACTTGTAACCCTTCTGTAACCTAGAATATCCCAAAAGGACACATTTAATGGCTCGGGCAGCAAGCTTATCAAGACTTGGAGACAAGTCATGAATAAAACAAGTGCATCCAAATATCCGTGGAGCGACATGAAATAGTGGCTCTTTGGGGAATAAAATGGAATATGGTATTTTATGATCAAGAGAGGACGAAGGCATCCGATTAATTAAATAACATGCTGTCAAAACTGCATCACCTCAATGTCGGACAGGTACATTCGCATGAAGTAACAAGGTCCGAGTAGTTTCAGCAAGATGTCTATTCTTCCTTTCAGCTATGCCATTCTGTTGAGAGGTATGAGAACAACTGGATTGATGGAGAATGCCTTGTGATGACAAAAAGGACGACCGAGCAGAAGAAAAGTATTCCTTTGCATTATCACTTCTAAGGATTTTGATTGTCTTACCAAATTGGGTTTTGACCTCATTAACAAAAGTGGTGAGAACAGACAAAAGTTCAAATCGTTCTTTCATTAAGAAAACCCAAGTGCACCGAGAGAATTCATCAACAAAGGTAACAAAATATCGGAAGCCATAAGAAGACACACGACTTGGTCCCCATATATCTGAATGGATAACTGAAAAGGGAGAATCAACTCGGCTTTCAACTTTGCTGGGAAAGGAAGAGCGAACATGCTTGCCTAGTTGATGCGACTCACAGTTCAATGATGTCATTTTTGCAAGATTCGGAACCATTTGCTTCAATTTTGACAAACTTGGATGGCCCAATCGTTCATGAAGAAGACTTGGAGACTCGACTGCGGTACAACTTACAGAGGGTGCTGATTGGAGGTAATAAAGACCATGTGATTCATGTCCTACGCCAACCATCCGACCCATACCACGTTCCTGTATAGTAAAAGAACCAGTATCAAAAGTTACAGAGCAATTTAGAGAGCGAGTAAGTTGACTAAGGGAGATCAAATTAAAAGGCCAACAAGGTATAAACAAAACAAATTTTAAAGTTATAGAAGGAGTGACTGAAACATGACCGATTCCTTTGGCGCTGACCTTAGAACCATCCGCAAGAGTTATGAAGTCAGGTAATTTAGGAGAAGATATGGACGAGAATAAAGAATGATTAATAGCAATATGATCAGAGGCACCTAAATCAATTATGCAAAGATTTTGATTGTTACCAGATTGAGATATGAAGGCTGCGGAGTCATGAACACCAGTGGCAGTAGACCCATGAGACTGATGGGCAGCTTTCAATTGAAGATACTCTTGGTACTCAGCTTCAGAAAATTTTTTCTTGAACATTTCAGCATTGAAGACATTTACTGATTTTCCGGGAAAACCATGGAGAGTAACAGGTTTTTTGAGTGTGACCCATTCTTTTGCAATATGTGCACTGAGGTCGACCCATTCTCACCAAACCAGACAGAGGAGAGGCTGGCTTAACTCCTAAGATTGTAAAGAGACCAGCAAGCAAGGACTAGAGAGCAACAAAGAAGGACCAGAACAGAGAATACACAAGAGACCAAGAACAAAGCACCAAAGTGGAGGAGACCCACTTGTTAAATAGTTGGATAAACGAAGAACCGATCACCTAGACAGGAAGAGGAGAGGCTCACGATCAGATCTGGGCGAGCGCACGGAGGTTATGACGGCGGGACGTGGTGCATGGCTTACACGTGCCGTCAGGGACAAGTGCGAGTGTAGGCGTGTGGAGGGCTTTCCGGCGACGCGACTTCAATGGCTGGCCGATCGGCGGCTGCTAAGTGGTTATCTAGCGGCGGTGGGTAGTGGGCTGGTTGGTGGCAGGGACTTTTGGATGTTGAGGTTGCTGTTTGGGTAAAGGGACAGAGACCAGTTCGTTCAGGGACTTTAAGTTCTGCTGACCAGAGGCAGAATCTTTTAAAGAACAAACAAATTGGATCCTGATATCAAATTGAAGAGACTATAGGTTTGTGAAATGCTTGAGTTAATTTGCACTCAGTTGATCTTCTATTTATATACACTCTTAGGAATAAATATGATTTACATTTACAAGAAGATTAATAATAATGCTACTTCCTAGGTGCATGTATGATATTCTCTAGATACATGACTAACTAGGTACATGAATATGAATATAATTGCTACAACTCTCAATACTAATTGCTATCAATTCCAACACATACAATACTTTATGTTCTTTTCTATATAAAGAAGAAAACATCATATGACTGGCAAATTTAGTTTACTCACATCCTGATGGAAAAATAAAAGATGGAGTTCATTCTCTCTATAAGCATTAAGCATTTTACTGAACATGACAGCTTTATAACATGGGCACTTAACTAATCAACTTGTTAATGCTTACTTACAGGGACAGATGCTGGCTTACAAACAGTTAGCACATCTGGTTCTTTTTGAAGTATAGGAACATCACAAGCCATCACAGGTGGTTCATGCCTAAAACCTTTGAGCGATCAGTTTCAATTTCAATCACTTCCTTGTAAGTAAATCATCAAGTGAAAAAAGCAAACCTGTGAACGAAATGGCTTATCTTTTGAGAAGATTTAACTATGTATGAAACCGGTACCATCTCACCATCAACTTGAATCCTTCCACATTTCACTGCACTAACCTACAATGCCCAGCAGAAACAATCCATTAACCAAGACTCTGGGGTAACATCATGTTCACTGAACTTAACTCAAGAAAAATAGTGTGAAATCAGTGAATTATATGGTTCCATCTGTTTAAAGAAAAATTAAAAGCATTTATTGAAAATGAAAAGGATTTAATTAATAATTAGTACAATAATTTAACACTAACAACTGTGATATCAATGGTGGATGGCAGATTATGGCGGCCAGCCAGAAATCCGCCATATAAATATGGCATTGCGGCCTATGGCGGATATAATAAGTGTTGCAGCCTATGGTGGCTGGCACAGAATCCGCCGTGGCAGCAATTTGACAACACTAACAATTGATCAAATGTAGTTAAACTCACATGAAACATAGAATGATTACTTGCTATATGGTACATCACCAAATGACCAAAACATAAAAGTTAAGAAAGTAAAACAATTGGACAAACAATTAAAAGTGAGGAGGCATGGTTCTTACATAATAATCATAAGGTCGACCCTTGAATTCCTCAGAGAACAAATCAACGATAGTTTTTCCTGCCCACCGATTTTTAACCTGTCATCAAACCATTGACCATTTTCTAGGGTTTAATCACGGTTTTTACTTACAAGTATAAGAGAGAATTAATAAAAAGAAAAAAGAAGAAACTAACATGAGCGATAAACTCGAAGTAGTATGGTTTAACGAATCGTGCCCCTGCACATATTCCAGAAAGAGAAAAAAAAAAAAAAAAGTAAGGGTAGAGTGCTACAATGCATATATTTGAATGTGTGAAACCTGTGAATCAGAGAAATTTGATATTACCGTTTCGAATAATGTAATCTTGAGGGTGCGGGGGATTTGCTGGGGTCTGCCACACAATATCCATGCCGTCTTCGCCTTCTCTTTTCCTCTTCATCTCCCTGTTTTCAGTTACAGGCTCGGCGTGAGAAAAAAAATGAAACTTGGAAAGTAGTGCCTTTGAAAACGAAGTGTCATTTGTTTCGGTGTAGATAAATCAAGTTTACAGAATGGTTCGTGGTTATATCGAGAAAGATGTTACCGCAAGTTAGCTTACGGTGGATGATGAGCCCAGTGATAGATGGCGGATCTTGCATTTGAGTCGACAAATAGCTGACGGCGGATTATTGCTTTTTTTTTTTTTTTTTTTCCCCTTACCATGACATAGGTGTGAAGTATTTATCTGCTTTCTTGATAACTAATCTTCGTCAGGGAACCTGGCTGGCCACTTTTAGTGGGTCTCCCCTCCCAACCACGTTTTTTCCATCGACAAGGCTCGAACTCGAGACCTTGCTCAAGAAATCCGAGCTTACTTCCACTTGGACCAACGTAATGTTGGATAGGGTTGATTGCATTTGAAAGTGTTTTGTTTTTTTTATTTGGATCTATATATTTTAGACAAAAGACCCATTTTTTGTCCTTGAGAAAAATACCGGCTTCCATTTTACTCCCTGACAAAACTAAAGTATCAAATTAGTTTCTCACGATTTCAAACTAGGGACACATTAGTCCTTCTATTCGATCTTGTTAGACAACATCTGTTATCTCTATGGATTAAGGTTCCACAGTTGCTAATTTCGGGTAAAAATTGGAGTGACGTCGATTAAGTCTTATTTTGGACATTTAAGTGGCAATTTTTGGTTGCTTAATGGGCCTGTTTCTTTTCACCATATGTTCAGAATGGTGTTGTTTTGGACATTTTGGGAATTTAAGTAAATATTTAATAACCAATTTACACAGTAGAAATTGTAAAAATCATATAACAGTACACATAAGCAAAAAAATACAACACATCATCGACTTAACAGACCCAAACTAATGGGGAGTTGACAGAAGGACTATCGTGTCCCTATTTTAAAATTGTGAGGGAATAATTTGATATTTTATTTTCGTCAGGGGCTAAAACATACCTCGTCATTTTTTTCAGGGGCCAAAATGGCATTTCTCTATATTTTATTTTTGAGTTAATGGGCCACATCAGCAAATTAATGGAGCCTTCCTAACAGTCATCAACGGAGGGACTAATATGCCCCACGTTTGTAATTGTCAAGGACTAACGGGTGAATTTTTTTTCTCATGGACTAAATTGGGTAACACAAAATTTGTCAGGGACCAAAATAGGTCTTTACTCTAATTTAAAATTGACATTGTCGAGAAGGAATTGACAAAAAAGACTAATATGGAAAATGGAACATAACATATATGATAAAAAAAAAAAAAGGTTAAAATGTATGTTCTCTTTTAGTGCTCCTCATTTCGGTCTTATAGGTTATGTTTCGTCTTCCATGTTAGTCCTAAAGTCGGTGCCGTCAGGTACGAATCGACAGAAATGACTAATGTGTCAATGGAAACCTATTTGAAAAAAAATTATAAGACCAATGTGAAAAAGAAAAAAAAAATGGGACAAGTGAAGCTATTTTGCCAAAAATTAGCTATTGAACTAGCTAATAAATATAAAATTAAATATGTTCTTTCTTTTACAATAATTATCAGTTGTAATACTTTAATTAATTTTAAATTATTTTTCACTGCATAAATTGACTAAAAGTGGATGAGCTACCCAGTGATAGATGGCGGATCTTGCATTTGATACCGGATAAGTTAGCTCAATGAAAGAGTCAACTTATAGCTGACAGCGGATCAGCTGGGCTGATAGCATTTGAAAGTGTTTTATTTTGAGCAAAGGCCCATTTTGGTCACTGACAATTTTTGTGGTGCTCATTTTAGTCCCTGACGAAAAAAAAAATAGTTCATTAGTCCCTGACAATTACAAACCAAGGACACGTTAGTCCCTCCGTTGACCTCCATTATGAAGCCTCTGTTAGTTTGCTAACATGGCCCGTTAACAGTCCCAGTTGTCTGCTATATTTGCCCACGTGGAATTTATTATTTTTTCCCTTCATTTTCACCCAAAACGTCGTCATGGGCAAAGAACCCTAATTTTGCAATCTCTGATTCCGCCCCAATCCCATGCCCAAAACCCTATTATTTCCCCCATCAATGTGCCTTCAACAATATCCCCAATTTTGATTTCGCCCCTTTTCACTTCTTTCACCTGAACAATATGAGTTGCGCTTCCAATCCCATGTCCAGGCGTGACCATCGCTGGAGTACTTCTTTAAGCTTTGCAACTCCAAAGTTTGATCCTCCAATTTGTATTTGCAAGAAATCATGTGTCATCTACACGTCAAGAACATTGAAGAACCCAAATAAAGAATTTTATGGGCACCCTTATTATAAGGTAAAGAAATCCTTCATTCTATGACTTCCCTTCATTCTTTGGGTTACCTTGCTTACCGTTTCATGGTTTCAGAAGAAGAAACCTTATTATGATTTTTTTTGTTTGGGTTGATGAATATGAGGAGAAGCTCTTGACAATGGGAAAATTGGAAGAAGGGAGAATTAACCGATTGGAGATGGATATCAGTGACAACAAAGCAAAGATGATTCAAATACAACTCAAGATAAGTGAAATGCATCGCAAGATGAGTGAAATGCAAATAAAGTGAAATGCAACTGATGATTAGTTATAGGGGTTGTGATTGTTGTTGTGGTTATGATAGTTTGTGTTTGGAAGTCAGTCTAAATGTTATTAACAAATGTACTTCACTTCGTTAGACTAAGTGTTATTGATCTCAATGTTATTAAGTCAATTTAAGTGTTATTATTAATTGTGTTTAATTATTGTAATGAAATGGAAAGTTAGGCTTTATTTATATTAACTTGTGTTTTATCAATTGTGTTTATCAGTTTTGAAGTTAAAATGACAACAACAATTAAAGAGGTAAAATGACAATGAACCAAATTTCATTCCAAGCTTCATTGAATCATTTCCAAAATACATTGTACTCAATTACATCATCATTATGTATCAAAAGTGTATCCAATCATTGTACTGAGTTCTATGCATCCCCCAAAATAAGTGTATTCCATAAAAGCCCAAAAAAAAAAAAAAAAATCCTATGCATCCCCCAAAAACATGAAAATCCTATACATCCCCCAAATTCCATCACTATCAATCCCTTCACTTGTTGTCTAAGTTCTTCTTTGTAGTTGGTAGCCTAGTGGCCTTGTAACACCCCAAAATTTACCCTTATGTGTTATATCTGTTAGTTTTGGCATATATATATTGTTATATGTTTGATATGTTTGATCTTTATGCATATATGTATGATAAAGGTAACTTTGCCTTTGGGGGCGGGGGGCGGGGGGCGGGGGGGGGGGGGGGGGGGGGGTCTTAATAGTGAATTCTGGTCTGTTGGGATTAGCCCGGCCCAAGTAGGTTTCGCCTGCTCAAAGAGTAGAAAAACTCAGGTTTTGAATTTCTGCATAATCCGCCCGGCCTAAGTTTTCTGAGCCCGGCCTAACGACGATGACATCATTTTGGGGATTCTATTTTGGCCCAGTTGCATCCTAATTCGTTTTAAACATCTAAATCACACCCTAAACCCTAGTTTACACGACTCTAACACTCAGAAACTATCTTCCACCTTTCTCTTTGAGTTCTCATCACTTTTCTCTAAAAACTCTCTCTAGGGACCTTTTCGTTCACCGTTTTCCACTGTTCTTCAATTGGGGAACACCGTTGCGAACAAGTGTTCATTGTGTTTGCTGTTTGGATCTCTAAACCAGGTAGAATTCGTGCACCTTGTCATCCCTTTTTGTTAATCTCCTTTCTTCTTCTTGAATTGGGGATTAATGGTTTTCCTTTTAACGTTTTGACCAAGGCTTGAGGATCTCATCGAGCCGTTCGAGGGAGCCACGCATAAGATTCGCTCAAGCATAATCGTAAGTAAATCTTCATACCAGGTATGGGAAGAAGGGTAGTATGAAGATCTAGGCAAGGGGTAGCATAAGATGAAGGGTTCCTATGACCCTGTTATTTGTTAAATGTCAAATTGATGTCTGTCACATGTTTGAATCTATGTTTGTCTGTTATTGACATGTTTATTCATGAATGCTTTAATGATGTTTATGCCATGATTAATTGTTTGCTTGATATGTTGTTTATGCCATAAATAATGTTGGTTGATGACGAAAAATGAAACTTGGAAAGTAGTGTCTTTGAAAACGAAGTGTCATTTGTTTCGATGCAGATAAATCAAGTTTACAGAATGGTTCATGGTTATATCGGGAAAGATGTTACCGCAAGTTAGCTTACAGTGGATGATGAGCCCGGTGATAGATGGCGGATCTTGCATTTGATACTGGATAAGTTAGCTATGTGGATGAATCGACATATAGCTGATAGCGGATCAGCTGGGCTGATTGCATTTGAAAGTGTTTTATTTTTTTTTCTTTGGTTCTACGATGCGTTTGATACGCATTAATGCATAGGACAGCACATGATAGCATAGGATAACCCCTTGAATCACATGATAATTTTTTGTCATGTACATCATTTGATAGATAATGATACCCTTTGTAATATATATTATTAATATATACTATTACTACCATAATAATATTATATATATATATATATATATATGATTAATATGTGTTACATAACATTAACGTTCTATCTATCTATATATATATATATATATATATATATAACGTTTATGTCTTTGAAAAAATTCGAGAAAGAGGAGGGGAGGGAGGGAGAAGGGGGGAGAGAGAGAGTGTGTGTAACACACTTCTCGAGCGCTACGTTGTCCGTAACATTTTAAGGGCGAAAAATGGGTTAATTAAGATATCAATTTTATATAGCGAGGTAATTTTTCTTTTTCGCAAGACATAAATATAAATGCTTTGATTCAAGTAATTGTAAATAATGCATCAAAAAAAAAGTAATTGTAAATAAATTATTTCATAATCATCACTAAGATTATATGTTCGAGAATCATCTACATAAGACTCAACCCAACTCATAAACGGAAAATATAGAAATATACAGATCCAGTATAAAGATATGGAGACGCGGCTCCTAAAATATCAGATACTTGGAGTCGCAGCTTCGTAAACGATAACACTACTCCCAGACAAACCAAGCTGGCCAAACTAAAACATAAAAAGAAAAACTATCATTTCTCGAACAGCGCGAGAAGGATGAACCAACTGACGAGTTCTAGTGGAAACTCTATTTGAGACCACTATAGACATCGCCATAGATGATACTTCTGTAGCCATTACAGGTGTAGCTTTCTCAAGCTAAGCCCATTTTCCTATCCGAATGAAAAGTCAGGGCTCGTGAACTACCGACAGTCATACCCGACTCAAGGAGAGGAAAACTTGGGCATGACCAATGCACGACTCCGTCGTCTCGATCTACTTTGTTGTCTATAGGCGATCCAGAAGCTCCCACAAAATCCTGAGTTTATAGTCTTCCGTTACTCAGTTTCGAAGGATGTGTCCACGTAAGCAGGCCGTCTCATAATCAAATTGGATCTGATGGTTCGGCGGTGCTACCATTTCCTTCGCATAATATAAGATAGAGCCACAGCCAGACAAATAGAAAATGAGGTGAGATCCTCATTCATCATACAACATAAGGCAGACATGCAGTGGTACGACACACATACATATAACAACATACATGTCACAGTATAACTATCAGCGATTCCATACATACCCGAAGGTAAACAATATCTCTCTAACAACAAGCTTAACAAAAAATGATAGACACTGTCAATTCTGAGAAACACGAGAATGGAGGTAACTAATTGAAACTGCATAGTCTCATACCTACACAGCCTCAAGGAAGATCTGACCCTAACTCCGAAGCTAAGAGAATGATCGGAAGGAGTGGTTAGAGAACATGTATCACAACTGCCAATATTAGGCATCTTGTGTGAATCAATAATAACACCCCACATGTGGAATTAGAACTGATTGATAAACACTCTCAATAACCTGGACCAGAGTCGTAGATGTCAGTGTATTGCATGGAACCCACGACCAAGAAGAATCACCAACTGGCCATCCGTGACCTTCCTACCCTGACCATCCCCGAGACCATAGAAAATCGTCACTAGCACGTCTAAATACGCACAGACATGTAAGCCCGCTTCCTAGGCATAAAGGCCTTACTGACAATTTCATTTGGATCAAGCCGATAACGGCATGTGCGTTCATATTTATCCACAGGATAAATTTCAGGGTTCCTTGTAGAAACCAAAAGTCATTCTAGAGGCAAAGTAGACAGTAACTGTGACACCCTCTACCCCGCATGTATTCAAAAAGCGTAAAAGATATAAAAGAAAGAGAACACATGCATATTATATTATATCATAATAATGAAAACCGGGCAGAGGCTTCCGCATTGTAACATAGCTTTTCAAAACTCGAAATTATAAAACATGTCTTTAAAAGGAAACATAACATAAACGAAAACATAAAAGAAAGATATAAACGAAACCCAACCCCGATGTCACATTACAGAGCTGGTATAACCAAATCGATGAACAACTCGGATAAACAAACTGAAACTAAACATAACTAAACTACGAGTAGCGGCTCCTCAGAGTCACTCCTCAGCAAGCTGCTCACCGTCCTCTACATAACCAAAAAGATACATGCAAAGCAAACAACAAAAGACGGGGAGTAAGAACTATATATATAAACATAACGGCAACAGGATAGTTGGCAATATGAACATACAACAAAGCAACATCATGCATATCATCATATCAACATAAGAAGTATATCACATATCACATTCATCAATTGTATAATGCAATGCAACTCACTACTCCGAATGCATGTGGATCCATCTACACCAGGCATACAACTTCGGAGTTACATTTCCACATTGACCAATAAGCACCAACGCCGGGGCAGTTCAGCTTACCATGGGTGGACCCCTTGGAAAAACGACACACCATACTCTAGGATGCGCCACCACAGGGGGGGCACGATTCACCTAACTCTCGGATGTATCACCGCGCACCGCGGATGGTCAGAACGCCTTACTCTCGGACGACCTCCCTTATGTCGTACCTCCCCCTAATAACTTCATGCATGATGCGTGCATACAAACAACCAACCGTTTATCCACCACCTCCATCAACACCATTTATTATGGCTTAACGTCTTTGGCCAACAAGCACCAAAGATAACATTATCTTTAATCTTTTAACTTTAAACGTTAAACAACATTCTGGCCAAAAAGTACCAGAGCTCAACACCTTAACCATTAAGCATCAAGGCCCCTTTGGCCACTCGGCTACTAAGGTACAACATCATCTTATTACTTGTCTTTGGTCTTCATATTCATTTGATATCTTATTAAATATTTTAAGGCGTTTGGGGTGAAACCCCTGTTTCTACATTGTTTCAGCATTCTGGTCAGCACGCCCGTGCTCACCCTTCAGCACAGGTGTGCTGAGCTCACAGTCAAGCACGGTCATGCTGATTGTTGAGCACGGGCGTGCTTAAGCAACGCGCCCTTTTCTAGGATTCCAACTGGAGCACGAGCGTGCTCCTTGTTAAGCACAGCCGTGCTCAATGGAGCATGGCCGTATTGATCTGAGGAGAAGGGTCACAGACCCTTTGCCAAATCTTTGGGACAAATCATAGATTCAACCTATTGGCTTCTATTAATCCATTGACCATCAGATTCATTATTCTTAACTGTTCTTCATGTCTTATCTTTATGGGGAATTAATCCTTTAATCACAGCTTCGTTATTAATGTCCCTAGAACACTCACTAATCAATCCTAGGGTCTTTAACTAAGCCTTATGAACATAACCTTACCTCTCATATTCATGTCTTATGAACAAACTGGGAAAACATCCCTTAAATCCCATTTATAACGTATTTTAACATCTTATCATCATTAACAAGACCTATTAATTAATTAGAGACTTATTAACATCATTGTTGGCATTAACATCCTCAACAACCAACACTCATTAAGAGCACCTGATCATCATTATTATCATGGCAGCATTCTCATCAAAACAACATCATCAACATAGCATTCATTATGAACATTCACTCATGGCATTCATCAAACATGTTAACATCATCAAACAACATATGCATGAAATAGACATTAATAACAACAACAGTAAGCATTCCAATCATCAAGGCAATAATACACATGAGCATACAACATCAATTAAACAAATAGCATGCAAACGGGTCATGGGATAACCCTCATCTTACCCTATCCCATAGCCTACATGTTTATAATAGCCCTTCTCCCCATACCTGGTATGAAGATTCCCAAACAACGCTGACGTAGGCAAGCTCGACACTTTCCCTCGAGCGGCTTGATGAGTTTCCCAAGCCTTGGCCAAACAAGAAGAGGACAACCAATTAGTCTCTAGATCTAATAATAGAAAAGAGACTAAGAGAGAGGGATGAACACGTTACCTTAAACGACACTATCACGCTACTTCCCTCCCAAAACTAGAGCAAGAACACCAAGAACACCAAGAACTTCAAGAGGTTCAAGGGAAGGAAGAGAGGAGAGGTTTCTGCTACACTAGGATTGTCCAATGTGCCAGAGTAGGGTTTCACACTAAAACCCTCACGTACTGTTCTATTTATAAAGGCTCAGACCCGAGCACGGTCGTGCTCCTTGTTGAGCACGATCGTGCTCAACTTAGCGTCAACGAGACGCGTTCTCCTATTGAGCACGGTCGTGCTTGTGACTCAGACAGTCACAAGACGCATGCCTCAAGCACGAGCGTTCTGGACATGTTAAGGCTAGAAATCCCACTTAGCCCTCAACATCAACTCTAAGCTAAGTCCTAAGGCTTAACCAAACAAACAAGCATACATAAAAGCATTTAACGAAAAAACGGGGTGTTACAGTACCAACTTATTGGGAATCGCCCCTCGTTGGACTATCCATGTTTCAACGATTTAGTATATTATGAAGGTTGGTGGTTTGTCACCAACTCATTATACCTCTTTAAGTCCATTCTCGAACAGGATTACTTGTCATGCAAGAAACCTTAAAATACTCTTGGTCATTAAGTATTATGGATGTGCGGATATTGAATTATCCACACTTTATGAAAAATGGTCTTGCTTCACCATAAGTCATAAATTATTAAGTTTGTATTTTCACTAAGTCTTTTATGACTTAGGTTTTGCATTTTACTGTAAGGGTCTTCAAGGACTAAAATTCCTTTTGGTTTAAAACCAAAACCTTTAACTAAAACCATCTCATTTTGAAAGAGAATTTAATCAGAAGTATATAATTACCAAATTCCTCAAAACTGTTTCTCAAAAACATCTAAATACTTAAAACACAATTTTGCCGTTTTTTACTGTATTTCAACTTATAACTTCCGTATTTTCGAAAATATGATCATTTTACTCAAATCCATCACTTTCTTAGATTCAAATACTTATATTAAAGTATCAAAATGCTAATTTCGAGCTTCACTCTATAGTTTGTATAAAAATCCTAAGATTTGACCGAACATCGTTAAATTTGAAAATCGCATAAATCCCTTTTCAATGATTTTTAAGCCTAATAGTCCAAAACTCATTTTGGAGTCTTAGGACACTGAAATAGACTTCAAAAAAAGTTTCAAACTGTCAAAAACAGTTTTGGTCGAAATTAGAACCTTTGTTCGTTTTACGTGTTCGATTTCGTGAAAATTCTGTTTTTAAATCCGCTAAAACATGATTTTTGTTCTCTTAAGTCCTAAACTCAACTTAAAACTATTTTGGAGCCATTAACACCACAAAAGTCAGATTTAAATACTATGAAAATAGTTTTGCAAAACATTATTTTCTTCTTTGCTTTATTCCTTTTTAAACCTTTAAACAATGTTAGAGTTACATAGATTGATGAAATTAAAGTTGTCGTGTCGTTTCTTCTAGCCTTGGCCGAAACAAGCATCAACAAAGTGAAGGTTCTCACTTCACTAAACAAGCTCACAATCACATACATATCCATGTATCAATACATAGATTCATGGCATATAACTTAACATTTTAAACATGCTTTCCTACCAAAGATCATGTAATCTAAATCATCATTTTTATTCAAACCAACATACATCAAATAAGCATATTCTCCACAAATCACAAGTATACCACATGCACAACACAAATATCATACAAAGTCCTCTTAGAGGATCACATGAACATAAACACATAACCCCACACTTAGGGTTTCAAGACAACATAAACATACTTTAAACCACACACACACACACACCCACACCCACAATAAGGTAGATGGTGGTCAATCTCCCCCATACCTCTTGTAGATCATGTGAAAATCAAGCAAAACCAAGCTAACAATCCAAGGAGGCCTCACGGTTTTGTGTTTGCAAAACCTAGCAAGAACAAACAAAAATTGAAAAGGATCATATACAAGGACTTAGGCATGAACAAGGAAGATGGAAGATGGAACATGGCTTGAATCACTTACTTTGAAGCAAGATAATGATGATCAAGTGATGGATGATCAAACTAGAAAAATACCCATTTTGAAGGAAAGCTCTAAATGGAAATTTGTATGAGATGAGATGGTCTTAGAATGATGAGAGGATCATGGATCTATGATTGATTTGTGAAACAAGCTATTGGATGGTGGTCTGGAGGTGGTGGCCAAAACTTAGAGAAAAGGAAAGGAAGAACTTTTGTTCATTGAAATGATGCTAAGTTGAAAATGAAATGAAGGTGAGGTGTAATGGAGGTGTGGCCAAATTTTCTAACTAGGGTGGAGAAGATGTTTTATTTGTTGTCTTAGTTGATAACCATAGGTAAAAACCATAGTTTGTGGTTTAGTGAAAGAATGAAGTTTAATATCTAAGATATTTTCCTTTGCCATCATTACCTTGGATGAGTCATGGTGGTAACTCTCCATGGTGACTCATGTAGGAAGGATGAGGATATTTTCATCTTTTGGTCCTTTGGTAAATAACAAAAGAACTTAAGGACAAAATGGTCTTTTCTCATGGATTTCAAAGATATTTTCCAAGAATGTTATAATGACAATGGTGTGCCATCATGGTGACTCACTAGGTGAGTTGGCTAAGATAACTCATCATCCCTATCCTCTGGCATATCTCTACAGTCCCATCTCTGGCTCCGTCATTTACCTGATTAAGGTTTTTGATCGTTTTTTGCCACAATTCGCCCGAATAAAATATTTTATTTTATTTTTGTGCGAAAGTTTTAGTAATAGACTTTATCACTTAAATTATGATAAAATCTAGATTTTCTCAGTTTCGGGTCAAACTAGGGTTTCTGCCGGTATAAAACCATACTGTTAGTAAACACGCAGACCGGTTTCCGTCTGAGTTTTAAACCCAAAATTTTGCCGTAACTTCCTTCGATATAGAAGGTCTCAAATATGATTTTTTTCCCCCCTCAAAATCATTTTCTGGATTGTCGGTAAAAATATAGAATATAATTACTGGTTAAGACGTGAGAAAACGAACTGTTACAGAGAGGGAGAGAGAGATGGAAGGAGGGAAGGAAGGAGGGGGGAGAGATAGAGATGGAGGGAGGGAAAGAGAGATGTAAGGATAATTTTGTCTTTTTCTGATAGTCTGTCCATGGACAAAAAGTTGTCCCATGGTTTGGTGGGGGACAAAATTTTGGGTTTTTGTCCTGTCCCTTACCCACTTTATTGTCCTCCCCTAACCACTTTTCAAATCAAACAGGGGATAAAAATTTTCGTGCTATCCAGTCCCCTGCATTTTTGTAAATCAAACGCACCCTATATATTTTAGATAAAAGACCCATTTTGGTCCTTGAGAAAAATACCAAGGTCCGTTTTGGTCCCTGACAAATCTAAAGTACCAAATTAGTTCCTCACAGTTTCAAACTAGGGACACGTTAGTCCCTGCGTTTGATCTCGTTAGACAATATTCGTTATCTCTATGGATTAGGGTTCCAAAGTTGCTAATTTCGGGCAGAAATTGGAGTGACATCGATTAGGTCTCTTTTTGGAGTTTTAAGTGGCATTTTTTTGGTTACTTAAGGGGCCTGTTTCTTTTTATCGTATGTTCAAAATGGTATTGTTTTGGACATTTTGGGCATTTAAGTAAATATTTAATAATCAATTTACACAGTAGAAATTGTAAATATCACAAAACAGTATACCTAAGCAAGAAAATACAACACATCATCGACTTAACAAACCCAAACTAACGGGGGGTTGACAGAAGGACTATCATGTCCCTAGCTTAAAATTGTGAGGGAATAATTTGATACTTTATTTTTGTCAGGGACTAAAACGTACCTCGCTATTTTTTAGGGACCAAAATGGGCATTTATTCTATATTTTATTTTTGAGTTAACGGGCTACATCAACAAATTAATGGAGCCTTCCTAACAGACATCAACAGAGGGACTAATATGTCCCACGTTTGTAATTATCAAGGACTAACGTGTGATTTTTTTCAAAGAGACTAAATTGGGTAACACGAAATTTGTCAAGGACCAAAATAGGCCTTTACTCTAATTTAAAATTGACATTGTCGAGAAGGAATTGACAAAAAAGACTAATATGAAAAATGGAACATAACATATATGATAAAAAAAAAAAGGGTTAAAATGTATGTTCTCTTTCATTGCTCCTCATTTCGGTCTTATAGGTTATGTTTCGTCTTCCATGTTAATCCTAAAATCGGCGCCGTCACGTACGGGTTGACAAAAATGACTAATGTGTCAATGGAAGCCTATTTGAAAAAAAAAATTATAAGATCAATGTGAAAAAAAAAACACATATGGGACGAATGAAGCTATTTTGCCTAAAATTAGCTATTGAACTAGCTAATAAATATAAAATTATATATGTTCTTTCTTTTACAGTAATTATCAGTTTTAATACTTTAATTAATTTTAAATTATTTATCACCGCATAAGTTGACTAACAGTGGATGAGCTACCCAACGATAGATGGCGGATCTTGCATTTGATACCGGATAAGTTAGCTCAGTGAAAGAGTCAACTTATAGTTGACGACGGATCAACTGGGCTGATAACATGTGAAAGTGTTTTATTTTGAGTAAAGGCTCATTTTGGTCATTGACAATTTTTGTGGTGCTCATTTTAGTCCCTGACCAAAAAAAAAAAAAAAGTTCATTAGTCCCTGACAATTACAAACCAAGGACACGTTAGTCCCTCCGTTGACCTCCGTTATGAAGCCTCTGTTAGTTTGCTGATGTGGCCCGTTAACAGTCCCAGTTGTCCGTTATATTTGCCCATGTGGAATTTATTATTTTTTCCCTTCATTTTCACCCAAAACGTCTTTGTGGGTGAAGAACCCAAATTTCGCAATCTCTGATTGCACCCCAATCCCACGCCCAATAACCTTATTATTTCCCCCATCAATCTGTGCAATAACCTTCAACAATATCCCCAATTTTGATTTCGCCCCTTTCACTTCTTTCACCTTAACAATATGAGTTGCGCTTCCAATCACATGTCCAGGCGTGACCATCGCCCGAGTACTTCATTAAGCTTTGTAACTCCAAAGTTTGATCCTCTAATTTGTATTTGCAAGAAAGCATGTGTCATCTACACGTCAAGAACATTGAAGAACCCAAATAGAGCATTCTATGGGTGCCCTTATTATAAGTTAAAGAAATCCTTCATTCTATGGCTTCCCTCCATTCTTTGCAAACTGGGTTCTCTACAGCCCCTCCTCCTTCCAGCCTCTCTGCAGCAGCAATTTGGATTGTCCAATAAATCTAAAGGTCAAAAAAAAAAACCAGTATTTTATAATATTAAAAAGGTTTAATGGACTTTTTGGTCCCTACAGTTTATGTGAGTTTTGGTTTTGGTCCCTAACATTTTTTTGCAATGGTTTTGGTCCCTGACAATTTCAAAACATTGGTTTTAGTCCCTGAAGTTAGATAGGCCAAGTCCTAATTTGCAACTTAGGTTCGGAAGTTTCTGTAAATGTCTCGAAGGCTCCAAAAAGGATTTTATAGCTGGCTGTAGGCTATTCCTCGGGGTTGATGGTTGCCACCTAAAAACGAAGCATGGGGACAGCTACTGATAGCAGTTGGGAGCGACCCAAATGATCAGTACTTTCCCTTGGCTTTTGTAGTGGTTGAGCAGGAGACAAAGGAGAGTTGGAGGTGGTTCTTGGAGTTGTTATTGGAAGATATTGGGGATGTGCAAGCAATAGGTAGGGGACCAAAACCAACATTTTGCAATAACACAAGGACTAAAACCAACGTTTTGAAATTGTTAAGGACCAAAACCATTGGAAAAAAATGTTAGGGACTAAAAGCAAAACTCACATAAAATGTAAGGACCAAAAAGTTCATTAAACCCATTAAAAACATTAAATAAAAATTAAAAAATGCCAAATTTCCCCTTCTCCCCATTGTGTAACCCTCGTCCCTCTTTCTCAACCCTGCCTGCAACCAAACTCAACCGTCGCCCGCCGCCGTGGTTGGTCAACCTCCACAGCCACCCACCATGTCTCTCTCTCTCTCTCTCTCTCTCTCTTCTCCACCCAAGCTTCAACGTCGCCGCCGCCTTCCCCGCTGTTCACGGCTGGGGATATCCCCAAAACCAATCATCGTCTTCCTTGCTACGCTAACAACAGTTCTTCTTCTTCATCTTCAAATCACTGTCACTTCCCTTTCTTTCTCTAACTTCACCTTTTGAATTCTACCGTTGAACACAATGAACGTTGTTGTCCAAAACCCAACCTTGCTTCCACCCAATACTGTGTAATACAATCACCCTTCTCTCTTCCCACTTTCATTCAGCTTTACCACCCACTTTTTCCCTTTCCTTTTCAATTCAGCATCATTTCTATTCGTGATGGTATCATAGAACTTAAATTCTATCCTTCATGCACATGACTAGTGAATTATGATGATAATGACGATGATGAATTGATACTCTTTTCAGTTCAGTTGCTTTCAAACATTGAACCCATCTGTTTTTTGTCCCTATGCTATCTAATTTTTCAACAAAGTTGTTGTCTTGACGAGGTGTTGATGCTATTTTGATTATTGGGTTTTCTGTAAAATGGAGTTTGAGCCTCCAAGTATGGGAAAGGAGGTTATTGAATTTGATATGCTTATAAGGGGCAGACGTGAACAGCGGGGCAGGCGGCGGGGTAGCAGCGGCTCCACTGATGTACGGGCGGAGAAGAGAGATAGATGATTCAAGACAGTTAGACAGACATTGAAGGTGGCTGCGGTGGCGAGAAACAGGGACGGTTGGAGAGAAAAAGGAAATTTCTTTTTTTTTTTTTATTTAATTTTTTTAATGATATAAAAATGCTGATTTTTTGGACCCTTTGATCTTTTTGGACGGTTCAGATAGGTGCTGCATAGGGGCTGGAGGGGGTTGGGACTGGAGAGAATCTAGATCCCATTCTTTGGGTTACCTTGCTTACCGTTTCATGGTTTCAGGAGAAGAAACCTTATTGTAATTTTTTTGTTTGGGTTGTTGAATATGAGGAGAAGCTCTTGACAATGGCAAAATTGGAAGAAGGGAGAATTAACTGATTGGAGATGGATATCACTGACAACAAAGCAAAGATGATTCAAATACAACTCAAGATGAGTGAAATGCAAATAAATATGAATGAAATGCAACTGATGATTAGTGATAAAGGCTGTGATTGTTGTTGTGGTTATGATAGTTTGTGTTTGGAAGTCAGTCTAAATGTTATTAAAAAATGTACTTCACTTCGTTAGTCTAAGTGTTATTAATCTCAGGGTTATTAAGTCAGTCTAAGTGTTATTATTAATTGTGTTTAATTATTGTAATGAAATGGAAAGTTAGGCTTTACTAATATTCACTTGTGTTTTATCAATTTTGTTTATCAGTTTTGAAGTTAAAATGACAACAATAATTAAAAAAGTAAAATGACAATGAACCAAATTTCATTCCAAACTTCATTAATTGAATCATTTCCAAAATACATTGTGTTCATCATCACTATGCATCAAAAGTGTATCCAATCATTGTACTGAGATCTATGCATCCCCTAAAAAAAGTGTATTCCATAATAGCCCAAAAAAAAATCAAAATCCTATGTGTCCCCCAAAAACATGAAAATCCTATACATCCCCAAAATTCCATCACTATCAATCCCTTCATTTGTTGTCTAAGTTCATCTTTGTAGGTGGTAGCCTAAGCCCAGGTGGTGGCCTCATTGCCGTTGCTGGCCCTGGTAGTGTTGGTGGCCTAAGTCCAGGTGTTGACATGAAAGTCATTTCACTTGGAGTTCCTTGTAGTCTTGGTGGCTTGTAGGGCCTCATTGGTGCTCCTAGTGGCTGAATTGAGAGGGTTCCTGTGACACCCTTCTACCCCGCATGTTAAAAGCCAATTAATTTAAAAACAATTAAAGGAAAACATGCAATTATTGAATAAAATAAACAATTGTCCATGGGTAGAAAAGTCCCACATGAACCGTTTACAACGCGGAAATGAAATAAGTTTTAAATAACGAAAACATAACAAACCAATAAAAAATAACCCAACCCCGATGTCACATACAGAGCTGGTATAACCGTTCCGGAATAAAATCCACGGAATTACAACTGAACTAACAACTACGAAAACATAAACTAGCCCTACGATGAGTGGCGGCTCCTCAGAGTCACTCCTCTCCGGGCTGCTCGTCATCCTCTGCAATGTGCCAATCAGGCCAAACACAAACAACAAACATATATAGGGAGTAAGAATCGTATAAACATATTAGAGCATGGGAATAGGCAGTAAAGTAAACAGCAAGCATAGCATCACATCAAACATCAACATTATCATTATGCTATGCAGTGCAATGCAGTCCTACTCCGCTAAACCATCAATGCATGTGGATCCACTAAACTCGGGATGAACGACTTCGGAGTTACATATCCACATGGAGAATCTACTCAACGCCGGAGAATCTACTCCTTGGATAGCCAACGCATCAAACCAACGAATGCCTCGTCACGGGGGCACTAAGAGAATCTACTCCAACCGTGGATGGCCGGATCGCCGTACTCTAGGACGATCTCCCCTATGTCGAACATCCCTAAACAACAACTCCGATGCAATGCGTATGCAACACAACAACAACAGCAACACCACCTCCATAACTCCAACGGAATCGACCGAAGGTAACAGCGGGATCAACCGCACCAACTTGCCTCGCGGAATCTACCTGAGGACTTAAGCGGAATCAACCGCAGTACCTGGGGCAAACTCTCGGCCACCAAGGTACGTAACAACAACACCTTAGGCCCAAACCGTGGGGTCAAGGCCTCCTTGGCCAAAAGCACCAAGGCACAACTCATCAGCTTGCGGCACCCTAAAGGGTATCGACTTAACATCTCACCATCTCATCATCTTTATTTATCTTTATCAACATTTACTAAGTTGTCTAATCAGTTATCATCATAGGGAAAGTGGGGTTTAAAACCCCTTAAGTCCTTTAATCTGGTTCTGTCACAGTGGGTTGAGCACGGTCGTGCTCGTAACCCAGCACGGTCGTGCTTAAGCACGTGAGGGGCGTGCTCCCCTGTAAGTGAAGCACGATCGTGCTTCTTAATGAACACGGTCGTGCTCAGCAGCACGATCATGCTCTTTGTCCTGTATGGTCGTGCTCAACAGCGCGGCCATCTTCCCAGAATTCAACTGGGAACACGGTCGTGCTCCCTGTTCAGCACGGTCGTGCTCAACGCGCGACAGTGCTGTTCTGGGCAGGAACAGAGGCTGAAACTTAACCCATTTTATCATGTTTTTACTCAATTATACCTAACGTCAATTATCAACATGTTTCCAGATTTAAACTCATCATCATAAATCAACCAACTCAAACATGGCATCAATCCAGCAATAACATCATCATGTTAATAACAGTGTTTACCAACAACAACCATACCACATGCAACGTAACACTAGTAACATAATGATCAGAAACATACATTAAACACATCCCTAAATCATGAAATCATCAAACATATAATCATGCAAATCAACCGGGGTTATGGGAACCCCTTTACTTTACCCTAAACCCAAACCTATGTAGATACTACCCTTCTCCCCATACCTGGATTGAAGGTAGCTCTCTAAGACTTCCTAACAGCAACCGGTTCCTCTCCTTTAGGCGGCTCACGCACGAACGAGCCTTAAATAAACAAATTAAAACGGTGTTAGTTTCCCAACCAAAAACGAAAGGAAACTAAAGAAAAGGAACGGAACATTACCTATACGCGAAGTGCAGACGAAACCACGTTTCCCTAGCGTCTCCAATACTCAAAACCACACTGAGTATGAAGGAAAAAGGGAGGAAGGGAGGTTGCAGTCGTACTAGGGTTTTTAGTAGCAAAAAGGAAGTGTACGGCGCAACCCGGGGTCTGCTCAACGTATATAGGTCCGGACTTGAGCACGGTCGTGCTCATCCTTGAGCAAGGTCGTGCTCAACTTAACGTTACGAGACGCGGTCAACAGCTTGAGCACGGGCGTGCTACCTGTTGAGCACGGTCGTGCTCAACTTAAAATCAGAAACACGCTTCTGACTTTAAGCACGGGCTTGCTGGCTAATGAGCACGGGCGTGCTCATGTACCAGAAAGGGACTTTTAGCCAAAAATCCCACTAAGCCCTTAAACGATAAATCTAACTTAAACCAAACCAGCTTAAATAAAAAAAAATTCTGAAAAACAGGGTGTTACAGTTCCCACTGTTGTAGACTGTGTGAATGATGGTGGTATTGCAGGTGGTGTCCTTTGAGAAGATGGCCTAATAGGAAGTGACCTAGCAGCTCGTGGAGGTGAAGGTGGACTTCCATATGATTTTTCCTGAAATGCAGTAAAAAACGATGCCCCAGACAACAAATATGCAAGCCAAAATATCAGACTGCTATACACCATAATATGTAGCAAACTAGAATATGCAACCCAGAATATGCAATTAAACAATACAAAAAAGGCCCTGACAGTTCCTATCGTGGGACATATTAGTCCCTGACTATGCCTATAGCCAGACTTAATAGTCCTTGACAACTACTATCGGGGGACACATTAGTCCCTATGTGGCTCATGTCAACCTATGTTACAGCTGGTGTTTCATGAATTTCTTGTGAGGGTTGTACTGCTTCTGTGGTCTGCACTCCTCATGTGGGTGGACTCTGAAACAAAGTCATGACAATCAATAGGAAGTCTTTGTAAAATTTGGAAAATATCAAAGTATGGAATAAAAGTATCTGAAAATGTAGTACCTGTGATGTAAACCAAGGGGGGCAAGTCAACTTTGCAACAAAGATTACATGAGCCTAATAAAGACCATGGATCAGGAAGATAATCAAAGACTTGATGGGCCTATGACAAGAGTTATGACCAAGAAAACCCAACAAGTCTTGATTCACATATTGGTTCTAATAATGGAAGCAAGTCCAAATGCAAGAGTTGAAGGAATGGGGCCCAAGTTGATCACCTACCTTATCCAACTAGAAGATCCTTGAATATGATCAAGTGGGGCGTGCACCAAGAATAAAGACCACTATTAGTTGTTTTTATTTAATCCAATAATTGTAATAGGATATGTAAGTGGGTCCAAACTTGTTATGAGTTACAAATGGATCAAGCCCACTAAAATCCTATCTTGCACGAGTTCTAGGAGTCTAGGGGGGAGGAAACTTTTGGTTTGCATGCCATTAGTAACTCCTATAAGTTATTAGGTTTTATTTATTTGTTAATTATGTGGGAGTTACACTTTTAATTTGAGAAGTAAGTGTAACCACCACATAATAATAAGAGAGAGAGAGTAATCAAGGGGGAAGGGGGCGTGTTTATGTTTTGGTGGCTGAGTGAAGTTTAGTGTTAGTGAGTCATTAGTGTCATAATTAGGCCAATCAAAGTAGGGGTTATGGTTTGTGAGCGGCAACCAAAAGTTGGCTTCCCAACACTACTTGTACACGCCTAAAACAACATAGAAAACAACTTTGATGTTCATTTGGATTGAATCCATTGAGTGAGACTTGTGTTCTCCTAGGTTCTTGGTTGAACCAAACTTGTTCTTATCAAGAATCCAAGATTCTTGTGGCGAACCTCAAGAGGCTTATCAAACCTCCTTGGTTTGTGGCGCCATTACCATCTCAATCTATTCCATTTTCTTTTTGTTTCTTCATTTGTTGATTATGTTACAATTTTGAACTCAAGCTTGTTTTGTTCTACAAAGGTTTTTGCGCCATATATGTTTAAGAATTCAACCAAAACGATCATGCCAAGGCAACCCTCTATTTGGTTGTCATCAAGTGGTATTAAAGGTTAGGGTTTGGTTGAATTTGGTATCTTGTGTTCTTCATGTTTCTACTTTCTTTCTTTTCTTTCGAAACCCAAAATCAAAATATATTACTTTGATTCTGTTTGTGAAGGGAAGCTTTCGAAATTGTGTTTTTGCTCAAAAAAAAAATTGATTTCCAGAAGAGATCACAAGCAAGCCGTGACACCCATCACGGCCGTGACACAAAAAGTGTGAAATCCAGAGACGATCACGGGCAGGCCGTGACACCCATCACGCCCGTGACAAGAAAAGTTGTGAATCCAGAGAGGATCACGGGTAGGCCGTGATAAGCATCACGCCCATGACCCTTTAAAAAAAAAATTGAGCAACTTGTGTACTTGAACTATTTCCCTTCTTCCTTTGCTTCTTTGTTTCTAAAAGCTTTTCTTTCTAGCCTTTCCTTTTTGTTTCCTTGTTTGATAAGTTTTTGTGATTTTGTTACTTGAATTTTGGAATTTTTGTGTTTTGTGTTTGATTCCTCTAAGAATTCAAGGTGAACATTTGAGAGGAAAAAGGCAAGAGTGAAACATACATTCTGTGTGGAAAAAGCCAAAAGAGTGAAAATTGCCATTGTGTGACTAGTGAGGGAGTGTTGTGAGGAAATACATATACTCTTCTACTCAATCATGGCCAACAATGAAGATAGTCCACCCTTGACTCCAAGGTCAGCCGCTCTACAAGCTAGAATGGCTAATCAAGTCCAAGCTCTTCAAAGACAAATGGAGCAAATGCAAGCCAATTATGATAGGCAACTTGCCAATCTAAATCATGATGAATCAAATGGCTACGATAGTGAAAGAGGAAGGCATAGAGGAGGAGGTAGAAGAGGAAGGAGGCGTGGTGATAGGCTTGAAGGGGTCAAAATCAAAGTTCCTTCCTTTATTGGGAAGAATGATCCAGAAGCTTACTTGGAGTGGGAGTTAAAAATTGAGCAAGTTTTTAGTTGTAATTCTTACAATGAAGGAAAGAAGGTGAAGGTGGTAGCCCTAGAATTCAAAGAGTATGCCCTTGTTTGGTGGGATCAACTACAAAAAGAGATGAGAAGAATTGGAGCGGAGCCCATTGATACTTGGGAAGAAATGAAGCTTATCATGAGAAGGAGGTTTGTCCCAAATCATTATCAAAGGGACATTCATAACAAATTACAAAGGCTTACCCAAGGGACCAAAAGTGTTGATGAGTACTTCAAGGAGATGGAGTTGGCCTTACTTAGGTCAAATTTTCAAGAAGATAGAGAGGCTACCATGGCAAGGTTCTTACATGGATTGAATCAAGAAATTCAAGATGTAGTGGAATTGCAACATTATGTGGAGCTAGAAGATTTGGTCCAACAAACTATCAAAGTGGAACAACAACTCAAGAGGAGAAAATACAAATTTCGTTCTCCTTCAAAGTTGTCATCTTTAAGTTGGAAGGAAGATTCCAAGAAGGAGGGTAATTCATCTTCTAAGGAGGGTGAGTCTACATCTCAAGGGAACAAGTCATAGGAAACAAGTCCTAGAAGCCGTGATGTAAAGTGCTTCAAATGCTTAGACCATGGACACATTGCATCCCAATGCCCAACAAAGAGGACCATGGTGTCAAGAAATGGAGAAGTGGTATCACAATCCGAGGCTTCAAGTAAGGAGGAAAGTGAAGAAGTGTTCATGCCGGATGGTGATTTACTTATGGTGAGGAGGCTTTTAGGGAATCAAGTGAAAGATCAGGAGGTGAGCCAAAGGGAGAATATCTTTCATTCTAGATGTCTAATTCAAGGGAAGGTATGTTCTCTAATCATTGATGGTGGAAGTTGTGCCAATGTTGTTAGTACTAGATTGGTGTCCAAACTAAATTTTGTAATTAAGGCACATCCAAGACCCTATAGGCTTCAATGGTTGAATGAGAATGGAGAAATAATTGTGAACAAACAAGTGGAGATCCCATTCTCCATTGGGAAGTATGAAGATTGTGTCCTTTGTGATGTGGTGCCTATGGAGGCAAGCCATATGTTGTTGGGAAGGCCTTGGCAATATGACAAGAAGGCCATCCATGATGGGTTCTCAAATAAGTTTACTTTCATGTACCAAGACCGGAAGGTCATACTTTCTCCCTTATCTCCAAAGCAAGTTTGTGAGGATCAAGTGAAAATGAGGGAAAAGAGAGAGCAAGAGAGAAAAGAAAATGAGAGTGAAAAAGAGATTGAGAAAAAGGATGAAAAAGAGATTAAGAAAAAGAATGAAAAAGAAATTGAGAAAAAGATTGAAAAAGAGAGTAAAAAAAAGATTGAAGAAAAAGGTGATCAAGAGAAAAATAGTGTGAAAAATAGTGAGAAAAATATTGTGACAATTAGTAAAAAAAGAGTTACTTGACAGTGGAAAGTAAAGAGGAGAAGGTTTTAATTTCAAGGCAGCCCCAAAAATTAATTCATTACAAGATTTTTTATTTGGTTGCTAACACTTCTAATGATCTCTTTTTGTCTAGTGGTGTTGTAATGTTTTTACAGAAATTTGATAATTTCATTCCGAGAGAAGCTCCCTATGGCAATGTGATTGTGAAGGACACTCTAGATGCCCCAGAAAAAACTAATTGTGGTGATGAAGACTTCAATTCGTGGTCGAATTCATTCAAAGAAGGAGGGGATGATGTAAGCCAAGGGGGGCAAGTCAACTTTGCAACAAAGATTACATGAGCCCAATAAAGACCATGGACCAGGAAGATAATCAAAGACTTGATGGGCCTATGACAAGAGTTATGACCAAGAAAACCCAACAAGTCTTGATTCACATATTGGTTCTAATAATGGAAGCAAGTCCAAATGCAAGAGTTGAAGGAATGGGGCTCAAGTTGATCACCTACCTTATCCAACTAGAAGATCCTTGAATATGATCAAGTGGGGCGTGCACCAAGAATAAAGACCACCATTAGTTGTTTTTAATTAATCCAATAATTGTAATAGGATATGTAAGTGGGTCCAAACTTGTTATGAGTTACAAATGGATCAAGCCCACTAAAATCCTATCTTGCACGAGTTCTAGGAGTCTAGGGGGGAGGTAGCTTTTGGTTTGCATGCCATTAGTAACTCCTATAAGTTATTAGGTTTTATTTGTTTGTTAATTTTATGGGAGTTACACTTTTAATTTGAGAAGTAAGTGTAACCATCACATAATAATAAGAGAGAGAGAGAGTAATCAAGGGGGAAGGGGGGGCGTGTTTATGTTTTGGTGGCTGAGTGAAGTTTAGTGTTAGTGAGTCATTAGTGTCATAATTAGGCCAATCAAAGTAGGGGTTATGGTTTGTGAGAGGCAACCAAAAGTTGGCTGCCCAACACTACTTGTACACGCCTAAAACAACATAGAAAACAACTTTGATGTTCATTTGGATTGAATCCATTGAGTGAGACTTGTGTTCTCCTAGGTTCTTGGTTGAACCAAACTTGTTCTTATCAAGAATCCAAGATTCTTGTGGCGAACCTCACAAGGCTTGTCAAACCTCCTTGGTTTGTGGCACCATTACCATCTCAATCTCTTCCATTTTCTTTTTGTTTCTTCATTTGTTGATTATGTTACAATTTTGAACTCAAGCTTGTTTTGTTCTACAAAGGTTTTTGCACCATATATGTTTAAGAATTCAACCAAAACGATCATGCCAAGGCAACCCTCTATTTGGTTGTCATCAACCTGTGTTGCAATTTCAGTTGAGGGATGGGATAATGACAATGGCACTTCTTCCTGAGTGGTGGTCTTCTTTTTTCTGATCCTCCTTGTTTTAGCAAATCCAAGTCTAACAGGTCCTTTGCATGTCTTTTCATAATGCCCAGTTTCACCACAATTACAACACACTACCTCATAGGCCTTTTTGACTTTATGCTGTTGGCTGCCTGGCACATCTTCTGAATGAGGATCTTTCCTCCTGTGTTTTTTTGGTTTGCCAATAGGCCATTTAATCTTAGGAGGCTCTGGTTTAGGGTGATTAGTTGTGTCCTAATATTCCTTGCTAGCAACAAGTTTGATGAAGTGATCATATGTTGCATTCAAAGCTTCCATAGTCTGCCATTGATGCACATGATCTTTTGGCCTCTCATTCTTCCATGCTATGGAAGTAATAGCATTATGATAGGGCATACCGATCAACTTCCAAACTTGGCATGTGCAAGTCCTTAGGGTTAGGTTGACCCCAACCTTTTTCTTATGCCTCTTAACCTCAAATTTCACATTATCTGGATCACCTGTCTAGGTCGGTGTCCACCCATTTCTCTCTATCTTCAGTTTTTCAAGCCTCTTATGTTGAGTGGGGTCAAAATGGGCTTCTCCTTGTACCTGAAAATCTTGCTATTCCACACTTCACACATGTTGTTGGTGATGTTATCCAACTTAGGCCAATGACTGAAATATGCCTTTACCCATGCACTTAGCTCAATGTTGTTTAGGTAACTCCAAGCTCTTTCATTCTTAGTCTTCAACCTCAGCATTGTTGCTTTAAGCTCGGCCTCAGTTGTGCATTTTGCACATTCCCATGTAAACCCCCTAAGCTATTTATCCTTAAAATGCTTGATGAAATTCTTCCAAATGTGTAACACACAGTTTCTGTGGCGTGCACCTGGCATGATCTCTTTCAACGCAAGTAGCAATCCCTCCATGCAGCATATGATATCAGACAACCATTATTTTTTGACCTAGTATATTACTATCGTGGGACAAATTATTCCCCGCCTTATGCATGAACCTAAAATGGAGATGCAGAACCAAACCAGACCCAAATTATGCAGTATTTTGTAGTCAAATGCAGCCAACCAAATGCAAACACTACAAGAAATGTGATTTTTTTTTCGTCACTAATATTATTCACAATAGTGACTAAACGACAATTCGTCATTACATTTTTTTCTTTAGTGACCAAAATATATGCGTCACAAATAATCTGTCTCTAATGTTATTCATAATAGTGACTAAGCGACAATTCGTCACTATAAATTTATTATTATTAATGACCAAATATAGGCGCCACAACTAATTTGTCACTAATATTATTCATAAATAGTGACTAAGTGACAATTCGTCACTCAATTTTATTGTTAGTGACAAATATATGTGTCACAAATAATTCTTCACTAATATTATTTATAATAGTGACTAAGCGACTATTCGTCACTATAAATTTATCTTTAGTCACCAAAATATGTGTCACAAAAATGTATCGCTAATATTATTCATAATAATGACTAAGCGACAATTCGCTATTATAAATTAATAATCCCAATTTGTTTCCTCTTATATAATATAAATTATATCTTATTTTGGCCATCATTGTTTTTTAGGAAAAAAAATTAAGATTTATTGCTTGATATAGGAAAAAAAAAAGTTAATGTTATGACAGGGGGATATCGCTTGAACAAACAACCACATGAGATGTTGAGAATGTTTTGAGAGATATAATTTAGCACGTTTGTAACACCCTGAATTTCACCTTACGTTAATAAATTTTAATATGTGTTGGACTTGGCTTATAAATGTTTGTATATGCTTGTTATGTATTTTTTTTTTAATGTCTAAGTTTATATTTGGGGAAGTTTAGCCTTAGAAAGGTTTAATCCTTTTAGAGCCCTAGTAACCTGTTTTTCCATTTTGGCCATTCTTGAGTTCTATATGTCCAATTGCGGTGATCTTTGATGCGTTGGAAAGATAAGAGAATTATCTACAAGTTTTATTTTAGGTGTTTGGCCAAATTCGGCTTCTTTTTAGGCCTCACGCCGCGATCATTGTTCCCCCAACGAACCATGCAGAACTAGAAACATGTTTTGGGCTATAATTAAGCCCAATTGTGTATAAACCGTCCTTAACCTCCAAAACCACAACCTCAACCTAATGTTATACATCTAAACCACTCTAAATCAGCCTCCATTTCCTTCTCTTTGAATTCCTAACCATTTTCTCTCTAAAACTCTTCCTAGAGGATCAACCTATGCACCGTTCTCCACCTTTTTTTGATTGGGGAACATCGTTGCGAGCACGTGGTCAATTGTCATTGTTGTTTAGACTTTCAAACCAGGTAGAATTCGTGCACCTGTCCCTCTTGATCTTTTCCTTTTGATTTCTTGACCTTAGAGTTGAATCCAGATGTTTCTTGTCGTCCTTGAGGTAGTAGACAAGCGGTCGTGAGACGGGATCTTAGTGGACTTTCTTCTTTTCCTTTTGAATTTCAATCTTCATACTAGGTATAGGCAGAAGGGCTAGTATGAACATGTAAGCTTGGGGTAGCATAAGATGAGGGTTATCGATGACCCTGTTGCATGCTAATTGCCTATTTGATGTTGTCTGCAATATGTATGATATGATTTCAATGTTATTGGCATACCTTGGATATTGTATTGGTTGTTGATAATGATGATGATGCCATGCTTAGTTGATATGTTGTTATACCATGAATGATGTTGTTATGCCAAGGATGATAATGTTGGTTGTTATGGTTGTTGAGATAAATGTTGATATCAATAAGACTTAAAGAATTGTTGATAAAGACGTTATAAGAATTAAGGGATAATTTCCCCAATGTTCATAAGACTTGAATCATAGCAATAAGAGGAAAGATTTATGCCCATTGGTATAGTTTAGACCCTAGGCTTGATTTATGAGTGTTTTAGGCACATTATTAACGAAACAGGAATTAAAGGTTTAATTCCCAATAAATCATAAGACATGTAGATAATTATAAGGAACAAAATTAATGCTTGATGGTTTAGTAAAATTCAATAGGTTTGATTCATGAATTGCCCCAGTGAGTTTGGCAAGGGGTTTCTAACGCTTTCCGCCCAGACCAGTATGGTCATGCTCCAGTAAGCACGGTCATGCTTAAAAGGGAGCACACCCGTGCTCCAGTTTCAAATTCAAAAAGGCCGCACTGGATAAGCACGACCGTGCTCAACAGGAAGCACGACCGTGCTGAACTTAAAGTTCAGCATGCCCGTACTGGGGGTAAGCATGCCTGTGCTTCCCCCAACTGACGCTTCTCCGTCGCGCCTCCACAACCGCCGCCGTGCCAGATCTTCAGACAGCCACCACTTCTCTTCCTTCCTTCTTGGGTGAATGAAACCTCATCTATTTTGCTCAGTTTCAAAAATCCCAAATTGATTTTCAAACCCTAACCCTAACCCTTTAATTTCATATTATAATTTTGAAATTGAACATTGTTTTATGCTATTAGGACTATGAATTAGTGTTTCCCTAAATCAATTTCATCATTCATTAAGTAGATTGATTTTCCCCAAATTGTTCTATGAACCCTAAAGCCCCAAATTTGTTTCTCTTGAAATTAGTTTTGTAATTATGAAATTAATTATGTCTTTAAGCAATTGAGACTGTTAATTAATGATTTCTAAGGTTAATTTCATGTTCCTATGATCAAATCTCATTTCCCCCAATTTTGATGATGAGTCTTATTTTTCCAAATCTGAATTTTATTGAAATTGGTTCTATTTTGTGAAATTAAGTATTTAAAACAACTTAGAGTGAGCGTTTGATGATGAGTAGCAAATTGTTTGAATTGTCTGGTTGTTGAAAATGCTTGGACTCCATCTCTGGGATGTTAAAGTGTTGTGTTTGCTTGGGGAACCAGGTTTTACATTTTTCGGGGGCTGACAGGAGTTGTCTAGAGGAAACTGAACATGTTGCAAGGTGTTTAGAGGAACTGGAATGTCGAGTTGGGGTTTAGCTTGGTGCAGCTTCGCTCTGAGGGAAGCTGACTGTTGGAAACCAATGAAATGATCTTCCCTTGTCTACAAGAGGTAGGGGGAGTGAACCACATCACACCATATTGGTGGATGTGAAGATAGCTTTATTTATCTGGTTGTCGGGAAATCCTAAATTAAGGATTTTCCACTTTGTTTATTTAGTCCCTTATGAGGACATTATTATATTGGTTAATTGTAGTTTGATTTATGTTTGTTGGTGTGGTTGATTGGTTGGAAAATGATTTCTAGCATGTTGAAAACCATTACTTTGATCATTGGATCAAAGTGAGGCTTTAATACTTGGTTATTGCAAATAACCTGATTATTGTGATTATTCGATATAACTTGATATATTGATGTGGATGGATAATTGTGAAATTGTTTGGTGAAGTGTAACCTTCACTTTGGTTGTGATTGGCTTTTGGCTAAATGTGAATGGTGTTGGAACCAAAATAATTTGGATTAAATAATCTCTAGGTTTTGATGTTAACAATGAGAATTAAATTTGTGTAGCTAAGTGTTAATGCTTTAAATCTAACAAGTGCCTTTAGTCTTAAAGAATCTCTGTTGTTATAAGCTAAAATGTTAAGTCTATTTTGCTTGGAAATCCGCGTCCATATGTCTTATATTGAATATCTTGCTGAAAGAGTGGTCGAGTCCACTCTATCAAGGATCTCCCTTTTAACTCAAGTGCCACGTCAGTGGACGAGCGCTTGAATGCTTTTAGTGGACGGAGAATTTCTCTTGGTGTAGATGAGAGCTTCTCTCTAATAATAACCTTAGTCAGCTATTGCCACGTCACTGGACGGAGATTTCAAATGTCTCAAGTTCTGGCAAGACCGATGTTTTAAGTAGACGAAGTTTTGGTTGCCACGTCAGTGGACGGAGCCTTAAAACTCTTATTGCTTATCTTGCCTTTACTCTCGTTTGTTGGACGAAGATCTTCTTAAGCATTTATACCAATCTGAAGCAAAGCGTATTTATTTCTTATGATTGATATTCTTTTCATTTATAATGGTTCTTCTCTTTTTGTATTAACGACTCGCATTGCCTTGTTTCATTGAGAGAAACATAGTACAAAAAAAAGGGACTTGCAAAAAGCAGAATAGTACAATGCAAAACGTTGTGTACCCTGTCACCTTTTTACGCTGATATAGTTGGAACCTGTACAAAGGAGGCAAAACTGTTTTCAAGTTGCTTTTGCTCAGAGGTGTGCTTTTACATGCAAGAATTTGTCTCACAGTACAAAGGCCTCGAGCCAGCTGAGTCTCAACGGATATTTACTTGGTTTGCTCTATTACTAAACGGGAATTTCAAATACAACCGTTGAAGATTCTGAAGAGAAGATCAAGGACCCTATAAATAGAAGACTAAAGCTTTTGAAGAAATAACTTTTGCGCATACAAAGAAAACTCAAGAAATCTCTTGCGAAGCAAATACTCTTTTATTTATTCAAAAAGCAAAAGTCTGTAATATTATAGTTTGCATTCTTGCTATAATATTTATCTGATCTTAAACTTTCATACTCTCACCTATAGTGAGTTAGAAGATCAAAGAAATCAAAACTCTTTATTAGAGGTAGAGTCTGAAGAGGCTTGGTAAGAAAGAAATACTTGTGAGCCTGGAGAGGTATTGAATACTTGGTGTAATCTATTTGAAAATAGTGGAAAAATCCTTCAAGTAGAAGGGACTGGACGTAGCTCTTGGTTGGAAGAGAGTGAACCAGGATAAAACATCTTGTGTAATTCTTCTAATCCCTTATCTCTTTTGCTTTACGTGTTTATACTAACTGTGGGGATTTGAACTTGAATTTGTTAATCCTTCAAAAGACTTCTTTTCTGTGTGCTTTATTCTGCCTCCTTATTTTTGTGTGAGAAAATCTTTTTGAAAAGGCTGTTTTCGAAAAATATTAACAAACACAATTCAACCCCCCCTTCTTGTGTTTGCCTGTGTCAACTTCAGTTGGTATCAGAGCTCAGCCTCGAAAGGGTTGAGCATCTAACAAGTGCTGAGGAAGTACGATCCTATCACCATGGATGCAGAAGGACAAGCTATCAACAGACCTCCACTCTTTGATGGAACTGATTACGACTATTGGAAGAAGAGAATGATGGCCTTCCTAGATGCTCAGAACCTAGACATCTGGGAACTGATAGAGAATGGCTACACTGAGCCAAGAGGTGAAAATCAAGCAGTACTGGCTAGAGCAGATTGGAGTGTTGATCAAAAAGCCAAACATCAACTAAATCTCAAAGCTAAACATTACTTGATGTGTGCTATTACCAGATCAGAACATGATAAAGTTCACAGCTGCAACACAGCAAAAGAAATCTGGGATACACTGGCTCTCGCTCATGAAGGCTCATCACAAGTGAAGGAGTCAAAGATAAGCATGCTGGTTCACCAGTATGAGCTCTTCAAGATGACTGATCATGAGTCTATAGATCAGATGTTTGGAAGATTTCAAACAATAACAAACAGCCTCAGATCTCTGGGAAAAGTATATGAGAATAGGGATCATATCAGAAAGATTCTGAGAAGTCTCTCCAAGCAGTGGAGACCGAAGGTCACTGCTATTCAAGAAGCTAAGAATCTGAATACTCTCTCTCTGGAAGAACTTCTAGGATCATTAAAAGTTCATGAACTTGAACTAAATGAGGAAGACAATTCCAGAAAGGGAAAGTCCATTGCTTTAAAGGCAAAGAAAGCAAGTTCTTCAAAAGTTCTCAAAGCTGCCGAGTCTTCAGATGATGCTGAACCTTCAGACACTGATGAAGGATCAGATGAGGATGAACTATCTTTCATCTCCAGAAAGATACAACATATGTGGAGAAGAAAAAATAATTTCAAGAGAAAGCCATTCAACAAGAAATTTTCTAAGGAGAAATCAGACTCCAAAGAAAAAGGTCCATCTTTGTGCTTTGAGTGCAAAAAGCCAGGACATTTCAAAGCCGACTGCCCTGACCTAAAAGAGAAGAAGAAGTTCTTTAAGAAAAAGAAGGGTTTAATGGCTACATGGGAGGACTTGGACTTATCCTCATCAGATGAGGAAGGGGAAGCAGAGGAAGAGGCAAACATTTGCCTCATGGCAGACACATCATCAGAGAATGAGTACACTGATGATGATGAGGTAACAGATTCTGAACCTTCAACTCTCAAAAATGCCTTTGATGAATTACTGCATGACTCATCCATATTGTCTCATGAATACAAAAGCCTTAAAAGAAGTTTGCAAAATTAACCAAAGAATATGATAGAGTCTGCATGGAAAAACAAAGTTTGCTTCAAGAAAATGATAAGCTAAAATCAGAGAATGTCAGTCTAACTGACAAATCTGAATGTGAGCCTGACAATTCTTGTGAAGTTGGAAAACTAAAACAAGATGTAAAATACTTGACAGACTCTCTGTCAAAACTGGTAGGAGGCTCAGATAAGCTTAGTCTTATCCTAAGGTATTCTAGGTCACCCTTTGATAAATCTGGCCTTGGTTATGACAATAAGAAGCATGAGGCATCTTACATTAAGTCAAAACCACCTATGCAACAAAGAGCTTCAAAAGCTCCAGCTAGGTATGCAAAAACCAAATCTGGCCCGTCCAACACCTTTTGTAAAGTGTGCGGAAAAAGTGGGCACTTTACATCTAGATGCATACATAATAGGCATACTAAATATTCTCGTCCAAAGAAAACTAACATGAAAGGACCCAAGTCAGTTTGGGTACCTAAGAACAAGATAATACCTGTTGCAGATCTGCTTAACAACAGGAAAGAAACAAACATCTTGGTACTTGGACAGTGGATGCTCACGTCACATGACGGGAGAAAAGTATATGTTCCAAGACCTTAAACATAAGGATGGTGGCTGGGTGACATTTGGAGGAAATCAGAAAGGAAAGATCACTGGTATAGGTAAAATCAGTAAACATCCTTTTCCCTCCATTGATAATGTTCTTTTGGTGAATGGTTTAAAACATAATCTACTGAGCATAAGTCAATTATGTGACAGTGGATATGATGTTTCTTTTAATAAGAACATGTGTTATGTCAAGAAAAATGATGGATCAATCTTATTCACTGCTAAGAGGCAAAACAATTTATACAAAATTGACTTGGAGGACCTCTCAAATCAAAGTGTATCATGTTTAGTGTCCATTGAAGATGAACGTTGGATTTGGCATAAAAGGCTAGGTCATGCAAGCTTGAGATTAATCTCAAAGCTAAATAAGCATAACCTCGTGAGAGGATTACCAAACCTTAAATACAAATCTGATGCTCTCTGCGATGCATGTCAGAAGGGAAAACAAGTCAAAGGTTCTTTTGAATCTAAGAATATTGTAAGTACCAAGAGACCACTAGAACTGCTACACCTTGATCTTTTTGGTCCAACAAGGACTGCTTCTATCAGTGGTAAGAAATATGGTCTAGTCATTGTGGATGACTATACTAGATGGACATGGGTTATGTTCCTTGCTCACAAAGATGAGTCTTTCAAGGTCTTTTCTGTATTCTGCAAACGTGTACAGAATGAAAAAGGGATGTGTATAGCTTCAATCAGAAGTGACCATGGGGGAGAATTTGTCAATGAGCTATTCAATGAGTTTTGTGAAGAAAATGGAATTCAACACAACTTCTCAATACCAAGAACACCACAGCAAAATGGTGTGGTAGAGAGAAAGAATAGATCTCTTCAAGAGATGGCTAGGACTATGCTCAATGACAATTCTGTCCCTAAGCACTTCTGGGCTGAAGCTGTGAACACTGCCTGCTACATTCAGAACAGAATATACATTAGACCAATTCTGAGTAAGACTCCCTATGAATTGTGGAAAGGCAGAAAACCCAACATATCTTATTTTCATCCTTTTGGATGTAAATGTTTTATTTTAAATACAAAAGATCAACTTGGTAAGTTTGATGCAAAGGTAGACAATGGAATTCTTCTAGGATTTTCTGAAACCTCAAAAGGATTTAGAGTGTATAACTCAAGAACTTTAATAGTAGAAGAATCTATACATGTTAGATTTGATGACAAACAGCCTGATAAGAAACTATCAGAGCTAGATGAAAGTTTTGCAGATCTTAACTTAAACATCTCAGGAGAAACAAAAGAAGTCAAAACTGATGATCCAGTTGAAGACCCTTCTCATCAACCAGAAGCATCCACCTCTCAACAAGACAATGCTCAGAGAACTTGGCATTTCAAGAATTATCATCCACCGGATCAAATCATAGGAAATCCAAGCGATAAGCTAAGAACCAGATCAACCTTCAGAGAGCAAGAAGACTCTGCATTGGTGTCTGAATTGGAACCAAAAACTGTAGACGAGGCTCTGCTGGACAATGGTTGGATTTTGGCAATGCAAGAAGAGCTGAATCAGTTTGAGAGGAATGAAGTTTGGACTCTAGTAACCCTACCTAAGAATAAATCTGTTATAGGAACAAAATGGGTTTACAGAAACAAGCTTGACGAAAATGGTAAGGTTATAAGAAATAAAGCAAGATTGGTTGCACAAGGTTATTCTCAAGAAGAAGGTATAGACTATACTGAAACCTTTGCACCTGTTGCAAGATTGGAAGCAATCAGAATTTTACTCTCATTTGCTGCACATCATAATATTATGCTTTTTCAAATGGATGTAAAAAGTGCTTTTTTAAATGGTTTTATCAATGAAGAAGTTTATGTTATGCAACCACCGGGTTTTGAGAGTGAAACCCAACCTAAACATGTATACAAGCTTAAGAAAGCTTTATACGGCCTAAAACAAGCCCCAAGAGCTTGGTATGATAGGCTAAGTTCTTTTCTAATGGATAATGGTTTTGTCAGAGGAAAGGTTGACACTACCTTGTTTAGAAAATCAATTAATTCCAACTTCATTGTAGTACAGATCTATGTAGATGACATTATATTTGGTGCTACTAATGAATCTTTGTGCAAAGATTTCTCAAAGCTAATGCAGAAAGAGTTTGAAATGAGCATGATGGGAGAACTCAAATTCTTTCTTGGACTTCAAGTCAAACAATCTATGGACGGGATGTTCATCCATCAAACTAAGTATTCAAAGGAACTTCTCAAAAAGTTTAAGATGGATGATTGCAAACCTATGAACACACCTATGCATCCCACGTCCACACTGAACAAAGATGATAAAGAGAAAAAGGTAGATCAGAAGGTATACAGAGGTATGATTGGATCTCTCTTATATCTAACTGCTTCTAGGCCTGATATAATGTTCAGTGTTTGCTTATGTGCTCGTTTTCAATCTGATCCTAGAGAATCTCATTTATCAGCAGTTAAAAGAATTTTTAGATATTTAAAAGGTACTACTAATCTTGGTCTGTGCTTTAAGAAAGATGGAGACTACAGATTAGTTGGCTTTTGTGATGCTGACTATGCTGGAGATAGAATTGAAAGAAAAAGCACCAGTGGGGGATGTCACTTCATTGGAGCTAATCTAGTATCGTGGTCAAGCAAAAGGCAGAGTACCATTGCTCTATCAACCGCTGAAGCAGAATATATATCAGCTGCAAACTGCTGCTCACAACTTCTCTGGATCAAACACCAATTGGAGGACTACAATGTGTTTGTAAGTAGTATTCCACTAATGTGTGATAATACTGCTGCAATTAATCTGTCTAAGAATCCAATTCTTCATTCTAGGGCTAAGCATATAGAAATCAAACATCATTTTATCAGAGACTATGTGCAAAAGGGTGTTTTTGATGTTCAATTTGTAGATACTGACCATCAATGGGCAGATATCTTTACTAAACCTCTTGCTGAGGACAGATTTATTTTTATCAGAAAACATCTTAACATGTTGTATGTGGTTTAATATGGTATATGTATTGATTGCATGTTTTATCTGCGCGTCCACTAGTTTTTGGCGTCCGGAGCTTGTGTAGTCTACGCGTCCACTATTGTTGGTGTGCCGCGTCCACTACCTATGTTTTTGTGCGTCCACCCTCAATCTTATGTGGACCCAATCTTACATACAGTTGTCTTTTAAAAAATTTTTTTATGATCTCAGTCATACTAAAACGTTTGATTTTAATCATTTCCTTGCTGAGTCAGCTACTTCCATCAATCCCGTCGTAACCTTTTTACGGTCCCAATATACCAACGCCGTTTTTTCACTAAAGTCTTGTCTAATCAATCCTTTTTGAACTTCCCTTGAAAACTGTTGGTATTCAGAAACCTTTTAAAGGTAACTCCTTTCCCTCTGAAAAACTTTTTGCTACTCTTCATCTTTGATAACTTCTCTCTGAAAGTTTTCAAACTCTCCTTCAAACCTAAACCTGTACTCAAGAACTCAACAATGGCTTCAACCTCAACTCCCGAGCCTGCCTATGTTACTGACATCCTCAATATCGCTGCTGAACATCATTTCAACTTTGAAATTCTGTGTGAGTATAACTTGGATGTAAGCAAGTTCATCAACGCCGCTGGTTGGGATGGTCTGTTTCTGGAAAAGGTCTCGATTTATCCAGCCTTAATAAGGGATTTCTGGAGGAAACCAAAGATTACTAAAACTGAGGTAGTAGGGTTTGTTCAAGGCAAGAAGATAACTGTCTCTGAGAAGACCATCTCTGATGCAATCGTTTGTGCTCAAGAGGGTTTAATCATGACAGAAAACTGGGAAGAAGATCTTGGTGGTATAGAAACCATCGCGGTTACACTGATGCGAGATGACACAGTGAGGAGTCACTCATGGAAGTCATCTGAAATGAAGGATCACATCAGGATTCTTCATCAGATTCTGAACAAGACAGTGCTTCACAAGGCAGGGTCTAAGGACAACCTTTCTGCCCTTCACAAGTTCTGTCTCTGCAACCTGGTCTTTGAGACTAAAATAAACCTTCCATGGATCCTGTTTCATCGCTTCAAGGATGCCATTACAAACAGAGAAACCGCCTCCCACATCACCTACTCTCATCTTCTATCAAAAGTCTTCAAGCAGCAAGGCTTGTATGACTACTTAGATGCAAAGCCTCAAGAAGAACAAGACAAGATCTTTTGTTCGAAGGGGATGCAAGCTGCCATTTTTGGAAAAAGCAACCTAAGTAGCATGCACCTTGACACATACAAGCTTGTTGAAATGTCAAAGCAAGAAGAGAAAATGAAGATAAAGGAAGAAGCAGTTGAGGCCAACAATGCAGCTATTCTTGGTCTCAAGAGAGGAACTAGAAGGAAAACTGTGGCTGTCAGAAAGCCTGCTCCTAGAAGGCCTACCAGAGGCATTGTTATCAATGAGCCTGGGAATGAGGCCCCTCAACCTGTTCCTCAACCTGCTCCCAAGAGAGCTAGAAAGCTGGTTCTGCCTCAAGATGATGATGAAGATGATAATGTTCCACTGGGAACAGTTTTAAAGAGGAAAGCAGCTGTTGCTGTTGATGTTGCTGTGCCTACCAAGAGGAGGCAACCTGCAAGGAAAGCAAGAACCCTTGCAGCCTCTGAGGTAAACACATCTTCTGATGTTCCTACTAATGATGTGAGTGATGATGCCCCTGCTCCGAGTGTAGATTTTTTTGATAATGTATATAGACCTTCTTTACCCACACCCCAACCCTCACCACAAAGAGAACAACCTGACCAAGCCTCAAATCCATCCTCACCACAAAATAGCCCAACTCATTTAACCACACCTCAACCTACACCACTCAAAACCCTCTTTCCACCCATAATTCCTGATTCAGATCCTTGGTTTCATCAAGAGGATGATGGAATCTGCAGAGGTGCCCCCTTCCCCAAACAACTAAGAAAACTCTTTCCACCAATTATTCCCCCATCCACTATTTTTGCCAATAGGTCTGAGAACTGGGCTCAGGTTAAAAGGAATTGGAAAATTCTGTTCCATACTCACCAACCTGACCCTGAAATTAACCTTGAAACTCCTTTAACAAGGTGGTACTCCCATCCAGATTATGACTTTGAACCCTATGAGGAGTATCCCTGGACCACAACATACCCAAACTCTCAGCCCCCTAAAGGTCCCTTTCCCTCCGAGATGCACAACCAACATGGCCCTCTCCTAACCCATCTACCCCTCAACCGCTTTCCCCAAAGGAAAATTTACCCAAACCTACAAAAAACCCCACCATTAATTCCTCACACTGAAGGGGTAGCACGGCACATCATTCCCGTATGGGAAACTGATCCTAAAAGGAACCATCTGCCTTCCTTACCTGAGAAGAGAGCTCGATCATCTAGGCACGTTCCAATTATTCTGGATGCAAACACAAAATGGATGAAATTTGAGCATCCCAGCATCTATGGAAGTGCTTCAGACCCCTTCGCAGATCAACTGATCTACAACATTCTGAAGTGGGAGTTCAGCTACTTCCAGACTGAGAGAGCTGCACGTTGGATTCCTATCACATGGCTGAGACACCATAAGGAAACTCGAGTAGGCATTGCTCCCTACCCCATCTGTCCAAGGCTTGGCATGATAGACCTCAACAAAGACAAAGACATGAGGTGCAAAAGAAATAAAGGAGTCATGCCTGAAGCTCACACTGCCATTCTGGACTTGTCTCAGGAACTCTTTGATCACTCCGAGCTTGACTTCTATCTATATATGGAGGATGTGCAGAAAATTGGAGAGATGAAGGCTGCAGACTTCTGGTTATCTCACATCATCCACTGCACCAGGGAAGCTTCTTCTTCTGGCTTGACTCAAGAAGAGAAGAAGGAAATCCCTAAGTTCAGAGGAAAGTGTGGCCTATCCAGAGTAAGGCACATGATCTACAAAGATCTGTGGGGACTTCCTATTACCAGCAGGGATGTGGAAGAAATTACTCCTATCCACTGGGCAAAGGATTTACCTCAGCAACCTATTACAATTGCCACTGCACCTCCAACAACATATTCCTCAGATCAGGCAGCCCAAGAATTGATTGTAGAAGGCCCTGAACTTGATGAGCAACTGTCTTCTCAGCCTACTTCAGTTGAACCTCCATCTGCACAGGCTAAGCAGTCTGCTGAGGCTGGTGTCTCTAAGCAAGGAGCTGAGTCTGCTAAGACTTCTTCTCAACCATTAGCTCTTGCTATGGTCAGAACAGCAGCCCATGCTCAAGACACTGTCTCTGACACTGCTGAGAGCTCAAGACAACTTACCTTGCCACCCAATCTTGAAGACATCATTGGGAAAATTGTTGATGATAAGGTTGGCAAGATAGTTGAGGAAAAGACTGAGCAGATGGCTCAACAGCTTGAAGAAAGGGTGCAGAAGCAAGTTCAAGACTCTCTGGCCCCTACAAATGCAGTGATGAATCAAATGCTGGCTCTAATCTTGGAGTTTCAAAGGAATCAAAATCCACAGCCTAACCAACCACCTCCTTCCACCTAAAATTTTTTTTTTCCCTCTGTTTCTTTTATCCTTTTGTGTTGTTTTGTTCGCTGACAATGATGGTCCACTCCCTTTTGCCTTTTTGTCTGATGACAAATAGGGGGAGAAAGGAAAGATTAAATTTTAGTATACAGAGATTTTTAAAGTACATAGTTGTCTGCATATGCATAAATATTTGCTGATACTATGCCTTAACATTCTTTTTATGGTCTTGCCTCGATAATGCTTTGAATTCTAAATGTTTAATAGGCTGCTATCTTGATCTATTAATCATATTATTGTTTATGAGACTTAGCTTATTATGTCTTAACTGCTTTTATCTGCTAACTGCCTTGTCTTAGGGGGAGCCTTGTAAGCTCTCTTAAACTTTGCAAAATAAATTTAATTAGTTTTTGTCATCATCAAAAAGGGGGAGATTGTTGGAACCAAAATAATTTGGATTAAATAATCTCTAGGTTTTGATGTTAACAATGAGAATTAAATTTGTGTAGCTAAGTGTTAATGCTTTAAATCTAACAAGTGCCTTTAGTCTTAAAGAATCTCTGTTGTTATAAGCTAAAATGTTAAGTCTATTTTGCTTGGAAATCCGCGTCCATATGTCTTATATTGAATATCTTGCTGAAAGAGTGGTCGAGTCCACTCTATCAAGGATCTCCCTTTTAACTCAAGTGCCACGTCAGTGGACGAGCGCTTGAATGCTTTTAGTGGACGGAGAATTTCTCTTGGTGTAGACGAGAGCTTCTCTCTAATAATAACCTTAGTCAGCTATTGCCATGTCACTGGACGGAGATTTCAAATGTCTCAAGTTCTGGCAAGACCGATGTTTTAAGTAGACGAAGTTTTGGTTGCCACGTCAGTGGACGGAGCCTTAAAACTCTTATTGCTTATCTTGCCTTTACTCTCGTTTGTTGGACGAAGATCTTCTTAAGCATTTATACCAATCTGAAGCAAAGCCTATTTATTTCTTATGATTGATATTCTTTTCATTTATAATGGTTCTTCTCTTTTTGTATTAACGACTCGCATTGCCTTGTTTCATTGAGAGAAACATAGTACAAAAAAAAGGGACTTGCAAAAAGCAGAATAGTACAATGCAAAACGTTGTGTACCCTGTCACCTTTTTACGCTGATATAGTTGGAACCTGTACATAGGAGGCAAAACTGTTTTCAAGTTGCTTTTGCTCAGAGGTGTGCTTTTACATGCAAGAATTTGTCTCACAGTACAAAGGCCTCGAGCCAGCTGAGTCTCAACGGATATTTACTTGGTTTACTCTATTACTAAACGGGAATTTCAAATACAACCGTTGAAGATTCTGAAGAGAAGATCAAGGACCCTATAAATAGAAGACTAAAGCTTTTGAAGAAATAACTTTTGCGCATACAAAGAAAACTCAAGAAATCTCTTGCGAAGCAAATACTCTTTTATTTATTCAAAAAGCAAAAGTCTGTAATATTATAGTTTGCATTCTTGCTATAATATTTATCTGATCTTAAACTTTCATACTCTCACCTATAGTGAGTTAGAAGATCAAAGAAATCAAAACTCTTTATTAGAGGTAGAGCCTGAAGAGGCTTGGTAAGAAAGAAATACTTGTGAGCCTGGAGAGGTGTTGAATACTTGGTGTAATCTATTTGAAAATAGTGGAAAAATCCTTCAAGTAGAAGGGACTGGACGTAGCTCTTGGTTGGAAGAGAGTGAACCAGGATAAAACATCTTGTGTAATTCTTCTAATCCCTTATCTCTTTTGCTTTACGTGTTTATACTAACTGTGGGGATTTGAACTTGAATTTGTTAATCCTTCAAAAGACTTCTTTTCTGTGTGCTTTATTCTGCCTCCTTATTTTTGTGTGAGAAAATCTTTTTGAAAAGGCTGTTTTCGAAAAATATTAACAAACACAATTCAACCCCCCCTTCTTGTGTTTGCCTGTGTCAACTTCAAATGAAAATGAGAGTTTAACTCCAATCCATGAAACTTAAGCGATTTTAATATCCTTAAGTGAGAAAATGAATGTTAAATCCATACAGGAAAAGGAATTAGTTTTGAACAATTATTTTGGAACTTTGATTTTTGATTAAGGTGTTAAAAAGGACTTGAGAAATTTTTTAATCGTACGTTATATTTTGAATTTCTCAAATGATGCCTTAGAAATTAAAGAAATAAGTGTTTTAAGGATCAATGAAAACAAGAAGGAAGTGTTGTTCTTCCAAAATTGTTTTTACAGTGTTTAAGATCATCTTAAAGAGTTCAATTGATTTCAAAAATGACTTTGATAATTGTTTAAGTTATAAAGAAATAAATTATGTTTTAGGGGGCAATGCAATTTGAGTTTTTAAAGAGTTCAAAATGGTCAAATGGAATAAAAGTAAATAATTCGACCAACACTACTTTTGGGAGTTGGAAACTATTTTTGACACTTAACTAAGTGTCCTAAGGTTCCAAAATGAATTATTAACCTTTAGAATCAAAGAGTTTGTGAAAAATGAATTACTCAACTTTCAAACTTAGAAGCTTTCGGTAAAGTTTAAGACTTTTGAGTAAAATGTTATTCAAGACATTGATTTGGTATTTTAATACCTTAGAATGAGTATTAGAACCCAGATAATGGATATTTTGAGTAAAGGAAGTTTATTTTGAAAGTTTAGGGGTTTCGGCCCTAAATCAAGTAAAAAGGGGAAAATCGTCTTTCAATAATTTTATGTGATTTGAAATACTGTTTTGAAAGATTTGGTATCAATATACCTATTTGTCAATCTTATTTCCTAATGGTTTGGTTTTAACTAATGATTGTTGATTCTGAATCAAAAGGATTTTAGTCGTTACGACTAGTATTTCAAGTTAAATGGAAAACCTAAATCGAGGAAGGCTTAGTGAAAACAAAGACTTAATGATTATAACTCATGGTGGAGCAAGACCATATGTCATAAAGTAAGGACAATTCACTTATCCTTACCTCCATAATACTTAATGACAAAGAGTATTTTAAGGTTACTTGCTTGACAGGTAATTCTGTTCTGGAATGGACTTAAAGAGGTATAATTGAGTTGGTGACGAATGACCAACCTTCATAATATACTAAAGCGTTGAAACATGGATAGTCCAACGAGGGGTGATTCTCATCAGGTTGGTACTGTCTGCTTTGCCTCTAGAATGGTTTTTGGTTTCCGTAAGGAACCCCGAAATTTATCCGGTGGATAAATATGAACGCACACGCCATTAACGGCATTATTGCCTAAACACATAGTTGATACTATGTTATGTAAGGCCTTTGTGCCTAGGAAGTCGAGCCGACATGCATGTGCGCATGAGGACATGCTAGTGACGATCTGAAATGGTCTTGGGGGTGATCAGGGTAGGAGGGTCACAAATAGCCAGTTGGTGATTCTTCTTGGTCGTGGCGTTCCATGCAATACACTGACATCAACGACTAGATGCTAGCCGGTCAAGGTTATCCAGAGTGTTTCACAATAATTTATAGTACCACTATGTGGCTGTTACTATTGAACGCACAAGATGCCTACTATTGGCAGTTGTGAAACATGTGCTCTAACCACTCTTTCCGAATGTTCTCTTAGCTCCAGAGTTAGGGTCAAATCTTCCTTGAGGCTATGTAGGTATGGGACTATGCAGTTTCAATCAGTTATCTCTATTCTCGAGTCTCTGTGAACTAACAGTGTCCAGTCATGCTTGATGAGATTATGGTCACACTGATTTGCGTACTGTTGACTATATGTGCTCGTGTTATCTGTTACTTGTATATACTGGATTGTTTGACTGAGATATATGTTTACATGGATATGAATGTATGCTATGTGGTGTCGTGTTATTTTCATATCTGTCATATGCTGTGATGTTTGGGAATCTCACCTCCTTATTTTGTATTGCCTATGTCTACTGGCTATGTGCCTTCTGTGTTCTTTTGGAGAAGATTGAGATGTCAAGATGTCACTTGACTGATTCATCATAGAGGTTGAGGTTCGAGCTTGTAGATGATAGGCTGGAGTTTCTAGTGGACGTCTTCCAACTTTCAGATGGGCCAAGATGATGGTCTTTGTGTTTTCTGTCATGCCTGATCTTTCTTTTCTTGAGACAGGCATGGTTGTCGTTGGTCTGTAGGCTATGACTTTTCTCTTGGAAAGGGAAAGGGCTTAGTCCAAGAGCTACTTTCGTAGTGGCTCTAGTAGTGTCGTTTATGACGACTTCGGTAGTGGGCTCAAATAGAGTTTCCACTAGATTTCGTCAGTTGGGTTTGTTCTTCTCACGATGTACGAGAGAGGATGGTCTTTTATATTTTTAGTTTGGCCAGCTTGGGATGTTTGGGAGTTAATGTTACTGTTTATGGAGCTGCGACTCCAAGTATCTTATATTTTAGGAGCTGCGTCTCCATAGCATTATGTTGGGTCTGTGTATCTTTATGTTTTCAGTTTATGAGTCGGGTTGGGTTTCATGTAAATAATTTTCGAACTTACAACCGTAATCATGATTAGTAAATGTTTTAGTGCACTGTTATCTTCTGAGTAACCCTGGACTGTATTATGTCAATATTTGATGAGGTTGGATGTTTTATTGCTTACTGTCTCCCTTGAGAAAAAGAAAAAGAATTGATGTTATAAAGTGTTTTATCAGGTGTTCCGACTTCATCCAAATTCCGTTTTTCAAAGGAGACATTTCGAAATGTTTTCTTTCAAACCTTGAGAATTCTTACCTTGATCCATTCTATTGATCTTAAAATACAAGAAACAAAAATTACCCCATTTTATTGCAGAGAATGTAATTAAACTACTTTTCGACCTTAAAATATCACGTAAAATGTAGCGCCTGAGAAGGGTGTTACACCTCCTCCCTAGGCACCATTAAGCTCTCACCAGAAAAATCATCCTCCTCTTTTCTCACCTTTTTCTTACTCCGATCAAGTTGATCGGATTCTTCCACCGAGGCCGCCAGTCTCTTGTTGCCAGCGCTCTCCATTATTATTTTTGATATTATAAGTAATATTTATTCTAATGCACATTAACAAAAACATTCTTATTATCCATATTTTTTAGTACTTTTATATAGATTTTTTTTTTTAGTGTTATTGTGGCAATATTTTCAATACCAAAGTATGTTATACCTAGGATAGTTAGAATTCTTTCATTTAGTCACAAAAGATATTAATAAATAAATTATAAGATCTTGTACCCAAAAAATAAAATAAAAAATGAATTATAAAATCTATGAAAATTAACATTAGCGCAAGTCACATGTGTATACATGTACAGATGTACTAATTAAAGTTTAGACATGCAAAATCATATCTAAATGATAGGGGTGTTCATCGGTTTGGATCGACCCGACCAACCCGACGATCCGAACCAAACCAATTAAGTTGGTTCGGATAAATTTTGGGTTCGGGTCAAATCCGAACCGAACCGATTAGGAACCGATTACAATCGGTTCGGTTTTCGGTTTTGAGAAAAAAATGTCCGAACCGAACCGATATATTATATATTTAATATTTTATATTAATTTTAATATTTTAACTTATATTTCCCTTTATCCCTTATGTATTAATAACATATCACTTATGAGTTATGTCAATTAGCAATTAGAAAACCTAAATTCCTAATCTCCCTTCTCAGTATCACCCCATTCACATGCCCGTGCCATCTTCGTCTTCGTCTTCGGTCTTCTACTTATTATGTATTTATGTTATGGTTATTATGTCATGACTTATTTATTCTATTACTTACCGGCTGTTATTTTCTATGTTTTGAAACATAAATTTTGGTGCCGAAATGTCTATTTTGGAACATAAAGTTTGGAATATTTTATTATTATTTTGATTGGATTTTAACCGATCCGAACCGAACCAATCCAATAGTGATCGGTTCGGTTCGGTTCGGATAGTTCGGTTCGGATTTCATGATTGAAACTGGCCAAAACCGAACCGAACCGATCAAAATTGATCGGTTCGGATTCATTTTTCGTCCAAAACCGAACCAAACCGACCCGTGAACACCCCTACTAAATGATACTTGATAAAAATTTAAGAGATTTTTATCTGTAAAATTTCTCTTTCTTAAGTGACATATCAAAAGTTTTTCTCAACGAATTTAACTTCTCACCGTCAACAATTTATCTGAGGCTTTCTTACCATGTGTTAGTACCATTGTTGCTTGCTTAGTTTTTTTTTTTTTTAGGCGCCTCTGTTCACAAAAATAGAAAATATATATATATATATTAAGTAATTAATTTTTATAGTAATTTTTTTAAAAAAGTATTTAATTTTTATAGTAATTTATATTAAAAGTCAAATAATTAATAATATATAATTAGTTTACCCAAAAAAAAAGGAGACATTGTGAAAATAATTTATTTAATTTTCCTTTGTAATAAAAAAAATATTAAACTATTTATTACGTATAAACCACAATGTTTAGCATGTATATATTAATTACTCACTTCAGTATTGTTTAATATGCATGCATAAATTAAAGTTTTGAAGAGGATTCCCCCGTGTTGCTATCTTTCATATTAACAATAAACAAGTATATAACATATGAAGGCAACTACACTGTGCACAACCCAATTTCCCAAAAGTCAAAGCCTGTTTTTGAAAGAAAGAAATCCTGGGAATCACAGACATCGTTGAAGGCACTGTTCAAATCCCAAATTTATTTTCTTCTATTTTCTGTTTGATTTAATTACTCTTAAGATATTGACACGGATGATGAAATTACATATCTTTTGAAGATTTTTGTGTTTTCTCTGATAGAAACAAATCCACTTGGGTTTAATTTTCAGGAATTGAAAGTGAAGTGAAATGCCGGAAGAGGAGTTAGTTGACGTAATGTTCAGATTGTACGATGGCTACGATATGGGACCCTTCAGGTACTCAGCCGCCGCCACCGTCGATATGCTTAAGCAAAGGGTTGTCTCTGATTGGCCCAAAGGTCAGTTTTTTTTTTTTTGGGTATCGCTTGATCACGTTTTCCATTATCCAATTGTTTATTCATTGGTTGTGTTTGGTATTGCTAAGTTACTATGTCTTTTTGGGTTTGATTTTTTTTTCCTTTGTTTTTTTTAGGCTTAATAATAGCTGTAAGTTCATCATTCATATCATATGATTGGAAATGTATAGGAAGTATCTAATGTAAGAAGTTGGTACTTTGCTTGATTTCATATTAATATGTTGAATTTTTTATTAGGCACTTTCCCCTTACCCGCTTAGGTATAACGAGTCCGGTTTGATTTAGAGTTTATAGATACCAATTTATATATATGTTTTGACTTTTTTTAGTGTGAGCATGTGATATGTGTGGAATGACTTTATGAATTAATTGTGGGAGTTCTAGCTGCAATTCATTGGAAGGTCACTTAGTTAGTAATGAGGTGGGAGGATTCCCGGCCAAGATGTTATCCCTTTTTTGGCCTAAAATGTGCTAACTTTAGCGTTTGTAGCTATTACTGAAATGATAATATTGTTTTTATGAAGAAAACTATATTTGTTTTGTGTCAAGTATAATCTGATCTGAGTTGTTTCATCCAATTGAAGCCACTGTTTTCTGCTATGTTTGGATGGGAGGTGAAAAGTGACCTAAACCCCAGTTTGAAAGATTTTAAAAGAGGAAAAGGAAGGGGTATGTGTTCTCCTTCCTTTTCCCAAGGCCTCAAAATTCTCCCTCCTCGGATTGGTAGATAAGCAGGAGGAAAGGGTTTATCATAAATTAAATATTTATTAAATTAAACATATATTCTTAAGCCAGCGTCCTAAGGTTCCAACATAAGGACTCTTGAAATTTTAATTTTATAACATATCCATTCCCTCTAATTTAACTTTAGCTCCCACACAGAGAAGGGAGTGCCTCCTTTCCTTAAACATTCAAACAGGAAGGAAACAAGTCCTCCTCCATCCCCTTCCTTCCTTGGCTATTGGTTTATCAGAGTGTGAATGAGGAATACAAGCTTTTCATTAGAATTCTCATTAGTACAAGCTGCAGTCGTTCTATTGTCTTTATCATCACAATGCAAAGACACTTACCTTTCCCTCCCACATGCCAATAATAATTCAGCATTTGGATGTCATTTCTGATGTGAAGATTCATATTACCAGGTCTGGGATTCATAACAATATCTCCTACTTATGGGCAGAGCTTCTGATTTTGCTAAAGCTAATTAAACTTCTACAAGTCATATGTTTGAGTTATATCTCTTTATTTGACACCTTATTAGAACAAGTGGAATATGAGTTGTTTCCCCCTAAATTCCATGTCAACCTTATCGTGGAACTATAAAATGATTGGGGATGATTAGATGATTAAAAGGAACAAGAGCAAATGTGTATTTAGTCTTGACTCCTGACCATTAAGGAATCTTGTTTAATTTGCCAGTGGGCTTGATATAATTGAAGACCGCTGACCAAATAATAGTTATATTGAATTAATATACTCATTATTATGACATTAGCTAAATAAGCATTACATTCGAAAGTCCAGGCCAAACTCTTTGAAAGGAAAATTCTGGTAAAAAATGTCTTCACTTTTTCAAATTGCATTTAGCAACACTTCTTCACTATCTTGCATTCCAGATTGAGGACCCCACAAAATTCATTTCATGCTTGTACAGATCTATGAAGCACTAACACAGACACGCAGACACCTGCAATATCCAAAATATAGGACACCGCGACACGACTATATATATGTGTGTGTGTGTGTCTTCACTTTTTCAAATTGCATTTAGCAACACTTCTTCACTATCTTGCATTAAACATCATTGTAAAAAATCTAAATTGAGAATCAAGATTTATATATTTATGATATCAAATAACTTGTTAATCATTACATTTTTCCTATGATAATGAGTCTCACAAAATCATAATAAGAGACATCATTATGCAATTTGAACACTTTGTTTCTTTACAAAGTGGAGGTGTGCCAAAAAACAGAGATTATTGAGAAGAAGGAAGGAGCATATATGAGGGAGTAAAAAAGTAGTTTAATGAAATAGAAGAAACAATGAAAAGAGACTACTTATTTACTTTTTTTATTCTTTAAAGTTTTAATTTAATTCTATTTTTGTTTTTAAAAATAAAATTGAGTTGTGTGAAGTGTCGGCAAAGTGTTCAAGAAGTGCTCAAGCCAAAAATAATAATTTTAAATCGGACTCCTCTCAAGAAGTGTCGGACACGTGTCATAATGAGTGTCGCAACGAGTGTTGGTGTGGGACGCGTGTCCCGACACTCTGACACTCCAAAAGCTAGGAGTATCCGTGCTTCATAGGTACAGATTGATGTCACAAAGAGGAAATTAAACATGACCATCATTCTCAGTAAGTTGGTATGGACAATTATATGTCATTGCTTTCTGGTGGTTGCCGGCTCTGTAACAGAAATGAGGCATTTACTGATTCAATCAACTTGTTATGATGATTATTCATGTAGCTTTTTGGGGGGTTTTTGTTTACAATTTATTTGGGACAGAGTACAGCATGGTTGTCTCAAGCTCTCATCTAGAATATCATTCATATGGTTTATTGTTTTCCTCCTAGCTTCCCTCTGGTGTTCTCTCATTTACTTTTACTATTTGCCCTATTGTAGGTAAAACGGTCACCCCAAAGGCAGCAAACGAAGTGAAATTGATAAATTCTGGTAAAATATTGGAAAACAACAAGACTGTTGGTCAGTGTAAAGTTCCATTTGGTGAGGTTGCGGGGGAGTCATAATAATGCATGTTGTTGTACAGCCGTCTCTTACAAAATCTAAAGCTGGTAAGTTTGCTAGGATTTCTTCATTTATGGAATACATCTCAATTTTTAATGCCATGAAATTTAGATTGTCAGATTTTTTTGTGTTTTTTGCATGGTTTAAAAATTAACTAGAGCTGACATGAGAATCAACTTCTAGACGCTGGCAGCTGGATCTGCTTGCTTGTACTTCAGATCTAAAGGAGCTGATAAAGTTTTGAGCTATACTGCTATAGTTATTAAACTAATATACTTGTTAATATTATCCTGTAGTGAAGTGATTTAAGATTCCCTTCAGTGCATTTCAATGATGTGTTACTGAAATAGATGAGGTAGAGAACTGCCAGAAAACTAGAATTTCTGGGACACTTGTAGATGAACTGAGAGCAGACAACTTATTCATATTGATTTGTAAAGATCAACCCTTTTTTCTATTTTTTAACACCAAAATGTAGTACCCCGTTACATTATATCGAGCACTTGAATAAACATTTCAAAAAGTACAGTGAAGACCAAAACTAATATAGCATAGGTAGGGTTTTGATATCTTTACCGCCACATGGCATCTAAATGCTTTATTATAGTGATTCTAGTAGGTCTTGCTCAGCAACCATGTAAGGACTTTTCTAATTGTAGAATTGTTATGAACAGAAATTCACTAGCTGACAATGTTATGCTTTTGTCTCAATGGGAATCTTGATTTTCCCTATGCAGTTTGGTAAAGGAAACAGGGAATAGCTTAAGTTTTTTAGCTCAAATATCAGTAATGAATGCCAAACAACATATGAATGGGGGAGATCTGATGTCCTGAGTATTATAGTACTTATCTTCCTTTCCTAGGTCACAGGCCGGCTCCATTTTATGCATCGATAGTTATCATATTGCTTCCTAGGCTAGACTACATAGGTTATTAGCCATGACCACCAAGCATGAAGCGTTGCTTCTAAATAATGGTTGTAGTTTGTGGGTGAAATTGTCAAGTCAAACAATAAGGTAGTTGTTGAATTGTAATACGTTTCTTTTGTTGGTTGTCATAGGGGGAAGGGTATACACACACGCATACTCTGGGATTCAAACCCACATGTGTAAGCTGGATTAGGCTACTCTAAAGTGAGCAAAAGTGTAAAGTTGTATCCAACTTTGATTAGTTAAAGTGGGTTGATATCTCATTGCACTTTAACTAATCAATGGTGAATACATCCTTACTTTCTCACTTTACACTTTGCTTAATTTAGAGGAGCTTTATCCTCACAAGCCATAATGCAATTTAATGTGGGATAAAACTTAGGTAAAGTTCTTTAGGTGCTTGTATTTTTTATTATCAAAACAAGAAAATATAATGTGTTTTTATTTTCTTACATCTCGTTAATGAGTTGACAGAAAAGTAGGACATGTTTTATGTTTTTATTGATAAGCAACACTTAGCATCTGGAAAACTTTACCTAAATCTTCTCATTTTATCTGATAAAGCCGTAGAGGGTATATAATGGCTGAAAGAGATACCTATGTTAAACTAATATGAAACATATCACGGGCATTGAGGACATTTTATTTTGCATGTGTTCTACTGTACCTTTAACCTGAAGGTTAAAGAAATATCAGCATGACATTTATGTCTCTTTTCTTGAACAGAAAAGAAGATTGATGATTTACCCAAGAAGGTTGTCTGCGCTTGTACCATATTGTGAAGACAATTCGTTGAGTTGGAGATGCTCATCTTGTCATCCTTACTTCATCCATCACCCGTAAACTACAGAAATCAATTTCTTGAAGCAGACCCTGTTATTTTCAACATTCATGTGTAAAGTACGTACATACGGGCAATTTTATACATTATCATATCATAGAAATGTTTGTTTTAATGATGACTTCCAAAAATGTCATTCTTTTATTGCATAAAGGGTTGATTTACATTATAGCTATTGATTGTTACCATTTTGCATGCCGTTTTCATCTTACATTCTCAAATGTGTGCATGGTAAGCCTCTGGAATGCTTAGCAGTATTGACTATTGTCATGCTTTATCAAAGATGGGGATAATCTAGGAGGCCTAGGAAGAGTGTTTTGGCCCTATCATTTGATCCCCAATTTTAATCATGACGGAAGTGTGAAATATGAAGTAGGAACCGTGGAAATGTTACAGAGACAACCTAACTAAATCCGATTTTTTTCCTTATTGGTTTTCTGCCTTCTTGTATTTAGATCAAGCTCACTAGAGGAGTCTTTTCATCGTATTTATTATCAGGTAGCTGCAGCATAAGCTTAGGGCTTATAGTTAATGTTAAGTAGTTACAAATTTTCTAAGCAAAAATTGAATAGACATCATATGAATTTTGCAAAAATCAAATGAATCATCTGTAACTTCAATTTTCGCTAGTAGTAAATGGCCAGATAATGGATATTTTGGAGAAATGAGAGAAAATAGAATAGAGAAAAAAGAGAGGAAACAAACTGTAAAGAAAATAAGTAGAAAGCATATTTTCTCCTCGCATGTTTGGAATAAGAGAAAATGAGAGTAATGTAGAAAAGTTGGAAGCAAAAAAATCATGAATTTAATCGGTATACACTGACAATATAATTTTTTTGTATACTGTCAATCAATAAGAAATTGGCACATTATTAAAAAAATTTGACTCTTAATCTAACTACCTTAAAAGTCATCAATTCCATGACTTCTGATTGGTTGTCAGTGTAAAAATCTTTACACTGACAGTGTATAGAAATTAAACTAAAAATAGGTAAATTGGTCCTATACGTTTATTTTATTTTTTACATTGGTCCTATAAGTTTTTTATTTTTCAAATTGATACTACACATTACGTTCTGTTTTCACATTAGTCTTTTCTGTCAATTTTGACCTTACGTCGTCAGTTTTGATCTGACGTGGTCCGACACGTGGCATCAAAACTGACGGTGTTAGGTCAGAATTGACAGAAATGATTAATGTGGAAACGGAACGTAACGTGTATGACCAATTTGAAAAAAAAACTTATAGGACTAATATGAAAAATAAAATAAATATATAGGACCAATTTACCTATTTTGCCATCATATTTTTATATTTTTATATTTAATTTTTGAATAATTTTATAGATAACCTAAATATATTATTCTATAATCAAGTTTAATTGCAAAGTTTATAATCAAGTTTAATTTAGCAACTCGTAGACTTATTATTTGTTCCAAAAAAAAAGTCGTGATTACTTATTTATAATTATATTATTATAATGTATACATTTAATTTAAATATTTATTTTATGGATTAATTTAGTATGCAATGTCAGTGTAAAAAGTTTTACATCGACATCCACTAACATTTTGACGTACATGTTTTTATTTTAATAACTAAAAGAGAGAAATAATAATAATGCTGCTTTATCAAAATATTAGAATTTCAATGTAAAAATTGTTTACACTGATATTATAGACAAATTAAACTCTTATTTTATATAAAAAAAATTAATTTTGACTGTCCACCCGCTCACCCCACCGTACCCCCTTCCTTCTCCCACTATCCTCCCCATCCCAGGGCCCCCCACCACCCCCATATTCATCTTACATTTGGTACCTCTACCCCCTTTCCATCTCTTTTCTCTGCTTCTTATTTTTTTTTTTTGTTAGCATTATCTTCCGGATATTTATTATTCTTTCTTCTATCACTAATACATGATATTTCCTCGCGCTATTGCAAAAACTAGCAACACAATCTTCTTTAATACAATCTATTCAACATTCAACATCTATGTGATTTTTACATGGATGTGATTTTTCTCGAAGCTATTATTATTAGTAGTTTTTCGAATTCAAAAGTGAATTCAAATATTCTAATAACGAAACCAAACACATGATAAATAGAGTATTTTTTTGATAGCACATGATAAATAGAGTTAACATGTATGATTATAGATCCTCACATAAATCTAACTAGCATTAATCAAGAATATATTGAAAATAGCTTAATACTAGAAGAGGTGTGTTATATGAACACCTAAAATGGACACCCAAGATGGACACCTAAGAATGTGTGTTCAAATATAATTAGTGACAGCATAATATGAAATTTCCGTTTGCAAGTTTACTTTTGATGGACCCCACGTGCAATTCGTTTTCCTCTCAGTTTTCTATCCACGACCAAAGGGTGGAAAAGGCAAAGTGCCAAAGTCTCACCATTTTCCCTTCAAACAATGGGATAGAATATGATACGATAATTCACTTGGATTCTTTATAATAATTAATACTGCGACAGAATGATTTCCTCAAATAATAAATAAATCAATGCCTTTTACAACCCATTGAAAGCAAAACAACGAACCATGACATCACCCCACCCGAGGGTGCAAGAAAAGGACAAGGCATCCAATTCCTACTAATGCAACCTATTCCACCTTATTCCTTCTCCCAACCGTGAATGAAATTAATATTTCTGGTAAAGAAATGGAACTTATTATTGGTTGTTTCGGGTAGACATTATGATATGTCACGGGCCTCTCGAGTAATAACCACTATACATTTGCATCACTGCTTTCATCTCCTCGCTGACAAGGTAATTTTTCAAAGGGCACACAGAGAATGAAAAGGAGGGGACCTGTTCCTTTTGTTTCTTCCACATTTTTTCTTAAAATGTTGAGTGGAAAAGAACCCTTTTGGCCAATATATGCCATGAAAATGAATTTTTAGCCTGTGGTAATACTTAATGCCTGTACAGTTCTATTAATGCATGAGTGTACACAAATGGGACATTGCTATGTCATCATGCTCTAAATACAAAGACAAAGCAAGAAAGGAAAAGCAAATGGGTGTGGAACTTTGTTTATCCTCAGTTATCACATAGTAAAACATATTCCTCTGATCACACAATTCAAAGATCCATCGCCTGCACATGTAAGTGATATAAGCATATACCTATATATGTATATACATGTCAAAAGAATTAACTGCTGCAAAATCCAACCAATATTCAGCATAGGCTAAGGCTACCCTCCAGAGTCGCACAAGGAACCAAAAACACTCTTTACATACAATGACACAGTCAACATTCTCAATCAGCAATTTCCCCATGAAGTGCCTATGGTTTAGTATATGGTTGGATCAGTTACGGCAAAAAAAACTCTCATGATATGGTGAAGGGTATGTCAAATACAAACCACAGAGGAAACTGAGAGTGGGTAGAGGAAGGTATTGGCATATTGGAAGGAAATTGAACCGCCATTGACCAAAGGCCTGCCATCATTGACAAGGCAATCGTTGTAGCGGAGGCGCTTGAAGACCTTGGGGTTGATGAGGCGTGCAGAGCTGAACCAGCCGCAGGAGAGGTGAATGCGAGAGATGTCGCACCCACTGACACACATGTTCATGATATCAACTGTGTAGGTCGGAATGCCACTTGGGAGTGGGGTTGTAGGACCTTGGTTTATCACTATATCAGATTTACTGCACTTGTCACCCCATATTCGGTTTGGTTCCACCATTGCAGTATCTGCTGCAAAAAACATTTTCATTAAAACATAATAATAACTTCCTTATTTGTATCATCACTTCAGTTAATATTCACTTTAACATTTCTTTCATATTGATGTACCCTACAATTATTTTAATTTTAATTTTAATTAAGGGATATATATAACAAGAATACTTTATATTCTAAGAAAGTCACGATAATAAATCTTATCATACAATAATATATGCATTAATAAAAATCAAAAGTTAATTGGTTATTACAGCCACAGGTATCTAATTTAAGATCCAAGGGTTAATATCTGATCTTGGCCACATGTTTTTACCTTATAAATTAATAAATTAATATCTAAGCATGATGATTATATAATCAATTTTTTTTTCTTTCAGAAAAGTTCAAGAAAGGACTTTTAACATCACAATGCTAGTAAAACAAAGAAAAGATTGTAAATTAAAATGAAAGTGGCTCAGCAATAGTATATTAGTACATCAATTATTACGTTAGAGTGTGAATAAGAACAAGTCATTTATTCACCTACGCATGAAGTCACACTGCGACAAAACAATCCTACTGAGGATATTATTTGTCAAAATGGAAACAATTAACAATATAAAGCCAATAAAAAAAAAACTACCAAAAAGGCTAGAGTTCAAAAGCAACTTTCAAGTTTCAATTGGAAAAAAACCCAATTCTAAACACTTGTACCAAGAGATCACTATTAAATTTGATAAATCTTATAAATTTGAAAGTTCTTAATTAGCAACAAAATGAAATAAATACAGAGAGATCAACAACAAATTCTTTGTTTCTCTAGAAAATAGGGACAAAGTGAAACATCAAAAAGGAATCGAAATCACTCTGGTAATGAAAAGAAACAAGTAAATTACCACGATGAAGAAGTTTGCGATGTGGAGTAATAGGGACCCTGTTCTTGGACACAGCGGTTTCGTCGCGAGACCCACCACCAAGACCTGAAAGGGATTCAAAACGACAGAATCATTAAAGATAAGAATAAGAACATTTTACATAACATGGAGACCCACCACCACCACCACCACCACAGAGAATAATCAATCACAACATTTTTTTTCTTCTTATAGAAGGAAATATAAAAAAACATGTGTATTATTATACAAATATAGGAATAGGAAAAGGAACATGTTGTTTGTAAGTGATTTGGGAGAGAGAAATAGGAAACGCAACGAACCTGCGAGAAGAGCAACTAGTCCGAGGAATACGAAGGAGACGGTTACGATCGCGCCGATTCGTTGAACCGAATGCAGTTCCATATGAAACAATACTGCAACGAGTTGACGAGTTGGTTGTGACTCAGAAGAGTGACTCAGAAGTTGTGTTTGTTCTATCTACAGCAACATGGATGATAGAAAATGAGAAGAGGAATAGAGAAACAAAACACTAGAGATCTACATAAGAAAAGGAAGGGTCACATATATATAGTTATATACATCACATCTATCTATCAGTCAACGAAAACGAATAGCCGTCGATTCGAAGAAAGAAGAGAAAAAGAAAGTGTTTAGTGTCAATCACTCACTAGGTCGCTGAGGGTCACGGGGCTACGATGAGAGCGAGACCTAAAATAAAAGGAGCATTCAATTTTAATTCAATCAACAAAATAAAGCCAACTAGCTTTTATAATCAAAAAACCGAAATTACCACATTCATTGCTCCATGAACTTCTATAAATTCACCGGTAACAGTGTAGGAAAGTGAAGTTGAGAGGGTATTATAAGAAAGAAGCATAAAAATAGGAGACAGCGGCGAGAAGAGAAGCGTGTAGAGCACTAGAGAGTAGAGCCAGAAGGGTGGAAAAAGGGAAGAGGTTGGAATGAAGCGACAAAGATGGCAGAGATCAGGGCAGAAAGAAAGAAGTGACAAAACTACAGGCTACAGAGGGAGAAGAGGAGAATTGTCAAAAAGGTGAAAGAGCATTTATGAGATACACATTGCCCATTAGGTCTTTCCCTATATATACCAGACACCACGCCCATAACACACACACAACCACACAAAAAGTTTCTCCACCTTTCAAATTCATATGAGAGAGAGTGTGTGTGCTAGCTAGGGCTCATTGAATTAGTTTACTGTCTTTTAAATTTTTTATTTTTTTATATTTTCTGTTAGGAGGTGTTGGAAATGGAGGACTTCATCCGCAGACGGTGGGTCTCGCTTTTTTCAGTGTCGGGGGGCTTTTGGTTTTTGGTTATCGTCCGCGCTATGCCACCACTGCCATCTATGAGAAATGTTTTTCACCTTTCTTTTTTTTTTTTGAGTACTACTCAACTGTTAACATTAACGCGAGACACTGTAGATATACGAGTATAAAATTAAAATAGATATACTGTATGCTTATTAAATGTTAATTAATTGAGTATGAAGACTTTGTCAGTGTCACAGTGTGCCTGGTTTGTCATTTAAAATTATTTTGAGAAAAAAAATAAAGTAGAAGGGTTTTGTTTTAGATTTGGCAATTTGGACTTCGGGTTGAACCATGGTTAGGGGCACCGCACGTGAGGTTGTTAACCGTGGCCATGGGATATGAATATTATCATCATATGATTCTCATTGTCGTGGTTAATGATTAGCTCCCCGAGCTAGTTTCCCCACATCAGGTGTTTGTGGATTGTGATTGGGTATATTTCAATAATACCTTCTATTATTTCCTATAAAAAAAAAATTACTTTTATACGAATCATATATTGAAACAGAGAGGTAAAGAAATAAAAAACTCATTCAGGAATTCTATATGCTCATCACAACAATTTTCCTCTATCGACCGTTTAAAAAAGTGATAAATATTTGATAAAATGGACAAATTTACAATATTGAAAAAAAAAAAAGTTCCAAATATACTAAAAAACCTCAAGGACCAAAATCGCATATAATCAATAATTAGATGACCAAAATTGTAACTATCGAATAGGTTACTTCATAACCAAAGTAAAGGACTTGGATTACCATCCGTAGGAATTTCCTGAATTCATTGAATTAAATAAATTGTAATTGTTGGATCCAGATTGAATGATTAATATTTTAAACTTGGGAATTCCAATTTAAAAAACAAACTCGTCTGATTTTCATCCAACGGTTCTGATCTATCAAATGTAGTGAATGCACGAAAATTTGCCTACACCAAATCCATTTCCCAAAGTAAGACACTAAAATGTTACTCCCTCCGGTCTCTATTATAAGCAAAAATTAAATAAAACACACATATTAAGATAGTTTGTTGATTTCATTTAAAAGAGTTACTGGGAATAAAAAATTAAGTTTATTACCTAAATTACCCTTTCCTCTTATTTATTAAGCTTGTGTTATTGAGAATAAAAGGAGTTATTGGAAAACAAAATTTATAATAAATGAAGGGTATTTTGAGAATAACTTCATTAAATAGGATGAAAGTAGTCGAAATTTACTTATATTTTGAACCAAAAAATTTGGAAATTTTTGTTTATATTATGGACCGGAGGGAGTAGATGGTTAACCAACATGGTCCCACACAGTTAGTAAATAGTTGGGTTCCTTAAGCATAATATCAGGGGTTCAACTCTTGTTAAGTGTAAGGAAAAAGGGGTTCGACTCTTGTAAGTGTAAGGAAAAAGCTTTGTTGGGAGAGATAAAATCTACTTTGGTATTCTCTATGCCCCGTAAGGGATTAGTCTCTGACTATCGGCTGATGATACCCTTGGTATACCCTAAAAAATGCTAGATGGTTTTCTTTTTAGAAATTATGTCAGAATTGAAAATATATTTTAAAGTAGACGCTATCTTACTAATTGCAATTGGATAATGGAGAAAATTTAGGTACAATTCCATAAGTACATTAGGTGTTGTTTTTCAATAATATTAGCAGTGTAACGGGTAGGTTCGGTTCGATTTTAGGTGGCAAAAATCCGAACCAATAAAAAATGGTTCAGTTTGGTTTGAGAATTTTTCCTAGAAAACTCGAACTAAACCAAACCATTTAAGAACAGGTTGGTTCAGTTTGATTCGGTTCGAACTCAAAAATTATTAAATTTTAAAATATATATAAATATTAAATATATAAAATATTAATATATATATATATATATAAAAATAACTATGATAAATATTAAACTATTAAAATATATAAATATAAATATATAATAAATATTAAATATTTAAATATATATGTAAATACTAAAATATAGTAATTGGTTCGGTTCGGTTCGATTCCAGAACCCTTGAACCCGACCAATCACCATCGAGTTTGATTTGGTTCGGATCGGACCTGAACACCAAAAAAATCCAAACCAATTTAATTGGTTTGGTTTGGATTTTCGGGATCATCGGGTCATAAGTTCGGGTCCTACACCCCTAAATAGTATTATGACATGTGTAACGGCTCATTAATAAAACATAACATGTGTATGAGATGTTACACACGTCATAATCTTATTGGAAAACGATACCTAATACATCTATGAAATTGTTCTAAGTTTTGTCCTTGGATAAATTTATATTATGAGTGTAATTTCATATAGAAAAAAATAGATACACGTCACTTAACTTTAAGTGATATGTGTTAAAACAAATGAGTGTAAAAATTGAGATACAAATCATACAATAATTTAAATAATTAAAATGATAAAAATATGAGATTCTTATGCAAATAAAAAGTATAATGATTAGACTTTTTTTTTATACAAACATGAGAAGGTTTAAAAATAGTTGAAAGGAGGGTGGAGGTCACGCGGTCCAACCAGAATGGAGGTGAATGATCCCAATTCCAGTCAATCCAAGAGTCGTTTTTTAAGGCACATTCTGTTTTACGTACGCAAGCAGGCACATTCTGTTTTTGTGCACGTACATGCATCGATGGAATAAGGAGGCACGCAATGGGACGGGGCCCTGTTTTGGTACATTACAATATGTCTACTGATCAGCTTTAGCCAATTGTGTCCTAAAAGAACCAACCGGCATCCATGGATAGCTACTGAACTTTGTCTTTTTCTTTATATTTGTTAATTTGTTAATTTATCATTGTTGCTCGTAAAGTATCTCTACATTTTACAATTGGCACTTCATAGCACTAATGTCATGGGGTGAAGTTAAAATTTAGAATAAATAACCAGATTGATCTCAATGACCATTATAAGTAATCTCAATTCAATAATAGGCATATATTTGAAGTAACTCAATGAAAAATATATATGAAGCATAATAGAATTGAACTCGAATAACCCAATGGGTACAGCTTAGTTCAGTTGGTAAGCAATGTTGAGTTGGTGGGAGAAGGTCTCAGGATCGATTCCCATCGAATGCATCTTTGGGGAGGGGGTTGGACCTTAAGTTGCTATTGGACCCCGAAACGAAGATTAGTCTTATAGAAGGTCCAAATGACCTAAGCCGTGGGGATACTTCGTGGACTCATTGGGGTGCCAAAGGTCCTAATTACGGTGAGCCCTGAATAAAAAAAAAAGAATAGAACTCGAATAATAGAATAATGATTCAAATTATTCTCTAAATGCGAGTCAACGTGAGCCAGTAATAATTCTACTATAATAGCACTCGGATAATAGAAGAATGGCTCAAATTATTCACCAAATGTGAGTCAAAGTGAACTAGTAATTCTACTATATAACTAGCATTTTGACACGTGCGAAACGCACGGGTAAATATTGTTTTCTATACAAAAGAATTGTATTTATTAATTTAACTACAAAAACATAATTGAATTTTTATTTCAAAGTGAAATTAGATTATATTTTATTATTTGGAACTTAAATATAAAAATTGATATACTACGCTACATTCTTCTTCTTCTCTTGTTAGGATCAACCTTCTTGAATTATGACTCATTCTTGATTCTTCATGGTTTTCCTTCTTTATTGAATCCTAAAATAGTGAAAGATAAACTTTGAATTTAGACTGCATTATAAGAAAAGGTAAATGAGATTATTTTAACTACAATTTCAAGGAATTAAACTAAAGTATTCACAACAACTAACAGTGGCTTAATTGACAAAAAATGGGGCAAAACAATAACAACTTTATGCAATTAGGAGCAAAAATCACTCAAGAAAGGCATAATTAACTTTATACAATCCTGAATCCTCGTTGGAGCTAACTGACTTTTGATACTAAGTGTGCTCAAGGCTATTGATGAGCAAGGAATAATGATCAATGGTTGGTATCTGTGATTGCCAACTAGTTATTGCGGTAAACTTAGTACAATTTTTATTTAATTTGTCCCTCAAAGAAACATAAATGATGCAGTCTGAACACGGTAGCGCTGCTAATTTCAGCCACCATGTTGTTGCCCCTGAACTACCGATGTCCAGCCCTAAGGAGCCAACCATTGCATCACCAGCACATTGGTGTGTCAAAATGTGCAGGTGATATAATTCAATAATGGGCCAACCCAATAAGATGACCCAAATAACCTATCATAAAGTAGAGGTTGGGTTTTATATAATACAAGCTTGGTGCTGCTGCTACTTAGGCCTAATACAACTTGACCCACAAAAATTAGCGGACTTCATGCGGACTGGCCAACTCGTTGGCACAAATTTTTTTTTTTTTTTTTTTTCACTTTTTTTATTTCTATTACTTGATGTTATATTAACATGTATCGCATTATATCCCATAAAAAAAAAATGTATTGCATTATATCACTTCATTATTTCACAAGGTTATTCACATGTGATAACATACAGATATAGTCATAAATAACGAATTTATTTTATATTAGAAGGGACTTAAAAATTTAAATGTGTGATCCATGTATAATTATCTTTCTAGCTTTTTATCAAAATGGGGTCCTTTTAGAAACTTATTATCGTTTAGGGTCATTTTGAAACTATTTACCAATTTGGGGCCGCGGGATTCCTTTTTGACACCGTGACATTTTTATTTTATTTTACACTGACAGGGAGAAGACGCCACTTGAATTGACGCCTACCTATAAAATAAAATAAAAAGTCTGCGCCCCTGCCCCAACGCAGGGAAGGCGCCACTGCGGATGGCGCATTTGAAGGCGCCAGGCGCAGTAGCGCCTCCCTGCGTTGCGCCACGTGGCACACGCAGGGCGCCCCCCACCCACTTTCATTTAACCCCACCCACCCCTATTCCCCCCCAACCGCCTCCCTTTATTGTTGAGACCTCATAAGTCTGGAACACATTCAATGTGTAAATTCTCTAAGTTTTGATGATTCCAAATGTATGAAATATGATAATATTGAACCATATGAAATTACTGACAAGCCTATTAAGCGTGCAGGAAAATATACTTAAGGTCACTCGTCTAAATCTGACCAGTCTAATTTTTTCTAAAGAGCAGTTTTTTAGACTCGTCTAAAAAACCACCCGTCTGAAAGATAGTCAACTCAGACAGAGACCAAGTCAACTCTCAATCAAAGTTCTGATCTAACTGATGACGTGGCAAGGATCAAAAGTTTGAAGAAACTTCATTTGATCACCCGTCTAAAAATGACTTGCTCACCCGTCTAAGTTTTGGCTCACCTCACCTGTCTACTTTTGGACTGCACAACACCCGTCTAATTTTCAGACTCTGCTGGATCAATCTTTTTGTCAGACCTGTCAGAAGAAAGTACAAGTCAACCTTATTTGAAAAAGATGCATTCCTTAAGGATCTCGAAGACCTCTGGACAATAGAACCAAGGACAAAGAATAAAGAATTCATTCTTTCAAGTGTTTAAGGAATAAACATGCTACCTCTGCACCAAGTCAGTAGCTTTTAGCTGTTTTAGTACAAAGTAAAAGTACTTTTCAGAAAGGGAACTGAGTGTTGCACTGAAATGGAAAGTTCTCTGCTGCAAATACAAGAAGTCTGCTACTGCAACTCTGAAACAACAACTACTTAGAAGCAAAGTGTACTCCTGGTCGCATATGTTAAAGTCCAACGTCCCTAAATATTTAATGCTTATACAAAACGACTCTTTGGCATTAATGGCGTCCCAGAAATTCAAATCAAAGGAGCACACTTTCTGAAGCTGTGTCTAACGGATCAAATGGACCGAAGCCTTTATATAGACCAAATCATGAAGATGAAGTTAAGAGCTTTCAAAGAAGCACTTACTCTACTCATTTACTTCTTCATTCCTTCATTGAATAGCTCTTCAATCATTTGACATAATTTTCATAGTCTTTCATTCCTTCATTTATTCCACTCTCTGAGTGTTATCTGAAAGACTTGCAGAGTTGTATTAATTACTCAAAACCTTTACCCTTTACTGTGTTGAGCCTGAAGATGCTAGGTGAGAAAAGAATACTTGTTTGAGTGTGAGCATTGAGATGCTATGTAACACCCTGATTTTTCTGTTTCTTAATAATCTGTGCTTATGTATGTGTGTGTGTAATTATTAATTTAAATTAGAAAAAATATTTTGATAAATAAAAATTTATTCTCATTGCTTGTTTTATTTTAGAAAACTGCAGTTAAATTTCCAGTTGAAATTTCAGACGAAAACGATCTACGTTTTTGCTGTCAGCAAAACTTTACTATTACAGAAAACGAATTTTGGCTCGAAAAATAAAATTTTAGATTTCCTAAAATATTTACAATAATTCCTATAATTTTAAAAAAATTATTACAAAAAAAATTAAATTTTCCGGGTAAATTTTCGTTTAGAAAATATGATCGATTTTCACCGTCGGGAAATTTATGGAATCGGAATGAAACAAATTTGTCCAAATTTCATTGGTGCAGATTTTGAAATGACTTGATGAGAAAACCCTTGAAAGATTGATGTAAATAGTGTTTCTATTAAATGCTTTTCATCACTTTAGTCATTTATAAAAGTAATATATTATTTTATGGCAAAAGTCAAGATTTAATTTTGAAAAATTTAAAAATTTCCACCTAAAATCACTCCACTCAGCTGCGTCCCCCTCCCCCATTCTCCTATAAATACTCCTCTTCAACTCCAAGCCTCATTTCCTCCTTTTTCTCATTTGCTCCCAAACTATACTTCTTCCACCATTTTCTTTCTACTCACAAAACTCACTTAAGTTCTTCAATTCTACACTTGAGAAGGCCTAAACTTGCTCATTCTCATCTCATATCAAAGGTATATCACCTCATCTTCTCAAATCTCTAATCTTTTTCAACATGCATGTTCTTTTTCAAGTTTCATGTTTATGAGTTTAACTTAATAAATTCAAGAAAAATACCTAGAAAAAAAAATTCTTTAGCATGAAATCAATTTCTACTAACTCATATTCATCTCTACCATCATCTTATGTATTTGCATGTTGCAAGAAAAATTTTTCAAAGCCAATTTTGAGAGGGTGGCCGAAACCCTATGTGTGGGGAAAACTAGTTTTTCATCTTGTTTTCACATGCATGGCTTAAAAACCTTAATGCATGTAATTTTATGCTTCTAAGCTTCAATTTAAGTTTTCTTTCCTATTTGTATTGATAAAGCCAAAACCCTAAGTGATGCTAAGTTGGTGTTTTGATTCAAAACATACATGCATGACTTAAAGTTCTTCAATTTATGCATTTTGAGACCATGAACAAAAATAAGTTGTTATTTTTATTTGATTTACTATAATCAAAACCTTGATTGTGAAATTTGAAAAGATTTTTTTGTTTTATTCTTTTAGAAGAACACTTGAGTAAAGTCATGATTTTAATTACATATATCTGTTTATAAAGTTGAAAAATCAAGTTTTCCTAGCCTTTTATTTTCATGAAAGCCGAAACTCTATTGGAAGAGTTGAGGAAGCCTTGTTCAATTTTTTTTTTTGAAAGATGTTTGCTTAAAACATCAATTTATTTACATGCATAATGTAGCTAAAAGGTTAAAAAAAATCAAATTTTTACACACTTTTAAGGAGACCGAAAACCTAAGTTGTAACGCCCCGATTTCTGTGTCCTTCTATATCAGTAAATATATATTTATATGTGTTTATTTTTATTAAAATCCAGAGGATGATTTTAATTAGAATAAAATTATTTTCTTGTGTTATCCTACCGTATAAGGTCACGGTTAAAATTTCGGTTGAAAACTCATACGGAAGCCGGTCTGCGTTTTCACTGACAGTAAAGGTTTACTGAGCAGAAAACCTAATTTTGACCCGTGAACGATGGAGTTCTTAAAGGATTATGACTTCGAGCTGACCTATCACCCAGGAAAGGCCAATGTGGTGGCCGATGCCTTGAGTAGGAAAACCTTGCATATCTCCGCTTTGATGGTTAGGGAGATGGATCTGATTGAGGAGTTTAGAGACCTTAGTCTAGCTTGTGAGTTTACCCCTAACAGTATTAGGCTTGGTACCTTGAAGGTTACCAACAGTTTGATGGATCATATTAGAGAGGGTCAGAAGTTAGATAAGTATCTCTTAGACCAGCGAGAGTTGCTCGCTCAGGGTAGAGACCTAAGTTTTAAGGATGGTAGTGATGGTATCTTGAGGTTTAAGGATAGAGTTTGTGTACCTGATGTTTCTGAGCTTAGGAAGTTAATCTTAGAAAAAGGTCATAGGAGTGGATTGAGTGTGCACCCAGGTGCCACTAAGATGTATCAGGACCTTAAGAGAATATTTTGGTGGCCTAGGATGAAAAAGGACGTAGCTGAGTTTGTTTATGCGTGCCTAGTTTGTCAGAAGGCTAAGATCGAACATCAGAGGCCTTCGGGTAAGTTGCAACCTTTGAGTGTCCCAGAGTGGAAATGAGATAGCATCTCCATGGATTTTGTGTCTGGGCTCCCTAGGACTCTAGCTGGTTTTGAGGCAATTTGGGTTGTTGTGGATAGACTGACTAAGTCTGCCCATTTCATTCCGATGAACATGGAGTATCCTTTAGAGAAGTTCGCAAGGTTGTACATCAAAGAGATAGTTAGGCTCATGGTGTACCCTCTAGCATAGTTTCGGATAGAGACCCGAGGTTTACCTCTAGGTTTTGGAATAGTTTGCAAGAGGCTTTAGGGACAAAGCTTAGGCTTAGTTCAGCTTACCACCCACAGACTGATGGACAGTCTGAGCGGACCATCCAGTCCTTAGAGGATTTGTTGAGGGCTTGTGTGTTAGAACAGTCAGGAAGTTGGGACAAGTTTTTGCCCCTAATAGAGTTCACCTACAACAACAGCTTCCATTCCAGCATTGGGATGGCACCTTATGAGGCTCTCTATGGGAGGAGATGTAGGACACCCTTATGTTGGAGTGAACCTAGTGATGGTGTGGTGCTAGGGCCAGAGATAGTCCAGGAAACAACAAAAAAGATTAAGTTAGTTCAGGAAAAGATGAGAGTTGCACAGAGTAGGCAGAAGAGCTATCATGATAAAAGGAGGAAGGCGCTCGAATTCCAGGAAGGCGATCATGTATTCTTGAGAGTTACCCCGACGACTGGGGTTGGTAGAGTGATGAAGGCGAGGAAACTTACTCTGAGGTTCATTGGTCCTTACCAAATCCTCAAAAGAGTCGGCGAAGTCGCCTACCAAATAGCCTTACCCACGTTCTTGTCAAATCTCCACAATGTTTTTCGTGTGTCACAACTCAGGAAGTATGTTCATGACCCTAGTCACGTGATAGTACCCGACGCTATACAGTTGAAAGAGAACCTGACGTTTGAGGTGTTACCTCTTCGAGTCGAGGATAGGAGGGTGAAGCAGCTAAGAGGCAAGGAAATTCCTTTGGTTAAAGTAGTTTGGAGTGGGGCGACTAAGGAAAGTGCTACCTGAGAGCTGGAGAGCAAGATGATGGAAGCGTACCAGCATCTTTTCCCTTGAGGTACGTGTAAATTTCGAGGACGAAATTTTTATAAGGGGGGTGGAATTGTAACACCCTGTTTTTCAGAATATTTTAATTAAGCTGGTTGTATTAAGTTGGATTTATTGTTTAAGGGCTTAGTGGGATTTTTGGCTAAAAGTCCCTTTCTGGTACATGAGCACACCCGTGCTCATTAGCCAGCAAGCCCGTGCTTAAAGTCAGAAGCAGGTTTCTGATTTTAAGTTGAGCACGACCGTGCTCAACAAGTAGCACGCCCGTGCTCAACGTGTTGACCGCGTCTCGTAACGTTAAGTTGAGAACGACCGTGCTCAAGTCCGGACCTATATACGTTGAGCAGACCCAGGGTTGCGCCGTACACTTCATCTTTGCTACTAAAAACCCTAGTACGGCTGCAACCTCCCTTCCTCCTTTTTTCCTTCATACTCAGTGTGGTTTGAGTATTGGAGACACTAGGGAAACGTGGTTTCGTCTGCACTTCGTGTATAGGTAATGTTCCGTTCCTTTTCTTTAGTTTCCTTTCGTTTTTGGTTGGGAAACTAACACCGTTTTAATCTGTTTGTTTAAGGCTCGTTCGTGCGTGAGCCGCCCAAAGGAGAGGAACCGGTTGCTGTTAGGAAGTCTTAGAGAGCTACCTTCAATCCAGGTATGGGGAGAAGGGTAGTATCTACATAGGTTTGGGTTTAGGGTAGAGTAAAGGGGTTCCCATAACCCCGGTTGATGCATGTTATGTATGTATGATTTGGTTGGTTATTATGATAACATGTTAGTGATTGTTAATATGTTACGTTTATGTTTATAAACTGTTGGTTTGAGTTACGTTGTTATAATTGGTATGAACATGATGTTATCGTTGTTGGTTGATGCCACTGTTGAATTGGTTGTTGTTATAATGATGAGTTTAATGCCTAAAAAGTCTGATAACTGGTTTAGGATGTTTAATGGATTAAATTATGAAATTTGGTTAAGTATCAGCCTCTGTTCCTGCCCAGAACAGCACTGTCGCGCGTTGAGCACGACCGTGCTGAACAGGGAGCACGACCGTGCTCCCATTTGAATTCTGGGAAGATGGCCGCACTGTTGAGTACGGCCGTACAGGACAAAGAGCACGATCGTGTTGCTGAGCACGACCGTGCTCATTAAGAAGCACGACCGTGCTTCACTTACAGGGGAGCACGCCCCTCACGTGCTTAAGCACGACCGTGCTGGGTTACGAGCACGACCGTGCTCAACCCACTGTGACAGAACAAGATTAAAGGACTTAAGGGGCTTTAAACCCCACTTCCCTATGATGATAACTGATTAGACAACTTGGTAAATATTACTAAAGATAAATAAAGATGATGAGAGGGTGAGATGTTAAGTCGATACCCCTTTTGGGTGCCGCAAGTTGATGAGCTGTGCCTTGGTGCTTTTTGGCCAAGGAGGCCTTGACCCCACGGTTTGGGTCTAAGGTGTTGTTGTTACGTACCTTGGTGGCCGAGAGTTTGCCCCAGGTACTGCGGTTGATTCCGCTTAAGTCCTCAGGTAGATTCCGCCAGGCAAGTTGGTGCGGTTGATCCCGCTGTTACCTTCGGTCGATCCCGTTGGAGTTATGGAGGTGGTGTTGCTGTTGTTGTTGTGTTGCATACGCATTGCATCGGAGTTGTTGTTTAGGGATGTTCGACATAGGGGAGATCGTCCTAGAGTACGGCGATCCGGCCATCCACGGTTGGAGTAGATTCTCCTAGCGCCCCCGTGATGAGGCATTCGTTGGTTTGATGCGTTGGCTATCCAAGGAGTAGATTCTCCGGCGTTGAGTAGATTCTCAATGTGGATATGTAACTCCGAAGTCATTCATCCCGAGTTTTGTGGATCCACATGCATTGATGGTTTAGCGGAGTAGGACTGCATTGCACTGCATAGCATGATGATGATGTTGATGTTTGATGTGATGCTGCTATGCTTGCTGTTTACTTTACTGCCTATCTCCATGCTATTATGTTTATACGATTCTTACTCCCTATATATGTTTGTTGTTTGTGTTTGGCCTGATTGGCACATTGCAGAGAATGACGAGCAGCCCGGAGAGGAGTGACTCTGAGGAGCCGCCACTCATCGTAGGGCTAGTTTATGTTTCGTAGTCGTTAGTTTTAGTTGTAATTCCGTGGATTTTATTCCGGAACGGTTATACCAGCTCTGTATGTGACATCGGGGTTGGGTTATATTATTTGGTTGGTCATGTTTTTATTGTTTAAAAACTTATTTTATTTCCGCGTTGTAAACGGTTCATGTGGGACTTTTCTACCCATGGACAATTGTTTATTTTATCCAGTAATTGCATGTTTTCCTTTAAATGTTTTTTTAATTTAAATGGCTTTTAACATGCGGGGTAGAAGGGTGTCACAGCAACCGGATACAAAATGGAGCAAATTAGGGAGCACCAAAGGAGTGAAGTGACATGAGGGATGTGATTGACAAGGGTTATGACACACTCAAAAAGTGTCATCATTACACTTTTCAAATTATATCATATTCTAATCCAAAAACCCATTTTCTTCACTTCTTCCAACCAAACACCTCCTAAACTCCAAACTTGCTCTCCAAGCTCACTCCTTCTCCTCCTTCACGCCACTCCCTCACTCTCTTTCTATAAATACATACTTCATCTCATCTATTTCATTTTCCTCCTCCTCCTCCTCCTCCTCCTCTTCTTCTTCTTCTTCTTCTTCTCCATTTTTACTCCAAAGTTCTAACACTAAAAGTTTCCATTTTTACTTACTTTCAAGTTTCAAGTTCTGCATACTTTTTCTTTCTAGTTTCAAGGGTAATATTCTCATATGCTTCTTTTTCAAGTTCTCTACTTTATTTCATTAGTTTACATTATGTGTTTCTTATTGAGCTTTTAACTTCTAAAATCTCTAGAAAATCATAGGAAACTCCTTTTGAGTTGAAACCAATTTCTATGATCTTCTATTGATCTCTACTTACATATTCTAAGAGCTTCTATCAAAAAAACATTTCTAACCTATTCTTCCAAGGATGGCCGAAACTATGTATTAGTGGCCTAGGAAGGTTTTGTTTTCATTTTTCCAAAATGATCATGGACTAGAGCACCTTAATACCTTAGGATGCTAAGTCTAAGAGATTGGAAAGTTTAAAGATTTCTAACCTACTTAACCTATGAAGGCCAAACCTACATTGGTTGTGGACCTAGGATGTTTGTTTTCATTTTCCAAAATGATCATGGACTAGAGCTCCTTAATACCTTTGGATGCTAAGTCTAAGAGATTGGAAAGTTTAAAGATTGTCTAGCCTATTTATCCTATGGTGGTTGTGAACCTAGGATGTTTTGTTTCATTTTTCAATATGATCATAAATTTAGACTTCTTGATATATTTTAACACTAAATCTAAGAGCTTAGAAGGGTTGGAAATTTCTAACCTACTTATGCTAAAGAGGCCGAAACCCTAAGCATGGATTTAGTGAGATCTTTGTTCAATCTTGGTAAAGTGAACCTTAGTTATGAACTCCTAACACTTAAGGATCATTAATCCATGAGTTATATTCTTGTTTGAAAACCTCTAACCCTATTTCATGCCATGGCCGAACCTTACCTTCTTGGTTTAGTATTCTTGGTTAATTTTTAACTTATGGTTTTGTTTTCTTAAACTTAGACTTTCGTCGCGAAATAGACGAGGTCATTCATATTACACTTCCTCAAGCCTCACATACCTTTACCTTCACAAAAGGTAAGAGTGGACAACCTGAGGGATATTCAATAGCTATGTGCATGTGTGTATGTGGGTTACTTGGTTTACTTGAATATGATTTTATATTAAATCAAAGTTTGAATGATTTGTATACTTGAAATGTTGTGATAACTGTTTGAAGTTGATCCTTACTTGATTTAAAGTGTTGTGAATCATATATGTTATGAACTGATATTAGCTGTTATATTGTTGACTGAGATTATGATGATATTGATTGATGTCTGGAAAGCCTGACGTTAGTCGGCGTTCAACTAATCATATGATTAAAAGCCTCAATAAGCTTCAAAGAGAATTTTGAAAGTAATGATGTTTATTTTAAAATATCCTTTCGAAAAATATGTGTTTTACGGAGGGAAAAGCCTTGGAAAATATATTTGACTATAAATAGAGATACTATTAAGAAAAAGATTTCAAGAGAAAATGGATTTCTTATAATAGTTTACAAATGATTTTCCAAATGAAAAGATTTCCTGTAAAGAAATACTTTCGAAAATGTTCCGGTAACTTGGATGGGTTACCGAGGTTTTATTTTTGTATTTGATTTTCATTGAGCGAAAAGTAAGAACAAATGAAATCGAATCTAGTTCGCGAGACGTCGCCTATAGTATTCTGTAATGTGCACGTTGATCTTTGATCCGTGTTAAGTATTGTGGACCAAGAGTCCTAATCATGATGTTGTGGGCTAAGAGTCCTAATCTCGTTATTACGGATCAAGTGTCCTAATTTCGTTGTTGTGGACTGAGAGTCCTAATCATGCTGAAATAAGATGGTAAATCTTTTCTATGACCACAAACCTTGACTGAGGCATCGGTCTTAGGTATTGTGATTGAGCACTCGGACTACGTGTCCTGTGTTGATGTTTGAGTAATGAAAATTTATGAATGGTCGTTAGCTTTGAGCTTCGACAATGAATGAGATTGAACACAAAGAAAACCTCCTGAACAAATGTTTTAGTCATGCATTTAGGTAGACGTGCCTTATAGTTTAGTCACTTCGGTAATGCCCAAGCAGGGGCTATTGGTCACTTCGGTGATGTCCAAGCAGGGACTTTTTAGTCACTTCGGTGATGTCCACACAAGGACTTTAGTCACGACGGTGATGCCCAAGTGGGGGCTTTGAGTTTTGATCAACTCTTAGAAAGATGAAGGGATCTCATGAGATTAAGTTTATAGAGCCAGAATATTGAAGTGTCATGCATAATCTTTATAAAAGCTGATTGTACGGGTATGACACCCATTGATAGAATATTTGATTGTAACTATTAATATTTGGAAAATGTTAACATGTTGACGTGATGTATGTATCATGCATGTGGTTATTGTAATCGATCCATATATTGGTATCTCACTCTTGCATATCTTCTTGTTACTTCTCTTTGTTTTTCGGCATCGCTGTATATCCATGGTTTAGATGGATCCGAACATCCTACTGGTACCGTCGGAGTCGAAGATTGAGATCTTCGATGATGTGGGGAATGCGGGGGCGTGGCAGATTTACCCAGGATCTACATCGGCTACTTATCATGGACCGATAACCACGCTGGAGAAGAATGCCGAGGGTGAACCATACCGCAGAGTCCAGACAGTTGAGACGAGGAGGATTGCTCTCCCACCACCTTGGTACTACTTACACGTGCTTCAGATGATTGGACAGTTGCAGATGCACCCACCTCTAGGGCTACCCTTACTCGAAGTCGAGTCGGCTTCACCGATTGAGGAGGACCCTGAGGAGTACTTCGAGAAGGAGCCCGAATACCATGTTTTGGATCACAACGACGATATCGATGAGTTACCGGAGTACGTACTTGATGACGATCCGTATTTTGATAATTCCGACTCTCCTGATGAGGGCAGAGATGTCGTGGACCCATCACCTGGGGTTTCTTCTTGTGAAAGTATTCGTGGCGAGTCCCCCTTCTAGTTGTTAGTAGTGACCAGCTTAGGGGTGTATGTTTTGTGAGTAGTCTGTCTCGGTCCGACTGTATTTGGCTTCTTAGAGCCACCCTTTTGACGTGTGGTTCCGGACCCTCCCCTTATTTTGCTTTACTTCGTTTACAGCTGTTAACCTTATGTTCTATTGTTGTTAATGGCCATCTTGATTAGGCCCTAGTTTCTGTACTAAACTATGAATCCCACTGGGATGGATTATATATATATATGATGTTTATATTTCATGTTCTGAGTGTTCATCAATTACCTTTGTTTTTCCTTTGTCTTTAAAAAAAAAAAAATATACAACCATTTTGAGGCTACTTATTTAAGAAAATATCTTTTACCGAAAGCAACCAGCAATTTAATTCTTTTATTTTATATTTTCTGCAACGTGTAACGAAATGTGGCGCCCCAGTTTAGGGTGTCACATAAGTGGTACAAAGATGGTGTTGTTGGTTCAAATTCCACATGAATGACTTAAAAATATTTGATTTAAAGATCCTCTCTCAACTCTTTGTTTGAACCATTATTTGATAATAATGGTTACTAATTTTGATTGATATATGTTTGCATGTATGTTTTTGAGGACCTAGAACCCTTGCATGTTGGTTTTATGGCTTGTGGATGATGCTAGAGTGAAGATAATAACTTGGTGTGGATAAACATGGGTAAAATATAATTCTGGCAGCATGATGTATATTTATTCATAAGCCCATAACTTTTTATACAAAACATATTTCGTAAAACTAAATATATATTTGGAAAGAAGACTTATGGGACTTTAATTTGATATATAATATGTAGGTATTTGGATAATATTTACTAGGTCAAAACACCTGTTAATGTAGAACCAAATTCTGTCTGCGAAATTATGAACATAGTTAGTTGCATGATGATTTTAAAAATGATTTTGAAGGTTAAAAACTTTTATATAATTTTCTGGGTTAATGCTGAAGTTTATATAAAGTTTGGCTGAGGATTTGAGATTTTTACATGTGTATATAAAGATAAACAATTTCATAAAGTTACATGTTGGTGAACTTGGATTTCTGGAAAATCCTGTACAATCAGAGGCAGTGCGTGATTTTTAATAAATTAATGCCTTCGAATTTTGACATGGAACCAACTGCAATGTGTTTATATGTGAGTTGGATAACTTCAATTAAAGTTTCAAAAATTTTAAAGGTCATTTGAGTGGTCATTCACATTTTAAACCCACTGCTGTTCCGAAAATGCTTTTACAAAAGAGTTCATCATAATTTTTGAATGAAAAATATGGTTTTGAAAATAATATCTTTTAACATGATCAAGTAAAGATTTTTGGCATGAAATGGACTATAAACCAGTGATTAATGTAAAGATATAAAAATGTGGGATTAAAGTATATGTATAAAAAGTAAGTTTTGGACAAAAGGTAATTCAAGAATTTAAAGAAAATCGGACATCTTTAGCATCATTTTTCCAGCCATGACCAAAAACTTATACTTAAAAAGATAAGACGACCTTGTTGTTTTAATTTAAGTCATTCGCTTAATTCTTAGACTTGCGGCACGCTGTGGGCAAAGGAAGTTCGCTCTGGGCAACACGGAAACAAAGACTTTTTCTACCCGTCGAATCAGGTAAGGAGAGAAAGCTTGAGGGATGCTCTTTATGACAACTACATGTTGTTGTGATTGATTTTATCTGTGTTTTTCTGAGTTTTGATTGGTGGCTTAAGTTGTTGCTTGACCTGACAACTATATGTTGTTTGATGTGGTTGTTGTTGTGGCTGTTTTAGAATAATATGGAAATCTTGTTGCTTTGATGGTATATTTGGCTAATAAACATGCTCTTATGCTTAGTTAATGTTTTATGAATATATGAATGTTGCTTATATATGTTGGAATAGTTGTATATGTGTTGTTGTTGCATGGAAGCCTAACCATTGGTTAGATCCCAAATAATAAGGATAAAAGCTTTAAGAAAACATTTACAAAGAAAATCACAAGTAAGGATTTCTTTTTAACAAGGTTTTGATAAAAATGGGAAGTTAAATAATTTTAATATTTGGTGAAAATTTTAGAAAATAGAAACAATTTTTATGAAGAAAATTCAATCGAAAAAATTTAGAAGATTTTAAACTAAAAGAAAATCAATTTCTTTGGAAATGTCTGAAGAAAACTAAAAATTTATTTTGGAACTTGAAAAAGAATTTATTTGGGAATTTCAAATATTTTAGGAAAAAAGTAGATTTTAAAATAAAATGGTTTTATGGAAATAGAAATGGATTTCCAAAAACTTAAAGTTTTAAAGAAAAGAGTTTCAAAAGAAAAGTTTTTATTTAAAAAGATTTTCATTCAAAAAGAAAATGTTCGATAACTTGGATAAGTTACGGAAAATTTTGGTTCTTGTATTTGTTTTTCACTGAACGAAAAATAATATTGAAAAGTGAACCTAGTAACCGAGACGTCGGGATACTAGAGTTAAAGCACGTGGATCCATGATCCGTATCACAACGCTCTGGACTGTGTGTCCTATATATGATGCTGTGGACTGTGTGTCCTATACACGTTGTTGAGGACTGTGTGTCCTATACACGTTGCTGTGGACTGTGTGTCCTATATACGTTGTTGTGGACCGTGTGTCCTACAAACGTTGAGATAAACGTGGAAAACGGAGTAAAAAGGGTAAAAACTGTTTTTTTCTACGACCACAAAGTCTAAGACTAGTGTACAGGTCTAGGACTGTTGTGATTGGACACTCGGGCTAAAACGTCCTATGTTGATAATGAAAGTTTTAAAACGTCGAAAATCTATGGATGGTCGTGAGCCTTGAGCCTCGACAGGGAAAGAATGAAACACAAAGAAAAGCTACGAAAATAAAATGTTTTTACATGCATTTGGCAGACGTGCCCAAAATTTTTTGTGTGAATGCCTTGAAGGGAAAGGTATCTCATGCGACGGTGTATCATTGGTGCCTTGATGGACCATGATTTCCACGAGCCTTGTTCACTGTGCCTTGTGTAGGACGGTGTGCTCTGGAACCCACATGCGTTGATGACTGTGCCTTGAGTTGGACAGTTGCTGTGGGAATTATGTTGTGCCATGTGTTGGCTATTTGAGTGCCATGTGTTGGCTACCAGAGACTTGGATAGAAAGATGAAATATAGAAGTGTCATGCTTTTAAAAAACGACGATGATTATTGACTGTTATGTTTGATTGTGAAAATTTTATGTTAAAATCCGAATATTTATCTGTATTTGTTGTTTGTGTTTGGGCATGCAGTTATCATAATTCATCCATACATTGGTATCTCACCCTTACAATATATCAGGTTTTCTTGGTCCTATGCTGTGGTGCTTTGTTACACGATGGCAGGTGGTGCCGGGAATTTCCTAACCTCACTTGGGGATATAAATCCCGATCTTTGAAGAGATCTGGCGATGATTAACATGGTGAGAACTACGGAGTTCTTTCTAGTAGTTGTCTCTTAGAACGACCAGCTTAGGATTTTTTTTTTTTGGGCTGTGTGTGTTTTTGAGAAAGTTAGTTTATGTGGTTTGAAAACCTTTTTAAAATTCTGTTGTGAATAATGACGTATTTTCAAGAGAAATCTGTACAAAATAGAAGAGTTTAATTGTGAATGAAATTAGTCTATGTATGTTGATGAGTATAATATAGTTTGTACTAGTTGTGTTGTGCGCACTTTTTTTGTGTACTCCGCAAAAAGAAAAATATTTACCCCTATTTTCAGACTTACGAAAATATTAGAAGCTATTTTCCGAAAGCAACCAGTAAACTTTATTTTAATTTATTTCTGCATGTGATTAGGAGGTAATGCCCAAGGGGGTTGTTACAGGCTAGGTATGAAAAGAATACTTGTACTGTAATCTGATCAGTTATAGTGGAAACTTGGTGCTGCCAAGAACTGGATGTAGCCCTGTGGATTTTGGGTTGAACCAGTATAAAACTCTTGAGTGATATTCCTCCTCCCTTATCTCTTTAATTTGTTTAAGAGTTATTTGTTTAAGCTTTTAACTTGGGGAGTTAATATTGTGAATATCAAATCTTGTTTTAACCTTCTCTGTATGCACGTGTATTCTGTTCCAAAATTAGACGAGTCACCCACCTAACTTTCCTTAGCTTTATTTTTGCTTGTTATGCCTGCGAAAATAATTTTCAAAGTTTCCCAAAAAGTTTGTAAACACAATTCAACCCCTCTTCTTGTGTTAACTTTGGTTATTTCAGTTGGTATCGGAGCTCAGCCTCTGGGTTGAGTACTTAACAGTGTAGAGGAAAAGATCTTGGAAATGGCAGGAAAAGCCAGCACAAGCAAGAATCATGCAGGAGAAGGATCCTCAATGTCCATACCTCCATACTTCAATGGAGATGACTACATCTACTGGAAAGAGAAGATGAAGTGGTTTCTGCAATCCACTAACTATGATCTCTAGGATATCATTGAAGAAGGTCCCCACATTCCTAAAGATGACAAAGGAGCAAAAATTCCTAAAGCACCATGACCTCTGATCAAAGGACAAAATGACAGTTCAATGTCAAAGCTAGATATGCAATCATGTGTGCTTTGAGTATAGAAGAGTTTGAAAAAGTCCGTGCTTGTGAATCTGCAAAAGAAATGTGGGATTCGCTAGCTATCGCTCATGAAGGAACCAGCAAGGTGAAGAAGACCAAAGTCAGTATGTTGGTCAGGAAATATGAATTGTTCAAAATGGAAGAAGGAGAAAATAATGGCCAAATGTATGAGAGATTTTAAACTATAACCAATTTGTTGAAGTCTCCAGGAAAAGTTTACAAGACTGAGGAACACATTCATAAGATTCTCAGAAGTCTTCCAAAACAATGGAGACCTCTTGTAACTGCTGTGTCTCAAGCCAAGGATCTGTCAACAATGAAGCTGGATGAGCTTCTTGGTACACTTCAAATCCATGAACAAGAACTGATTGAAGGAAACAAGGGAAAGAAGAGCAAATCCATTGCTCTCAAGGCTGACAAGAAATCATCTAAGGGATCTACATCTAAAGCCCTCAAGGTTGATGAATCTTCAGAAGAATCTGAGGAATCAAATGAGGATGACTTTGATGATGAAGATGATGAACTCTCTCATCTTACCAGAAAAATGAAAAAGCTCTGGAAGAAAAGAAATTTCAGAAAGGACAAACCTTTCAGGCGCTTCAACAAAGATAAATACAACAAAGATGGTGGATCTAATGATAGAAATGTTATTGTCTGCTATGAATGTAAAAAGCCAGGATATATCACAGCAAAATGTCCTCAACTCAAGAAGCAACCTCCCAAGAAATTTGATAAATGCGCAATATATGCAAATTTATAAGTCTAAATAGGAATAAGTGTGTAAGTAATCTTAGGAATCGTTGAGAAAAGTGATAAGAAAATGCACATATTCACTTGAATAGAGTTTTGATCCTTAGATTTTAATTTGTGAGAAAAATACACTTAAAAGATGTTGAAAATGTGCAGAAATGAATGTCTAGCGCTCAACTCTGGAAATGGGCACTCAGCTTCAGTAGGAAACAGAAAATGTGATGTGCAGTATGAAGACCAGCGCTCAGTGCTGGACAGGGGCGCTCAGTGCCAACAGAAGACAGAAAGGAATGTTTTCGCATAGCAGTTCAGCGCCCAGCGCTGGAACTGGTGCTCAGCGCTGGCAGACGAGTAAGATCAGTATAAAAGCACGAGTTGCACATATTTGAAGGATCTTTGACACATTTTTAGAGCGATTATCTCTTGGAGCACCACACTTTCTTTGCATTCTCTGGAGATTCAAGCTTGGGAACAAGATTTGGAGATCCAATAAGATTTGGAGATCCAATGACTTCTTCCACTCATTTCCACTCAAGTTCTTCCATCTTTCCCTTTTTTAGTATGAGTTTCTAGATTTCTTAGGTTAGGTTAGGATGAACTCAATTGGATCTTGATGTAAGTACATTTTACCTATGATTTCAATTCAATTTCGTTCAATTTGAGTAATCTCTTCTATGCTTAATGCGTTTCTTAGACTGGCCATCTCTGAAATTTATTGCAAGTGTGAATGCATAATTGGAAAATTAGTGTTCATGCTAGATTTGAAGTAGATTACTATTGTGATGTTGATTCTAGGAATAGAACTTCATTGCGGTACATTCTTGCGAGTCTTATGCTTAATGTTTGTGCTAATTTTGCATCACCTAAGGAATTAGGGTTCTTGATTGGTAGCAAAAGGATTTACACTAAGGAATTAGGGATAAATCTAAATTAGTGACTTGAATTTCATTTGAATGAATTGTGTTGAGATTAGGGTTGAACAAAGTTACATTAGGTGAAAATTGAGGGATTCCGTTACCTAACCGCTTTTACCTACATTGATTTCATTAGTTATTGTTTCATTCTTCACTTTTAATTAATTCATTATTTTTGTGACATCACTTTACTCAAAATTCTTATAATCTTGTAGAAATATGAAATTCATTTGTTCAAATATCAATTGCTTAGGTTACGTTGTTACTTGATGACAATCCTCATTGGGAATGATACTCTACTTTCAATTTATTACTTGTCAAAATTTGGTACACTTGCCAATTCATCAACAAGTTTTTGGCGCCATTCCCGAGGATTATTGATCAATATCAACAAGGCTAGCATTGTTAATTTGAACATCATTTTTCTTTGTTATTTTTCTGTTTTTGTTTGACCAAGTGATCTATTGCATATTCTTATCTTGTTTTGAGATTCTTGTGTAGTGTATGCGAGGTAAAGCAACAAGTGAGCTGTTATTTGATCCCGAAGTTGAAAAGGCAGCAAAGAAGAATCGAAAAGAATCAAAAGAAAGAAAAAAAATGAAATAAGGAAAAAGCAAATTCTTCTACATCACAAGTTCAACAAGAAGAAATCATGACTGAAAAATGTGCAAGGAAACCAAAGAACATTGGGAGAATATTCTAATGGTCTAGTCAACCGGAATCATTCAAGTATTGTTAGACCACCGGTAGCTGTGAATAACTTTGAGATCAAGCCGGCATTACTCCATATTATGCAGCAAAATCAGTTTGGAGGAAGTGATGATGAAGATCCAAATAGTCATGTCTCGAATTTTCTAGAGATATGTGAAACTTTCAAGATTAATGGAGCTACGGATGATGCGATAAGGTTGCGTCTATTTTCCTTTTCATTGCGAGATAGAGCCAAAGCTTGGCTCCAATCTCAACCAAGAGGAAGCATCACTACTTGGGATGACTTGGAGGAAAAGTTCTTAGCAAGGTATTTTCCGCCATCAAAGTTTGTGAAGATGAGAGGAGATATTTCAAGCTTTATACAATGTGATGGTGAGACTTTATATGATGCTTGGGAATGATTCAAGGAGCTCCTAAGAAAGTGTCCTAATCATGGTTTTGATGATCTTCAACGAATTGCAAATCTTTTGTAATGGATTGAGACCATCTACAAAGCTCATGTTAGATGCATCGGCGGGAGGTTCTATGAATTCAAAAACAGCGGATGAAGCTTTGAAGTTGGTTGAAACCATGAAATCCAATGACTACCTCATGAATCATGATAGAGGAGGCTCATTGCAGAAATGTATGTTGGAGCTTGATTCTCAAAATGAAATATTGGCTCAAAATAAACTCATCACTCATCAATTGGAGGCAATCACAAAGCAACTTCATACTATGAATTGTGGGCAAATACAAGCACAACAAGTAATGAGTTGTAATTTTTGTGGGGGAGAGCATGAGAATGGAAAATGTGAAGCATCTATAGGCTCTAAAGAGGAAGCGAATTACGTGGGGAATTATCCAAGATAAAGGGCAGAATTCTTATTTAAATTCCTATAACCAAAATTGGAAGAAGCACCCTAACCTTCCTTGGAAATAAGAAGCTCCACAAGACAACACACCTCCACAACAACTATTACTCCAAAATCAGCCACATCCAGGTACCAAAGATCGAATGAATAGTTTGGAAAACACTCTTGCACAATTCATTCAAGTCATATAATCTAACTTCAAGAATGCCGATGCATCAATCAAGAATCTTGAAGTGCAGATAGGGCATTTATCTAAACAAGTTTCAAGTGTATTAAGTGAAGGATTTTCGGGAAATACCACTAATAATCCAAAAGAGGAATGCAAAGTCATCATGTTGCACAGTGGAAAGTTAGTAGAACCGGTTATTGACCACTCCACAAGCCAAAATGATGAAAATTCTGAGATGAGCAAGAAGATGGTTGGGAATTGTGAGAAAGAAGAGAGTTCGAAAAGGAAAAGAAGAAGTGGAACTTAAAGATGAAAGGAAGGAAAAGAATCTGAAATTAGTTGATGAAGATTCTATATTGAGAAAAACAAAAAGTTAGCTATTGAAGGAAAGGAACAAGCCACAAGAGATCCTTTCTTATGTGAAATTGCCATATCTGATTGTGAAGAAGAGGAAGGAGAAAGAAAATCAGTTTGATTGGTTTCTAGACATCTTCAAACAGTTGTAAATAAACATTACATTTGCCGAAGCATTAGAGAGTATGCCATCATATGCAAAGTTCATGAGGGAATGGCTTACAAAGAAGAGAAAATTTGCACCAAGTGAGGTAGTGGCTTTAACAGAAAATTGCAGCTCAATCTTCCAACAAAAGCTTCCACCTAAGTTGAAGGATCCAAGCTCTTTTACAATACCATGTGTCATTGGAGAGGTACTACATGCTAGAGCCTTATACGACCTTGGAGCAAGTATCAATCTTATGCCATTATCCATGATGAAGAGACGTGGTATTAATGAGGTAGAACTAACCATGATTTCCTTGCAACTAGCTGATAGATCAATTAGGAGACCATATGGTTTGGTGGAGGATTTGCTAGTGAAAGTAGGAAAGTTCATATTTCCCATGGATTTCTTTGTCTTAGATATTGAGGAAGATGTGAACATCCTATTGATTTTTGGGAGACCTTTCATAGCTACAGCTGGTGCCTTGATAGATGTACCAAAAGGAGAGCTTATATTGAGGGTGAATGAAGAACAAATGGTTGTGAAGATGTTTGATAAGGAGCCTATGGACACTTCATCAACTATCCATGCTCAAGTTCATTATGTGCAAAGTCAAGAGGTCCAGGAAATTCACAAAGATGAACATCGGAAGAAAAAGAAGAGCAATGGAAAAAGAAGGAAAAGGAAGAAGTCTTAATGGTCAAATCAATTCCAACCACGGTGGCTAATAAAGGATCATTCATCAAAGAAGGGAAATACACCAATGTTTGATATTGAAAACAATGTGGGGAGTGGTGGAAAGAAAAGAAACAACAAGTCACCATTCTTCTCATCCTTCAAACCACCTTGAGCAGGAAATAATCAGGCATCAAGCTAGTGATGTTGCAGAAGCACTACTTGGGAGGCAACCCAAGAATAGACTTCCATTTTCTTCTTTAATTTTTGTTCTTTATCATTCAAAACATAAGTGTTTCATTGAGATGTTGTGTGGTTCCTTGATGTGTAGGATATATACTATAGAGTAATTGCCTTGAATTATTGTGCAGGTACATCTAAGAAAAGTGGACCAAAGGAAGGGAAGAAATGACATAGTAGAATGGTGAAAATGGCCCTCTGATAGTGCTGGGCGCTACTGCTAGCGCTGGGCGCAAACTGATAATAGAAGCTACAAGAATTTCTGCACTATAGGCGTTGGGCGCCCATCAGCAGCGCTGGGTGCTGGGCAGAGTAAAAAAATAAAAAATTGAAAAAGTGCATGTGGTTCATCCATGCAAAGAAGGAAGGGGGAAGTGCTCTTAACTCTTTACTTCTCAACCCTCTTTACTTTACAGCCCTCATTTCAATAAATTGCACAAACTTGTGATTAGGAATGGATTTTTGTGTGGATTCTTTTGTGAGCATGGCACTGTTGCTTGGCTGAAATTTCTAGCATCATACATTTTGTACTAGCTGAGCATATGATTTCATGGAGACCTTTGATCCTTGTGACTTGTTTGTTGACAATCCTTCATTACTATGAATGTGCAATGCTGGATATACAGATTTCTCTTGCATATGATCATTAACTGTGAGCTTATGAGCCCAAACAGAGTACTTTTTCTTTCATGTGTCCATCACTTGCATGTTCTCACTTTTTCTTGCCTTGATGCTTGTCACCGTTGCATTGTTTTTGCATATGCATATATGATTGAGGTAACATTTCTTTGCTTAAACTCAGTGCCATAATTGCCATCCTATCATTTGCCATTGCTATGCCCAATTGAGCCTTGGCCCATTTTTCTTATCATGACAATTCATCATAAGCCTTACTCGAAAAAAACAATTTTGTCCCACAATTTTGGCTTAAAGGAATGTTTGGACTTAAGTTTGGGTTGTTCTCTTGCTTAGGGACAAGCAGGCAAATTAAGTTTGGAGTGGGAGTAGGCCACTATAGATGCCTACTGAAAAAACAAATTGAAAAACAAATGCTGGAAAAATAAATAAAGAAAAGCCAAAAAGAGAAAAAGAAAAAGATAGTATACAAAAAGTAAAGAAAAAGGCTAAAATAGAAGTGATAGAAAGAAAAAAAAAAGGAATGAAACAAGATGAAACAAAAGAAGCAACAAATGAAAAAAAAAGAAAAGAAAAGAAAAGAAAAGAAAAGAGAGGGTAATAAATAATAAAGGGGGGTAATAGTACAAGTTATGTGCTTATATACTTGTTATCCAGCTAAGCAATTGAAGCCCAAAAGTCATCATTCCTTGAAGTCAAAGTAGCTTAGCCTCTATCCTTGATTATACCCACCCCTACCCTAGCCCCATTACAACCAAATAAAAGACCTCATGATATGTGTTGCATTAACATTTGTGATGTGTGTTCTTAGCATCTTGTCAAGTTTAGGATTGGGGAGTTCATAGTGATTGGAATTGAGAGTAAATAACACCCAAGAGAGGATGAGTGAAACACTTGATACTTGATAGAGAGGTTGCAAGAGATAATTTTGTGCATTCAGTGGAGCTGATTTTGTAGTGTGTTTGATTGTCTTAAAACAAGAAGCATGTGATCAATTGGAATTAATGCATTGATTGTGTGATGCTTGTGCATTTTACAAAAGTGTTAAGGAGTTGAAGTCTTGCATGAGTAATGTGTTGCACAAGGGAATTGAACATGAAAATCCATCTCTCAAACCCCTTATCTGAATTTAATTGTTTGTTTGAGGACAAGCAAAATCTCTAAGTTTGGGGGTTGTGATAAATGTTCAATATATTCAAATTTATAAGTCTAAATAGGAATAAGTGTGTAAATAATCTTAGGAATCATAGAGAAAAGTGATAAGAAAATGCACATATTCACTTGAATAGAGTTCTCATCCTTAGATTTTAATTTGTGAGAAAAATACACTTAAAAGATGTTGAAAATGTGCAGAAATGAATGTCTAGCGCTCAGCTCTGGAAATGGGCGCTCAGTTTCAGCAGGAAACAGAAAACATGAGGTGCAGTATAAAGACCAGAGCTCAACGCTGGATAGGGGCGCTCAGCGCCAACATAAGACAGTGGAAACCAGCGCTCACCACTGGTGTGGGACGCTCAGCGCCAGTAGGAGATAGAAAGGCATGTTTTGAAGCAGCAGTGCAGCGCCCAGCGCTGGAACTGGTGCTTAGTGCTGGCAGACGAGCAAGATCAGTATAAATGCGCGAGTTGCATAGATTTGAAGGATCTTTGGCTCATTTTTAGCGTGATTCTCTCTTGGAACACCACACTTTCTCTGCATTCTTTGGAGATTCAAGCTGGGGAACAGGATTTTGAGATCCAATGGCTTCTTCCACTCATTTCCATTCAAGTTCTTCCATCTCTCCCATTTTTACTATGAGTTTCTAGATTTCTTAGGTTTGGCTAGGATGAACTCAATTGGATCTTGATGTAAGTACGTTTTACCTATGATTTCAATTCAATTTCGTTCAATTTGAGTAATCTCTTCTATGCTTAATGCATTTCTTGGACTGACCATCTCTGAAATTGATTGCAAGTGTGAATGCATAATTGGAAAATTAGTGTTCATGCTAGATTTGAAGTAGATTACTATTGTGATGTTGATTCTAGGAATAGAACTTCATTGCGATACATTCTTGCGAGTCTTATGCTTAATGTTTGTACTAATTTTTCACGTAAGGAATTAGGGTTCTTGATTGGTAGCAAAAGGATTTATACTAAGGAATTAGGGATAAATCTAAATTAGTGACTTGTATGTCAATTGAATGAATTGTGTTGAGTTTAGGGTTGAACAAAGTTACATTAGGTGAAAATTGAGGGATTTCGATACCTAACACTTTTACCTATATTGATTTCATTCGTTATTGTTTCATTCTTCACTTTTGATTGATTCATCATTTTTGTGACATCACTTAACTCAAAATTCTTATAGTCTTATAGAAATATGAAATTCATTTGTTCAAATATCAATTGCTTAAGTTACGTTGTTACTTGATCATAATCCTCGTTGGGAACGATACTCTACTTTCACTTTATTACTTGTCACCATTTGGTACTCTTGCCAATTTATCAACAAAATTCTTTAACAAAAAGAAGAAGGGAATGATGGTCCCTTGGGACGATCTTGATGAAAGCTCCACTGAAAGTGAAGGAGAGGAGCTTGAAGCCAACCTCTATCTTACGGCAGATACTGATTTAGAATCTGAAACTGAGGTATAATCTGAACTTGAGAAATTAAGTGATGCATATGATGCACTATTAGAAGAATCCAACTGTATATCTATAGCTTTCAAATCCCTCAAGAGACAGTATGTTAAACTCTTAAATGAGTATACATAGAAATCTCAAGAGTGTGAGAAGTTAGCTGAAGAGAACAGTAGGCTTAAGAACAGTAGGCTTAAGACTGAAAAGTCTAAAGCTAAGATCTTAGTTGAAACTCTACATTCTGAAGATGTGATTAAACTTCAACAGAAAGTAGAAGAGCTCACCATAGATCTTGCCAAGTTTGTTCATGGTAGAGATAATCTCACTAAACTTTTGGGAAGTCAGAGACACTCCCTTAACAAAGAAGGTATAGGTTATTCCAGTCAAGAACATCCTAATGAATCAACGAAGTTCTAAAAAATAACTATCAAATCTATTTCAGTTAGTTCAAATAAACCTGTATGTACCTTTTGTGGAAAAGCTGGACATATAACGTCCAAGTGTATTCACAAAAATAGGAGGAAGTGTTTACAGACTCCTCACACTAACAGAAAATGACCCAAGAAAATATGGGTACCGAAGTCCATGATAATTCCTGTTGCAGACATGCTTAACAAGACAAAACAAACACATGTCATGGTACCTGGACAGTGGATGCTCGCGACATATGACAGGAGAAAAGTCTATGTTCTTAGTTCTCCAACCTAAGAAAGGTGGACATGTATCTTTTGGTGGCAACCAGAAGGGAAAAGTTGTTGGTGTAGGTAAAATTGGTGGTAAACCTCCCTTACCTATCATCTATGATGTTTTACATGTCAAAAGGTTAAAACATAATCTGTTTAGCATAAGTCAATTGTGTGATAGTGGATTTTCTGTATCTTTTTCTAAGGATGCATGCATAGTCAATGACAAAAATGGAAATACCCTCTTTTCTACCAAAAGGCAACACAATCTGTATAAGATTGACCTGTCTGAACTTTTAGATCAAAGTGTAACATGCTTTATGTCTAAAGAGGATGAGAAGTGGCTATGACATAAGAAACTAAGACATGTTAGTATGAAACAACTTTTTAAATTGAAAAAGCATAACCTTGTGAGAGGATTGCCTGATATTTCTTTTAAGAAAGATGTTTTGTGTGATGCGTGTCAGAGAGCTAAACAAGTAAAATCAAGTTTCAAATCTAAGAAAGAATTTACCTCCTCTAGACTTTTGTAACCGTTACACATGGATCTGTTTGGACCAGCCAGTGTAGCTAGCCTAGGTGGAAAGAAATATGGTTTTGTCATAGTTGATGACTACTCTAGATTCACATGGGTACTCTTCTTAACCCATAAGGATGAGTCTTATAAGGTCTTTGCAGTATTCAGTAAAAGAGTACAGAATGAGCAGGGTTTTTGTATTATCTGCTATTAGAAGTGACTATGGGGATGAATTTGATAATGAGCAGTTTAAACTATTCTGCGAGGAAAATGGTATTTCTCATAATTTCTCTGCACCTAGAACTCCACAGCAAAATGGAGTGGTTGAGAGAAAGAACAGATCTCTTCAAGACTTGGGTAAAACAATGCTCAATGAAAATAATCTCCCTAAGTACTTCTGGGCAGAAGCCATTAACACCACTTGTTATGTGCAAAACAAAATACTGGTTAGACCTATCCTAAATAAGACTCCTTATGAATTGTGGAAAGGTAGAAAACCCAACATATCATATTTTAATGCATTTGGATGTGAATGTTATATTCTAAATACAAAAGATCATTGGGGAAAATTTGACTCTAAAGTAGATAAAGGCATAGTCATTGGTTATTCTGAAATGTCTAAAGTTTTTAGACTTTTTAATTCTAGAACTTCTGTAGTAGAAGAATCAATACATGTGGAATTTAATGACTGATAAAGAACTATCAGATCTAGAAGATGACATTGTAGGTATTGATCAAAGTCCCTCCGAGGAAAAGTCTTCAGACAAGTCAAAAGAAGAAGTATCTGAAATTCCAGAAAATCAGACGAGTGCTCAAACGTCTGAAAAACAGGATCAGAAGAGAGACTAGAAATTTAAGACTTATCATTCAGAAGATCTTACCACTGGAAGTCCATCTCAAGGTGTTAGAACCAGATCTACTTTCAAAGAAAACAATAACATGGCCTTCATATTAGATTTGGAGCCCAAAAGAATTGAGGAAGCTCTACAAGATGAAAGCTGGATTCTAGCCATGCAAGAAGAACTGAATCAGTTCATGAGAAATGATATGTGGACTCTAGTTTCTAAACCCAAAGACAAATCCATTATTGGAACTAGATGAGTATTTAGAAACAAACTGGATGAAGATAGAAAAGTAGTAAGAAACAAAGCAAGACTAGTTGCTCAATGGTATAATCAACAGGAAAGTATTGATTTCACTGAAACCTTTGCACCTGTAGCTAAATTAGAAGCAATTAGAATTCTTATGTCTTATGCTACACAACATGATATAACTCTTTGTCAAATGGATGTTAAAAGTGCATTTCTAAATGGGATAACTGAGAAGGAAGTTTATGTTAAGCAACCTCCTGGGTTTGAGGATTCTGAAAATCCTCACTGTGTCTATAAGTTTAAGAAAGCTTTATATGGACTCAAACAAGCTCCTAGAGCTTGGTATGATAGGTTAAGCACATATCTGATTGAAAATAACTTCATTAGAGGAAAATTAGACACTACACTTTTCAAGAAATGCTCAAAGAAAGATTTCATAGTAGTACAAATTTATGTAGCTGATATTATTTTTGGTGCTACTAATGAAAAGCTCTGTAAAGAGTTCTTTGAGTTGATGTAGAATGAGTTTGAGATGATCATGATGGGAGAGTTGAAGTTCTTCCTTGGTCTGCAAATAAAACAGACGGGTGATGGAATCAATGTTTGTCACTGTGCTAGATTTCAGTCAGATCCTAAAGAATCTCATCATATGGCTGTTAAAAGAATTTTCAGATATTTAATTGGAACCACTAACCTTGGTCTATTGTATAAGAAATCTGATGATTTCAGATTACCTGGATTCTGTGATGCTGACTTTGCTGGAGATAGAATTGATAGAAAAAGCACCAGTGGAGGATTCGATTTCATTGGAGCAAACATCAAGTTGTTGTTCACAACTGCTTTAGGTAAGATATCAACTTGAGGATTATTCAATGTTTGACCATAATATACCTGTTTGGTGTGATAACACTAGTGCTATTAACTTGTCTAAAAATCCCATACAACATTCTAGAGCAAAGCATATAGAAATAAAGTATTATTTTATTAGAGATTATGTGCAAAAAGATGTTTTTGAAATTAAGTTTGTGAACACTGAATATCAGTGGGCTGAGATCTTTACTAAACCTTTAAGTGAAGATAAATTTGTTTTTATTAGAAGGAATCTCAATATGGATAACGTGTCTAATTGATTGTATACTGATATGTATAAAATTTACTTGTCCGAAAATTTTTTGCTTTACTTGTCTACTTTAGCCAAGCGTATGATGACATGGCTAAGAGCACTCACAAAGTGCTGACCCTGACTGAGACACGTGTACAATGCAAAATTTCCCTCCTTTTCTAAAAAATGTTCCATCTTTTCACAACTGTCATTTCAAAAGTTATTATTATTTATGGCATAATCTCTCTCCTTGTTCCCAACGTAAAAAGCACTCATGTGTTTTCGTTTCTTATCCTAAAAGCAAACATTAATCGTTTCACAATCTCTCCACTCAGAATCCTTGTGTCTTTATCTCTCTGATCCTCTCTTCGTCTTCAATCTCTTAAAAATCTTTCATTTCCAAACCCTAAAAATCTCTTCTTTTCTGAATCTATGGCACCCAAGAGTTTTCTGGAAACCGTCACTGAAAATGCTAAAATCTCCGTGAATGAGATGAAGAAGGTACACCTAGGAAGGGTTCCAAACTTCGAGGAATTGAAGAACAAAGGCTTGGATGTCTAACCTGAGATTATTGCCACTGGATGGATGCCATTCTTCCAAATTCGTGAGGTTGTCTACCCCTCATTGGTTAGGACTTTTTGGAGAATAGCCAAGATAATAAATGATAATCTCACCTCCTTGATTTCTGGAGATGTGGGTGATGACCATGTCATCATCACTCATGAGTCACTCGCTGAAGTGACAAAATTCCCAAGAGAAGGTGCTGGGTATGATGGAAAATGGATGAAGCCGATAGGCGTGAAAGCTGTCAACATTGTGCTTTATGGAGTCCCAAACCCTGTTAACCCTGATACTAAGTACTTGACTCCTAAGGCACGATTTCTTCACGTTTTGCTCATAAATTGTGTGATGCTTAGGGTAGGATCTAGGAAAGCCTTGAATGTGCATCTATGCACTGAGATCACAACAAAGACTATGTCTCTGATGAAGGTGCCACTGACACCTTTTGAAGACCCTGTTGTAGAGGAACCTCAACAAGCCCATGTTGAAGAAGCTCCTATTGAACAAGGACCTGCTAACCCTATTGTTAAGGTTGAGCCTAAAGAAGAAGAAGTGCCTCAATTGCTGCTCAAGAGGAAAAGGGTTGCTGAACCTTCTGTACAGGATGTTGCTGAACCTACTGCTACTGCTTCTTTTCCCAATATTAACAAAGTGTTTAAGAGGAAGAGAGCATCTGAACCTGTTGTACAGGCTGAGGGGGAGTCTCAAGCTGATGACACTGTGATCCCTAAGAAGAAGAGGACCTCTACTACAAAGATGAAGGCCACTGAGCCTTTGAGACAGTCAAACAGAATCAAGAGAAGATTGGTTTTGCTACCAACACCTCCATTCTCACATTCATCCAAACAGAATACACCTTCCCATCACCAAAGAACAAAACACCTACTCCTCCACCTACACCACCATTGCCAGTACCCTCACCACAAAGAGCCACACCACCACCACATACTTCACAAGAAAAAGCTCCCACACCACCACCACCACAACCATCACCTATCTCTGCTCCAGAACCACATATTTCTGAACCTTCTATTTCTATCCCTGAACCACACATTCCTGCACCTGAACCACATTTCTCTGAACCAAATATCTCTGAACCACACACCTCTGTTTTAGAACCACATGTGTCTGAAACTGAATATCATGTGTCTAAACCATCCACACAATACTCCTCTCATTCTTCTGAATCTCACCATGAAGAATTTAATGATTTTGACTACTTTGACAACCCTACCACACCTCCACCTCCACCTCCACCTAGACCACCCACACCTAATTATATCAAAAACTAGTGCCAAGTCCCCCTGAGAATCATCTTTCCTGATCTTTTCTCAGAAACCAGACATAACCCCCTACCCAAAGCCACCCTACCTAAATACCATCTTTCCTCCAGAACGACTCCAATTACTATCTCTGATGACTGCAGCTCTAATCTGCTGTTCATCAAAGAATTGGACATGATTGGCTCTCTGGAAGCCGAAATGCAACTAGTAAAATTGGCTGAGAAGCAGAAGTTTTTTGCAAGGTGCAAGCCAAATCCACATGTCACCATGACGCCCTCCATTGTAATCAAAGTAATGCCTGACTCAATGGAGCTAAAAGGAAAGCAGAAGGTCATCTACATGCTTAGAAAACAGATTGACTGCCTTATTGATCTTGATGATGACATATTCAAGTTCAGAAAGAGGATAGTCACTACTAACACTTCCTCTAAATACCTGAAGATTGGAGACATCTACTTAAGATGTGGCTCATGCTCTGGGCTGTCTGAGGAAGAAAAGAAGGATGTCCCCACTAGAGGTAGCCAAGTTTATGCCCTTTATCCTTTTTCACCCTTTGTGTATACCTACCCACCCTTCTTTGTCATTTTACCTTTCTTTATCTTGAACTAACCTCAATCTGCCCCAACAAACCCCATAAATCTCATTAGGAGATCTTATGAATTCATGCTTTCCCAGATAGAGTCACCCCTCCATCAAGAAAGAATCCAATGGTTTCTGGATACTTTCTTCCCAACCACTCTGTCAACTGGTGTTTATATGGATCCTCATCCTGAGGATGACGCCCTAGTTAAAGAGTTACCTCCTACCCTTCCTCCATCTCCTAACCCTCCTCCATCTGCATCTGCAACTTCTTTGGCTACAACAGACCCCACTGCTCCTGTTGTTACACATGACACTGCTGCTCATCAAAGGCTGGATAAAATGGCCACCTGTCTGCAAACTGTTATACAGAAACAGGATCAGGCTTTGGAACAACAAGCTTCATTCCATGCCACAATCTTAGCTCAGCAAGCAGCAATTCAGAAGATGTTGGAAGCTTTCTTCAAGGGACAAGGATGCCCTAGTTCTTAGTTTGTAGGACTTGGTCTTTTTTTTCTTTTGTCTAGAGTCATGCAATGTACTGTAAGTGATGTCCCTATCAATTTTGTAAACAATTGCTTTGATTCTAAATGAAATGAATATATCATTCTTACTTTTGGCACTTTATTCTTTTAATATATTTGTTGTTTATATTTTTGATTGATGCCAAAAGGGGGAGGAAGTAAAAAGTAACAGAAATAATAACTTAACAGTAAAATCTGTCTTGCTCTGTAACTTGTTTTTGCTCTGATACTTGTTTTTTATCTGATGCACAAACTAAGGGGGAGCATAGCATATTTTCATACGTATCTTTTTTGTCAAATTTCTGCTATTACTTTTTGATGTTCAATAAAATCAGAAAAATTATTTGTCATCATCAAAAAAGGGGGAGAATGTTGAGAACTCATAAGTCTGGAACACATTCAATGTGTAAATTCTCGAAGTTTTGATGATTCCAAATATATTAAGTATGGTAATATTGAACTATATGAAATTACTGACAAGTCTGTTAAGTGTGCAGAAAAATAGACTTAAGGTCATTCTTCTAAATCTGACCCATCTAATTTTCTCTAAAGAGCAGTTTTTTTGACTCGTCTAAAAATACCCGTCTGAAAGATAGTCACTCAGACAGAGACAAAGTCAACTCTCAGTCGAAGTTCTGATCTAATTGATGATGTGGCAAGGATAAAAAGTCCGAAGAAACTTCAGTAGAACACCCATCTAAAAATGACTTGCTCACCCGTCTAAGTTTTGGCTCACCTCACCCATCTACTTTTGGACTGCACAACACCTGTCTAATTTTCAGACTCTGCGGAATCAATCTTTTTGTCAGACTTGTCAGAAGAAAGTCCAAGTCAACCTTATTTGAACAAGATGCCTTCCTTAAGGATCTCGAAGACCTCTAGACAATAGCACCAAGAACAAAGAACAAAGAATTCATTTTTTCAAGTGTTTAAGGAATAAACACGCTACCTCTACACCAAGTCAGCAGCTTTTAGCTGTTTTAGTACTAAGTAAAAGTACTTTCTCGAAAGTGAACTGAGTGTTGCATTGAAATGGAAAGTTCTCTGCTGCAAGTACAAGAAGTCTGCTACTGCAACTCTGAAACAACAACTGCTCAGAAGCAAAGTGTACTCTTGGTCGCATATGTCAAAATCCAAGGTCCCGAAACAAATAATGCTTATACAGAACGACTCTTTGGCATTAATGGCGTCCCAGATGTTTAAATCAAAGGAGCATACTTTCTGAAGCTGTGTCTAACGGATCAAATTGATTGAAGTTTTATATAGACAAAACCATGAAGATGAAGTTAAGAGCTTTGCGCACATATTCAAAGAAGCATTTACTCTGCTCATTTACTTCTTCATTCCTACATTGAATAGCTCTTCAATCATTTGACATAAATTTTTCATTCTTTCATTCTTTCATTTATTCCACTCTCTGAGTGTTATCTGAAAGACTTGCAAAGTTGTATTAATTACTCAAAACCTTTACCCTTTACTGTGTTGAGCCTAAAGAGGCTAGGTGAGAAAAGAATACTTGTTTGAGTGTGAGCCTGGAGAGGCTAGGTGTGAAAAGAATACTTGTACTGTAATCTGATCATTTATAGTGGAAACTTGGTGCTACCAAGAACTGGACGTAGCCCTATGGATTTTGGGGTGAACTAGTATAAGACTCTTGAGTGATATTCCTCTAACCTTATCTCTTTAATTTGTTTAAGCTTTTAACTTGGGGAGTTAATATTGTGAATATCAAATCGTGTTTTAACCTTCTCTATATGCACGTTTGTTCTGTTCCGAAATTAGACGAGTCACCCATCTAACTTTCCTTAGCTTTATTTTTGCTTGCTGTGCCTGTGAAAATAATTTTCAAATTTTCCTAAAAAGTTGGTAAACACAATTCAACCCCCTTCTTGTGTTAACTTTGGTTATTTCATTTATTACCCCTCCTATAAATTATCAGAATTTTAACCCCCCATCCCCATTCCTACGGCTCCCCACTCCCTTTTCATACTTCATTGTTTAATTTTTTGTACCAGTGTTCCTTTTAAATTGCTTGAAACTTCGTTTTAATTTTACAAGGTAAATTTTTTATGAGTACTGTAATAATCGGTGATTATTTATTGGTGTAAATTTATACTGCTAATATTTTTTTTTATGCCTCTTGTTATATTCTTTTTTACTTGTTATTAGGGTATATTTATTTGTTGCTTGTTATTTTAAATAAATACATCAATTATATTTATCATTAATGTCATAGTTACTCTTCATAATTTAACAGTAATAATTTGGTGATTATTTATTGGTATAAATTTATATAGTTTTTTTTTTCTATGCCTCTTGTTAATATTTTATTTTTTATGCCTCATGTCATTTTATTTGCTAATTGTTGTTAGGGTATATTTTGTTGTTGCTTGTTATGTTAAATCAATACATTAATTCTTTTTATCATTAATGTCATGGTTATTCTTCATAATTTAACAGTAATAATTTGGTGATTTTTTCTTGGTTTAATTGTATATTATTAATATTTTTTTTTATATTTTTTGTTATTTTAATTTTTACTTGTTATTAGGAATTTTTTTTATTTTTTTTTATAAATAACCCTTAAAAAAATTATATTCAGTAATACCCAATTTCCCAATTATCTACCAAAATATCCCCTTTCCCAATTTATCATTAATTATGATTAGTTTTAATTTTACTTTAATTAATTAGGTTAGTTTAGTTAGTTAGTGTGTTAATTAGGACATTAAGAAGTTAATTATATAATAAAAATATATGAAGAATTAAAAACATTACTTAAAAAAATATTTATAATAATCCTTAATTAAACAAGATTAGTTGTAATGTTTTTAAATAGTTAGTTTAAGTTAGTTAATTAACATGTTAATGAGGGGATTAAGAAATTAATGAATTAAAAACTTGCATAAACAATTTACTTTCTAGAACGAACGCACATGAGACGGCTTATTGCTTACACAGCAAACAGAGTTATAAAACGGAAACACATACCAGCAAAAAACTAGATATTTCCGATAGGAACATAGTGTTTGGTTAGTCATTTAGACCCACCAGATCCAGATGGCCCTCACAGCAAAGCCAGTATCTGGTCAGTCGACCGTCCCAACTCAGCATACAACTCAATAAGGCCCGCCCTCCTGTGTTCATCAAACATACGACGTATGTCAACATCCCCTGCCAGTGTCATTTACCTAAAGTGGAATCCCCCCTGTGGTGTTTTATGAGGGCACCGGTAGTAAAGCTCAGCAATAATTTCGCTACCATCTTGGAGCTTGGCATGCACCGTCTATTTCAAATCCTGCAGAGATATGTCCTCGTTGATATGGAGGCGCCTTGGATAATAGCAGTGGAACTTGACGCCCTCGGGACCGTTTGTAATTCGGCTATTGAAGTAAATGAAAGCAAGATCGCTACCAGGACTCCATTCAGATTCCGCTGGTCGTGTAGGGTTGAATGGGACAAGATCAAGCTCCATGATTGATAGTTGAAGTGTTAGTTAGGTTGATAGTCGGAGGAGAACGAGGAAGAAAGAGTTTCAGAATGTGTAGAAATGAGGAGGCGCGTATTCATATTTATAGACGAGTGGTTAAGTAAGATAGACTGTCCAGATCTTACCGACACGTTTCGATGATCTAGATCTTGCCGCCATTTCGGCGGCCCAGATCTTGCCGACACGTTTCGACGGTCCAGATCTTGCCGCTATTTCTACGGCCCTGATCTTGCAGACATTTTTCGACGGTCCAGATTTTGTCGCCGCCATTTCGACATCCCTGATCTTGCTGACACTTTTCGACGGTCCAGATCTTGCCACCATTTCTGTTATTAGGGTATATTTTTATTGCTGCTTGTTATTTTTATTCGGTACATTAATTGTATTTATCATTAATGTTACTGTTACTCTTCATAATTTAACAGTAATAATTGGTGAATATTTATTGATTTAATTTCATATTGTTAATATTTTTTTATGCATCTTGTTATTTTAATTGCTACTTGTTTTTAGGGTATATTTTTATTGCTACTTGTTATTTTAATTGCTAATTGTTATTTTATTGCTACAAATTTTAAAATATCGTTACAATGTACATAATTTTAATATTTTTTAATGTCAGGTGAAAAAATATGGCATCATCTAGCTCACAATCAGGGGCACGTTTGGTAGATCCCGACCCGGTGGATACATCACTCTTAAGGATGCAAGAAGCATATGTTTCCTAATATGTATGGAATGGAGCACCCGATCGAGTTCTCCGACCTCGACATGGATTGGGATTTAATACTGATGTTTTGGATCTCCCTGAGCCTATCAAATTTTATCTTGATGCAGCCGGTTTCTTAGGTGTCGCCCAAGTTTATATTTCCCAGCTTGATCACAATTTGATTACTGCACTTGTTGAGCGATGGAGACCCGAGATACATACCTTTCACATGCCATTCCGAGAATGCACCATCACACTACAGGATGTTGCTATTCTATGTGGCCTGTGCATATACGGTCCCCCGGTTGTTGGTGTGACTCAGAGAAATTGGAAGTACTTTGTTGGTCAAATGCTAGGCCGTATTCTTATTGATTATAACCTTAAAGGTTCAATAATAAAGTTATTGGAACCAAAGTAATTTGGATTAAATAATCTCTGAGTTTTGATGCTAACAAAAAGGATTAAATTTGTATGGCAAAGTGTTAGTTAAGATCTAACATGCTCTATCTAGTCTTGCAGGGATATTCGAGTTTTAATAAGTTAAGGAATCTTTGAAAGAGTTTATATCCGCATCCACCTGAGTAGACGAGCTGCTAAAAGTGAATGGTATATTTATTTATATAAATATATTTGAGTAGACAGAATATAGAATAGTCTTAGTAGACGAGAATTTTAACTACTATGAGTAGACGAGCTTGTGTGCCACGTCAGTAGACGGAGATCTAAGTTACTCACCAAATATAGCAAGTCCAAAGACTTGATAGTAGACGAGAAAATTTTGCCACGTCATTAGACGAGCTAAAAGAGTTTCTATATATGAGCTTATAGACGCACCATGTTAAGTAGACGAGCTCTTCTTAACTGTGAATCCTTCATATGATTAGAAAAACTATCTCGACCACATAGAAGTATTTATTTCAAATGATTGATATTTATTTCAAGTATATGTTGGTCTGTACTATTTGAATTAACTGTTTTATTGCCTTTTTTCTTGAGAGAGACATAGTACAAATGAGGAAATGCAAAAGCAAAATAGTACAATGTAAAACGCCTTGTACCCTATCACCTTTAACACTGGAATAGCTGGAATTTGTACAAGGGAGGCAAGACATTTTTCAAGTTGCATTTGGTCAGAGGTGTGCCCGTTTTGTGCAAGAATTACCTATAGTACATTTTACAATGGCCACGAACAAGCTGAGTCACAACAGATATTATACATTTGATCTCATCCTCAAACGGAACAAATTCAAAAACAGCCTTTGAAGATTTTCAAGAGAAGAGAGGTCACTATAAATAGAAGACCTCAACATCTGAAGCAACAACTTTTGCCAATACATAAATCTTGCTAGAAAACTCTCACGAGCTAAATTCATTTATTCTTTCAAGAGCAAAAGTTCGTAATACCTTAGCTTGAATATGGTCATAATATTCAGCTGATCTTAAACTTTCATATCCTCACACATAGTGAGTTAGAAGATCAAAAGAAACCAAATCTCTTTGTTAGAGTTAGAGCCAGAAGAGGCTTGGTAAGAAAGGAATACTTGTAGCCTGGAGAGGTGTTGAATACTTGTTGTAATCTATTTGGAAAATAGTGGAGAAAAACCTTCAAGCAGAAGGGACTGGATGTAGCTCTTGGTTGGAAGAGAGCAAACCAGGATAAAACGACTTGCGTGAATCCTCTTATCCCTTATCTCTTCAGTTTTATTTGGTTATACTAACTGTGGGGATTTGAACTTGATTTTGTTAAGTCTTTAAAAAGGTTTTCTTTGTGTGTGTGCTTCTGTCTTTCTTTGCTTGTGTGAGAAAATTATTTTGAAAAAAGGTTGTTTTCGAAAATTATTAACAAACACAATTCAAGCCCCCTTCTTCTGTTTGTCTGTGTCAATTTCAGTTGGTATCAGAGCTCAGCCTCGAAAGGGTTGAGCATCTAACAAGTGCTGGGGAAGTATGATCCAACAACCATGGATGCAGAAGGACAAGCTATCAACAGACTTGCTCAATTCGATGGAACTGATTATGATTATTGGAAGAAGAGGATGATGGCCTTCTTGGATGCATAAAATTTAGACATCTGGGAACTGATCAAGAATGGCTATACTGAGCCAAGAGGAGAAAATGGAGCAGCCATTGCTAGAGCAGATTGGACTGCAGATCAAAAGGCAAAACATCAACTTAATCTTAAAGCAAAACATTGTTTGATGTGTGCCATCACCAGATTAGAACATGAGAAAGTTCACAGCTGCAACACAGCTAAAGAAATCTGGGATACTCTGGCTCTTGCTCATGAAGGTTCATCTCAAGTGAAAGAGTCAAAAATAAGCATGCTGGTTCAACAGTATAAGCTTTTTAAAATGGCTGATCATGAGATTATAGATCAGATGTTTGGAAGATTTCAAACAATCACCAACAGTCTCAGATCTCTTGGAAAGATCTATGAAAATAGAGATCATATTAGAAAGATTTTGAGAAGTCTTTCCAAGCAGTGAGACCAAAAGTTACTGCTATTCAGGAAGCTAAAAACCTGAATACTCTTTCTCTGGAAGAGCTTCTTGGGTCACTCAAGGTTCATGAACTTGAACTTAATGAAGATGACAATTCCAGAAAGGAAAGTCTATTGCCTTAAAGGCAAAGAAAGCCAGTTCATCAAAAGTCCTCAAAGCTGCTGAATCTTCAGATGATGCTGAACCTTCAAATAGTGATGAAGGATCAGATGAAGATGAATTATCTTTCATCTCCAGAAAAATTCAACATATGTGGAGGAAGAAAGGTAACTTCAGAAGGAAACAGTTTAACAAGAAGTTTTCCAAGGAGAAATCAGACTCCAAGGAAAAAGGTCCACCCTTATGCTTTGAATGCAAGAAGCCTAGCCATTTCAAAGCTGACTACCCTGATTTGAAAGATAAAAAGAAGTTCTTCAAGAAAAAGAAGGGCTTAATGGCAACTTGGGAGGATTTAAACCTATCTTCATCTGATGAGGAAGATGAAGCTGAGAAAGAGGCAAATATCTGCCTCATAGCTGACACATCTTCAGAGAGTGAATACACTGATGATAATGAGGTAATAAATTCTGACTTGTCCACTCTTAAAAATGCTTTTGATGAATTATTACATGAATCATCCATACTGTCTCATGAATACAAAAGTCTTAAAAAGAAGTTTGCAAAATTAACTAAAGAATATGATAGAGTTTGCATTGAAAAACAAAGCTTAGCACAAGAAAATGATAAGCTAAAATTAGAGAATGTCAGTCTAACTGACAAACTAGAATGTGAGCCTGACAATTCTTGTGAAGTTGCAAAACTGAAACAAGATGTAACATATTTGATAGACACTCTGTCAAAGTTTGTAGGTGGCTCAGATATGCTTAGTCTTATTCTAAGGTACTCTAGATCACCATATGATAAATCTGGCCTTGGTTATGACAAGGAGAAGCATGAGGCATCTCATGATAAGTCAAAACCATATATACCACATAGAGAGCTTCAAAATCTCCAGTTAAAAATGTTAAAGCTAAATCAAGCCCGTCCAACACCTTTTACAAAGTGTGTGGAAAAAGTGGGCATGCTACATATAGATGCATACATAATAATCATGTTAAACATTCGCGTCCAATGAAAACTAACAAGAAAGAACCCAAGTCAATTTGGGTACCTAAGGATAAGATAATACCTGTTGCAGATCTGCTTAACAATAGGAAAGAAACAAACATCCTGGTACTTGGACAGTGGATTCTCACGTCACATGACGGGAGAAAGGTGTATGTTCCAAGACCTAAGACATAAAGATGGTGGCTGGGTGACATTTGGAGGAAACCAGAAAGGAAAGATCACTGGTATAGGTAAAATTGGTAAACATCCTTTTCCCTCCATTAATAATGTTCTTTAGTGAATGGTTTAAAACATAATCTGCTGAGCATAAGTCAATTATGTGATAGTGGATATGATGTTTCTTTTAATAAGAACATGTGCAATGTCAAGAAAAATGATGGATCAATCTTATTCACCGCTAAGAGGCAAAACAATTTGTATAAAACTGACTTGGAGGACCTCTCAAATCAAAGTGTTTCATGTTTAGTGTCCATTGAAGATGAGCGATGGATTTGGCATAAAAGGCTAGGTCATGCAAGCTTGAGATTAATCTCAAAGCTAAATAAGCATAACCTGGTGAGAGGGCTACCAAACCTTAAGTACAAATCTGATGCTCTCTGTGATGCATGTCAAAAGGGAAAACAAGTCAAAAGTTCTTTTGAATCTAAGAATGTTGTTAGTACCAATAGACCACTAGAACTGCTACACCTTGATCTTTTTGGTCCAACAAGGACTGCTTCTATCAGTGGTAAGAAATATGGTCTAGTCATTGTAGATGACTACACTAGATGGACATGGGTTATGTTCCTAGCTCACAAGGATGAGTCCTTTAAGGTCTTTTCAATATTTTGCAAACGTGTACAAAATGAAAAAGGCATGTGTATCACTTCAATCAGAAGTGACCATGGGGGAGAGTTTGAAAATGAGCTATTTCATGAGTTCTGTGAAGAAAGTGGTATTCTTCACAATTTCTGAATACCTAGAACACCACAGCAAAATGGTGTGGTAGAGAGAAAGAACAGATCTCTTCAAGAGATGGCTAGAACTATACTCAATGACAACTCTGTCCCTAGACACTTTTGGGCTGAAGCTGTTAATACTGTCTGCTACATTCAGAACAGAAATATACATTAGACTAATCTTGAACAAGACTCCTTATGAATTGTGGAAAGGACGAAAACCCAACATTTCATATTTTCATCCTTTTGGTTTTAAATGCTATATTTTAAATACTAAAGATCAACTTGGTAAGTTTGATGCAAAGGTAGATAATGGAATACTGTTAGGTTTTTCAGAAACTTCAAAAGGCTTTAGAGTATATTGTAACACCCGGGTGCCGACGAGGGCGGGGAGTGGTCGCCGGTGCAAGAAGGCACGGACAAGGAGCGGCTCCTGGCAGGCTTCTAGGCGGAGGGACACATGAATGAACCGATTACACACACCCGAATGAGAGGGATCCTAAGACTGTGTAGGTATGGGACTATACAGTTGAGGAAGGCTTATATGAATTGATTGGTACTACCTATACTAACAAGATGCATCTTCTTTTCTGTAGCCCATCACTTAAGAACTCCACAGTTAAGCGTGCTTGACTTGGCTGGCAGGCTTCTAGGCGGAGGGACACATGAATGAACCGATTACACACCCGAATGAGAGGGATCCTAAGACTGTGTAGGTATGGGACTATACAGTTGAGGAAGGCTTATATGAATTGATTGGTACTACCTATACTAACAAGATGCATCTTCTTTTCTGTAGCCCATCACTTAAGAACTCCACAGTTAAGCGTGCTTGACTTGGAGCAATTATGGGATGGGTGACCTCCTGGGAAGTTTTCCCGGGAAGCGTGTGAGTGAGGACAAAGCACGCTGAAAAGACCCGAGTTGGTCTGTGGGGTCAGTCGTCAATCCATAGAGCAGCCAGGGATGTTACATATATAATTCTAGAACTCTAGTAGTAGAAGAATGCATACATGTCAAGTTTGATGACAAGCAGCCTGATAAGAAATTATCAGAGCTAGATGAAGCTTTTGCAGATCTTGATTTAAACATCTTAGGAGAGACAACAGAAGTAAAAGCTGATGATCAATTGGAAGACCCTCCTCATCAACCAGAACCATCCACCTCTCAACAAGACAATGTTCAAAGATCTTGGCATTTCAAGAATTATCATCCACCATATCAAATCATTGGAAACCCCAATGATATGCTGAGAACCAGATCAACTTTCAGAGAGCAGGAAGATACTGCACTAGTCTCTGAGTTGGAACCAAAGACAGTAGATGAGGCTCTGCTGGACAATGGTTGGATTCTAGCTATGCAAGAAGAACTAAACCAGTTTGACGGAAGTGATGTCTGGACTCTGGTGCCTTTGCCTAAAGACAAATCTGTTATAGGAACAAAATCGGTCTACAGAAACAAGCTTGATGAAAATGGTAAGGCTGTAAGAAACAAAGACTGGTTGCACAAGGTTATTCTCAAGAAGAAGGTATAGATTACACTGAAACCTTTGCACCTGTTGCTAGATTAGAAACAATTAGGATTCTACTTTTCTTTGCTGCACATCATAATATAATGCTGTTTCAAATGGATGTCAAAAGTGATTTTCTAAATGGTTTTATCAATGAAGAAGTATATGTAAAGCAACCTCCGGGTTTTGAAAGTGAAACCCAACCTGAATATGTATATAAGCTTAAGAAAGCTTTATACGGCTTAAAACAAGCCCCTAGAGCTTGGTATGATAGGTTAAGTTCATTTCTAATGGAAAATGGCTTTAATAGAGGAAAGGTTGATACAACATTGTTTAGAAAGTCCATTAAATCCAATTTTATAGTAGTGCAAATTTATCTTGATGATATCATATTTGGTGCTACTAATGAATCTCTATGCAAATAATTTTCTAAGTTAATGCAGAAAGAATTTGAAATGAGCATGATGGGAGAACTCAAGTTCTTTCTTGGACTTCAAGTTAAACAAGCTATGGACGAGGTGTACATCCATCAAACTAAGTATACAAAGGAACTGCTTAAGAAGCTCAAAATGAATGATTGCAAACCAATGAATACTCCTATGCATCCCACGTCCATACTGAACAAAGATGATAAAGAGAAAACGGTATACCAAAAGGTATATAGAGGTATGATAGGATCTCTGTTATATCTTACTGCATCTAGACCTGATATAATGTTCAGTGTATGCTTATGTGCTCGATTTCAATCTGATCCTAGCGAATCTCATTTATCAGCAGTTAAAAGAATTTTAAGATATTTGAAAGGTACTACTAATTTGGGTTTGTGCTTTAAGAAAAATGAAGATTACAGATTAGTTGGCTTTTGTGATACTGACTATGTTGGAGACAGAATTGAAAGAAAAAGTACCAGTGGAGGATGTCACTTCATTGGAGCTAACCTTGTCTCATGGTCAAGCAAAAGACAAAGTACCATTGCATTATCAACTACTGAAGCTGAGTATATATCAGCTGGTAGTTGCTGCTCACAACTTCTTTGGATCAAACATCAATTGGAGGACTACAATGTATTTGTAAGTAGTATTCCACTTATGTGTGATAATACTGCTGCAATTAACTTATCTAAGAATCCAATACTGCATTCTAGAGCTAAGCATATAGAGATTAAACACCATTTTATAAGAGATTATGTACAAAAAGGTGTTTTTGATATACAATTTGTAGATACTGACCATCAATGGGCAGATATCTTTACTAAACCTCTTGCTGAGGACATATTTATTTTTATTAGAAAACATCTCAACATGCTATATGTGGATTGATTATGTTATTCAGACTTGAGAAATGTTGTTATTGATGTATGTAAGTATTACAAGTTTTTAAATGCACGTCCATTGCATACCGCATCCACTACATGTCGTGTCTATGCTTGCTTGTTGCATGAACCCGTCTACACATACATTATTTATTAACTGCATTTAGTTTGTCTAAAAGACAAATTTATTTTATACTCTCTCTGCTGAGTCAGTATTTCCATTTAAATCTTTTTACCTTTTCAAATTAACAAAGCCGTGTTTTCCTTTATGACAAGTATTGTCAAACATTTTCTTTTTGATTTATTTCAAAAAGAAAACCCTTTGAATTTCAAAACCTTTAAAAGAAAACCCTTCCCTCTGAGGAAACTTTACGTCGTCTTCAAACTCTCAAAACAACTCTCTGTTTTCTGACTTACAAAACCCTAACCTTCCTTCATCAACAATGGCCTCCCATATGAGATTTTCATTATTGAAAAACTGAAACTTGCCATTGAACATCACTTTGACTTCGGGATATTGAAAGATTACAACTTGGATGTAAGCAAGTTTATCACTGTCGCTGGTTGGGACAAAATGTTTGTAGAAAGGGTTTCTATTTTCCCAGACCTGAATAGGGCTTTCTGGAGGAACCCTCAGGTAACAGTTACTGAAATCTCTAGTACTGTTGTGGGGAGAAGAATAGTAGTTTCTGAAAAGACAATCTCTGAAGCCATAAATTGCTCTCAAGAAGGAGAGGTCATCACTGAAACTTGGGAGAAGGATCTTGGTGGCTCAGAAGTAATAGCAGCTTTGTTAATGAGACAAGACACAGTAAGAAATCATGCATGGAAGTCTGTAGAAATGAAGAACAATGTACGTATTCTTCATCAAATGTTGAATAAGGTTATTCTTCATAAAGTGGGGTCAAAGGATAATTTATCTGCCCTACACAAATTTTGCCTCTGTCATCTTATTACAGAGACAAAAATCAACCTTCCCAGAATTCTTTATGGAAGATTCAGAGATGCTGTGGTCACAAGGAAGAAGATTTCTAGAATTCCTTACTGTCATCTTTTGTCAAAAATCTTCAAGTCCCAAAAGCTGTATGATTTCATTTCTTCTAAGCCAACTGAGGAACAAGAAAGAATTCTGCCAGAGAAGGGCATGTCAACTGCTATATTTGGCAAGATGAACATTGCCAATATGAACTTAAGTACTTACACTACAATTGCCCTAGCCACGCAAGAAGAATTGCTAAAAGTCAAAGAAGAAAAAATTGAGCAGAACAATGCTGAAGTTCTAGGTATGAAGTGAACTTTAAGGAGAAAGACTACAATTGTTAGGACAAGAGCTCCTAAGAAGCCTGCTGCTGGCATTATTATTAGGGAACCTACTGCAGAGGTCCCTCAACCAACCAGAACTCAGAAAAGGACAAGAAATTTGATCTTATCTCATAATGAAGATGATGAAGATGATAAGGACAGAGTTACCATCAGTGCTATCTTAAAGAAACAAAAGGCTATCTCTGCTGCTGTTCCAACTAGAAGACAACAAACCTCAAAGAAAAGCCAAGACTGCCATGGCTACTGAGGTAACTCTTCCTGCTAATGATCATTTTCAATTAGAAGTAGATGCCTTAGTTTCTAGCCTAGAAGATATGATGGATATAGTCTCTGCACCTGATGTGTCTGTAAATTAAATTGATGATGTATATATCCCCACACCTCCTTCACCACAAAACACTTCCCTTGAACAACCACAAATAGCCTCACCACAACAACCACAATTCCCACCCCTGATACCTGAGGATGATCCCTGGTTTAACTAACCTGATGATGGCATTATCCTTGGTGCCCTCTTTCCTAAGATGAAAAAGATACCATTTCCATACACTCCCCCCTCTGAACTTTATGATGGCATGTCTGAATCTTGGGCCATGGTAAAGAGGGATTGGAGAATCTTGTACCATACTCATGAACCAGAACCAATTTCAAACAAACCCTGGTACCCTTTGCCAGAGTATCATTATGAACCAGAAACTGTTGTCAAACCCTAGTATAGACCTTACCATAACATTCCACCTGGTCCTCCTCCATCCAAACTTTTCAATAGACTTGGACCACTCATTACTCACCTACCACAACAGAAATTTCCCCACAGAAAAATCTATCCAAACCTTGTTAAATACCCTCCTTTCAAACCCTTCACTAATGGTGTAGAAGGACTTATAATTTCTGATTGGTCTAAGGATCCTGTTAAGAAAGACCTGCAAGATGTCATATACAAAAGGTCTAGATCCTACAGACATGTTCCCTTCATTATGGATATCAAGACAAAGTGGAAGACTTTCATTCATCCAAGTGAATATGGCAAAGCATCTGACATCATTGATCATATTATGTATGCCATGCTGAAGTCAGAATTTGAGCTCTTCAGGGCTGTAAGGGCTGCTAATTTTGTGCCTCTAACTTGGTTGAGACATACCTTAAAGGACACCAAGATTGGAGTCCAGCCCCGCATGATCTGTCCAAGACTGCCAATGATAGATCTGAACAAGGACAAAGACAAGAAGAAGCAAAGGAATACTGGAAAGACGCCTTTTCCAGAGTCCTGCATGAATAACCCTGATGATGTTAGTGACACAGATCAGAATATCATAGACTTCTGGTTGGCACAACCTATTGAGGACATTCGGGAAGATGTGGCAGTTGATATCTGGCGAGCACACATTGTGAAATGTACAGAAGAAGCATCTTCATCTGGTTTAACCTCAGAACAGAAAAAGTTCATTCCCAAGGTCAGAGGCAAGTGTGGACTGTCAAACTTCAGACACTTCATTTACAAGGACATTTTGGGTGTTCCTACTATCAGTCCTATCTATGTAGAAGAAGAAGTCCACTGGGCTAAAGAGTTGCCCCCACCAGTTCTGCAAATCCCTGACTCACCTCCACCTTCTCCACCTTCTAAGCACACTGAAGAAGAAATCATTGTGGAAGACTCTGGTATGGAGATTGATTCTGCTGCACCAGTCACTGCTAATGGAGGAAGTTGCTGAATTTGATTCTAGACTAAGCACTTCTGGAAAGTCATCATCTCAGCCATTAGCTCTGACTATGATTCATCCAGAGCAACCACAAACTTCAAGAGCTCTAGCCACTCTTCCAAGTCAAGCTCGTGCTCAAGAAAGTGCTGAAAGTTCAAGACCAACACTCTCACTGGCTCCAAATTTTGAAGAAATTATTGGAAGAATTATAGAGGATAGAGTAAAAGTTGAGGTCAAGGAGCAAGTGAAGGAACAAGTTGTAGAAGCCCTGGCTCCCACTAATGCAATGATGAACCAGATGATGAATATAATGCTGAACTTTCAACAAAGTCAGAATCTGCCAACACAAGTCCCTGTCCTTCCACCAAAACCAAATCCAAATCCAAACCAACCTCCTCCACCTCCTCCATCTTCTAAAGTTTTTTTTTTCCTTTTCTTTTGTTTATTCTTACTGACATTGATGGTCCACTTCTCTTACCTTTTTGTCTGATGACAAAAAAGGGAGAGAATGGAGAGAGAATTAAATTAATATATATGAAAGTCAGCTTTTGAAAAATATTCTTTTGTCTGCGTATGTATGTCTGTTATTTGTCTTATATGATTGCATAGTTGTTAATATGCTCTGATGCTATCTTTTGTCTGATAAGTAGCTCAATTGATCTGATAAGTAATATCTGATATATGCTTCTCTGTTTCTCTGTTCATAGCTTATTCTATTATTCTATTCCTGTTAAGTTTGAATGCTTTGTCTTAGGGGGAGCTTTATAAGCTCTCTTAGACTTTGCACATTCAAAATTAATTAGTTTTTGTCATCATCAAAAAGGGGGAGATTGTTGGAACCAAAGTAATTTGGATTAAATAATCTCTGAGTTTTGATGTTAACAAAAAGGATTAAATTTGTATGGCAAAGTGTTAATTAAGATCTAACATTCTCTATCTAGTCTTACAGGGATATTCGAGTTTTAATAAGTTAAGAAATCTTTGAAAGAGTTTATATCCGCGTCTACCTGAGTAGACGAGCTGCTCAAAATGAATGGTATATTTATTTATATAAATATATTTGAGTAGACGGAATATAGAATAGTCTTAGTAGACGAGAATTTTAACTACTATGAGTAAACGAGCTTGAGTGCCACGTCAGCAGACGGAGATCTAAGTTACTCACCAATATATAGCAAGTCCAAAGACTTGATAGTAGACGAGAAAATTTTGCCACGTCACTAAACAAGCTAAAAGAGTTTCTATATATGAGCTTATAGACGCACCATGTTAAGTAGACGAGCTCTTCTTAACTGTGAATCCTTCATATGATTTGAAAAACTATCTCGACCACATAGAAGTATTTATTTCAAATGATTGATATTTATTTCAAGTATATGTTGGTCTGTACTATTTGAATTAACTGTTTTATTGCCTTTTTTTCTTGAGAGAGACATAGTACAAATGAGGAAATGCAAAAGCAAAATAGTACAATGCAAAACACCTTGTACCCTATCACCTTTAACGCTGGAATAGCTAGAATTTGTACAAGGGAGGCAAGACAGTTTTCAAGTTGCATTTGCTTAGAGGTGTGCCTGTTTTGTGCAAGAATTACCTATAGTACATTTTACAATGGCCACGAGCAAGCTAAGTCACAACGGATATTATACATTTGATCTCATCCTCAAACGGAACAAATTCAAAAACAACCGTTGAAGAATTTCAAGAGAAGAGAGGCCACTATAAATAGAAGACCTCAACATCTGAAGCAACAACTTTTGCCAATACATAAATCTTGCTTGAAAAACTCTCACGAGCTAAATTCACTTATTCTTTCAAGAGCAAAAGTCCGTAATACCTTAGCTTGAATATGGTCATAATATTCAACTGATCTTAAACTTTCATATCCTCACACATAGTGAGTTAGAAGATCAAAAGAAACCAAATCTCTTTGTTAGAGTTAGAGCCTGAAGAGGCTTGGTAAGAAAGGAATACTTGTAGCCTGGAGAGGTGTTGAATACTTGTTGTAATCTATTTGGAAAATAGTGGAGAAAAACCTTCAAGTAGAAGGGACTGGACGTAGCTCTTGGTTGGAAGAGAGTGAACCAGGATAAAACGACTTGTGTGAATCCTCTTATCCCTTATCTCTTCAGTTTTATTTGGTTATACTAACTGTGGGGATTTGAACTTGATTTTGTTAAGTCTTTAAAAAGGTTTTCTTTGTGTGTGCGCTTCTGTCTTTCTTTGCATGTGTTAGAAAACTGTTTTGAAAAAAGGTTGTTTTCGAAAATTATTAACAACCACAATTCAACTCCCCCTTCTTGTGTTTGCTTGTGTCAACTTCAAAAGTTGAAGTGGCTAGAACTACATTTTGGACACTTCTCTCAACAAGAAGATAATGATTTGTGGAGGATTGTATATATGTGAGCGTATATACTTAGATTGATAGGTTGTTTGTTGCTTCCGGATCACTCTGGCGGGTATGTGTCACTGAGATATCTCACATTGTTAGAAAATTTTGACCAAGCAGGGCATTATAGCTGGGTTCGGCTGTCTTGGGTTACCTGTACTGAGAGTTGTGCAAAGCAACAAATTATGGAGCAAAGGAGATTTGTGGATTCATGCTGTTAGTTCAAATTTGGGCATGGGAAAGAATGCCATCCATTGCTTAGAATCCTTTCGCGTATCTACGCGATTGTGGCCGATGGCTCTTCTCGGACCATACCTATTAAGTCGATTTAAATTTAAAGTTAGATTACATTTTGAATTAAAAATAAAAAAAAATGATTGGCTAATGATCGTACCTAGTATGCACGAGCATACGAAGTTAGAATCCAACTTTGTGTGGTCTTGCGACAACATCCGATGCACACAATTATGTTGACCACCCCACTTTAGTGACTTTTTCGACAAGATTGCCCTCAGCCTCCATGGGCATCCTGTCACATGATTTGAGCACTTGACATAATAAATGGTTGATTTAGATTCAACAACTTTGAAATCCTGATGAACATTCATGGAATAATGTTTAACAACCATTTGAACAGCCTGTTTACTATCGAATCGCAAGCCAACATACAATTCCTGGCCCACTTTCCACGATCCTGGAACATCCATGCCTTCAAATTCTATCTCCTGATTAGGATGGTCCCAGGTTATATATTATAATGGCGGGATGAGTTGAAGAATGCACCATGTGATTGACCTATAAGTGAGTAAAAATGAATAAATTGCCAATTATCATGATGATGATGATGATGATAATAATAATAATAAGAATAATAATATAATTCAAATTAAAATTAATAATAATAATAATTCAACTTAAACTAATAATAATAATTCAAATTAAAATTATTAATTGTTGGAGGAAACCAACCAGCTTGATGCGGAACAAAACCACCAGGAACCATCGATGAAACCGAAGCTGCAGCAATTCCAGTGACACCAATCACCAGTGCGGACAGAACTATGTTGGAACCCTGATCAACCTCCTTCTCGGTGTCCGATGAACCATTAGTTGGTATATCATCTTCCTCATCATCTTCATCTCACTCATCCTCCATCTTGCTCTCCCAATCTTCATCTTCATCATCTTCGTCATCTGCATATGACCTAAGGTTTACCAACACATTTTGTTGCTCGAAATTACTACCCAATGAGGGTACAGGGAATGTGGAAGTGCGTGCAACATTAACATCAATGTACAACTCAAGTGTTGACATCCACGAATTTTGGTTTAATCCATTCAACATGCATTCCGCATCTCGATCATTAGCAATTTCATAAAGAATATATTTCGTCGGGTTGTCACATATCATATATCTGGTCATAATTTTTGAAACTTATTGATTTGGCTGCAATCTCAACTTCGAGTGAATCTTTGCCCTCAAACGCTCATACCTGATTCCATGTTTTATTTACATTGTTACTTGGTCCCCCTCAAATGTAATTCCTTCTGGTCCATCGAAGACTTTCTTATTCGAGTATACAAATACTGCAAGTTGGCTCATGACGTATGCCCTACAATAATATTAAATAAATAACAATAACCCATAAATTTACAATTTCCAATAATAACAATATTAAAAATGATTAACACTTATACCAATAATGATACTTACATAATAAAAAAATTCACAACAATAAATACAGATAATGATATTAATAATATTAGCATGATATTTTATAATAAATATATAAACTTAATAAAAAATAATATAACAACATTATTACCGCAAAATTAAAATAATTACAATAACCCATAAATTTACAATTACTAATACTAATAATAATGATACTTACAAAATAAAAATAATAACAACAACAGATATAAATAATGATATTAATAATATTAGCATGATATTATAATAAAAAATAAACTTAATATAGAAAAATAATATAGAAACATTATTACCGCAAAATTAAAATTAAAATTATAAAAAAATGTGTAGTAGAAATATATGAAGATTAAGAGAAGGGGGTGGTGTGTATTTTATGAATCATGATGGTATTTATAGGGTTGGGAGGGGAGTATGATGAGTGAGGGGATTAATGGGGGTCGGTGGGCGGCAATTTCCAGTTTTGTTGTATTCCGAGGATTTTATTCGGAACGGTTATACCAGCTCTGTATGTGACATCGGGGTTGGGTTATGTTGTTCGTTGTTTATGTTTTATGTTTTATCTTTTCTAAAACTATGTTTCTTTCCGTGTTGTTTATGTTACAATGTGGTATCTTTCTATCCATTTTTTATTTTAATCAAATAAATGCATGTTTCTATATTTCCTCTTTCAAGTAAATGTTTTATATTAATATGTGGGGTAGAGGGTGTCACATTTAGTGGTATCAGAGCAGTTCGGCCCTTTCCGGACGTCGTATGAGTCTGTTGTGAGTCTGTTGTGTGTGCTTGTTTGAATTGTCTATACTTGTTATAGATAATGATGCTTAATGTTGCGAGTCGTTGGCTTTTTCCTGCTTTAAGCTTGTTGTATTAATAAGCTGCTTTGGGCATTTACAGGAACTTATGGCAGGAAGAGGAGGTAGAAACGATCAGGCGGTCGCTGACGCGTTGGTACTCCTTGCCAATGCAATCGGACAAGTTCAGAACAACACCAACGGAGGACCGGCCGAGTTTCAGGGTCTTGACAAGTTCCAGCAGAACAATCCGCCGTCTTTCAGAGGAGCTTATGACCCCGAGGGAGCTTTGTTATGGATGAGAGAGATCGAGAAGATCTTCAAAGCTATGAACTGCAATGATCAGTAATGGGTTATCTTCGCCACATTTATGCTCACCAGGCTGAGCACTGGTGGGAGAACTGTCGTCAAAGGATGGTGGCTGAGGGTACAACAGTCACCTGGGCTGTGTTTAGAGATAGGTTTCTGGAGAAGTATTTTCCTGCAGATGTACGTGACAACAAGGAGATGGAATTCTTGGGGCTGAAGCAGGGAAATATGTCTGTGAGTGAGTATGCGGTGAAGTTCGAGGAGCTGACTAGGTATTACACACCTTATCAGGTCATGGTTGATGATCGGTCAAAGTGTGTAAAGTTCGAGGATGGTCTTCGTCCAGAAATCAAGCAAGTGATTAGTTGCCAGGAGATCAGGGTCTTCCCAACCTTGGTGAAAAAGTGTAGGATCTTTGAGGATACCTACAAGTCTAGGGTTGCCAGTTTCAGAAATTCATATAGTCAGAACAGCAAGAAGACTGAGCAGAAGGATAAGGGCAAGCAGTGTTACACTCCAACCAGCTGGGATTTCAAACAGAGTGGCAAGAAGCCACAGTTTTCGTATGATAGGTCCATGGGTGGTGACCCCAATGCCTCTAGGCCAATGAAGTGTGGCAAGTGTGGCACACCAGATCACTTCACTACCCAGTGCAAGGAATCGGACATTATCTGCTTTCGGTGTGGCAAGCTGGGCCACATTGGATGGAATTGTGGAGAAGCAAAGTCAGAGCCTCCAAGTGCTAGCAAGAGTCAGCAGTCTCAGGCTAATTGACTGAAGACCACTGGAAGAGTCTTTACTCTTAGTAGAGCTGGGGCCTCCGAGTCTAATGACTTGATTCAAGGTATGTGCTTAATTGATGGAACTCCTTTAACTGTATTGTATGATTCGGGTGCTACGCACTCGTTTATATCGCATGATAGGGCCAAGAGTCTTAAACTGCTTGTTACTTTTCTTGAGTATGATTTGGTTGTTTCTACACCTACAAATAAACCTGTTTTTACTTTTCATGCATGTAAGAACTGACATATTACCATTAATGGTAGAACCTTTATTTTAAATCTTGTATGCCTACTTTTAAAAGATCTTGATGTCATTCTTGGCATGGACTGGTTGTCTTCCAACCACGTTCTTCTAAATTGCTTTGATAAAACCATAGTTTTTGGAACTCCAGTGGAGTCTAAGAATCCAATCTTTCTCTCTATCAACCAAGTCAAAGCTTCGATGACAAACGAGACCCACGTGTTCATGATGTTGTCTTACCTGGAATTAGAGAGCCCTCCTAATGTCGGAAGTGTACCTGTTGTGCGGGAATTTCCTGAAGTGTTCCCGGGGGATGTTTATAACTTGCCCCCTGAGAGAGATGTTGAGTTCACCATAGACTTTGTGCCTGGCACCGGGCCAATATCCATATCGCCCTATAGAATATCTCCTTTAGAGCTAGCTAAGTTAAAGGAACAGTTAGAGGATCTGGCGCATAAGCAGTTTATTAGGCCTAGCGCATCCCCATGGGGAGCGCCAGCGTTGGTAGTAAAGAATAAGGATGGTAGTATGAGGTTGTGTGTCGACTATCGACAGCTCAACAAGGTGACCACTAAGAATCGGTATCCCCTACCCAGGATTGATGATCTTATGGATCAGTTGATCGGAGCTTGTGTTTTCTCGAAAATAGATTTGAGGTCAGGGTACCATCATATTCGGTTTAAGTCTGAGGACATCCCGAAGACAACATTTAGACATGTTATAGTCACTACGAGTACTTGGTTATGCCCTTTGGTGTGACCAATGCTCCTGCTGTGTTCATGGACTACATGAACAAGAACTTTCACCCTTACTTGGATAAGTTTGTGATGGTTTTCATAGATGACATCTTAGTGTACTCCAAGATGAAGGAGGAACATAAGGAACACTTGAGGGTTGTCTTGCAGACCCTTAAGGAGAAACAATTGTATGCTAAGTTGTCTAAGTGTGAGTTTTGGTTAGAGGATGTGATTTTTTTAGGACACGTCATCTCTAAAGGTGGGATAGCCGTGGACCCGGCTAATGTAAAGACAGTGCTCCAGTGGGAAGCACCGAAGTCGGTGGCCGTGATTAGGAGTTTCTTGGGTTTATCAGGGTATTATAGGAGGTTTATAGAAGGCTTATCTAAGTTAGCTTTACCTTTAACCCGTCTCACCAAGAAGTGACAATTGTTTATGTAGGACTCTAAGTGCGAAGAGAGTTTCCAAACCCTTAAGGATAGGTTGACATCAGCACCAGTTTTAGTTTTACCTGATCCTAGTGAACCTTTCATAGTTTACTGCGATGCTGCAAAGCAAGGGTTAGGAGGTGTGTTGATGCAGAATGGTAAGGTAGTGGCTTATGCTTCTAGGCAGTTGAAAACCCATGAGAAGAACTACCCTACCCATGACCTATAATTAGTAGCTGTGTTATTTGCCTTGAAGATTTAGAGTATCTCTTTGATCAAAAGGAGTTGAATATGAGGCAGCGTAGGTGGATGGAGTTTCTTAAGGATTACGAGTTTGATTTAACCTACCACCCAGGAAAACCCAATGTTGTGGCAGATGCCTTGAGTAGGAAAACCTTGCACGTCTCCACTTTGATGGTTAGGGAGATGGATTTGATCGAGGAGTTTAGAGACCTCAGTTTAGCTTGGGAAGTTACCCATAAGAGTATTAGGCTTGGAAGCTTGAAGGTTACCAACAGTTTGATGGATCAAGTTAGAGAGGGCCAGGAGTTAGACTAGTTTCTTTTAGGCCCGTGAGAATTGCTCGCTCAAGGTAGAAACCTTAGCTTTAAGTACGGAAGTGATGGAGTGTTGAGGTTTAAAGATAGAGTCTATATACCAGACGCTTTGGAGCTTAGAAAGTTGATCCTTGAAGAAGGACATAGGAGTGGACTGAGTGTGCACCCAGGTGCCACTAAGATGTATCAAGATCTTAAGCAGATGTTTTGGTGGCCTAGGATGAAGAAAGATGTGACTGGGTTTGTATATGCATGCTTAGTGTGCCAAAAGGCTAAGATAAAACACCAAAAGCCATCAGGAAAGTTACAAGCTTTGAGTATCCCAGAATTGAAATGGGACAGTATTTCCATGGATTTTGTGTCTAGACACCCTAGGACTCCAGCTGGTTTTGAGGCTATATGAGTTGTTGTGGATAGAATGACTAAGTCCGCCCATTTCATCCCTATGAACATGGAATATCCTTTGGAAAAGTTGGCCCAGTTGTACATCAAAGAGATAGTTAGGTTACATGGTGTACCTTCTAGCATAGTGTCTGATAGAGACCCGAGGTTCATCTCTAGGTTTTGGAACAGTTTGCAAGAGGCTTTAGGTACCAAGCTTAGGCTAAGTTCTGCTTATCACCCACAGACCAATAGTCAGTCTGAGAGAAACATCCAGTCCTTAGAGGACTTGTTTAAAGCCTGTGTGCTAGAACAATCTGTGGATATATGCCTTGACAGGTATTTTTGTTTTGATGATGAGCAAAAGAGAAATTTCAAGTCCAAGGACTAACACGCAAATTCAACTAAAGGATCAAAATACAAAAAGCGTGAAAAGGACTTAAGTGCGAAAAGCGGCAAAAGTTAAACAAGCAGTCAAGATGGGCAAAATGGGAATTTCAGTATTTGTATTGCTTGTTTTAGAAAAAGTGTGTAAATGGTAAGTAGAGTTATCAATTTAATATTGGTCTCGCACACACACTTTTAACATGTGCTAAAAACATTTTTTATATATGACAATTAATTGTGCTTAATGAGTAATCATAATATTAATTGTTAAGATTTTCAAATTCAAATGTGCTTCGATCCATAATCGATTATGGGAAACCAATAATCGATTATGATATGAATTAAAAGGCTTTAAATGAGTTTAATGAGTATTGATTTTAATTAAAGCCGTTAAGTTTTGAATTTGAAATTGAATAATCGATTATGTACTTTGTATAATCGATTATGTCCTTACTGCCTTTCAATGATCTTCAAACGGAAATCTCTTAATCGATTTTGTAATCGATTATGCCTTTTATATGAAAGTCAGTGGACTAGTAATCGATTAGTATAATCGATTATGCCTATTCTGTCCAAATGCGTGCTTCCTGAAAATACCTTAAATAATCGATTATGGCTTGCAATAATCGATTATGACGCGACAGAAATGAATTTTAAAGAGGCTTGACCTATTTTCTTTAGACCATCACTTCTCACTTATAAAAGAAAAGGTAGGCAGCCATCATAAGCAACTAACATACAACTCTACTATTACTCTCTGTGCTAAAAACTCTGAAAATCATTTTTCTATACTACATCTCTTACACTATCACTTGACCATATTATTTTGAGAGTTCTACACACCATATAGGTGTTGTTATTCTTGTGCTTCAATTTGTTTATATCAGCACTATTAAGAGTGCATACTATTGGTAAGAGTCGGATTGACTCAAACCTTCTTTGATTACTATTCTTACAAGAGAGGGTATATCTCTTGAGATATTTTTGAGGCTCTTACACAAGGGATTGTATGTCCTGTGATTTGTGTTAAGGGTTCTCTGAATTGTAAAGGTTCTAGCTACGCCTGTTTAAAAGCTAGTGTTTGAGGCTCTTACACAAGGGATAGTATGTCCTAAGATTTGTGTTAAGGGTTCTCTGAATTGTAAAGGTTCTAGTTGATCCTGTTTAAAAAACTAGAGTTGATTGAAAAACCCTTGGTCGTATTGCCTTGGGGACTGGACGTAGGCCACGTGGGTAGTCTGTGGCCGAACCAGGATATATTGTTGTGTTCATATTCTTTCCTTATCCTCTTTACTATATCGCACTTTATTTTATAGCGCTTTAGTTTCAAACTGTTTATTTTTATCAAGCGCTTCAATTCGACAATAATCTTTTATCCGCTGCGAATTCTGTTTTAACTTTAAAAAGGGTTTTTGATTTATCGAAAAAGATTTCATTTTTATTTAAAACCCAATTCACCCCCCTCTTGGGTATGGTTGCCACGGCCAACAAGTGGTATCAGAGCTTCGGCTCTGGTTAGTAGCTTAACAGCTTCGAGTTAAGATCCTGTTGGCAACCTTTTAAAAAGTTTTCCAAAATGTATGGTTTTGAAATTGACAAACCACCATTCTTTGATGGTGAGAATTTCATATATTGGAAAATGAGAATCGAAATTTTTATGCAGTCAATTGATGTTGATTTATGGGATATTGGAGTCCATGGATTCATTCTTAAACCCAAACAACATCAGACTGAGTTTGATAAAAACTGTTTTTGCTTGAATCTCAAAGCTATGCAAATTCTTCGGAATTGTTTGTGCGATGATGCTTATGAGAAAATTAAAGATTGTGATTGTGCCAAGGCTATTTTGAATGTGCTTGATTATAATTACCTTGTCACTAACACTTTTAAGAATGAAAGCAATAACAGGAAAGGGCGAAATTCAATGGAGGAAAAACATCCTCAAGAACATGCCAAGAAAAAGGACCATAAAAGCAAAAAGCTATTGGTCAAGAAAATTCAAGCTACTCTCCAAGAGACTCAAAGAAACTTGGAGGTAAACGATTCTGAACTCAAATCATTAAATGATAAATGGCTATGTGCATACAATGAGTTGTATGATGATTTGATAAGTTTAGAAAATCATAACTTAAGTTCATTGAAAAGTATTTCATTGATTGAAAGAGATTTGGAAATTTTGAAGAAAGAATATGCTTTTCTTAGTAAAGAAAATCTTGTGAAAGTTGAATTCTCTTCATGTTTTGAAAATTGCAAAATCCTTGATAATCAAGTTGAAGAGTTATTCCATGAAATTACTACAACAAAAGGTTTCACATGTGTACATCCCTCGTATGAAATAGAAGATGCAACTCGTGCCAACTATGATTCATCTAATGTTAAACATGACTTACACCAAAGTCATAGTCATTCTATAGTTGAGTATGAAAATTGTTATATGACAAATAAAAAGGATGTAATATGTAATTTCTGTGGAAAGTTAGGACACATTTCTCATATGTGCATCTATAGGAAAAACTCTTGTATAAGAAATAAATTTGTTTGGGTGCCTATAGGTGCAAATAGCTTGTCCACTAACCCGCAAGGACCCAACATGAAATGGGTACCAAAAAGTTTCTCCAGCTCTTCAAATTTGCAGGAAAAACTAAAAATTGATAAACAATCTAGTTTGGAAATGGAGGTGACATCAAGAGGAATTCTTCACAAGTTAGAAAATGCAATTACCACCAAAAGAAGTAAATGTATCTTGATGAACAACTCAAACAAGGTAGACAATGTAAGAGGTAGACTCAAGATCAAGCGAAAGTGGGTAAGAAGGAATAGTCTTGAAAATTCACGCAACGAGGTAACTTTACCTTCTACTTCCTATACATGCTTAAATGCAAAACTTGTTAAATGGAGGTATGTTGATAAAGATAGCTATTTGAAATCAAGATATATTCCATGTGAAAATCCCAACTTGAATATAACTGCTTGATTATGAAAACTCTTTCAAAATGGTTTAGAAACCTTGTGCTAAATGCCATGTATGTTTGTATGATGATTGAATATTATGTGAAGCATGGTGTTATTAATTTGAATGAGTTATAAATCTTCCCTGTTAAGAAAATTGAAAATTGAAGAGGATAATCGATTATATAATCGATTATGGTTCCTCGAGAGAACCAGGAAGAAAGTCAGAAATACTGTAATCGATTAAGATAATCGATTATAGGATGATGCTATAAGATTCACAAAAAAAAAACAGTAGGCACATAATCGATTAGTGTAATCGATTATGCTACACAATTTGGCATTAAAGTCTTTTATGATACAAAACTATTATTTTCACTATTTTTGAAAATCTGATTTGAAAACTCAATTAGTGATTTAATTCATGATCATATTTTATTGGCAAATTTATTTCTTATCATGAATTAATAAATCAAATATTTTCAAACTTAAAACTATTAAGTTTGTGGCAATAAATACTTGATATTGATTACTTCAAAAATTTATTGAGGATTAATTTTTTTTTTTTTTTCGAAAATTCATTTTATGAAAATATATTTTGAAATTCAAAAATCATCACTTCATCATAAAATAAAATATGATCCAAAAATTATTAACTAATTCATGATTGCACTTTATTGGAAAATTTACTTCTTATCATGAATTAATATACCACAAATTTTCAAATTTAAAATCATTAAGATTGTGGTAATAAATTATTAATGATGATTGTTTTGAAAAATTGATGGAGGATTGATCTTGAAAAATTAAATGATCAATGAATATTTTGATGATACTTGTCTTAAATTCAAAATTCAAGTAATCAATTTTTTTATTGTGATTTTCGAAATTTTATATTATGGTGATATATTTTGAAATTCAAAAATCATTACCTCCTCATTTATCATAAAATTAAAATCTAATTTGAAAATTATTGATGATTAATCTTGGAAATTTAAATATTCAACAAAAATTCTGATAACATTCCCCTAAAAAGAAAGATTTCAAATTTCAAAATTCAAAATTCAAAATTTCAAAGGGAACACTAATATAGAGCTTTTAAGATTCAATCTTAATAATCGATTATCATAGTTAATAATCGATTATATGCGTTGCACCAAAGGTTGATTTTCAAACAGAGAAGCAGTAATCGATTAGCGTAATCGATTATTCTTTTTGTGCGCGTAAACATGTTCAAACAGAGAGGTTGTAATCGATTAGAGTAATCGATTATGACGCGACTAGTTTGACTAGTGGGCTAAACCTATTACACTTAGACCTAATTACCTCTCCTACAAATAGGGATGTTAAGACAGCCACTCATAACATACTAATCCTCCATATTGAAACCTCGTTAAAAGTCTCCACTTTACTGTTGTTAAACAATGAGACTCTTGAAATCAACCAGAAGAAAACATCATAGGGTCAATCTCCAGTCACTTGATGTCTCACAAAGTCGTCTATCAAAAACATCAAATGAAGCTCCTCCAAATACCTCCTATCTGACTTCTAAGACAACAAATCTCCTCTCAAGTGAAGAACAAAGGAAACATTTTGCCACATACTTCATCTATCGCCCTATCATTTCCCCTAGCTACATCAATCTGGACTCATTCAAGTTCCAAGAGTTTGAACTGTTTCAAACTCTCTCCAAACTTGATCTTCTCAAGTTCTGCTCAATGAATGATAAAATATATCCCTCACTGGTCAAAGCCTTCTACTGCAATCTCCGCTTCCACTCCTCTCTAAAAGCCTTCTCTTCCGAAGTAAAAGGAGTATCCTTCACCATGACCTTCACCTCTTGGGCCTCTGTGTCTTGTCTTCCTAAAGATGGAGACATAATCACTAGCCAAAATTTTAATACCTTATGGGAAGGAAAATTTCAAAGAGATATGGTGTGTAGTACCCTTACACTTCCAGGTACAAATATTAATGGTACTATTCATGACAAACACCTAACTCTGAGAAAGAAACTGATCCACCATGCAATAGTACATTGGCTTCTACCTCGCTTCATGGATCAGTCAAGGGTCTTAGAGGAAGACATAGCCCTAATGTGGGCCTTAGAAAAGGGTAAATATATAAATTGGGCTGCTAGTACTCTGATGCACATGGTAAACTCTGGACTTTCCTCTTCAAGCTCTCATCCTCCCTATCCAATGATGATTACCAAAATTCTTAAACACTTCAATATTCCATTGGAAAATGAAGAGGTAATCCCAATAAGGAAGAATGCTGGTCTTGATGAAGAGACCTTATACAAGATGGGTTTTGAGCTGGTGAAAAATCAATGGATTCCAGGAAAATAGAACAGCTCTATCTTAACTATTGTATTTCCCTTGCTTTGTTTTCAAATAAAAGGTGTTATGTTTTAACCCCCTCTTACATCTCAAAATTTCTAGACATTGATCTTGTCCAACAAATTGATTATTCAAAATGTTAAAATCAAATTTCAAAATCTGTTTTTGGACATATTAGAAAGGGAAAATTTACACTTTCTTAAAATATCCCTCACAAAATCTTTGCAAAATCTGGAAGATTAAAATCAAATCAAATCTTGACCAAAATCTGATTTCAAATCATGAAGATTGTAAAATCAGTATCAATCCTCTAATCTTCCAACCTTGAGAAAGTGTTTAAATACACCTTGAAGGATTCATACCAAAACACAAAATAATTGATTTGAAAAAGCCTCCTTTCCTCAACTCTCACTATGGTTTGCAACGCAAGAAAGAATGCTGAAAAGACTCCATCAGAGATTAAAATTCCTCCAAGGATGAAGATGCTCTTATCCTCCAAGACTCAACAAGGACGAATTTCGGCGATTTGCATGAATAGGCCTATCGTCCCTCTCAGCTACATCAACAAGAAGGAGCTCAAAGATTCAACCTTCAACCTTCTGAAAATTCTATCAAATCTCAAACTCACTGCCTTTTGCTCTCGTAAACTGAAGATTTACCCATCCATGGTAAGGCAATTCTATGAAAATTTCTCCTTTCAATATTCATCAAAAACCATCTCTTCAAAAGTAAAAGGTGTTGAGATCAACATTCCTCTTGAAATATGGGTTAATCTAACTCGCCTACCAAACCAAGGCATTGACATCTCTCTTGCAAATCCAAAGTTGGTATGGAAAAATTCTTTCAAGAGAGAAAGAGTCTTAAAGAAATTCATTAATCCAAAAGCCAAGCCATCCAAAGTAATCTCCTTTAAAGCTCTCAACTCTGAAGAACAATTGCTCCACTATGTTCTTGCTAGATGCCTTCTTCCTAGAGGAAATAATGTGACAAGAATCTCGGAGAACGACATAGTTCTCATGTGGGCCATCAACAAGGAGAAGAAGATCAACTGGGCCACTGCAGTTCTTCAACACATGGTAGATTGTGCTTACTCAAAAACTGCTTCTCATCTTCTCTATCCTATGCTAATTACAAAGATCCTCAACCATTATGGCATTCCATTAGAGGGTGAAGAAGAAATAGAGCCTCAATCCAATGATAGAATCAACGAAGCATATCTAGCATCATTAGGGTTTGTGAAGCATGATAATACTTGGCTACCTAAGGAGAATCAAAGCACCAAGTAGAAATTATAGGCCTTTATGTTTCTCGTTTTTGCCACATTCGATATTTTGAATGTTGTGTCTTTACGATTAATGAAAGTGTGATTGACCTTTTCTAGTTAGCACTTCATCTTTTTAGACATAAACATTATTCATCTATTGAAATCAACGTATGGTATACAATAAAAGACAGAAACTTAATAATCGATTAGAATAATCGATTATATGGAGAAAAGAAGGGAAAATCGATTAACCAAGAACGGTAATCGATTATGGAGCGTATAAAACTCAGAATCAACAATGACCATCAAAAACCAAAATTGATTGGCTATAAGAATATTTGTATGGTATTCAATGAGTATTGGATCTACACTATACCATAATATAAAAAGATTCTCACATTTATTAAAAACAAATCTTTAGGTGAAGAATCCTTGACAATAAATGCACATTTTTTTGGGAGAATTATTTGTATGAATCCTTAAATTCTCTTCAAATGGTTATAACTCCTATACTATCATTAACCCTGGCACTTTTGCTTCCGTATGTACTTAATAAATATGATAATTATAAGCTTGCATGCCATGGTGATTATATCTTATGCTTGAATTATTCAATTTGATAGTGGATATATGCCATGATATTACTTTGCCTTTCCCGCTTTTTGATAATGACAAAAGGGGGAGAATTACATGAGTGCATGCTTAAGGGGGAGATAACATGAGTGCATGCTTAAGGGGGAGATAAGCCAAGTCAAATTGATATATGATTCTAATAAATGCATGCTTAAAGGAGTAGAGAAAATTAAATTGGAAAATCCTCTATTGATTGCATGCTTAAGGGGGAGTAGAGCAAAATTATGAAATGAGATATATTTTATTGCTCTAACTCTATCTTTTAGAAATTCCCTCATGAGATGTTTGTCATCATCAAAAAGGGGGAGTTTGTGGATATATGCCTTGACAGGTATTTTTGTTTTGATGATGAGCAAAAGAGAAATTTCAAGTCCAAGGACTAACACGCAAATTCAACTAAAGGATCAAAATACAAAAAGCGTGAAAAGGACTTAAGTGCGAAAAGCGGCAAAAGTTAAACAAGCAGTCAAGATGGGCAAAATGGGAATTTCAGTATTTGTATTGCTTGTTTTAGAAAAAGTGTGTAAATGGTAAGTAGAGTTATCAATTTAATATTGGTCTCGCACACACACTTTTAACATGTGCCAAAAACATTTTTTATATATGACAATTAATTGTGCTTAATGAGTAATCATAATATTAATTGTTAAGATTTTCAAATTCAAATGTGCTTCGATCCATAATCGATTATGGGAAACCAATAATCGATTATGATATGAATTAAAAGGCTTTAAATGAGTTTAATGAGTATTGATTTTAATTAAAGCCGTTAAGTTTTGAATTTAAAATTGAATAATCGATTATGTACTTTGTATAATCGATTATGTCCTTACTGCCTTTCAATGATCTTCAAACGGAAATCTCTTAATCGATTTTGTAATCGATTATGCCTTTTATGTGAAAGTCAGTGGACTAGTAATCGATTAGTATAATCGATTATGCCTATTCTGTCCAAATGCGTGCTTCCTGAAAATACCTTAAATAATCGATTATGGCTTGCAATAATCGATTATGACGCGACAGAAATGAATTTTAAAGAGGCTTGACCTATTTTCTTTAGACCATCACTTCTCACTTATAAAAGAAAAGGTAGGCAGCCATCATAAGCAACTAACATACAACTCTACTATTACTCTCTGTGCTAAAAACTCTGAAAATCATTTTTCTATACTACATCTCTTACACTATCACTTGACCATATTATTTTGAGAGTTCTACACACCATATAGGTGTTGTTATTCTTGTGCTTCAATTTGTTTATATCAGCACTATTAAGAGTGCATACTATTGGTAAGAGTCGGATTGACTCAAACCTTCTTTGATTACTATTCTTACAAGAGAGGGTATATCTCTTGAGATATTTTTGAGGCTCTTACACAAGGGATTGTATGTCCTGTGATTTGTGTTAAGGGTTCTCTGAATTGTAAAGGTTCTAGCTACGCCTGTTTAAAAGCTAGTGTTTGAGGCTCTTACACAAGGGATAGTATGTCCTAAGATTTGTGTTAAGGGTTCTCTGAATTGTAAAGGTTCTAGTTGATCCTGTTTAAAAACTAGAGTTGATTGAAAACCCTTGGTCGTATTGCCTTGGGGACTGGACGTAGGCCACGTGGGTAGTCTGTGGCCGAACCAGGATATATTGTTGTGTTCATATTCTTTCCTTATCCTCTTTACTATATCGCACTTTATTTTATAGCGCTTTAGTTTCAAACTGTTTATTTTTATCAAGCGCTTCAATTCGACAATAATCTTTTATCCGCTGCGAATTCTGTTTTAACTTTAAAAAGGGTTTTTGATTTATCGAAAAAGATTTCATTTTTATTTAAAACCCAATTCACCCCCCTCTTGGGTATGGTTGCCACGGCCAACACAATCGGGTAGTTGGGACAAGTTTTTGCCCCTGATAGAGTTCACCTACAACAATAGTTTCCATTCCAGTATTGGGATGACACCCTGTGAAGCTTTTATGGGAGGAGATGTAGGACACCCTTGTGTTGGAATGAACCTGGTGATAGTGTTGTGTTAGGACCTGAAGTGGTGCAAGAAACTACAGAAAAAGTGAAGATAATTCAAGAAAAGATGAAAGTGGCATAGAGTAGGCAAAAGAGCTACCATGACAAAAGGAGGAAGGCGCTCGAATTCTAGGAGGCGACCAAGTGTTCTTGAGAGTTACCCCGACAACTGGGGTTGGTAGAGTGATGAAAGCGAGGAAACTTACTCCTAGATTCATTGGTCCTTACCAAATTTTGAAAAGAGTCGGCGAAGTCGCCTACCAAATAGCCTTACCACCGTTCTTGTCCAATCTTCATAGTGTCTTTCATGTGTCTCAACTCAGAAAGTATGTTCATGACCCTAGTCACGTTATAGTACCTGATACCGTACAGTTAAAAGAGAACTTGACTTTTGAGGTATTACCACTTTCTAGTCGAGGATAGGAGGGTGAAGCAGCTAAGTGGCAAGGAGATTCCTTTGGTCAAAGTCGTTTCGAGTGAGGCTATTGAGGAAAGTGCTACATGGGAGCTGGAAAGCAAGATGATGGAGTTGTATCCGAACCTTTTCAATTGAAGTGAGTAGAAATTTCGAGGACGAAATTTTTATAAGGGGGTAGAATTGTAACACCTCGTTTTTCGTTAAGTGCTTTTATATGTGCCTGGTTGTTAGGAAGGTTTAGAGTTGTGCTAAGTGGGGTTTTTGTGGAAAAATCCCTTCCTTAGGCTTGTGTCTTGTGACTTTCTGAGTCACAAGCATGGCCGTGCTAGAGAGCACGACCGTGCTCGTTGGGCAAGCGCGTCTCGCTGATACTAAGTTGAGCACAACCGTGCTCAACAGGTAGCACGTCCGTGCTCAGTGACGGACCGCGCCTCATAAGCACTAAGTTGAGCAAGGTCGTGCTCAAGGAGGAGCACGACCGTGCTCGGGTCTGTGTCTTTAAAAAGAGAACAGTAACCGAGGGTTTTCTTATAAACCCTATTTTGGCACAAATAGAAACCCTGTTGCAGCTACGAATCCTTTCTTCCATTTTCTCTCTAAATCAATTCCATTGTTGGAGCTTTAGAGACCCTTAGGAGCGTCTAGTTCGTTAGTGCCAATCGGTATAGGTAACGGTTTTTCCCTCTGTTGGTTTCCTTTCTATTATTTAGATTTGGGAACTGATTTGGTTAACTTTTTCTATTTGACCAAGGCTTGGAAAGCTGACTGAGCCGTTCGACGGACGTGTTAGTTGATCGTTGGGTTGTCGCTATCGAAATCTTCTTACCAGGTATGGGGAGAAGGATAGTGCATACATTAGGCAAGGGGGTAGCGTAAGATAAGGGGTTCCCATAACCTCGGTGTTGTTAACTGTTATGAATGTTAATGCTATCATTGAATATGCCTAACTGTTGTTAATGACTAAGACATGTTTGACTGAATATTTTTAGTTATTGGTATGCCTGTCATATGCCAATTTTATGTTACTGTTAAAATGTTATGATGTTGTATGGTTGATATAACTTTATGCCTTTGGCTCATTGATATTGATGATGATATGAGATGAATGTTGTTGACTGTTGTTATCGTCCATGATTTTGCCTGAATGTTGATGTTTATGTTGAATAGTTAATAAGACTCTAATTATTAGGACTCTTAGTTAACATAAGAATAAAGGGATTAATTCCCCAATTTTTCATAAAACATGAACTGTTAGTGAGAGGTGAGGTTGATGCCAACTGGATTAGTCCAAGGACCTTAGGATCTGATTTGAGAGCGTTAGTAAGCCAAAAGTCCCAAAACACAAGTTAAATCTGCCCAGAACAGTACGGCTGGCCCAGGAGCACGACCATGCTGAACAGGGAGCATGCCCGTGCTCTCAATTAAGTTCTGGAAGATGGCCGCTCATTGAGCTAGGGCGTGCAGCACAGTGAGTACGACCGTGCTCCACTTAAGTGACAGCACGACCGTGCTGGGGTGAGCACGCCCGTGCTCCCCTTACTAGTCAGAACATGAATTAAAGGCTTTAAAGGGGTATTTCACCCCAAATGCCCCCAATAACGTGACAAAACACCAATCGAATGAAGAAGAGTTAGATAACTTAATTAAAAGGTTAATTAAGATAACAAAGAATAATAAGCTAGTTAAGCCGGTGCCCTTTTGGGTTACGGCACATTAGTACGCTTTGGTGCTTTTTGGCCAAAGTGGCCTCGATGCTTTTTGGTAGAGGTGTTGATGAGTTGAACCTTGGTGCTATTTGGCTAAGGGGACCTTGACCCCTGTGGGTTAAGGTGTTGGTGTTGATGTTGTTGATGAGTCTTGGGTGCTTATTGGTGAACTGCCGGCGTTAGTGCTGTTATGGCCAATGTGGATATATAACTCCGAAGTTGCCTTCTTGAGATAGTTTGGATCCACATGCATAACGGAGTAGTGGAGTAGTGTTGGACCGCATAGCATACGTTGGTTGATGTAATATGTTGATATAACTATATGTTGATGCTAAATGATGTATGATGATAAATTCTACGTATATGATGTATGTTCATCTTGCTCAACTATCTCTATACCATTGTGTTTACATGATTTCTTACTCCCTGTTTCCCTTGTTTCTGTTGTTGGCATGTATTTCTTCTTGCAGGGGACGATGAGCAGCTAGTGGAGGACTGACTCTGAGGAGCCACGACTCTAGATAGGATTCTAGTTTATAGTTGATAGTTTATTTCCAGTTTTGTTGTATTCCAAGGATTTTATTCTGGAACAGTTATACCAGCTCTGTATGTGACATCGGGGTTGGGTTATGTTTATTCGTTGTTTATGTTTTATGTTTTATCTTTTCTAAAACTATGTTTCTTTCCGCGTTTTTTATGTTACAATGTGGTATCTTTCTATCCAATTTTTATTTTAATCTAATAAATGCATGTTTCTATATTTCCTCTTTCAAGTAAATGTTTTATATTAATGTGCGGGGTAGAGGGTGTAACACTTATGGATGTGTGGATAACAAATGGTCTTGCTTCACCATAAGTCATAAATTATTAAATTCGTATTTTCACTAAGTCATCTATGACTTAGGTTTTGCATTTGACTTAAGATATTAGTCTTTAAAGACAAAAGTCTCTTTGACATAAAACCAAAACTCTTGGCTAAAACTAAACCGTTTTGAAGTAAGATTTGAACTTAAACACATTAGTACCAAACGTCTCAAAATAGTTTCCCCAAAATACTTGAAATACTTAAAAGACGGTTCTGCCCCTTTTCACTGTATTTGGGGTCGAGACTCCGTATTTTAAAAAATATAACCTTTTTACTCAAATGTTTCACTTTCTTAAGTTACAATACCCATGTTAAGGTATTAAAATACTGATTTCAAACTTCACATTATGGTTTTGTCAAAAACTCTAAAACTCGACCGAACATCGCTAAGTTTGAAAATCGCATAATTTCTTTTTCAATGATTTTTAACCCTAATGGTCCAAAACTCATTTTGGAGTCTTAGGACACTTAGTTACGTCTTAAAAACAATTTCTAACTCTCCAAAACTGTCTTGGTCAAAAATTAATGCCTTAGCTCATTTTGCATGTCCGGTTCTTTGAAAATTCCGTTTTTAAGTCCGCTAAAACTCGATTTTTGTTCTCTTAAGACTTAACTCAAATCAAAACTATTTTTGGGGTCTATAAACCATAAAATTCAGTTTTCACAACCTTCAAATACTCATTTTCTTCTTGGTTTTATTACCGTTTAATACTTTTAAACAACCATTGATTATTCATACAACCACATAACTTGACCAAACAAGTTGTTCACCACATGTTCACACACCTTGGCCGAAAACAAGTCTAAACAAAGTGAAGAATTTCACTTCATCAATCAAGCTCAAAATCATATATACATATTCATATATTAATGCACAAAATCATGGTATAAACTTTACTACATTAGGCATAGTTTACAAACAATGATCAAGAATGCCCTAACATGAATTTCTTTCAAGTAAACACATACCAACTAAGAACATAATCCAAAAATCATCAATAAGCCACAACCACAATGATCACAATTTCACCACATGAATAACACAATCATCACATCAAGTCCTCTTAGAGGATCACATGAACATAAACACATAACCCTACACTTAGGGTTTCAAGACAACACAAAAATACTTTAAACCACACACACACACCCACAATAAGGTAGGCGGTGGTTAATCTCCCCCATACCTTTGTTGTTCAATTAAAATGCAAGTCAATCCTCTTTGATCCACAATGCCATCAAGTCCAACTCCATCCACAAGCCACACCAAACAAACTCCAACATCATAACCTTCATTCAATCAACACAAACAAGTTGAGACAAACAAAACCATGACTACCCAAAACCCTAGGTGCTCTCAGCCAAACAATGATTTTGTAGTCAGGAATTGTTGTTCATTTCAATATTAGACATACATGATGACAAGGTCATAACTAGGTTAGGAAAATTATCATATGTCCAAGAATCAATTCATGCAATTTTCTATGAATTAATTCATAAATTGTCAAGAATATGTAACTTGAAATAAATTACATATATATGAAGCCGATGAAACAAGGAACAAAGTTACTAACTAAAGGCAAGAGAGATTTGAAATAGACAGCTATAAACACGAGAAGGGGGGTTGAATTGTGTTTATCAGAAATTAAAATAAAGTTAAAAACTTTTGCATGCAGAAGACAAGCACAGACGGGTGTAAAAGGTTACACAGACAGGTCACCTGTCTGTTGTAGTTTTTGCAGAAAGCAACACACGTATAAAACAGAAACAATCTTGATAAAAGCAGTTTTAACCCCTTAGTTAGAAAGCAGATGATATATAATCTAAACAACTAAAGAGATTAAGGGAAGAGAGATTAACACGGAGATTTATCCTGGTTCACTCTTCAACACAAAGAGCTACGTCCAGTCCTTGGTAGCACCAAGATTTATCCACTATAACTGATCAGGTTACAGACTCCAAGTATTGTTTGCACACCTAGCCTCTTCAGGCTCCAACACAAGTATTCTTTGCACACCTAGCCTCTTCAGGCTCACTCAGATTTGTTTGAGAGTTTTGTTTGTAATAAATACACTTACAGACCTTTCACTAACACTCAGAGAGTGGTTTAAATATAAGGCTTTAGGAAAGTCTGCGTAATAACTTCAAATGATTGAAGAATAAAGAATGAATAAATGAACAGAGTAATGGCTCTTTAATGCTTTGTAAAAACTCTGATGATGTTCATCTTCAATGACTTCTGTATTTATAGCCTTCAAACATTTAATATCCGTTAGAGACATTCCTTGCAACTATGGCTTCAGGCAGAGCTTCATTAAATGCAATATAGTCGTTCTGGGCAGCCATTAATGCAATGAAGACGTTGGTTGTACTCTAACATGAGGGATAATAGCTTTATGTATCGTGTAGACGCCAACTCAGAGTTGTGCAGAGTGCTTTTGTACTTTTGCAGAGTACATTTCCCTTTTTGTGTAATGACTGAAAGTACTAGGGAATAAAGCATGTTGGAAATGTTCTTTAACTGGAAGTTTATCTCTGACTTCCTTGTTTGCTTGAGAGAGAGCACTTCTGAGTTTCTTGATAAGCGTGAGAAAGTTCTCAGAGTATTCTTCATGAGGGGACAGCTTGCAAAAGCTTCCTGTACTTCGAGTTCCTTTAACGAAGAACCTTAGACAAGTTGAAGGGTATAGACAGGTTGTAAAATTAGTTTGCACATAATCAACAATCCTAGTCAGCAGACAGGTTGACTTCTTGGTTACTACAGACAGGTGAGACTTAGGTAGACAGACAGGTGAGTCTTGTAATCTTCTGATCTGTACACTAAGTAGACAGGTTAGCAACCACAAAATAGGTTAATTAAATCATTACCCAATGTTTAGTTTTCATCAAAACTTAGGAAAATGCACGCAGACATTTTAGAGACTTAACAATCTCCCCCTTTTTGATGATGACAAACATTCAGATGATTTAATGAACCTTTGAAAATATCAGAGTACAGAAGTACAGACAGTAGACAAGTTGATATTTTCTATATGTGCAGACAGATGCATTAGAGTTCAAATAAGAGCATCAGAGTAAAATGCAGCAGGTTTAAGTTCATAGTATCAGAGTATATTAGAGAACGAACACTTATCATAACACTTAGCATATATTGTTTAAACATTCATTCATTGAACATCTTAACATTTTTCTCCCCCTTTTGTCAGCAACAAAAAGTGTAAAGATATAACAGTGGAGAGAAAAAGAGACAATAATAAAAATAAAAAAAAAGGTAAGGCAAAAAAAGATTTGTATTCATCATAAGCATTTTAATTACATGGCAGTTCCTACAACTACTCATCTAGGCTGATTAAAAAGACGATACAGGGAGTCAACTTTCTGTTCTAACAGCAGCCTAGCATGCCTTTCTACATCCAATTGTCTTCTGACTTCTTCTAGCTCAGTCTTAAGGAGATTGAAGCTCACTGAATCCACCATTTGAGAGGAGGAGACTTCTGCAGACAAGCTGGTTGAAGCAGCAGACAGAGATGGATACCAGGGTAAGGCTAAAACTGGGGGTGCCTTAGGTACAGAGAAGGGTGAGGAGACACGGGGAAAGAAAAGTTGATGAATGGTTCTGAAATAAAATAAAGGAAGAAAAACTATTTTAAACAGAGGGGTGATTTTGACTATGTCAAAATCAGGAGAGGGAAAGACATAAGAGAGTCTTTCACAAAGAGACAGTCGAGTGACTCTTATTGGAATAGGAGGGGGAAGAGGTTGTTGGGCTAAGACAGATGGAGGTAGGGGTAGGAGAGAGTCTATGTGGGAAAAGAATGAATTAGACCCTGTGACTAAAAGAAAGAAATATCTAGACCTAGAGGGTAACATTACAACAGAGGCAGGATAGTGAGATCCTTCCAGTGTTCTAATGAACAACACAATAGGGGGATAAAAGAAGATCTCCCTACATGGGTTCAGAATATGAGGTGGTGGAGGAGGGATGACAGATAAGTGAGATATACTTGCAGTCATCAGAGATTGCAAATCACTCACAAACAGTCTAGATGATATGCCAGATTGTTCTCTGGGAGTTGAGTCCCTGTGAACAACTGTGTATTGACATACATCAGACAGGACATCAAAAGATGGTGGAGAGGGGAGAGAGGAGACAGGTGAGTGAAAAGGGGAGGCAACAGATAAGGGGTTGACACAGAGAGCAGAAGGGGAAGAGACAACAGAATCTGGAATACCTAGATGAAGGGGAGAGGATGGTGCAGAAGGAAAGGTGAAGAGTGGTTCTTCAAAAAGCCTTGCTTTCTTCCTTGAAGGAGACAGAGAAGCTTCTTCAAGATGACCAACTGTCTGTGTTCCAGCAGACAGGTCAGTGGAGGGTGCAGAAGCAGTAGCAGCAGCAGGTTCTTCTGCAGGGACAGCTTCCCTTTCAGCAGCAGCCATAACAGGCATAGGGTAGCCTGACCTTCTTTTTCTAGGAATGAAACCCAGATTAAGAGATTTGATCTCCCTAAGCTCTTCTGCAGGTGGAGAAGTCTGCTCCCCCTGAGCAGGTGCTTCCTCTTTACTAGGCACAGACTTCACTTGTCTGTCCTTGGCAAAGGTCTTCACCAGTCTTCTTCTCTTGGTGGGTTGTGCAGAAACCACACCTGATTTTTCAGCCTCACTGGTCTTCCTCTTGGGAGAGGGTTTCTTCAGCTTGAATCTGAGAGGCTCTACTGTCTCAGCAGATGCTTCAGAAGCTGTGGGTTCCTCAGGCCTTTGATCCTGTCTGGCAACCTTTCCAGCAGCTTTCCAAATCCTTTCAGAGATAGGATACTCTGATTCACCAGTGGAATCAGCAGGCTCCTCTGCTATTTGCTTCAGTTTCTGCTCAACAGCAGGCTTCTTCTTCTTCTTCTTCTCTTCTTCCTCATCCTCCAGAGGGATTCCTTCAATCCCCATCATAGACAGGACCTTCTTGTCTATGGGCAGAGCCATGTCCACAAAGTGGACATCAGTTGGAACAAATATCTTGTTCCTAAAAACCCTTGTTAGCAGCATTCCATAAGGGTAGGTAGGCATATTCGTCCTTCTGATCAGAGACTCAAGATACATGTAGATGAGGTCATTGATGTCTATCTTGATCTTGTGAATCAAGTGGTACAGAGCAAATCTGTCCAACTTGGTCACATTGTCTCTTGACCCTCTTCTGGGCATCACACACTCCAGAAGCAACTTGTGCAAGAACCTGCACTTGGGCACCATGCAGACAGGCTTCTTGTTCTCAGGGTTGGGAACACCATAAACAGCAATATTGATATTCTCAGTTCCCACCTGATCTTCCCAGTCAGGTCTGAAGGCAGTTCCAATTCTTGGACATCTGGTTGCCAGTTCCAGAGAGCTTATAGGGAACAGAAGAGTTACATCAGCTGACATTTGAGCCTTGAAGCTCTTGGTTCCATCAACCACATTGGTGATGACCACAGCATTCCTCCAGAAATCTCTGACAAGCTTGGGATGGACCAGCTCCTTGATATCAAAGAAGGCTGTCCACTTAGAGTATTCCAACTCCTCAGTGACATCCATTCCCCATTTCTTCATCTGTTGAAGATCAACAGTCTTTCCAGGTAGAATCTTCTCTACATCAGTTAGTCTCATCTCGTATTTCTCAGCAATCTCTTTTGGAGACAGGCGTTTTGAAGATGCCATTTTTCAGGAAAGAGAAAAAGTGAAAGTTTTGGAAGGGAGAAGGGTTTGAACGAGAGGAAGACGAAGACGAAAAGACTTAGGGCTTTTGAGAAGGATAAAGTTTAAAACTTTCTGAAGATTTGCCTTTTAAAGAAGTGAAAGCAGGAGAGAGAAAAAAAGACATTTTTAATTAAGAATAGCACGATTTGTGTGGGGAACTGTAGCGCCCACTTAGACATAATGAAAACATGGTTTCGAGGTAGAAACTGCCGTGTTTATGATTAGCTTCAGATTAACAAAAGGTATTTAAATAAATGGATAAATAATAACCATTTTTAATAAAAACTGTTGGGTTTCAGCATAGTGACTCAGCAGAGTCAGACAGGTGATCACAGACAGTTTTAAATACTCAGACATGTCATTCAACAATACAATGCATGTTTAAATTGTCTCTAATAAATAAAAATCTTTCTTCTGCTAAGGGTTTAGTGAAGATATCAGCCCATTGATTTTCAGTTTTAACAAACTTAATATCAAAAATACCTTTCTGAACATAATCTCTAATGAAATGATGTTTGATTTCTATATGCTTAGCCTTAGAATGCTGAATTGGATTTTTAGTTAAGCAGATAGCACTAGAATTATCACACCATACAGATATATTATGCTCAAAAATAGAGTAATCCTCAAGTTGATATTTTACCCATAAAAGCTGAGAGCAACAACTAGCAGCTGAGATATATTCTGCTTCAGCTGTAGATAGAGCTATAGTTGTTTGTCTTTTGCTTGACTAAGAGATCAAGTTTGCTCCAATGAAGTGGCATCCTCCACTGGTGCTCTTTCTTTCTATTCTGTCTCCAGCAAAGTCAGCATCACAGAATCCCACTAATCTGTATTCATTAGTTCTTAAATATAGTAAACCAAGATTAGTAGTACCAAGCAGATATCTAAATATTCTCTAAACAGCTTTAAGATGAGATTCTCTTGGGTCAGATTGAAATCTAGCACACATACAGACACTAAACTGAATATCAGGTCTGCTTGAAGTTAAGTACAGCAAAGATCCAATCATACCTCTGTAGACAGTTTGGTCTACCTTTTTACCTTCATCATCTTTACTGAGTTTTGCATTGGTTTCCATGGGAGTTTTCATAAGTTTAGCATTTCCCATTCTGTATTTCTTGAGCATTTCCTTGATATACTTTTGTTGATGGATGTAGATTCCATCACTTGTCTGTTTGATTTGTAGACCAAGGAAGAACTTCAATTCTCCCATCATGCTCATCTCAAATTCTGCTTGCATCATCTTTGAAAAATCCTTGCACAGCTTCTCATTAGTTGCTCCAAAAATAATATCATCAACATATATTTGGACTACAATGAAATTTTCTTTATAGCTTTTCTTAAACAGAGTAGTATCTACTTGACCTCTTGTGAAGCCGTTATGCATGAGAAAAGAGCTTAGTCTATCATACCATGCCCTAGGTGCTTGCTTTAAACCATATAATGCCCTTTTAAGTTTAAAAACATGATCTGGTTTATCAGTATCTTCAAAACCAGGGGGTTGTTTAACATAAACTTCTTCTTCAATTATTCCATTGAGAAAAGCACTTTTCACATCCATTTGAAAAAGAGTGATTTGGTGTTGTGCAGCATATGACATTAGTATGCGAATAGCTTCTATTCTAGCTACAGGTGCAAATGTTTCAGTATAGTCAATACCTTCTTGTTGGTTATAGCCTTGAGCTACTAACCTTGCCTTATTTCTGACAACTTTGCCATCTTCATCTAACTTGTTTCTGAAGACCCATCTTGTTCCTATGACAGACTTGTTTTTGGGCTTGGAGACAAGTGTCCAGACATCATTTCTGATGAACTGGTTGAGTTCTTCTTGCATGGCAAGAATCCAGCTTTCATCATCAAGAGCTTCTTCAATGTGTTTTGGCTCTATTTCTGACAAAAAGGCCACATTGCTTGATTCTCTTAAGGTAGATCTGGTTCTTACTCCTTCTGAGGGATGACCAATGATGAGATCCTTAGGATGATGAGTTTTGAATTTCCAGTCTCTTTCAAGAGGACCTTGACTTGTCTGTGTCTGTTGACTTGTCTGTTCCACTGGTCTGTCTGGATCTGCTTCAGGTTCTGATTTGGTTAAGTCAGGTTGTTGATCTTCTGACTTGTTTATATCAAGACCTGCAAGATCATCTTCTAGATCTGACAATTCCTTATCAGTCTTTAAGTTATCATTAAATTTGACATGAACAGATTCTTCAATAACAGATGTTCTAGAATTGTAAATTCTAAAAGCTTTAGACATTTCAGAGTATCCCAAAAAGATACCTTTGTCAGTCTTAGAGTCAAATTTTCCAAGTTGATCCTTGGTGTTTAATATGTAGCATTCACAACCAAATGCATGAAAGTAAGAGATGTTGGGGCTTTTTCCTTTCCACAATTCATAGGGAGTCTTCTTTAGAAAAGGCCTAATGAGTATTCTGTTTTGTACATAACAAGCTGTGTTTACTGCTTCTGCCCAGAAGTACTTAGGGAGATTATTTTCATTGAGCATAGATCTAGCCATCTCTTGCAGAGATCTGTTCTTTCTCTCAACCACTCCATTTTGTTGAGGAGTTCTAGGTGCAGAGAAATTGTGAGAGATCCCATTCTCCTCACAGAACTGACTAAACTGCTCATTTTCAAATTCTCCCCCATGGTCACTTCTTAGAGTAGAAATGCAGAAACCCTGCTCATTTTGTACTCTTTTACAGAATACTGAGAAAGCCTTAAAAGACTCATCCTTGTGGGTTAAGAAGAGTACCCATGTAAATCTAGAATAGTCATCAACTATGACAAATCCATATTTCCTTCCACCCAAGCTAGCAACACTAACTGGTCCAAACAGATCCATGTGTAACAACTGAAGAGGTCTAGAGGTTGATATTTGGTTTTTAGATTTGAAACTTGATTTTATCTGTTTACCTCTCTGACATGCATCACACAAAATATCTTTCTTAAAACTAATATCAGGCAATCCTCTCACAAGGTTATCCCTTTTTAGTTTTGAAATTAATTTCATACTAGCATGTCCTAGTTTCTTATGCCACAACCATCTTTCATCCTCTTTAGACATCAAACATGTTCCACTTTGATCTGAGAGATCAGTCAGTTCAATCTTATACAGATTTTGTTGCCTTTTGGCTGAAAAGAGGGTTTTGCCACTAAGATCTTTAACTATACAGAAATCTTTGGTAAAGGAGACATCAAATCCACTGTCACATAATTGACTTATGCTAAGCAAATTGTGTTTTAATCCTTTAACCATAAGAACGTTTGATATAGAGGGAAGAGGAGGTTTACCACCAATAGTACCAATTCCTATAACCTTCCCTTTCTGATTTCCACCAAATGCCACATGTCCTCCTTTCTTAGGTTGGAGGTCTAGGAACATAGACCTTTCTCCTGTCATGTGTCGCGAGCAGCCACTGTCCAGGTACCAGCAGTGGTGTTTTCTTTGTGCTGTTGAGGACATCTGCAACAGAGATTATTTGATCTTTAGGTACCCATAGTTTTCTGGGTCCTTTTCTGTTAGTTCTAGGAGTCTGTGAAGACTTCCTTCTTTTCTTGTGGAGACACTTAGACATAACATGTCCAGTCTTTCCACAGAAGTTACAGACAGGTATGGATTTAATAGAAGTAGATGTAGCAGACACTTTAGAGTGCTTAGTTGATACTTTATGATGTATCTGATGGACATATCCTATACCTTCTTTGTTAAGGGAGTGCCTCTGACAGCCAAGCAGTTTTGTCAGATTATCTCTACCATTAACAAATTTGGCAAGATCAGAAGTGAGCTCTTCCACTTTCTGTTGAAGTTTTTCAACTTCTTCAGACTGTGATGTATCACTAGAGATCTTAGCTTCATTAGACTTTTCAGTCTTCAGCTCACTGTTCTCTTTGGCAAATTTCTCACACTCTAGAGATTTCTATTTATGCTCACTAAGGAGCTTAACATGATCTCTCTTGAGAGATTTGAGAGCCTTAGACAAACAGTTGGATTCCTCCAACAATTCTTCATAGGCATCAAGTAATTCCTCATAATCAGAATTTACCTCATTATCTGAATCAGAGTCAGTGTTAGCCATTAGACAGAGATTTGCTTCTTCCTCTGTCTCCTCATCAGTAGATGTTGACTCTAGATCTTCCCAAGTGGCCATCATTCCTTTCTTCTTCTTCTTGAAGAACTTCTTAAATGGGGCTTTCTTGAGTTGAGGACATTCTGCTTTGATGTGTCCTGGTTTCTTGCACTCATAGCAGACAATTGAGTTTTTGTCTGTTGAGGTGGAATCCTTGAAATTTTTGTCCTTGTTGAATCTTCTGAATGGCTTATCCCTTCTGAACTTCTTTTTCTGTAGGAGAAGCTTTATCTTTCTGGTTAGGAGAGATAGTTCTTCATCACTTTCAGAATCCTCAGATTCAGACAGGTCAGCATCACTGGATGACTCGTCTGCCTTTAAAGCTTTAGAGGCTTTGGAAGACTTTTGATCAGCCTTCAAAGCAATTGACTTGCCTTTCTTTGTTGAGACTTCATCTCCAAGTTCTTGCTCATGAACAGTAAGTGTTCCAAGGAGTTCATCCATAGTCAAAGTGGAAAGATCTTTGGCTTGAGAGATAGCAGTTACCAGAGGTCTCCACTGCTTAGGTAGACTCCTAAGTATCTTTCCAACCTTCTCGGCATTGGAGTAAACTTTGCCAAGAGACTTTAGACCATTGATGATAGTTTGAAATCTCCCAATCATTTGAGCAACAGATTCTCCTTCTTCCATGAGAAATAGTTCATACTTTCTGACAAGTATGGCAATTTTTGATTCTTTGACCTTGGCGGTTCCTTCATGTGTGACAGCTAAGGTATCCCATATTTCTTTGGCAGAATCACAGGCACAGACCTTCTCAAACTCATCAGGACTAAGTGCACAAATGATGTTGTATCTGGCTTTGTGATTCAGCTCCCATTTTGCCTTTTCTGCAGGGGTCCACTGAGCTTTTGGTTTGTCAGTGTTGTCATCATTTTTAGGAATGAAAGGACCATCTGTGATGACATCCCAGAGGTCTGAGTTTGTAGATAGAATGAACCATTGAAATCTATCTTTCCAATAGTTGTAGTTTTCTCCATTGAAGAAAGGAGGTCTGGTTAAGGAGGCTCCTTCGGTCTGGTTACTTCCACTAGCTCCAGCAGTCATGTCTATTCTTCAGGATCTTTTACCTCAACACTGTTAGATGCTCAACCCAGAGGCTGAGCTCTGATACCAACTGAAATAGACAGCTATAAACACGAGAAGGGGGGTTGAATTGTGTTTATCAGAAATTAAAATAAAGTTAAAAACTTTTGCATGCAGAAGCCAAGCACAGACGGGTGTAAAAGGTTACACAGACAGGTCACCTGTCTGTTGTAGTTTTTGCAGAAAGCAACACACGTATAAAACAGAAACAATCTTGATAAAAGCAGTTTTAACCCCTTAGTTAGAAAGCAGATGATATATAATCTAAACAACTAAAGAGATTAAGGGAAGAGAGATTAACACGGAGATTTATCCTGGTTCACTCTTCAACACAAAGAGCTACGTCCAGTCCTTGGTAGCACCAAGATTTATCCACTATAACTGATCAGGTTACAGACTCCAAGTATTGTTTGCACACCTAGCCTCTTCAGGCTCCAACACAAGTATTCTTTGCACACCTAGCCTCTTCAGGCTCACTCAGATTTGTTTGAGAGTTTTGTTTGTAATAAATACACTTACAGACCTTTCACTAACACTCAGAGAGTGGTTTAAATATAAGGCTTTAGGAAAGTCTGCGTAATAACTTCAAATGATTGAAGAATAAAGAATGAATAAATGAACAGAGTAATGGCTCTTTAATGCTTTGTAAAAACTCTGATGATGTTCATCTTCAATGACTTCTGTATTTATAGCCTTCAAACATTTAATATCCGTTAGAGACATTCCTTGCAACTATGGCTTCAGGCAGAGCTTCATTAAATGCAATATAGTCGTTCTGGGCAGCCATTAATGCAATGAAGACGTTGGTTGTACTCTAACATGAGGGATAATAGCTTTATGTATCGTGTAGACGCCAACTCAGAGTTGTGCAGAGTGCTTTTGTACTTTTGCAGAGTACATTTCCCTTTTTGTGTAATGACTGAAAGTACTAGGGAATAAAGCATGTTGGAAATGTTCTTTAACTGGAAGTTTATCTCTGACTTCCTTGTTTGCTTGAGAGAGAGCACTTCTGAGTTTCTTGATAAGCGTGAGAAAGTTCTCAGAGTATTCTTCATGAGGGGACAGCTTGCAAAAGCTTCCTGTACTTCGAGTTCCTTTAACGAAGAACCTTAGACAAGTTGAAGGGTATAGACAGGTTGTAAAATTAGTTTGCACATAATCAACAATCCTAGTCAGCAGACAGGTTGACTTCTTGGTTACTACAGACAGGTGAGACTTAGGTAGACAGACAGGTGAGTCTTGTAATCTTCTGATCTGTACACTAAGTAGACAGGTTAGCAACCACAAAATAGGTTAATTAAATCATTACCCAATGTTTAGTTTTCATCAAAACTTAGGAAAATGCACGCAGACATTTTAGAGACTTAACAAGATTACCCCTTGGTTGATGAGAAAGTGAAGAACAAAGTGTGGGTAGAAGATACCCATTTTGCAAATCAACTCCAAATCAGTTTTTGTGTGAAATAACATGTCTCTAGATGATCTAGGGGAGTAAGAATATGTAGTTGGAATGTTGAAACAAGATTTGGATGGTGGTCTAAGGAGTTTGGCCAAAAATGGCATAGAAAACCCATTTTTAAATCTTGCTCCAAATGGAATTTTGTGAGATAGAAAGTGTTTAGATCATGTAGGTGAGTATGAATATGGTCTTAGAATTTCAAACAAGTAAATGAATGAGGAGGTTGGGGTGCTGGACGAAATTGAGAGGGAGAGGAAGAAAGGAAGGAAAAATGAAGAACAAAGGCTTTTAATCTTTGAAACTAACTTAAGTGTTTTTGTACAAGGAAATGAAATGAAATAAATGAAAGGAATGAGTGGAGGTAGGCTGGCCGTGCATGTCTAGGAGTGAGGGAGGGTATTTGAGTGAGGGAGGGTATTTTTGTCCAATACTTTGTAGGACCGAATTAGAAATAACAAAGAAAGTTAAGGGTAAAACGGTCATCTCACACTTAACTTTAGATATTTTGTATAAAAGTCGTCATGACTTAGTGGGTCACCCGATGACTCATCAGATGACTCATTTGGTGAGTCATCCATGTGATCTCATCATCTCGATACTCGTGCATACCTCTGCAGTTACGTCTCCGGCTCAGTCGTTTACCCGATTAGGGTTTTTCGCCAAAATTCGCCCGAATAAATTTTTCTATTTATTTTTGTGCGAAAATTTTAGAAATAGACTTTATCAATGAAATTATGATAAAATAAAGAATTTTTCAGTTTCGGGTCAAATTAGGGTTTCTGCCGGTATAAAACTATACTGTTAGTAAAAACGCAAACCGGTTTTCGTCTGAGTTTTAAACCCAAAATTTCGCTATAACTTTCATCGATATAGAAGCTTTCAACTATGATTTTGTTTTCCTCAAAATCATTTTCTGGATCCCCGGTAAAAATACATAATATAATTATCGGTTAAGATGCGAGAAAACGGGGTGTTACACTCCTCTTTCTACCATTCCTGCAGAATCTCTCATCTTCTCTCCTATGTGTCACTCCCGAGCCTAGGTGGCACTGATGACTTGACAATTAATATAATAAAATAATAATTCAAAAAATAATTTTTTTAAATAAATAAATATATTTTTTATTTTTTATTTTTTATTATTCTCCCCATCTTCTTTAACAACTCACTGCATATCATCTCCGGCAGTGGCGACGATGGCTGGGAGGCAGTGGCAACGACGGCTGGGAGATGGCGGTGGCGACTAGGTTTATCCTTTTTTTTTCACTCCAATCTTTATCACCATTCGAACCTCATAAAAATTGCAGCAGTAGAAATACCCCCACACACAGACAAACCCTATTTTGAAATCCCTAATCAAAACCCAACTCTGCAGTACTGGAATTGCATTCAGAACCACACACAGCCGGGATACTTGGCGCACAGCCATCGCGTCCCAGCGTCACTGAAGCATCGTCGCAACTCATCCCAGTCGCAGCTTCATTTGCACCAGAACTGCCCGGCAGCGTACCAATCACCACCTCGGACCAGTTCCAACCAACATAGCCGACGAACCAAGCTCACAGATCTTCTCTTTCACGCAACACCGTTCCCGCGACCTTGCATCGCCTTCACTACTGACTGTTGTCCATCGCGACTCACAGCTCCACCTCGCACAAGCACCGTCGACCAGCCGCTCAATACCACTATAGCCCCTCTGCATCCAGCCTGTAAACCATCAGCCCCAACAGTGGCCCCCAGCTGCGTGCTCCGCCATGATCCGCCCAACTACTGCTCTGTTCAGCCCAGTCATCGTCGCCGCCGAAGAAGACATGTAGTGGGTTGTAGAAGAAGATATGGAGAATAATAAAAAAAGAGAAAATAATTTTTTTATTTTAATTTTAATTTTTAAAATTATTTTTTTATTATATTAATTGTCAAGTCAACGATGCCACCTAGGCTCGAGAGTGACACATAGGAGAGAAGATGAGAGATTGTACAGGAATAGGCCTCAAATCCCTCATAGATTCGGGAGATGACCCTTTTGGGACAAGGACAATATTTGTATCATTTAAACCAAGAGGAAAAGAACCTGTCTCCAACCAATGGTAGCAAGATTGGAAGACATCTTTACCACAAATATCCCAAAAATGTTGATAAAATGTAGAATTCAAACCATCCAAGCCCGACGCTCTGTCAGGATGCATCTTAAAAATAGCACACCGAAATTCTTCTTCATTAAAAGGAAGAAGGAGATTCTTGTTATCTTCATCTGTGATTTTCTTCTCAACCCCATCAACAATTGGATGATAAAGACTCTGTTGCTCGTGAAAAAGATTTGTAAAATACTCTTTGGCCACCACATAAAGATCTTCTTGATTATCAACCATAGCATTAATTATCTTCATTCCTGAGCTTACTATTCAGATTTTTATGTTTCCAGGTAGAAGCCATTGCATGAAAAAAAATTGTATTCAAATCTCCATCACGCATCTGTCTCCAAAAATCTTTCGCTTTAACAAGTAATGCCGCAAGTTTTTCTTTCTGCGCCTTAATAAACCAACAAAAAATTCATCCTCCAAGCCTCGTAAATGCTCCATGGATCACTTGCATTTCTTAATCTCCAGACTGTAATTGGCATGCAATTTACGAGCCCACCTATCCAAGTCTTCAGTGCAACACTCCCATCCAACCCATTATTCCAACTATCCACCACAGTATCTTGAAGAGAATGGTCTTGAAGCTAGCTATTTCGAATTTGAACATTCTATTCCTTCTTGGCTGGACCTTAGGACTGAGATTTAGAAAAATAGGTGAATGATCATAAATACTTGCCATAAGATTTGATAGTTTAGCAAGTGGAAAAAAATCCAGCCAATCACTGGACACAAGATCGCTCTATCATTTCTCTCCTAAACTGCTTGAAATGTACCCCACCCACAGTTCCAAGTAATAGGTTATCCTTCCAAAGGAAGATCAAAAAGACCAGTGTCATACACAACATTTCTAAAACCAATGAGAAGCCAATTAGGATGATCAACACGACCTTTCTTATCAGAAGTTTCGAGCATATCATTGAAGTCGCCGATAATGCATCAGGGGAGATTCGACATAGATGCTAAATTACGAATTAAATCCCAAGAATCTCTTCTTCTAGTTCTCTCCGGATAACATTAAATTATTGCAATCATTAAACAATGCTTTATATTGGAATTATCTGAATTTGATTAATAATTTATAATTTGAAGAAAAATGTTATAAACACACTCTTTTTAATATTCTCTTTAACACCCTATTTATTATTGGGTAGGTTTCCTGTGAAACCCACTAAATGAAATTTTCTGAATTTGAATAACAATTTATTAATGAAAGAAAATCCTTGCCCTTAAGCAAGGATTAGGGGTGTAACGGGTCGGTTTGGTTCGGTTTTAGATGAGAAAAAAATCCGTACCAATCAAAAATAGTTCGATTCGGTTTGGTTCGGTTTTGACATTTTTTTCTACAAAACCCGAACCAAACCGAACCAATCAAGAACGGTGGTTCGGTTTGGTTTGGTTCGAACCGGAAAATTATTTAATTTCAAAATATATATAAAAATTAAATATTAAAATATTAAAATATATATAAAAATACATATAATAAATATTAAACTATTAAAATATATATAAATATTAATATATAATAAATATTAAATATTAAAATATATATGTAAAAATTAAAATATAGTAATTGGTTCGGTTCGGTTCCAAAATCCTTGAACTCGAGAACCGAACCAATCACCATTGGGTTTGGTTCGGTTCGGTTCGGTTCGGACCCGAACTTCAAAAAAATCCAAACCAATTTAATTGGTTTGATTTGGATTGTCGGGTTCATCGGGTCAATAGTTCGGGTCTTACACCCCTAGCAAGGATCATGGTTTCCATTAAACAAGATCTCGAATTCGAGTCTAGTGAATGGAAAAATTAGGTGTTAGAAGAGCTTTACTCCCTTAAATGGGTCTTTTTGACTTGACTTGACTCGATTTAGTTAGAATCCAATCTCATTTCTGGATACTGAGGTTGTTAAACCAAAATAATAAAAGAAAATCTTCTGTACCATACATGAATTTCATGTTAAAAATAGTGGGTTGTTGACATGGATCTTTTGGAAACATGCTCATGATGTATGTCACGAGAGAGCCATTTCCTTTTGGTTGTTCCATAATCCAAAATCATCTTGATTGCCTGATCCTCTAGTCTCTAGCCAAACCTATCTTCCATCGTACCTGCCAATCTCTTTTTTTGTAGTTTTTTTTTTTTTACTGGTTTTTTTTTTATCTTGTTATTAAAAGAAGAAAGAAGGTATAATAAAAATAATTTAATCTGAAGAATTAAATTTTGATAATTGTAAATTAATTTTTTTAATAGGCAAAACTATTTGATTGATCCTTTAAGTTTATTTCTTTTTTCGATGTGGTCCCATAAGTTTATTTCGTGTCAAATAAGTCACATAAGTTAGGTTCGGATGATAAAATATGACATTTTCTACCATGAGAAATGATAGCAACACACTCTCTAACATACTCTTTTCAACAATCTCCCTCCTATTAGTTGAAATTCATGTGGGCCCTACAAAATTCAAGTGGGACCCATTTCCAAAATAGTGGGACCCACATGAATTTTAATAAATAGGAGGGAGTGTGCTACTAGCACTCCTCTTTCTACCATTCCTGCAGAATCCCTCATCTTCTCCCCTATGTGTCACTTCCGATCCTAGGTGGTACTGATGACTTGACAATTAATATAATTAAATAATAATTCAAAAAAGATTTTTTTAAATAAATAAATAAATTTATTTTCTTTTTTATTTTTTATTATCTTCGCCATCTTCTTTACAACTCACTGCATATCTTCTCCGGTAGCAGCGACAATGGCTGGGAGGCGGCGTCGACGATTGGGAGGTGGCAGTGGTGACTGGGTTTATCCTTTTTTCACTCCAATCTTCATCACCATTCAAACCCCATAAAAATTGCAGCAGTAGAACTACCCACACACACAGACAAACCCCATTCTGAAATCCCAAATCAAAACCCCGCTCTTTAGTACTGGAATTGCATTCTGAACTACCCACAGACGGGATGCTTGCGTGCACAGCCACCGCGTCCCAGCGTCACCGAAGCATCGTCGCAGCTTCTCCCAGCCGTCACTTCATTTGCACCATAACTACCCGACAGCGTACCAATCACCACCTCGGACCAGTTCCCAACCAACATAGGCGACGAACCAAGCTAAAAGATCTTCTCTTTTGCACACCACCGTTCGCGCGACCTTGCGTCGCCTTCACTGCTGACTGTTGTCCACCACGACTCAAAGCTCCACCTCGCACAAGCACCGCCAACCAGCCGCTTAAGGCCACTATAACCCCTCTCCATCCAGCCCGCAAACCATCAATCCCAATAGTGTCCCCAGCTATGTGCTCCGCCATGATCCGCCCAGCTGCTGCTCCTTTCAACCCAGTCATCGTGCCGCTGGAGAAAACATGCAGTGGGTTGTAGAAGAAGATAGGGAGAATAATAAAAACAAAGAAAAAGAAAAAATAAATTTTTTTAATTTATTTTTTTATTATATTAATTGCCAAGTCAGTAGTGCCACCTAGGCTCGAGAGCGACACATAGGAGAGAAGATGAGAGATTCACCGGGAATGGTAAAAAAGTCACACTTTGTTACTCGAACCTAACTTATGAGATCCATTTGACATGAAATAAACTTACGGGACCACATTGAAAAAGCAAATAAACTTAAGGGACCAATCAAATAGTTTTGGCTTTTTAATATCATCAATTAATCATATTTTATTGTATGTGTGACTTTTAATGTTTATTATAATAGTTCAATATTATAAGTAATACATGATTAGATATTGCTGTTTACATGTTGAAACACTTAGGAGTTGCGGCTTATATAGGCTACATCTACTTAGCTAATACTTGGAACAACATTATTAGCATGGGAAATTCCAGATGCCGCTTCAAATTGCTTTCCCATGGCACGCATTAATAAAACCGAATGCCTTTATTACAACATTTAACATAATTAAGGAACTACATCAAGGGCTTGGTAAGATTTATTCATAAACCATGGCTTTTTCACCACACGCAACACTAAATTAAATTGACACTGTTGTTTTGAAACCCTGCTGCATATTCATACCTGCATCATCAATGCCTCAAAAATTTCCATGGCAGAAGCAGGCAAACCCAAAAGCACATTAACACTTTTCCTTTCTTGACCATGTGTTAAGAACAAAATCACTTCTTTCTCTGGCAAGGCCACAGGGCCAGAACATAGAGGTTCCCCCCAGCCAAAATCTGTGGTGTGGAAAGATAGCTTAGTCCAAGTTGTGATCAAAAGGGTAGCTGTTAATGAAGGCCTATCCCTTCTGACTTCAAAGTAGTCAATAGCAGATCTTATGTAACTATCTGTGACCATTTCAATGGCCTTGTGAACCAATCCCACTGTAAAAGACAAAGGGTTCTTCAATAACTCACCTGATTTGCATATTGAATTTGTTAGCACAATTGCATTGCCAAAGTATCCCTTTGGAATTGGGGGCACAAGTCTGAACCTTCCATCAACAGCAAAGAGTAGCTTTGTTTCCTGATCTGGTTGCATCCTTAAGGCTTCAGTTCTAGCTCTCCATACAAAAGCTGAGAGTGCTTCAAAAGTTGAGCAATTTTCCAAAACCCCGTTTTCTGTGGCCTTATTCTTAAGCAGATCAAGCTTGTGAGGATCGAAAAAGAAGGATTTGTAGAGCATCTCCTCTTCTTCATAAAGTTTTTTAATGTTTGATACATCTTCAATTTCTGCAAATTCATGATGTGGGAACTCTATTTTTGGAGGGTCACGTGCTTTGAGTATGGTTCGATCAAGAAACGGTGGAATTTTTAAGTCCAAACCTCTGGCTGTCTCACTCCATGCATTCACAAATTCCATGGCACATAGCCCATCTTTCATACAATGGATCATGTTTAGCCCCAAAGTGAATCCTCCGCATTTGAACTTTGTCACCTGAAAATACCATTCAGCATCTTAATCCATGTATACTACATGGGTTTTAAATCAGGAACCACAACCGCAATCGAGGTCGCGACATTGAGATTTTGGTAGTCTCGAAAATCACATCGCAACTGCAGTTGCGACCACATTTACTATAGTTATATGCAATAACAAAAAATGTAACGCTTCCACAACTATAGCTATGACCAGGGACGGAGCCAAACCTATATGATTGGGAGGGCCAACTATATAAATATTAAAGTTTATCCAACAAATATATGTATATTAAATTTCATTCAAAATATTCATAATTATATGTTTTAAAATGTTAATTATATTGGTAATATATCAAAACACAACTTTTCCTGCATATCACGAAAATCATCTACAATTGAATACTAAACTTTTAAGCAATTTTCTTTGTAATTTATATTCGAATCTACATATACATACACTTATACATACATATTGATATATACTTGTAAGGAACTTTCATAGTATTTGTTTAAGAGTTCTATATTTGAACATCAAGTACCGTATGTTGGGGGTGACAAATGGATGGGTTGGATAAAATTTTATTCGGATTATGATGATGGATTAAAAATAATCCATTATGATCCATTAATTTATTAAAGAAATCTAATCCATCCATGATCCATTTAAGAAAAATCATCCAATCCGTCCATTAACAGTTTTTTTATGGATGGATATCCAATCTATCCATTAAAATTATTTTAACAAATTAAATAACTTTATGAATATTTTAAAATAATATCTCTTTCATCCAACTACAAAAATATTTTTAAAAATTAAATAATTTTTATAATATTTTCCCTCTCCCTCTATCCTATCTCTCCCTTTTTCTCTCCCTCTACCCTATCTCTCCCCTTTCTCTCTTCCTCTCTAGTAGTGTTCTTGTGTGTCGAGCCATGATTTTCAAATCCTAAAACGTACACACTGCAATATTTGAAGTAAAAAAGCGATTCTATTATCCATTTTCCATCACATGATCATCACCATTCTCTTTCTCTCTGGTTTCTACTGTTACCTCTTTTTTCTTTAGTTATTTAATTGAATATCCAAAGGACTAATCGCCCTAGTCTAATTTTCAAAGAATAATATCATTTGTCAGTACTATAATTCCATCTTATTCATCTTTCTCTGCAACTTGGACTGGGCTGGGGTTTCTCCACTGGAAATTGATTAAGCTCTCTACAAAGTATAAACTCTGCTATTTTAATGATATATATTGATATATTGATTCTGGTTTCGTGATTATTTGTGTTTGGAAAAGCAACTCATAATTACATCATTTTTATCTATTGCAGGTTTCCACTGAAATTAGGACATCATGTTTCATTTTAGTTTTCGCACGAATCCCTTGACTTTTTTATATTTGAAAAATGATTTGAAAAAACAAAATGATCTTAGAGTAGATAAAAACTGATCCATTATCTTTTGGTCGTTGATACAATGGATTTTTAAAAACAATTGGATGGATCATAAATCATCTACTAAAAAACCATCCAATACAATCCATTTATAATCTTTTTTTTATAAATGGATGGATTAGATGGATATTCTTATGAATGGACTGGATGGATAATGGGTTAATGAATTATTTTGTCAGCCCTACCATATGTGATTATCTCTATTCCTTATTTACTTTTTCATCTTTTTTTGTATATACTATACACATGTATCCCAAAAAAAAAAAAAAACAAATAAATTTAATTGTTGAAATATAATTTCTGTTTGTTTATAGTGACATGAAATATGTCAAACCTGAACCGCCATAAGAGGCATCTCAAGTATATTCCGAGCACCAGGGACATTATAAACCAGTTTTCCAAGAGCAGGATCCGGCTTTGTCAAGTCCCCTATGTCTTCTATGTTACAGTTAGCTTCAGCCTCAACAAACACAGCACCCTTCCCCTGGGCAATCCACTATCAACTTCCCTTCTGAGCTGATAATCAACTTGCCAGCCATAGGGTAATAAGGGGACAAGAATCTTTGACAAGGCATCTTTGATGACTTGTGCAGCATCCTCATTTCCTCTTGAAGCGGATTTAAAGCAATAAACCGTACGAACTGGAACTGCAATATTCTGGTCAAGGTTTGAAAGGAAGTAGAGTCCCTTTTCTGTTTCAGCTGCAGGGTGAACTAGAGTTGGTTCTCCTTTACTTACATTAAGCTCAACGTTGGAGCTGTTTGAATTTGCCATCATGTAGGAACCTTATAAACCCAAAATGTGAAAAGCGTGTGAGATTTAATTTATATAGGAAAACGATTTTAAAGCATGCATAAGTCACTTTTTATACGGACATAATGAACAAATTAAAGCAAATATTCATGGCAAAGTGCTCTAATTGACAAAGAAAATGAAAAAAACAAGGTACAAAAATTCACTCTTAATTCTTACCCGAATCTAATGTGCAGGAAATGTGGTGGTGAGGCAAAGTTGATTTAAGGAACTGATATTTGTAATACTCATTTGGTGTAGGATTGTAGCGTTAGAGAAGTTATATAGAACGAGTTGAGATAAACATTTTGGCTACCAATTGTGTGTTATTTGAAAATCGTATATGACACTCAAACCACACCTTACTCGTGTAATTATATAGTACAATTATGAGCATTAAAAAAAGTTAATTTCTTTTGATAAACAAAATGTAGCTACGTGATAGGGACAGATAATGATGGCTATTTTCAAAGTTTATACGGGCAATTTTTTTTTTTTGGTGGATTTTATACGGGCAATTTAATGGTTGATTAAAAAGGAATAATACTATATATCTCACGAGTCACGAAGTTAAATTAGACAAACTGTACACAAAAGCCAAACTAAAACAGAGGTGCTATAATTAGTGTGAATGAATATCAAGTCGTACAAGAGAGCAGCAACTACGATGACAATTTGTATCCTACTCATTGGATACCCGTAAAAATTATCCATAATGGGTAGGGTAATTACCTGTACAATGGGTAAGAGTTTGGGTACGAATAATTACTCGCAAATTTGAATAGGTATGGGTGCAGGTATTGATACTATGGTATTTACCTCACCCCATACCCGCACATATGTATATGTATATATAATTATATATTTATTTATTTATATTACTAATATATATAATTTTAACTATAATACAAACTTTAAAACCAAAATTAATTTAAAGATTCTTAACTTTTTAAACCTAGTTGTATCTATAATTCCTTTTTGAATGTTTTTATTTATTTAAATATTTTCATTTGTAATGTTTCATGAGTAGATTTAAAAGACCTTTGAATCGTTTTTTAATTGTTATAATCTTTTGTTATTTATTGCTTTTTCACTGTTAAAGTACGGGTAACAGATGTGGGTACGGGTACTTAGGTACCCAGATGGTACAGGCAAGGGTACTAAAGTTGCTACCCACGAGGGTACGGGTCTGGGTACAGATAATTTTTTCAAGGGTATGGAGACAGGTATTATAGTATCCTACCTACCCATTGCCATCCCTAGCAGCAACCAAGAAAACACTGTATAAGAAAAAAAAAATGGAAATGATTAATTTGAGAATAATGCTACTTAGTACGAATGGAAATTCGTCAAAAACTACGAAAGAAAACAATCTTCCTTATTCTCAGTTTTTGGGTCTTTCATTTTCATTAAAACTCCTTTTCTTCCTCTCCTTTCTTATATTAGACTGTGCGTTGATACATTCACAGCTACTATACTCCCTCTCTCTTCTTGATCATCTCCATTTTCTTGTTTAGCTTTTTCAATCCCAACTTTTTCCATTGACCCAGTGCTTAATACCATGTGTTCTATGCAGTGTACACAGGCCCTAACATTTGCACTCGAACTATAACCCACCCGATCCAATCCCGAACTCACTGAACAAACAACAGAAGGTTCTTCTTCTTCAACCATGGCAACTTCGTTGTTCCGCAGCATTAGAAGGGCTTCCGCCCATCCGCCGTCCCGTCACATACCGCCATAAAAGCTTCGCCTGAGATAGTTCGAGATTTCTGTTCTCTAGACACCAGTCCGCAAGATCATCGCCACCGCTCGTCCATCCCCGCCGGTGACTGTGGCGGTGGTGGTGGAGTTGTTGTTGTTGGGTTGGTTGTGGTAGCGGTGGCGGTTACGTTTTTAGATGAGGACCTGCGGTGGTGGTTGTGACTGTGAAGATCTGAAATTCCAAGATGAAGAGAGGTTTTGTTGTGGTGTTGACGATTCTAGGTCGTTTGGAAGTTTCAGAGAGGGAGTGTATTGAGTATGTGAGAACAACATTTTAATCAAATAAATAAATTAGAAAGACTTTGACATGTCATTCATCGACACTTCGTAGGAAACCATTCGTACCAAATAGCGGTACTCTTAATTTGATGGAAATCATGGTATAAAAAAAACTCAAGGAAAAGTGTAGTACAAATTCGTTTTCGTATCACCGATCATTACTCGTGTGATAGCATGTCTTATTAATGAAATTTCATTTATCCAAAAAAAAAAAATTCGTGAAACAACTATGTTTCTTAAAATACGGAAAAACATTATTTTTATTGTTAGAATTCCACTTTGGATAGTGATAGGGCCTGAAGAGTGGTTACAAGTAAGGGATAACTAACACCTTACAAGCTAGCTTTTGGAGTTGAGTTAGGCCCAAACCCAAATTCTAAGACTTATTGTCATTGAAGAAAGAACTTTTGCTTTATAGATTGTACAAACAATTTTGTTTCTGTTATAATGAAAAGAAATTTGGTTGTTTGGGGTGATTTTGGATGTGGGTCCAAACATCCAGTAAGTCCGATACTCCAATAGACCTCAAATTCATTAAAATATACACTTAGGAAAAAGATTACTATATTAATCCTTTTAGCTGAAGTAGAAGATTCATTAACAAAAAGATGGTGGGTTGAAAAATAAACTTGTTTCTACTTTCTCATTGTTTAATGACCAAGTACAAAAATAAACATCCTATTTAGGAATAGGTGATGTGTCTACCTTAAAGTTTTAATAGTGTTCCCTCAAGTCCTAAAAAAATATATATAGTGTTCCCTCAAGGAAGCCCTCTTAAAATTGCAGAGGGTGACATTTAATAGTGTTCCCTTAATGAAGCACTATTAAAGGTTAACCTTTTCATTGTGTAAAAAAAATAAAATTAAAACTTTTAACCCAATCATTGTTGAGGTACATATTTGATCTGAAGTGTTGATTATTTAATCAAAAGTTACTTTTTTCAGTTAGTCAACAGTGGATATAAAATAGGTTAACTTAATAGAATTTATTAAATTTAATTGTGGCATATATTATTGGTACTAACAATATATATATATATATATATATATATTTAAAATAGATTTGATTGATAGATTAATAATACAAAAAGGGATCGAGTAAGGGACCCTATATATACGATAATATCAAAAACTCAACATATCGTACACATGACAATTCAATTTCTCATTTACACATCTCACACAAAGTGTGATCATCGATGTCATCTTCAACATCTTCCCCTCATCCTCACGTTCCTACTTTTATTTGTCATCATCTACAAGTCCCATTAAACTTGCAAAGACATTCTATATGTTTGCTAAAAATATGATGTCATCATGCTCTTAAACCAAACTTAACCGAGTTACTGATCCTTGGTAATCTGCTATGACGTTCGGTTTTCGGATAGTCCGCAACAGAACGAAACTACGACCCAATGTGGACCCTAAGTGGCCACCAAAAGAAGCCATATCCAACAAGCCATATAAACCATCAAACTCCAAGCCACAACCTATTTTTCCCTTCCCTCTTATAAATCGTGCTTCAAGGTTCCTATTCCTTGCACAAACATCATAAAAGCATAGAAAATTGTATTAGTCCTTATGTGTTAAAATTAGTTACTATTATGGATAGGAAACTTCATTTGGTCAGGGGATATAGATTCTAAAAAATTAGTTACTGTTACATGGCATTCACTTTGTAAGCCAACTGAAAATTGAGGCCTTGGAATTAGGTCCATTAGATCAATTAATGCTGTTGCAATGTTAAAACTATGCTAGGATATCTTTGTTTTAGATAAGCAATGGGCTATATTCATGACGGCTAGATTTTTAAGAAAGTTATCTTATATTTCTTACTATGTTAATTCATTCATCTGGCCTGCAATAAAAATATATTTCCCTATTTTTATGCAAAATTCTTGTTGGCAGATAGGTGATGGTAAAAGTATAAATTTCTAGTTGGATAAGTGGTTTTCAGTTCCCATAGATTCCTTAAATTTGCCTGCATCTATGTTTCCTTCTTTGTTGGCTAATTAAGGTTAATGACTTTATTAAGGATGGTCAATGGAATTTTCCTCAACTTTTGTTATATAAATGTCCTAACATCATTAATGAAATTAAACAACAGGTTATTCCAATTCAATCATGTGAAGATTGTTTAGTATGGTGTGATTTTGTTTCGGGTGATTTGTCTTTTAAAGATGCATATTCTTTTCTTAATCTTGTTTCTGTTTCCAGGTCTTGGGGGAGCCTTATTTGGAATAAATCCATTCCTCCCTCAAGTTCTTTCATATTATGGAAATTGTTAAATAACACTACAAAAAAAAGGTATTTTAGGATCGAAATTAGGGACCAAACTTAATCAGCCGCTAAATATGAAAATTCGGTCTTTAAATGTAGAAATTCGGTCGCTAAATGGTTAGTGACCGATTTAGCGACCACCGAACAATTTTATGACCATAAATTTTGCTACCACGCTTGTTGGTCTCTAAATGGTTTAGCGACCGAATTTCTATATTTAGCGACCAAATTTGGTGGTCTCCAAATACATATTTTTTGTAGTTTAACAGAATGCCCATAAATGATCAATTGCAGTCTAGGGGATGTAATTTAGCTTCTATTTGTAATCTGTGTAAGGGTAGTTCTAAATCAAGTGATCATATTTTCTTGCAGTGTCCCTATGTTGTTTTTTTTTATGGAATTGGTTAAGTGATATCTTAAATTTTTCAATTGATCTTTCATCTATTAATGTTGTTCTAGATATATGTAATAAGAACTGGAGTTCTCAGTTAAAGGACATAGTTCTAGTTGTTGTAATCTTTGTTGTCTGGGTAATGGAATAGCAAGAACAGGTCTAGGTTTGAAAACATCAATATCTCGGTTAAGGGTGTTGTGAGTTTGATTAAGGCAGCAGTCAGAAACTCTGGAAACATGTTCAATGGCTCTGTGTTCTCCTCGGTTTATGAGTTTAATGTCTTAAAATCTTTTGCTATTAATAGTCATGTTTGTGCAGCCCCTGTCATTAAACAGGTTGATTGGCATCCTCCAATGTGAAATTGGATAAAATGCAACTCGGGTGGGGCTGCTAAAGGATCTCCAGGGATTGCTTCATGTGGTAGAATATTCAAAGACTATAGAGCTGCAATTTTGGGATGTTTTGCAGCTAATATTGGAGTGGATTCTGCTTTGGTTGTTGAGTTAAAGGGAGCTATTTTAGCTATAGAATTTGATGAAGCAAAAGGATGAAGAAACCTGTGGCTGGAATGTGATTCAACCTTAACAGTTTCAGCCTTAAAATTTTGAAAGTTGTTCCATGGAAGTTAAGGAACAAATAGATTAACTACTTGTTGATTACTAAGAAGATGAATTTCATGGTTTCACATATTCATAGAGAAGGAAACTCTTGTGCTGACAAGTTGGCTGCATATGGAATTTTGCACCCAGGGATTACTTGGTGGGACACAATTCCAAGTTTCATTAAAGAGGATTTTTTTAATAAATAGATTTGGTCTTCCAAACTATAGATTTAAATGACTTTGTTTTTTTTTTTCCATGAGTTTTAGTCTAATGTCCCCCCATGTTTTTTGTTTGTTCTCTTTTTTTAATAATAATATGATGATATATTGCAAATGATTGATAAAAGCTAAGGTGCCAACCAAGTTGGGATGTTAGCTTTTATAGTGATGCTTTTGCATATCATGTTTCGCTTTTTTTAAAAAAAATTATGTGTTAAAAGGGGATCACTAGTGAAATCAATTAACCTCAACACTAGTGGATTTCTAAGCATATCTTTGAGTCATGTGCAGCACAAGGCCATGATCATGACGTCCCTAAGGTTGCCCCCACGGGAAACCATAGCAATTATGTGAAAATCATTTCATGGGGAAGTTCTTTAAAATTTCCCGTCTTTGTTTATGAAATTATATCTAAGCATTTCTAGATGTATTAATAGAGGTTGCAGATGCACTACAAGAAAGATTGGTATTAGCGAGGGCCAAAGGCCGTCGTAAATGACACAAAGCCGTCGCAAAACACGTATTTCTGACGGATTTACGATGGCCAAAAATCCGTCGCATATAGGGTCGTTGCAAACCGTTTCTGACGGTTTTTTTTAATTGCGACGGCCAGTCCGTCAAAAATCAACAGACATTAGCGACGGCCAGACCGTCACAAATCAGCAGACATTAGCGATAGCCTGAAATTAGCCTTAACCGTCGCAAATTGCAATACATATATTTTTAAAATATAATAATTTAATTAATTATTTAATATGAATTATTTTTAATTAATTATGGAGATTGAGAAAATAGCCCAGAAATTCTATGTTAGGGAAAAACACTTTGTCAAATCTTAGGGCAATCTTATTTTCATTGCCCACACCAAGATCTTTAATTGCAGCAACCTTCCACTCAGGCTGTAACACCCCGTTTTTCGTTAAGTGCTTTTCTGTATGCTTTGTTTGTTAGGAAGGTTTAGAGTTGGGCTAAGTGGGGTTTTAGGTGTAAAATCCCTTCCTTAGGCTTGTGCCTTGTGACTTTCTGAGTCACAAGCACGGTCGTGCTCAATAGAGAGCACTACCGTGCTCGTTGGGTTAGCGCGTCTCGCTGACACTAAGTTGAGCACAACCGTGCTCAACAGGGAGCACGCCCGTGCTCAATGACAAGCAGTGCCTTGTAAGTGCTAAGTTGAGCACGCCCGTGCTCAAGGAGGAGCACGACCGTGCTCGAGTCTGTGTCTTTAAAAATATAACGGTAACCGAGGGTTTTTGCATAAACCCTATTTTGGCATAAATAGAAACCTTGTTGCGGCTACGAACCCTTTCTTCCCTTTTCTCTCTAAATCAATTCCATTGTTGGAGCTTTAGAGACCCTTGGGAGCGTCTAGTTCGTCAGTGTCAATCGGTATAGGTAACAGTTTCTCCTTCTGTTGGTTTCCTTTCTATTATTTAGATTTAGGGAACTGATTTGGTTAACCTTTTCTGTTTGACCAAGGCTTGGAAAGCTGACTGAGCCGTTCGAGGGACGTGTTAGTTGATCGTTGGGTTATCGCTATCGAAATCTTCATACCAGGTATGAGGAGAAGGATAGCGTATTCATTAGGCAAGGGGGTAGCATAAGATGAGGGGTTCCCATATCCCCGTTATATGTTGTTGTTAACTGTTATTAATGCCATGTTATGTTTGATTATGCATATGCCTAAACTGTTGTCAATGCCATGATCTGTTTGGTTGAATGGATAAATTGCTATGATGTTATATGCAAAATAGTATATATTGATGAATATTGCTATGTTGAATGCCATTGGTTTATTAATGATGATATTATGAGAATGATGTTGGCTGTTGTTATTGATGATGTTGATTGGATGAGTTATGATGTTTATGTTGAACTGTTAATAAGACTCTAATTGAATTATTAGGACTCTTAGTTAACATAAGAATTAAGGGATTAATTCCCCAATGCTTCATAAAAGATGAACTGTTTGTCAGAGGTGAGGTTTGATGCTAACTGGATTAGTCCAAGGACCCTAGGATCTGATTCGAGAGCATTAGGGAGCCAAAACTCCAAGAACACAAGTTGAATCTGCCCAGAACAGTATGGCTGGCCCAGGAGCACGGCCGTGCTGAACAGTGAGCACGCTCGTGCTCCTAGTTAAATTCTGGAAGGTTGCCGCACGTTGAGCACGATCGTGCAGGACAGTAAGCACGACAGTGCTTCACTTAAGTGACAGCACGACCGTGCAGGGGCGAGCACGCCCGTGCTCCCCCTATTGGTCAGAACGTTAACTTAATGGAACTAAGGGGTGTTTAACCCCAAATGTCCCCAATAATGTGATAAAACACCAATCAAATAAAGAAGTGTTAGATAACTTAATTAAAGAATAATTAAGACGAATCAAGAATAATAAGCTAGTTAAGTCAGTGCACATTGGGTTACCGCACGTTGATAACTTTGGTGCTTTTTGGCCAAAGTGGCCTCGATGCTTTTTGGTCGATGTGTTGATGAGTTGAACCTTGGTGCTTTTTCTCCAAGAAGGCTTTGACCCCTGTTGGTTAAGGTGTTGACGTTGATGTTGTTGATGATGGTGGTAAGTCTTGGGTGCTTATTGTCCCAAGCAAAGGAGGTGGTTGCCTTGTCTGTTGTTATGCTCATGCATTCATACATTGAAGTTGTTAGTGGGGGAAGTTCAACATAGGGGAGGTCGTCCTAGAGTTCGACGATCTGGCCAAGTCTCGGGAGGTTCACCCAAGGTTTGGTGAACCGTGCGCCCCTGCAGTGGCATACCCTCGTTATGGTACGTTGGCTATCCAAGGGATTCACCCATGGTTTGGTGGACTGCCGGCATTGGTGCTTTTATAGCCAATATGGATATGTAACTCCGAAGTTGCCTTCCTGAGATAGTTTGGATCCACATGCATAACGGAGTAGCGGATTAGTGTTGCACCGCATAGCATATGTTGGTTGAGATGATATGTTGATATAACTATATCTTGATGCTAAATGATGTATTATGATAAATGCTATGTATATGATGTATGTTCATCTTGCTTAACTATCTCCATGCCATTGTGTTTACATGATTTCTTACTCCCCGTTTCTCTTTTTAGTTGTTGGCATGTATCTCTTTATGCAGAGGATGGTGAGCAGCCAGTGGAGGAGTGACTTTGAGGAGCCACGACTCTAGATAGGATGCTTAGTTTATAGTTGATAGTTTAATCTCAATTTCGTTGTATTTCGTGGATTTTATTCCGGAACAGTTATACCAGCTCTGTATGTGACATCGGGGTTGGGTTATGTTTTGACATTTATGTTTTATTTATTTTTAAACTATGTTTCTTTCCGCGTTAAGTGTTACAATGTGGTATCTTTCTATCTAGTTTTATTTTAATCAAATAAATGCATGTTTTTATATTTCCTCTTTCAAGTAAATGTTTTATATTAATATGCGGGGTAGAGGGTGTCACATTTAGTGGTATCATAGCAGTTCGGCCCTGTCCGGACGTGGTATGGTCTGTTGTGAGTCTGTTGTGTGCTCTTATTTGGATTGTCTAAACTTGTTATAGACAATGATGCTTAATGTTGCGAGCCGTCGGCTTTTTCCTACTTTAAGTTCGCTATATTAGTAAGTTGCTTTGGGCATTTACAGGAACTTATAGCAGGAAGAAGAGGCAGAAACGATCAGGCGATCGCTGACGCATTGGTATTCCTTGCCAATGCGATCGATCAAGTTCAGAATGTCAACAACGGAGGACTGGCTGAGTTTCAGGGTCTTGATAAGTTCCAGCAGAACAATCCGCCATCTTTCAGAGGAGCTTATGACCCCGAGGGAGCTTTGTTGTGGATGAGGGAGATCGAGAAGATCTTCAGAGCTATGGACTGCAATGATCAGCAGCGGGTTATCTTCGCTACGTTTATACTCACAGAGGAGGCTGAGCACTGGTGGGAGAACTGTCGTCAGAGGATGGTGGCTGAGGGTACAGCAGTCACCTGGGCTGTGTTCAGAGATAGGTTTCTGGAGAAGATGGAATTCTTGGGGCTGAAGCAAGGAAATGTGTCAGTGGGTGAGTATGCGGCAAAGTTCAAGGAACTGGCTAGGTATTACACACCTTATCAGGTCATGGATGATGATTGGTCAAAGTGTGTAAAGTTCGAGGATGGTCTTCATCCGGAGATCAAGCAGGCAATCAGTTATCTGGAGATCAGAGTCTTCCCAACCTTGGTGAAAAAGTGTAGGATCTTTGAGGATACCTACAAGTCTAGGGTTGCCAGTTTCAGGAATTCGGATAGTCAGAACAGCAAGAAGACTGAGAAGAAGGATAAAGGCAAGCAACGTTACGCTCCAGCCGGCCGGGATTTCAAACAGAGTAGCAGGAAGCCACAGATTTCGTATGATAGGTCCAGAGGTGGTAACTCCAATGCCTCTAGGCCCATGAAGTGCGGCAAGGGCGGCGCACCAGATCACTTCACTATCCAGTGCAAGGAATCGGACATCATCTGCTTTAGGTGTGGCAAGTCGGGCCACATTGGTCGGAATTGTGGAGAAACAAAGTTAGGGCCTCCAAGTGCTAGCAAGAGTCAGCAGTCTCAGTCTAATCGATTGAAGACCACTGGAAGAGTCTTTACTCTTAGTGGAGCTGAGGCCTCAAAGTCAGATGACTTGATTCAAGGTATGTGCTTAATTAATGGAACTCCTTTAACTGTATTGTATGACTCGGGTGCTACGCACTCGTTTATATCGCATGATAGGGTCAAGAGTCTTAATTTGATGGTTACCTTTCTTGAGTATGATTTGGTTGTTTCTACACCTACAAATAAACCTGTTCTTACTTCTCATGCATGTAAGAACTATCATATTACCATTAATGGTAGAACCTTTATTGTAAATCTTGTATGCCTACCTTTAAAAGATCTTGATGTCATTCTTGGCATGGACTGGTTGTCTTCCAACCACTTCCTTCTAAATTGCTTTGATTCCAGTGGAGTCTAAGAATCCAATCTTTCTCTCTGCCAACCAAGTCAAAGCTTCGATGAAAGACGAAGCCCAAGTGTTCATGGTGTTGTCTTCCCTGGAAGTAGAGAGCCCTCCTGATGTCGAAAGTATGCCTGTTGTGCGAGAATTTCCTGAAGTGTTTGGATGTTTATAACTTGCCCCCGAGAGAGATGTTGAGTTCACCATAGATTTAGTGCTTGGCACCGGGCCAATATCAATGGCACCTTATAGAATGTCTCTTCCAGAGCTAGCTGAGTTGAAGAAACAGTTAGAAGATCTTATCCAGAAGCAGTTTATTAGGCCTGCCGTATCTCGATGGGGAGCGCCAGTGTTGCTAGTAAAGAAGAAGGATGGTAGTATGAGGTTGTGTGTCGACTATCGACAGCTCAAAAAGGTGACCATTAAGAATCGATATCCCCTCCATAGGATTAATGATCTTATGGATCAATTGATCGGAGCTTGTGTTTTCTCGAAGATAGATTTGAGGTCAAGGTACCATCAGATTCGGGTTAAGTCTGAGGACATCCCGAAGACAGCATTTAGGACGTGTTATGCCCTTTGGTGTGACCAATGCTCCTGCTGTGTTCGTGGACTACATGAACAAGACCTTTCACCCTTACTTGGATAAGTTTGTGGTGGTTTTCATAGATAACATCTTAGTGTACTCCAAGACCAAGGAGGAGCATGAGGAACACCTGAGGGTTGTCTTGCAGACCCTTAAGGAGAAGCAGTTGTATGCTAAGTTGTCTAAGTGCGAGTTTTGGTTAGAGGAGGTGAGTTTCTTAGGACACGTCATCTCTAAAGATGGGATAGTCGTTGACCAGGCTAAGGTAGAGACGGTGCTCCAGTGGGAAGCGCCGAAGTCAGTAACCGATATTAGGAGTTTCTTGGGTTTAGCAGGGTACTATAGGAGGTTTATAGAAGGCTTCTCTAAGTTAGCTTTACCATTAACCCGTCTCACCAGGAAGGGACAGTTGTTTGTGTGGGACTCTAAGTGTGAATAGAGTTTCCAAACCCTAAAAGATAGGTTAACATCAGCACTAGTTTTAGTTTTACCCGATCCTAGTGAACCTTTCGTAGTTTACTGCGATGCTTCGAAGCAAGGTTTAGGTGGTGTGTTGATGCAGAATGGTAAGGTAGTGACTTATGCTTCTAGGCAGTTGAAATCCCATGAGAAGAACTACCCTACCCATGACCTAGAATTAGGAGCTGTGGTATTTATCTTAAAGATTTGGAGGCATTACCTTTATCGAGCGAAGTTTAAGGTCTTTAGTGATCACAAGAGTTTGAAGTATGTATTTGATCAAAAGGAGTTGAATATGAGGCAGCGTAGGTGGATGGAGTTTTTAAGGATTAGGAGTTTGATTTAACCTACCACCCAGGAAAAGCCAATATAGTAGCAGATGCTTTGAGTAGGAAAACCTTGCACGTCTCCTCTTTGATGGTTAAGGAGATGGATCTGATTGAGGAGTTTAGAAACCTGAGTTTAACTTGAGAAGTTACCCTTAAGAGTATTAGGCTTGGAACCTTGAAGGTTACCAACAGTTTGATGGATCAAGTTAGAGAGGGTCAAAAGTTAGACTAGTTTCTCTTAGACCAGCAAGAGTTGCTCGCCCGGGGTAGAAACTTTAGTTTCAAGGACGGAAGTGATGGAGTTTTGAGGTTTAAAGATAGAGTCTGTATACCAGACATACAGGAGCTTAGAAAGTTGATCTTTGAAGAAGGACATAGGAGTGGACTGAGTGTGCACCCAGGTGCCACTAAGATGTATCAGGACCTTAAGCGGATGTTTTGGTGGCCTAGGATGAAGAAAGATGTGACTGAGTTTGTTTATGCATGCTTAGTATGCCAAAAGGCTAAGATAGAACACCAGAAGCTATCAGGAAAGTTTCAACCTTTGAGTATCCCAGAATGGAAATGGGATAGTATTTCCATGGATTTTGTGTCTAGACTCTCTAGGACTCTAACTGGTTTTGAGGCTATATGGGTTGTTGTGGATAGACTGGCTAAGTCCGCCTATTTCATCCCTATGAACATGGAATATCCTTTGGAAAAACTAGCCCAGTTGTACATCAAAAAGATAGTTAGGTTACATGGTGTACCTTCTAGCATAGTGTCTAATAGAGGCCCGAGGTTTACCTCTAGGTTTTGGAACAGTTTGCAAGAGGCTTTAGGAACCAAGCTTAGGCTTCGTTCAGCTTATCACCCACAGACTGATGGCCAGTCTGAGAGAACCATCCAGTCCTTAGTGGACTTGCTTAGAGCTTGTGTGTTAGAACAGTCTGGTGGTTGGGACAAGTTTTTGTGCCTGATAGAGTTCACCTACAACAATAGTTTCCATTCCAGTATTGGGATGGCACCCGATGAAACTCTTTATGGGAGGAGATGTAGGACACTCTTGTGTTGGAGTGAACCTGGTGATAGCGTTGTGTTAGGACCTGAAGTGGTGCAAGAGACCACGGATAAAATGAGGATGATTCAGGAAAAGATGAAAGTGGCACAGAGTAGGCAAAAGAGCTACTATAACAAAAGGAGGAAGGTGCTCAAATTCCAGGAATGTGACCATATATTCTTAAGAGTTACCACAACAACTGGGGTTGGTAGAGTGATGAAAGCGAGGCTACCCAAGGCCTGGCTCGAAAGGAAAGCCTTGTGATAGATGGAGCACTCATGAATCCTTCCGTCAATGAGTGTGGGGGCGTTGTCAGATGAGAAGGACTTGATGTGGTTGGCCTTGTGGCCACTGAGTGCTTGGTAAGAGGGGAAGACTTTGCTGTAGACCAGGAATCTCATTACATTAATTAAGAAGCAAAAAAAATCTTACCTTTCCTCCACCTGATCCAAATAAATGTCAAATTGATGTTGAATGTCGATGTTGATGTTAATCTTATATACTTCCACCACCTTCTCTATTTAATGCAGCTTTAAAATTGGCCAACCATAGATTGCATTGTTCCCTCAATCATAGAGCACTTAATATAATCATCAACTTGTATATGGTAGTTCTCATTCAACTGTAAACAGCACTTTTAAAATTAATTAATTAATGGTGAAGAAATTGTTTAGTGTGTAAGCAACCAGCTAGAAACACAGCCCACGGCTTGACATGCCATGCCTGAAATGGCAACTACCAGCAAGTGATGTTACCAGCAAGTTGCTATTTCCCTCTAAATCACATTCTGTGCACTTTCATTACAACCATGGTGCTAAGTGTCAATGTGGCTTAGGAACAGACGCCAGTTCAGACTTCAGAACACAATGATTGATTCCCTTCTTCATGATTTCCGCAGTCCCTGATGAATTGGAATGTGAACAATATTGACTAGTGTGAAAGTTACCTATTCTTCCTGTTGCCATTACAGCATCATGACCAGTTCTTTAATTTAATTGAGAAACTAATGGTGCTCCGTGAAGGACGATTTGTCGTCCGAAAATTTAAGAGAGGACCTTAGAGGTAGGCTGGAACCGCGTATTTGGGTAAGCTAGACATGAAGGAAATGGTCGGGGAGTTGGCATGCAAAACTTGCTTACTCAAATCTACCTGGCTCCGATTATGAATGGTGTGCAAAACTCGACAGCTCCTAGAACCCGTCCCAACCTGTAGTATTCGGGCCAGGTTTAACCTTAACCCATATAAGAGAATGGACAAACATGTGTCCCATTTAGTGACCCGGTATCGGGTCTAGGATGGGTCTGGATTGACCTTCGGATTACTCGACCCATCCCATATAATAAAAATCTACTTTTACTTTTATCCCTCTCTAGCTTATGTTTCACGCACGATCACTAAGAAGGAAGTTTGAAGTAAATTACTAAATTTTTACTCTCACATATCATACCCAATTGGTAGCTTTTGGGAAGCATTTTGTGGCTTTTATAACATTGAAATAATTTTGTTTGATGAAAGTATCATATTTTTAATAATATAGCTTTGGTAATACGAGCATCAAGGAAACATCCAGCAAAATGATATATTTGTTGATATTTTGTAACATATAGTTTTGGATCTATTTGGTGAAACGAGATCAATTGGTGGCTTTTAGATAGCATATTTTGATGATATTTTGGCTTATAAAAAAATAACATTTTTTTTTCACTTATAGAAATTTAGTTTATAAAGAATCTATTTAACTTCGACTCAACCTGGTCCCGTCCCATTTAGATCCGATCTTAAACCAACCTACATAAGATAGGGTTTTTTCATGTCTAGGGACGAGTTCAGATTCAAAGAATTGGTCATATCAATGTTTAAGGTCGAATAGGGGACAATTATAACATCTCACGCTCACCCCAAATGAATTGTGAGTTTGTGACAAAGCATAGCCTTTTATTTTTTCGCACAAGTTGACTTGAATCAATGGTCATCAATGTCATTTAGATAATAAATTTAATGATATTGCTAAGATGTCAAAATGAACGATAGAGAACATGAATTTTTTGTTGTTCTAGTAACATTTAATGATACAGGATAAGTAATATATATATATATATATATATATTTGATCAAATACAGGATAAGTAATATCATTCATGACTATCACTTCAGACAATGATATTTTTGTCTGCGCATAACCCCTTATGTATTTTATTACTCTTTCGATCTCTAGCATTCATAATTTCATATATTAACAACATTTATAGTTATAGCACTACACAATTCTTTTTTTTTTTTTTTAAAAAAAAGCGCTACATAATTCTTTTACATACACGGAGTTTAATTTCTATGCATTAGATGAATTTTACACTGACATCCAACAATATCTTGACAATCAACATTATTATTATTTTTCTATCTTATTTATTAAAATAAAAACAAGTACACATGTCAACAGGATACATACTGCTTTAATACTCACATAAAATTTGTCATATTAAATTTACTTTGGAATTTATAATTGCACTTAGCGTGCTATTTTTATAGCTTTTGTTAATTATTAATTGTCTTTCTAGCATGTTCTTTATTAAATGATACATTATATTCATGTAAGCAAAATATATATTCTTTGTTTTACTTTTCTAGCTCGATTGTCATCGCAAATCCAGTGCGCCTGAAGCAACAAATAAATTTAAAATGACTTTTCCAGACAGTTAGTTGAAGCGTATTGATCAGAAATTTAATAGTGGATGAAGCATTTGAATGACATGAATATAACTTTGCTGATATTAACACGGAATCGACTTTTGTAGTTTGTACTTTGTAGCAATTGACTAAATCTTTTCAAGGCTTATATTTGAAATATGAGATAATATGAGTTTTTAAATTGATTGAACTTGCACGTTAACCTCTGATATTTTAATATATTGCCCAGATATTCCTATTGTATATATCTTCTCTTACAATCAAGTTGGTTTGATGCCACTTTTAGGATTAAGCAATCTATTCATATTATTATATAGTTTCTGAAGGGGGCAGGTTGTAATGTCATCACTTCGGCAATTGTCATTATCCTCCATTTCATTCAAAATGCACGTGTCAACCTCTCAGAAAGATGTCTAATTTTTGCATTACTGCCCACAAATGTTATCATAATAATTACTATTACTATTACTGTAATTAAAGTAATACAAGCCTCTCTACTTTCTCGGTTGGTTTACTTAAGTAGTGCAATTTGGTTGTATAATTATATGAATGGTATACTTTTTAAAATAATTATACAAGAGTAGGGTAAGTAGTATCTGGGGGTAACGAAATCACATATAAAAGTCGTATATCCCATTCACGAATCACTTTTATATTCATAAAATAAAATAAAAATAAGGGAGTAATGTACATTACATACGACTTATGTTTTTTATTATTTTTTCTTATAAGTCGTGTTTCACCAATACGACTTTAGTGTTTTTTATTTTTTCTTAAAATTTTTGAACAAGTCGTTTTTAACACATACGACTTTACTTTTATTTTTTTTTGAAAATGGCCAAATCGTATGCCATATATACGACCTCAATGAATAAAATATTAATTATGGGTAAGTCGTAAGTGTGGTATACGACTTGCTCTAAACCCTAAATAATATGAAATTATATCGCCCACATATATTTCACATGTGCATTGCACGGGTTCATCCTCTAGTTTATAATATATGGAACCATCAATGACATTAATGACATGTTTTGATGGAACTATGTCAGATGTGAAAATTGCATGAGAAAAATCAAACAAAAAGGAGATCAATTCATGTGTGCAATGTGTCAAAGGTCATCCTGAAATAACCAAAGTTAACACAATAAGGAGGGTTGAATTGTGTTTATCAACTTTTTGGGAAACTTTGAAAATATTTTCGCAGGCACAACAAGCAAAAACTAAGCTAAAGAAAATTAGATGGGTGACTCGTCTAATTTTAAGACAGCACACACGCGCACACAGAAAAGGACTAAAAGAAATTTGATATTCACAATAATAACTCCCCAAGTTAAAAGCTTAAACAAATAACTCTTAAATAAATTAAAGAGATTAGGGAAGAGGAATATCACTCAAGAGATTTATACTGGTTCACCCCAAAAGCAACAGGGCTACGTCCAGTTCTTGGCAGCACCAAGGTTATCACTATAACTGATCAGATTACAGTACAAGTATTCTTTTCACACCTAGCCTCTCCAGGCTCACACTCAAACAAGTATCCGTTTCATACCTAGCCTCTTCAGCATCAACAGTAAAGGGTAAAAAGTTTTGAGTATTTAATACAGATTTGCAAGTCTTTTTGGTAACACACAGATAGTGAAGTAAATGTAAGAATGAAAGATTGCGAAATTTATATCAAATGATTGAAAAGATAATCAATGAAGGAATGAAGAATAAATGAGCAGAGTAAATGCTTCTTTGAATATGCGCAAAAATCTCTTGTCATTATCTTCATGGTTTGCACTAGTTTAAAGGCTTCAATCAATTCGATCCGTCAGACACAGCTCTAGGAAGTGAACTCCTTTAACTTAAACTTCTAGGATTCCATTAATGCCAAAGAGTCGTTCTGAGTAAGCATTAAATGTTTAGGGACGTTGAGCTTTGACATATGTGACTAAGAGTACACTTTGTTCTGAGCAGTTGTTGTTTCCGAGTTGCAGCAGCAGTGCTTTTGTTCTTGCGGCAGAGGACTTTCCCATTTCAGTGCAACACTCAGTTCACCTTTTGGAAAGTACTTTTGCTTTGTACTTGAAATAGCTAAAAGTCACTGGCGTGGTTCAGAGGTAGCGTGTTTATTCCTTAAAAACTTGAAAGAATGAATTCTTTATTCTTTGTACTTGGTGCTTTTGTCCAGAGGTCTTCGAAATCCTTAAGGAAAGCATCCTTTTCAAATAAGGTTGACTTGGACTTTCTTCTGAGATTCTGACAATAAGACGGGTGGAGTAGAGTCCAAAAATAGACAGGTGCACTGATCCAGAACTAGATGGGTGAGCAAGTCATTTTCAGACGAGTGATCCATTGAAGCTTCTTCAGACTTTTGATCTTTGCCACATATCAATTAAATTAGATCTCTGACTGAGAGTTGACTTGGTCTATTGACTGAGCTGTCTTTTTCAGACGGGTAGTTTTTCAGACAAGTTAGAAAAACTGCATCTTTCTAAAACTTAAACGAGTCAGCTTTAGACGAGTGATCTTTAAGACCATTATTTCTGCACACTTAAACATTCTGGTCGGTAATTTCACATGGTTCGATATTACCATACTTAATATATTTGGAATCATCAAAACTTAGAGAATTTACACATTGAATGTGTTCCAGACTTATGAGATCTCAACACATCCAAGTACCCTACCACAAGGTAAAAAAAACTTATGCACCCAAAAAATTACTCAAATACTAAAAAATACAATATACACTTGCAATTTTAGGCTTCAATTGCAAGTCTCAGATAACACTGCAATAACAACATTAACAGTGTATGACTGCAATGCTCAGCATTCACTTAATACAACAACATTTGAACTACTTAGCATACAACATGAAAAGAACGGAGAGGCATTGAAGCAGTTACAAAACCTCTGCAACTGCACACTTAATTTATATTCGAGACAAAGCTGACAAATCACAACTTGATAGGAGACTCTCACAACTACAGTGTGGCAAGAACTTTCATCCCAAACAACAACCATATACCCTGATCGAGCTCTCCTAAAAGAAATCAAACCGGTAGTCAAAATCCAAATTTAAAACAACTAATCATTGTTTATATTAACTACAAGACTAATGATTATCCTTATTTTATAGCAAGGAACCAATTTCATCACAACAAATATCATCAGATGAAGAATCAACTTTATCAACCAAAAAGGAACCAACCTTCAACAACAAAAAGTAGCCATGCAAGCAGGTAGTCGATACAACATCATCAGATGAAGTTACAAACCTTAAGCGCAAGTTAAGGGAAAAAAACTCTCAAAGATACACAAGACACAACATCCTCACATGAAGAACATGAAGAGCCAATCATGATACAAAGTTTTTTTTTTTTTTTGACAAAATTGGTGTGCAAAGGCGTCACTATAATAACTGACATCCCAACTATATTGGCACCCCAGCTATCAACTATCATTTGCAGCACACCAATTTTTTTTTTTTTTAAAGCCAAGGAAAGGGAATGCAAAAGCATCACTGTAGTGATGGACATCCCAGCTAGGCTGGCACCCCCAACACCACTAATCACCTGCAGCACCCCTAATTTATTAAAAAAATAGAGAGAATACAAAAAAAGAGGCAAGGGGGGACTAAACCAAAACCCTTGCAAAGAATAAAGAATCACTTAAATCTATAAGCTGGAAGACTAAATCTATTTCGATTAAAGTCTTCTAAAACAAAGCTAGGAGGAGGAATCCCACCAAAGAAAACTATGAGAAGCAAAACCCATGCATGGCAAGCTTATCCGCACAAGTATTGCCTTCTCTAAATATGTGAGAAACATAGAATTGCATTTGCTTGATCAAAGACAGACAAATCCTCCATCGGTTTCTTAGGTCCCAAGGAACGAGGTTAATGTCTTTGAATGCTTTAACCACCAGGGAAGAACCACATTCCAACCAAAGCTTGAGCCATCCTCTCTGAAAAGAAATCTCCATAGCTTGCATGGCAGCCATCAATTCCGCTCTAAAAGAGGTAGAGATCCCCAAAAAATCTGAGAAATAACCAACAAATGAACCACTAGAGTCTCTAAAGATCCCTCCAATTGCTGCTAAACCCGGATTGCCTCTAGAAGCACCATCCGAGTTACACTTGATCCAAGAACAGGGAGGTTTATACCAAATGACTTGTGAAATCTTTGGAGCACTCGGGGCATGCAGTTGAATATTAAAGAACTTAAGAAACTTGAACTCTGAGATTGAGTTCTTACAAGATCCTTTTGACAAGTTGCCCGAGAGAGCCACAGCAGCCCTGATCATGGAGATGATCCTTTTAATAGGCACACTATTATTCTGAAACCTCAACTGATTGCGGCTATACCAAATGAACCATATGATGTGAACAATAGCTGACAGAACAACATCTTTTGCTTGAGAGCTCCACTGCCTATCGCATACTGACAGAATAGAAAGAATTGAAGACTGATCAATGGATATTTGAAGAATGACCCCCAACTAAGACCACAGTCTAGAAGCAAAAGAGCATTGTATGAATAAATGATCCAAAGATTCAGCAGTTACACCACATAAGCTACAAATTGAAACAAGAGTGCAGCCTCTATGTTGAAGCTTCTCATCTGTGGGCCAGTTTTTTATGAAGCAATCTCCAAAGAACAAAGGATCTAGAAGGAGGAATTGAAGAACTCCAAATCAATTTACCCCACTGAACTGGTTGATTGATTGGCTTCAGATGAATGTAAGCTTCTTTAAAAGACAGAATGCCATCAGAAGAAGCTTTCCAAACCAGGGAGTCATTACAATTAGCACAGTCAGGAGGTATATGAACCTGCAGAATTTCTGCTGCTAAAGCAGGATACCTATTTGAAAATTCCAGAGGGATCTGCCAGGAACTATTACTGATGAAGTCTGAAACAGTTGCTTTGAGTAATGAATGTATATTCCCTGGAATATCTAACTGATCTGCTAAAGACTCAGACAGCCAACAATCCAGCCAAAAGTTGATGTTTTTGCCATTTCCTAAGCACCAAACACTAGCCTCAAGGACAGAATTCAGCTTGCACCTAACCGATGGCCAAATAGAAGATCTAGCATAGTAGACTACTGGTTTATTGTGCCTGACAAACCTTGCTTTCAACAGAGCTGCCCACTGCTTAGAAGAACTCATAACCTCCCAACTGAGCTTGAGCATGGCAGCCTCATTGATGGCTTTAAGGGACCTGAGACCAATGCCACCTTCCTCAAAAGGACAACAAAGCTTTCCCCAAGAAACAGTAACAAGTTTTCTAGTATAAATGTCACCTGACCAAATAAAGTTCCTAATCCATGTATTCAACTGATTCAATAGAGATTTTGGCCAAGCATAGACATGGAAGCTGTAAACAAGAATGCCATGGATAATTGACTTAACTAGTTGACATCTTCCCATAATTGATAACATAGCACCCTTCCAAGAAGCTAGCTTTGTTTTTATTCTATCAACAATAGGCTTAAGATGACTAGTCTTAGGCTTACCTTGAAATATGGGAACTCCAAGATAAGTGAATGGCAACCTGCCAGCCTGGAAACCAAGTAAAGAGGCAATCTGAGAAATTCTGACAGAAGATAGGGACCCTGCATAGAATCTCCATTTGTCAATGCTAAGAAATTGGCCTGATGCACAACCATATTCATGAAATAAAGCCATTAAATTGGACAAGTTTCTCTTGGTTCCTTTGCAAAAAACCATGATATCATCAGCATACATTACATGAGAAGGAGTAGAGCAAGCTCTTAGACCTGACATAGGTTTCAAATCACCAGAGTTAACAAGAAAAGAGATGCCTCTGCTAAGAGCATCTTCTGCCAAACAAAACAAAAGAGGGGACAAGGGGTCACCTTGCCTAACTCCCCTTTTGCAACTAAAGAAACCAGCAAGGTGGCCATTGACTGAGAAAGAAAGCTTTGCTGAGTGAAGAATCGCCTGAATCCAACTGCAAAAGGTAGAGCTGAAGCCAAACTGGTTCAACACATTAAGCAAAAAGCCCTAATCCATAGTGTCAAAGGCTTTTTTGATGTCCAATTTTAGAGCCACATTACCACCAAAGGACTTGTTGTTAAGCATGTTAACAGCCTCAGAAGTTACACAGATACATTCTGAGATTTGCCTCCCTCTAATAAACCCTCTTTGCTCTGCAGAAATGATTTTAGGAGCAACCAAAGCCAACCTATCTGCTAGCACCTTAGTAATTACCTTAAATTGGAAATTAGCAAGAGCAATGGGCCTGTAATCAGAAATCTTCTCAGCTTCAGGAAACTTAGGTATAAGGGCAACTATATTGGAGTTTAAATTAGGCAAGATCCAACCAGTCTTGAAGAACTGAAGCACAGATTGGTAAACATCCATACCAACAATGTCCCAAAAGGCTCTATAGAAGCAACCCCCAAAACCATCTGGCCCTGGAGCACCCTCTGCATTCATAGAGAACACAGCTGATTTTAGTTCATCCATTACAGGAAGACAAGTCAACATAGAGTTATCCTCAGTAGAAACTAACTGTGGAATAACCTTTCTCACAAAACCTGAATCAGAGCAAGAGTTCTCAGAAGCATATAATGTGGAGAAGAAGTTCAAAACATGTTGCTCAATGTCAGATTGCTTTTCTAGAATTAAGTCACCTGATTTCAAGATGTTCATGTGCTTAAAGGAATTCCTTATCTTAACCACTTTGTGGAAATATGAAGTGTTTCTATCTCCATAAGTGAACCAGTTTACTCTTGACTTTACCCTCCAAAATTCCTCTTGAATACCAAGAGCAATTTGCAATTCTTTTTGAGCTGAACTTTCTACATCAAAAAGCAGGTTAGTGTAACCAGCTTCACTGATTTGCTGCTGCTACACTGCTTCTAGTTTAGCTTGTGCAGAACTCACCATGTTGTGCACATCCCCAAAGGTGTCCTTATTCCAAATTTTAAAAGCTGTTTTCAAAGTTTTAAGTTTTTGAGCTAAGATAAACATAGGGCAGCCATAAATTTCCTGTTTCCAAGTTTCAGCAACTAGTCTTCTACAGTCACTGTGTTGGAGCCACATGCTCATAAATTTGAAACTAGAAGGAAATGAAGAATGACCTCTTTGCATAATTGACAGAAGGGGGAAATGATCAGATTGGTGTCTAGCAAGGGTGTTACAAGATGTTGAAGACCAAAAAGAATGCCATTCATCATTACATAAAGACCTGTCCAACCTCCTTTCTCTGAGGGCAGTGAGCTTCCTTCCATTGGACCAAGTGAAATTGGCCCCTCTTGTTGGCAGATGAGTAAGCAAACAAGCATCAGACCAAGCTCTGAATTCATCACAAGAAGCTTCTAATGGAATTTTACCACCTCTTTGTTCATGAGAGCCAAGGATGGCATTAAAGTCTCCTACTAAAAACCAAGGACCAGAATTTTGTTGAATGAGGAGAGCCAGATCCTGCCAAAGCTCCCTTCTAATGATATGATTGTTAGAGGCATACACTGCAAAAATGAAGATAGGATGTTGCTCCCAACTCAGAGATAAACAGATTTGCTGACTTGTGCAAGAAACCAGAACAGGATCAAGATGTTCAACACAAAGAGCCCACAGATTAGGAGAATTAGACCCTCTATTATTGAAAGCCAAGGGTTTTAACCTTAAACCTGTCCAGAAGCTACAAGGGATATGATCTATATCTATCCAAGGTTCAGCAATGAATAAAAAATCTGGCTTATTTGTTTTACAGAACTCATGAAGGATTAATTAAGTATCAAGGTTTGCCAAACCTCTAACATTCCAAAACAGAATCTTCATAAGATTAAAAGGATTAAACCAGTTTTTGACCTGGTATTATAAGCTGCCTTAACAATGATCTTCTTCTTTTGCTTCATTTTCTTCTTTTTTGATTTTGATAAAACAGGTGTAAAGCCATCATCCTGATAATGCTCTACAGAGACATGGACATCAGCCTCATCTGTACCCGAGATTGAATCTTCTACAATATCAGTATCATCACCCCAAAACTTACCAGTTATTTTATTGATCAGCCTCAAATCATCTTCGATATTGGCATTTAAGGGAGGAGGAGTTACAGGATCAATGCTTTCTTTAGAAAGATGTGCAGAATCAGAGTTTAGTGCATGACTTGAACCTATTTCATTTAACTGATTCTGCAAAGGGGGAGTTTGAGAAACATGGGACAAGTCATCATCAATAATATCATCAACATGATCTGTTGAAGACAAACTAGTGTAAACTGCATCAGGATTCACTAATCCTAAAATAGGATTAGGATTTGCTGCAACCTCCTCTCTACTCATTTTCTCTGCCAGAGGATAAGAAATAGGTTGAGGAATATCCTCCACCCTCACAAGTTTAGATTCCAAAACTTCTTTTCCAATGTCTATAATCTTGCTAGTTCCTTCTTGAAAAGGAATTGCCAGTTTCAAAACATCAGCAGGAGGACTTTCATCACTAACTGTGACCACTTCCTTACCTTTTTTACCCGGATCAGGTCTAGTCTTAGGAACATACATCTGTCTCGATTTAGGAGCAGGAGGCTTAGGATACACAGCAACAGGTTTGCTTAGGTTATTCTTTTTGCAATTTTCAAAAGAATGACCTATAACCTTACATGAAGAACAGAAAAGGGGGAGCCTCTCATAATCAATTCCAACAACAAACTCAAAATCTTTTCTTTCAACCCGAATGTTATGTCTGATTGGGGCAGCAAGATCAACATCAACCAAGACTCTTGCATAATGACCAAGAGTCCTATTAATGGTTGCATCATCCAAAGATAAAAGGATACCAATACCCCTAGCTATTGCAAACAATATTTTAGGTCTCCAGTACTCTAGAGGAAGGCCAGAAATACGAATCCAGCACTGCACGTTTGTCTACCTCACAAGACTCGGATTGAAATATGGGGACCAGGAGAAGAGTCTAAGAATACCAGGTTCCAAGAACCAACTGAGAGAACCTTGCGCATATCTTCAAGAGAGGAGAAGGAAAATTCAAAATATCCTTTCCCAATCGGGATCATTCTCCAAAGAGAGAGAGGTTTCCACAAATTCAATAACTTAGATCGCAAGGAGTCTAAAGATGCTGGCTTATCGCCCTTGGATAATAAAAGTCTGCCATAGAGATTATTCTTTGAGGCTTCCAGACCCTTGATATATTCATCCTCAGGGATTGTGACCACCAAAGCATCTCCCCTGAGACATGGAATTGGCAATTGGGAGAGAGGAATGTCACATGCATTGTTGAGAGCCTGAGCAAAGGTTTTCTTTTGCTGTGGCTGGAGAGGAGGGGAGCATGGACGATCTTTGAAGGCATTCAGGGGGTTGGATTGATGAGGAAGAAGAGAATAAGAAGAAGAAGGAGGCTTCGGATTTGGGAGGACATCAGGAAACAGAATTTCCCAAGGGCAATCTGATGAGTTTGCCATGGAGGCTACCATGCAAAACCCTAGACCACCATGCAAAACCCTAGCAGAGCTTCAGTGTTACTCTACGAGTTACCCCTCTCCTTGTTTGAGAGTGAAATAAAATATTATTGATAAAAAAGGAAAAAATACAAACAAAAAGGGGGGGGGGGGGGGGACATAAAACCAAAACCCATGCAACAATCACTTAAATCTATAGTAGGGAAGTCCTACTCTATTCCTAAAAAAATCCTCCCTAATAAAGCCAGGAATTGTGTTCCACCACCGATAATTTTGAATTGAAATGCCATGAGAAGCTAACTTATCAGTACATTGATTCCCTTCCCTAAAAATATGAGAATACACAATTCATCCTTCCAGTTAGCTCTAAGCAATTCTTCCATCGATTTCTTAATTGCCAAGGAACCATATTGATGATCAAAATGCTAAAATGACCAACTGAGAATCACATTCTAACCAGAGGTTAAACCATCCTTTGCTATAAGCCAACTCAATAGCCATCATAGCCCCAATGAGTTCAGCATGAAGAGCATAGGAAATTCCTAAATTAGCTTCAAAACATCCAAGAGTAGCTCCACTATGATCTCTGAAAATTACCCACAAGCAGCTGGACCCGGAGTTCCTTTGGCAGCTCCATCTGTGTTACAATTTATCCAATAAGCAGTTAAAGGATGCCAACTCACAGGAATAATGGATGGAGCTTTCCCAGGCTTAATATCAATTGAGAATGCCTTAAGAATGATAAATTCTTGAACAGAATTTGTTGTTGTGCCTTTACTAACTTTTCCTACTAAATTAACATTGGAAATGATCATAGATTTAGCTGTATTAAAAGGGATTGACTTGCCTTCAAACCTGATTCTGTTTCTGGTGAACCAAATAGCCCATATAATGTTCACAATGCCAGCCACAATGACATGTAAACATTGAGATGAAAATTATTTACTGCATAAACTGAGAAAGCTGTGGATGGATGAAAAATCAATCTAAATTCATATCATAGTCTCAAACCACCTCCACAAGTTAACTGTAAACACACAGTCACAAAAGAGATGCTGAGAAGTTTCAGCTGCATTGTTGCACAAGCTACACATAGAAACCACATTGCATCCTTTAAGCCATAAATTACCATCAGTTGGTATTTTACTATGGATAAGCCTCCAAATCAGCAAGGATCTTGTTGGAGGAATACATTTCTGCCATTTCATATTGCACAAAGACAGCCTATTACCTTTTGGATTCAAAAAATCATAAGAATCCTTCAAAGACAGAGTTCCAATCCCATTTTCTTTGATCATCACATGCTGTTTTAGTTATGCAAATCTTTTTCAATTCTGAAATCAAGGTGGGGAACCTGTGATGCAACAAGTTTAACACATTCCAAACCTGATTATGCATGAAATCAGAGACTCGGGCTTCAAGATGCACATGAATATCAGTTGGAATATCAAGAAGATCAATCAAAGGATGAGGTAACCACTTTGAAGTCCAAAAATTGATGCTACTGCCATTCCCTATTTGCCAAGTAGAATTCTTATTAACAATAGAAATAAAAGGCTTTATGCCTAGCCAAATGGAGGAACCAATATGATAAGAAACAAGACCATTCCTTTTTAAAACCCTTGCTCTAATCAGTTTAGACCATTGCAGATTAGAGGTGTGAAACTCCCAACAAAGTTTTAGCATAGCCGCATTGATGTTGCCCCTTAAAGACCTTAAACCAAGGTCCCCCTTCTTTAATTGGCTTACAAACCTTTTTCCATGCCACAATGACCAGCTTTCTTGATTCAACACTTCCCACCCCCCCCATATGAAGTTTCGGATCTATCTATCCACTGACTTAACTAAGCTGATAGGCCATGAATATATCATGAAACTATAGTTTAGCATGCTATAGATGACATATATCACTAACTCTATTCTTCCTGCAATAGACAACATAGCTGATTTCCATGCTACAAGCTTACTTTTTATTCTATCAGCAATAGGTAATAAATGATGATTTCTAGGCTTGCCTCTAAAGATAGGAATGCCAAGGTATATGGAAGGTAGTTTTCCAATGCAAAACCCGAGAGACTCAGTAATAGCAGCAATTCTTCTAGCTGGAATGTTTCCAACAAAGAATTTAGATTTAGAAGGATTGACAAGCTGACCAGATATCTCTCCATACCTGAGAAACAATTGCTTTAAAATGGATAAATTCCTTTGAGAACCTCTACAAAATATTAACACTCATCTGCATATAAGATGTGTGAAGGGGTTTCAATTCCCCTGCTTCCTGTCATGAGCTGCAAATGACCATCCTTTACCAATTTAGATAAACTTCTACTCAAAATTTCTTCTGCCAAACAGAAAAGCAATGGAGAAAGAGGGTCTCCTTGCCTTACCCCTCCAGAACAAGAAAAATATCCACATGCTTTCCCATTAATAGAAATAGATAACTTGGCTGATTTCAAAATTACATCAGCCCATTTACAAAACTTTTCATTGAAACCAAATGAATGTAACACTTTGAGTAGAAATCTCCAATCAATTGTCTCAAAAGCCTTGCTAATATCCAATTTAATAGCCACATTTCCACCAAAAGATTTCCTTTCCAGAAGATTAAAAGCCTCAGAAGCTAGGCAAACGCAATCACCTATTTGTCTACATTGAATAAAACCTCTCTGATGTTTAGAAAATATGGATGGAGCAATCCTAGCCAATCTATCTACAATGACCTTTTTTAATAATCTTAAATTTGAATATAGCAAGTTCTACAGGCCTAAAGAGTTAAATTCTGTCAGCCCCTTGAATCTTAGGAATCAACATCGCAAGGTTTGAGTTATAATTAGGCATAAGCCATCCCTGCTGGAAAAATTGCTGCACTGCACTAACAACATTTGAAGAGATAATATTCCAGTACAGCTGAAAAAAGGAAGCACCAAAACCATCTAACCATGGAGCTCCATCTGAGTTCATTGCAAAAACATGTTTAATTTCTTCTTCTAAAAGCATAGCTGGTTAACGTGACATTATCTTCCACAGAAATCATAGGACTAACAACTTGCTCAATGAGTCCTTTATCAAAGCATGTATTTGAACCACAAAAAAGTTACTCAAATAAGAAACATGTCTTTCCAACTCTGCATAATTAGTAATTACCTCATCTCCATTTTTAAGCATAGAAATCTGCTTGGAAACATTCATGATAGTGGTTATTTTATGAAAAAACTTGGTGTTTCTATCACCATGAATATGCTAGTTAAGCCTGGACTTTTCCTTGCACATTTTCTCTTGAAAGAACAGGGCATTTTCCAACTCATCTGTGCTTTTTTCTCTTGTTCAAAAATTTCTTTTGTGCAGCCATTAACATCAATTTCATTCTGAGTTCCATCCAAAGTTTGCATAGCAACATTCACATTATCATTGACATTCCCAAAGACCTATTTATTCCATTCTTTCAACTTCTGTTTGACACATTTAAGTTTCTGAGAAAGCATGAACATAGGACAACCTGTGATATCCTGATTCCAAGATTCTTCAATAATTTTTGCACAATCATTATGCTATGGCCACATCTTCATGAATTTAAATGAAGAAGAAAAGCTCATTTGATTCTTATAGAAATCCAAGAGCAAAAGGTGATGGTCTGACTTAGATTTAATAAGAGTGCAGCAAGGAACCTCAGACCATAAATTGAGCCATGCTTCATTGCACACTGCTCTATCTAGCCTTTTCTCAGTAAGATGTGTTCCCCTTCTACCATTAGACCAAGTGAATTGTGCACCTCTGGTCATAAGGTGAGTCAAACTATTTAAATATGTCCAACTACTAAAATTAGCACTAGCAGCCTGCAAATGTATCCCACTTCCTCTATATTCATGAGATCCAAAAACCACATTATAATCTCAAATAAAACACCATGGATGCTGGTGATTTAATTTAAGATCATTCAACTTCTGCCACAAAACTCTCTTTTGCAAATAGGAAGTTGAACCATATATTGCAGAAAAATAGATCAAATGGCAATCAACAACTAAAGAAAAGGAGATATGTTCATCCGAAATAGCAACAATAGATGGATTCAAATCAGAATTGCAAGCACACCATATATTAGGAATAGAATTACTTCTATTATTAACAGCAAACAATTTCATATTAAGACTGCTCCAAAATCTAGGAGGAAAATTACCTATTGACATCCAAGGCTCATATATAAAGACCAAAGATGGCTTATATGAATTACAAAACTTCTTGAGAACCAATCTGGTTGAGGTGTTAGCAATACCTCTAACATTCCAAGATAGGATTTTCATTGGAATGAAGGTTTATTAGCTGCCCTTGCACGGGTATTATGAACCTTAGTATTTTTGGCCTGCCTCAGTTTCTTTTTTTGAGATTTAGTCAAGACTAATGTGAAGTCTGATGTTGAGTCCTCTTTTTAATTTTCAGCAACTGCAGGAATCCTCAGTATCATCACACCAAAGCTTTGAAACAATTCTCATATCAGCTTTGGCCTCAGGTGGCAGATCATTAGAAACAAAAACTGGACATCCAGGAGTATTAATAGCATTGTTAGGGATGACAGTATTAATACTCGGGCTATGAGAATCAGTAACAACAGTTTCCTGAGTACCAAAGGTGTCCACAATATTAGAATTAGTATGTTGCTCCTGAAACAAGTCCAGATGAGAAACATTATTAGGCCAAACAATCTCAGCACAATGATCAGCATCAATGGTTTCATATTCATTTGAACTGTCATTCTCCTTATCTTCAACAGAATTGTAATTTCCTGAAACATCCTGCTCATTTTCATGAACTAGATTGATAACAAGATCTCCTTGATCTTCTTAATTCAACATCAATGACCATATCAGGGCCATGAATTGCTGCATCCTGATATCCCTGCAAAATCATTTGCCGGATCCTATTACTCGGTTCTGTTAAGAGTGTAAAATAAAGCCTATTAGAGTTAGTTACAATTTGTTAGGGAATTAATTGTGTGAGTTAGTTAGCTCTATATATAGAGCCTCATGTATCTGATTTCATCATCTTTTATCAATCAATCGATATGTTGCCACATGAGTATCAATATGCTCTCTATCTCTCCTATGAGTATGATCTCTATCCCTCACATCCACGGATTCTTCACATGGTATCAGAGAGATACCGTGACGAGGCTTCCACTGATGGATCGGATAGTGAGAAAGATGAGGCTTCAGATAGTGAGGAAGATTGTGCTTCAATGGCTTCTGCCAATGACAGTGACGAACTTGATTCAGACAACACAGAAGAGGTCGATCTTGTTTTCGACAGTTTTGGAGACTCATATCTTGATGCATTGTCTGTGACTCCGGTGAAGCCAACAATCGATGTATCCACCATCAAGATTGAAATAATTACCTGCTTCCTCGCCACCTGCAACAGTTCCGCTGCCATGCCAAAGCTCGATCAATGGAGTTCTCTTTCCACTGCCGTAGATCACCACCTTCCGACGAAATGCAGGAACTGTAACGAAGATTTCCTCAACAACACAGAGGAGGAGCTTGAATCCTCGGCCATGGAAGAAGCACCTCCATCAGATCTTGCGACTCTTCTACCACTGCCGATCCTAACTATTGAAGAGGAAACACCAAAATCGCAGGAGGTTCTCTCTGAATCAGCCAAGACAACGGATCTTGCATTTGAATTCGCCGCCTCTGAAAGTAACAACGAATAGAAGGAGCTCGTCACAAATCTCTTCATGAAGGTCGATCTAGTGGATCTAGCTCCGGTGAATCAGGCACCAATTCATGGCATCGACATTGTCCTTGCGCCACCATTCTTGGAAGCCGTCTCCGCCGTCAGACTCTTTGGTTCGAAGTTCCTCGTCTACTCCGTCTTCCTTGCGCCAGATCTGGTCCGCCTCTTAAGCGTTGACTTCAAGGAGCTCGTTTCGACAACCACCGTGACCACTACATTCACCATCGAAAGCTGCGCTCGGTTCTCCATCATCGCTGCATTTGATCCTGGCGGAACTCTTACCGGCGTCTACAACTCCACCGAGCCGTCGCCGGAGAAGATGGATGATCGCACCATCTCTGCAACGCCTCCACACCACTCGTTTTTTGTCTTTGATCCTGGTGGAAATCGCCGCCGTTCGCCATCAATATTTGGAAACATGCGCCGCCTCGGAGATTCTTGCTTTCCATGGTTCCAGAAGTTTCTTGCATATTTTTTTTGGTTTTCCTTTCATCTTGGTTTGGCCGGTTGCATCCCAGCTCTGCATCATGCAATTCGTCAAGCCTTGAACCCGGTCCATTTATGGTAACAAATTGGAGCTGAAGGGAATTACCCTGTTGGACTTGGGAAAGTGACTTTTAGTTTTAGGCTATGATGAATTGTTTCAGGCCTTACTAAGTTTTCTTTTAGTTGGTTTAGTCTCTCTTTTTTTTTCCCCTTTAACAGGCTGTAATAATATTTTGTATCCTTTTTTTTTTTTATGCTTGTAAGTCAAGCTGATTGTGGTGACTACTTATCAGCTTGAGGGCGGGTGTTAAGAGTGTAAAATAAAGCCTATTAGAGTTAGTTACAATTTGTCAGGGAATTAATTGTGTGACTTAGTTAGCTCTATAAATAGAGCCTCGTGTATCTCATTTCATTATCTTTTATCAATCAATCAATATGTTGCCACATGAGTATCAATATGCTCTCTATATCTCCTATGAGTATGATCTCTATCCCTCACATCCATGGATTCTTCACAGGTTCTCCCTTAGACAAAAACCTCTGAGTAGGAGACTGATCAGCAACAACCACTTCTTTCCCTTTGTCCTTAGAAACATTATTCTCCAACAGAGTCTGAGTTTCAACCTCTGGAACAATTAATGACTCATTCTTGTCATTTTTTTTAACATATCGAGCTACAACCCTTTTTTGATATCTTCCTTCTTTGATTATATCATCATTCTTCTTGATTCTTTTACAATTCGAAACAGAATGACCAATCACCAAACAAGAAGAAAAAAATAAAGGCAATTTTTCATATTCAATTTAAACCAAGAAAGCAAACCCTTCTCTCTTAACCATGATTTGATCTTGCAACTGCTTTGCCAAATCAAGATCCACCAAAACCCTTGCATAATGCCCCAAAGTTCTATTAATTGTTAGATCATCCAAGGATAAAGCAACACCGATGCCTCTAGCTATTGCAAAGAGAATTTTAGTCCTCCAATATTCTTGAGGTAACCCAACTATACGGATCCAACACTGTGTATTAGTTTGCTTTACAAGACTAGGACAAAAATTTGAAGTCCATGAGAAGAGTCTAAGAATTCCAGGTGACAAAGTCCAAGAACCTATCGATAAAAAACTCTCCTTAAATCTTCAATGGAAGAGAAAGAAAATTCATAAAAACCCTTTCCAACCGATATCATGTTCCAATGGCTTAAAGGTTTCCATAAATTCACTAACTTAGATCACAAGTCATCAATCTTATATGGAGAATCTCCCTTTGAAAGCATAATTCTCCCATGAAGTTTGTTTTTGCAGCTTTCTAAACCACCAACATATTCTTCCTTGGGGATTTTAACTGCAATTGCATTACCTTTTAAACATGGGATTGATAATTGACTAAGAGGAATGTCACAGGCATTATTCAATGCTTGTGCAAAAGTTTTGGAGGCAGGCCGAGTGTAAGAAGAAGATGTAGCCTTGCACACAGGATTAGAGGAAGAAAGAAGAGGAGGATGGGGAGGAGGAAGAGGAGGAGAAGGAAGAAAAGAGGATTTACCAAGGGCAAACCGAATTCTCCATGGTGCAGTCGCATGCAAACCCTTATGCAACCATGCAAAACCCTAGCAAAGCTCTCAAGGCTCCCAGCAACACCAAAAAAGGTGCCTCGTTTGGAGAAAAGCTTCAAAAAAAAACTCAAGGGACAATACAGTGCGATTATGGCTGAAAAGGAAGCTTTACAAAGTGCTCAGTTAATATGACACCATGTGGTTCTTGATGGAATGTTAAGGTTTAAAAGTAGAAAACAAAAATCATCAGCGACAATTGTATGCCACATTTGGCCAAAGGTTGATTCTCAATTTAATAAATATGGACCATTGCAGTCATTGCTTTTTTTTAACATTTGTAAGTTCAATCAACCATTACAAAATTATTGTTTAAAATTTTTTTACATAATTTTATGTCATATGTTGAACAATTAGTCTAGATTATGAGCAAAAACAATATATTGTGTGCTCGCCAATTTTACAAACCATATGATAAATACAAAAAAAAAAAAAACTAAAATAGGTTCCCACCACGCAACGAACGGGATCAAAATATAGTTATGAATAACTACATATTAAATATGATTTTATAGAGGAGAGAAAATGCTCATAAAAGAATGTAACTATTTTTTGGACCAGATCAATCTTATAAAGTTTTAGATATTACAATATATGTCTGAGTACCCTACCTTAAAAATGACATTTTTGTGCCTTTATTATAAGGAAAAAAAAAGGCTAAAATATACTTTTGCTCCCTTATCTTATTTTTTAGGTTTTGATTTGGTAATTATCTTTAAAAAGATTCATTTTGATACTCTAACTATCAAACATTATACGAAATGGTCATTTTCGTTAGTTCCGTTACTAACACCCTTAACTGTGACTTATATGGCAGTTAACTCTCATCCTGGACATGTGACATGGCAACTCTTCCACCTTGGAGCTGACATGACAGGACACACGACAACTCTTCCAAATTTAACACAATAAAAAATAATTTTTTTTACAACAACCCATCTTCCAAAGTTAATCTTCTAGCAGCCAACACGTTTTCCAACCAAACCCAACTATTTTCCGGGAACCCTATTGCTGGTTTACACACCCATGCTTCTCTTGGCAAGCCCGCAAGAACATAAACTGAGTTCCAGAGGTTCTAGAGTTATAAACTCTATATGCCTTAGACATTTCAGAATAACCAATGAAGCTACCTTTGTCCACTTTGTAATCAAAATTTCCAAGTTGATTCTTAGTGTTCAGAATAAAGCACACACATCGAAATGCATGGAAGTAAGATATGTTGGGTTTTCTTCCTTTCCACAATTCATAAGTAGTCTTCTTTAGAAAAGGCATTATGAGTATTCTGTTTTGTACATAACATGCAGTGTTTACTGCTTCAGCTCAGAAGTACTTAGGGAGATTATTTTCATTGAGCATTAACCTAGCCATCTCTTACAGAGATCAGACCTTTCTCTCAACCACTCCATTTTGTTGTTGAGTTCTAGGTGCAGAGAAATTGTGCGAGATCCCATTATCCTCACATGAACACTTTGAATTGCTCATTTTCAAATTATTCCCTATAATCACTTCTAAGGGCATAATACAAAAACCTTGCTCATTTTCTACTTTCTTACAAAGAGAAAGCCTTAAAAGACTCATCCTTGTGGGTTAAGAAAAGTACGCATGTAAATCTAGAATAGTCATCTACTATGACAAATTCATATTTCCTTCCAGCCAAGCTAGCAACACTAACTGGTCCAAACAGATTCATGTGTAACAACTAAAGAGGTCTAAAGGTTGATACTTGGTTTTTTAAATTTAAAACTTGATTTTACTTGTTTACCTCTCTGACATGCTTTATACAAAACATCTTTCTTGAAACTAATATCGATAATCCTCTCACAAGGTTATCCTTTTTCAATTTTGACATTAGTTTCATACTAGCATGTCCTAGTTTCTTATGTCATAACCATCTTTCATCCTCTTTTGACATCAGACAGGTTAGACTTTCATCTGAAAGTTCAGTCAGTTCAATCTTATACAAATTTTTCTGCCTACTAGCTGAAAAGAGGGTTTTGCCATTCTTGTCTTTGACTATACATGCGTTCTTATTAAAGGAGACATCAAATCCACTATCACATAATTGGCTTATGCTAAGCAAATTGTGTCTTAATCCTTTGATTATAGGAACATTAGAGATTGAGGGAAGATGGAATTTACCACCAATGGTACCAATGCCAATTACTTTCCCTTTTTGATTGCCACCAAAGGTAATATAACCACCTTTCCTAAGTTTGAGGTCTTGGAACATAGACCTCTCTCTTGTCATGTGTCGCGAGCAACCATTGTTTAGGTACCAGCAGAGATGTTTTCTTTGTCCTATTAAGGACATCTGCAATTTAAATTATTTGGTCTTTAGGTACCCACATTTTTTTGGGTCCTTTTCTGTTAGTTCTGGAAGTCTGTGAAGACTTCCTTCTCTTCTTATGAATACACTTAGACATAACGTGTTCAGCTTTTCCACAGAAATTACAGACAGGTTTGAATTTAATTGAAACAGTTTCAACAGACACTTTTGATATTTTTGTTGATACTTTATGATGTGTTTGATGGACATATCCAATACCTTCTTTGTTAAGAGAGTGTCTATGACAACCAAGCAGCTTAGTCAGATTGTCTCTGCCATTAACAAATTTGGTAAGATCAAAAGTGAGCTCTTCCACTTTCTGTTGAAGTTTAACAACTTCTTCAGATTATGATGTTTCTCTAGTGATCTTAACTTCATCAAACATTTCAGTCTTCAGCATACTGTTCTCCTTGGCTAGCATTTCACACTCTTGAGATTTTTGTTTGTGCTCACTAAGGAGCATTACATACTCTCTCTTGAGGGATTTGAAGGACTTATATAAGCAGTTGGATTCCTCCAGCAACTCCTCATAGGCATCATGCAATCCCTCAAAGTCAGGATGTACTTCAGTTTCAGAATCTGAGTCTGTGTTGGCCATCAGACAGAGATTGACTTCCTCCTCTATCTCTTCATCTTCAGAAGATGTTGACTCCAGATATTCCCAAGTAGTCATCATCCCTTTCTTCTTCTTTATAAAGAACTTCCTTTGAGGGGCCTTTCTTAGTTGAGGGCACTCAGCTTTGATGTGACCAGGCCTCTTGCACTCATAGCAGACGATTGGACTCTTGTCTGTTGATGTGGATTATTTGAAGTTCTTTTCTTTGTGGAATCTTCTGAAAGGATTATCCTTTCAGAACTTTTTCTTTTTCCAGAGCTTTCTCATCTTTCTGGTCATGAGAGATAGCTCCTCATCACTTTCTGAATCCTTATCTTCAGACTCGTCTGCATCATTGATAGACTCGTCTACCTTCAAGGCTTTTGAGGTTTCGAATGCTTTCTTATCAGCCTTTGGAGCAATAGACTTGCCTTTTTTGGTTGTCACATCATCACCGAGTTCTTGGTCATGAACAATGAGGGTGCCAAGAAGTTCATTCATAATCAAGGTAGTGAGATCTTTGGCTTGAGATATAGCAGTCACCAGGGTCTCCCCTGCTATAGAAGACTTCTAAGAATCTTTCCAACTTTCTCAGCATTTGTATAAGTTTTGCCAAGAGACTTCAAACCATTTATGATAATTTGGAATCCCCTTATCATCTGAGCAAGACGATTTATGGTGAATAATCATAATTTCTGACAAGTATGACAATCTTTGACTCTTTTACTATTGTTGTTCCTTCATGTGTGACTGATAGAGTGTCCCAAATTTCTTTTGCAGAGTCACAAACACAACTTTTCAAATTCTTCATATAAAAGTAAGTCTTGAACAAAATACAATCCAAGAAATTGAAAAAAAGATTGGACATCTCTAGCATCATTTTTCCAGTCATAGCCAAAACCTATGCTTAGGAAGATAAGACAACTTTGTTGGTTTAACTTAAGTCGTTCGCTTAATTTGTAGACTTGCGGCACACGGTGAGAAAAAGGAAGTTCGCTCTGGGCAACACGGAAACAAAGACCTTGTCTACCCGTCGAATTAGGTAAGGGGAGATAGCCTGAGGGATGATATAATTATGGTAACTATATGCTTGTGTGTTTGGATTGTTTGATTTTGTTGACTGTTGTCGTTGATGTGTGAAAAAGATGAATTGTGATGTGTTTGTGTGTTTAATTTTATGATGCTGTGATAAAGTTGTTGTTACTTTGACTGATTCATGTGCTATTGATAACATGTTGAATTAAAATGTATAATTGAATATATTATGTTGTCATGTTGTGAATTGTTGAATGTGTGTTGCATAGTAGCCTAACCATTGGTTAGAGCCCAATCCTTAAAGTAAAGATAAAAGCCTTAATAAAACATGTATTAAAGTAAAAAGAGAAAATGTTTCAAGTTGACAACTATTCTTTGAAGGGAAGGCTAATATTTTTATCAATCTTTAGTGAAAAATTTAAGAATTTTAAAAATAAAGATTTTCTTTACAAAGATGAGAAAATTTTATTTTAGGAAGCTGTTAGGGATGTTTTCCATAAAAACATGAAATTTCCAAAAACTCGTTACAGTGAAAAATTAAAATTTTGTTTCTTTGCCAAAAGATTTTAGTCCTCTTTATATTCCACTAAATCCTTCTTAAAAAGCCTTTATTCTAGAAAAAGAGGATCTTTTCCAAAATAAAGATATGCTTTTAGAACAAAAAGATATTTTTTTATTATATGATTTCAAAATGAATTTCAAAAGAAAATGTTGTTCGAAAAAGGTTTTTTTTTATTGAAATAAAAATATCCAATAACTTGGATAAGTTACGGAAGTTTTGTTTTTGGATTTGTATTTTCACTGAGCGAAAAGGAAGAAAAGTTGAAAAGTTGAACCTAGTGACCGAGACGTCGGGTAACTAGTGTTTTTAGAAGCACGTTGATCTATGATCCGTGTTACGTTGTTGTGGACTATGTTCCAGTGAATGTTGCTATGGACTGTTGTTCCATATACGTTGAATGGAAATGATAAGAAGGTGAAAGTTGATTTTCTACGACCACAAAGTTCCATGGCTGATGCATAAGTCTGGAACTGTTGTGATTCGATACTCGGACTTAAAGTCCTGTGTTGTTAATAAAAGTTTGTAAGATATCGAAAAAGTTGAAAGGTCGTGAGCCTTGTGCCTCGACGAAAAGAAAAGAATGATGCGCAAAGAAAAGTTGAAAACAAAAGTGGTTTTTCTCATGCATTCATTTTTGGCAGGCGTGCCCCAGTTGTTTTTGTATGAATATCTGGAAGAGTCAGATATCTCATGCTACGTTGTTCCGTGTGAATATCTGGAAGGCCAGGTATTTCATGCTACGGTGTTTCATTGTGCCTTGATGGACAATGAAGTCCATTAGCCCGGATTACTGTGCCTTGTGTTGGACAGTATACTATGGACATTCCACGCACGTTGTACACTGTGCCAGGAGTTTGGACAGTGTAAGTGGAAATTCACGTTGAGCCTTGTATTGCAATCGAGCCTGATCAGCTCCTTTTTAAAGAAAGTTGAAAACTCCGGAGTCTTGCATCAAAGTTGAATTTTTCATGAACATCATGGTTTTTCAAAGTTGATGATGGATTGGTGTGATATTATATTTAGTTTAATCTTTCACATGCTGTAAACATGATGATATCTGTTGTATATGCTATTTGTGTTGCAAGTATGTAGTTTATCATAATTATCCGTATGACGATATCTCACCCTTACAATATATCAGGTTTTCTGACCCTTTGTTGGGATGCGTTGTCAGACAAGGGTAAGTGGTGTCGAGAAGTTCCTAACCTCATTTAGGATAATTCTCCAAATCCTTGACGAGGTTGGTGAAAATTCTATGATGAGAACTACAGAGTTCTTTTCAGTAGTTGTCTTTTAGAACGACCAGCTTAGGATGTTTCCTATGGGACGGATGTTTTAAAGGAGTTATTACAGGTGGTTCCGAATAGTCTTGTAATGACTTTATAAATTTTAGTACGAAAGATTTTTCTAAGAATATTTAGATGTTGAAGTGTTTTGGATTTATACATAAACCCAGTTGTTGTGTATTAGTAAGTACGGTATGATTATATTGGATGTATTGTGTGCACTATTATAACCACTCCGAAAAAAGACTTATGAAAATAATAAAAGTTTTTTTTTCGAAAGCAACCAGTAAACTTTCCGTTTAATTTATTTCCAAATGTGATTAAGAGGTAATGCCCAGGGGGGTGTTACACTTCAGGATTGAGAGCACATATTATAGCATATCCGACTTTGTGGTTCAGCTCCCATTTTGTCTTTTCTGTAAGTGTCCACTGAGCTTTTGGTTTATCATTGATGTCATTATTCTTTGGAGTGTAGGGACCATTAGTGATGGCATCCCAAAAATCAGAGTTTGTTGAAAGAATGAACCAAATGAACCATTGAAATATTTCTTTCCAATAGTTGTAGTTTTCTCCATTGAAGAATGGAGGTCTGGTCATGGAAGCTCCTTCAGGCTGATGGCTTCCCCTTAAGCTTACTCCAGCAGTCATGTCTATTCTTCAAGATCTTTCCTCTACACTAGTTAGGTTCTCAACCCAGAGGCTTGAAGTTAACACAGGCAAACACAAGAAGGGGGGTTGAATTGTGTTTGTTAACAGTTTTTAGAAAAAGTCTTTCATTAAAAACTTTTCACAAGCAAAGCAGATATAAACACACACTTGAAATACTTTGAAAAAGGATAACAAGCTTAAGTTCAAATCCCCACAGTTAGTATAAACAAAACTATAAAAGATAGGGATAGAAGATTCATACGAGTGATTTATTCTGGTTCACTCTCTTCCAACCGAGAGCTACGTCTAGTCCCTTTTACCTGAAGGTGTTCTCCACTATTCTCCAAATAGATTACAAGTATTCAACACCTCTTCAGGCTACAAGTATTCTTTCTCTACCAAGCCTCTTAAAGCTCTAACTCTAACAAAGAGATTTAAGATTTTGATCTATGAACTCACTATGTGTGAGAATATGAAAGTTTAAGATCAGGAAGAAGACAACTGAAAATATTCAAATGAAATTTGATCAGAGATATGGCACTTTGAAAATTTTACAGCATCAAGTTATTTATTCTATTGGGGTCGTCTACTATATATAGACATCTTCAGCTTTTCTTCAACGGTCTTGAGTAAATGTTCGTTTAGAAATAGCATTTAATGCTGAGATCCGTTGAGAATGATAGCTTGATATGCTTTCTGTGAAATGTGCTCTTGGTTATCAAAATTACTCGAAGTAGAGTGTCATATCTCTGAGTCCATCGAAAGTTGATATCTGACTTTCCTTCTTTGTGTTCAGCCCAGCTTTGCAGCAGCAAAGGTGTCAGAGTACAAAGTTTTGTATTCTCAATGGTACTATGTTTCTCTTACTAAGAAATAAAGTATTATACAATATAAAAGCACAGGAAAGAGACAACCGTTCTTTCGAATTAAATATACAATCATTTGAAATAAATTCACTTTGACTAGACAGGTTCAGTTTTAGTGACCAGTGGACGCGCAAGTCTTTTGACATGCAATTCTCAATTAAGCAAATAAGCAGTGTCGTCTATTGATGTTGCGTCTAGTTAACTTCTCGTGTAGAGTCAAGTCTTTGGACTTGCTATTTTCCTTATAGAACTTCAAAGGCTTGTCAACTTTTTGTTTTTCAAATAGACTAAGGTACTCGTCCAGTTGCTTTTATCATAGCTAACTTTTAATGCCTCGTCTTGTGATATTTTATAGATTCAGAAGGTTACCATGTTCTTTTGAAGGCTCGTCTAGCAATTGAAAACTTAAACCCGATACTGCTTCTTAGCAAAACTAAGAAACTACATATAGGTTTCCTCATCTAGCAATATTTTAATAAACCTGCAAGCTAGAACAAACAAGTTAAATCTCAAACAATACTTTGCTTATACAAATTTAATCTTTTGTTATTATCAAAACTTAAGAGATTATTAAGCCAAAAACACTTTGGTTCCAATAATCTCCCCCTTTTAAACCAATTAAATTTGAGTGAGCAAAGTCTAAGAGAGCTACAGGGCTCCCCCTAAGACGAAGCATACAGAACTTAATGAATTCTATCATCAGGCAAATAAGCAACAAAGCATATAAAAGAGTACTAAATCATAGTATCATAGCAAACATTGTATCAGAGCATATGTTTGATCAGAAAAGCACATAAGCATGCATCATATTAAAAACAAATAAAACATATATGCAGAAAACACTTAGATCAAAACTGACTTTATAAAATTTAATTCTCTATTATCCTTTCTCCTCTTTTTTTGTCATCAGACAAAAAGGAAACAGGAGTGGACCATCATTGTCAGTTAAAAGGGAAAAAAAAATAAAGCTAAGGATTAGAGGGTGGAGGAGGAGGAGGAGGTTGGTTTTGATTTTGAGGAGGTGTAGGAGGCAGAGCTTGTTGACCTTAAATTGTTTATGGATAATACATTAGCTGGAAGGAAGAAAGTTGTTTCATTGGTACAAAATCAAAAACAATTTTAAAAGGTATTTTAATCTTGAACTACCACCTTTAAAAGATCTTCTTAAGCCTGATACTTGGCAACTATTTCACTTTGAGTTTGGCCTAAAGTGACATATAAGTGAATTGAATCCCTGAAACTGACTGTCCATTGCTATTATGAGGGGGAAATCAAGACACTGGATATGATTAGATGTTTTCTTATTTTAAAAAAATCAGAGATTCTTTATTCTCAAATCCCAATAGTTGGATTCTATTTAGACATTACTGTATGCTAATAACCTGGACAAAATCAGGGTTTTTGCCTATGCATACTCATAATTTCTCTTTTGCAGGAGGTACTTCGGTCATAAACCCACCATCCGTCCAAATGCCAAAAAATTGAACCGTTTGTTAATGAACAGAAAAAATATAACTTGGGAAGAATTTGCCTCTCGAGTTCGAACTTTTCAGGTAGGCTTCATGGGAGAGCCAAATGAGTTAAGGCCTAGCAGTGGTGAGTTTCACGAGAATGCATCATCTTGCATATGCGAGCTAAAAACTGGGGGAATTTCCAATCCTCAAAATCAGACTCGTGGCAGCCTTGAAGAGGATAAGATAGCAAATATGAGTATGGATAATGGTGCCGGGACAGAAGAGCAGTTTACCGAGGAAGAGCAGGAGTGGTCTGACGCAGATTATTTGGACAGTAGAAATCAGATTCAGCTCAAAGGAACTAGAATCGCTTCACACCCACTTTTAATGAGAACGGATCCAGCTGAATTGCAAGAATTCTTCTCAGATTAGATGGAGATGTTCCAATTCATTACTTTAATAGCATATTGTCTCTGGTTTTTTTTCGTCTACAGTGGTTTGCTTCCACGGATAGAAACTACAAACTTATTTCCATAGGCAGCAAAAACAAGCCCTTTGTATATAGATTATTACTCAGATTTGATTGGGAGCTGCTTCAGAATGTAGACGGTCGGCGGCAACTGCATAGGTCATTAAAGACTTTGAAGCATCTAGTCTAGATATGAAATATGTGGGGAGTGTTGATATGGTACCTTTTTTTTCTTACTTTTATCCTAGTATTGAGCATGATAGCATTAGGATTAGGGACAGCAGAAGTGCTCATCCTAGAATGGTTACAGCGCAAGATTTTAGTTCTGTGTTTTTTTTTTTGTTTTTTTTTTAATTATTTTTAAGGATTGAGATGTACATAGCTACGAATCAGAAAGAAATTACAACTTGAACCATGTGTCCATAGTTTTATGATTTATGTTATTTGAACATAAATTTTGGACACCGTATATGATATCATATATATTTATCTCTATCTCTCGCTTACTTTTTATCTTCTTTGTATACATTTTTTTGAAAATACACTCAAAAAACAAAAGGAATACTTTATGGTATCTTCATTTTATGTACAAAAATCATTCCTCTAATTTCATCTGTCACATGGCTAAGACAAACTTTTTTCTTTTACAATTAAAAATGGACAACATTGTTGACCCTAACCTTTTTTTTTTCCGGAGAATCCAATTGGTACGTATTTTTATATACAAAGATTTTTTATACTATCAATTAATTAATTATATATTGTCATATCATTAAAAAAAATTATTCTTATCACAACTACCATAACCAATCATATATTGTCGCTTCAATAAAAAAAAATTAATTCTTATCATAACTATCATAAAAGTCATACATAAGATGTTTTGTGATTTCTTAACGGTGTAAAAATTTTTTTCATGGTAATCATGTTTCAAAATTGAACTCTTTTCTTCTCTTTATTCTCTCTTCCTTTTATTAAATGTCCTCTCTTCCCTTTCTCTCTTCTTCCCTCCTCTCGCTCTCTTCTTCTGTCCTCTCTTATGCTTTGTTTGGTTGTAAGAAGAAAAGGAGAAGAGAGAAAGATGTGAGAAAGAGTATGTGAAGAGAGAAAAGGGTGAGAAATATAGTAGATTTGATGTGTTGTTTGGTATAAGAGAAATAAGAGAGAAATAGAGGAGAAAGAAGATTTGGAGCTTTCAGTAGTGGCATTCGTATGCCCTTGTCCTTGTAAAATGCTCAAATCCTGAGAGTGTTGAGGTTGGTCATGAGGAAGCACAACTGCCAGATTCAACTAAAGGATCTAATTGCAAAAGGTGTGAAAAGGACCTAACTGCAAAAGGACATCAAAAGGACATGCAAGCAATCAAGATGGGTTAAGGGAAATTTTCTTATTTGTATTGCTTGTTCTAGAAAAGGATGTAAATGGTAAGTAAAGCTCTCATAATTAAAACTGGTCACTCATAAATAAGCTTTCTAATTAAAACTTAAATGGCTTTTAAATGAACTAAAATGAGCAATCAATTTAAACCTTTAAGTTTTTCAAATACAAATTTACTTAGAGGAGTAATCAATTAGCAAGCTCTTAAATACGCTTTAAATGAGTCATTAATTATAGAGCTGCTATGTTTTCGAAATTTGAATTTGAAATGCAATAATCGATTATGGTAATCGATTATGCTATTATGATCACGTTTTATAAATCAACCTAAATGGCTATTAATGTGTTTAAATGAGTATTGATTATCTCTAGCCGTTAACTTTGAATTTGAAATTATATAATCGATTATGATGTTTGGAAAATCGATTATGGCTTTTTGGAATGCAAGACAGAGAAAAGATAATCGATTAGTATAATCGATTATGCCTTTTAACAGTCAAATGGATTTTATACAAAGAATAAGTAATCGATAATGCTAATCGATTATACCCTGACTGTTTAAAGATGCGCCTTTTCAAATGAGTTAAAATAATCGATTATGACATTTAGATAATCGATTACTGCGCGATAAAAATGAGTCTTAAAATGGGCTTGACCTAATTTCCTTGGGCTAATCACTTCTTCTATATAAAGGAAATTTAGGCTGATAACAAAGTGCCAATTCCCATTTTTCTAACTATACTGAAACTCTGTCAAAAACATTCTCTATCACTCTCACTTATTCTTACACACTTGACCATATATTCTTGAGAGAGCTTTACACCATATAGGTGTTTTTGTGTATTGTGCTTCAATTTGTTTCTATCTGCACTATTAAAAGTGCTTTATCTTGGTAAGAGTCGGATTGACTCAAACGACCTTTTTGGTTACCAAACAAGAGAGGGTATATCTCTTGGGATATTTTTGAGGCTCTTACACAAGGGATTGTATGTCCTGTGATTTGTGTTAAGGGTTCTCTTCATTATAAAGATTCTAGCTATGCCTGTTTAAAAGCTAGGGATTTGAGACTCTGTCACTGGGGGATTGTATGTCTCTGGTCTGTGAGGAGTTCTCTCCATTGTAAAGGTTCTAGTTGCGCCTGTTTAAAAGCTAGTGTTTGAGGCTCTTACACAAGGGATCGTATGTCCTAAGATTTGTGTTAAGGGTTCTCTGAATTGTAAAGGTTCTAGTTGATCCTGTTTAAAAACTAGAGTTGATTGAAAACCCTTGGTCGTATTGCCTTGGGGACTGGATGTAGGCCATGTGGGTAGTCTGTGGCCGAACCAGGATATATCGCTGTGTCAATCTTCTTACCCCTATCTCTTTTACTTTTGCTTTATCATTTTCAAAAACGTTTTTACTTACACGCGATAACGTTTTAATTTGAAAAGAATTTCATATCCGCTGCTAATTCTATTTTATATCTTAAAGGGTTTTTGATTTATCAAAAAAAGTTTTCTTTTTTATTTAAAACCCAATTCACCCCCCTCTTGGGTATGGTTGCCACGGCCAACAAGTGGTATCAGAGCTTCGGCTCTAGTTAGTAGCTTAACAGCTTAGAGTTAAGATCCTTTTGGCAACCTTTTAAGTTTTCCAAAATGTATGGTTTTGAAATTGACAAACCACCATTCTTTGATGGTGAGAATTACATGTATCGGAAAATGAGAATTGAAATTTTTATGCAGTCAATTGATGTCGACTTATGGGATATTGGAGTCAATGGACTCATTCTCAAACCCAAAGAGCATTAGACTGAGTTTGATAAAAATTGTTTTTGTCTGAATCTCAAAGCTATGCAAATTCTCAGAAATTGTCTATGCGATGATGCTTATGAGAAAATTAAAAATTGTGATTGTGCCAATGATATTTTAAATGTGCTTAATTGTAATTACCTTGTCACTAACAATTTTAAGAATGAAAGCAATTACAGGAAAGGGCAAAATTCATTGGAGGAAAGATATCCTCAAGAACATGCCAAGAAGAAGGACCACAAAAGCAAAGAGCAAATGGTCAAGAAAATAGAAACCACTCTCCAAGAAACTCAGAGAAACTTGGAGGTAGTAGACACTAAACTCAATCCATTGAAAGATGAATGGTTATATGCATATAATGAGTTGTATGATGAATTGTTGAGTTTAGAAAATAAGAACTTGAATTGGTTGAAAAATATTTCATCTATTGAAAGTGATTTGAAAAATATGGAAAATGAATATACTTGTTATAGTGATGAAAGTACTGTGAAATTTGAATCCTCATTATGCTATGAAAATTGTATGATTCTTAATAATCAAATTGAGGACTTATTTCATGAAATTAATAAAACAAAAAGGTTCACTTGTGTACATCCTTCGTATGAAATAGAAAAAGAAATTCATGCCAACTATGATATGTTAATTGTTAAACATGATACTTATCAAGGTCATAATCATTCTATAGTTGAGTATGAAAATCGTTATATGAAAATAGAAGGCATGTAACATGTAACTATTGTGGAAAGTTAGGACACATTTCTCATATGTGTAATTATAGGAAAAACTAGTTTATGAGAAATAAATTTGCTTGGGTGTCTAAAGGCAAAAATAACTTGTCCACTAACCCACAAGGACCCAATATGAAATGGGTACCAAAAAGTTTCTCTAGTACATCAAATATGCAGGAAAATTCCAAAGTTGAGAAACAATCTATCTTGGAAAAGGAGGCAACATCAAGAAAAATGCTTCACAAGTTAGAAAATGCAATTACCACCAAAAGAAGCAAAAGTATCTTGATGAACAACTCAAAGAAAACAGATGATGTTAAAGCAAGATTCAAAGTCAAGCAAATGTGGGTAAGAAAGAATGAACTTTTGAATTCATGCAACAAGGTAACTTTATCCACTACTACCCATATGTGCTCAAACTTGAAATCCGCTAAATGGAAGTATGTTGATAAATATGTTCATATGAAATCAATCAAGCTCTATCAAAGTGTTGTATGAAAGTTGTGCTGGATGCCATGTTTATGCTTGTATGTTGATTAATTATTATTTGAAGCATGACATAAATAATTTGAATAAGTTATAAATTTCCCTTGTTATAAAATTTGAAAATCGAATGGGATAATCGATTATATAATCGATTATACTTCCTTGATAAAACAGGGAAGAAAGTCAGAACCACTGTAATCGATTAAGATAATCGATTATCATATGAGCTTAAAATTTTTCGCAGAAAACAGTAGACACATAATCGATTAGCATAATCGATTATGCTACGAAATTTGGCATTTTGAAAACGTTTTGTTTTAAATCAAATCCTGAATTAATGTTCTAATAAATGTTTCATTTTGGTATGATATCTTATTTAATTTTATAATCATTTTCAAGATATCAAATTCAAATTTGATTTGACATTAATTTCTCTTATTGAAAATTTATTATTCTTCACTATTTTCAAAATATGATTCGAAAATTAATTTATTATTTGATTCATGATCATACTTTAATGGAAAATTGATTTCTTATCATGAATTAATATACCACATATTTTCAAAGTGAATATTATTTAATATTGTGGTATTAAATCCTTGATGTTAATTGATTCAAAAATTTATTGAGAATCAACTTTTGAAATTCAAATGATCAATAAGTGATTATATCACTTTAATATATTTTGAATATCATAATAAAGAAAATTAAATTTCTTGAGATTTTAAATTCAAAGTTCAAATTAATTTTGATTATTTTTGAAATTTTAAAATTGTGTTAATAAATTATTGATGTTGATTGATTTGAAAAATATATTAAGGATTGATTTTGAAATTTAAATGATCAACAAATATTTTGAGGATACTTGTTTTAAATTCAAAATTCAAATAATCAAATTTTTTTTGATTTTCGAAATTTATATTATGGTGATATATTTTTGAAATTCAAAAATCATTATCTTCTCATTTTATTACAAAATCAAAATCTGTTTGAAAATTTATTTTTAATACAAAATTAGTAATTAATTCATGATCATGTTTTAATGGAAATTAATTTCTTGTCATGATTTAATATATATCATATTTTCAAATTGAAAATCACTATGATTGTTGTAATAAATCCTTTACAATGTGTGATTCGAAAAGTCTTTAAGGATTGATTTGAAATTTGGTTTAAATTCAAAAGTTTTTAGATTTATGAAAATCTTTTATTGTACCTCAAAAACATAAATGAAGATCTATTAAGGTTGTGGTTAATAAAGAAAGTTTTTAAAAGAGTTTGGCATATCTTTTATTTGAATATTTCTTTTTGCAAAAAATATTCAAGATTTATAATTCAAAATTCAAATTCTTTTCTATGACTAGTTTTAAAATGTTTTTGAATTTGAATTTAGATTATTAAATGAAATTCATTATCAATAATACCACAAGCAATTAAATTGACATTTATTGAGATTGTGGTTAATAATTTTGGCATTTTTTATTCTCAAACATCTCTTACCAAATTTGTGCAAAGATTTGAAAAATCAAATCAGTATTCACTATTTTCAACTTGTTATTTCTAATATGTGTGTTGAAGTGTGGTAACAAGGTTATACAGGTTTTCTCTCAAGAGATTGGCAAAGTTCTGAGAAGAAAAAAAAATCGACCAATAATCGATTATCCACAGTAGATAATCGATTATCCACAAGTCAGTGAGCCAATAATCGATTGAGGTAACCGATTACTTTTGAAAGGGGGAGAAACCGCTCAAGACAGAGAAGTCCCAATCGATCACAATAATCGATTACATATAAAAGGAACAACCAGAGGAGTTAAAACCGATTATAATAATAGATTATGCGGAGCTCAACAAGAACATGAATAATCAATTATCAAAGCCCCATAATCAATTATGTTAGGACTCATGGAGATTCAGACACCAAGATTCATAATGAGTTATCAAGACAAAACTGGTGATCTCTATCCTTATTCCTCATGATGATTTAGTTGCAATATACATGAAATTTTATGAAATCATCATAGACATGTCTTAGAGCTTTTTAAATGCAATACTTATATGATAATCATCTTGAGACATGTATCATGTATGAACATTTTTGTTATGCCTATCTAACTATGCTATTATCCTCAAATTTGCTACATGTAACTGTCATACTTGAAATGGGATACTCTGACATGTTTTAAATGAAATGACATATAAAGGTCATATAGCTTGGTAATCTTAAAACAAACATGCTTAAATGCAGTTTGTAAACTTAAATGCATTAAGAAAATTATCATTCTTAATTAAATGAAAAGTTGACTATGTGAAATAACTATTTGAATGATAGATCCAATTATATGGTTATCACTGTGAAATATTTTTTGAAATGATCTTTAATCATCAAACAAGCTTGCTATGCTTTAAATCTTCTATACTACATTGAGTCGAGCATGTCCTTAAAATTGACATTTTTACTAGTTGATTATTTAACCATTATGCTCAAATTAATTATTACTGACTTTCATAAAAGCATAACAAATTTAATGACTAATCCCTTGGATCCAAAGCTTATTGGATACCAAAAGAATCTTTCTCAAGACTTTTGCAGGTGTGCTTAAAGTCCAAGAACTCAAATTGATATCTTGATAGCGGTCTTTTGAAGCACGCGACAAGAGACAAGAATGAGTCTCTAGCTTGTTGAAGACCTTTACAAATCAAAGATCTACGTGTTGAGACCTCATAAGTCTAAAACACATTCAATGTGTAAATTCTCTAAGTTTTGATGATTCCAAATAGTTCAAGTATGATAATGTTGAACCAAATGAAATTACTGATATATTTGATAAGTGTGCAGGAAAATAGACTTAAGGTCACTTGTCTATTTTATGACCCGTATACTTTTTAGTAGAAGCTCAGTACTGACTCGTCTAAGTTTCCACTCGTCTAAAAGTTAGTCAAAGATTAAGTCAACGTTCAGGAAAGACTAAGTTCACTTGATGACGTGGCAAGAAGCATGCGTCTAAGTTTGGCTCAGTTGATCACCCGTCTAACTTTGGAACACGTCAGCACCCGTCTAATGTTTGAACATGCCAGCACCCATCTAATTTTTTAATGATCATCAACCGTCTAATTTTTGGATGACTTTCACCCGTCATAAAATTCTCATTACTGATACAAGTCAGTATGTCAGAAATCAAGTCCAAGTCACCTTATTCAAATTATATGCCTTCCTTAAGGATCTCGAAGACCTCTGGACAATAGCTCAAAGGACAAAGAATAAAGAAACGTTGTTTCAAGGTTTTAAGGAATAAACACGCAATCTCTGCACCACTGCAGTAACCTTTTTACCTGTTTTAGTACAAAGTAAAAGTGCTTTCTGGAAAGTGAACTGATGTTGTACTGAAAGAGAAAAGGTCTCTGCTACAAGTACAAGAAGCATGCTGCTATATACTCTGAAAGAACCGCTGCTCAGTTTAAAGTGTACTCTTGGACACCGTTGTCAAAGCTCAACGTTTCCAAGCATTTAATGAATATTCAGAACGACTCTTTGGCATTAAATGGTGTCTCAGAAAGCTCAAGTCAGAAGCAAACACTTTCTGAAGCTGTGTCAAAACGGATCTCTTGATTGAAGTCTTTAAATAGATCAAACAATGAAGATGAAGCCAAGAAGTTGAATATCAAAAGAACTCTGCGCAGAAGCATTTACTATCTTCATTAACTTCTTCATTCCTTCATTGAATACACATTCAATCATTTGATATAAATTCGCAGTCTTTCATACTTCATATTTATTCCACTCTCTGAATGTGATCTGAAAGATTTGCAAGTTGTATTAACTACACAAAAACCTTTTATCCCTTACTGTTTTGAGCCTGAAGAGGCTAGGTGAGAAAAGAATACTTGTTTGAGTGTTGAGCCTGAAGAGGCTAGGTGTGGAAAGAATACTTGTACTGTAATTTACTCAGTTATAGTGGAAACTTGGTGCTGCCAAGAAACTGGACGTAGCCCTGTGGATTTTGGGGTGAACTAGTATAAATCTCTTGAGTGATATCTCTCCTCCCTTTATCTTTTAATTTGTTTAAATATTGTTTCTGTTTAAGTTTTTAACTTGGGGAGTTAATACTGTGATTATCAAACTCTATTTTAACCTTCTCTATTTGTGTGTGCTATTCTGTTTCAATATTAGACATTTCACTCGTCTAACTTTCTCTTATCTAAACCTTGCTTGTTGTGCCTGCGAAAACATGACCAAGGAGATGAAATTCCTAAAGCAAACATGACCACTGATCAAAGAACAAAATGGCAGCTGAATGCCAAAGCTAGATATGCAATCATGTGCGCTTTGAGCAGAGAAGAATTTGAAAAAGTTTGTGCTTGTGAGTCTGCAAAGGAAATGTGGGACTCACTAGCTGTTGCTCATGAAGGAACTAGCAAAGTCAAAGAAACCAAAGTCAGCATGCTTGTCAGAAAGTATGAGTTATTTAAAATGGAGGAAGGTGAAACTATTGGCCAAATGTATGGAAGGTTTCAAACCATAACCAATGGATTGAAGTCTCTGGGAAAAACCTACAAGACTGAGGAACACATTCAAAAGATTCTCAGAAGTCTTCCGAAACAATGGAGCCCACTTGTAACTGCTGTGTCTTAGGCCAAGGACTTAACAACAATGAAGCTTGATGAGCTTCTTGGCACCCTTCAGATTCATGAACAAGAATTGATTGAAGAGAACAATGGAAAGAAAAACAAATCCATTGCACTCAAAGCTGACAAGAAGTCATCTAAGGGAGAAAGTTCAAAAGCTCTCAAAGTAGATGAATCTTTAGAAGAATCTGGAGAATCAAATGATGATGACTCTGATGATGAAGATGATGAACTGTCTCTTTTCACCAGAAAAATGAAGAAGCTATGGAAGAAAAAAAACTTCAGAAAAGACAAACCCTTCAGGCGCTTCAACAAAGAAAAGCACAACAAGAATGGTGGATCTAATGACAGAAATGTCATTGTATGTTATGAATGCAAAAAGCCTGGTCACATCAAGGCAGAATGCCCTCGACTCAAAAAACAATCTTCCAAGAAATTCTTCAACAAAAAGAAGAAAGGAATGATGGCCACTTGGGAAGACCTTGATGAACGCTCCACTGAAAGTCAAGGAGAGGAGCTTGAAGCAAACCTCTGTCTTATGGCAGATACAGATTCAGAATCAGAAACTGAGGTACATTCTGAACTTGAAAAATTGAATGATGCCTATAATGAACTATTGGAGGAATCCAACTATATATCTAAAGCTTTCAGATCCCTCAAGAGACAGTATGCTAAACTCTCAAATGAGTATACACAGAAATCTCTAGAGTGTGAGAAGTTAGCTGAAGAGAATAGTAAACTTAAGACTGAAAAGTCTAAAGTTGAGATCTTAGTTGAAACTCTACCATCTGAAGAAGGAACTAAACTTCAACAGAGTAGAGGAGCTCACCTCAGATCTTGCCAAGTTTGTTAATGGTAGAGATAATCTGACTAAACTCTTAGGAAGTCAGAGGCACTCCCTTAACAAAGAAGGTATAGGATATTCCAATCAAGAACATCATAAAGGATCAACAAAGTTTTCAAATGTAGCTATTAAATCTGTATTAGATAGCTCAAATAGATCTATATGTTCCTACTGTGGAAAAGCTGGACATATCATGTCCAAGTGTATTCACAAAAAGAGAAGGAAGTCTTCACAGACTCCTCATACTAACAAAAAAGGACCCAAGAAAATATGGGTACTTAAGGTCATGATCATTCTTGTTGCAGACATACTCAACAGCACAAAGCAAACACCTGTCATGGTACCTGGACAGTGGATGCTCGCGACATATGATAGGCGAAAGGTCTATGTTCCTAGACCTCCAACCTAAGAAAGGTGGACATGTAACTTTTGGTGGCAACCAGAAAGGAAAAGTTGTTGGTTTAGGTAAAATTAGTGGTAAACCTCCCTTACCTATTATTCATGATGTCTTATATGTGAAAGGATTAAAACATAATCTGCTTAGCATAAGTCAATTATGTGACAGTGGATTTTCTGTATCTTTTTCTAAGGATACATGCATAGTCAATGACTGTAGTGGAAAGACCCTCTTTTCTGCCAAAAGGCAAAACAATCTGTATAAGATTGACATGACTGAACTTTCAGATCAAAGTGTAACATGCTTTATGTCTAAAGAGGATGAAAAGTGGCTGTGGCATAAGAAACTAGGACATGTTAGTATGAAACAAATTTCTAAATTGAAAAAGCATAACCTTGTGAGAGGATTGCCTGACATTTATTTTAAGAAAGATATTTTGTGTGATGCATGTCAGAGAGGTAAACAAGTAAAATCAAGTTTCAAATCCAAGAAAGAAGACACATCCTCTAGACCTTTGCAACTGTTACACATGGATCTGTTTGGGCCAGTTAGTGTAGCTAGCCTAGGTGGAAAGAAATATGGTTTTGTCATAGTTGATGACTATTCTAGATTTACATGGGTACTCTTCTTAACCCACAAGGATGAATCTTATAAGGCATTTTCAGTATTCAGTAAAAGAGTACAAAATGAGCAAGGTTTTTGTATTTCTGCTATAAGAAGTGACCATGGAGGAGAATTTGAAAATGAGCAGTTCAAACTGTTCTGTGAGGAAAATGGTATTTCTCACAATTTCTCTGCACCTAGAACTCCACAGCAAAATGAAGTAGTTGAGAGAAAGAACAGATCTCTTCAAGAGATGGGAAGAACAATGCTTAATGAAAATAATCTTCCTAAGTACTTCTGGGCAGAAGCCATTAACACTGCTTGTTATGTACAAAACAGAATACTGATTAGGCCTATTCTAAATAAGACTCCTTATGAATTGTGGAAAGATAGAAAACCCAACATATCATATTTTCATGCATTTGGTTGTGAATGTTATATTCTCAACACAAAAGATCATCTTGGTAAATTTGATTCTAAAGTAGATAAAAGCATATTTATTGGTTATTCTGAAATGTCTAAAGCTTTTAGAATTTTTAATTCTAGAACCTCTGTTGTAGAAGAATCAATTCATGTAAAGTTTAATGATGGTTTGAAGACTGATAGGGAACTATCAGATCTAGAGGATGATGTTGCAGGTATTGAACTTAATCCTGAAGTAGGAGAATCTTCAAACAAGTCAAAAGTAGACGTGTCTGAAATACAGACTAATACTGATAAGTCTGAAACTCAGACTTTGAAGAAAGATTGGAAATTCAAGACCTTTCATCCAGAAGATCTCATCATTGGAAGTCCATCTCAAGGAGTTAGAACCAGATCTGCTTTCAATGAAAACAACAACATGGCCTTCATATAAGACTTGGAACTTAAAAAGATTGAAGAAGCCCTGCAAGATGAAAGCTGGATTCTAGCCATGCAAGAAGAACTAAATCAGTTCAAAAGGAATGATGTCTGGACTCTAGTTTCTAAACCCAAAGAGAAAACCATTATTGGAACCAGATGGGTGTTTAGAAATAAACTAGATAAAGATGGAAAAGTGGTAAGGAACAAGGCAAGACTAGTTGCTCAAGGCTATAATCAACAGGAAGGTATTGATTTCATTAAAACTTTTGCTCCTGTAGCTAGACTAGAAGTAATTAGGATTCTCATATGCTGCACAACATGATATAACTCTTTATCAAATGGATGTTAAAAGTGCATTTCTAAATGGAATAATTGAGGAGGAAGCTTATGTCAAGCAACCTCCTGGATTTGAGGACTCTGAGAATCCTCACCATGTCTATAAGCTTAAGAAAGCTTTGTATGGACTCAAACAAGCTCCTAGAGCTTGGTATGATAGATTAAGCACATACCTAATGGAAAATAACTTCATTAGAGGAAAAGTAGACACTACACTTTTCAAGAAATGCTCAAGAAAAGACTTCATAGTAGTACAGATTTATGTTGATGATATTATATTTGGTGCTACTAATGAAAAGCTCTGCAAAGAGTTCTCTGAGTTGATGCAGAATGAATTTGAGATGAGCATGATGGGAGAATTGAATTTCTTCCTTGGTCTTCAAATAAAACAGTCAAATGATGGAATCTATATCCATCAACAGAAGTACACCAAGGAGCTTCTGAAAAAGTATAAAATGGAAAATTCAAAGCCTATGAGTACTCCTATGCATCCAACAGTTGTTCTAAACAAGGATGAGGAAGGTAAAAAGGTAGATCAAACTGTCTACAGAGGTATGATTGGATCTCTGCTATATTTAACTGCTAGCAGACCTGATATTCAATTCAGTGTCTGTCTTTGTGCTAGATTTCAATCAGACCCTAAAGAATCTCATTATAAGGCTGTCAAAAGGATTTTCAGATATTTAATTGGAACCACTAACCTTGGTCTATTATATAAGAAATCTGAAGATTTCAGGTTAGTTGGATTTTGTGATGCTGATTTTGCTGGAGACAGAATTGATAGAAAAAGCACCAGTGGAGGATGCCACTTCATTGGAGCAAATATGATCTCCTGGTCAAGCAAAAGGCAAAGCACCATTGCTCTATCAACTGCTGAAGCTGAATATATATCTGCAGCTAGTTGTTGTTCACAACTACTTTGGGTAAAATATCAACTTGAAGATTATTCAATGATTGAGCATAATATACCTGTTTGGTATGATAATACTAGTGTTATTAATCTGTCCAAAAATCCAATACAGCATTCTAGAGCAAAGCATATAGAGATAAAGCATCATTTCATTAGAGACTATTTTCAAAATGGTGTTTTTGAAATTAAGTTTGTAAACACTGCTTATCAGTGGGCAGACATTTTTACTAAACCTTTAAGTGAAGATAGATTTGTTTTTATTAGAAGGAATCTTAACATGCATAATGTATCTGAATAAATGTTTGCTGATATGTCTGAAAAATTACTTGTCTATTTTCCTATATTCCATGATTACTTGACTCGTCTAATTTAGCCAAGCGTCTAATGACGTGGCTAAAAGCACTCAGTGCTAAATTCTGACTGAGACACATGTACATTGCATTTTCCCTCCTTTTCTTAAATATTTTATTATCTATCGTTTCAAATTGATTGATTGTCATTTATGGCAACACTCTCTCTCCTTGTTCCCAATGTAAAAAGCACTCAAGTGTTTTTAACAAAAACCCATGTCTTTTCAAAATCTACCCACTTAAAATTTCTTGCTCACAAACTCTTTCTCTAAGCTCTCTTCGTCTTCACCTTCTTGAGACCTTCTCTGTCAAACCCTAATCCTCTTCTCTCAAAATCAATGGCACCCAAAAGCCTTCTTGAGACTTTATCTGAGAAGACCAAGGTATCTATCGCTGAGTTGAAGAAGGTGCTCCCTGGAAGAGTTCCGAACTTTGATGAACTCAGAACCAAGGGTTTGGATGTGCTTCCAGAGCTTAACCATGCCGGATGGTTACCGTTCTTTCAACTGCAAGAACGTGTTTTCCCTGCTCTAGTTAGGGATTTCTGGACCATGGCAAAAATCACCAAGGATAATACTACCCACATGATTTCTGGGGATGTTGGTGAGGATCATATTTTCATCACTCATGAGTTACTCGCTGAAGTAATAAAATGCCCTAGGGAAGGAGCTGGGCATTATAAAGACTGGATGAAGGATCAAGGGGAAGACAATGTGAATCTGGTGCTCTATGGGACTGCAAACCCTGGTAACATGGACTCCAAGTATCTGACTCCTAAGGCAAGATTTTTACATGTCTTACTTATAAACTGTGTAATGCCTAGGACTGGGTCTAGAAACCATGTCAACTTGTTAGAAAAGTTTGCTCTGTTTCATCTTGTCCAAAGAATCAAGATAGACATAACTGACCTGATTTTCATACATATGGAAAAAGCTGTAAAGGGAAAAGATAAGGATTACCCTTTTGGAATGGTTATGACTAGAATTTTTAGGGCATGCAAACTGGACTTAGGAAGAGCTGTATCTACTGATCTCTATACTGAGATTACAACAAAAACCCTAGCTTTGATGAAGATGAACTTGACCCCTACTCTTGGTCACAATGTTGAAGCCTCTGCTCAGATGGAAGCAACTGTTTCCATTCCTGGTGTTAAAGCTGAAGTTGTTGAGGAACCAGCTGAGGAATTCAGGGATCAACTTCAGAGGAAGAAGAGGAAAGTCACCAAAACAACTGCTGAAACTTCTGTGACTGAAGAACCTACTCAGGTTGTTGAACCTGCTACTGCTTCTGTTTCTGACGAAGCTGCTGCCTCTGCACCTAAAATTACTAAGGTCTTCAAGAGAAAGAGGACAGTACAAGCTGAGGGGGAGTCTCAATCAGAAGAGACTGTGATCCCTAAAAAGAAGAGGACAACAGTCACAAAGAGGAAGCTTGTCTTACCTCCCTCTTCATCACCATCACCATCACCTTCACCTCAGAAGGATTCATCCCCTCCACCTTAGGAAACAGAACCTATTACCATAACAGCTCCAACTCCATAACCTTCACCTCAAAGAACACCTCCACCACCACAAAGATCACCATCCCCTCAACCATCACCAAAAATCCCAACACCACCTACATCACCAAAAATCCCAACACCACCTACTTCACCAAAAATCCAAACTCCACCACATACATCACCCAACCATCACTCTTCTGAACCTAACCCTACTACATCAGAACCTCACATGTCTGATACTCACTCACCAGTACCAACCACTCCACAAATATCTCACCATTCTGATATTCCTCAAACTGAGGATATCAATGACTTTGAGTATTTTGACAATCTTACTCCTCCTCCCTCACCAAAATCACCAATCCCTGACCATATCACTAACCAGTGCCAAGTGCCTCTGAGAATAGTCTTTCCAGACTTATTCTCTGAAAACCAGACATAACCCTATCCCTTAGCCACTATATCTCCCTACCACCCATCTTCCAGAACCATCCCCTTCTCTGTCACAGGTGAATCCTGTCCCTTTTATCTTGATGGCAAGACCTTGGACATGATTGCCTCTCTGGAAGCTGAAAGACAGATTGTGAGGCTGGAAAGGTCACTGAAGCCAGTAGGAAAATGGCTATTCAACCCTCACATCTTCATGAAGCCCTCTACTGCAATCAGAGTAATGCCTGACTCCATGGCTCTGAGAGGAAAGCAGAAGATCATATCTTTGCCATTGGATCAGAAGTTCTCTCTTATCAAGAGAAATGATCAGAAGCTTAAATTCAGAGAGAGGATGTTCTCCACAGGTGGCTCCAGTTCTGGGTTGACAGAAGAAGAGAAGGCAGACATTCCCACTAGAGGTAGCCAAGCCTATGCTATCTACCCCTTTTCACCCTCCATTTACACACTCCCTCCTTTCTTCATGGTTTTTCCTTTCTTTGTTTTAAACTTCCCTGAAACTGCCCCTTTCACACACATAAATCTCATTAGGAGATCTTATGAGTTTCTTCTCTCTGTCATAGATTCTCCTCTGCATCATGACAGAATTCATGCTTTTTTAGAGGAATTCCATTCAAATAATGATTTTGTAACCACTCTGTCAACAAATGTCTTTTTAGACCCTCACCCTGAGGATGATGTTTCTGTTGAAGAGTTACCTCCTACCCCTCCTCCTTGTCCACCTCCTCCATCAACTTCTGGAACTTCTTTGGCCACAACCGATACTACTCCTCCAGTTGTTGCATATGATCCTGCTGCACATCAGAGACTTGATGAAATGGCTACAAGTTTGCATACTGTCATTCAAAGACAGGATGAAGCAATTGCTCAACAGACTGCATTTCAAGCTCAGATGCTAGCTCAGCAGCAAGCAATGCAGCAGATGATGGAAGCTTTCTTCAAAAGCCAAGGAGGCCCTAGTTCTTAGTCTTTAGGAATCTGTTTTTCATTTCTTTATTGAGTCTTGCAATGTACTAAGTCAGTGATGTCTATCACTTGTAATCTTTCTTGACTCTGGTTAAATGAAATGAGTTTTTCCTTTTGATTTCTTTTGGCACTTTATATTTTTTTCTTTCTTCTACATCTCTTTGATTGATGCCAAAAGGGGAAGAAAATATAGATAAGCTTTCATGATTTTATATTTTAACTATATGTTATTCTCTCTGATATCATGTTTTGTTCTGATATTTGTCTTTACTTAGTGCATAAACTAAGGAGGAGCATAACATACGCTGATCAACTATATCTGTTTAGAAATTTCTACTGTTTCTTTTTGATGTTCAATAAAATCAGAAAATATATTTGTGATCATCAAAAAGGGGGAGAATGGTGAGACCTCATAAGTCTAAAACACATTCAATGTGTAAATTCTCTAAGTTTTGATGATTCCAAATAGTTCAAGTATGATAATGTTGAACCAAATGAAATTACTGATATATTTGATAAGTGTGCAGGAAAATAGACTTAAGGTCACTTGTCTATTTTATGACCCGTATACTTTTTAGTAGAAGCTCAGTACTGACTCGTCTAAGTTTCCACTCGTCTAAAAGTTAGTCAAAGATTAAGTCAACGTTCAGGAAAGACTAAGTTCACTTGATGACGTGGCAAGAAGCATGTGTCTAAGTTTGGCTCAGTTGATCACCCGTCTAACTTTGGAACACGTCAGCACCCGTCTAATGTTTGAACATGCCAGCACCCATCTAATTTTTTAATGATCATCACCCGTCTAATTTTTGGATGACTTTCACCCGTCATAAAATTCTCATTACTGATACAAGTCAGTATGTCAGAAATCAAGTCCAAGTCACCTTATTCAAATTATATGCCTTCCTTAAGGATCTCGAAGACCTCTGGACAATAGCTCAAAGGACAAAGAATAAAGAAACGTTGTTTTAAGGTTTTAAGGAATAAACACGCAATCTCTGCACCACTGCAGTAACCTTTTTACCTGTTTTAGTACAAAGTAAAAGTGCTTTCTGGAAAGTGAACTGATGTTGCACTGAAAGAGAAAAGCTCTCTGCTACAAGTACAAGAAGCCTGCTGCTATATACTCTGAAAGAACAGCTACTCAGTTTAAAGTGTACTCTTAGACACCCTTGTCAAAGCTCAACGTTTCCAAGCATTTAATGAATATTCAGAACGATTCTTTGGCATTAAATGGTGTCTCAGAAAGCTCAAGTCAGAAGCAAACACTTTCTGAAGCTGTGTCAAAACGGATCTCTTGATTGAAGTCTTTAAATAGATTAAATAATGAAGATGAAGCCAAGAAGTTGAATATCAAAAGAACTCTGCGCAGAAGCATTTACTATCTTCTTTAACTTCTTCATTCCTTCATTGAATACACATTCAATAATTTGATATAAATTCGCAGTCTTTCATATTTCATATTTATTCCACTCTCTGAGTGTGATCTGAAAGATTTGCAAGTTGTATTAACTATACAAAAACCTTTTATCCCTTACTGTTTTGAGCCTGAAAAGGCTAGGTGAGAAAAGAATACTTGTTTGAGTGTTGAGCCTGAAGAGGCTAGGTGTGGAAAGAATACGTGTATTGTAATTTACTCAGTTATAGTGGAAACTTGGTGCTGCCAAGAAACTCGACGTAGCCCTGTGGATTTTGGGGTGAACCAGTATAAATCTCTTGAGTGATATCTCTCCTCCCTTTATCTTTTAATTTGTTTAAATATTGTTTCTGTTTAAGTTTTTAACTTGGGGAGTTAATACTGTGATTATCAAATTCTATTTTAACCTTCTTTGTTTGTGTGTGCTATTCTGTTTCAATATTAGACATTTCACTCGTCTAACTTTCTCTTATCTAAACTTTGCTTGCTGTGCCTGCGAAAATCTTTTTAAAGTAACCAAAAAAGTTGGTAAATACAATTCAACCCCCCTTCTTGTGTTCACTTTGGTTATTTCACTACGCTTGCTGAAATTTTAAATAGAGAGAATCACAAGTACATGCGAAGCTAAATATTGGCAAGACGGGAGCCTCATAAGTGATCATGTTGTAATCAATATTTAGAACTACAAGCACATATGAACAAAAGGAGAATTGAGCATTGAAAGATATTTTTCTGGAAATATTGTGGAAGAATTCAAGGGAAGATATCACAAGTGCAAAATATGGCTACAAACAAGGAGCATCACACTATATTCAATAAGTCTCTAAATCCATAATCTTTTATGACATTCTATATTGTGGATTGTTTGATTCTTGTTGTAATTAAATGCTTGTCTACCATTTCTCCAATGCCATTAGAAAAATGAAGTGTTATTTTTGAAAAATTATTTTCAAAAGGGGGAGAAATATTTACATGTTTAAGGGAAGCATAAAATATAAGAATATATACTTGTCAAAGGGGGAGAATTTTTTTAATCTTTGTTATATCTATAAAATTCCCTTATTGAAAGTATGAATGTATCATCTCTTAATGCCTAAATAAATTGAAATATCAAATAGGGGAGATGATTCTATAAGTTAATCAATTTGGGATTAACTCTATTATGAAATAAATATGAGCTTCATATAGTAACAACGGCTAACAAGTGGTCATTATATCAAGTGATTACAACAATTAAGTATACCTCTTGTGCTGTGCTAATTTTTCTGGCATTTTTGCTTCCGCGCACATATCTGATTTATGCATGCTATGGTTTATATCTTACACTTAAATGGTTTATTACTTGAGTGGATATATGCCATGATAAAACAATTGTACTTTTCCCGCTTTTTGATAATGACAAAAGGGGGAGTGTTACATGAGTGCATGCTTGAGGGGGAGATAAGTTCGATTGATATATAAATTGTATAAATACATGCTTAAGTGGGAGAGAAATTTCAAGTTGAAAATTCTCTATTGATATTCATGATTGCATGCTTAAGGGGGAGAAGAGCAAAACTATGAAATGAGATATATATTTTATTGCTCTAACTCTATCTTTTAGAACGGGGGAGTTTGTGGATATATACCTTGACAGGTACTTTTGTTTTGATGATGAGCAAAAGGGAAATTGCAAGTCCAAGGACTAACACGCAAATTCAACTAAAGGATCTAATTGCAAAAAGCGTGAAAAGGACCTAATTGCAAAGGAACATCAAAAGGACATGCAAGCAATCAACATAGGTTAAGGGAAATTTTCTTACTTGTATTGCTTGTTCTAGAAAAGGATGTAAATGGTAAGTAAAGCTCTCATAATTAAAACTGGTCACACACACACACACATAAATGAGCTTTCTAATTAAAACTTAAATGGCTTTTAAATGAACTAAAATCAGCAATCAATTTAAGCATTTTAGTTTTTCAAATTCAATTTTAATTAGAGGGGTAATCAATTAGCAAGCTCTTAAATACGCTTTAAATGAGTCATTAATTATAGAGCTGCTATGTTTTCGACATTTGAATTTGAAATGCAATAATCGATTATGGTAATCGATTATGCTATTATGATCACGTTTTATAAATCAACTTAAATGGCTATTAATGTGTTTAAATGAGTATTGATTATCTCTAGCCGTTAACTTTGAATTTGAAATTATATAATCGATTATGATGTTTGGAAAATCGATTATGGCTTTTTGAAATGCAAGACAGAGAAAAGATAATCGATTAGTATAATCGATTATGCCTTTTAACAGTCAAATGGATTTTATATAGAGAACAAGTAATCGATTATCCTAATCGATTATACCCTGACTATTTAAAGATGCGCCTTTTAAAATGAGTTAAAATAATCGATTATGACATTTAAATAATCGATTACTGCGCGATAAAAATGAGTCTTAAAATGGGCTTGACCTAATTTCCTTGGGCTAATCACTTCTTCTATATAAAGGAAATTTAGGCTGATAACAAAGTGCCAATTCCCATTTTTCTAACTATACTGAAACTCTGTCAAAAACATTCTCTATCACTCTCACTTATTCTTAAACACTTGACCATATATTCTTGAGAGAGCTTTACACCATATAGGTGTTTTTGTGTATTGTGCTTCAATTGGTTTCTATCTGCACTATTAAGAGTGCTTTATCTTGGTAAGAGTCGGATTGACTCAAACCACCTTTTTGGTTACCAAACAAGAGAGGGTATATCTCTTGGGATATTTTTGAGGCTCTTACACAAGGGATTGTATGTCCTGTGATTTGTGTTAAGGGTTCTCTTCATTATAAAGGTTCTAGCTGTGCCTGTTTAAAAGCTAGGGATTTGAGACTCTGTCACTGAGGGATTATATGTCTCTGGTCTGTGAGGAGTTCTCTCCATTGTAAAGGTTCTAGCTGTGCCTATTTAAAAGCTAGTGTTTGAGGCTCTTACACAAGGGATCGTATGTCCTGAGATTTGTTTTAAGGGTTCTCTGAATTGTAAAGGTTCTAGTTGATCCTGTTTAAAAACTACAGTTGATTGAAAACCCTTGGTCGTATTGCCTTGGGGACTGGATGTAGGCCACGTGGGTAGTCTGTGGCCGAACCAGGATATATCGCTGTGTGTCAATCTTCTTATCCCTATCTCTTTTACTTTTGCTTTATCATTTGCAAAAACGTTTTTACTTACACGCGATAATGTTTTAATTTGAAAAGAATTTCATATCCGCTGCTAATTCTGTTTTATATCTTAAAGGGTTTTTGATTTATCAAAAAAAGTTTTCTTTTTTATTTTAAAACCCAATTCACCCCCCCCCCCTTTTGGGTATGGTTGCCACGGCCAACAATGATCTCCTCAATGTGCTCAGATAATGTTACAGAAGCTTGTAAAGAGGGTGCAGGGGTAGGCAAGTCTGGGGCCCAGTGGATTGGATATTCCTCATAGACCGGACTGATCAAGGGTATACCAAGAGTGTCCTCATGAATGTAGTATCTGACATGAGAGAAACCAAACTTTCCTCTTACAGTTGGAGTGGTTCTCTTCACTGAGTCCAGAGGAAGATGCTTCTCTGGTGCAGATCTTTAAGTGGTATGCCCAGCAGCCTCTTGCATCAAAATTAGTTCTCTATTCTTCTGGTTCTGACAGCAAGAACTCCATCATGTGTTTATCAGCCCAAGGATCAGGGCAGTGCTCCAGCATACAAGAACCATCAGCAGGCATCTTGTTTGTATTTCTCTACTTTTTAGCATCTTTGTCCTTGTTAAGATCTATCATTGGTAGTATTGGACAAATTCTGGGAGGTTGCATGCCAACTTTTGTGTCCCTAAGAGTATGAAACAGCCAAGTAGGAGGACCAAAATTGGCATCTCTGATGTATCTTGGCAGCTCAAGCTCTGCCTTGAGATGTGCATACATGATGTGATCACACACATCAGCAGCACTCCCATACTCCCTAGGATGCACAAATAGCTTCCATTTGGTGTTCCTATCCAGAATGAACTTTTCTCTTCCATATGTTCTGGATCTTTGGCACTCAACATACTGAGAAGCAGCTTTGTATGGAATTGTCCATCATACAGGAATGATATGCCTGTCTACACCATCTGTGTAGGGTTTGAAGGGTGGAAATTTGGTGAGGCTGGGGTAGATCTTCTTTGGTGGGAATTTTTGTTGTGGCAGGTGAGTGAGAAGGGGTCCATTGGCATTATACAGAGCAGATGGAAGGGGACCATCTCCTTCATAAGGTATAGGTACATGCCATAGGTAGTATGTGGGTTCAAGTTCATATTCATATTTAGGTGGGGGATATAAAGGTCTGGTAGATTTAGGTTCAGGTTGGTGAGTGTGGTAGAGAATTCTCCAATCTCTCTTAACTTTGGCTAAGCTTTCAGCTTTGCCATCAAACAAGATTGCACAGGATCATTAGCAGTTACAACTGACTTTGCTTTTCTTGAGGGTTGCTGCCTAGATTTTGTTGGAGCAACAGTAGGTTGCTTCTGTTTCTTTAGAACTGATCCTATGGGGACATTGTCCTCATCATCTTCTTCATTGTGGGACAGGATCACCTTCCTAGTCCTCTTCTGTCTTGGAACAACTTGTGGTGCATCAGCCCTTGGTTCTCTGATGACCACCCCAGCAGCAGGCTTCCTTGACGCAGCTAGACGAGTTGATTTGACTCTTCGTCCAACTGTTTTCTTTTTCAGGCCAAGAGTCTCAGATTCATTGAGCTCTATCTGTTCCTCTTTTATATTCAGCATTTCCTCTTTCTTTGCCAATTCAACTTGAGCAGCAGTACTCCTTCATGTTTGTCAGGTTTACTTTGCCAAATACAAAGGCATACATGCCCTTCTCCTTGAGGATCTCAGCTTGTTCCTCAGGAGTTTTGGCCTCAAGAGTAGCATAAACCTATTGAGCCTTGAAGATTTTTGAGAGCAAGTGGCAGAAGAGGATTGCAGTTGCCTTCTCCCTGTTAATCATATATTCTTTGAATCTTCCTAAGAGTATGCGAGGCAGGTTGATTTTAGTCTCTGTGATCAGGTGGCAGAGACAAAACTTGTGCAAGGTAGAGAAATTGCCTTTAGACCCAGGTTTGTGTAGGACAGTCTTGTTCAAGATCTGGTGAAGGATACGAATCTCATCCTTCATCTCCACAGCCTTCCAAGAATGATTCCTCACTGTGTCTGGCCTCATCAGAAATGCAGCAGTGACCTCTGGTCCTCCCAGTTCTTGTTCCCATTTCTCTGTAATAACGAGCCATTCCTGGGCACAATGAACAGCGATAGCAGTGGTTGCTTCAGATACAACCACCCTGGTTCCCAAAACTTCAGCAGAGATTTCAGTGTTAGTCACACGGGGATTCCTCCAGAAGGCCCTAATTAGGTCTGGGTACACCATGACCTTCTCAATGAAGAGACCTTCCCATCCAGCAACCGTAATGTATTTGCTTACATCAACATTGTACTCTTTTAGAATTCCAAACTCGAAATGGTATTCAATACCGATGTTTAGCTTGTTGACATAATAGGTTGAAACAGCAGATGAAGAAGCCATTGGAGAGGTTTGAAGGTTAGGGTTTAAGAAGCAGGGGAAACAGAGAATTCTTTGCAAGGGATTTCAGGATCAGAGAGAGTGAAAGGTTTTTCAGAGGGAAAAGACTTGCTTAAAAAGTTTTCGAAGTGTGAAGAGTTTTTCTTTGAAAATAATTCAAAAAGAAAAGAAGAGATAGATGTGTGAAGAGACATGCATTAAATGCTGACAAAGCGCAGGTTTTTTGAAATTGTAAAAAGCAAGTGATGGTATTGATGGAAATAATTGACTCAGCAGAGAGAATTTCACTTAAATATGTCTTTGAGTCATAATAAATGCAAATAATAACTAAAACATATGGATGGGTCAAATATAAGAATGCAAACAGGCATTGGACGCAGAGAGAACTAGACGCGCATACAATAGATATGGTAGGCATTAGACGCACATTCATCATACAATAGACACCCATCACTGGACGACTTATCAATCCACACATATCATGTTAAGATGCTTTCTGATGAAAATAAATCTATCCTCAGCAAGAGGTTTAGTAAAGATATCTGCCCATTGATGGTCAATATCTACAAATTGTATATCAAACACACATTTTTGCATATAATCTCTAATAAAATGATGTTTAATATCTATGTGCTTAGCTCTAGAATGCAAGATTGGATTCTTAGATAGATTTATTGTAGCAGTATTATCACACATGAGTGGAATACTACTTACAAATACATTGTAGTCCTCCAATTGTTTGATCCATAGAAGTTGTGAGTAGCAACTTGCAGCTGAAATATACTCAGCTTTCAGCAGTTGATAATACAATGGTACTTTGTCTTTTGCTTGACCATATAACTAGGTTAGCTCCAATGAAGTGACAACCTCCACTGGTACTTTTTCTTTCAATTCTATCTCCAGCATAGTCAGCATCACAAAAACTAACTAATCTGTAATCATCATTTTTATTAAAGCACAAACCCAGATTAGTAGTACCTTTCAAATATCTAAATATTCTCTTAACTGCTGACAGATGAGATTCTTTAGGATCAGATTGAAAGCGAGCACACAAACATACACTGAAGATAAGATCAGGTTCAGACGCAGTAAGATATATAAGAAATCCTATCATACCTCTATATACCTTTTGGTCTACCTTTTTATCTTTGTCATCTTTGTTCAGTATGGATGTGGAATGCATAGGAGTGTTCATCGGTTTGCAATCATCCATCTTGAATTTCTTTAGAAGTTCCTTTGTGTACTTAGTTTGATGGATGTACACATCGTCCACTGTTTGTTTAACTTGAAGTCCAAGGAAGAATTTGAGTTCTCCCATCATGCTCATTTCAACTTTTCCTCTACTAAATCTGTTGCCCATTAAGAATGAACTTAACCTTTCATACCAAGCTCTAGGAGCTTGCTTCAGGCCATATAAAGCCTTCTTTAGCTTATATACATGTTCAGGTTGGGTTTCACTTTCAAAACCAAGAGGCTGCATAACATATACTTCCTCATTTATAAAGCCATTTAAAAATGCACTCTTTACATCCATTTGATATAGCATGATATTATGATATGCAGCAAATGATAATAATATGCGAATTGCTTCTAGTCTAGCAACAGGAGCAAAAGTTTCAGTGTAGTCTATACCTTCTTCCTATGAGTAACCTTGAGCAACAAGTCTTGCTTTATTTCTTACAACTTTGCCATTTTCATCAAGCTTGAATCTGTAGACACATTTGGTTCCAATAACTGATTTGTTCTTTGGCAAAGGCACAACAGTCCAGACTTCACTCCCTTCAGAGACTAAATCAGAATCATCTTGCTCTCTGAATGTTGATCTGGTTCTTAACCTATCATTGGGATTTCCATTGATTTGATCTTGAGGGTGATAGTTCTTGAAGTACCAAGATCTCTGAACATTTTCTTGTTGAGAAGTTGAAGTTTCTGAATCAGGTTGTTAGAGTCGTCCACTTGATCATCAGGTTTTATATTTGCTGGATTTCCTGAGTTATTGAGATCAAGATCTGCAAAAGCTTCATCAAGCTCTGATAAATTCTTATCAGGCTGCTTGCCATCAAATTTGACATGTATACATTCCTCAACTACTAAAGTTCTAGAATTATATACTCTAAAGCCTTTGGACAACTCAGAATATCCTAACAGGATACCATTATCTAGCTTAGCATCAAACTTACCAAGTTGATCTCTAGTATTTAGTATAAAGCATGTACATCCAAAAGGATGAAAGTAAGATATGTTGGGTTTTCGTCCTTTCCACAATTCATAGGGAGTCTTATTCAGAATTGGTCTAATGTATATTCTGTTCTAAATGTAGCAGGCAGTGTTAACAGCTTCAGCCCAGAAGTGTCTAGTGACAGAGTTGTCATTGAGCATAGTTCTAGCCATCTCTTGAAGAGATATGTTCTTTCTCTCTACCACACCATTTTACTGTGGTGTTCTGGGTATTGAGAAGTTGTGAAGCATACCACTTTTTTCACAAAAATTTTGAAATAGCTCATTTTCAAACTCTCCCCCATGGTCACTTCTGATTGAAGTGATACACGTGCCTTTTTCATTCTGTACACGTTTGCAGAATACAGAGAAGACCCTGAATGACTCATCCTTGTGAGCTAGGAACATAACCCATGTCCATCTAGTGTAGTCATCTACTATGACTAGACCATATTTCTACCCACTGACAGAGGCAGTCCTCGTTGGACCAAAGAGATCAAGGTGTAGCAACTCTAGTGGTCTGTTGGTACTAACAACATTCTTAGATTCAAAGGAACCTTTGACTTGTTTTCCCTTTTGACATGCATCACAGAGAGCACCAGATTTGAACTTAAGGTTTGGTAATCCTCTCACGAGGTTATGCTTATTTAGCTTTGAAATTAATTTCAAGCTTGCATGACCTAGCATTTTGTCCCAAATCCATCGCTCATCTTCAATGGACACTAGACATGAGACACTTTGATTTGTGAGATCCTCTAAGTCAATCGTATAGCGATTGTTTTGCCTATTGGCAGTGAATAAGAGTGATTCATCAGCCTTCTTGACAGTACACATGTTCTTATCAAAAGAAACAACAAACCCACTGTCACACAATTGACTTATGCTCAGCAGATTGTGTTTTAAACTATCAACTAAAATAACATTTTCAATAGAGGGAAAAGGATATTTACCAATTTTACCTACTCTAATGATCTTTCCTTTCTGATTACCACCAAAAAGTAACCCAGCCACCATCTTTGTGTCTAAGGTCTTGGAACAAACACCTTTCTCCCGTCATGTGACGTGAGCATCCACTGTCCAAGTACCAAGACGCTGTGTTTCTTTCCTGTTGTTAAGCAAATCTGCAACAGGGATAATCTTATCTTTAGGTACCCAGATTGACTTGGATCCTTTCTTGTTAGTGGTCATTGGACGAGTAGGTTTAACATGTTTTCTATGTATGCATCTAGATGTTATATGTCCACCTTTTCCACATACTTTACAAAAGGTGTTGGACGAGCTTGATTTTGTCCTAGCATGTTGAGTTGGAGTTTTAGAAGCTCTGTTATGTGCATGATGTTATGACATTTTATGAGATGCTTCATGAGGTGACCAAGAGTACCTCAGTATCAAGCTTAATTTTTCTGAGCCACCTACAAACTTAGATAGGGTGTCTATCAGATATGTCACATCTTGTTTCAGTTTTGCAACTTGCATGAGACATCAGGCTCACACTCAAGTTTGTCAGTTAGACTGACATCATCTGACTCAAGCTTCTTGTTTTCACTAATAAGAGCTTGTTTTTTCATGCAAACCCTATCATACTCCTTAGTTAATTTTTAAAATTTCTTTTTAAGATTTCTATATTCATGAGACAGAATGGATGAGTTATGTAATAACTCATCAAATGATTCTTGAAGAGTAGAAGGGTCAGATTCCATTACCTCTGTATCAGTGTATTCACTTTCTGATGATGTTCCAGTCATGAAACAGATATTTGCCTCTTCCTCAGCTTCATCTTCTTCTTCAGATGAAGATAGATCTAGATCCTCCCAAGTAGCCATCAAACCCTTCTTCTTTTTGAAGAACTTCTTTTCGTCCTTCAGTTCTGGGCAGTCAGCTTTGAAGTGACTAGGCTTTTTGCATTCGAAACACAGAGGTGGACCTTTTTCTCTGGAGTCTGATTTCTCCTTAGAGAATTTTTTATTGAACTGCTTCTTCTGAAGCCACCTTTCTTTCTCCACATATGTTGAATCTTTCTGGAGATGAAAGACAGTTCATCCTCATCAGTTCCTTCATCATTGTCTGATAGGCTTGCTTTAAGAGATCAAAGAAGCTCCTCCAAAGTGAGAGTATTAAGATTTTTAGCTTCCTGAATAGTAGTGACTTTAGGTCTCCACTGCTTGGGTAGACTTCTCAAGATCTTTCTGACATGATCCTTGTTCTCATAGGTTTTTCCAATAGATCTGAGATTGTTGGTGATGGTTTGAAATCTTCCAAACATCTGATCAATAGTTTCATGGTCAGCCATTTTGAAAAGCTCATACTGGTGAACCAACATGCTTATCTTTGATTCCTTGACTTGGGATGACCCTTCATGAGCTAGGGCAAGAGTATCCCATATTTCTTTAGCAGTATTACAGCTGTGAACCATGTCATGCTCAGATCTGGTGATAGCACACATCAGATAGCGCTTAGCTTTGATATTGAGCTGGTGCTTGGTCTTTTAATCTGCAGTCCAATATGCTCTAGCAACAGCAGTTCCATCAGCACCTCTAGGCTCAGTGTAACCAGTTTCAGTCAGCTCCCAGATGTCCACACTTTGTGCATCAAGAAAAGCCATCATTCTCTTTTTCCAGTAGTCATAATATGTGCCACCAAAAAGAGGAGGTCTGTTCATTGCTTGTCCTTCTGTATCCATGCTAGTTGGATCGTAATCCCTCAGCACTTGTTAGATGCTCAACCTTTTTGAGGATGAGCTCTGATACCAACTAAAGTTGACACAAAAAAACACAAGAAGGGAGTTAAATTGTGTTTGTTAACAGTTTTTCGAAAAAGCCTTTTCTTAAAAACTTTTCACAAACAAAGCAGATATAAACACACACTTGAAATTCTTTGAGAAAGGTTAACAAGCTTAAGTTCAAATCCCAACAGTTAGTATAAACAAAAACTGTAAAAGATAGGGATAGAAGATTCACACGAGTGATTTATCCTGGTTCACTCTCTTCCAACCGAGAGCTACGTCCAGTCCCTTCTACCTGAAGGTTTTCTCCACTATTCTCCAAATAGATTACAAGTATTCAACACCTCTTCAGGCTACAAGTATTTTTTCTCTACCAAGCCTCTTCAGGCTCTAACTCTAACAAAGAGATTTATAATTTTGATCTATGAACTCACTATGTGTGAGAATATGAAAGTTTAAGATCAGGATGAATACAACTGAAAATATTCAAATGAAATTTGATAAGAGATATGGCAATTTGAAAATTTTACAGCATCAAGTTATTTCTTCTTTTGGGATCGTCTACTATGTATAGACATCTTCAGCTTTTCTTCAACAGTCTTGAGTAAATGCCCGTTTAGAGATAGCATTTAATGCTGAGATCCGTTGAGATTGATAGCTTGATATGCTTTCTGCGAAATGTGCTATTGTTTATCAGAATTACTCAAAGTAGAGTGTCACATCTCTTAGTCCATCGAAAGTTGATATCTGACTTTCCTTCTTTGTGTTCATCCCAGCTTTGTACTAGACAATATAAAAGCACATGAAAGAGACAATCATTCTTTCGAATTAAATATACAGTCATTTAAAATAAAATCACTTTGACTAGACGGGTTCAGTTTTAGTGACCAATGGACGCGCAAGTCTTTGGACGTGCAATTTTCAATTAAGCAAACAAGCAGGGTCGTCTACTGATGTTGGGTCTAGTTAACTTCTCGTGTAGAGTCAAGTCTTTGGACTTGCTATTTTCTTGATAGAACTTCAAAGGCTCGTCTACTTTTTGTTTTTCAGATAGACTACGGTACTCGTATAGTTAATTTTGTCATAGCTAACTTTTAATACCTCGTCTAGTGATATTTTATAGATTCAGAAGTTTACCATGTTCTTTTGAAGGCTCGTCTAGTAATTGAAAACTTAAACCCGATACTGTTTCTTAGCAAAACTAAGAAACTACATATAGGTTTCCTCATCTTGCAATATTTTAACAAACCTGCAAGCTAGAACAAACAAGTTAAATCTCAAACAATACTTTGCTTATAAAAATTTAATATTTTGTTATTATCAAAACTTAAGAGATCATTAAGCCAAAAACACTTTGGTCCCAACAAGGCTGAGCTCTGATACTAACTGAAATAGATAACTAAAAACACGAAAAGAGGGTGTTGAATTGTGTTTATTAGACTTTTAGTAAAAGTTAAAAACTTTTTACAAGCAAGAGCTAAGTGCAGACGAGTGATTATCAAAGCAATTAGACAAATGACTTGTCTGAAGGTTTTTCAAGAGATAAACACACAAGCATACAAGATTAAAGATTATGTTTGATATTCACACTTTAACCCCTTTAGTTGGTTAACAATTAAGATAATCAAATAAACTAAAGAGATAATGATAGAGATAGACACAACTATTTTATCCTAGTTCATCCCTTAACAACTAGGGCTACGTCCATTCCTTGGCAGCACCAAGTTTTCTCCACTATAACTTATCAGGTTACAAACAAGTATTCTTTGAGCACCTAGTCTCTCCAGGCTCCAAGACAAGTATTGTTTGCACACCTAGCCTCTTCAGGCTAACTCAGGTTTGTTTGAAAGAAAAGTGTATTTAATACAACTTTGCAAGTCTTTCACTAACACTCAGAAGAGCGAATTTAATGTGAAGGTTTGAAAGACTATGTAATACCTTCAAATGATTGAAGAATAAGGAATGAAGGAATGAATAATTAAATATGCAAAGTAATGACGCTTGAGTTAATGCTAAGTTCCATTCTTCATCTTCAATGTCTTCTCCATTTATAGCCTTCAATCAATTTGAATCCGTTAGAGATATTTCTTCTGATTTTTGGCCTTAAGCTGAGCTTTACTAAATGCAATAGAGTCGTTCTGGGTAACCATTAATGCATTGGAACGTTGCTTATACTCTAACAGAGGGGATCAGTGCTTTATGCTTTGTGCAGCAACCAAATCAAAGTTGTTCAGGTTGCTTTTGTACTTTGCTGTGCATATTTCATTTTCGTGTAACTTCCAGATGTATTAGGTAATAAAGCATTTTGGTAGCACTCCTTTTCTGAGTTACAAAGTTGGTTTTGAATATTTGACCTTCTGAAATCCTTGATCCTTGTAAAAGAAAGCTTCAACATCTTCTGACTGAGTAGACAACTCACAAAAGTTCTTTGGTGTTCTTCACTGAGAGACAACATACGGGTGAAGGCTTCATTAGACGAGTTGACTCTTCTTATCAGAAACTCAACATCTTCAGATAAGCCATCAGACGAGTGAGACTTCTTCAACAAAAGAGTTAGCTTTACTCATTGGACGAGTGATGTTCTCTTTTGACCAAGAAAGTTTTAGGGCAGACAGGTGATTAAAATACTTAATTAGTAATTTGCACACTAAGTAAACAGGTTAGAAACCAATATGTAGTTCAATTAAATCATTGACAAATGTTTAGTTTCATCAAAACTTAGGGAAAATGCACATCAGACATTTAGAGACTCAACACAATCTTCATATGATTAGTTGCTCCAGAATCAATGATCCCTGGAACTAAGAAGTGCAGCAGAAAAATGAGCATCTTTATGGGCCAAGGAAGAAAATAGATTCGCTAACAATTTTGAAGAAAATAATTTATAAAAGTGCCTCAAGTATTATTTGTGGGTGGCTTCTATCATAAGGGGCCAACTAAGTCCCTCATGAGTTAAGGATGATCATTGACCGTTGGATATAATAATTTTTTAATTGAGTGGCTAAGATATTCCTTAAGTAACTTGCTGTTCCGGTTACTAACATTTCTTTGCAGATAGACCCCTAAATTTACTGGAAACTACTACATACATAAACAAAAAACAACCCTAGTTGTGTCATCTTGCTCGATTCCTTCAAAACCGAATTTAGGATCTGCTCGTGCGATTATCAGTTCGAAATGATGATGAGGTTCTTCAGCTTGTGCGATTATAAACCCTAGTTGTGTCATGTTGCTCGATTCACTTCCCTGCCTCGCGTCATTGTCTGCTTCACGAGTAACCATTGACGACCCGACGGATGGATACTCGTGTTCCTTCTTCCTTCGTTCCGTCAGATGGGTCACTTGGCTTCTTCCATCGTACCTCACATACAAAAATGGAGGACTGTCTTCGTCGAGTCTCAATTTTACATGCGTGTAAGTACCCTGAAAATCCCTCACATCTTAGTTTTTTTTTATTTGGGTTTATCTTACTGAACCTAATGAATGTTCTCAGTCAAACCCCTCAAATCCATCATTAATAGATGTTATGAGTGACTATAGTTGGTTTTATCAATATTTATATTTCTGTGATTAATCTTAATTTTTTTTTAATAGATGGTGAAACAAAAAAAAATAGAATGAGATGAAAAGTTGTGCAAGTTCACACCTTGACACTGGATAGATTGTTTGGGAAGAGATCCGTTAGGGGGGTGCTGAAGAAACTGATATGCCAAGAGAAGAAATCGGTTCTGGTTAGGTTACTTTTCTGTTCTTAAGTGATTATTAGGTATGGTAGATATAACCACTCAAATTTCGTGTGAATGTGCTTCAATTGGAAGTTTATGTTTGTTGCTGATAGGATTTAAGGATGAAAAATGTTGGGGTTCAACTAGTTGGTGTTGTTGCACGGGCACAGTCCTTTGTCTGATTCAACTATTTAGGATAAAAAAATGTTGGGGTTCGAATATATACAGGACTCTATGTTTTATCAATTATCATTAGCAATTTGTGCCAGCTCATGCCTTAAATCTTGGATTTTCTGTGATTCTGAAGCTTATGTATTTATTCTCCACTGGTGTTGCCTTGCACTTGTAATTTTGGGAACATTTGTGACATTTTTTTATGATGTCATTGTCCTTTGTCTAACTCATTTGTCATGTACATTTCATTTCCAAGGCTGTTTTCGTAATCAAGCCACAAGGATGCGACAGTTAGCAATTTTGGGTGCTGGTAGGGTGAAGCTTGGCATTGTAGGTGGGTTTGGAGAAGAAATCTTTTGGCATGGGAAGAGGAAATCCATGAAGTTTTTGCATAAACAATGGTTGGGGCATTCATCAGTAAGAATGAAGAGGACAAAGGTCATGGCATTGGTTTATGCTTTTGGGTGGGTTTGTGCTGCTTATGTAAGGTACTCATTGATGTCAAATAGAGCTAAGAAAGAAACTCATCTATTATTTGCGTCAATGAGAAATTTACAACATATTTTGGCCTTATAGGAACAGGGAAATAAAACAAATAAACAATAGTATGCGGAATGGCAACAGCTCTGCTTTCATTTGTGATAATATTAATGAATTTGAGCACTCCAATCAGGTCAACCTACCAAGAGTAACAGTAGTTATGCCCCTAAAGGGGTTTGGAGAACACAATCTCCATAACTGGAGGAGTCAGGTATAGGACACATACAACTAGAACTTCTTTGATAATGCTTTCTGAAACTACAAAAGAGATAATTTGTTTGTACTTGTTTGGGAAAATAAAGGTAGAGAGTGTGTGTTGTACTGTTTGTTTTTCTTGTCTCATACTTCTATTGTCTAAAAAGTAATGTAAGGAATGAGGTGAATTTGACATGCAAATATCATTACTGAAACTACTTCTAGGTTTTTTTGTTGTGAATTATTGGTTCTTTCATGAATGTGAACACTTAAGTTACTCATACTCAGATTGGTATTTGTGTTCTATGGGGTGCCTTCATTGACTATGAAGATGGGCTACAAGGAAGTTATAAACGATCCCAAGAATGATGGAGTAAATACTATATTTGTTTCTATTTCTGTTTATTTTTTATGCTCTGTTTTGGGTAGTAGAAGGGAGCCTGGCACGTTGGGTATATCTTACAGAAGGAGTTGGACAGGCTCACGCCAATGACAAAGGATCTGTATGTAAGCTATGCTAGGAGATTTCTTCTTTGGCATATACAACAGGACTATTGCTATGCTTGCATCTTGCCAGCGGTTGTTTTATGTTTTACATGTGGTTTTTTTTTTTCCAATAGTTTCTATACTTGGTGGAATTTATAGGGTAGTTATGTATGAACCAGGATATTCTTTTTAGGGGCTTGGTTGATCTTATACCTTCCCTTCTCCCCCATTTTGTTGTACTATAAACACACTTGTATATGGGTGAGTACCCCTAGTACTACATTCAATAAACTTTTTTTATGTTAGTCTTTTGGGTTCAACTCTGAAAAGTTGCAGTCCTTTCGTTGGATTTTTGAGTAGTTGGGACTTCATGTGTTTGGTTGGGACTTGCTTTGAGGATATTGCCTCCATGATGTTCATCTTGAATTTAATTGCACATTGCACAACTGATAAATCAAGGGACACCATGGTTGGTGGTTCTTTTTGGGTAGGGTAACCCCTCTATAACCAATTAATAACAATTCTTATTAAAGGTGGGACCTCAAACAAATGATTATCAATACGTAATGATGTTACAGGAACCTACATACTGCAACCCAATATTGATGTTACAGGAACCTACACCCAAAAAACAAGTTAAAAGGACTCATTTCTATGAAGTTATATTCCAACCCAATACTGCAACCCACACTGGAAGTTGTTGCAGCTTATAGGCGCCTCCCACAAAAACCAAAAACTTGCTACTTTGTGTAAAATCCTGAAAGTAGACGCCTCTTGAATAGGCCAAGCCACTATTATAAACCAGATCAGAGACACGAGACTAGGGAGCATCAACTTGATTGAAAAACAGCAACCAAAGTGTATAATAGTCCATGTCCTTTGCCAGCCCCCAATATACTATGAAAGTAACCTTTACAGTGAACCAGACAACAGAATTTATCACTTTATTGTATCTGTAACACCCCCTTGGGCATTACCTCTTAATCACATTTTGAAATAAATTAAAAGGAAAGTTTATTGGTTGCTTTCGAAAAACTTCCATTAACTTCATAAGTCTGAAAATATGGGGGCAAAAAATTTTCTTTTTCTTCACTGCGGAATATTTTCAAAAGGAATAGTACACACAACACAAACATAATATCATACCCTGCTTAATGGCACATAAAAGTTGGATTTATTTATGAATCAAAACACTTCAACATGTAAACTTTTATGAGGAAATCTTTCCTACGGAAAGTAATAAGTTCATTACAAGGTTCTCCAACTACAACAATTTTCTTAAAACACCCGTCTCAACAAAACATCCTAAGCTGGTCGTTCTAATAGACAACTACTGGAAAGAACTCTGTAGTTCTCACCATAAAATTTTCACCAACCTCTTCGAGGATGCGGGATTAAAATCCCCATGCGAGGTTAGAACATCCCGGCACCTCTTGCCCTTGTGCACAAAGGTACTTCAGCCATAACTAGGAGAACCTGATATATTGTAAGGGTGAGATATCGTCATACGGATAATTATGATAAACTACACACTTGCAACACAAACAACATGTATAACAATATCATCAACATCATATATGGGAATATACAACAAGGGTACTATTAAAGTAAACAAGGTATCACACTAATTCACCATCAACTTTTGAAACTCATGATGTTTTAAAATTTAAACTTTAATGCAAGACTCCGGAGATTTTCAACTTTCTTTAAAAATGAGCTGATCAGGCTCGGTTGCCATACAAGGCTCAACGTGAATTTCCACTTACACTGTCCAAACTCCTGGCACAGTGTACAACGTGCGTGGAATGTCCATAGCATACTGTCCAACATAAGGCATAGTAATCCGGGCTAATGGACTTCATTGTCCATCAAGGCACAATGAAACACCGTAGCATGAAATACCTGGCCTTCCAGATATTCACACGGAACAACGTAGCATGAGATATCTGACTCTTCCAGATATTCATACAAAAACAACGTGGGCACGTCTGCCAAAAATGAATGCATGAGAAAAATCACTTTTGTTTTCCACTTTTCTTTGCGCATCATTCTTTTCTTTTTGTCGAGGCACAAGGCTCACGACCTTTCAACTTTTTCGATATCTTACAAACTTTTATTAACAACACAGGACTTTAAGTCCGAGTGTCGAATCACAACAGTTCCAGACTTATGCATCAGCCATGGAACTTTGTGGTCGTAGAAAATCAACTTTCACCTTCTTATCATTTCCATTCAACGCATATGGAACAGCAGTCCATAGCAACATTCACTGGAACATAGTCCACAACAACGTAACACGGATCATAGATCAACGTGCTTCTAAAAACACTAGTTACCCGACGTCTCGATCACTAGGTTCAACTTTTCAACTTTTCTTCCTTTTCGCTCAGTGAAAATACAAAATCCAAAAACAAAACTTCCGTAACTTATCCAAGTTATCGGATATTTTTGTTTCAATAAAAACCTTTTTCGAACAACGTTTTCTTTTGAAATTCATTTTGAAATCATATAATAAAAATCTTTTTGTTCTAAAAGCATATCTTTATTTTGGAAAAGATCCTCTTTTTCTAAAATAAAGGCTTTTTAAGAAGGATTTAGTGTAATATAAAGAGGACTAAAATCTTTTAGCAAAGAAACAAAATTTTAATTTTTCACTGTAACGAGTTTTTTAAAATTTCATGTTTTTATGGAAAACATCCCTAATAGCTTCCTAAAATAAATTTTTCTCACCTTTGTAAAGAAAATCTTTATTTTTAAAATTCTTAAATTTTTCACTAAAGATTGATAAAAATATTAGCCTTCCTTCTAAAGAATAGTTGTCAACTTGAAAACATTTTCTCTTATTGCTTTCATATATGTTTTATTAAGGCTTTTATCTTTACTTTAAGGATTGGGCTCTAACCAACGGTTAGGCTACTATGCAACACACATTCAACAATTCACAACATAACAACATAATATATTCAATTATACCTTTTAATTCAACATGTTATCAATAGCACATGAATCAGTCAAAGTAACAACAACTTTATCACAGCATCATAAAATTAAACACACAAACACATCATAATTCATCTTTTTCACACATCAACAACAACAGCCAACAAAATTAAACAATCCAAACACACAAGCATATAGTTACCATAATTATATCATCCCTCAGGCTATCTCCCCTTACCTAATTCGACGGGTAGACAAGGTCTTTGTTTCCGCGTTGCCCAGAGCGAACTTCCTTTTTCTCACCGTGTGCCGCAAGTCTACGAATTTAGCGAACGACTTAAGTTAAACCAACAAAGTTGTCTTATCTTCCTAAGCATAGGTTTTGGCTATGGCTGGAAAAATGATGCTAGAGATGTCCAATCTTTTTCAATTTCTTGGATTGTATTTTGTTCAAGACTTAATTTTATATATATATATATATATATATATATATATATATATATATATATATATATATATATATATATATATATATATGTTTTAATCCCATATTTTTATATATTTACATTATCACTTGTTTATAGTCCATTTTATATCAAAGTCTTTACTTGAAGACATTATCATTAAAAAAAACATATTTTTCCTTCAAAAATTTGAGTGAACTCTTTTATAAAATCATTTTCAAAACAGCTGTGGGTTTTAAATTGTGAATGATCATTCAAATGACCTTCAAAATCCTTGAAAATTTAATTGGAGGTACCCAACTCACATATAAACATATGGTAGTTGGTCCCATGTCAAAATTCGAAAGCATTAATTTATTAAAAATCCCACACTGCCTCTATTTGTACAGGATTTTCCAGAAATTCAAGTTCACCCACTTGCAAATTTAAGAAATTGTTTCTCTTTACATACATATTTAAAAATTCTAAAACTTCAAAAAAACTTTAGTTATACTTTGGTAATAACCCAGAAAATTTTATAAAGGTTTTTAACTTTCAAAATCATATTTAAAATCATCATGCAACCAACTATGTTCTTATTTTCGCAGTCAGAATTTAATTCTACTTTGAGAAGTGTTTTAACCCAGTAAATCTTATCCAAATGCTTACATATTATATATCAAATTGAAGCCCCAGAAGTCTTCTTTCCAAATATATATTTATTTGCCAGAAATACATTTTGTATAAAAATTTATGGACTTACGAAAAAATATATATCATGCTGCCAGAATCAAAATCTACACAAGTTTATCCACATCAAGTTACAATCTTCACTCTAGCATCATCCACAAGCCATAGAACCAACAAGCAAGGGTCCTAGACCCTCAAAAACATACATGCAAACATACAATATAAGGAAAATCATTAAAACACTCTATCTCTTTCTCATGCATGTCATCAAAATAGTGATTTTTAATTAAGTGTTCTTCTTAAAAATACAAAACATGGTCTTTTCAACTTTTTGCCAAGATACATGAAATCTATATGAAAATCAAAGTACTTTATCTTCTCAAAATCTTAAAACCAGCCATTTTCAATTTGGTACCTCATGCATGTAAAAACTTAGGATCAAAACAACATGCATGTGAAACTCTTTGAAAAAAATCATCATCCTTCCTCCATTAGGGTTTCGGCCACCCATAAAAATGATCATAGGAAATTCTTTTTCAACATGAAAAGGTTGAAGAAAATTGTAAAGATGTTAATAAGCTTAAATCAATTGATTTCATATACATGCACTTAAAGAAAAACCAACTTTCAATAGAACTTATGAACATGCAAGATGAGAATAGGAACTTAAAAGAAAAGAGCAAGAGTTAAGAATCAATACCCTCTAATTGAAAATGATGGTGAGCAAGAGATGGGTATGTGAAAGATGAGTAGCTTCCAAGTTCAAGATTTAAGGTTGAAGATGATGAATAGTATAGTTAGAAAATTGGCAAGAGTTTGGCTAGGAAATGGAAAAAGAGATGAATGAATGAATGAGAAAGGAGGGGGTATTTATAGGGGAGAGGGGGCACAGCCCTCTCTAATTTTTCTGCAAAAATTTTAATTTTTTAACATTAATAAATTCATATTTTAATTTAAATATATTAGGTTTCTAGGAAATGTAAAATAATTATTACATTTGACATAATTATTGTTGAATAGTGACATAAGTGTCACTATTCACATCAAATAAAATCTTTCCAAAATCTGGGAAAATCAGATTTAATTATTTCGGGTTCGTTCCGGTACCGATTGTTACGTAACGGTAAAAACCGATCGTATGTTTTATTCGTAAATTTCACCAGAAAAATGCATATAAAATTAAATAATTTCTAAAACCGTTAAAATAATTATAACTGGGTTAGAAAAATAAAAATTTAATTTTCGTGTATTAAAATTTATTTTTCAGGTCAGTAGAGTCTAACTGACAGTGAAAACTTAGACCGTAAATGTCTGAAATTTTCTACCGAAAAATTCAACTTCACATTACTAATATAAAATAAATTATAATGATTTAATTTGGTCTATCAAAATAATTCTTCATAATATATGATAATTAATTCTTAATTATCCACATAATCACAATTTACAGACAAGCAGAAAAATCGGGGTGTTACAGTATCAATCAATTAATCATTCTGTCATAATATGGGCACATAGGAATATAAAATTAAACCGTAAAAGGGTTGACAAAGATTTTCCCATAATTCAAAGATAATTAGTCCTTAAATATGAAAATATATCAATACATGGTGCATAATGTTCCCCAAAGCATATTGTCATCACCATTTACAAAAAAACCTTTCCTAAATATTTGTCCTAGCTACAAAGTGAATTGAAATTGAAACATGCATAAGTAGAGATTATACAACAGAAATCTAATTGAGCAAAATGATGGATAATGTAGTCCTAATCCTGTACAAGCCACCCATGTCCCAAAAAAGTTGTTTGCTATGTTGTTCATGCAAATTTCCTTGTTTGCCAAGCATACTCACCATTTCTCTCCAAAGTTTCCTTTTCCTCATTATGGTCTCCCAATAACAAGTCCATTGCCAGAATCATCCTAAATTTGTCTTCATTACCCTGTTAATGTCAATAAAGTAAATGTGGTCAATATTCAATCATCAATTCTTATACAAGATGATCAAGTTTTACAATGATGTACTAACCATGACATGGATGTTTGGTTGAAAACCATATTCCATACATAACCAATCTATTACATGCAAAGCAAAATGTTGGCTGCAAACAGTGAAAATTAAACATATGTTAATCATAGCACACTTGTGACTCATAGTGGTACATAAACCAATAAAGCGTTGAAATTGAATTCCATTTTGTTACCAATAAGTGCTGCTAACAGGGCCAATTGGTTCAAATATATCAAAGTTATCAAGCTGAAGTGTATTGAGGAGGAAGTTGTCAGGGAAATAGCGAGATTGGATCATTCTAGTAATGACTTCCCATTGCAGTTGTACATTGGTAATTTAAGTAGAGTAACGTGTAGTTTAATAAAAAAGTATAATAATAAGAGCAGATAGAATAATCTTACTAATTCCTTAATCCTTTCTTGCCTATGAAACATGTTTTCCTCTTCAAAATAGAGGTCCATGTGGTACAACATTTGGTGTTGGATTGAGGCCACCATTAAGTACCAATGACCACCAGAGGCCTCTATTGGTATATAAACATACAACCATAAAATTTTCTTAGGTCACAGCTTTAATAAAATGACTTATATATGACTAGTTGCTATTTTGTAATACAAATAAGTGGATTCATCTTACATGCTTCAGCTTATCAAAAGGAGGCATCCATTTCTTAGCATGGTCATCAATGAGGCCGTGAACTGGTTCCTCAAGGGTAGCCTCGATCTATGAATAAATCGAAACATGATTTAATTCACTATGCTAAGGATCATAAGGTGCATGTTAACTATTTTTTTTTCTCAGTCAATGGTCCTACCACAAATGAAGGGGGGAGTTGAAATAGACAACTATAAACACGAGAAGGGGGTTGAATTGTGTTTATCAGAATTTAAAGTAAAGTTAAAAACTTTTTGCATGCAAAAGCTTAGTTCGGACAGGTGTAAAAAGTTACACAGACAGGTCACCTGTCTGTTGTATTTTTCTTAGAAAACAACACACGTATACAGATGGAAAACAAGCTTGATAAAAATAGTTTTAACCCCTTAGTTAGAATGCAGATGATATATAATCAAAACAACTAAAGAGATTAAGGGAAGAGAGATTAACACAGTGATTTATCCTGGTTCACTCTTTAACACAAAGAGCTACGTCCAGTCCTTGGCAGCACCAAGATTTATCCACTATAACTGATCAGGTTACAGACTCCAAGTATTGTTTGCACACCTAGCCTCTTCAGGCTCCAAGACAAGTATTCTTTGTACACCTAGCCTCTTCAGGCTCACTCAGATTTGTTTGAGAGTATGGTTTGTAATAAATACACTTACAGACAAACAGATCTTTCACTAACACTCAGAGAGTGGTTTAAATGTAAAGCTTAGGAAAGTCTGCGTAATAACTTCAAATGATTGAAGAATACAGAGTGAATAAATGAACAGAGTAATGGCTCTTTAATGCTTTGTAATCTCTGATGTGTTCATCTTCAATGACTTTTGTATTTATAGCCTTCAACCATTTAATATCCGTTAGAGACATTCCTTGCAACGATGGCTTCAAGCAGAGCTTCATTAAATGCAATATAGTCGTTCTGGGCAGCCATGAATGCAATGGAGACGTTGGTTGTACTCTAACATGAAGGATAATGGCTTTATGCATCGTGTAGTAGCCAACTCAGAGTTGTGCAGAGTGCATTTGTACTTTTGCAGAGTACATTTCCCTTCCTGTGTAATAACCGAAAGTACTAGGGAATAAAGCATGTTGGAAACATTCTTTAACTGGAAGTTTGTCTCTGACTTTCTAGGTTGCTTGAGAGAGAGCACTTCTGAATTTCTTCATAAGCGTGAGAGAGAGATTCAGTCTTCTACATGAGGGGACAGCTTCCAAAAGCTTCCTGTACTTCGAGTTCTTTAACAAAGAACCTTAGACGAGTTGAAGAGCAGAGCAGAGACAGGTTGTAAACCAGTTTGCACATAGTCAACAATCCCAGTCAACAGACAGGTTGACTTTTTGGCTTATTCAGACAGGTTGGTACTTAGGTAGACAGATAGGTGAGTTTTGTAATTTTCTGATCTGTACACTAAGTAGATAGGTTAGCAACCACAAAGTAGGCTTAATTAAATCATTAACCAATGTTTAGCTTTCATCAAAACTTAGGGAAATGCACACAGACATTTTAAAGACTTAACAGGAGTGACCAAATAGTACTAGGTGATATTTTCCTTTGAAGTCAAGTGGCCCTCAAGGCCACTAAGTGGATGATCTGAGATACATGAGGATAAAAGTAAAAAAAAAAACATAAAAATATGGTTTCAAACAGAGTGTGTGTAACCCTTTGCTTCATTGGACTCATCTTTGGGTCTACGGTTTTATCAGGGTAAAGTGATTGAAAATGTTTTCAAGTGGCAGTGAAATTATCCAGCTTAAACAATACTTCGCTATATGGATTAAACATTAATGAAGAAAAACAGTGAGGACACAATTAAGTCATGGATTAAAAATTACATACTGTAGTGATGATAGATGGAATAGTAAATGAAGTCCCCACAAAGTGAATGCAATATACCTTGGATTCAAGTCAGGATTGAATACATATGCTGAGACACGAACTCTCCCAGATGAGAGTTCCATTTCTGGTGTTACTGGGAAGTTTGTCTTCACAAACTATTAAGAGCAAGTAAAGAGAACCATTAAATGTTAATGTCAATGCATTATTTGAAACATGAGAAATTTAAGTAAAGGATAGAATGTGCCAAAAAGTTTGTTCACCTTGGTCATGATTTGCTTAAATGGTTTTCTAGTGTTGGAGCTTTCAAATGTTTTTCTAGTAATTGAATTCCTTACCAAGGTAGGCATATTTGAGATAACTTGTTCATAGCGTCCCCTTTTTTGTGTTGTATCGTCGTTAGTTGGCTCTGCTTTGGGAACTTTAAGGGGGATATTAAGGGGTAATTTTGTGAAGGACAACATCCTACCCACTGTAGATGTTGTGACATATTGGCTATTTTCCATATCATCATCATCTTGTGACAATTCCACCAGGTCAATGTTCTTGCCATTGCTTCCAATGGGACATCCTAAGCAATTATATTGAGGAGATACCAAATCCCTTCGCTGGTGTGCCTTTTTAGTTGATGGCGTTGCACCCTTGGGGTTGGGAGTGCCTGATGCCTTTTTAGTTGATGGTGTTGCTTGGTGTTGGGAGTTTCTGATGCTTTTGTTGGATTTCCATGAGTGGGGTGTGAGAGCATGGTCTCTAGGTTTGCAAGCTTGGTGTACATTATATTGCATAAACTGTGTAATACTGACACAGAATTTGCATTCACCTGACATTGAAAATGACAAGTAATGGGATGAGAACACTACAAAGATTGACTTAGTTAACTAAGAATAAGTGTAATGTGAGATGCATATGACTAGAATAATTACCTTAATAGACTCCAAGGCATTATTAAGAAGTGCTTGTAAGTCCATTAAGTTTGGACATTATCTCAGCCAGCTGGTGAGAATGTGCATCCTTCATAGAATGTGCATCCTCTATGACAACATCACTACATACAATACCAGCAAAAAACAACATCAGACTCAATAATTGCTTGAATGGATAGTTCAACTAACAAATTTAATGCTACACATCATACTAACTATGTGGGATGCAGCTTAGGTATGGGATCAAGTGACATTAAATCATCCCCTCCCATTACTGAACAACCTTTTCAGATACCACAAGTTAACAATACTGGATTTAAGGTTGGTAGGGTTGAAACGAGTAATGAGGAATATGGGTCTGAGCAGGTGCATTTATAACCTTTACAACGTATAGCATAGCCCATCCATGTTGGCTGAAGTCTAAGATCTAAGATCACATACAATGCAGGAATCGAATATGTACATTCTGTATTTGGGGTCCAAGCAGCAGAAGTTTCTAATTCCATGCTAGTTCCAATTAATGAAGATATCTCAAAAAGTCGACATATGGCTGAGAGATCTCCCATTTGTGGTTTACTTCGAAAGAGGCAGAGAAAGAAGAGATTTATTTAGAAAGAAGAGATTTATTTGCTTCATTTGTGTCTCCTTTTGTGTTCTTTTTGTAAGGTATTACTTGTTGCCTCACCACCTTGCACTGCCCGAGGTTTGCACAAGATAATGCAAAAGTCATTAACTTTCAAATAGCAACCTAGGTTTGTTCATAAAGCATGCCTTGTAGCTATCTTTGATTTGTTCAAGTAACCTTCTTAGTTTGTAGTCAGAATGAGGACAACACTTGTTAATCTTTGGTCAACTATCGTGTAGCAACTCTTTAACGGGAGGAAATTTTTAAATGGGACGTTGGTTCAAAGTAATGAAACGCTAGTTAGGAATGGGAACTTGGTTAAAAGCTAACAAATTTAAAAACAATATTAAGCTCACATGAAAGCTATTGTACATGGGGTTTTGATAAAAAGTCTACCACCCTTGCTTTGGAAGCCATGACACGCAACAGCGCATGTGCAAAGCTATCCATTTTGATCTTTTGTGCAAATTTCCAAGCATACTATATCATACCAAGTGGGATCTCACATTTGTAAACCTTTCTAATTGCATGCCCCGCGCAAGTGCTAGTCAAAAATAAGGGTCCAAGCATGGTACTAACTGGGGATTTATTAATCTATCAACATCACTGTATACACACAACCTTATGGTATAATGATTATATGATTAAATAATAAATTAAAACATTGTCATTAACTCCTAAACATGTGATAAAGACATTAGCTCAATTTAATGACAATTTAATAAGCATGTTAGATTCTAATTGGATTGTGGACAAGTAACTCCTAAACATGAGATAATGACCTAAGCTCAACTTAATCACTATTTCTAAGCATTTTAGATTCTAAATGGATTATGGTCAAGTAACTCCTAAACATGAGATAATGACCTAAGCTCAATTTAATCACTATTTCATAAGCATGTTAGATTCTAATTGGATATATGGTCTAGTAAAAAGTAAATATGAGATAATGACCTAAGCTCAACTTAATCACTATTTCCTAACCATGTGAGCTTAAGTTTGAATGTGGGTAACTAACTCCTAAAATAAAGTATTAAAGACCTAAACTCAACTTAATCACTATTTTCGAAGCATTTTAGATTCTAATTGGATTATGGTCAAGTAACTCCTAAACATGAGATAATGACATATTTGAGATCTTAATCACTATTTCATAAGCATAATAGATTCTAATTGGGAATATTGGCAACTAACACCTAAACATGAGAGGGAGGATCTAAGCTCAACTTAAGTTGGATTATGGTAAATTAACTCCTAAACATGAGATAATGACCTTATGTAAAGTTAATAACTAAATATCAAACCTATACATAAATTACCATTTATCATTATAATTTTTTTTTTAAAAGCGATTGTCATTATAAATATTAAATTACGAAAACTTATTGTACTATACATAAACCTATTGTACTAACCTATCGTACTTACAAAAAAAAATGGATAAGTGTTATTGAATCTAAGCCAAGTGTCCCAACGCTATGCATTTATGCATGCATGCATGTAGACCGCACCAACCAACCAACCCATATGTATTAAAGAGTATGTTCATTTATTTAACTACAGAGGTGGTTGATCACTTAATTTATTGCTCATTTACTTACAAAACCAACCAATACGTGATAACCCTTAGTATGCAGTCTATAAAATCTGGATCACGATTCCATAGCTCTCCACTTGACTAAGATGGATGGTTACTTTGAAGTTGGGGTCTCAAGAAACCACATGCGACCACCTCGTTTTTTGACCGTAATCTCGCGTGGTTCACTGGACATTGGAAAAATGGTATGACTTACTAAGTGTTTGTTAAAGTTTGTTATTAATAAGATTGTTTTTGTTAACCACCATATTTTTTACTACATGCAGATGTTACCCACTGGTCTACAAAATGAATTAGGTGTGACGCTGCCTAATCCTTTCATAATACGACTCCCGAGCAATGCAACATGGATCATTCATTTTGAAGATTGTGGTGGGAGATAGTGGTTAGGCACTATGTGGGGGAAGTTCTACATTGACGTTGGCAATAAGCCAAACGGATGCATTATTTGGGAGTATATTCCAACGCAGGTCTTTAACGTGAAGGTTAGTCTAGCAAACGATGAAAACCCAGACGATATTAGAGGCATGGAGATTGTATATCCTTTCCCCAGTGATGAAGGTGTCTATTATATTTTTTGATTTTTTTTATAGGGTGTATATATATTTTCAATCTGTTTATCGAACATCCAATCTAATAGGTTTCGTTGTCTTGAGGTAAGATGTTTTGCCCATTCAAGAAGACCCACCTACGTGTTGGTGTAAGCCCTAGATACCAATCTATTTTGAATAGATCATCATTTGTATCAAGAATTTGATCATATATTTGATATATGAATAAGGCATTCATTTATTATGTTATTAGTTTATAGCATAATAAAGTCCTTAGAATAGACAGTTCATTCAATGAGATATTAAGTGCGTGACTTAATCGAGAGACCTTATTGAATAATAGAATTCTATTCTTAAATATCCGTAGTCAAGTATTATTGTTAATTAGGACGACAATAATATATAGAGACTATTGTGTGAGTAGACTGATGACCACATCTCACGGGTCATAGATATGTGATATCAAGTCGGCACATAGGTATAAATATTAAGAGTAATATTTATGTCGGATGACCCACTATGAGAATACTTCATAATAGTTACGTAAGTGTCATAAGCATTCTCATGGCGACCACAATGAAGTAGTCCTTCGACTTGAAGTCACTACGATTCCTACATGAGAAGTTGTAGGCTTTAATGTTATCAAACGTCACGCGTAATAGGGTGATCATAAAGGTAGTTATTGGGTCTGCAATAAATCATGTTGAGGAGTGTGAGTGATATAGACAGGATTCGTCCCTCCTACATAGCAGGGGTAATGTCATGGGCCCCTCGATAGAATAAGACGTGAAATATGCGTGGCCATGCGGAAGTGGGCCAATATGTGATATTGGGCCCATTTTTTATTACACGTCTACTAGGGGAATAAATAATTGAGCATAACAAGGATGACACTCTTATGCCTTGTGTTCAATTAAGATATACGGACGAAGGGACATTTACTGCACGGTAAATTTGGGTCGCGGTAAGGGTAAAATCGGATCACCGATACTCTCGCTAATTGGGTAGTAATGATGCATTGTTAGATGCCGCTCATTATTTATAATATTTAATACTATTGCCAACTTAGTGGGAGCCTATATGGTCACACGCATAGAGCAAATACGGAGCAGTTATATTAATTAAATATGATTTAATTAATATAAGGGCAATTGGGCTTGTAGTGTACAAAGCCCAATAAGGTAAGCAGTTAGGTTAAAAGGAGCTGCCAACTTATAAATAGAAGTGCTTTCCCCTCTAACCAAGTATTGCTAACCATGCCTCCCCGTAGCCGTCAACTAGCACATGACGCATAGCTCCGATGCCCATTTGCTTGAGTGGACTGGCTAGATGTGCCGCCCCTTCGTGGCACTAGTGATCCAAAAAGGAAGGTACGCTTCAAGAGGTAAAAACAGTAGCCTTTTTGTGATTTATGTTTGTAATGCGTGATCCATGTGAATGGTTTTCTTCTGCCTTGAAATATGATTTTAGAAGAGGACTATCTGAGAGGGTGTGGGATAGTATCCCAAGTCACACCTCCTGGAATGCCACAATGGAATGGTATGTCCGAAAGGAGGAATCACACCTTGTTAGACATGGTACGATCCATGATGAGTCATTCAGACATTTCTGACACTTTCTGGGATTTTGCTCTACTTATAGCTAAATTCATTCTTAATCATGTTCCATCTAAGGTGATTGAAAAAAAAAAAAAAAAAACTCCATATGAGATATGGATGGGCCAAAGGCCCCGTTTGTCATTTATGAAGATTTGGTGATGTCAAGTTTATGTGAAACGTCTTATGACAGATAAACTTGGGGCCAAATTGGATAAGTGTATATTTGTGGGATATCCTATGGAAACCAAAGGATATTATTTCTACAACCCCTTCGGGGATAAAGTGTTTGTCGCTAGGACTGGAGTGCTCCTTGAGAAGGAATACATCTCCAAAGGAAACTGTAACACCCCCACTAGGTATTACTACGTAACACATGCGGAATTTAAATTAAAAAGATAGTTTGCTGGTTGCTTTTGGAAAATAATTTATATAAGTACATAAGCGTCTGAAATTGGGTATAAAAATTTGTCACGACTTCAAACTTAAGCCTTGGTCGGCACACAGGCTTACAATCCTAGCCTGGCAAGTCTATTTAATTTAAAAATATACTTGAATAAAAACTACTATTTTTACAAAAATTTCGACAGAGTCTCCTCTGTAATTCGAACATCCCAGGTAAAAGAACACCTGCTAAAATAATTACATTTTCATTCCAGAATTCCAGTTACACTAAAATACATCCAGACAGTATTATTTTGGAAATAATTACATCAACAAGCTATACAGGACCCAAAAGGAAAATCTTAGATTTTCATTCAAAAGAAATGCTCTCCGAGCTATAAACTTCACATTCAAAATGAAGGCTCTCCGATCCATACAAATAAATACTATTAGAAATCTGTAACATCTCAAATCCTAAGCTGGTCACTCTATCAAATAGCTAAAACCAAGTCTTCGAGCGACTTAGAACAACTCCTCGGCAACATCGGTACTAGAGTACCAAGGTACAATAGCGAAACTAGAAGGAACCTGATATATCTGTAAGGGTGAGATACCGACAATTGGATATATCATACAATAACCATATACATGATACATACCACAGTAGCATATTAACATTTATTCAATAATCAAGATAAGATCATCAGACAGTAAGTGTTATATCAGTGGGTCTCATACCCGAACAATCAGTTTTATAAAATTAATGCATGACACTTCAATATTCAGGCTCTAACTTAATCTCATGAGATAACAACACCGTTTCATTGTAGAAGTAATAAAGAGTTGGTCATGCTTTGATGCCCACTGGCAAGTTGCCACCATAACCACGTGCACCAAGGTCTCCGGATGCACAACGTCTCGAATGCCTCCAACTGGGCCAATCGGACTGACCCTCAGATACCACCTTGTATCTGGTTTACTTAAGCACGTCTGCTAAGGGGAAATGCATATGAATAAAAGACTTTCAGTTATCAAGGTTTTTCTTTGTGTGTACTCTTTTTCGCTGTCGAAGCTCAAAGCTAACGACTATTCATAATTCCCCATCACTTGAACTTAAAGAAAACACAGGACACGCGGTCCGAGTGCTCAATCACAACGCCTTAGACCGATGCCGCAGTCAAGGTTTGTGATCGTAGAAATCACTTATGATTTTATCCATGTTTTACTCTAACATGATAAGGACTCTTAGTCCGCAGCAACGAAATTAGGACGCACCGTCCTCAATTCCGAAATTAGGACTCTTAGCCCATACATCACGATTAGGACCCTTGGCCCATAATTCTTAACACGGATCCTAGATCACGTGCATATAACTGAATACTAGAGGCGACGTCTCGCGAACTAGATTCTCTTTCACATGTACTTACCTTTCGCTTAGTGAAAATCAAATCCAAAACAAAACCTCGGTCACTTATCCAAGTAACCGGAACGTTTCTAAATCATTTAGGAGAAAATCATTTTCTTTTGCAAACTCTCTTATAAAACATTTAGGAAATTCGTTTGCTCTTTGAAATCCTTGATGGAATAAAGTCAAATATTTTCAAAGGGTTTTTCCTTCATAACACACAGTTCGAAAAGGTTTTCTCTCATACAAAACTTTTGATCATAAAAAGGTAGTTTCCTTCAACTTAAAATCACTTCAACATTTTTATAAAAACAAAGATCTTATTCTTTTGAAGTAAGCACTTTAGACAAGAAACTGTTATAAATGAACCCAAAACTTTCAAAGTTCTATTCAAGGCTTATTAAGGCTTTTAATCCTTATAGTTATTGAGCACAGACTCAAGTCCGGCTTCTCAAACTTCAATCAACAGTAATATATTCACAACAATAATAATATCACAGTTAATGACAGTTCATCACATATATATAATTCATAACACTTTAAAGCAAGTAATGTTCAACTTCAAGTAATAACCACAATAGTTCAAGTAAACAAGTTATTCAAGTATTGTCTCAATATCATAATAATATTCACAACACTCAATTAAACACATACACACATGCATACAGTCATTGAATATCCCTAGGCAAGCTCCCCTTACCTTTGAAGACAAGTAAAGATCTTCGACTTACAGCTCCAACAGTCCATTTCCTTATCAACGACGCCTCGGTTCCTTTGATGTTTCACCACACGCGCAGGTAACTTCGCGACAACTCCAAAGAGAACGAGGTTGCCCTCCCAAGCAAGCACAATCGCAACATCAACATAGAGGGAACGTCCAAGCACATACAACAGTCAAACAACATAACCACAACTCAATAATCTCCAACACATACAATCAAAGGAAAATATATTTAACTTCTCAAAACATATTTTGATTCTCCAATAAAACCAATTCGGGCAAAAGAGGTCTCGTCACACAATTTGGGGAAACTTTATATTGCTTAAAGGATCATGAAATTAAACTTACAAATCATCAATTAAAAGTCCTAATTTCATTAAATCAAAGTTACTTTCACAAGGATGAGTCAATTTCAACTAATGTCAGATTTGGGTTTATGACTCCTAAACCAAATTTGGGGAAAATAAGATTTGCATATAGAAAAGCGAAATTGATTTGTCAGAACTTAAATTAACAGTCCCAATGTCATAAATGCATACTTAATTTTACAAAACATAACCAATTTCAATGAAAATCAAATTGGGGCTTCAGGGTTCATAACCTAAATTGGGTAAAATCCAATCCACTTAAAGAATGATGAAATTGGTTTAGGGAAACACTAATTTACAATCCCAATTGCATAAAAATCAATTTTAATTTCAGATTACAACATGAAATCAAAGAGATAGGGTTAGGGTTTGAAAATCAATTTGAGGATTTACAAAAGAGAAGAGATTAGAGGGTAAAACACTTACCCAAGGTGAAGAGATGACATGGTGGCTGTTGAAACCTCCGGCGCGGCGGCTGTGACGGCGGCTCCGACGAGGCAGCTCTAAACAATGGTCTGAACAATGGGTTTTCGTGCGAACACCATAAGGAAGAAGAAGATGATGGTTAGAGGGGGTCAAACACGACAGAAGCGATGCAAACGCGGCAGAGGACGGCGGTTTCATGGCGGTCTGCGACTGGGAACGGCGTCGGACGACGGTGGAGCTCCGTACGAAGACGCGACACGAACCGATGACGAGCGGCGGCGCGCGCGGCTCCTTGGACGGTGGCGCGGTCTGGGCAGCAAAGGAAAGGGAGAAGAAATGAGTTGTGAGAGGGAAGGAGGAAATGGGTTTCAGAGGAAGAAGAAGAAAATAGAAGGGAAAGGAAAAAAAAAAAGAGAAAGAGGAAGTGGGGGGAGAAGTCGTATGGCAGAAAAAGAGAAGGAGAGGGATAGTGTTTTTAACTTAAACACTTTGTAATAGGTACAAAAATGAGTGATAAATGTTGAGCCTAAAAATTAAAATGTTTTTGCCTCTTTAATCTAAAAATTAAGATTGACAAATATATATTTTCAAATTTTGAAATATAGTAGAGATTGATTGTTGAATTGATCAACTAAGAAAATTTACGGTCCACCATTTAATCTCCGATTAATGTCAAACCAGTTTATTTTCAAATCTAAAATTAAATAGAATGAAAATATGAAAATGCTTTTCTCTTAATCATATTATTTAAACATTTTTCTGTACTGGTAATAATAGTGACAATAACGTAAATTATTATCTAGTAAGCGTGCATTCACTGAAATAAGTCAGTGCTAACGCACCCAATAAAATAATTTGAAGAGAGTAATTTAATTACTCAAACTAAACCACATAACAAAACAAACATAATCATCCAAATAAAATAATTGATCATATGGGTAAAAACTAGGGTGTTACAGAAACAGTGAGAGAAATGTAGAACTTGGAGAAATCCAGGTACCACAAAATATTGAACAGCTTATAATGGAACAAGAATCGATTCCACAAGATGTTGTGGTTGAACCACTGGTTCAAGTAACACAAGACTTGTGTAGGTCTAACAGGCCACGTCACCAACCCGAGAGATATGGACTTCTCTTGACTCAGAAAGGTGATGTGTTGCTCATGGATCAAGATGAGCCTGTAACCTACCAGGAGGCCGTAATTGGGCCGGAATCTGAGAAGTGGCTTGAGGCCATAGGATCCGAGATGGAATCTATGTACACGAACCGGGTATAGACCTTGGTTGAGCCACCCAAAGGGGTAAAACCCATAGGGTGCATATGGATCTTCAAGAAAAAGACTGACATGGATGGTAAAGTGAAGACCTTTAAGGCACGACTGCTTGTGAAAGGTTTCAAGCAAATTCATAGTATAGACTATGATGAAACATTCTTGCCAGAAATGATGCTTAAATCTGTTCGGATTCTACTTGCTATTGCTGCATAATACAACTATGAGATCTGGTAGATGGATGTCAAGACTGCATTCCTTAACAGGATTCTTCTCGAGGATGTATACATGACACAACCCGATGGTTTTGTCGATCCAAAGGATACTAGAAAGATATGTAATTTGCAAAGATACATTCATGGATTAAAGTAAGCTTCCAGAAGCTGGAATCTTCGTTTTGATAAAAGTTGTAAGACAGATTGGATTTATCAAGAACGAGCATGAACATTGTGTGTACAAAAAGGTTAGTGGGAGTGAGATTGTCTTTCTCGTTTAATATGTAGATGACATACTACTTATCAGAAACGTTATCCTTACACTGTAAAATGTGAAAACATGGTTGGGAAATTGTTTCTTGATGACGGACTTAGGCAAGGCTTCCTACATGTTAGGAATCAGGATCTATAGAGATAGATCACTAAAGTTGTTGGGCCTTAGTCAGAGTACGTTATGTACTACACCATTTATCTTGTATGCTTTGAGCATGACAAGAAGGTACCATATGATATCAGTGAAGGTCACTGAACTATAGTCAAGAACATCCTTAAGCATCTGAGAAGAACTGAGGATGCATTATTAACAATATAAGGTGAGGAAGAAGTCATTGTAAGGTGTTACATCGATGCTATTTCCAAAACCGATAAAGGTTGTTCCAGATCGCAGACTGGATTTGTGTTTTATCTTAAGGGTGGCACTATATACTTGGAAAAAGTTCCAAGTGCGAGATAGTTATAGATTTCATTACAGAGGCCAAGTATATAGTTGCTTTAAATGTAGATTTAAAGTTCGTTTGGATCGGCAAGTTCATTTATGAACTAGGAATGATTCCTAACTTTGCGAACTCCGTTGATCTCGTTGCGATGATGATGGAGTAATTGCATAAGCTAAGGAAACATGATCTCACTAGCGATCCAAACATATACTTAGGTTTTTCCATCTCATTCGATAGATGATCAATAGATGAGAGATGTAAAGATATGCAGAATAACAACACTAAATAATCCGCTAATGGAGTCTCTTGCTCAGTGGTGACATGTCACTCACACTAGATTGATGGGTGTTAGATTGATGCCTGATTGGCTCTAGTGCTAGTGGGAGTTTGTTGGTGTAAGCCCTAGATGCCAATATATTTTGAATAGATCATCATTTGTATCAAGAATTTGATCATATATTTGATATATGAATAAGACATTCATTTATTATGTTATTAGTTTATAGCATAATAAAGTCCTTAGAATAGATAGTTCATTCAATGAGATATTAAGTGTGTGACTTAATCGTGAGACCTTATTAAATAATAAAATGCTATTCTTAAATATCCGTAGTCAAGTATTAATGTTAATTAGGACGACAATAATACATAGAGACTATTGTGTGAGTAGACTGATGACTACATCTCACGGGTCATAGATATATGATATCAAGTCGGCATACAGGTATAAATATTAGGAGTAATATTTATGCCGGATGACCCACTATGAGAATACTTCATAATAGTTATGTAAGTGTCATAAGTATTCTCATGGTGACCACAGTAAAGTAGTCCTTCGACTTTAAGTCACTACGATTCCTACATGAAGAGTTGTAGGCTTCAATGCTATCAAACGTCACGCGTAACATGATGATCATAAAGGTAGTTATTGGGCCTGCAATAAATCGTGTTGAGGAGTGCGAGTGATGTAGACAGGATTCGTCCCTCCTACATAGCAGGGGTAATGTCTTGGGACCCTCGATAGAATGAGACGTGAAATATCCGTGGCCACGCGGAAGTAGGTGATTACATGTCTACTCAGGGAATAAATAATTGAACATAACAAGGATGACACTCTTATGCCTTGTGTTCAATTAAGACATATGGATGAAGGGACATTTACTGCACGGTAAATTTGGGTCACGGTAAGGCTAAAATCGGATCACCGATACTCTCGCTAATTGGGTAATAATGATGCATTGCTAGATGCCGCTCATTATTTATAATATTTAATATTATAATTAATATTTGATATTATTATAATATTTAATATTATTGCCAACTTAGTGAGAGCCTATAGGGTCACACGCATAGAGCAAATGCGAAGCAGTTATATTAATTAAATATGATTTAATTAATATAAGGGCAATTGGGCTTGTAGTGTACATAACCCAATAGGATAAGCAGTTAGGTTAAAAGGAGCTGCCAACTTATAAATAGAAGTGCTCTCCCCTCTAACCAAGTCTTGCTAACCATGCCTCCCCGTAGCCGTCAGCTAGCACATGACGCATAGCTCCAACACCCATTTGCTCGCGTGGACTGGCTAGAAGTGTCGTCCCTTCGTGGCACTAGTGATCCAAAAAGGAAAGCAGGCTTCAAGAGGTAAACACAATAGCCTTTTTGTGATTCATGTTTGTAATGCGCGATCCATGTGAATGGTTTTCTTCCGCCTTGAGATATGATTTTAGAAGAGGATTATCTCATGAAAACCTAACACTGCGTTCGTACAGTTATCAGTTATCAGTTCTCGTTAAGGACAACCACTTATCCTCGAGTAAACTGATTGAGCATTTATTCTTAACTTAAATATGTCATTTTATAACCATGTATGCATTGTTAAAATGTTGGTTAATTTGATCACTTTTGTTATATTGTAGTCATTGCCTAGCAGGGAGACTAGAGCATTTATCCCTCAAGAGGGGAGTTTCGACGCTTGGATCCAAGTAGGACAACGTAAGACAGTGATGACGTTGCTAAACTACCCCGTCCGGAACCAATATTATCTATCTAAAGGATGGATTGAATTTGCAAATGACTACAACATCGCTCCTGGGGATGTGTTAATCTTTGACATGCTGAAGCTAAATGAACTGTGGATGAAGACTCTAATTGTCAAAGGTGTTGCTTAATTGATCGTTTATTTTCGTGGTTTTCCTTTTAATTTTAATTTCTAATCAACATCGTTGTGGACTTGTTAGTTGTTATCTTATGCGTGTTTAATTATGTTATGTTGTGAGACTTTTATCAATATTATCTCTTGTGTGATTTTTTGCGTGTGAAAATTTGGACAGAATGTTTTTATGAGCACACTATTGTGAATGCAAGTAATGACACGTTTAGTAGTATAGATAGTATATGCAGGGTGCTTTATTGTAAATAAATGATCCATAAATCTAGGGTCCATCCACTTAGTTAAATAAATGGGTCTCAATGTATAAATGGATATTGGGTGAATATCGCTTGGTGAATATGTATGGTTTGCATGGGATGTGGGTTTCAAAATTTATAGTGGGACCTTGGTCTCAATGCACGTGTCTTGGAAAGTAATGGGACCTTGGTTTGATATGGGATGTGGGTTTCAAAATTTATAGTTTAATATAAACAAGGGTAAAGGCCCATTTTGGTCCCTGACAAAAAACGCAGTACCTATTTCAGTCCCTGACAAAAAAAACTACCCCGTTAGTCCCTGACAATTACTACGTGGGACAAGTTAGTCCCTGACAATTACTTTGGGACATTATAGTCCCTAACAATATTTAAAGTGAGACTAATTAGTCCCTGACAATTAGTATCGTGAGACATTTTAGTAACGGCAGCTGACTAACGAAAGTCACGTAGGGACTAATTTGTCCCACGTAGTAATTGTCAGGGACTAACAGGTTAGTTTTTTTTTGTCAGGGACTGAAATGGGCATCGCATTTTTAGTCAGGGACCAAAACGGGCCTTTACCCTATAAACAATGACAGCTGCTACATAGGGGCGTTGATCCAAAGCCTGCTACTCCTGCATGGAAGACATTACACGCAAGAGTACATGGTGCAAAACTGCCAAATTTTCCTTTTTGTGCCAAATTCGAATGTAACCAACTCATAAGCGGGAAATGTGATACCTTTGAAAACCACACAGTTTGAATGACCCGCGCATGAATATTAGGCAGGGTATTTTGATTTTTGGTGGACCTGGTGAAGTCACTTGACTGAACGTGTGATAATATGAAATCACTTACTTAAGCAAGTGATAATCAGGAACGAATTAGTTCATGGAAAAGGAATAATTATTAATGATTATGAATGATTAGGATAATAATTATTAGAATATAATTTATAGCATTCAAAGGAGTGGATGTAATATTCTCCTAAAAAAATATTACATCCATTAGGTTGACCAAGTGATAATTATGAATCACTAACCTAGGAAACACTTAGCTTAACTTAAACGAAATCATGATCAAAGGTGCTTTAAGTCAAATCACTAGGTTGACCAAGTGATAATTAGGAATCACTAACCCAGGAATCACTTAGCTTAACTTAAACTAAATCACGATCATAGGTGCTTTAAGTCAAATCACTAGGTTTACCAAGTGATAATTATGAATCACTAATCCAGGAATCACTTAGCTTAACTTAAACTAAATCATGAAATCACTAGTTTGACCAAGTGATAATTAGCAATCACTAACCTAGGAATCACATAGCTTAACTTAAACTAATTAATGATCAAAGGTCCTTAAAATGAAGTCACTAGGTTGACCAAGTGATAATTAGGAATCACTAACCCAGGAATCACTTAGCTTAACTTAAACTGAATCATGGTCATAGGTGCTTTAAGTCAAATCACTAGGTTGACCAAGTGATAATTAGGAATCACTAACCCAGGAATCACTTAGCTTAACTTAAACTAAATCATGATCATAGGTGCTTTAAGTCAAATCACTAGGTTGACCAAGTGATAATTATGAATCACTAACCCAGGAATCACTTAGCTTAACTTAAACTAATTAATGATCAAAGGTGCTTTAAGTCAAATCACTAGTTTGACCATGTGATAATTAGCAATCACTAACCTAGGAATCACTTAGCTTAGCTTAACTTAAACTAATTAATGATCAAAGGTCCTTAAAGTGAAGTCACTAGGTTGACCAAATGATAATTAGGAATCACTAACCCAGGAATCACTTAGCTTAACTTAAACTAAATCATGATCATAGGTCCTTTAAGTCAAATCACTAGGTTGACCAAGCGAGATTAGGAATCACTAACCCAGGAATCACTTAGCTTAACTTAAACTAAATCATGATCATAGGTGCTTTAAGTCAAATCACTAATTTGACCAAGTGATAATTAGCAATCACTAACCTAGGAAGCACTTAACTTATACTAATTAATGATCAAAGGTCCTTAAAGTGAAGTCACTAAGTTGACCAAGTGATAATTAGGAATTACTAACCTAGGAATCACTTAGCTTAACTTAAACTAATTCATGATCAAAGGTCCTTAAAGTGAAATCACTAGGTTGACCAAGTGATAATTTGGAATCACTAACCTAGGAATCACTTAGCTTAACTTAAACTAATTAATGATCAAAGGTCCTTAAAGTGAAATCACTAGGTTGACCAAGTGATAATTAGGAATCACTAACCCAGGAATCACTTAGCTTAACTTCAACTAAACCATGATCAAAGGTCATTTAAGTCAAATCACTAGGTTGACCAAGTGATAATTAGGAATCACTAACCCAGGAATCACTTAGCTTAACTTAAACTAAATCATGATCATAGCTGCTTTAAGTCAAATCACTAGGTTGACCAAGTGATAATTAGGAATGACTAACCTAGGAATCACTTAACTTAATTTAAACTAAATCATGATCATAGGTGCTTTAAGTCAAATCACTAGGTTGACCAAGTGATAATTATGAATCACTAACCCAGGAATCAATTTGTTTAACTTCAACTAATTAATGATCAAAGGTGCTTCAAATCACTAGTTTGACCAAGTGATAATTTGCAATCACTAACCTAGGAATCACTTAGCTTAACTTAAACTAATTAATGATCAAAGGTCCTTAAAGTGAAGTCACTAGGTTGACCAAGTGATAATTAGGAATTACTAACCCAGGAATCACTTAGCTTAACTTAAACTAAATCATGATCATAGGTCCTTTAAGTCAAATCACTAGGTTGACCAAGTGATAATTAGGAATCACTAACTCAGGAATCACTTAGCTTAACTTAAACTAAATCATGATCATAGGTGCTTTAAGTCAAATCACTAGGTTGACCAAGTGATAATTAGTAATCACTAACCTAAAAATCACTTAGTTTAACTTTAACTAATTCATTATCAAAGGTGCTTAAAGTGAAATCACTAGGTTGACCAAGTGATAATTAGTAATCACTAAGCTAGGATTCATATTGGATGTCATGATCATAACCATCCATGATCAAAGGTGCTTGGGTTCCATTGACTTAGTTAGTAGGCTAAGTGATAACCAGTAATTAATCATGTTAATTAAGAATCAAAGTGATATGGGCTAACCATTCAAATGGGCTTTAATCAATGTAGCACACAAGGAGCCCAATATACGAAAATCTAGGTTGAACACTCTCACACTCAGACTTAACATCTTATCTCACTCACAGCCTCACACGATCGCGATTAGGGTTAGGGTGCAAAAAAAAAAAAAATATTCTCATTCTCCCATCCATCCACAGACGCCGTCGTCGATAATCGACCCCCGTAGACGCACCTAAGCAAACAGACTCATATCCCCGCCGGCACACCATCCCTGTTAACTATCCTATTTGCGCATTCAACTCCTTCTATGCACATACTCTTTTTGGGTCTAATTCAGGTGCAACTTGTTCTTCAATTACTTTAGATATTTTTTGTTCAAATGTTTAGGGCTTGTTCTCATTAATAAGTATTTGTTAATTATTGAATGCATATTTTCCTTCTCACACTCTCGGATTGTTCACATTATTCAGAGTGTTCATGGAAAGAGATATTCATATTTTTATTTTATTTTTTAAAAATTAATTTGTGTAGTGTTTGAGTCATTTGAGTAATTAACTGATTCAGAAGATTTACTTAGTTCGGGGTTGCAATGATATGTCTCACTCTTGTCTTTGTTAGTGGTGTTGGCATTTTGAAGTCTACTATTGTATACTAAAATTGAACTTTTATTTTAATACATTGGTTTTCTGGGGTTTTGGGTCAATCAATGCGAAGTGGTTTATGAAGTGAATTTGTTGAAAACATTGAACAAAGGTCTGAAACTTCTTTCTTCAAGGACATACTATGTTGTTTTAACTATTAAACCTTTCACACTATCAGATATGAATGTAACATGGATAAAGTTAGTGTCATTGCCATGTATACCAAGTATTCAATGTAGTTCTACTTGCGACTGTTTCAGTCATTCTTGGTTTTTTTTTTTTTTTTTTTTGGGGTCATTCAATTTAGTTTTGGGTCATTGCCTGCACCCTTACTAAATCTACCATTTTAATGTGTTACATATTAGTTAACCTGACCTAATGTATTTTTTGTCCTTCAATCAATTGCCAGTATAATTAATGGCTGTAAATACAGAGTTTGAGACCGGGCTGATTATGGGAGAGGTATACAGGAAAATCTCAATATATTTTGAATCATTTTGCTACACTTACACATATGCTTACCATGTTACCTTCACTGCACAGGATTTAATTTCTATCCCTCGCCCCTTCTATAATCATTGGGGAACGTCCTTCCTGAAAAAGTGTCATTTGAAGACATTCCTGGAAACAACTTTGAAGCAAAGATTTTAATCGTAGGAGGACGTCCATATTTTAACACAGACACTACATTTATTAGGAATCTCTACAGGATTCATACTGGATGTCTTGTGAGGTTTAGATACCTGGGTGGTTCACGGTTCCGCATTTTCATTCCAATGCACCATGGGAATCCTAATCCGAATATACATGAAAAGTTCGAATATGATTCCGAACAAGAGAGCAAATCTGAGCCCTAACAAGAGAGCGAATCTGACTCCGAACAAGATAATGACAATGCTCAAGAAGGAGAATCTGACTCGGACCCATCCAGCACTGTGACCATGTAGTCTAAAACATGACCAATTTTATGAATTCAGTAGGACCTAGTAAATCCATTATCTTGCCTTGTAATCCTGTTTCTACTATCAGTCTTGTAGATTTGTTTCCTCATGTATGTTTGTTTAACTATCCTAGTTGTGATATTTTATCAAATAATCCTTGACTGTTTTCAACTTTTAACTTCATGAATCAGCTTAGTATTTGGTTTCTTGAGGATAGTGATTTTTTTTTTTATGAATTAAAAAAAAATGTATTGATAGAGTACTGGATGTACTCAATAGTGAAAACATGACTACCAATTTGGGTAGCCAACACCATTTACATATAGTAAGAAGCATACACCAAAGGGAATTACTTTATCTAGTTACAACATAGGTGCCCCAAAGTAACTACCCCACAGTAACAAAGAAAATTTTGTGCACCTAAGGCATGACCTAAGCTGAGGAACGGCAAATACCAATCTCAAAACATACAGTAAGTTTAGAATGGCAGTGCCAGGATTCCAGTTTTTTAATTTACTTACACATTTTTGATGGCATCGCAGTGACACTAGTACATGTCACCACAATCACATAACCATTCGTATATCAGATATCAGATCAACCTATATCAGTTTCACTTATATAACAGAGGAGCATTAAACAAGTTACTAAAAAATGTCTCCTTTGTTTCTGTCCTGCACCTACTAGGATCCCCTCTTTTCAATCAAAATATGCATTCACTCCACACCATATAAACATAACTCAGAAGAAAAGTTTTAGAATAAATGATCATAACACTTAATCATAATTATAATAATAAGCATATTCAGTTTTATAGAAATGAGCAACAACAGTACTGAGAAGCACAAGGGTAACACTGATAACCAAATTGCAACATCATAACAAAAATGTCCTCCTAAGAACTCATTTTGCTAAACAAAGTAATTCCATTGTCCACCAGTTTGCACTTCAACGACTAACACCCTCTCCACAATGCAATCTCCATTTGCATCTTTACCCTACCAACTGCAAACATCACAATACGGCAAAGGTAAGTCTAAGGAAGCACTAATTTCTATGGCAAGCAACCAAAACCTGCTAATTTCTATGTCAAGGACCAAAGTCACACTGATTTATCAGAAGCATTTAATTGGATGGTTTACAAGTTACTGAGACCACAGTTGCAATTATCAATTATTGACTACCACATAATCACATTGCATATATCCACACAACTGCACCAGAAAACTCAATAGCGTGCTAATATATTCACAATCAATAGAATTCTAGCGTTGAATATGCAATCACATGCATAAAAATCAATGCAAAAAAACAAGACTGCTTATCTCACTCAACTGGATGTCAAACCAGCTCGCAACAAATTCATTATTGACGCACATCTGTGAGTCCAACTTTAGCATCAAATAAATAAAGGCAACAGCACAACAGTAAACAAGATCTCAGTACTACGTAGAACCCAACTTTCCAAAGTGAGTTTGTGGACAACTACATTTCAATGTATAAAACAGAATAGCTACTAAAAGACAAATGGACCAGTTGCAGCAGATCCTATTAAAATACCTATCCAATACCTGCCATGTCTCCATACATCTACATCTATATGAGAACATAACTGTCATTATCCCAAACCAGTGCACATACAATTCAAAACAACCATATAGCTTCGGAATAAAATTTCAGCGGGGCTGCATCTTTTTGTGTAATCACAGACTTATGATCACAAAGAATAAAAACCATAGTTGCAAACAAGAACCATCCACAAATCCCAGCGCCCAAACAATAAGGCAACAACAAAGCAATAACAAATCATTACACATCATTGTAACATACCTCCTCCCCATCCTAATCAGTAGGATCAGGCACATGGTTATTTATGTGAGATGATTGAGTATTAACTGCACCATGCGTACGTGTCATGCATGTTTTCTTGTTATGCCCCGGCAGTCCACATGAAGAACAATGCGGTGCTCTCTTGCCATTCTTGGGAATAGTTGATAAAGACGCAACACCTTTACCTCTTCCTTTAGTTTTACATCTGGTCGGGTCCCCCACTATGTCTTTGCCATTATGCACGCTGCTACTATCACCAGCACCAGAAACCCCTTTTCGTGCTTCAATCTTTTTAATATCAGCAGCACATTTATCCATATATTCCACAAAATCATCATGGTTTTCACTAACTAAAGCACTCAACTTCATGTACCGAAACAACAAAGTTTTATATCTTGTTGAACGGTGTGAGTCCCAATACTTCGAGCGCTAAGTAGACATGCCACAGACTGCCTCCTTTGCTTTCTTTGTCCACCGACTTAACACCAAACATGCTGGTAATTCTCCGAAATCAAGAAAAACCAACACAGCAAGTAGATGGTGACATGGAAGTCCATAGGACTCCATCCTCTTACAAGAACATTTAAAGATGTTGTCAGATGGATAAAACATGCCATTCTAAGTCACCACGCATATACTTGGATACAATGTATATGGAACAAGTGCAAGTTTCTTTGCAACCAATGACCACCATGGCAGTAAACCGTTGAAGCAAATCTCAAAACTTCAAGAATAACTCCTTTGTGAATAACTTTGCCGCGGAACGCTCAATGCTTTGGAAATTTGTTTGTAGGACTACCTCCCCATAATGAGATCCAAAATCATCCTCAACTTCTTTATATCGCATAAAATTAGTGCTTGGTAGAAATGTAGCAAAAAATAGTCAAGTTATAGCGTTGCTTCAAATATTTACCTAATTCTGAATGGAGGCCGTCGCATCGGGAAGTAGTTCGGAAGCCACCAAAAAATGTCCCCCGAATATGTGTCGTAGCCCATATCTTCCTTTTTTCATATGTTTCCTGGACCCACCTGTTGTCATGCAAACCAAATTCATCAACCATTTGAAGTCACTTGAGTCAAAATTCCCCGGGTTCATATTCACAAAACATCCACTTCTCAAACTTTGAAACAAAGCCGGCCTTCCCAACATTAGAGGTTGCATTGCGGACCAAATGCCATGCACACAATCTATGATAAGCATTTGGAAACACCTTTTTAATGGCATTCCTCATTGCAACATCACCATCAGTTATCACCGAAACAGGTGCCTTTCCTGACATGGCTTCCATAAATTGTTGCAAAACCCATAAATAAGTCTCCTCGGTTTCATTTGCAATAATTGCAGCACCAAATATAATACTTTTATTATGGTTATTCACCCCAGAAAATACCAGAGGACAATGGTATTTGTTCTTTCCATATGTCGCATCAAATGCTAACATATCTCCATAAACTTCGTAGTTAATTCGACTGAACCCATCACAGAAGAACAAATGCTGAAGCCTACCTTCTTCATCAACACTATGGCGATAAAACATCATTGGGTCATATGATGCCAACCCACGAAGATACTTAAGAGCACTTTTAGCATCACATTGTTGTGTGAAAACCAATTTTTTCAAAACCTCGGCACTGACGGCCAAAAGAACCATAGATGTGTGGTGGATCTATACCAACATTCAACATACTGTTCATCTACATTATATCTGACTCAGACATTTTCCTATGAGCAGGAAGCATTCCATAATACTTTCCATCTAACAGCTCACGATTGTGCTTGTTCGTAAAACATGTTATATACCAACGCTCTATGTGTATATCAATATGAACCCGAAAATTCGCTTCACAACCGCAAAGTGTCTCCATTTTCGACGCATGCTTACGCATCTCATTTGTTAAACCCCTGTCCTCCTTGTATCCTTGCCTATGACAAACAAAGTCTCGCTGCAAAATCACTCTTTTGTTATTATACAGTATCTTCCCTTTTCGTATGGAGAAGTCATTCGCTTTCCCATACTCATTGTAAAACTGATATGCTATCTCCAGACTTGCAAAATCAACTTTCCTTGCTAGATGTGGGCTTAACCCCTTCGAATCCATTGAAAATATGTCCTCCATGCTATCAACCTTCTTAATTTGCAGAACATCTTCCCCGCGTTGAACACCATCATCATCATCGTCAACAACCTCAAATGAGTCATCGTCTTCAACTCCATCTGATAACGAATCCAGCCCCTGCAATATCCAAAAAATATAACGAATTAAATTTAAAAAAAAAACATATTCCAACCAAGATAAGTTACAAAACAAAAATGCAACTTTCTAACTTGACTAACTTGAAAAATCCCAACAAAAATCACATGAAAGAGCATTAGCAACTTTAAAAATTTACTAAATTGACATCATCCAGCATTAGCAAGTGAGTAGTAGGATGTTACATCTCCAAATGAATTCCTCCAAAGCAAGCCAGAAAAACATTATGCAGGGGGATGTAAACAAAGACCATTTCAGTCTTGTCAATAGAAATTAAGTGTCACCATCCAAAGAAAATTAGTGTGACCATCCAAATTAAGTGCACACCAACTAAGTCTTCATAATCAAAAAGTGACAGAAACTCTCCACAAACACTCCTCTTTTTAAGTCTCTCAACCTCACCAAACATTCACTCCACACAAAACACTCCCACCAAGTAGGCCAGAGCAGAGTTTTTGCTCCACATTAACCTCACCAGTGAAGCTCTCAAAATGTAAGAAAAGCCCCATAACCCCTCATTTACAGTTTATCTAACTCACCTCCACTCTGGCATGATATATTTAATCCTATGTTAACCATGTCAAGAAGCAATATATTAAGACCATATAAAAATAATATGCTAACTAGACTCTGAAATGAAACTGAAATGAAATCTGTCAAAACCATATAACAATCTGTCTTATACCTTTGACATTGAACTGGACTCCCCCATCCACCTGCTTGCATCATCATTATCTTCCATTTCCTACATTTAAGATTAGATCAGGAAAATATTTCAAATTCCTCCCTTGAAATTGCTATCAAATCTACAAATGAGCTAACAAGACTTGTTGTTTTGGCTTCAAAGACTCAAGAGGGGGGTGAATTGAGTTTTCAAAAATTCTTCCTTTTCAAAAACTTACTTTTCAAATCAGAGTTGCCACAGGATCTTTAATAAATCAAAAAAGAGCTTTTTAAGATTCAGAACAGGTTGTACAGGTATTAGATACAGGCCTTAGTCAGTCAGCAACTGAAGTTACAATATATCAGTTTCAGTTTCAGTGATCAAGAACAGTTTTAATCAACTCAGTTTTGAACAATTAATAACTCAAGATTGATTGCAATAATACTTCTGGTTTCAATTCAAGTTAAACAGATCAAGAATAGAAGTTATCTGAGTATTCAAAGTCAATTGAAACTTAGAACATCAAGATCACAGATTCTTGAATATGATCAGAAGATTATATGAGCAAGAACACAGTTATATGCGCAATATAGAAATTTAAGAGCTTTGAGTTTAGAAGTACCACACAACCAGATTTATCCTGGTTCAGTCACCACCACTGTGACCTACATCCAGTCCCCACTCCACATGTGGGTTTTCACACACTAACACAGCAAGCTTTAGCCAGGTAGCTTGAAAAACCTTTACACCACAGAGCACTTCTTTCACTTCTGGGATACCACACCTTCTTGTGAAAAAGCCTCAATGTTCTTCCTTAGGATTCCTCACCCTAATCACACAGAGAGACTCCCTCTCTCTTACAATCAAATAAAACAGAAAGATTGATTTCTAACTCTCAAAAGTTGAATACACAAGTTGAAGCTCTAATGAGAATGAAACACTCTTTTCCAATAAGCTCAAGAAAGATGATGAATGATTTTCACAATTGATCTCTCAAATTGATTTCGTGTGTTTCTGATATGTTATCAGTATTCTATTGATCCCACTTTATATAGAAAATAAGTTGTAACCATTTGGGATCAGTCCAAACAGATTTGGGTCTGATATCAGAATCAGTTGAACTGATTCAATTTCTTGGACAGGGGTTGAGTACAGGGATGTATTAACCATTTTACATACTGAAAGTTTCTGTACACCTGTGTAATACATGGTTGTACGAGTTCTTTTAAAAACTTGATCTTGGTTAATCCACCAGTACACCCATTCAGTACATCTATGTATTAATTAACATCAGATTTTTCCAAAACTTGAATATACGAGTACATAGCATATGTACAGGCCTGTATTCAGTTAACCATTTATAACTGATTTGATTTCATGTTATTCATAGGTGTAGTACATCTATGTACTGAATATCAAGAACTTTATTTTCATTTGTCAGTTACAGGAAAGGATATACATCCATTGAATACATGACTTAACTGACAAAGAATTTTCTTAATTTCCAAAAATCATTTTCATTAAAACTTATTCCTTTTTAATGCAGGTTATGAAAAATGATTTTCTTCATGCATCATTTCAACTGAGCTATTTGTGAATAAGAGATTTCTTCTCTTACAAATCATCTAAGACTTAAATCTAATTCTTCTTTAAGCTCTTGTCTTGATGACTCCTTGATCTTTGTCCTTGCTTGTTGCTCCTTGAGCTCTTCATGTTCTTCTTTGGATATTCTCCTTTAATTGCTTACAGAGCTTGATATATTCAGCTTGATACCTGTCTTTGCAATTTGATACTAAAACACTTGCACACACATTAAATTGTATATTTGTCATATATCAAAATCTCTATGTCATTGAGTCTTACAAGACTCACTCTACACTATCATGATAATGGGTTGCTAGGCAATGAAATGTTGAAGAAATAAGACCCTCGAAATCACAAAAAATGCATAAATGGGTTGCTGGACAATGAAATGGTGAAGGTATACTAAAAACATGATAACTTTTTCAACATACCTCAGATCTCTGCACAAGGAAAACTCCCTCTCAAAAGTCCTCCTTCAAAAGCTGCAACTCCACACAGTAACAGACAACCGTAGCTGGGCAATGGAAAACAACTACTGGAAACCGAAAAAGTTCTTGCTTTTCCAAGCTAGGGGAGCAAATCGCAGAGTGTAACGCCCCGATTTCTGTGTCTTTCTATATCAGTAAATATATATTTATGTGTTTATTTTTATTAAAACCCAGAGGATGATTTTAATTAAAATAAAATCATTTTCTTGTGTTATCCTACCGTATAAGGTCACGGTTAAAATTTCGGTTGAAAACTCAGACGGAAGCCGGTCTGCATTTTCACGGACAGTAAAAGTTTACTGAGCAGAAAACCTAATTTTAACCCGTGAACGAGATGGTTAGTGTTTTTATCGTGTATTCTTCAACTTAGTTTATTTTGAAAATTTTCGTTCGAAAATAAAATATAATATTTTATTCGGGCGAAACGTCAAAATATTACGATCGGAAGTGCAACCGGATACAAAATGAAGCAGATTAGGGAGCACCAAAGGAGTGAAGTGACATGAGGGATGTGATTGACAAGGGTTATGACACACTCAAAAAGTGTCATCATTACAATTTTCAAATTATATCATATTCTAATCCAAAAACCCATTTTCTTCACTTCCTCCAGCCAAACACCTCCTAAACTCCAAACTTGCTCTCCAAGCTCACTCCTTCCCCTCCTTCACGCCACTCTCTCCCTCTCCTTCTATAAATACCCACTTCATCTCATTTATTTCATTTTCCTTCTTCTTCTTCTCCATTCTTACTTCAAAGTTATAACACTTAAAGTTTCCATTTTTATTTGCTTTCAAGTTTCAAGTTCTTCATACTTTTTCTTTCTAGTTTCAAGGGTAATACTCTCATGTTCTTCTTTTTCAAGTTCTCTACATTATTTCATGGTTTTACATTATGTGTTTCTTATTGAGCTTTTAACTTCTAAAATCTCTAGAAAATCATAGGAAACTCCTTTTGAGTTGAAACCAATTTCTATGATCTTCTATTGATCTTTACTTTCATATTCTAAGAGCTTGTATCAAACAAAGATCTTTAACCTATACTTCCAAGGATGGCCGAAACTATACCTTAGTGGCCTAGGAAGGTTTGGTTTTCATTTTTTCCAAAATGATCATGGACTTGAGCTCCTTAATACATTAGGATGCTAAGTCTAAGAGATTGGAAAGTTTAAAAATTTCTAGCCCATTAATCCAATGAAGGCCGAACCTATGATGGTTTAGGACCTAGGATGTTTTGTTTTCATTTTGCAAAATGATCATGGACTAGAGCTCCTTAATACATTAGGATGCTAAGTCTAAGAGATTGGAAAGTTTAAAGATTTCTAGCCCATTAATCCAATGAAGGCCGAACCTATGATGGTTTAGGACCTAGGTTGTTTTGTTTTCATTTTCCAAAATGAGCATGGACTAGAGCTCCTTAATACATTTGGATGCTAAGTCTAAGAGATTGGAAAGTTTAAAGATTGTATAGTCTATTTATCCTATGATGGTTGTGAAGCTAGGATGCTTTGTTTTCATTTTCCAAAACGATCATGGGCTAGAGCTCCTTAATACATTTGGATGCTAAGTCTAAGAGATTGGAAAGTTTAAAGATTGTATAGTCTATTTATCCTATGATGGTTGTGAACCTAGGATGCGTTGTTTTCATTTTTCCAAAATGATCATGGACTTGAGCTCCTTAATACATTTGGATGCTAAGTCTAAGAGATTGGAAAGTTTAAAGATTGTCTAGCCTATTTATCCTATGATGGTTGTGAACCTAGGATGTATTGTTTTCATTTTTCCAAAATGATCATGGACTTGAGCTCCTTAATACATTTGGATGCTAAGTCTAAGAGATTGGAAAGTTTAAAGATTTCTAGCCTATAAATCCAATGAAGGCCGAACCTATGATGGTTTAGGACCTAGGATGTTTTTGTTTTCATTTTCCAAAATGATCATGGACTAGAGCTCCTTAATACCTTTGGATGCTAAGTCTAAGAAATTGGAAAGTTTAAAGATGTCTAGCCTATTTATCCTATGATGGTTGTGAACCTAGGATGTTTTGTTTCATCTTTTCAATATAGTCATGAATTTAGACTTCTTGATATCCTTTAACACTCAATCTAAGAGCTTAGAAGGGTTGGAAAATTCCTAGCCTACTTATACTAAAGAGGCCGAAACCCTAAGCATAGATTAGTGGGATTTTTGTTCTAGCTTTGTGAAGTGAACCTTAGTTATGAACTCCTAACACTTAAGGATCAATAATCCATGAGTTGTATTCTTGTTTGAAAACCCCTAACCCTATTTCATGCCATGGCCAAACCTTACCTTCTTGGTTTAGTGTTCTTGGTTAACTTTTAACTTATGGTTTTGTTTTCTTAAACTTAGACTTTCGTCGCAGAGTAGACGAGGTCATTCGTGGTACACTTCCTCATGCCTCACGTACCTTTACCTTCACAAAAGGTAAGAGGGGACAGCCTGAGGGATATTCAATAGCTATGTTCATGTGTGTATGTGGGTTACTTGGTTTACTTGAATATGGTTATTATATTAAATCAAAGTTTGAATGATTTGTATACTTGAAATGTTGTGATAACTGTTTGAAGTTGATCCTTACTTAATTTAAAGTGTTGTGAATCATATATGTTATGAACTGATATTAACTGTTATATTATTAACTGAGATTATGATGATATTGATTGATGTCTGGAAAGCCTGACGTTAGTCGGCGCTCAACTAATCATATGATTAAAAGCCTAAATAAGCTACAAAGAGAATTTTGAAAGTAATAATGTTTATTTTAAAATGTCCTTTAGAAAAATATGTGTTTTACGGAGGGAAAAGCTTTGGAAAATACTTGACCATGAATGGAGATGCTTTTAAGAAAAAGATTTCAAGAGAAAATGGATTTCTTATAATAGTTTACAAATGATTTTCCAAATGAAAAGATTTCCTGTAAAGAAATAATTTCGAAAATGTTCCGGTAACTTGGATAGGTTACCGAGGTTTTGTTTTGGTATTTGTTTTCACTGAGCGAAAAGTAAGAACAAGTGAAATCGAATCTAGTTCGAGAGACGTCGCCTCTAGTATTATGTAATGTGCACGTTGATCTTTGATCCGTGTGAACTATTGTGGACCAAGAGTCCTAATCATGATGTTGTGGGCTAAGAGTCCTAATCTTGTTATTATGGATCAAGTGTCCTAATTTCGTTGTTGTGGACTGAGAGTCCTAATCATGCTAAAACAAGATGGTAAATCTTTTCTATGACCACAAACCTTGACTGAGGCATCGGTCTTAGGTATTGTGATTGAGCATCTGACTACGTGTCCTGTGTTGATGTTTGAGTAATGAAAATTTATGAATGGTCCTTAGCTTTGAGCTTCGACAACGAATGAGATTGAACACAAAGAAAACCTTCTGAAAAAATGTTTTATTCATGCATTTAGGCAGACGTGCCTCATAGATTAGTCACTCCGGTGATGCCCAAGCAGGGGCTATTGGTCACTTCGGTGATGTCCAAGCAGGGACTTTTTAGTCACTTTGGTGATGTCCAAACAGGGACTTTAGTCACGACGGTGATGCCCAAGTGGGGGCTTTGAGTTTTGATCAACTCTTAGAAAGATGAAGGGATCTCATGAGATTAAGTTTATAGAGCCAGAATATTGAAGTGTCATGCATACTCTTTATAAAAGCTGATTGTACGGGTATGACACCCATTGATATAATATTTGATGTATCTATTAATATTTGGAAAATGTTAACATGTTGACGTGATGTATGTATCATGCATGTGGTTATTGCAATCTATCCATATATTAATATCTCACTCTTACATATCTTCTTGTTATTTCTCTTTGTTTTTCGGCATCGCTGTATATCCATGGTTTAGATGGATCCGAACATCCCACCGGTACCGTCGGAGTCGAAGATTGAGATCTTCGATGATACGGGGAATGCGGGGGCGTGGCAGATTCACACCAGATCTACATCGGCTACTTATCATGGACCGATAACCACGCTGGAGATGAATGCCGAGGGCGAACCATACTGCAGAGTTCAGACAGTGGAGACGAGGAGGATTGCTCTCCCACCGCCTTGGTACTACTTGCACGTGCTACAGAGGAATGGACAGTTGCAGATGCACCCACCTCTAGGGGTACCCTTACCTGGAGTCGCGCCGGCTACACCGATTGAGGAGGACCCAGAAGAGGACCCCGAGGAGTACTTCGAGGAGGAGCCCGAATACCATGTTTTGGATCACGACGACGATATTGATGAGTTACCGGAGTACGTACTTGATGACGATCCGGATTTTGATGATTTCGACTCTCCTGATGAGGGCGGAGATGTCGTGGACCCATCACCTGGGGCTTCTTCTTGTGAGAGTATTCGTGGAGAGTCTTCCATCTAGTTGCTAGTAGTGACCAGCTTAGGGGTATATGTTTTGTGAGTAGTCTGTCTCGGTCCGACTGTATTTGGCTTCTTAGAGCCACCCTTTTGATGTGTGGTTCCGGACCCTCTCCTCTTATTTTGCTTTACTTCGTTTACAGTAGTTAACCTTATGTTCTGTAACTCTGTTGTTAATGGCCATCTTGATTAGGCCCTAGTTTCTGTACTAAACTCTGAATCCCACTGGGATATATATATATATTATGTTTACATTTCATGTTCTGAGTGTTTATCAATTATCTTGGTTTTCCTTTGTCTTTTTAAGAAAAAAAAAAATTTACCACCATTCTAAGGCTACTTACTATTTAAGAAAACATCTTTTACCGAAAGCAACCAGCAATTTATTTCTTTTATTTTATTTTTTCCGCAACGGGAAACGAAATGTTGCACGCCGGTTTAGGGTGTCACACAGAGCACCTATATCCTCCGACGAAGATGATGGATGAATCGCATCTTACTGGGTTTAAGATGCTGCGTAGTCGAATTGCTACAAATGAGATGAGGAAGGGACCAGACTGCAAACTAAATATTTACAAGTTCTCTTACCAAGGCTTTAATTTTATGAATATGCCCCGTGTCCACTTGCTACAACCTGTAAAAACCCTCATGGGGTGAAGGACTATTTTACAACCTCACCCTAGACGTAGCCTTATTTGTGAAAGGAGTTGTTTCAGCGTTGGATTTTTGTTCCTCACTTTCCTAGAATGATGTTTGAGATGTACGTCCTTCCCCATTTGACTTCTTCCAATTTAGTAGCTTTGTATAAAGTTTGTAGCAGGTCTCCTTTGTATGCCAAGGCTTCCTGGAGCGTTCACACTAGGGCTTCTTCTCTCCCTCTGAATCATATGTCCATTTGTCACAAGGACAAAACCTTCACAATCTCGCAGTTTTAAAGTTCTAAAGTGCACAACACAATTCTTCTCCTTGATTCCTCACGTCTCACTTCTAACAAAATTTATCGCATTGAAGGCAATGGTTTTTTACCTAGGATTTGTCGTCGTACCTCATCTAGATCATGATTGAAGGGAACAAGAAACGTATATGCTCGATCATTCTCCTCCCTCTTTTTGAACCTGGCTTGCGTCATTTGTGTTTGCCCTCTCCTTGTTTTGATTACAAGAGACGATTTTTCAGATAAAAATCTAAAATGAATTTTCTAGGTTAGAACAGCAATCTCGAATAACTTCCCAAACATCATTGGTTGTTGGCAAAAAGAGGTAAGGCTCAATTGTTGCTTCCATTTAGTTGATTAGCCATACATTTATAAGGGAACTTTTCAAATTTCCATTTTCGCAGGGAAGGATCATTCTTTCGCATTTCAGGGCTAATTTCACATATTGAGCCCATTCAAGATAGCTCTTCCCATTAAGCTTATGTATAACAAGTTGCAAGTAGGAACCTTGAGATAAGGCATCAATCAAAGACAAGAAAGAATATGGTTGGTTGCTCTCGAAGAATGTGGTAGAGGTTGTTGAGGGATTTAGGATTTCTCTGGTCATCGTCGGTCTATGTTCTCTGGTCATTGTCGTTTTCACCATTGGTGGGAAGGTCCTTGGATCAGAGCACAAATTAAAGCTCTGATACCATGTAACTTTTGGATAAGAAATGTGAGTTTTATTTCTTATATTCATTCGAGGCTATATAAGCAGAGTTGGTTAAAAAAATACTAACCAATCTGCTACAACTTAAGAAACACAAAATAGAAAGGATAAGAGATAAAAGAGAAAATAAATCAGTTCTTAATTATATAATTCAAATATTAATCTAATTAAACAAGACTAAAGGCCTAAATTTGTTCTTGACAAAAAATATGGGGTCAATTATGGTCATTTACAAAAATAAATTAATCAGTTAATCCCTCAAAATTATAAATCAAGGACATGTTAGTCCCTCCATTACCTCCCGTTAATGTACATCCCAAACAACAAGATTGATGTAAAAGTGTTTAACAACTTTCTCGTCCCTACATTTCATAAACCATAACAATGGGTTTTGCGCGTTCCAATCACATCTCATATCCTTAAAAACCAATCCCCCCTACATCCTTCAGATCATGAGTCTAAACGTGTGACATTTGACATTTTTATTTTTATTTTTACCAGGACATTTTTATTTAACAAACCAAAAAAGAAAGTTAGGTAATTAAGTCTACGAGTCAAGTAATCATGTTCAAAAAAATTCAAACCTAAAAACCAAACAAATAAAAGACAATTTTGTTTGAGTTTTACCTGAGTACCATCATGACTAAGAACTAAAACGCCCTCTTATTTTATTTGTGTAAATAACTTATTTAAGCACTTATTTAATAGTTTTTTTAAAAATAAGGTCAGACTACTTATTTTCATAAGCTTCTCTAACAAATTTATTGAAATAAATTAAAAAGACTTATAAACTATTTGTATAAATTTATTTTCATAGGTTATTCACATAATATTAAATAGAGTGAAGGCCCAAATTGGTCCGTGAAAAATTTTGAGGATCCACTTGTAGTCCCTGAAAAAAATAAATTAATCATTTAGTCCATCAAATTGAAAATGCGGGACACATTAGTCCCAAGATTTAGTTCTGACGTTCATTTACATGCCTACTTATCTCATTAATCATCATACTTGGCTCGTTAGTGGTCTTTTGTGGCTTATGACGAATTTCTTCGGTGGAAAATGAATAAAAAGTGAAAAACGTGCACAATTTAAAAATTCAAATACCTAAAAATTATGCACGTTTTTCACTTTTCATTAATTTTTCACAACGGAAATTCGTCATAGGCCAAGCAGGACCACTAATGGGCCAAGTAGGATGGTTAATGGGACATATAGGCAAGTAAATGAATATCAAAACTAAATCTAGAGACTTTTTTCAGGGACTAAAAGTGGGTCCCAAAATTTTTCCGGGACCAATTTGGGACTTCACTCTATTGAATAAATTCAAGAGAAACTCTTGCATGAACACATATCCAACACCTCACTCTTGGACACATCCAATATGGTGTTGACAACTCGTTAAAAACTAATCAATTAAAATAAAATTTAAAAAAGGCCAGAAATAACAACCCACGAGAAGAAACGTTTGCCAAGGAGGAATTGTTTTCCATCTTCTCCCTCTTTGGCTCCTTCAAACCAGAGGAGAGGAAACGTTCCTGCCATTCCAAGCCACCTTTCAGGTTCCGCCGTACCGCTCCTCGTCGTCGTTGCCTGCAAAACAGATCACCAATTCCAAAATCCAGAGATATCAGTCTAGACTAGAAGAATATGAGCTTGCTTGAAAAAAGTGCCCTCATATCAAAAGGGCAGACAAGAAAATAATGTTTTAATGGTTGCTAATAGAATTTAAAAATATTTTGAACCAATATTTATTGCAATGACACTTGATCGGAGGGATACAAATCATCTGTCTCCAATCCTGTGCCATTTCCCTGTCTCTCCACTCAGATTTTGACATGTGGAAAATAATATTTATATCATTTTAATTTAATTTAAAGTCATTTAACTCCGTTACTAGAGCGTCGTTTTCTCCAATCCATGTGCCTTCCAGATTCATCTCTGCCTACCCATGTCCTCTTTGCTGACGCCTGGGGCGGGAACAATTCATGGCTTCCCAGAATCAACCCCTTTCCATTTATTGTTACATGATCATAAAATCCTGGGTGGTCAACCACATGTTCCACTGTTCGCGTTCTTAGTCCTTCTAAGTTCTACCCAAGGCTTCATTAGCTTGCGATAATGTTATTAAGGAATGTAATGTAAGACACTTGGGCTCAACTACGACAATGATGATGGATTGGTAATGCTATGTTTGGATATGTTGTCGAGACGACTTGATACATGAATACAATTATAATAAAAGCGATGGTTATCGTGATTTTTATGTTTTATAATGATTCATGATTCATCTCAAAATTTACCAATTTTGATAGGATTACAGTGAAGGAGTCCAAACAGTTAAGTTATTGTTGAATAAAGTGAGGGTTATTGTAATTTAAACTTAATAAAGGAGATGAAAGAGTCCAAAACGTTGAATCAGGAAGGAATGAAGAGCCACCAGAAGGAAGATTGAATCGATGGAGGACATCCGAGAAAGGGATTGAGAAACGGAATTAAATGGGTTTTAAATTAAATTAAAATTATATAAATATTATTTTCCACGTCAAAATCTGAGTGGAGAGACATGATAGAAACTTTTCCTCTGGTGTGCAGAAAACAGATTTCACGGATGGGAGAGATGAATGAGTTACTTATTTTTTAAATTTTTATTTTAATCTTTTATTTTTTCAATGATGTATCACTCTACTAAGAACGCTGGACAAAAGGATTCGGAAGACTACAACAAGTAACAACCCTGACCTTTAGAACAAACAGATAAGGGAGAAAGAAATGGAACTGAGCATCAATCGATCTTGTGTGCCCAACTTAAACCACAAGACTTGAATTCCCAATTCACGAACCAAAATGGGAAAATAAAATACAAGGGGCAAACGCTTGTCAGTGAGAAAATAATCATCTGGACTTTCAGGGATCCACAATCTGATCCAACAAATAAAAGAAGGAACATTTATCTAACTTAGAAGGCAATATTGTTTACAGGCAGGTGACTAAACAAACTACTGAATATAAGACATAAACATCGGTAATACAGAGGAGCGGGTTAAATCTAAATATGGTACAAAGTACAAACCTACTTTAGAGCATCTATCACGAAAAAGGTCACAACTCAAACCAAATATCTACTGTATAACTTAATCCGCAGAGACAACTGACAGGAGAATCATGAACACAAAATCTAGCTATTGGACGACCCACATGCCTCTAATTTCTGCACAGGTTAAATATTATTTGTCCAACTAAAATCATGCATCATCATCATCTCCACCATCATCTTTATCTGCATCACCATCGCCATCATCCTCAGCTTCCTCTCCTTCATCTTCCTCATCAGACATGTTATTAATTACTTCTGTAATTATATCCTTCACCTCTGCTTTTCTATGCATTAAATCGAGACCAAAGTGGGTACCTGTCAACATTTCATTACAGAATACCTCAGTTCAAGATATCATTTCCTTTTTCAGGGAGGGAATTTTATCAATGAAAAAAATCATACCAAGTTGCCTGAGGATATCAGACAAAGTTGCCTGCATCAAAGGAAATACAGAATATTGTCAAGATACTTAGAACACCAAACATTAAGACAAAACACAGCTTGCCACAGAAAAGCATTACTTACAGTATTGAAATCTACTTCCTTCAGAATATCAACAACTACTGCATGCATTTCTTCCCCACTAGGTTCTGCTGCCTTGGCCTTCTTACTACTTTTACCTTTTCCTACCACAAGCACCAGTGTGGAATGGGTAAGCAGGAAAAAACAAGCGAACACAGGCATACTTAATAAGAAAATCAAGCCTTATAAAAGTGAAACTTTTTGTTTAACTTATCCAAACGTAACAACAGCATAATATTTAGAAGGGAAGTTTCTCAGTGACAGTTTGAAAAGATTACTCATGCAAAATAAATCACAGGGTTCCAAAAATAGCTTTGAGGAGCCAACAGACTGACAAATGGCACTAGATTAGATCAGATCATCGTATTAAAAGAGGTGGAATGCAGACAATGCACCTTGATCCTTAACCAAAGCCTTTGAGGACTTGTCTGTTTGTCTTTTGCTTGCAGCCTTTCCCTTAGTGTCCTGCTTTTCCTTCACAGTTTTCTGTTTCTTCGGTGCAGGTTGCTTTGACTTAGAGGAGGCAGAAGCACTGCCATGCTCAGTAACCGTCTTTTTTGAAGTTGATTGTTTTTGAGTTTTTTCATTGCTCTTGGAACCCTTCACAGAGGTCTTCTTGACAGATGGGGTTCTATCTTCAGCTTTAGCAACTGAACCCTCCTTCACAATCTTTTTGGGAGTACGCTTATGAGCCTTTGATTTAGTTTCCTCTTCCTCTGATTTACTTTCATCATCATCACTTCCATTATTTGGCACCGCAACATCTTCATCTTCCTGAGACTCATCTTTTGCATCTGAAAGTTCAGCTTTATCATCCTCCTCATCATCAGACGAATGCTTTCGCTTTTTCCCAACTTGTGAAGATTGCTTTTGCTTCTATTGCAAGATAAAATATAGTGAGTAAAAAGAAGAAAAACAAATGATAAGCATATCAGTAAAACTCTTGCATACTAAGCAAATTTACAACCCAAACACTCCAGGGTGATAAAAGAAAGAGAAAACTGAACTATGAAACTTAAGCCACTAAAAGAACTGTATCTAATAAAACTCCAACTGTACTAATAAAACTCCATGATCAACACCACTTTAACTGAAGTCGCACCGGCAATAAAATTGACATATCCAGATTAAAAGCCGAGACAGCCTCTTTGCATTCACAAATGACAACATAGTACAGAAACGCAACAGGAAATCATGATTCATTCATTCATATAAAAATGCAAAATAGACATTAACACTAAGAAAAACACAGTAGCGACAGGCAATAATTAAAAGAGCAACTTGCTTGAGCCACTACATTCACAATTCTAGCAGCCCAAACAAACTGCAAAACAAGGCACCTGGATCTGAAGAAAATCTACAAAGACATCATCTTCAAGTTCAACAGATGAAATCAGCTATCAACAGCAGCTTAACCTTTCATTATTAAGGTGGACAAAAATTCCACTTTTCTTTTAAATAACAAACTAAAGGTCAGTGAACCACAAGCATAATATCAGAAGTCATTAGTCCCATGAAATTCGTAGTTTAAATCTACAACAGCCTTAAAAATCAAAAGGAACAATTTTAAGTTTTGCTAGAAAAAACAGCATATTACAAGTAATAGAATTGAATCAACTATGAGACTTAAAGTTTTCAACAAGCATTATAGAAACTCTGATTGTAACCCCTTTACAATTGTAGAGTAGTTATTTTCGATATTTCGTGTTATTGGGTTGGACTTATTGACAATAAAAGAAAGACAAATAGGAATATTATTGACAATAGCTTTCCCCTTCTTTGAATTACAAGAAATGATCTCCAAGAATTCAAGAGCCTGGTCTCTCCCTCTCCACAACTCACTAACCAATTGCATACCTTCCTTTCCCTTCTCTACCTCTATTTATACAAGGCTAACCAATTAACAACACTGTTTTGCTAACAATGTCTAACAACCCAAGGCCCATTAGGCTAGTTCCTAACCATACTCCCCCTTAGAGTGCGTTTGGATGAGAGAATTGAAAATTTAAAGGTATTTCAACTTCTAGGAAAATTTATTGCTTGAACTAAATTCCCTTGATTTTGAAAAAAAATTTGTTTGGATAGAATATTTAAATTTCATCATTGTTAAAATTCTGTTTGGATAGAGATCATAGAGTATACCATAAGTGACCCAAGGGGCCGATGGCACATTGGTCCAGGGCTATCGACACGATGGTCGGGGGCCGACGACAGTGGTTTCAGGGCTGGCATCGGTGGTCCGACGATGTCGCATGAGATGGATGCAAACCAAGGAATTTCAAATTCCTAGCTTTTGGGTGGTATTTGAAATACCCCAAATTTAGTTAAAATAAAATACCCTATAAAACTCTCTTAATTTTAAAATCCCTCACATTTAATATTCAAACAAGACATTTTGCATTGATGGGTTTTAAATACCCTCTAAGATTACTTTACACTCTCCGAATACCCCATCCAAATAGACCCTTAAAGATTCACCTTGTCTTCAAGGTGAAGAGTTTGTCTTCTTGAAACAATTTCCCACCGGGGTCCCATAGCATGAAGCATGATACCCAAGAGTCACAGATAAAGTCGACAAATGCTCACTAGGGTCCCATTGCTGGCCTTCTTCACTCCCCATAGAAAAAACCAACATATGTTGCTTTTGTTTCTTTTGAACAAATGCTGCATCACCAATAATTCCCTGACATTCCTCAAGATTTTGGGTTGTAGCCCAACATTGAAATAACTCTAACAAATGGGTCCAATGGAATGAATTATGATCAACCAGTGCACACCTAGCAGCTCATTCAACAAACCACTGCCTCTTTGTAAAGAATTGGGCTTAGACCATTAGGTTAACTACAGGACTTACTTAGCAAACTTCCAATTTTGACCCTGCCTGTATCTCCTCCCTCACGACGGCTGTACACAGAAGGAAGCCAACTTCCTTATGACACACCTTTCCCACTCTAAACCTAAGCGTCTTGTCGGAAAATGCCCTTCGACCACAATAAGCGGGCTCATGTCCGACAACTCCACTAGTGGTGGGGACATGGCCAAACTTCGTGTGATCCAAATCTTCACGACTACTGCCACCTGTTCCCCAACACCACTGGTCCACCATCCCAAATTCTTGTTTTCGACACCCTCAATTTCTTCCCTCTTTCCCTCCATTTTCACCTTTACCATGCCAAATAGATTCTGGCTTATGATTCTCGAACCCTCCTCTTTATTTCTAGTCCTTAGCTCTGAAGATTCTTGTTTCTCCACCTCCAAATTCTTCTTATCAATCATATGAACTACGCCCATCATCTCCATCAATGACAATGGAATGTAGCTTGAGTTCTACATGAATTTCTGCCTTCAATCCCTTCAAGAAAACACCTTGAAGGTATTCTGGACTAATCTTTTGCAAGAGACTTGCATAGAGATAAATTGCTGTTTGAAATCTTGTACTAAAGTTTCTACTTCAAACTCAACAAAATTCACAAGGGTTCCACATCATAGATGGCCGAAACCTCCAAATCACCACAATCTTGAAGTTTTCCCAAGAAAGAGTGGTGCAACAAGACTCACACCACTGGAAACAACTTAAAGCTCTTCCTTCCATAGCACCATCGCTGCTTGAATTCTTTCTACCTGTGACCCCGTTAAACAGAAAATATCACTCTACCCTATTCACTCATCCATAACATATTCTCTCACAAAGATGGGTATTATGAGTTGTCATCATTGATCTTCTTCGTGCTCAACTTGTATTTCCCTTGCCAACCCAACCCACTCCTCCCATGTATCATGCCTCTTGTTCTGACATCTTTTGCAAAATATTACACATTTCACACGCCCCTTGAGTTGGACTACCTGAATTATCGCCATGCCCATCGTGTCAGCCTAACTCGAATCTTTGTTGATGGACCACAAAGTTTGGTTTGCATCACCATTGACGCGACGCTAAATCCCTTCCAGAATCTCTTCCAACCTCCTCAATCTCTTTTATTGGTTTTCTCAATCCCACACTCTTTCCTCTCTTTCTCACGCAATCTGTCTTTGTCCTTCCTCCATATAGCTCTTCCAAGCTTCGAAACCCCTCTCCGAAAACACCAGCCTTGCCTCATATTCTTGTGTGCACCATGAACGAAATAGAACTCCCAAGAATCGAGAGCTCTAATTCTATTTAATAAATATTGGTCAAATGGGACAAAGAAAAGAAAGAAAAATAGGAATTTAACTGAAAATAGCTTTCCCTTTCTTTGGACCAATGGAAGCCAAACAGAAGAGCAAGAGCAAATTACAAGAAATGATCTCCAGGAATTCGAGAGCCTGATCTCTCCATCTCCACAACTTACTAACCAATTACTCACCTTCCTTTTCCTTCTCTAGCTCTATTTATAGAAGGCTAACCAACTAATTAACTATACTATTTTGCTAACAATGTCAAACTACCTGATGTTAGGTGTGTAACGGGTCGGTTTGATTCTGTTTTAGGTGGGGAATAAGGGCACCAAACCCGAAATCCCTTCCAAACCAAACCAATTGACATCTGTGTCTGTCCTAAGGGTTTGAAAATATAGCCTTTCCAAGAGCCCCCAAAAAAAAAAATTTGCACACTGCTGAGATAGTGAGAATGATTTAATTTTTTGGGTAGTTTGGGCATGATTTTTCACGCCAGATGTCCTAAGTCACACCGAAGATGCCAAAGTTAGTGTTGTTAAGTCACAAAGCATTTGACTCTGTCATGTGTCCGACTCACTCCAGTTAGCCCGTATGTGTTTTGATGAACTCAAACATTGAGCAAATGATTTTAATTGAACTCTCTGAATATTGCTAATCATCGACTTGAGATGTGCAGAGAAAGATGATAATCTCAACAGGCTATCGAATGGAAGATCATAGCATAGTTCGTGTGTTTGATCTTTGGAAGCCAAAAGCACCGTGCAAGAGTAATGTCACTGATGAAAGACTAAAGCTCTAAAGCATTGAGGCAACCAACATATCTCAGACTCCTTAAAGATAAAGGAAGGAGCTATGAGCAAGAAGGCAAAGTGTTATTCACTATCAAGCATCTTAAAGATTGAAAGTTGAAGATACAACAACAACTGATCATCAAGTTAATCAGTAGGAAGACTTTGTCAAAGAATGAAGAGTGACCGACTCAAGATTGTCATCCTATGAAAATCTCCAAAAACTATATACTAATCAAATACTCTTTAAGTAAAACTACAAAGAGTGAAAGTACAATCTTCTGAAGAAAAGCTGAAAGAAGATAGATCTAGATTACAGACTGTGTCATCAGTAAAGACTCATACAAAGAAGCATCCGATTATTTAAAGATGTGTCTGAAATTCTGACAGAATCAACAAAGATACTCAACTCATGTCATAATCATCAAAATACTCTGAATATGTTCAAGTTCATATGTCTAACTTTGAAGACTTGAAGCATTTAAGTATGAAGATATATTTTTTCTCTCATGACTAAAGCAACGTTCAAAAAGGAGGAAAATACTTTATGATGAAATTACTTGGAATCTAGATGGAAGTATTTCATCGAAGAAAGGAATTAAAATATTCCAATGATAAATAATAGTTTATTCCTTGTCTTCTTTCGAGTACAGAAAGTAAGAAAAGACAAAGGCACTGCTGCAAATCTCCATTTATGCAATAAAGTGAAAAGCACATTTTCTGAGATTTTCTAAGTGTTGCACAAATAAAGAAAGAAACGTTGCCCGAGTAAGAAAGCATATCTGCTATGCTCTGTGGTCAACAAAAGATCTCCAACGTTCTCAAACATTAAATGTCAAGTCAGAACGGCTATTGTTTGTCCAGAAGATAAGGAAGAAGATCCCTGATCATGCCCCAACGGATCTATTATGAACAAGTATAAATTGAAGAACTTGAAGAACTGAAGCAGCAATGAGACGAACAAATAGTGAAGCTGAGACATATAGAGAACATGCACAATATCCACAAGCATCATATATTCTCTCAAGAGAAAAATCATTCTTAATGAGAATACTACAAGCTGATAGCTCTCACACTCTCATCATCTTCTCTCCAAGTTACAAATCAATTAGAGAAGAATTCAATCTACAACTCACCAGATCTTAAATTTGTATTCACTCTCTGAAGTGTTATTTGGCTGAATTGCTACTATAATACTGAAGTTGTGCTTCAAACTACTTTCATACTCCTTGAGCCTGAAGAGGCTTGTTTCAAGAATACTTGTTGAGCCTGAAGAGACTAAGTGTACAGATAATACTTGTGTTTAAGCCTGGAGAGGCTAGATGTGCAAATAATACTCGTTTGTAACCTTGATTAGTTATACTGTTAAAACTTGGTGAAGCCAAGGACTGGATGTAATCCAAAGGTTGTGGGTGAACCAGGATAAATCTGAGTACTCTATTCCCTAAACTCTTTACTTTATTTACAAGTTATTTATTTGTTGTTGCTAACTGTTTGGGAAGTGTTAATAGTTGCTCTTTATAATTCAGTTTGTTGAAACAGGCATCTGTGTTATAACGTCTTATCTGCACTAAATTTTTGTTTTGTGCTAGAAAACTCTAATTTGTGAAAACACTATTCAACCCCCTTTTCTAGTGTTTTGTGCCATTTCAAGTGTTTCGAACAATTAAAGGGTGTCCTGCCAGCCATAGCAGTGAGATTAATGCTTTCTTGGACAGCTTCGTCTGTTAGATGCATTTTTAGTGTTGTGTTCTCTACACAATCCAAATGCTGGATGGTGTGATTATGGAGCAATTTCTTTGAAGCCCAACCAATCTCTTCGATTTTCAAAGCTTGATTGAAATAGAGGGGTGAATTTGTTGTTCTACAACATCATATTGTCATTTGTCGGATTTGTTGGGTTTAGGTTGATGTTTTTGGAGTTTTGAAGATGAAGGCACTTGATTCTGTTTGGTTGGAATTATGGGACTTGTTTGAGATGATAGATGGTCATTCCAACTCGGGTTTCGATAGTCCTAATGATTCATATAATTATGCATGAGGTGGTTGAAACCATGGTTGTCAAACTCGCAAGTTGACTCGTAGAATCGTCCAAGTCTACGTTTCTAGGTAGGCAAAATTGGTTAACTCGCAGATAGAATCAGTTTCTGAGCAGACTCGGTCAAAGTCGATTTTACTTGGTCAAACATGCTTAAAATCACTAGTTTATGTGTGAGTCACCGAGTTTGCAATACGACTAGACAGTCGCCTGAATCTCCACCACGAATCATCGTGTATATGCTTCGTGCTGAGCCTATCGATCCTGTTGCGAGCCTGTCATCCCTCACCTGCACAAAGGCAGTCGCACGAAGGGTTGGCCTCCACCCTCATGTTGTGCATCATTTTTGGTGTTGTTGTACACTCTAGGGTTACTCTTCTGTCTCAATGTCTCTACGTTAAGGAAGGCGAGGGGGGTTGAGCCCTAAAGGCCCATCTAATCAAAATTGAAAACAAAAACACCCCAGCAAATAGTTTGGGCTGGTAAACTCCATCGGTCCTATCAGAGTAGTCAATCACAAATAGTGGAGCATAACAGTCGACCCCAAAAGTGAGAAGAGGGAAGAAGAAAGGGGGAGAAGAAAGGGAAGAGGGGAAGAAGAAAGGGGGAGAGGGAAGAAGAAAGGGGGAGAAGAAGGAAAAGACGAGGAGAATAGAAGGTCTGGTTGGAAGATAAAGTGAGAACTGAGAAAGAGCTGAGAAAGGAGAAGGTTAGGTTGGAAAGGATAGTAAAAGTAAGGGGTAAAATAGAAATTTACTATGTTTAAGTGAGGACAAATAAGACATTTAAAAAGGGTAAAATGGATATTTAAAGAATTAAAGTGAGGGTAAAATTGTAAGGAAAAAAAAAGTAATCAAAAAACATTCAAAAAACCCTAATTCTAGGATAGCAGCCACCACTTCACAATAGAGGCAATATGGCAAATAGGAGTATCATCTCCAACTTCATTGTTGTGTCTGCTACTCCGAGATTTGCCTTGGACTTGGCCGCGCAACACAGCTACAACGACCGCTCCCAAAAATCACGTCGCACCAAGGATTCACGTCACGCCATGGTGCCGTTTTGCTCTGAGACGATGCGATAGCATCGAGAACAACCGCTATTGACTACATAGGATCCTAATACATATATACATAATATTATTATTATTAATAATAATAATATTAATCATAGTAGTAATAATATTAATAATAATTATTGTTTTATGATCCTTTCTCTATTCTTTTGTCTTTCTCAATTACTTCCGTTAGCTCTCTCTCTTTTTCACAAATGTTCCTAACAAGTTTGGTCCGACCTGCTGGATCCTGACTACGGAGCAATTGAGAAGATCGAGGCAAGACTCATAGCGCTAGAATTCTCAATGGAAATTTTGAAGAAAGTAACCAGCGAACAAGGCTCTCACATTATTGAGATCAAGAAAAGCTTGGAAGACATGGGTGTGATCAAGGAAATGTTGGCCAAATGGATGCAAAAACAAGGTATTGCTCCCGATAAGGAGGAAACCAATGGCAAGAAAGTGAGAGGGGGAAGCCGAGGGCGACGACGACGAAATTGTACACACCTCGTTCTTGGATGAAGAAGGTGGAGTTACCCACTTTCGAAGGGAATGACCTAATGGGTTGGGTAGCTAGGGCAAAAAAGTTCTTCAGAGTGCAACAAGTTGAGCCCTCAGAGAACCTAAGACTGGCATTCATTAGCATGGAGGGGAAAGCGATTCACTGGTTCCAATTTTAGAGCCAAAAATCCAAGATTCCTTCTTGGCGATGTTACGACAGACCGAGAGTGTGGAGGATTATGTTCAAGAATTTGAACTCTTGGTGGCCCAAGCTTCGTCAACGCACGAAGATCAATTGTTGGGGTACTTCTTGATAGGGCTGCATCAAGATATCAAGGGTCAAGTTCGACCCCATAACCCCAAAGACCTAACTCAAGCCATGGAAGTAGCTCAAGATGTCAAAGAAGCAATGAAGGAGGTCCAAATTGATGGTAGTTCCCAAGTTCGGAAGACAGGTGCGAGTTTCTGGTATCAAGGGGGAGGAGTTGTGCCACGAGTAGGAACTTTTGTAAGAGGGAGTTGTATCACATGTTAGAACTTTTGTAAGCACGAATAGTGAGTAGGCGTCAAATGGATCTAGGTATTCGCAAGGTGGAATTAAGGTCGCATCAATGGCCTCTGTAAGAAAGCAACAGAGGAGAGAAGAGAGAGAGGAGGGAGAGAGAAGATAGATTCTGAATCTTGAGTATATTATTGTTAAGTGTCTAGATACAATGAATGAAACTATATATAGAGGATAGATGTAACTTCCTCTAAACTGACTCTGACTCAGCAGAGAGCTGAGATCAGCTGTGGCAAGACTAGCTTACACTAACATACTCTAACATACCCCCTTTAAATGTAAGGTGGGTTTACACAGAAACAGTCCCTAGCTTCTACCAGCATTTACATCATCTCTAACATACCCCCTTTTAAATCTAAGGTGGGTTAACAAGTGATATATAGTCAAGAACTCCTAAATTACTTCTCAGCTCCTCAAACCTTGTCTGTGAGAGAGGTTTGGTGAGGAGATCTGCAACCTGATCAATTCCTGGGAGATGGCAGACTGTTAGGGGACTTACTAAGAACCTTTTTTCTCTCACAAAGAAGATATCAAGTTCCATGTGCTTTGTCCTGGAGTGTAGAACTGGGTTATGAGAGAGAGATATTGTGCTAAGGTTGTCACAATATACCACTGGTGTTTGAGACTTAATCTGTAGTTCCTGCAGTAGAGATTGAACCCATAGCACCTCAGTTGTAGTTGCTGGCCAACCCTCTGTACTCAGCCTCTGTACTAGATCTGGCCACCAAGGATTGTTTCCTAGACCACCAAGAGACTAGGTTAGAGCCAAAGTATATGCAAGACCCAGATGTGGACCTTCGGTCATCCAAATCAGCTGCCCAATCAGCATCTGTGAAAGCTTGAATAGTGAAGGGTGCAGCAGGATTAGCAGGTTTCAAAACAAGGCTGTGAGATATAGTACTCTTTAGGTACCTTAGGATTCGTTTAAAACTGCCTTCCAATGCTTCCTCTAGGGGCTGTGAGAGGTACTGACAGACCTTGCTGACACTGAAGCAAATTTCTGGCCGAGTGATAGTGGCATATTGTAATGCCCCCACAACTGACCTGTACAGTGTGGGATCACTCATGTAATTAGCTCCAAACTTGGTCATCTTACAATTGCTGACCATAGGTGTGGGTGATCCTTTTGCATTACTCATTTTGGCCCTGGCAAGCAAGTCTCTTATATATTTGGACTGGGACAAGTAGAATGCCACCATTGTTGGGCAAATGTTTCACTTCCACTCCTAGAAAATAATCAAGGGTGCCAAGTTGCTTGAGTGCAAAGGCAGAGTTGAGCTTTGTAATAAGAGCTGGGATGCCATTAGGAGAGGACCCAGTGACTATAATATCATCCACATAAACAAGGATGTATGTGCAGTGTCCAGAATGAGTGTGGATAAAGAGGGAGGGGTCACAACGACTGGTTTGAAAACCAAACTGTACAAGTGTCTTTGTTAGTCTTTCAAACCACGCTCGTGGGGCTTGCTTAAGCCCATAGATGGCACGATTCAGCTTGCAAACTTGAGAGGGATTGCAGCTTTTAAACCCAATAGGCTGTTCCATGTAGACCTCTTCAAATAGGAGTCCATTTAAGAATGCGTTGTTAACATCTAACTGCTGTATAGTCCAGCCATAAGTCACTGCTAGTGTCAGAACCACTCTAACAGTCACTGGTTTGACAACAGGGGGAAAATGTCTCAGAATAGTCTCTCCCCAATTGTTGATGAAACCCTTTTTGCAACTAATCTAGCCTTGTATTTGTTGATTGTGCCATCCGGGTTCTCCTTAACTCTAAACACCCACTTGCATCCAATTGCCTTCTTGTTAGGAGGAAGGTCAACCAGTGTCCAAGTGCTATTGCTCATTAGAGCATTATATTCCCTGCTGCATTGCCTCATGCCAATGAGGAATGGTCAAGGCTTCAGAAGGTGAAGTAGGTTCTGCATGTGTTAGTAGTAAGGGTGGGAGGGGATAGCAACTGAGCCTTGGATCTAGTGACCATAGGGTGGGCATTAAGAGGTGCATGTGGTTGTGATGTATGTGCTGCTGTAGAAAATGATCCAAACAGGTTAAGAGAGCCACTAGGGGTGAGGCCACAATGAAGTGAGGATAATGAGAAGGGATCTGTGTGGTGAGAGGAAGAGTGATCAGATGGAATTTCTTGACCCGATAGTGAGGGAGAGACATGGTTAAGAGGTGTTACAAAGAAAGGAGACTGAGGGGAATGAATGCCTAGACCCAAAACAGGTGGAGTGCCATGATGTACAGGTGTAGTAATGATAGGAGACTGAGGAGAAACTCTCTGACTTGACTGTGGTACAGGGACAGAGTGACTGAAAGGAGGAATCACAGTGAGTGGATTAGGACTAGTGTAGGTAGTAGATGCTGTAGAGACTCTTGGCTTGAGAACTTCATTTGCAAAAGGAAAAACATGTTCATTAAATTGCACATCCTTAGAGATGTACAATCGATCATCCTTAGCTAGGCATTTATAGCCTTTATGGGAAGTGGAGTAACCCAGAAAAGTGCATTCACTGGTTCAAAAGTCAAGTTTGTGTTTATTATAAGGTCTTAGGCATGGATAGCATGCACACCCAAAAACTCTAAGCATTGAGTAATCAGGGTCAGACTTATAGAGAATGAAATGAGGGGACTGATTTGAAAGAACAGGTGTAGGAAGGCGATTAATCAGAAAAAACTGCTGTACAAAAGGCATGGTCCCAATAGCACATAGGGAGGGAGGCTTGAGAAAGGAGTTGCTAGGCCAGTTTCAAACAATATGACGATGCTTGCGTTCAATGGACCCCATTTTGATGATGGGTGTGGGGACAGATCACTCTATGTTTGAACCCCTAATCAGTCAGAAATTTTGTAAAGGGTCTGAATTCCCCACCCCAGTCAGACTGGACAGCTTTAATGCAGGTACCAAATTGGACTTTAACAAGCTCAAAAAACTGTTTAAAATGTGTTTAGAGAGTGTCTGACTTTTGTTTTAGTAAGAATAGCCAGGTATATTTAGAGCAAGCATCCATTATAGAAAAGTAATATTGATAACCCATGGAAGACTTAACAAGAGCTGGTCCCCCACAAATCCAGAAAGAGTAGATCAAAGGGATTGGCATATGTAGTCAATGATGTATGAGATGGAAGTCTATGAGACTTTGCAAAACAACAAGCAGTACAGAAATCCAAAGTATTTTTATTAACATGAGACAGATTACATTTTTGGAGTATGGTTCTTATAGCCACATCATTGGCATGTCCTAATCTACAGTGCCAAACATAATGAGATAAGGGCACTTTATTTACATCATCTAGAGTAACATTTGAAGAGATACATTTGGATAGGGGAGTGGGAGAGAAACACTCAAACAAGTGGGAAGAGTTGATAGACCAGCAGCACTTGAAGATGACCTTGAGGCAATAGAAAACTGATGGAAGACATACAGACCCACTGAGTTGACAGAACCTTCTAGTAGAATCTTATGATTATCCTGTGATTTGACATAGCAATGGTGAGGCAAGAATTCAAAATAGACATTATTATCCATTGAAAAACGACTAACACTTAGGAGATTTTTGGTTATAGATGGAACATAGAGTAGGTTTGAGAGTGTGAGTGTGCGGGGTGCTATCAAAGGGGGAGCTAACACATGCAGTTCCAACTGAAATTATAGATAAACCGAGACCATTAACCCATGTAAATTTGATCAATGCCACTTGGTGCAATAGGCTGAGCTAGATTGTTCAGATCCGAAGTGACATGGTGTGTTGCTCCACTATCAATAAACCATGCATTTTGAGTCTGATCCAGGAACCAGAGGCCATCATAGCCATAGGATGTTGTTGCTGCTGATAGCTCTAAATTGACTTGCAGACTGAGGCATTGGAGCATTATTTGATTGCCATGGGAGGGACAACAGTGGTTGTTGATGAATTGGAAGCTGAGGCATGGAAGGAGGCACGGAGTGTGGAGATTGCTGTCCTGATGCAGAGTGAAAATTCACATGTGGAGCAGCCTGACCATACTGATTTGCAGGTTGACCACGATACTGACCTCTGCCATAGGGGCCAAAGGAATTGAAATTAAAACTGGGAGGTGTGTAAGTCCTCACTGAAATGATAGTAACAATCAAAGGCATTGTGATTGTTACGACCACAAATCTGACACTCTGCTCCATTCCCAAACCTGCCATAACTGGATCTGCCTCCTCTGCCACGACCACGACGACCGCCACGACCACCTCGAAAACCATTACCAAACTGCTGAAGTTGCTAGTATTGGAAAGGAAGAGGATGAGCCTTGATGAAAATTAGAAGCCGAGATAGAGTTCACCTGATTCGTACTACTTCGAAGAAGGATTAGACTGTGGCGTGGAATTAGAGTTAGGATTTTGATTGATTTGAGCCAGATTCGCCGAGAAAACTTCTGTAACTGCAGTTTTGGACTTCAATCGTTCCAACCGAGATTCATGTGAGAGTAAAAGAGATTCAATCTCAGGAATCGAATAAGGTTCAATACGGCTTTCAATCATAGGGAAGAGTATGTGATACTCATCCGGTAAACCTTCCAAGATTGCGTCCATGTGTTCTTGACGAGTGATTGGATTCCCAATCGAGATCAGCGCATCGACTAATGCCTTGATGCGCAACAGATATTCACCAATCGTACGATCTCCTTTCACAATATGGCGAAGCTCGGCACGGAGCTGTGTGCTTCGAGCCTTCGTCTGAGAGTTGAAGTAGTTGTGCAACTCATCCCAGAGCTGCCATGCATGTGTACAACCAACAACACGCGCATGAATAGATTCGGAGATGGAGTTCAAAAGCCAGATGAACAGATACTGGTCTTGTGCTTCCCAAGTCTGATACTCTGGATTCACCGTATCATTCCTTTGATCTTCATCGGTGAGATACCGCAAAGGAACCCTAGGACACGCCACAAATTTTTCGAGGCGATTGGCTCGAATGACAGCTTCGACGATTTGACGCCAGTGGAGAAAATTCTTATCCGTCAACTTCGTCGTGATAACTGAGTTTAGGTTTGGAGATGGAGCCCGCCGCTACCGGCGGCGGCGGCGGAGGAGGTGGAGGAGGTGGCGGTGGTGGATCGCCGTTGTTACCGAATGCGGAAGCCATGGCCGAGACTGAAGCTCTGATACCATGTAAGAAAGCAACAGAGGAGAGAAGAGAGAGGAGGGAGAGAGAAGATAGATTCTGAATCTTGAGTATATTATTGTTAAGTGTCTAGATACAATGAATGAAACTATATATAGAGGATAGATGTAACTTCCTCTAACTTCATGGCAAAAACCGGGGGAGAGCAGCATTTCAGGGCAAGAAACAAGGGTGCGAGAAATCTCCCTTACCAAGAATATGTGAACAAAAGGGAGGAAGGATGCTATTTCCATTGTGGATTGCTATTCGAACCTGGTCACAAATGCCCGGAAAAGAGTTTGAGGTAATCATTGGCATAGAATGAACACTTGAACGATGAAGGGGAGATTATGACAATAGAGCCAAAAGAAGATAGCAACCACAACATAGGGTGACTAAACCATGAGAACATCACCATCCGAAGTCAATTCCCAAAATTCAACCTTGAGGACAAGGTTGTTTCTAAGGAAGGTGGTATTGTTAGGACTTAGAAGTCAGTTAGAAAAAATTAGGAGGTAGTTAGAAGCTGATTAGGAATTTGCCTATAAATAATATTTTTAAAGTGTAAAGTGAGTTTTGACTGGGTTATTCCTAGTGTAACAGGAGAGTGCTCCTTTGGGTACAATTTTATACTATTCTTTTCTATTCTTTACAATAAAGAAGGCATATTCAGATTCTCTCTATTCTTTTCTCTCTCTCAAGTACTTTCGTTAGCTCTTTCTCTCTTTCACACAAGGGTTCCTAACACAGACACTAAACCTAAACTGCTAATGACCTATTGATGTAGGATGACAAATTTCAATTAGTTCTTTTGGAAGTGCACCTCCACAATCACCAAGTTATCAATCGCACGCCATAGCAGTAGTGTTGTCATAGCGGTCATGTCAGATGGGGGTGGCAGAAAAATGGCCATTGGATGGCGGTTCCAATGGCGGTGGAGTCATTGGTTTTGCATGGCAGGGCATGGCGGTCGCCTAACTTGTAGTGCCCATGGGTAGGGTCATGCAACCTTACCCGAATTCTTGGCCCAAAATGGTGAAAACCCTAAAAACCCAACAACTTTCTTTCTCATTTATATTTCTTCCAAACAAACACGCAGCTGCTCTTTCTACAACTATCCTCCAGCGATTGTCGTCCTCCACCGATCACCGACTTCCAACAACCACCATCCTTTGATGACCTCCTCCATTGAACCATCTCTTTCATGTTTTTTAATTATTTTTTAATCTCTCTTTTTTTTAAGTTCTATTTTTTCTTTTTTACTCTATTATTTTTTGTCCATTATTTCATTCTTTTTTAAATTTTGTTGCTATTTGAAGTCTTTAACTTGATGGTTATGAGACTTGTTAGTAGGTTATGATGCTTGATTATGAGTTAAGATATTTTCTATCTAGTCTATGCTTCTAGGCATAGGTTCTCAATTTTTTTTTTTTTTTTTTTTGCAGTTTCATTGGATGTGTGTGTATGTGTGTGTGTATATATATAAAATATCTTTATTATGTCTGTCATGTTTCTGCCATAGACCGCAACACCATCCACCATATATCTATGGCGGATTTTTGGCTGGCTGCCATAATCCGCCATTGATAACATTGCATAGCGGCACTATCACATTGCACCATGTGACCTAACCACAACACTATGTGCAACGTGTTGTGTTTTGATGGAGCAGCATATTGTGGCCATCAAAGACATTGATGTGGGATTCAAATCCTTAATGTACTTCATTTTATAGCTTTTTCCCTTTATTTTTTGAGGGCATATCATACATTTTGTCCCTTTTTTCAGTCAGTTGCTTTACGGTTAGAAACCCATCTTCATCATTCATACCCTGCCCACCTTAGCTCTGTTTTTGTCCTACCAAAGTTGAACACAACCTTCTCATTATGGCAGCTCATTGCTATTCAGGCAAAGACAGCCATTTTCTGGCAAGCCTAATGACATTCAAACAGTCATAGCTCCTTTGTAAGTCTCTGGCTTCTTTTTGTGCACCCATATCCCCACTTGAATATCCCCTCTGTTCTATAACTTCTGTTTTCATCTCTTCATTCCATCATTTTTTATTTACATTTCTATCTTCCCACCATGGCATCATCAACTGAACCACAACCACCAACTCCATGTAGCACATCAGCCTATGTAGTCAAAAGTGGCCTGTCGTGATGCTATTACACCATAGCATAGCATAGCAGTCCCTAGGCGCTATGACAACTAGTTCTGCAGTAGTTTTGTGGAGCAGCAATAGGAGCCACAAATCACAGCCAAGTCGCGGCTGTAGCAAGCGCTAGCACTTTGGTAAAGCCCAGTGAAAACCTGATTATGTCCTTAGATTATAGTGGTTCCCTCAATTTTTATTTTTATTTTTACTTTTTGGTCATTTTCACCCAGTGTTGTCAAATTGCCGCCATGGCAATGCCATGGCATTATGACAAGGTGCATTTTGTGCCAGCCGCCATAGGCCACAATGCTTATTAGAAAAGTTTCAGAGTGAAACTAGAGTGTGTTACTGAATATTCTGATTCTCATTGATAATAGATTCTGTATACACTTTGGCTATATATAATAGTCATGAATACATTGAGTAGAGTAACTGAATAACTAATTCAGTTAGTACTAACAGCTAGGGCAGTGGTACAGTGTGCCGCACTGTACCATCTTACCATGTACTCTATCAATGCCTATTATATCCACTATGTTGCCATATTTATATGACAAATTTTTGGCTGGCCGCCATAATCTGCCATTGGTAACACTATTTTCACCCTAAAATTCTAAATCACGTGTTAGGGTTCAATTCGTATGTCTTCGTTCATTTTACCTTCTCCCCCTCCGCTATCCAAGATTGACTACATAGACCTCAGCCTCAACCACTTCTTGAATATTATGAATATGACTATAGACTATCAACTGAGATTATTGATTACGAATGTTAGGGTAATTTTTTATTTTTAAGCATTTATATGTGTATATGTAATATTAATATCTATAATCTTCAGTATAGCAGGCATCCCTGTATCTGCTATAGCATTTTAGGGCACAGCTGTTACTCACTGCTATTCGCAATTGATAACTATGACAACCACAAATATTTAAAACAACTTACTAAGTATGTTTGGATTAGCTTATTTTGTATTGAAAACAACTTATAATCAAAAGCTTTATGACAAAGCTTTGGAAAAATATGCAATTATTTAGAAATAATCTTCCTCAAACATGCAATAAACACTAAAGTAAACTCCAGAACTAAATTACAAATAAATGTAACATAAAAATATAAATTAAATCATGATCAAAACAAGATCACTAATGCAACTTGACGAATGAATCATTCAGAGTCTGGTTCTGATGCAAGAGACTGCCCTTCAAAAGTTAGAGCATATCAGATATATAGCAAGCCAGAATCAAGTCAGAATACATTAATGTCAACACACCTTGGCAGATGTTTCTATAGATGCTTCCCCGGATGATTTGGTAGGAGTTACCTTTCTGGTTCTCTTTTTACCTTTCTGTTAACATAGAAGCAAGCTTCAAAAAACTAGCCACACTAAAATAAAATTCTAAAACAAATAAAAACAGTATACTTCAACAATGGTTCAGGATTCGTTGACACTAATACAAGACACGAACAATTACCTTTTTATAATTGTAATTATCATTGATCCAAGTGTTGACTTATAGTTGTCAGACGTCTCTCTTGTCAAATATAAAAAAGCACTGGACACCCATAAATATTCAATCACATGGTTGATTTTTTCTTATGTTTGAAAAGTATATAATTTGTTACCTTTTAAGATATTTGGCTGGACTATAAAACAATTTCAAAATAACAAATATAAAAAAAGGATGATCTATGTGAGGGGTGGTCTTAATCAAAAGGTTCCACCAGTGAAATGTTATTCAACGATGTAGGTTATTTATGTTACAACTCACAAAAGTGTCAATCCTAACACTTGGAAAAAAAATTCAAAAATAATAAACCTGCTCTTTATCAGCAAGCAGAACATCAGTCGTAGCATGTGGGGACTCCAAAAATTCCAACAACTTCGCAGAAAGTTCCTCCTGAAAGCATGTCTCGTTTAATAATTTATAAAAAGTGTACCTAAATACCTTAGTAGAACTCTAAAATTGACAAGTATTAGAGCAATACTTACCTTCTTCACATTGCCTTTGTTTATTGGAATATTAAGAACATCACAGAAGTCCATCAACTTTTCTTTCACACACTTGTCAATCCTCTCCTTTACCTTGGCCCTCTGTTTTTCCTGCCATGAATTATAAAACCATGTATCTTTAACTGCAGGTTAATTACAGCCTCAGACATCAATTGTTTACAAAAAAATAACTGGGACACACACACAACACATTAAGATCCATCTGAATAGTTAAGACATATACAGTATCTAACACGTCTTTACCTCATTTTCAGCCCACACATAACCAGAAAACTGGCCTATATTTCTCTTGAGATTGTGTGCCTGCATATCATTCAGGAACAGAAATGATGTTAGAGAGTTCATGCACGACTGACAAAAACAAAAACATGAACAAAAAATGGAACTTTACAAAAGCAACACAAAAAATCCAAGGAACTAAATTGTTGCGTTACCTTTGTTTTTTTCCCAAACAGTATACTGTGAAGAATATGCAGGTTGTCATCAGATTTTCTCTTTGACAACTTGAAAGACACTGAAACAGTTCATACATAAATCACTTCATTGAGGAACACTAATGTAGAAAACAGATAATTAAAAGCAAACTATCCATCTGGAAATCTGAAAAGAAAATATTTTATGGTCATCATTACCACACCAACATTGCATGCTAAAAGATAAATCAAAATTATAGTATACCTAGTCAGTATGACAAACAATGAAGAGAATCCAACAACAGCAGACCATTTTGCCACTCATCATTCAAGTACTTTAAGCTTATAAGTTAAGGAAAAAAACCAAGCAACCAATATAAAACAAAAACCAAAAAAAAAAAAAAAAAACCAGTAATAAGCAACTGCCTTTAATCAAAGTTGCTATATGCTTACAGAAAACAAGACGGAACAAGGAACCTAATAATAATCTTGAAAGCATAAGTGGAAATAAGGAAAATTATCCAATTGATTTATATTATCTCAACTTCAATCAAAAGGCTTCAGCACTCAAATTAGAGAGCACTGAATGTAAACAGAGCTCCAAATACTGAAAAAGTGAATACATTATCTTCATTTTTCAGATCAGGTGCACCTGCACTGAAAACAAGAATGGCATCTGCAAGCATCCAAGAAGGACCATACTGAGCAAACAAGACATCAAAAAACCAAAACAAGGAACCAACCTGATGGACAGGTATGAAAAACATATTGGAAAGGGTCGTCAAACAGATAGAAAAATACCATTAACTATGAATAATCCATGACAGCAATTTAACAAGCAAATGCTGAAACTCCTGACCTAATCATATGATCCCTCAAAATAACATTCACAATTACTTTGTCTATAAGTCATTAGCAAGTAGCATTCAGCATTACAGTTGAAATGATTCAAGATGACAACGCAAACATCAAAATCCAGATCGAGATAATACATAACAAAAAAAAAACATATGAACTTAAGCAAAACTACAAGAAGACGAAAATAATTAAGTAATGAGGGCAATTAAAGGTACCATTAGGGATATCCTTAAGCTGAGTACCATGTCCCTGAAATCCAAAGAGATGCAAATCAATCAAAACTATGCTTCATTACTCGAAAACCTCGAAAACAATAAGAAAAAAACATACCTTTTCAATTGAGAAACCTTTGCTGGCTGAGGACCTTTTAGACTTTGCAGGTGAGGGAATGGAGTAGCGCTCCACCGTTTTCCTCTCCCTCGTTGGTCTGTCACTTACAGGAGTAACTGGATCTTCTTTTTTGCTCACTTTCTTATCACTCTCACCTTCCTTAGGTCTTCCCTTACCACGCCCCTTAGCCTTTCCCTCTTCAATTTCGGCTTCGGCTTCAGCTTCTTCATCGTCTTCTTCCTCTTCTTTCTCCGTATCCTCGTCATGTTCGTCATCCTCTTCGTCCTTCTCCACTTCTTTCTCTTCTTTCTTCTCATCATCTTTCTCCTCTTCTTCTTCTAACTGACTGCTCGCTTGGACTTTATCGTCGACGATTTTCTCCTCAGATTTCGTAATTTCCGAGGAATCATCTTCCTCTTTCTGGGAATTTCCAATGTCTTGTCGCTGCTGTTCTTCTTCTTCGGGAGCTGGTTCTGCTTTGGGTTCCTCAGCAGCATCTTTGTCCGGTTCGGGGTTGGGTTCGGGAGCTGCTTCGTCGTCGTTTTTTGCTTGAAGGGGAGGTTCGGATTGAGGCTTGTTATCTTCTAGGGTTTCCGTAGCCATGTTTTGGGGCAGAGATGATTGGGAACCCTAAACCCTAGAATTGAAAGGAATCAAAGTGAAAGAAATTGAGAATTGGGAATTAGAAGAGAGATCTGGGTGGGAAGGAGGGAATCTGGGAAATGAAAATTGGAGTTGGGCGGTGAATGGTGAAAACTGAAAACAGAGTTTTGGGGTTTCAAATTTGATGCAAAAAATTGTGAGCGGGCATAGCACTCCCTCCCTCTACCTTCGCTTCTTTTACTCACTCCCGGCAAAACCCACTTAACTAAAATGAAAATTAAAAAAGAAAAAAAAAAATTGGAAGAGAATAAATAAATAGGTTAAGCTAATTTTTTTATCCTTGTAAGTCACACTTCATACTAGATCTTATACTCGTGCGAAGCACGAACATATTAGATGTGATATTTTTATAATATTGTATATTTTTAAATTTGAAATTGATGAATAAAAAACAACAAATAAATATTCTTGTAGCATTCGACATATTATGTGTGATTATTGTATACTTTTAAATTTGAAAACACAAACATCATTTAAAGGTGTATGATGCACAGACATATTATGTGTGATTATTTTACAGTGTTTTGTATTTTTAGTTGTTGAAAATAACAAATTAAAATAGCAACAAATAAGTATTTGTTTATTATTTAAAATAAAATGCAAATCCATCGCATTTTTTGTTTGGGTTTTCTAAACGTGAGAAATTCAATATCATTAAAAGTTCTTAAATTTTATTTTGTATCTATTATTCAAGTACTTAAATAAGGAATACTAACATTTAAAAATGAAGGTGAATATTGTGATATACAACAGCAAAGACGCTGTATTGGAAATATATATAGAGGTCGATAATTGAGAGGGGGTCATCAAAGGATGGGTAATCGAGAGGAGAGGTGAAGTCAATGAAGCTAACAATGGAGACATCTCTTATCTTAATTATTTTGTTCAACTTGATCCCTTAACTTTTAGTTGTGTGAAGTTAGTCCTCTATATTGATAAACATTAAAATTGTCAATTTTCAATTATAAACACTTTCTAACCAAATTAAAGAAGAAATTGATTTGTGAGGAAGCCAGTTCATTTCAATATACATATCCACTTGCAGCCAATAGGAATCAAAGTTCTTAAATCTGCAATCTAATCCATTCTTCTATCAATCTCATCGCAAAAACTTAGAAAGTATAATAATTAAAGGAGAAGTAAATCATTTGTTGCATGCCTAACTTTTTGAAGGAGAAGACCCACAAATTACGAGCCTTCTTGTACAATTTTGGTATAACGCGAGGCGAGGCCTATGAGCATGAAGAGTTCCTGACTCTTTCAGCCCTTGAAAACAGGGATTTCTGTTGCGCTTTCAGTTCTGGTGCTGATCTTTGGCTATTGCTCCTGGGTTTATCTTTGAAGTAGTAAATCCACCTCATTGCATACAATTCAATTATTCAATATCAGAACAATTAGCTATGATTCTTAAGTACTATCTCTGGTCAACCTGTAATCAGTTCAACAATTCACCATAATAATGAATGTCAAGAATAAACTGCCATAATACCATTACAACCTAAAAAGAAGAAAAATGTGACCAAGTAATGACAAAATTGGAACACCATTATTCCTAAACTATACTATATAAAAATATTTCCTATGTCTCAATTCCTGCTATTAGTTGTGTATCCTCTACATGAATTAATGTATTTATCAATTACTATACAATGAAAAATTTATAGTTATGACATACAGGCGCATCACCATTTTTCTTCTTATCAACTGAACGAAATTATATTGATTGTAATAATCCAAGAAAAAGTTTCTGGATCCCGGCAAAATAAGACACTGGCGGTTTTGGATTTTTACATGCCTTAGCAGGATTCAACACATTCACATTGTATCATTTGCTAGGATTTCATTCTCCTTACTTTGATATAGACCATCAAATTGTCCCCCAAAGGCTACATTCAATCAAGGAAAAACAATTAGTAAAAAAATGATAAAAATCAAAAGTTTTCAATTATTTCATACATCACAAAAAATGATAAAAATCATCAGGTCATTCTGCAAATCCTTGAGCTCCTTCAAGATGCGCATCTACACAACACCTGAAATTGAAAGAAAAAAGAGGTGACGTAGCTCATAACCATAGAAGTAGATAATAGGATTCGAGGGTTAAAAAATGAGTTAAAGAGAGAGATGCAGAAATTCCACTGTTTTGAGAATGGAAGAACAATTGAAGTAAGTCTTGCCACCTGCTAACACAGTAACTAACTTTTAGATACATGAAAGTAGGATACCATTGTTTATTTTCTTTAATGTGAAAGACAAAACTATGAAAATCAATTTAAAAATAAAAATAATCCAATGAAATTTTATGATAAGTGATATCTGTTTGCATGAGAAAATTTCATATATTAGTCAAAAGACATAACATAGTTATTAAACAGGAGCATTGAAGAGATCATTCATTCAATAGAAACAATCTTGAGACAGATTGAATTATAGAACATGAATCTAGAGATTTTTTTTTAATTCAATTTATTCATACTTTAGAGAACAGTAGTCCACTACTTCAGTCACTGGTCGATGACACTATTTTGCAAAACATTTAAAAACCTAGCTTTGGTTTGATCATAGGAAGATAGTATCACCTGTGCAAATCACATGTCATTACTTTATGAGTATATATAAGCCCACTCTCTCAAGAGCACCCCAAACCAGATATAAACCTTCACATCAATTAAATAATGAAGTAGTTCATCAGCCAATGGTTTCTCTGTTTTGCACCCAAAAAACTGAGCTAATACTACCCATCTATGGGATATATCAAGATCTTAACTTTACAAATTCAAACATCAGACAAACAACCACCCCCACGTTAAAGCTTATAAGTGTATGGAGAACACAACCCTTTGAGGGAAAACTCTTTTTCTCACACATTTAAAAATATAACATAATAATGTCACTCATAAAATGCACTAAAAGAATTCAAAACTTGACATACTTTTACCACAATATCATACATGCATATCATCTCATCTAACCCAACCCATAATACATTATTGCACCTTTAAAATGGAGAAGCAATCGAAAAATCCTTATCTCTGCATTTTTGCTACATGTCTCAGAAGTTCAACGAAACTGTTTATGGTCTGTTTCACCCTTGAGTTGGTGATGGCCTGGTAGCTGAAAGATATCTCTATTTAAACAACCCCCCACCCTATAAATAAAAATAATAATAGAAGAATGAACTTTAAAAAAAAAAGTCAGAATATGCAGGCTTCTTATATGAAAACCCCTTTGGAGGAGCTGGTCCCCAAGAAGAATATTTGTCTTCAAAATTTGGAAATATTCTTCAAAGCATGTTGTCATGCAAAACACTATATTCAAACACACCATTATCCAGCAAAAAAGAGGAAAACTCCATAGCACATTACTTTTAACAGTGTAAGTTACTGAATTTTATTGAATCGGTTCGAAAAGACGAAAACATTTTTTTACTATCAATGAGCCAAAAATAAATTTAAAAAAGAATATTTGGTCAAGATTTAACTCAACAACTTGAAGCAAAAAAATTGATTAAGAAGTAAGAATGAGGGAAAAAAATACCAACATGGACAAAGGGCTTTAGGGCCATCGTTCAACTCTATTCCCAGCAACCTCCGCATTGTCTAGTTTTGGGTTCCATTCCAAGCAATTCCACCAGGGGAGCACAATTTGAAAGAGGGAAAAAGAGGGAAGAAGCATCACCCTCTTTATAGAAGTTGTTGTTGTGAGGAGACAGATAATGTAATAATCACTTATATCTTATCTATTTATATCTGTAATTCTGTATCTATACAATCACATATAAAGCTAACAAAAGATTCACTTTAACTACTGTACACCCCCCTTGGGTATTACCTCCTAATCACATGTAGAAATAAAATTAAAAAGGAAAGTTAGTTGGTTGTTTTCGGAAAATAACTTCTGATATTTTTCATAAGTCATAAAATAGGGGCAAAATTTTTCTTTTTCTTTGGGGTACTAAAAAAAATAGTGTACACAACACAAAAGTAAAATCATACCACGCTTAATAACACAGAACAACTAGGTTTATTGATAAATCAAAACACTTCAACATACAATTTTCATGAAATAATCTTTCGTACTGAAATTTATAAGATCATTACAAAGTTCTTCAAAACCACCTATAATAGCTTTCTTCAAATACCCGTCCCAAAGGAAACATCCTAAGCTGGTCAATCTAAAAGACAACTACTGGAAAGAACTCTGTAGTTCTCACCATAAAATTCTCACCAACCTCTTCAAGGATCGGGAGTTTATCCTTAAGTGAGGTTAGGAACTTCTTGACACCACTTGTCCTCGTGTAACAAAGCACCATAGCAGAGGGCCAGAAACATCTGATATATTGTAAGGGTGAGATACCAATATATGGATGTGTTATGACAACTACATGCACAAACACAGCAATAGATACAGACAAATATACATATTCAACATATAGAATTCTCACAAATAAATCATATCAATCACCAATTCGTCATCGTTTTTGAAAACATGACACTTCTATATTTCATCATTCTATCCTAGTCTCCGGAGATCCCAACACCATGCAGTTTCTGGAAAAAAAAAACAGTGAGCTAATCAGGCTCAATTGCCACATAGGCTCAAATTGCCACAAAGGCACACCGTCTCGAATACCTCATGCACCAAGATATCCGGAATAACACCGTCTCAAATACCTCGTACATCAACCAAGATATTCGGAATAACATCGTCTCGAATACCTCGTTTATCAAGATATCCGGAATAATCGGCACGTCTGCCAAAAACATCAATGCATGTAAAATCATTTATTTTCGCGGCTTTTCTTTGTGCTACATTCTTTCCTTGTTGAGGCTCAAAGCTCACGACCTCACGTGACTTTTAAATGTCTTAAAGCTTTTAATATCAACACAGGACATTCAAGTCCGAGTGTCCAATCACAACAGTCCTAGACTTGTGCACTAGCCCAGAACTTTGTGGTAGTAGAAAAACAGTTTTTACCCTTTTTACTCCATTTTCCACGTTTATCACAACGTTTATAGGACACAAAGTCCACTACAACGCTTATAGGACACACAGTCCACAGCAACTTATATAGGACACACAGTCCACAATAACTTGTATAGGACACACAGTCCACAATATAATATATAGGACACACAGTCCACAGCGTTGTGATATAGATCATGGATCCACGTGTCAGAACTCTAGTACCCCAACGTCTCGGTTACTAAGTTCACTTTTCGTCTTATTGTTCGTTCAGTGAAAAACAAATATAAAACCGAAACTTTCCGTAACTTATCCAAGTTATCGGACATTTTCATTTGAACAAAATCTTTTAAATACAAACTTTTCTTTTGAAATCCTTTTGTCTAAAACTTTAAGTTTTGGAAATTCCATTCTATTTGCATAAAACCAATTTATTTTCAAATATTCTTTTTCCTAAAACATTTGAAAATTTCCAAATAAATTCCTTTCAAGTTCCAAGCTAACTTTTGTTTTTCTTCAAAACATTTTCAAGGAAATTAATTGTCCTTTTTGTATAAAATCACTCAAATTTTTCCAAATTGAGTTTTCAAAAAAATTGTTTTACTCTCTAAAATTTTCAACAAATCATTAAAATTATTTAACTTTCCCTTTTTATCAAAACCTTATTAAAAAGAAACCTTTATTTATAATTTTCTTTGTAAATATTTTCTTAAAGCTTTTATCCTTATTATTTGAGCTCTAACCAATGGTTAGGCTTCCATGCAACAACAACACATATACAATCATTCCAACATATATAAGCAACATTCATATATTCATAAAACATTAACTAAGCATAAGAGCATGTTTATCAATCAAATATACCATCAAAGCAACAAGATCTCCAGATCATTCTAAAACAGCCACAACAACAACATCATCAAACAACATATAATTTTCAGGTCAAGCAACAACTTAAGCCACCAATCAAAACTCAGCAAAACACACATAAAATCAATCACAACAACATGTAGTTGTCATAAAGAGCATCTGTGACACCCTTTCCCCGAGTATCACATTAATTACTACTTAATCATATTATTAACAATATGTCGATTTTCTTTCGGAAAATACATAATTATTATGGATATTTATCCTTTCGAAAAGGTCATAAAAACTTTTTACGACGAGCATCTTTAAGCATACCCAATAAATATAAACAGCATCATAAATATACATCAACACCCTTTGTACATTAATAAGATGCCTTCTTGGTAACAGGCTTTTTGACAGAAGTTTACATAGAGTGGTTCACATATATTTCATAACAACTAAGTTAAACATTGTCATACTTGAAAAGAGTCACATTAGACGAAAGGAAACATAGTCAGATACTAATTTAATGAGACAGCTTAGACACTACTACCAAAAAAGGAAAAACCCTACAGCTGGTCTAGTCATAGTGGTACCCAGTTGAGAAACCACTATGGTTATTTCTATCCTACGGTGATACATTTGGTGAGGGATCCACCACCTCACCACCATCATCTAGATCATCCTCCTCATTCTCATCCATTGGATGGTACTGAGGGTCCTCTTCCATTTCTTCAGCTGGATCCTCTTCTGGGTCCTCCTCTATGAGTTCCTGTGGCTCCTCCTCCTCCATATGTATAACTGGAGCCTCTTGCTGGGGTAATACTACCAAGCCATGAGCAGCCCAGTGCTGTAGGCAAAAATCCACCGGCGGTAGCGTAATACTCACCGTCTCAAAAGTCCGAACTCTCCTGGCGGGTCCATTTACGATGGAGCCCTCTACTGTAGTGACCTGACCAGTATAGTGAGCCTCGTGGGCCTCTGGTCCAAAAGCCCACACCTCCGAATTTAAATGATCCTCAAGTATCAAGGCTCGTGCCGGGGAATGAGCCAACGGTGCGAATGGATCCATCTGATTTCCGATACAAATACAATATACCATACAGGAATTAAATAAACAAAATGCAAGGGTGAGATACCGTCATATGGATAATTATGATAAACTACATACTTGTAACACAAACAACATGTATAACAATATCATCAACATCATACATAGGAATATATTTACATACACATATAAATATATAACAAAGGTATTATTAAAGTAAACAAGGCATCACACCAAATCACCATAAACTTTTGAAAACCATGATTTTTCAACTTTAATGCAAGACTCCAGAGATTTTCAACTTTCTTTTAAAATGAGCTGATCAGGCTCGATTGCCATAAAAGGCTCAACGTGAATTTCCACTTACACTGTCCAAATTCCTGGCACAGTGTACAACGTGCGTGGAATGTCCATAGCATACTGTCCAACACAAGGCACAGTAATCCGGGCTAATGGACTTCATTGTCCATCAAGGCACAATGAAACACCGTAGCATGAAATACCTGGCCTTCCAGATATTCACACGGAACAACGTAGCATGAGATATCTGACTCTTCCAGATATTCATACAAAAACAACGTGGGCACGTCTGCCAAAAATGAATGCATGAGAAAAACCACTTTTGTTTTAAACTTTTATTTGCACATCATTCTTTTTCTTTTTGTCAAGGCACAAGGCTCACGACCTTTCAACTTTTTCGATATCTTACAAACTTTTATTAACAACACAGGACCTTAGGTCCGAGTGTCGAATCACAACCGTCCTGAACTTATGCATCAGTCCTTGGACTTTGTGGCTGTAGAAAACAACTTTCACCTTATCAATTCAAGGCATAAAGGACAACAGTCCATAACAACGTAACAACGGATCCTAGATCAACGTGCTTTTAAAACACTAGTATCCCGACGTCTCGGCTACTAGGTTCAACTTTTCTTTTCTTCTTTTCGCTAAGTGAAAATACAAAATCCAAAAACAAAACTTCCATCACTTATCCAAGTTATCGAATATTTTTGTTTCAATAAAAATCTTTTTCGAACAACGTTTTCTTTTGAAATTCATTTTGAAATCATATATAATAAAAATCTTTATGTTCTAAAAGCAAATCTTTATTTAATTTAAATTTTATTTTTGTTCATAACCAAGAATTAAATATTTCCACTATAACTAACTTCGAAAATTTAAGTTTTTACAGAAAACTTTCCTAACAACTTTCTAAAATAAATCTTTCTCATCTTTGTAAAGAAAATCTTTATTTCTAAATTCTAATACTTTTCACCAAAGATTAATAAAATATTAGTCTTCCCAAAATAATTTTCAACTTGAAAACATTTTTCTTTTAATCAGATATATGTTTTATTGAGGCTTTTATCTTTACTTTAAAGGTTGGGCTCTAACCAATGGTTAGGCTACCATGCAACATTCAACACACATTCAATAACTCACAACATAACAACATAATATATTCAAGTATACATTTTAATCCAACATATTATAAATCAAAGTAACAACAACTTTCACACAACGTTGTAAAATTAAACACATAAGCACATAACAATTTATCCTTTCTACACATCAACAACAAAATCAAACAATCCAAACACACAAGCATATAGTTACCACAATTATATCCTCCATCAAGCTATCTCCCCTTACCTCAAAGTGAGTAGTAACGAGACCGTAGTCTTTTCATGTTCAAGGAAAACGAACTTGATTTTGAAGTCGCGAGCTCGGATCTAAGCAAGATTAGGTTTATAATACAAGTTAAAATTTGATAAAATTACTTCAAAACTCTTATGCATGTTTTCGGTTGTAACATGCTAACAAATGTAAAAATTCTAGATTTTCACAAGCTTTTTGGATTTAAAATCCTTAAACATCATAGAGATAAAATAAAGGTTTAAAACTTAGAAAAAAAATTTTAATCTCCTAACCTCATGTAAAAGTGATCTTCGGCCTACACATAAAAGTGTGTAAAAATTTTGATTTTTAATTTTCTAACTACATGCATGTGAATAAAATGATGCTTTAAGCAAACATCCTTCTAAAAATTGAACAAGGCTTCCTCAACTCCTTTAATAGAGTTTTGGCCTTCATAAGCATATGCATGTAATTAAAATCATGATTTTACTCAAATGTGCTTCTAAAAAGAATAAAATAAAAATCTTTTCAAACTTCACAATTAAGGTTTGATCATGGTAAATCAAATAAAAACATCATGGTCTCAAATGCATAAATTAAAGAACTTTAAGTCATGCATGTATATTTTGAACTAAAAACACCAACTTAGTATTACTTAGGGTTTTAGTTATATCAATACAAAATAGAAAAGAAACTTAAGTCATGCATGTGAAAATTACATGCATTAAGGTTCTTAAGTCATGCATGTGAAAACAAGATGAAATTTTAGTTTTCCCATACATAAGCTTTTCAGCCTCCCCTTAAAAATTGGTTTTGAAAATTTTCTTGCAACATGCAAATACATAAGATGATGGTAGAGATGAAGATGAGTTAGTAGAAATTGATTTTATGTTAAAAAGATTTTTCTAAGCATTTTTCTTGCATTTTCTAAGTACAGCTCATAAACATGAAACTTGAGAAAATGAACATGCTTGTTGATAACACTAAACTTAAAAGGTTTTCTTCATCACATGCAAACCATAAAGATGAAAGTAGAGAGGATGATGAGTTATAAAATCTATTTCTTGTTAAGAAAAAAATTTCTTTAGGTTAAGAACATGAACATAAAGCTTAAAGAAAATCATGCATGTATGAATTTCTATGTTCTTAAGAAAGAAAAGAGTAAGAGTCAAGAATTTATACCTTCTAAATGATAATGATGATGAGCTTAAGATGAAGATGGAGTGGCTTCTTAGCTTATAAACCTCAAAGATTAAGGTAGAATTTGAAAGAAAATTTAAGAGAAAAATTTGCAAAAGTTTGGCTAGGAAATGGAAAATAGATGAATGAATGGAAAATAGGGGGGGGGGGGGTGTTATATTTATAGGAGAGGGGGGCCAGCCCTCTCCAAAATCTGGTGTAATTTTTTTAAATTTTTTTATTATTAATAATAACTTAATATTTTAATTCAACATATTAGGTTTCTAGGAAATGTAAATAATTATTACAATGGTCATGGTTATTATTGAATAGTGACATGGGTCACTATTCACATAAAAAAAATATCTTTCCAAGATCTGGGAAAATCAGATTTAATTATTTCGGGTTCGTTCCGGTACCGATTGTTATGTAACGGTAAAAACCGATCGTATGTTTTATTTGTAAATTTCACCAGAAAATTTCATATAAAAATAAATAATTTCTAAAACCATTAAAATAGTTATAACTGGGTTAGAAAAATAAAAAATTTAAATTTTCGTATTTTTAAAATTATTTTGGGGTCAGTAGAGCTTAACTGACAGCGAAAATTCATACCGTAAACGTCAAGAATTTTCTGCTGAAAATTCAACTGTAAAATTTTAATATAAAATAAATAAAGATGACTTAATTTAGACTCCTCAAAATAATTATCACCATTTATAAAAATAAAATCTTAATTACACACATAAACATAATTTTCAGACAAGCAGAAAAAAATCGGGGTGTTACAGCATCCCTCAGGCTTTTTCCCCTTACCTGATTCAACGGGTAGACAAAATCTTTGTTCCGTATTGCCCAGAGCGAACTTCATTTGCCCACAGCGTGCCACAAGTCTAAGAATTAAGCGACGACTTAAATTAAAACAACAAAGTTGTCTTATCTTTCTAAGTTTAGGTTTCAGCCATGGTTGGAAAAATGATGCTAGAGATATCCGATAAATTCTTGGATTACATTTTTGCCCGAGACTTACTTATATATATATTATATATATATATATTCATACTTTAATCCCATATTTTATATCTGTATATTAATCACTGGTTTGTAGTTCATTTCATGCCAAAAGTATTTACTTGATCATGTTAAAAGATATTATTTTTAAAATCATATTTTTCATTCCCAAAATGTGGGTGAACTCTTTTATAAAATCATTTTCAGAACAGCAGTGGGTTTAAATTGTGAATGATCATTTAAATGACCTTCAAAACCCTTGAAAATTTAATTGAAGGTACCTAACTCACATACAAATATATTGTCGTTGGTCCCATGTCAAAATTCGAATGCATTAATTTATTAAACATCCCACACTGCCTCTGTTTGTACATTATTTTTCAGAAATCCAAGTTCACCAACATGTAACTTTATGAAATTGTTTCTCTTTATACACACATGTAAAAATCTCAAATCCTCAATAAAACTTTAGATATTCTTCAAAATTAACCCAAAAAATTTTATAAGAGTTTTTACCCTTCACAATCTTATTTAAAATCACCATGCAACCAACTATGTACATATTTTCGCAAACAGAATTTGGTTTTACTTTGACAGGTCTTTTGACCTAGTAAATCTTATCCAAATACATATTATATATTAAATTAAAGCCCCAGAAGTCTTCTTTCCAAATATGTATTTAGATTTTATTAAAACATTCTATATAAAAAGTTATGGGCTTACGAATAAGTATATGTCATGCTGCCAGATTTATATTTTACATATGTTCATCCACACCAAGTTATTATCTTCACTCTAGCATCATTCACAAGCCATAAAACCAACATGCAAGGGCCCTAGACCCTCTAAAACATACATGCAAACATATATCAACAGTAACTATTATTATCAAATAATAGTTTAAACAAAGAGTTTAGAGAGGATCTCCCTACTACCTCTTGAAGATCCTAAACCATCATGATTCCAAGCTTGTAAAGGCAGTAAGCTTTATCCTTTGAGCTCCAAAATGAGTCCTCTATGATGGACATAAAAGTTAGAGATGGATTCATCCACATGCATGAAGGAAAACTCAAAAGAATGGACATGCATGTGGTTGGAATGTAGAGAAATGAACCCTAAAAATAAAGTCCTTACCATTGCTCTAGAGATTTGAAGTTCTTAAGATGTAAATGATTAAAAGAAACCTCCTTGCCCTTGGGGTGTGGTTTGGCCAAGAGAGGAACATAGTGATAGAGATTTTTGTTGATGAGTCCAACTTAAGACTATAGTTTGTTTAGGTGAATAAGTTGCTTTGTATGTGAGGTTTTGATGGCAAGAAATGGTGGCAATATGAATGTATCTCAAGATCTGCTCACCCGAAAATTACAAACTTGGGCTTGTTAAAAAGGTAAGAAAGTGAGGCACAACTTTGATGTTGAAGGTTTTTCTTGGTTCAGAACAGAAAAGGGGCATAAAGAGCCTTCTTTCTGCTGTTTTCGGGTGATGCTGAGGGTTTTGAGCTGCTTAGGTGATTTGGGCATATCTCCTAGTATACTTATCCGTTTTTGATGATGTTTAGCTAGTTGGAAAGAGGAGAGGAAGAGGAACAACTTTCAAGCATAAAGTTTTCGAGATTTAGAACATAAGAGTGTCAAAGTTTCAATATGATTTAGGGGAGTCAAGGGAGTTCTCAAGTTTTGTGAAGATAAATGATGAAGAAGATGAGGAAAGGCCTTTATGCATTCATTCACTTGCTTTTATATTAATTAGTTAGGATTATATTATTATTATCTTTATTTTCTTTGTAGAGTACAAGTGTCATGTATGCATTTTAGGTGTTATGCATTGCATATTAGGTGTCATGCATGCATTTTAGGTATCTTGCATGCATTTTAGGTGTCATTTGGTTAGGTGTGATGGAAATCCAAGTGTACCTTGGTGGCAGCCCCTAACCATGCAACCTTCCATCTTCGGACACGTGTCCAATTGTGACATGTGTCATCCACACATTTTGCCGCGTGTTGCTTTCTCGGCACGCCCGAGTGTTTTAATTCGCCTCATCCAGCGTAACCTACTGTTGGAATATTTTTCTAAATTATTTTAGGATACTCTCAAAAGCCTATTATACTCAAGCCCAACCTAATTTAATATCCCAACTATCAATTAATTAATTGACCAATTAATCTCTTGGTTTTATATTTGTTTGTGTTTCAGACTCGTTTCAACTCCGATTCTCCTCAAACTTTAGACACGAGTTAACTAGAACATGATTAAGCCTTCAAATATGCTTAATCTTTTCCTCATACACTAATCTAGAAAACAGGATGTTACAACTACAGTTTTGAGAAGTCGGTTAGCTTGTTTTTTCTCGTTTGTTTGTTCTGTGATTATCGATCCTGTTTGGGTCAAGATGTCTACGATATCGATGATGCCTTTCATGTTTGCAAGTACTTTTCAAAGGTTGTTCGTGTGTGTTTGCTTGCTCATGATAGAAGAATGATTAAAAATGAAGCTTGTTTAGTATTGACATATTGATCATTTCAACACCCAAAAAAACTTTTTTTTTTAATTAAGATTAAAATGAGATAATAGGAAAAGACTCACCTTGTTGATGAACCTTTTGTGTTGTTCATCTTGTTTGGAGATCTCTCTCTCACTCTACCACAACTGTTAAATTTCGAAATCAACTTCTAATTCCAACAATTCCTTCTTTATTGATTTCAATCATGGCTTGGTTTATTTTTCGACCAATCAGATCCAAATCCTCGGAAATGAAACCATCTCAAATCAAATAGAGAAATAAGATGTAAATGTATGTGCTCATCTTCAATTTGTATTTAGATTTCTGATTCAGAGTCATGAGGGTTTGCATCAGCATTGAAGAACAAAGCACAATTTAAAAACCTAAGATTTCAGGTAACTACAATACTGTGCTTGAGTATGAACAGAAAAATTAACAAAATCGAAAATAAGAGGATAGGCTAACTTAGAAAGGATTTTTACTCCTTACTAACCCAACCCAAGTGATTTTACAATAATGCCCCAGCCACCACCTTCCTTTTAATAATAAAGACGCCTTAATTATTACCAAAAAAAATAATAATAATAATAATAAAGACCCTTTACTAATCCAACCCAAGTGATTTTACAATAATGCCATAGCCACCACCTTAACTCCTTACTAACCCAACCCAAGTGATTTTATAATAATGCCCCGGCCACCACCTTCCTTTTAATAATAAAGATATGTGAAAAATTTAAAATTGTTCTCTATATATACCATTGTTCGTTTTTAATTTTTTTTATCACCATTTATTGATATTATCATAACATCGTTTGTTAAAATTAAAGTATATGACCAAATTAAAAATAATTTTCACAAATATATATCAAATTCAAATTTTTTTTGTCCTATATGTCATAATTAATTTTTATTTTGGTTCTCATACTTGATAATTAATTTTAATTTGATCTCTATATTTTAATCCTAACAAACAGCGTTATAATACCAATAAATAGTGATGATCAAATTAAAAATAATTGTATATAGAATGATCAATTTAAAAAAAAAAATCACATTTTGAAATCAAATTTAAAATTAATATCACGTGTAGGAACTAAATTATTGATTTAACCAAATAATTATATATTCAACAAAGACTTCCCTCTATGTTCTTTATTTTCTTACAGTACTACTTGTGACCGTGAACTGAATTTGACCACATTGCGGAGGGTGTGAATAGAATCCTGCTTTTCTTACACTTTCCCTTTATGGGTTAGCCAAACCTTCAAATGAAATGGCAATTTAAGCCAATTTTGCCAATCTCCAGTCCAACTTTTATGGTAATGCCTATGCAGAGTTAGTGTATCATTTACTGGCCCGTTTGGTGGTCACAATAGGATAGAGACGGATACGATAAAACAAAATGATAGGAGTAGGATTATGATATGAATATGATAAGTAGTTATCTTGTGTCTAGCTCGGGGGCGAGCACCATCTCGCGGGGCGAGACTGAAAGACTCCAATTCCTTGCTCAGTATCAGCTCTGGCTCGGGGGGCGAGCACTGTCTCGCGGGGCAATACCTTAAAATTCTTCTTTTAGCTTGTTTTATATATTTTCCAAGTTCTCTTGAGCTTCACTTTCAACTTGAAAATAAAGATAGCATTAGAATGCTTTATTGACTCGAAACATAGCCAAAATATCCTAAAAACTACTTGAGAGACTAAAAATGTTGCTTAGGGACAATTAATGCTAAATTTGGGCGAAAACGAGATTAAACTCGAATAATTAGCACAAAAATCATGGCCTCACTATCTATAAAACTAGATGAGCCAGAGGCTTATCATCAACCCAGAGGCTGAGTTCTGATACCAACTGAAATAGACAACTATAAACACGAGAAGGGGGTTGAATTATGTTTATCAGATTTTAGAACTAAGTTAAAAACTTTTCGCACACAGAAGCTAAGTTCAGACAAGTGTTTTCACAAGACACAGACAGGTCACCTATCTGATCAGATTTTCACAAGAAAAATATACAAACATGCAAAAGTAAAACTTGTTTGATATTCACACTTAAACCCCTTTAGTTAGTTGATAAATGAAAATAATCAAAGCAGCTAAAGAGATAGGCATAGAGAGATTTAACACAACTATTCATCCTGGTTCACCTTTTAATAACTAGGGCTACGTCCAGTCCTTAGCAACACCAAGTTTTCTCCACTATAACTGATCAGGCTACAGACTCCAAGTATTCTTTGCACACCTAGCCTCTCCAGAATCCAAGACAAGTATTCTTTGCTCACATGGCTTCTTCAGGCTCACTCAAGTTGTTTTGAGAAAGGATTGTAATAAATATAATTTGCAAGTCTTTCACTAACACTCAGGAGAGTGAATTAAATTTGAAGTATAGAAAGACCGCGTAATAACTTCAAATGATTGAAGAATATAGATTGAAAGAATGAAGGATTAATTGCTAAAAGTAATGGCTCTTTAATGCTGTGTATTCTCTATCTTCATCTTCAATGACATCTGTATTTATAGGCTCCAATCATTTAGAATCTGTTAGAGACATTCCTTCAAGTTTTGGCTTCAAGTTGAACTCCATTAAAATGCAATAAAGTCATTCTGGGCAGCTATTAATGCAATAGGAACGTTGGTTGTACTCTAACACGTAAGTCCGGTGCTTTATGCTTTGTGCAACAGCTAATTAGAATTGTGCAGGTTGCTTTTGTACTTTGCTGAACATATTTCCCTTTTCGTGCAACTTCTAGTTGTACTAGGAATAAAGCATATTAGAAGCACTCCGCTTCTGAGTTCCTAGGTTGCTTGTGAGTTTGACCTTCTGACTCTCTTGATATGCGTAAGAGAGAAAGCATCGGTGGCTTCTGCTTGAGAGGACAGCTCCTAAAGGCTTATTTGTCCTTGTGTTCCTTATCGAAGGACCACAGACAAGTGAAAGCTTCAAACGGACAGATTGAAACCTTAATGCAGATAGTCAACAATCCAGTCAGCAGACAGGTTGATTTTCACCCATAAGACAGGTGATCTTCAAGACAGAGTAAGAGTATCTATGGGCAGACAAGTGTAGAAGAACATTTCACTTAATATTCTGCACACTAAATAGACAGGTCAACAACCAATATGAAGTTCAAATAAATCATTAAGAAATGTTTAGTTTTCATCAAAACTTAGGGCAAATGCATATCAGACATTTAGAGACTTAACAATCTCCCCCTTTTTATGATGACAAACATTAGATGATTTAATGAACTTTAGAAAATATCAACAGATAAGACAGAAAATATTCAGATAGGTAGAAACTTTCTTTAACCAGAAAGGTTGTGCAGACAGGTGTACTTAGATTCAGTTCATATCATAAAGACTTAGAGCAGAAAGCACATAGCACATTATCATAGCAATATATCAGAGCAGCATGCATTAACTTAGAATTTACACCAGTTAAGACAAGTTAATTAGATATGCAGCTAGGTTCAATTAAGCATTTTATGCAGCCAAGACAAGTTCAATTTTATTTACTGATATCATCTTAAGTCTTTACTTTCTCTGCTTTCTCCCCCCTTTTGTCATCAACTAAAAGGAAGACATAAAACAGAAAGACAAAACAGTAAAGAAAAGAAATATTTTTCCTTCATCATTAGCTTGTACAAGGCAAGTTTTACAAAAGCTACTTGGCTGATTTAAAAACAAAAACAAAGATCCTACTTTAGCTTCTAAAGCAAGCCTAGTGCGTCTTTATTCTTCCAATTGCCTTCTAGTGTCTTCTAGCAAAGCTTGCAACTGATTGAAGCGGTTGATTTCCACAAACTCAGAAGTGGAGGCTTGTAAAGACAAGGCAGAAGACAGATCAGACTGGTCTGGATGCCAGGGCAAGGCTAGCAGATGGGGTGCTTTAGGAACAGAGAAAAGGGCAGAGATAGGAGGAAATAAGCATTGTTGGATAGTTCTGTAGTAGAAGAAGGGTAGAAAGGCAAGTTTGAATAAGCATTTGATTCTGACAAAGTTAGTTTCAGGGAAAGAACAAACAGAAGAAAGTCTTTCAATGAGGGAAAGACGAGTGATTCTAATTGTCTTAGGCGGGGGAAGAGGTGTGGCAGCAAGAACACAGGGTGATAGAGGTAGCAAAGAGTCTATGTAAGAAAAGAAAGATGAAGAACCAGTGATAAGCATGAAGAAATACCTAGATAGAGAGGGTAACATAATGACAGAGGCAAGATAATGACTTCCAGCCAGAGTTCCAATGATCACCATAATATGAGAGTAAAAGAAAATTTCTCTACAATTAATGGAACATGAAGTGGATGTGGAGGGATGACAGACAGGCTAGAAAAACTAGCAATCATAAGGGATTGCAAGTCAGACACAAACAGACTTGATGTTATGCCATTTTTTTCCTTAGGGTTTTCATCCCTATGAACTACAGAATACTGACACATATCATAAACAACATCATAAGAAGATGTTTGGGTTTGGTGAGAAGAGATGGGTGAAGAGGGTGGAGACACATGGGCTAGTGGTTCAACAGTTAGGGCAGGAGGGGAGGAGACATGTAAGGTAAGGATTCCTGGATGAGAAGGGGATGATGGTGCGGGTGGAGAAGATGGATCAATCACTTGGTTTTCGGTCATCCTCATCTTCTTCCTTGGTGGATGAGGATTGAGAGGATCTCACTAGTGGAAAATATGCAATAAACGGGAAGGGTACACGTCTGTTAAACAAAAATGAGACGTAACAAAAGAGGTGGTGGCAGAACCATAATTATCAGGTTCACTTAAATCACTTTTAACGTCAGTTGTTTAAACAACTGAAGTAAAAAGTAACGGGAGTAAAAGAGTCATCTTTTACGTCAGTTGTTTAAACAACTGACGTAAAAGATGAATTTTAAGTTATTTTAAAACCGCCCAAGCAACTCTCTCATTTCATTCAAGTTTCACCCTTCACTTCTGAAACCCTAGCGCAGCCGTAGCTGTGCCTCTCTCCCTCTTTAGTTCCTTCTCTTCCTAATCCTCCCTTATTCAAGTCTCAAACCTTATTCATTTCATTCTGAAACCCTCAAGTCTCTTCCTTAGTCTCTCCGCCCCTTACTCAAAGAAGTGACCAGATCTGCGAAAAAGAAGATGGTGAACGAAGGGACCAGATCTGCGAGCGAAGGGTGTATACATAATGTATAGTGCATCCTTTCATCTTTAATTTCCTCAGTTATCAGATGAGTTTGAAGGTCTTAATTATCCGTTACTCCCTCCCCCTTTTTTGTATTAGAGCTTATATATGCTCATGATTGAGACATTTAAATCACAAGTTTTGGTTTGTATGCTCATATTGAATCACTGTTTCCTCAGTGTCCCTTCTCTGTGATGGCTGAGGGAAGAATTGCTGGAACTTAAGATAGATATAATTTTTTTTTTTTTAAAAAAAATTACTTTTAACGTCAGTTAAATCAAATAACTGACGTTAAAAGTATCACTTTTAAAAAAGTGAACTTTTACGTCAGTTGTTAACAGACGTTAAAAGTTACACTTTTAACTGACGTTAAAACTTTTACGTCAGTTTTTAACGTCTGCCTGAATAACGTCAGACTTTTTTTCAGAAGTTAAAAAACACTTTTAACTGACGTAAAAAGTGCTTTCTGCACTAGTGTCTATGATGTAAAAAGTGCTTTCTGCACTAGTGTCTATCTCTGGATAGAAAATTGTCTATATCCCAACAGACAGGTCTTCAACGGTTGCAGCAGCAACTTCAACTTCTGCTGTAACACCCGGATTTTCATTGCTTTTAATATCGATAATATATATAAATATGTTTATATTTTTATCCGAGACTTAGAAAATGATGTTGGATAAACCAAGATCATATCCATACTCTACTTTGTCGTAGAGTGTTACGATTAAATTTTTGGTCAAAAATTCAGATGAAACCCGGTCTGCGTTTCACTGACAGTAAAGCTCGTGAACAAAATGGTTAGGTTTTATATCGATTTTCCAACGACTTTAGTTATTTTGAAATTTTTCACTCAAAAGTGAATGATATATATTATTCAAGCGAAATATTTAATCGGGTGAACTACGAAGCTAAATTCGGGATTTCCGGGACCCGCTAACGAATAAAGAACTAGTCATTCATGATGACTCATGAAGGTGAGTCACCATGGTGAGTCATGGTGTGACTCACCATGTGATGGTTTTTGGCATGAAATGTCGTTTATGTCCTTAACCTTTTGTTAAATGCAAAAATTGTCCATAAGTGAAATTACTCTTTTATTCTCAAATGAACAAAACTTGGACCTCCTTGCCCTTTTCTTAGGCCATTTCACTCATTTTTCATCAACTTCATCTTCTTCACTAAGTTTTCTCTCATTTTCTTAAAGTGACCCATAAGCAAATTTGTGAAGAACTTACTTGATTCCTTGCCATTTTTCAACATCCAAGAGGTATACCTTACTCTCCTTAATCGATAAACATCATGTTCTTCATTCATTTTGTTGTTTCAAAGCCATGATCATCATGTTTCAATTCTAGGGTTTTATGTTCAAAAATCTTTAGAAAATCATAGAAAAATCCATTTGTGATGAAACCAATTTCTATGAACTTATCATGATCTCTATATTCATCATTCTAAAGCATGAATCAAAATAAATTTTTCTTCCCTATTTTTCTTTCATGAGGCCGAAACCCTAGCTTGTGAGAGTGGAGGAATTTTGTTTCAATTTTTAGAAAGTGACAATTGATTTCATCTTTCTATTGCCTATATCTATTGAATCCAAGAGATTGAAACAAAATAAAATCCCTAGCCTATTTTCTATTGATGGCCAAATTTATGCTCTAGAGGAGTTGAATGATTTTGTTTCAGTTTTCAACTCATGATAATTTTCCTTAACTCTATACTACTCTAATATCATGAATATAAGAGTATGTGAAATTTTGAGATCCCTAACCAATTTTGCTAGTCATGGCCGAACCTACACCATGACGAGTTATTAGGTTTTTTTCAAAGTTTAACTTGTATTATGTTGTTTTGTGAAGGATTTGTTGAGTAATTGTGGTTTGGTGTTGTGTTAAGGAAGCTGAGTTTCGGAAGATCATTTTCAGATAGAAAATCCATACTCTAAGGTAAGGGGAGTTTACCTGAGGGATTTTCCGATAACTATAAGCTATCAGTGAGTGGTCTGTAAAATTTGTTTGAGCTTTATTGTGGTTGTTTAAGTTTTTATTTTATCTGCTGTTAATTATCTGCTTTTGATTAATTATCTGCAGAAATGTGGTATAGCATTGATGCATGTTATAAACTGTATGATATGCTATAACGTTGACGTGACAATTTTATTGATGTTGATTGTTAATTGAGAAGCCTGACAGTGGTCGGTGCTCAATTAATTACGAAGATAAAAGCTTTAAAAAGCTTCATGAGGAATATCGAATATTGAAGAAATGTTGGAGAATAATATCATTTAAATATTTGATTTGTTGAAAATGAGGAATAGTTGAAAATACTATTATTTTAATGATTTAGCAGTGTAAGAGTGATCTAAGAGTAATAGTGAGGACGTAACCTTGAAAATTTTTTTAGTGATGCTAATTTTTATGAAAGAAATTCTAAAATAAAATAAAAAGTTATTAGAAAAATTTAATTTTCAAAAATAACTTAATTATTATGTTGAGAAAATCATTTTAAGAGAAAAAGTCAAATTTCGACTTAAAATGTTTTTAAAATGCTAAATGACGGATAATTCCGAAAATATTTACGGAAAGCATTTCTAAAAACAACAGTATTTATTTGGACAAAGAGTTAGTCTCAAATGACTTTTTTTTTCTTCAAGAATTAAGGTTTCGGAAAAAGATTTTCAAAGGAAAATGATTTGCTTGGTGATTTGATGGTTTTATAAACGAATTTCAAACGGAAAGGATTTTCTGTAAATGAATTTTACTTAACGGTATTATTTCCAACAACTTGGATAAATTGCGGAGATTTTGTTTTGATTTGTGTTTCACATAACGAAAACGATGTAAACGTTGAAACATGAACCTAGTAACCGAGACGTCGTGATACTAGTGTTATGTGATAAAAGCACGTAGATATTTGCTCCGTGTTACGTTGTTATGGACTCTGAGTCCTATTTACATTGTGATGAACGTTGTTAAAGGTGAATGTTGTTTTTCTATCACCATGAACCAAAGACTGATGCATCGGTCTAGGGTTTTGTGATTTAGCACTCGAACTTCGTGTCCTGTATTGACGATGAAAATCTTAAAACGTTGAAAATCACGAATGGTCGTGAGCCTTTGAGCTTCGACAAGGAAAGAATTAACAAAAAGAAAGTGACGAGGAATAAAATGTTTTACATGCATTATTTGGCAGACGTGCCTACGGTGTTAAGCGTGGTATCTTGGTGGACAAGGTGTCCATGTTACGTTGTATCATTGTGCCTTGATGGACAATAAAAACCATATACGTTGATCATTGTGTCTTGTATTGGACAGTGTGCTATGTAAACACGGTGTGCCTTATTTGGCAATCGAGCTTGATCAGCTCATTTACACGAGGTTGGGATCTCCAGAGATTAAGTAAAAGGTTAGACGTTGAACGTTGAAGTGTCATGCATTTTTATAAATTACGATGACTGTCGGGTATGAAACCCATTGATAAACTACTTGTTTATTTCTGAGAATTGTACGTTGTTATGACTATATATGTCTATATGTTGTTTTGTGTGTCGCCCATGTATCGTGTTTAAATCCTTATATTGGTATCTCACCCTTGCGCGTTTCTTGTTATGTCTTTCTCCTGTGTGGTATATATACATATATCTGAGTATAGATGGATCCGGAGCCGTAGTTGGCGTATTCGGGGACTTGGTCCCTGACTTTTGAGGACGTAGCGAATGGTGGTGCGTCAGAGATAAATCTCGGGGTACACAGCACCACCTATACAGGCCCCGTACGTAGTATAGTCGGCACGTTAGCAGTAGGACCTTAGAGATGCACCCATAATGTGGAGACTATCGAGGTCTCATTACCTCGACTCTGGCCTATCCTACAGTACCTAGTAGATCGGGGGGAGTTGGAGCTTCACCCTCCTTTAGTTCAACCTTTATTGGAGGCAGCACTAGTGACACCTCCAGCACCGATCATACCTATTCTGGAGGTGGATGGTGGAATGAAGGAGGATCCCAAGGAGGACTTGGAGATGGAGCCCAAGTATCACCCTTTTCATGATGATGTTGCCCCTGAGGGTATAGAGGGAGTTATGGTGTCTTCACCGGATACTCCTAGTGTGGGTGGGGATGACTATCACGGTCTCCCCAATGGATATCATTAGTATAGACCAGCTGTAGGAGTTGATTCCATTTTTGGGTAGTGATCTTGACCGTCTGTTATTCTGGCTACTGAGAGCCACTGTGTTTTTGAGATATGGTTCCAGACGATCGCTACGTACTTAGATAGGTTTTTTTATTTCTCTGTTTTATTTATCTTTGAGGATGGCCTGTCTTTATAAAGGCCCTGTGTAAAACTGATGATGACATATTATGTACAAAGTTTCTAATGCATAAATATATATATGTTTGATTATGTTGTTTGTATGGAGAAGTAAATAAAAAGGAAAAAATTGTATCACCATTTTCTGAAAGAAGTGAAATACTTAGAAATTATTATTTTCCGAAAGTAACCAGCATTTCTAAAGTTTTATTTTCCCCAACGGGTTACTATGTGATGTCCCAAGAGGGGGTGTCGCATCTGCAGCTTGAACTTTTGCAGTCACTTCTACTTCTACAGCAGGTACCACAATAGTAGGCATGGGGTAACCTGACCTTCTCTTCCTGGGAAGAGGTTCCAGAAGGAGAGTCTTATTCTCCTTGGACTCCTCCGAGGGTCTCGTTTCTTGCTTCCCCTGAGCAGGTGCTTCCTCTTTGCTTGGAGCAGACTCCACTTGTCTGGTCGCAGTAAAGGTCTTCACAAGCCTTCTTCTCTTGTCTAATCTTACAAACTCAGCCTCAGATGCCTCAGCATCCTTTGTCTTCCTCTTAGGAGACGACTTCCTCAACCTGAACCTTAAAGGTTGGGTGCTTTCTTCAGTCTCGGCAGAGACTGAAGGCTTCTCCATAGCAGATCTTTGGTCTTGTCTGGCTACCTTTCCAGCAGGCTTCCAGATCTTTTCTGAGATGAGAACCTCAGATTCATCAGCAGACTCAGCTGTCTGCGTACTTGGCTCAGCAACAACTAGCTTCTTCTTCTGTTCTTCAGCAGCTTCATCCTTCTGTTCTTCATCATCCAGAGGAATCCCTGGGATGTTCATCATAGACAAGTTCTTCTTGTCTATGGGGAAAGCCATATCCACAAAGCTTCCATCTCCAGGAACAAACAGTTTGTTCTTAAAGAGTTTTGTCAGCAGCATTCCATAGGGAAATGTCTGCATGTTGGTCCTCTTGACCATGGACTCCAGATGGTTGAATATGAGATCATTGATATCCACCTTGATCTTGTGAATCAGATGATACATAGCAAATCTGTCAATCTTAGTCACATTGTCTCTTGAGCCTTTCCGTGGCAAGACACATTCCAGCAGCAATTTGTGCATAAACCTACACTTCAGAACCATGCTCACAAGCTTCACGTTGGTAGGGTTGGAACACCATACAGAGCAATATTGATGTTGGCAGTTCCAACCACATCTTCCCACTCAGACCTAAACCCATCTCCTAGACTGGGGCAGTTAGTGACAATCTCCATAGAACTCAAGGAGACCAAGAAGGTAGTGTCAAGCACACGAGCACAAATTGTCTTGGTTCCATCAACTGGGTTTGCGAGAACAACAACACTAGCCTAGAAGTCTGTGACCATTTTAGGATGAACCAACTCCTTGATGTCAAAGAAAGGGGTCCACCTGGAGTATTCCAACTCCTCAATAATCACAATCACAACCTTTGATAATGGGGTTGGTGAATTCGTGACCTTGGATCTTTCCGAATCATAATCACAACCTTTGATAATTGCTTTTATTTGTTATTGCTTGAATTGATAATTGAATTGTTAATTGAATTGATCTTAAAACACAATCTCTCTACTTTTACTTAGTCAATTCTAATTGCTTTCTTTGAATATTGATTTAATTGGACACCCAATCCCTGTGGTCGACCTCGGTAATTTACTTACCTTGTTTTTATTACTTTCTTTGATCCGGTACACTTGCCAGAGCCCATCAACAACCCCAACTGATAATGCTAGCAATGTTGAGATGAGTGATCCATATGCTATTAGTAGTGTCATGAAAGAGGTTAAGAAGTTGCCAGGGATGGAACTTGGTTCGTTTGCTTGCTCAGTGAAGCCTCATCTTGAAAGACCCATTGGCACGACAAATGTTTGTGGCTCTTGAAGATGATGATTCAAGGCGTAATTATCTGCTGGCAAAAATATATATATGTATATATATATATGTGTGTGTGTGTGTGTGTGTGTGTGTGTATAATTCACTTTTTGGAACTTGACTTCACTTTTGTTTGATGATGTATGAATCACTATTATATGTACAGTGTATTTGCTAATGTATAAAATGACTATTACCTGTTTGCATATCTTCGTATCTGTGTATATTACAATGCAAAATTGAACTTTGCAGGACAAGGTCATTTTCCATTCTTAAAATGGTTGTTACAAGCTCATCACATTATGATAACAACCGGAATGGTGATGATATTGAGAAGTATGATATCGTACTTATACTAACACTAGTGACTATGTTGCTTATTGATTATGGTTATAAATATATGTGCAAAGAACCATGCCTAATAGTGCTTTAACAGGATTTAATGTGGCAATGAAGTTCGATGTCATGAAATGTTTAGAATGGAAAAACATGTTTTTTATGCTTTTTGTGACAAATTAGTCAAGCATCACTACTAAAAAAATTGAAATCAGCGACGGATTTTGCGACAAGATTTTCAACGACATACATATTTGGTCGTTGATTTTGTCGCTAAATAGTAGACAAGAAAGTTCCATAAATTAAAAGCAATTCGTCGCTAAATCTGTCGCTGTTTGCGACAGATGTGTTTCTGTCACTAATTTCCGTTGCTAATTTCAACATTTTTAGTAGTGCATGGATTGAAGCATACTAAACATATAGGGGTGTTAGAGATAGTGGCCATGTTTTTGAATGTTGTTGGACATGGTATAGGCAACAAAATGATCCAAGAAAGATTCCAACATTCAGGTGAAACTGTTAGTAGATGTTTTCACAAAGTTTTAGTGGCTGTTTAAAGTTGTCAATGAAATTAATCAAGTTGCAGAATTCATCTTTCCAAAATATTCATTCCAAAATTGCATACGATGATAGATATTGGCCTGTTTTTAAAGATTGCATAGAGGCAATTAATGGAGTCCATGTTCCTTATGTAGTGCCTCAAAGTGAGCATGCAAAATATATAAAAAGAACAGGGTATACTAGCTAATAGAATGTATGATTAGTGTGGTTAATTAGTTAGTTAGTTGGGAAATTAGTTACATATTGTTAGCCCATCCAAGCTCTATAAATAAGAGCTCCATGTACACATTCACTATCTTTTTCAATCAATCAACTATAATGTTGCCTCATGAGTATCAATATGCTCTCTACCTCTCTACCTATTGTGATCTTCCTATCACTCATCCATGGATCGGTAACATGGTATCAGAGCGATATCGTGCTTCCGCAGACATGGCTGAAGATCTCAGTGACTCAGATTCAGAGGAGGAAGAAGAACATGATTCCGATTCAGAGGAGAACGGTCACAGTGAAATTGTTTTCGGCAGTTTCCGGCGAGACTCGGATCTTGTTGCAGTTCCAGTGATTCCGATCAAGTTGATCGTGCCAGAGATAGAAGGTTCTGCGATCAAGTTTGGAGAAATTACGTGCATTCTCCTCGATTCAAATTCCAACATCTCCGATCTTGCATCCGAATCTGACATTTCTGAAGCAGCTGAGAGATCGAAGGAGTTTACAGATCGCGTCATCTCCATCGTCGTCAACTGCAATCTGGATCCTGAATCAGGTACTGATTCTTCTGTCATTGCTGCTGATTCTTCCGTCATCGCCGATCTGATCTCTGAAGCCGCTGAGAAATCGAAGAAGGAGAAGGTAGATTTGGTAGCTCCTGAACCTGTGAATCTGGCACCAGATTCATATTCATCAGCCTTCGACAGCCGTCGTGCCGATCTCGCAATCGCCCCCTTCGTCAACCTTTCCTGCGAGCATTTGACTGTCTTCGATCCCGGCGGAATCCGCCTCAGCTTCCGATCCGCCATTTACAACTCCACCGCGACGGCACCGGCTCCGCCATCAACTTGCTATGAGTTCGTGATCGATCCCGGTGGAGCAGCTTCTGCGATTTCGCCACGGCTTCCATGACGTTCTGTTTTCGTCTTCGATCCTGGCGGATACCGCCGCCATTCGCTGCTGTTGGTTTCCGCCGTCGTTCTCCTCTACCTGGTGTGTCGAGGGTTCAACTTGGGAAGGGAAAGGAATCGATGCTCTGGAAGCTTCCTGGACTGGACTCCCGCTCTCTTGGGCCTGGCCCACTATGGATGAAGATTGGGCCATGCTGCTGAAGTATTTTTTTTTTAGTTGGTTTGTAATAGAATATATGATTAGTGTGGTTAATTAGTTAGTTAGTTGGGAAATTAGTTACATATTGTTAGCTCATCCAAGCTCTATAAATAAGAGCTCCATGTAAGAGCTCCATGTACACATTCACTATCTTTTTCAATCAATCAACTATAATGTTGCCTCATGAGTATCAATATGCTCTCTACCTCTCTACCTATTGTGATCTTCCTATCACTCATCCATGGATCGGTAACACTAGCCAAAATGTCATGGCCGTATGTGATGCAAACCAAGAATGATATCAAATATAAGGCCAAATTGATCTTTGATGAAAATTTAATTTTCATTATAATGAACCCGTATTCTTGTTTTAGCTATATCTTGAGCTACAGATCTCCAATTGATGCATTCTTTGGTTCGTTGGAAATCTTAGGAAATTATCTACAAATCATATCTCAAGCCTTTTGACGTGATTCGGCTTCTATCATGGTGAAAAATGGGTTGGAAGTTTAATACGGATATTTGGACGAGTTTGAGTTTCAAAGGAGGGTGACTTTTGGCTTGCATGCCTAAGTAACTCCTTTTTATAAGTTATGGAACCACTTTTTATTATTTTCTTAAGTAGGATAGTTATGTTCTTTTAATAACCACTTAGTGGAGTGTTATGTCTAGTTATTAGGAGTTTATGTCATCTTATGATGACCTTTGGTTTTTCTTTCCTTATGCTATATGTATACACCTCTTACAAGATGAAATACAACTTTGAAGTTCAATTTGGTTTTTACCAATTGTGAGAGTGTTCTCTCTTGGGTTCTTCATTGAGCCAACCCCTTTGATCTTATCAAGAGTCCAAGACCCTTGTGGCGATCCTCACCTTGGCTTATCAATTCCCCTTGGAATTGTGGCGCCTACCTTCCATTCCTTACCTTGTCCATTTTCTTGTGTTCTTCTTCTTTGAATTTTGGTTGGTCACTCAAGGATAGATCCGAAAATCTACATGCCCCTTTTTAGGATCATATCATTTGGTATCAAGAGCCATCCTTCCTAGAGTGACTTTTTATTTTGTTCTTCGATTAATTTCAAAAACAATTCTTCTTCCCACCACATATCATGGCAAAACTATTCCTTGAAATGGAAAGATTGCAAAGAAGCATGGAGGAGTTCAATGTGATTCTTGACAAGGTCGTAGAAATAAAAAGGAGGAGGCATGGAGGAAGGAGATATTGGAGATGTGATAGAGAAATTGAAAGGGAGAATAAAGAGTATGAAAGATGGAAGAGACAAGAGGAGAGAATGAAAAGTCAAATTTTTGAAATTGAATCATGTTGGAAGAAAATGGTTGAAGAAAAGATGAGAGCAAAAAAAGAAAGTGAGGTGAAAGAAACAAATTTGAATGCTTGTTTTGATGTTATTCCTAATTCTTTGCTTTGTGGTGTTGATTCTCTTTTGAAGGAAGTTGAGTGTGTTCCTCCAAAGGAAGCTTGCAAGACATTCAAGGAAATTGAAAATGAAATTCCCAAGGAAGAATGCAAAGTATTAATTGAAGTTGAATTGCAAGAGGATGATATGGAGATGAAGACAACTAGAGAATGGATTCCCCCTAAAGCCGAAAATAAGTCCTCAAATCCACTTGGGAAGTCATGGCGATCTTTTACTCTAATACCTTCTTCTAGATTAGCTTGTGGATACAAATGTTGGGATTCTTCTATTTTGGTTCATTTATCTAATATTTCGCCTCTAGCTCACAAAGAAAAGAATAGTGAAGGCCAAACCACAAAAAACAAAGAGCAACAGAAAAAGAGTGAGGCAAAGGTTGAAAACATAATTGAGAGTCTCATTATAAAAGAAATCAAGGTGATGTTCCTATCTTTGCCAAGAGGTGATGATTCTATTTTGAAGAAAGTTGAAGAAGTAACTCCAAGAGAGGTGCCCCATGGATTCAAGAGAGTTGTGTTTGAACCCGGAGGATGAAGATGATTCCCAAAGGCAATAAATTCGAGGTCGAATTCTCTTCAAGAGGGAGGGAATGATGCAAACCAAGAATGATATCAAATATAAGGCCAAATTGATCTTTGATGAAAATTTAATTTTCATTATAATGAACCCGTATTCTTGTTTTAGCAATATCTTGAGCTACAGATCTCCGATTGATGCATTCTTTGGTTCGTTGGAAAGCTTAAAAATTATCTACAAATTATATCTCAAGCCTTTTGACGTGATTCGGCTTCTATCATGGTGAAAAATGGGTTGGAAGTTTAATACGGATATTTGGACTAGTTTGAGTTTCAAAGGAAGGTGACTTTTGGCTTGCATGCCTAAGTAACTCCTTTTTATAAGTTATGGAACCACTTTTTATTATTTTCTTAAGTAGGATAGTTATGTTCTTTTAATAACCACTTAGTGGAGTGTTATGTCTAGTTATTAGAAGTTTATGTCATCTTATGATGAACTTTGGTTTTTCTTTCCTTATGCTATATGTATACACCTCTTACAAGATGAAATACAACTTTGAAGTTCAATTTGGTTTTTACCAATTGTGAGAGTGTTCTCTCTTGGGTTCTTCATTGAGCCAACCCCTTTGATCTCATCAAGAGTCCAAGACCCTTGTGGCGATCCTCACCTTGGCTTATCAATTCCCCTTGGAATTGTGGCGCCTACCTTCCATTCCTTACCTTGTCCATTTTCTTGTGTTCTTCTTCTTTGAATTTTGGTTGGTCACTCAAGGATAGATCCGAAAATCTACATGCTCCTTTTTAGGATCATATCAGTATGTGATCGGGACATATGTTTTATATTTGCATTGGCAGGTTGGGAAGGTAAAGCACACGATGCTAGAATTTTTCATGAAGCACTATAAATTTCCACATCCTCCCACAGGTTTGATATTCTAACTAGTCCTTTATATATTACTTCTATGTTTCAATATATCTTTACCTTCACAATTTTTTTTTTAAAATATTGCCCAGGCAAATATTATTTGGTTGATGCTGGTTATCCAACACCTATTGGCTACTTAGGGCTATATAAATGTGAGCGATATCATCTTCCAAAATTCAGGTGAACTACCAGATTTAATAGTCACAATGAAGTTTTCAACTACCTTCATTCTAGCTTAAGTAGCATAATAGAAAGGACATTCGGTGTATGGAAGAATCGATTTGCAATTTCTGAATCACATGCCGAAATTTAAATATTCAACTCAGGTTCATATAGTTATTGCTACAATGGCAATACACAACTTTATTAGACAAAACAACATCACGGATGGCAATGACCTACCTGAACACATGGATAATACTGTGTCTTTTGAGTACATGGATCATACTTGGGATTCAATGAGGGATGATATTGTTAAAGCTTTACTACCAAACTAGGAGTTTGTGGCATTGTTGTTATTTATTTATGGATTATTGATAGCGTGAATCCGCAAGTATACGGCTTCGTCGTCAAGTAATAAAAAGATCGAACCCACAGAGACCGTGATCTTAAATAACAATTAATTATTAAATCAATTTAACTAAACTATATATAAAAAAGATTTGGAAAAGATTTGGTTTTTAAAATAAAGATTAACTAACAAATCAAATATCTAAAACGAAATCAGTTAAAAATCGCAATCAAATCTAATCTGGTGTTTTTCAAATTAAAAGATATTTCCAGGAATTGGGTTACCAACAAGACTGCTTATGCTACTAAATTGACTACCCCTCTTGTTAACTATCAAAATTGCTTTGAAGGTGAATTTATCCTAATAAAGTTAATGTTCCCTCTCGAGATACAAGAACCGTGCCCAATTAAACCAACCCCTACTCTCGTGGTAATTGTATTTAAATTGAACCCGTTAAGATTCGTGACAATTCAATGAACCCTCGAAGGACCGCTTCTAACTCTCGTGATTTAAGTCCTAAGTTCAATCCCTATAGATCCAATACCTAAGTTCACCGCTAGGTTCATCCTTAGAGTATCTATGACATGCAAATAAGTGCGCACCAAATTTACAAGTAATTCATGCAATAGGAATCAAATCAAAAGCAAATTGAAATTAATAAGAAGTAAAACGTCAATTCATCACATAAAACGAGTCTTGGGCATAGCCCCAATTCCTAGAAATAAAACGACTACTCACACATTGCTATGTTCATAGCAACGTTGAATAACAAAAACACGAAAATCCTAAGAGAAGAGAAGAAATTGAGAAGAAGAGAAATCCTAATTTAAGCCTAAGGTAGCAGCCAAGAGGTCCCATTTTCGAGCCTAATTCCCCTATTTATAGTGTAGGTTAACTTGGGATTAAATCAATTACAAATCAGATCAAAAACAAATCCCAAAATCCCAGATTTTACGCGTCACGGCCGTGACGGCTGTCAGGGCCAGGCCATGACAGCTTCTGCTTTGTGAATTCTTGTGCTGATGGTCTGTCATGGCCATGATGGCTGTCACGGCCAGGCCGTGATGGCTGTCACGGCCATGATGGCTGTCACGGCCAGGCCGTGACAGCTTCTGACTTGCACTTTCTTCTTTTTTCTTCAGTCCCACGCGATCACGGCCGTGATGGTTGTCACACCCAGGTCGTGATGGTCTCTGCTTTGCTCATTTTCCTTGCTTTTCAAGCTCCATCTTCATACAAACTCCGATTCAACTGGATTTGATTATTTTAATCATGAATTCCTGCACACAAACACCACAGAACCACCTTACCCGTTCCAAGGTAAAAACTAACAAAAATCAAATTAAATATGCCTAAACTATATGAAAATGCATGCAAAATGGCAAGGAAATATGAGGTGAAATCACACTCATCAAACTCTAATTTCAAGTTAACTATGTAAGAATATTAATTTCCGAACTTCTCATTATTTTTATTACTAGGAGTTTATGATTGATATTTATGTTGTAAAACAATGCCATATTTTTATTTTTGTTTAGAATTTACCTCTCAAATTCTCTTTGTTATTAAACTGAAAGAATTTAATTGTTATGTACTGACAATGTAAAATTTTTTTTACACTGTTTGTCAATCATAACTTGCCATATTAGCAAAAATGTTTGACTCTTATCTTAACTACTTTAAAAGTCACCTATATCATGATTTCTGATTGGTTGTCGGTGTAAAAAATTTTACATTAACAATGTATAACAATTAAACTCAAATTGAAATATATATTGTTTTTATTTAACTGTTGTAAAAAATAATATATTTTCGCACGTTTTCCATAATCATGGAAAAAATGTTAGAAATTTTATTCAATTTTTTATGAATAAATAAAATTTTGATGACAAGATATTAAAAAAATTTAATGTTAAAAGAAAAACAAATATTATAAACAAATATCTCCATACCTTTTTTTTTTCTTCATAATTTACTATGTAAAAGTGATTATTTTTGCACCACCCAAACTAAATAGATTATTTTAAAATCGCTTTTCAGCAAACATACCCAAACAAAAACAGATTCTCATTATAATCGATTGTCACAATAATCGATTATACAAAAACAGATTATCAGCATAATTTTTTTTTCAATTTTTCCAAACACACCCTCAATGTTATCTATTATCCACCTATAATGTATTACCTTTTATACATCAATATTACTATATATTTATATGTATTATCTATTTTTTTTAATTTCTTTGATAAATTCCATAACAAATTTCATCTATCCCATGCATTACGGGGTAACATATTAGTTTTAAAATAATTAAAAGTATTTTTAAATAAGCTTCAAACTTTTAGTTTTTTCCTAAAAAAAACAAATCTTTCTATCAACAATGTTTTTTTTTTTTTTTAAAATTTTTTATTTTTTATATTTGGCTTAATTCCACTTTTGGTCCCCCAAGTATCACGATCGTGCGATTTTGGTCCCTCAAGTTTCAATTGCAACGATTGGGTCCCCAAGGTATAGTGCAATTTTAGTTCATCGGGTTTCAATTGTGCCAATTGGGTCCCTTAGGTATCACGATTGTGCAATTTTGGTCTCCATATATCACAATTATGCAACTTTCAATGCTAATAGCTAAGTGACACATGTGGGATCGATTTGACACTTAATGAGGTGGGTTTGACAACTTAAATGACATTTCTATATGGTATTATTGACACCTCACACACTTTAATTGACACATATGAATGCCATGTAAGCTACCAAACTAGTCTTACTAAGTGCCAAATCAGTTTCACTTGTGTCACGAAGGTTATTGACATTAAAAATTGCGCAACTGTTAAATCTCGGTGACCAAAATTGTACAATCTAATACTTGGGGACCCAATTGGCGCAATTGAAACCTGAGGGACTAAAATTGCACAATGACGATACTTGGGGACCTAATTGTTGCAGTTAAAATCTGAGGGACCAAAATCACACAATTGTGAAACTTGGAGGACCAAAAATACAATTAAGCCATAACTTTAAGTTTTTTATTTTTTTGACTGGCCTTATACTTTATGTTATTTTATTTTATTTTATTTTTTTAAATTTTTTTGACTAAACCTAGTTTGCCAAATATGTAAGAATAATTTAAAAAAAAAAAAAACTTTAAACCTAAATTAATTCAATCTCTCGTGGAGATCCGGATGGAGATCCTACTCGTGTTCGCCGCTAACTTCCAACAACGCCGATAACAACAACGAGTACATCAAACCTTATATTGGTGAGTTGGAGCCTCCGGTACGGTAAAAATGGAAGTCCCAAAAGACCCCAATTCAAACCCGGGTCGGATCCATGATTCAGATCAAGAGCTCGAACTCTACACCATCCCAAGCTCTTCCCGTAAGCATTCTCTCTCTCTCTCTAAACCTTATATTTTCCCTCACCTAAAACCCTACCTCTTCGTTCTAAACGCTGTCGTTTTTCGCAGGATGGTTTGTATGGGACGAAATCCACGAAACGGAGAGAACAGCGTTGAAGGAGTTCTTCGACGGAAGCTCGATTTCCAGAACGCCGAAGATATACAAAGAGTACAGGGACTTCATCATCAACAAGTACAGAGAAGACCCTTCGAGGAGGCTCGTCTTCACCGACGTGCGAAAATCGCTGGTTGGTGACGTCACCCTGCTGCACAAGGTCTTCCGGTGCTTGGAGAATTGGGGTTTGATCAACTACACCGCGCCTCCATCGGGCAGCGACGGTGGGGACGCGGCGGCGGAGGAGGATGAAGTGGAGGAGGAGGAGAAGTGGAAGGTTAGGGTTGAGGAAGGACCGCCCAACGGGATTCGAGTGGTGGCCACGCCGAATTCGTTGAAACCGATTACGGTTCCTCGTGGCAGCGCTGCAAAGACTGGTAGGGATGCAGGTGGTGTTGTTGGTGGTGGCGGCGGCAGTCTCAAATTGCCGCTGTTGGCGTCTTATTCGGATGTTTACAGCGATTTGCTGAAGCAGAAGGAGTTGAATTGTGGGCTTTGCGGTGATAAATGTGATTCTGGACACTACCGAAGTACTCAGGTTACTTTTTTTTTGTTTTGTTTTGTTTTGGTAATAGAGTTTAAGTTTGATGCAATATAAGGATGTGACAATACACTATTGGTGACAAAAATCACATCGCCCTTATGCTATGTTTGGAAGTTTTGGATGGAATAGAAAGGGAGGGAAACGGAAGGGAGTTATTCCTCTTCTTTAGATGTTTAAGGCCATGTTTTGTTTGACGTTTGAGAACGTTAGTTTGCAATGACAACTTTGTAATAAACGCTGGATCCAACGTCAAAGCAACAATTTGGTCCAATGGGGCAATGTGCGTTTTCAAACCCACAGACAAACACACACTAAGTAAGGCTATGTTGGAGGTTTTCAAGGGAATGACGTGGAGTGATTATTGATGTAGTGGTTAGTATTGTAGTGGAGTTTAAGGGTAAAAGCATCTCACTCCATTGTTTGGAAGTTTATCGAGGGAGTGAAAGAAAATCTCAAACCCCCAAATTTGGAGAGTATGAAAATGAGAGGGTTTGGATGAAGTGGAGTGGCTTGGGTTACCATCCCATTCCATTAATGAAGAAACTTCTAAACAATGGGTTAATGGATTTTCACCACTCCACTCCATCCTCCCAAACATAGTCTAAGGAAATCGGTGGAACTTGGAGCTCCCTCCCTCCCCTGTTTGAAAGTATAAGGGACGAAGAGTTATTTCCCCTTTTATTTTTAGTTCATATTAATGATTTCCTCCTTCTTTTCCCCTTTGGAGGGTGAAGTAGGGTTAACACATTCCACCCTTTACCCACCCTTGTTAAAATACTTGAAACAATAATGCTGAAGAGTCCTTCCCCCTATTCAGATCTTTAAAATCTTCGAATTGGGGGGAGTGGGAACTTTAATGTTCAGAAAAGTGAATAAGGGAGTGATTTGAAGGATTACATGATAATCCATCATTTTCAAAACTCCTAATCAAGGGCAATATTTTTTTAACTCCCCTGTGTTTACTGAACATGTGCTGGCAGAGCATGTTTGGAGTTTAATTTAGGAGAGATTTATTAAATTGATTTCTGCCTCTTCATGCTCGTTTTATTATATCCTATGTTATTAATCTTTCTATCTGCAATTTCAATTTCCTTCGTGAAACCAATATCATAGTTGGTTATTCTATTTTATTCTTAACGTGGCAGGATAATTTCATTATTTGTCCAAAATGTTTCAAAAATGGGAATTATGGGGAGAACAGGTCTATGGAGGATTTCATATCAAGTGAGTCCAGTGAAAACAGTGGCAAAAATAGAGCTGCCTGGACCGAGGGAGAAACTCTTCTCCTTTTAGAATCTGTTTTGAAGCATGGGGATGAATGGGAACTTGTTGCTCAAAGTGTTCAAACCAAGACTAAACTTGATTGTATCTCAAAACTGATTGAGCTGCCCTTTGGGGAGCTAATGTTTGGCTCTGCTCACAGAAATGGTAATAGTAAGAGTGCTAATGGCATCATGAACAATGCAAAACAAGTTCAGTCATCTTCATCTGATCACCAAGAAATATCTAAGACACAGGATCAATCTCCTGAGCTAGCAAATGAAAATCAGCAGAATGGAGATGTTGTGAAGGAAAGTCCTTCCAAAAGACAGCGTGTTGTTGCCCTTTCAGATTCTAGCAGCTCACTGATGAAACAAGTGAGATAATCTTGAATTTTATATCCATATGTTATGTTTATAATTTTCCAAAATCTGGTTGTACTTCCCTTGCTGCTGGGAGTTTTATCTCAAGTGTATGTAACATACATAGATTTTGTGAAAGACGCATGTCTGTGTAGATGCTTCTGTAGTTACCACTTAACCCAGCTCTAGTATATATTGAGGGGGGTATGGAACATGGCAATGCAAATATACTTTAGAGCTCATTTATTATAATGTCTATACTTCGTTAATTGTATTCTTTTTCTTTTGTTCTTTAATATTTGGGAACAAGGTCTTGTGCGTCTCTCTCTCTCTCTCTCTCTCTCTCTCTATATATATATATATATAATATATATATATATATATATCCTTTTTCTGTATGACAAATGGGTAAATGATGTTTTGAATTAGGTGGGACTTATCTCTACGGTGGTTGACCCTCATATCACAGTTGCAGCAGCTGATGCTGCTGTTATGGCACTTTGTGATGAGAACTTGTGTCCAAGGGAGATATTTGATGTTGAAGAGGACTATGCTAATAGTTATTCAGCAAGGTTATCTACATCAGAAATTTACCTGTTGTTTACTTTTATTTATCCTTCAGATTTTGCTAGATGGTTACTTGCTCTTAAATTGTTCCTTTGCTTTATAAAATCCTTACACTTATTATTATCTGTGCCAGAGCCCTTGAGGGTGAAGGGTTAGAGATGGAGAGGTCTACTCAGTCAGGTATTTTTAATTGTATATGCATGAGGATGATATTCTGATATTCTTTTGACAAACCCTATTATAATAAAGAGTCTAGCTGTTAATAATTATTTGCTTCCTGCAAATAGCTTCTACTTTCTTGTTTCTGCATTGAGCCCTTTGCAGTGGTGTAGCTTATGATTCGCATGGCTCCTCTAAAACTTTTCTAGTTTCTTACTTCCTTAGATATAAATGGAACAAAATATTATTGGCTCCCTCAAATATAAGTTATAAAAAGGTGATACTCAGCTCGTTATTTTTCTTCATAACTTTTACTCATTACTCCTCAATACTAGATACATGATTGGTTGGTCACTAAAATGGGGTGTAGGTAGATGGACACAGTTTAAGAAACAACCTTATGGAGAGCGATGGTTACTTACTGGTGAGTTTTTTTGCAATGGTTACTCTTCAATGCAGCTAATGAACCTTTTTTGGATGTGCATTCTACTCTAAGGGGTTTTGACTAATCCAATTTAGAGTAAGGGTTCCTTACTAAGAGATGAACTATAAAACTTGAGGATGAAGTGGAAAACTATTGAGAAAGTGGGGATGGGAAGTGGACTAATTAAAATAATAAAACCCTAATGACACAACAGAATGGAGGGCTAAGAATCCGAGTGTTAATAGCGCCAAATATCAGCGCTACAGCAGCAGAGCAGTATGTAGCCACTCCAAAATCCTTGTAGCATCCACAAGTTCACTCTTTTGCAACACTTAAGATGCTGGAATAACTTGAGAGAAACTAGGGTAGTTAGTAGCGTGCTATAGTGGTCGTCTGGAGTTGAGTGGCCCTTGGCCGTGAAGGAGCAGGAATAGCATCGTGTTTTGTGATAGCGGCGGTCGCGCCAGCTTTCGTGGACGAAATCGTGGCTGCTTGGATGAAGTCTGTGCTGATGGCGACTCTGTGTTGTTGACGACGACTTTGCGTTTCTTCTCCATGATGGCTGATAGCGGTTGTGTTTTTTGAAACACGGACTAACTCTAAGCCTCTTCTTCCTCTTCTAAAAGACCGAAACAAAAGGGCCTAACCTAAGCCCATGGAAAGAAAAATTATTCTTCTGAAACAATGGTGCCTAACTCTTTAGCCCAAAGAAAAAAATAACCCTATTTTTTAAAAGCCTTATTGACCCTCACTTAAACTAAGTAAATACCCATTTTATCTTTACTTTCAGTGCCATTTCCACCCAGACCACGTTCTCCTTTTTCCCATTCGTTTTTTTTTTCTTCTTCTGCTTCTTCCCCTCTATTTCTTCTTGTCCCCCTTTTCCTTTCCCCCTCTTTGCAATAGCGGCTATCTCGCTCCCGCTATCCTGCTATAGCAGTTTGTGGGTCGGCCACTTCATGCCGGGATTGATAACTATGAGAGAAACTCTCTCAGCCTCATGATTATATATAACTGATTACAGTATACAATATCAAATCCCTTGGTTTTAGGGATTTACCATATCATCTATTTACAACCAAATCATGGAAACCAGTAAACTAAACAAATCATATCAAAACCTAAATTAAAGCATATCTACACATATCAACACTCCTCCTTAAGTTGGTGCATAGATGTCAAAAGCACCAAGCTTGTTACATGTTTATGTTATACGTGAACCTCACAAAGACTTGGTGAAAATAGCTGCAAGTTAATCATTAGAGTTGACAAATGAAGTATTGATTTCCTTTGAAAGAATCTTTTCTTGAATGAAATGACAATCGATCTCTATATGTTCAGTTCGTTCGTGAAAGACAGGATTAGAAGCAATGTGCAAAGTTGCTTGTTTATCACAAATTAGTTGCATAGAACCTATCTCGCAAAACTTTAACTCACAAATGGAAATGTCTATTGCTGATAAAAAAAATATGGAAATGTCTATTTTTGATTGAGCAACCTTGACCCCATGGAAGTATCGTAACCTACCCAAATCGTAGTTTGGCAGTGATGAAATAAATGTTGTTTTATCCCTTCAGGATTGTTGAGATCCCTGTTATTCCATCCGCATTAGTCCACGCTCAGGACCATAGTTACCAGGTTCGCTCCCCTTCCTCAAGAACCACAAACTGGTTCACGCGTCCCAATTCGCTGTGCATTTACGTCCTCGTTCGCTGCAATCAATGAACCGAAATAGCAGAAGATGAAACACAAGCTTGAAGATGTAGTGGGTGGCACTGGTTGAAGAAGACAAAGACCATAATAGAAATCGCAAGCTTGAAGCTGTTGGGGGTTGCTGCAACTCAAAACTGTAGTGACACTCCGAAGAAGGTGAAGCAACAAAGAAGAGGATGAAGCATGTTGGGAAATAAAAAGGGCTTTTACCGAGACTTGGAAAGGGAAATAGAAGAGGACCTGCTATTACTGCTATTATGCTATTACGACTTTTTAGGAAATTAAAGGGCTTTAGCCTTTTACCGAGACTTGGAGGCTATGAAATCATTTATGTTCCAGTCTGTATATGCGGCGTCTTTATTCGTAAGGAGTTGGGCCTTTTACCTTTATCAAAGAAATCGTTTTTGTTGGTGGAGTCTTGGACCATAAAAATTCTTTTCTTGAAATTAATTACTAATAAGAATAAAAAAATATAAAAAGATTAATAAGAACAAAATAAAGTAAAATATTAGGAAATAAAGTCCTCTTTATTTCCTTATTGAACCATGAAGAGCATTAAATCTCTCTTTTTTTCTCATTGTAACTTTTGGTATAAAAAAACAATAATAAGTTGGTTCATTTGTGACATCTCAAGCGTGGAATTATGCAGGTGGAATAACAGGGATCTCAATAACTACAATCAAGATCACAAATTTGAGTTTATCCTTTGGCCGGTAGACAAGACTTTAAGTGATCCACTGTCCCACTGGGACCTACCTTGACAGTAAAAATCCAGCGACAACCAATGGTAGACGTCCCAGGAGGGGAGGGAATAAGAGTTCGTGTATGGTTGAAGTCCAAGGCTATCATCTCATCAATCATAGCCCGTTGCTATCCTGGATGGGATAGTGCTTCCTGAATTGTTTTATAAATAGAAATGGACGATAAAGCAGAAACGAAGACGTAATGGGAAGGAGATAAACGATGATGACTCAAAATTATAAAGAGGATGATGATTACAAGAAGAATGAGTACCTTTGTGAATAGCGATGAAAAGGTTAGTGGATGACTCAGGTTGGGTCGGAATCAGTGGACACAAAAGCAGGTGAGTCACTGGTGTAGTGGAAAGTGAGGTGAAATGGCTAAATAGGATGCTTTGGTGCTGGTCTGAATCTGTGGCGTAGGAGAAATAAAGACAAGACAGTTGAATAAAGGAACAAGTAATACCCGAGAAACAAATTATGGCATGATCGATGAGGCAAAATAAGTTGTATCCTCGAAAAAAGTGACATCTACGAAGATATAAGAATGATCGGTGAATGGAGAATAACACATGTAATTTGAACCCGAGAATAACCAAGAAAGACACTTAGTTGCACAGGCAACAAGTTTATCTAGACCTAGAGCAACATTATGGACAAAATAAGTGGAATAAAAAACACGAGGCTGAACAGTATAGAGGTGCCTGTGAATATAGAAGAGAGTGAGGAACTTAGTTATTGAGAACAGAAGATGGCATATGATTTATTAAATAACTTGCAGTGAGAACAACAGCACTCCAAATTTCAAGGGTACATTAGAATTAACAAACGAGTACGAGCTGTTTCAATTAGATTGTGCTGTTTGTGCTCAACCACACTATTTTGTTAAGGTGTGTGAGGATAGCTCGATTAATGAACTGTACCATGAGGTGCCATGAAAGAATTAAAAAGGGTAGAAAAATAGTCTTTTGTGTTATCATTGCATAAGAAATGGATAGTTTGACCAAATTGATTTTGTATTTCACTACAAAATTTTTGGAAAGCAGTAACGTTCTTTCATAAAAAATAACCAAGTACTTCTCTAGAACTCATTAATGAAAGTAACAAAATACCTATATCCTATGTCAGAACAAACACGACTGTTGCGCTAATATTGCACTTAAGGGCAAGTGCACCATATTGCACAAGTAATATAGGAGTATTTGGCAAGTTCAGCCACATTGAGCTTGGATCTAAGATACAAAAACCAGGTAGGAGATAGGGGTTTAGTGAGTGAGTCAGCCCACTGGTCCTGAGAAGGAACATGAAGTACTTCTAGCTGCTTGCCAATGACCTTTTCTCCGACAAAGAAGAGGTCTATCTCCATATGCTATATGCTGGCATGAAGTATTGGATTGTGGGCCAAGGAGACTGCACCTTGATTATCACTGTAAATATGTGGTGAAGAAAAGGTGACTCCAAGTTCTGTAAGCAGTGTTTTGATCCACAATATGTCAGTTGTGGTTTGGGCTAGGCTGCGATATTCAGCTTCATAACTAGAATGAGCAACTACTTGCTGTTTTCTAGACCACCAAGACACCAAGTTGGGCCAAGATACATAGCTGCACCTGAGGTGGATCGCCTGTCATCTGGGTTAGCAGCCCAGTCAGCATCGTAGAATGCTTGGAGACAAAGATGTTGCTGGGAAAGAGCTGGGAACAGTTGCAACCCATGATGAAGTGCTCCCTTTAGATAACACAGTATGCGATTTACAGCTGTCCATGTGACAGGACGCAACAGATTGAGGTGGCGCGTGAGGGTGCGTGTGGAGGAGGAATGCGATGGGTCCTCTTGCGATCAAGTTGCCAACTGTTTCTGAGGTGGCTAGTCACCTAACTTTGTTATCGGAGACAGTTCTCGGAAAACGGTCGCCAAAAAGATGGTTCTTGACCACATCGAACCTTAGCTCTTGGTACCAACTTAAGATGTTGGAATAGCTTGATAGAAATCCTCTCATCCTCATGAATATTTATAATGATTGATTACAAGCATACGATATCAAATCCCTTGATTTTAGGGGTTGACGATATATCATCTATTTACAACCAAATCAAGGAAACTAGGAAACTAAATCAAATGATGTCAACACCTAAATTGAAGCATAATCTACACAAATCAACATTCTCTTCTGGTCTGCACTTAACTCTCTCTTTCTGTCTATCTTCCACACACAGAACTATTTTGTCTTTCTATCTTTTATTTAGTATTAGAGAGAAAGTTGGGTAGCACCTATTATAGAAAAATGGTAGAATCTCGCCTTAGGTGGTGTGGGCATATGTGGAGAAGACTTGTAAAAGCCCCAGTAAAGAGAGTAGATTAGATGCATGGTAGCCCAATCGCTAGAGGCAAAGGATGACCAAGAATTACTATTGTCGAAATCTTTAAAAAGGATTTAGATTTCAATGGTTTACCTATAGGCATGATTTACGATAGAACATTATGGCGTCATCTGATCCATGTAGTATACCCCATCTGGTGGGAAAATCCTTGGTTGTTGTTGTATCCTTTATTTAGTTGTCTTGTTATATTTCAATCTAAATCATGTTGACTCATTCAGTTGAGTCTCAAAACTCTGTTTACTGTTCATGGATCATTAATTATGTGCGTTTTACATATATTTTAAAATTTTTTTATTGTAGTCTCTATCTTCTAATAGGAATCCGTAGCAGAAAATAGCTAATTCTACCAAAGTAGCAGAGAATAGGGTGGAAATGCACAATTAGGTTTGAGTATCCCTTTGTATTGATAGAAAGAATATAGAAGAACAAAAGTATCGAGACTCAAGGGGCACTCCCCTTCACACCGTGCTAACTCAGTCGAGAAGTTACAAATGATCAAAAGCTGTTATGATCAGCTGCAGGAGTCTTATTTATAGGCAGATCTAGTAACTGCCATCTAACTAACTTTTGACTCAATTGCTAACTAACTATTAGTTCTATTCTAACTAACTACAGTTGATCCTTATTACAATCAGTATCCTTCCCTTTCTTTAGTTTCTTTCTATAATAGACTCTCATAACTCTCGGAGTCTCCTGCCTAACAATATCTCTCTCCTCAGCCACAACCTTGTCCTCAAGGTTGAAATCCGGAAATTGGCCCTGAATGCTGGTTTTGTCCTCCCAGGTAGCTTCTTCAGCTGATTTCCCTTGCCACCGAATCAGCACTTGTGGCACTTCTTCTCCCCACTGATTTACCATTCGGGTACCCAGAAGTCAGAAGAACAGAGACAGGTTGATACAAAGCAGCTGCACCTTGTAAATGGTAATGCATTTTCTACAGGCTTGTTTCCAACGGCCCTCTTGAGTTGAGAGACATGAAAAACTGGATGTATTCAAGACTGCTCAGTAAGTTGCAATTTGAAAGCTACTGCCCCTACTTGCTTGAGTACCAAATAGGGCCCATAGTATCTGGCCTGAGAGTTTAGGATACTTCTGACAGTAGAGATAAATAGAGTGCTTTTATTATTTATATTTTAGATAAGTTAATAACAAAATGTATGTATGGTTTCCGAATTTTTTGGGACATGTTGTATTGCTCTGTTGGTTATGACTCTGTCTTTTAATTATGAAACATTGGTTGTGAATTATCGCGGCATGTCACCTTCAATCAGAGCTTACTCTTGCAGAAAGAGATGACAGATGCCCAAAGGATGACATACCTTTGACACTGCGGATAAGAGCTGCCATTGCAACTGCTCTTGGAGCTGCTGCTGCTCGAGCAAAGTTGTTGGCGGACCAGGAAGACAGAGAGATTGAACATTTAGTAGCAACTATAATTGAAGCACAGGTTTCTAGCTCATGATTTTCTTTGTCTACAACTCCTTGCACTTGATTAGGATTTCTCTTGTTCGGGTATCCATTTCAGTGATTAACTACTTTTTCTTTGCTTATTTTGAAACAGGTTCAGAAATTGCAACACAAGGTCAAACATTTTGACGATCTGGAGCTGTTGATGGAAAAGGAACATGCTGAAACAGAAGAGCTAAAAGATTCAACCTTGACTGAACGAATTGATGTGTTACGGAGGACATTTAGATCCGGAATCACTAGATGGAAAGATTATTCTTATGTAAAATCTTAGGCCAAATTGCATGTGTCGGTATAGTTTTGGTGCTTTATGGACTCGGGTTGGAATATCATTTTACATTCCCGGCCAATGAAATGCTATAATGTTGTATCATACCATAAAGAATTCTAGCAATCAGCTAATCGTTTTCAGAAAGCTCTATCTTTGATCCTGTTTAGCCTTTTAGTTTTGGTAGGACTCGTGCTGGATGCTTACGACCTTGATTCTGAAAAACGGTTTTTAGAGAATTAACAAGTTTTAAACTTATTTAAAAAACTGTTTGATTATTTTGAAATTATTTTTTTTTACAAATATTTTTATGCTCCTCCATAATTTATCAAAGACTCAAAGTGAAAAGGGAATAGATTATTTTAAATTTACTTTTTAATAAATATATTTAAATATAAACTAAATTTATAATAATAATAATAATAATAATAATAATAATAATAATAATAATAATAATAATATAATAGATAATCAATTGTAATAATTTATTTGATGTAACTAATGCATACACACCCTATATATGGATGACAATTTTACCTGTACTTGTGGATATCAGCAGATAAAATTTGCAATGGGTATAGGTAGCACAACAGGTACTCGGATAAAATAAATGAATAATTTCTTTACTAGTTTGTTAATGGGGTGGGGCAGGTATTGAAGTATCTGCATCTGCGGGTACCCATACTCCTTAGTAAAAGTACTTAAATATACCTTAATTTATATGCATGAACGTCCTTATGTCATTTTCGGGATTATTCTTCATCTTGTATTGTTTCGTAGACATTCATTAAGTTCCAAGTGTGATGTATTAATTTGTAGGTACTATCTTGCTTCAATATTAGAAGATATCAATGTACGGTCTTGTTTCATTTTATTTTATTTTATTTTTTTGTGAAAAATCAATTTTTTTTTTGGAAATACACATTTAAATATTTTAATAAATATCCATGAATATTCGTGTATACCGCAAATATCCGTAAAATCAGCTAAGAACCCCTTAACAAGTACTTGTGCGAGTGGGGTAGGCGCGAGCGGATTTTTTATCAAGCGGTGTAGCTAGCGGGGGACTACTAACTGTGCACATCCCGTCCCGTTGCCATCGTAACCCTATCTCCCTCGAAAGTTATGTGTAAAGAGTGCCATCGTAACCCTATCTCCCTCGAAAGTTATGTGTAAAGAGTGAATTGTAAACCGTTGTAAATTCTTGTAATTTTCAAATGATTCATGTTATGCAGCCCCGGCATATCAAGAACTTAGGCTTTTATTAGTGTTTTTTTTTTTTATCCAGTATATTATTGACAACATTATCTTCACGATCTAGAAGGCAATGAAGAATTAGCTAAATCTAAGTCCCTCGAATTGGACAATTTTCTTTTAAAATGTGTTTATCTTTAAAACGAATAAATAAAATATATTTATTATTAAATGTAGTAAGTTAAAATCTCAATATATTTTAGATTAAATTAAAGATATATTTATTTACATTTATTTGCTTCATACATAAAACTCATTTTTTTGGAGAATTTTTTTTCCCATTAAACTTATTATTTTAAGGTGCTGTTGAGGAATTCACTGGAGATGAGGATGGGCACTGCCGCGTTATCATTAAGGAATGATGTTATCATTAAGGAATGATGTTATCATTAAGGAATGATGAACGAGATCGCATGGCTGATGGATTTCATACTGTGTATGGATGCCTTGCCTTAGCCAATTCCCTTTTGTAATATTTCGATTGATACCTGTAGCTGTAGGGTGTTGTCTAAGGTGCACCCTACCAAAGTGGTGCATGAGTACATCATACAAGTGATCAAATCTGGATCATCCAAAATATCATTTGGACAGTTTGACCATCCAGATTTATTATTATTTTATTAATATTGAAAAGTCAAACTATAAAGTGACAATCTGGATGGTCCAAATTTAACCACTTGAGTGATACACTCATACATCACTTTGATTGGTGGTATACAATAGCCTTCACCCATGTTGAAACAAAAGCGGTAACTCCATTAGATAAAATTTGTCAGCATGTGTTGTAGTTTATAAATTAATGTATTATACAAGGTTTATCTAATTCTGCATAATAAGTTTGTCTTTTAGAATATCTATATATTGAAACTTGCTATAGTTTGTCATGATATTTAGTACTAAAATATTTATATAAAGAGGATAACTTCTTATACGTAAATGAAAAAAAATAGAGCATAACTCTAGTAATTACTATAAGATGTTATTGGACATTTTTTTGTTGTTGCTAAAAGCTTATTGGACGCTATCTGCTTCCGTTAGCATTACAACTAGAATAGCCAAATAAAATATGGGCAAAACTTGAGTACAATACATATTAAATGTTGTTTCTCAATAATAATAGAACATGTTAAACAATTTATATTAATAAAAATATAATATGTATAACTGCTATTGCTATTAAAAAACAACCGCTAATATACTTATATAGAATAATGTTCAACCATGTTTTTGCTCGCCCTTCTTAAAACATTTATGTGAGGACATATTGTGAGAGTTAATCATTCTTTTTCGCCATCTTGAAAGATGTCACCATTAGACTAAACTCTGATTTGGGCCACCGGCCAGCTTGTTCGGTTCGGCTTTGGCCTTATCCAGGGACTAGGTTAAGATATTTTTCTTTTTAAAAGAACTGCTATTTCCTTTGACTTCATTTTTCACAAAAACTTAATGAATATGTTAAAAAACAACGAACAGCTGAAACAACATTCAAATGGCAGTATGGCACTAGTTTAAGAATTTGACACTTTTAAAGTGAGCAAACGTGTAAAGAAAGAATGCGAGAGTATATCTACCCTTAATTAGATAAAGTGAGTTAAGATCTCAACACACTTTAATTAATTAAGAGTGGATATATACTCATTTTCTCATTTTACACATTTGCTTATTTTAGAGGAGCTTTATTTCAGATTTAATGACTCATGTATCATTTCCCAATTTTAATTAGAGTTGATCTAAGAATTTATATGCATGACAAAAATAAAGTTATGATGAACTTTCATTTAAGTGCCTGATGATATTTCTAGAAAAAAATAATGATCAGAGATACTTTATGAAAAGAATTAATATAAAAGAACATTTTTATATTTTCTTTGAAATCAGACTTAGTAAACTCATTGTTTAGCTTCTAATGTTTGAGAGTAATTGATTGAAGCCTGGGATTGATACTCAAATGTTCTATAAATTTTTTAAGCATATATTTCTTTTATCATTTTATGTTTTTGTACCAACTTGATTATATTCAATTTGTATCTGGTTGGGACGAATCATGTCAAAAGTCAAATTGACCCCTTTTTCCAAATCTAGTAACCAAAAAGTTTCATGTATATATGCGATTTGAAATTTAATGCAAGGACACAAAGCACACTCAATAATTTTATTCTTTATCAAGAATAAACAAGTACACTTTTGAAATCCTTACATAAACTACATATCCATGTAGGAAGACAAAAACACAGAGTAAGAGACTTTCAATCTTAGAAAGCCTGTTTATTTAAAACATAACAACAGTTATAACTTATATATGTGAATTTCAACCTAAGCAAACACAAAGCTTTCCCTGAGGGTTCGTTACGCAGGATGCACTTAGAAACTTGTCCTTCAGAATTTTCTTGCATTCAGCAATGCACTGAGGAAGTGTGCAAGGGTTGAGTGGGATGCCAAATGCACATTCCGCAGGTTGTAACTTGAAGACCAATAAAATCAGCACTGTTACCACTAGAATCAAAGCATACTTCTTAACAAAATTTTGCGCCATTGAAAACGATTGATTCCCCCTTTAGAATTTTGTAATGCTTCTCCTAACACTGATTTTGGCCACTTGTGATGCAGGGAGCAAAGGCTTCTATATTTATAGACGTTATAAGAAGCATATAATGGTTTTTCTTTTGGATAACAAGGTGATTTTCTTTTTATTTCTTTTTTGAAATCAGTATTCATTTAATTTTGAGTTAATTTCATTTTGACCACTTGAGCAGGAAGATTACGTGTTCTCCCAATATTAACTCAAGCCTTGCTTTTATAAAAATGGGTCTTTGTTTTTCGGTTAGACATATAATTGCGTATAAACATGAGAATTAAATTATTATTATTTTTGGTAACATCAAGGGGCTATAGCCCCATGAGATTTAATTTTTAAATCAAATTAAATCAACTTAAATCAATTCGGTCAAGGCTACTATTTTAATAAGTGTCTTGCTAACAAGTGTTCTAAGGACATTGTTTAAGGAAATCATATATGAAAATTATTCATTGAAAAACTAAGTATATATTTTTCCAATATGTTGATTATACTATACTACTTCCCATAAAAAATTATCTCTTTGGATTCCTTAAACAAGGAATTAAAAAAAAAAAAAAGGTTTCATGGGGAATTGTTGTATTTAATATTTGAAAAGATGAAATACTTAAGGCCTGTTTAGTTCACCTCCTGTTTCCTATTTTTATTTCCTGATTTTAGAACAATCACAATAAAATTAAATATAAAATTGTTACTTTGTTTTCATTCTATTTCCTATTTCCAAAGGTTTGTACAGGAAACACTGGAAACAATTTTTTGCTTGTTTTCATTGTTTCTTATATAAATATTTGAAAACAGGAAAGAAAAAACAAAGTAATAATTTTGTAATTATTCTTTGAATCAGGAAATGAAAACATGAAATAAGAAATAAACCAATAAAATTAAACAACACTAAATCTATCATTTGATGATTTTGTAATTTTTTTTCTATAATTAAATATTTGATGATTTTGTATACAGTGTGAGTTAAAGATATGAGATTTAATTAAATGAAAGGCATACCAATGTGGTGGTTATACATTGCTGTCATATAGAAGCTTCTTCCTTATTGGCTTAAGTGTCAGTACATAAGCCAATCCACCTTCATTTTATTGTTGGAAATGCTTATACTAATACCTGTTTCCACCCACTCCATGCATGAGCAACTTTTCTCCAGAATCTTTGAATTCTGAAGTGAAATCACACCAAGTATTGGATAACGAGCTTATAAGTTTAAGCTATCATAATGCCCTTATGTTTTCCACGCGTTGTTTTCGTATTCCTGCTTGTTTTTTGCACAATGCACCAAACCCTTCAGCCAATGTACAATCGCTTAGATTATGATACGGTGTCATTCCCTGATTTGCATTAGTCATCATACTTAAATAAATTAACAAGCCGTGACGCTAATTGGAGTTATAAGTGGTATATAATCACGACGCTAATTGGAGTTACGAAATGAACTGAATATGGAAAGAAAAAATATATTAATGCCACTAAAAGTGTAATGTGCTGGTAAGTATATTTGTTGGTTTCTTTGTCAATAAATAGGCAATGGTCTGTCAGCCCCACGCTGCTACCACTACAAATCGTATCTTGATATTCATTTGCGTGTTCTAAATTTAAAACGAAAATATTAAGGCATGTGTCTTTTGTTTGTTGTTTTCTGTTTTTATTTCTTATTTTTTGAAGTATTTACAATAAAAATATTATAAAACTTTCATATTATTTTTCATTCTGTCTCATGTTTTCAAAGATTTGTACAGAAAATACTGAAAACAATTTTTTTGTTTGTTTTCATTGTTTCCTGAACAAATCTTTGGAAACAAGAAATAAAATGAAAATAAAGTAATAGTTTTGTAATTATTTTTATTGTAATTAGTTTTGAAATTAGGAAATGAAAAAGAGGAAACTTGAACTAAACCAAACATACCTTAGGGTCTGTTTATTTTGTTTCCAGTTTTCTATTTTGATTTTTTGTTTTCAGAAATAATTATAAAACCATCACGTTGTTTTTATTCTGCTTACTGTTTTTAAAAATTTATACAAAAAACATTGAAAACAACTTATTATCACCTAAAAATATAATAAATTAACTGATAGTTAATTAGTTTTGGAACAATTGCCGAATAGATATGTAGTCGATGATAAAAGATGAAGATTCAGCTGAATGAATATTGGGCTGGGCTCTGAGTTAGTGGGTCTGCTTAAAAACACAAAGTCTTTATGGTGCAGCCAAGGTCCGTGAATAAGCTTATGGCTCTGTTTGGTAAAAACTAGCGGATAGTGAATAAGCTAGCGGATAACGTATAGTGGATAAGCTAGCAGATAGCGGATAAACTAGCGGATTGGATTTGAAGTGTTTGGTAAAACTAGCGGTTGGACTAGCTGATTAATGTAAATTACATAAAAGGACATGTCTGCATGTTTTTTTTTTTATATAAATTATATATATATATATGTATTTATATATATATTATTTATTTTAAAATAATTATCAATTTTTACACTTTAATTAAACTATTTATCATTTCAAAGATTAAAATATTAATTTTTAATTTTAATATTTATTTAATTTTAGTTATTTTTTATAAATAATATGGAATAATAAAAATAAGATTGATTTCTATTAATATTTTATTTTGTTAGTGAAGGATAAGTAATGAATTTAATTAAGATAGTAAGGATAAAAATGGAAGAAAAAATGATACGCTATACGCTATAAGCTCAAACGCTACTTCAAGTAGCGTCTGGAAAAAAGCTATACGCTAATGAAAAAAAGCTATACGCTAATGAAAAAAAGCTATACGCTAATTTTAAAAACGATTGCCAAACGAGGTTAATTTTTCATTCTCTATTCGCTCAACGCTAGCGTTTTTGGCAAACCAAACAGTGCCTATAGCTTGTCATGCATTGCTTCCTAAGGTTGCAGATGTTGGATAAATGCAGTTGCAATGCACGATTAGAAGAATTAGGCTTGAGGAGCAGTTGCTAACGGATGCCAAAGGATGCGCTTGGAAAATAGGAGTACAGTTCTTTGGAAGTAGTCGTTGTGGGTTAAACTGTTGGAAGTCGTGGGTAGACTAGACATGGATAGTGGCATGGATTTAGGAGCTTCAGCCAATGAGGTTGGCTATAGAGCGGGTTGGTTTTTGCCTATAATTACCTTTTGTAAAGATTTGTAAAGGATCGACAATCAATCAATACAACTTAAGCTTTTTGTGCTTAGATTTCTTGCGTATTTTGCTGCTTTCCTACTGGTTTCTTCTACTTAGCTTCCAATTATCTTTTTACTTTACTTTTGCCAGTTTTATATACTTAGCCGATTATTCATTTAGCAGCTTAGTTCTTAGCTTCTTAGTTCACCCTTCAACCAAATGCTTTCTTTAGTAGTTTGGGAACCTTTGCCGAGGGACATATTCCCACCTTGGTGCTTTTTGCTTTAATATTACGAATATCAAAACGTGCAGCTCAGCTAATTTCATTACTCGCTTGAGTCACAATTTCGTACGACAATACAAATTTATTTATTTATTTATGTTTTCACTATTTCCTTTACAAATCTTTGAAAATAGAAAACATAATAAAAAAAAGGTGATAATTTTGTAATTATTTATGAAAACAGGAAATGGAAACAGAAATCTGGAAACAAAGCTAACATGCCATATTTTTCGTTTGTTGTGTACTCAGCCTAAATCACTAGTGTATTGATTATTGCCAATTTCAGCATTTAATTCTGGTTTTCCTTAACAGTTTAATGAATTGAATCCTAATTAGTAATTAATAGATCTGGGTTTATAAATTTGATATGATTTTCTTAATTTTTGTTTTTTTGAACAATTTCAAATTGAATTTTCTCTATAGGATCTTGAGTTGGTTTGGAAGACGATCTCTCTTTTATTTTCCTGATGCTTGGTTTAGTGGGACTGGGTGGTGGTTCATCCTTTTTATGCGTCCCTCATAGCTCTGGGGCAAAGAATGAAGATGAAGATCAGTGGGATTTCTATGGTAAAAATGGATTATCCTCTAATAAAATACTCCCTCCGGTTTCTATTGTAAGCAAAAATTAAATGGGACACATATATTAAGATAGTTAGTTGATCTCATTTAAAAGAGTCATTGGAAATAAAAAATTAAGTTTGTTGCCTAAATTACCCTTCCTCTTATTTATTAAGCTTGTGTTATTGAGAATAAAAGGAGTCATTGGAAAACAAAATTTATATTAAATAAAGGGTATTTTGAGAATAACTTCATTAAATGAGAAGAAAGTAGTTGAAATTTGCTTATATTTTGGACCAAAAAATTTAGAAATTTTTGTTTAGTATTTAGTCAGATTTCTGGTGCGTGTTTCAGTGGTATTGGATCAGAGACGAAGATGAACCTGGATGAGGCTTCTGTATAACGTTCACCTCCTTCCATATTTCTCTTTCTTTCCTTTTTGACCGAAGTATCGGTTGTAACTTTTAATCTGTAATGTTAAAATATTTAATTATTATATCAAGTTGTGCCTAGTTGGGACGAATCGTGTCAAATTGACCCTTTTTCCAACTCCAGTAACCAAAAAGTTTCATAGATGTATGAGATTTAAATTTAAATTTAAATTTTAATGCAAGGACAACTAGCACACTCCATAATCTTGTTCTTTATCAAGAATAAACAAGTACACTTTTGAAGTCCTTACATGGACTACATATTCATGCGAAAGACGAAAACATAGAGTGAGACTTTCAATCTTAGAAAACTTGCTTATTTAAAATATAACAACAATTATATATCAATTTCAACCTAAGCAAACACAAAGCTTTCCCTGAGGGTTTGTTACGCAGGATGCACTGAGAAACTTGTCCTTCAGAATTTTCTTGCATTCGGCAATGCACTGAGGAAGTGTGCAGGGGTTGAGTATGATGCCAAATGCACATTCCACATGTTGTAAATTCACGACCAATAAAATCATCACTATTGCCACCATGATCAAAGTTGACTTCTTAACAAAATTCTCTGCCATTGAAAACGATTGATTTCCCCCTTTAGAATTTTGAAATGCTTCTCCTAACACTGATTTTGGCCACTTGAGATGCAGGGAGCAAATGCTTCAATATTTATAGATGTGATAAAAAGCATATACAATGTTTTTATTGCTTGTTTCTTTTGGATAGGTTGTTTTCTTTTTCTTTCTTTTTTGAAATTAGGAGGTATCCCAAATCATTTAATTTTGAATTAATTTCCATTTGACTTCTTGAAATCAGTCAAAAGCAAAATGGTTTCTTCAATTTAAAAAAACAAATTTATAAAAATAAAAATAATAAAAATAGTAAAAATAGTAAATAATAATAAAAATAATAAAAGTAATAGTTACACTAATAATAGTATTATTAGCAATAATATTAACAATAGCATAATATTAATTACTAATAATAATAAGGGATAAATAAAAATAATAATAACAACAACAATAATAACAATCCTAATAATAATGAAATGGCAAAGAGTAACACTAGAAGTTACCGGAAAAAAAAAAGAGTAACACTAGAATGAGGGTTGAATAATGTTTATTCAAAAATAATTTCGAAAAGCAAGTTTTAAAATGCAAAACAACTAGCACACTAAACCAGGGCCGGGTAGACAAGACCAATAAGGCCATTGCCTTAGGCCCCACTTTTTTTTTTTTTTTAACATTTTACATACACGCGTGCACACACACAGACACACATATATATGGGAGGAGATCGACTTACTCCAGGAGTGAGTTTAAGATATTGCTCCCCATCTTAACCCTCCATTTTATGTTAATCCAACGTCTTAAATTATCTCATTTAACACACTCACGTGACCCACTTTTCCTTTGAATCCCTGACTTCCGTTTCCTATTATTTTCTATTGCTTTCTTGCTTTCTTCTTCCATCGAGACACTGGTTGAAACAAATCAGTCCACGTATGCCGCGCTGCCCAGTTCACATCGCACCGCCATCGCCCCCTTCGTGCTGTCATCCCCAGTCCACACTGCCGTGCCCTCTAGACCTCCTGCCTTTTCTTCTTCGTATTAACACCATCAAGAAACTTATTGTAAACCTGAAACAGTGAGCCACAGAGCCGCACCGTCGTCGCCCTCCAATACGAGCCGCCGTCGTATTCAAGTCGGCTCCGCCGTCATACTCCATAGCGCACTGCTATCACCCTTAGATTTCTCATGCTGTGCAATTTCTCACATTCCTATTCATACTGTGCAAAGATTTAAACCACCACCAACATTATGCTAGACACAGATTTACACAGATTTCTTCTCTTTACATTGCCCTTTATATGGCATGTGATACTCCTGTACTATGAGAGAAGGAAGAGCGACCAATATTCATCAACTATTTGGAATAATATCTTTGTAAAATGAAAAACTTAGATTACCGTGTAGTAAGATTTAGGCATAGAATTGAGAGGAAGAATTCACAGTTCAATAGAATTGGAATTTTGAAACGAAGAGGTCACGTGAGGATAATTAAGACTTAATATGAGGAGTTAGATAAAAATAAAATAGAGTATGTAGATTAAGAGTAAGTATTTAAAGTTACTCTTAGAGTAACTTGATCCCCTCCCTATATATATATATATATATATATATATTGATAGCAATTAGCTTGACAAGTGGTTGAATAATAAGGCCTAATTCTATGTATAGTGTATGCATTATTGAGATCGAAAATCAATTACAGGTAATGCAATCTGCAACATTAGTTACATTTCAAAGGAAAGAGACGTGCACAAGATATTTTTCTAAGTTAACTTTCAACATTTGGGTTACGCCCCCAGTCCTTGGTTTCGCCAAGCTTTTATAACTTTTTTTTTTTGGGTTTCCCAGGATATGCTCTACGTGCAACTGTAGAGACTAGTCCCTCGAGCTAGGTAGAACCACAAGGGCGAAGCTTTTATAATTGATTAAGTTACAGACGAGTATTATTTTCATACCTAACCTCTCCAAGCTCAAATAAGTATTCTATCAACAAGCCTCTTCGGGCTTTAAAAGGAGAATGAAGGTTTTTAAGTAGCAGCTTTAATTAAAAGTTAACAAGTCAACCAGTTTACACTGATAGAGTGAATATGAATAACAATGGGTGTGACTACTTAAGCACACTTAACAAATTCTCTAAGAAGATTGTAAGCAAGAGGTGATAGTTATCAGAGTATTTCTTGCCTGTGTATTCCTTCAGAGTAGTGTTTCTTCTTGTTTTTCTCTCTGTGTATCTCTATGTATACGCATATGTAGATGTGTATGTTGAATAACTTCACTTCCTTCACAGGTCTTCTTTAAATCGACTTCTCTCTGAAATAGATCCATTAGAGAAATGAGCTTTTCATTGATTTTGTCCATAGGATAGAAAATAGCCGTTTTGTACCAATGTAACGTTAAAGTGTACTTTTCTTCATACTTTCTGCATAACAGTCTTCATAGCAGGTGAATAGCATACTTTTGACGGAAATGGATCCTCTAACTTTGCATTTGGTGACTTTGGTGACTTTCTTTCTATCTCTCTCATCTTTTATTTTCTCTATCATCTCTTTCCTTTATTTATTCTTATCTCTCTCATCTTATTTTCAACTAAAGTCATCAAAGTTACCCAAACCCAAAGTCAGAGAACCCCTCCCCTACTTTTGACTTCTCGGGTCAGAGCTGAATAGTGCTTTCTGTACTACCGCTGCCATAAAGTGCTTTTTGCTTAATTTCTTCTTGTCCTATCTCAAAGAGAGACGTACAATACTCGATTAGAGATACCAAGGAACGCAATATTAACTTTTAATAAGCACTAGGTTAATATCAACTAAGATAACTTGCTTAAGTCCTTCTCTTGGACAGGTCATTCCTTCACATGAGTCTTTCTTCATACAAGTCTTTTGAATTTAAGAAATCTTTCTTTTGACTGGGTTCTTTGTTAAGTAGACATTTGATACCACTTATACACTTCAACGACTATGTCTTAGTTCATACTTCTTTTTGTTGTCATGAGGCTTTATTCTGATAGATTTTCAGACGCTTCGTATATGTCAGAGAGTATTTGACGCCGTGCTTGAGACATCAGACGTTTAATCAATAGTTTGTACTCCCTCCGGACTCAATTATAAGCAAAAAAATATCTATATTTGGTGGACTCAAATATAAGGAAAATCCAACAAATTCAACTCTATTTGATCTCAGTGTTCCAAAAATACCCTTGGTTAATTAATCTCTTTTTACTTTTCCAAGAGCAATGCACACTCCCACTAATTAAATGTCATGATTGTTATAAGTAAGGATAATTTAGTAATTGTAACTCACTTTTTACATAAATCAAGATAATTAAACTAAATCAACTAACTTCCTTAATAAGTGTGGAGTTAGTTAACTTTGCTTATAATTGAGTCACGAGGGAGTACATCTCATCAAACTTTGATTTTGATGTTTTCATGGTCTTATTGAAGAAACTAAAATTAGTTAATGTTGTAACATCCCTGGCTGCTTTATGGATTGTGTGACACCCTTCTATCCCGCACGTTAATATAAAACATTTACTTAAAAGAGAAATTATAAAAACATGCATTTATTTGAATAAAATAAAACTTGGATAAAAAGGTTTCACATCTCAACATAAACAACGTAGAAATAACATAGTTTTAAAAAAAGATAAACATAAACAAAACAGATAAAGAAAACCCAACCCCGATGTCATATATAGAGCTGGTATAACCGAAATTCGGATACATCACGGAAACAAACTAAAACTAAAACTCTATGAAACTAGGAACCTAACTAAGTCGTGGCTCCTCAGAGTCACTCCTCAACAGGCTGCTCGCTGTCCTCTGCATAAAGAGATACATACAACAACAGAAACAGGAAAACAAGGAGTAAGAAATCATGTAAACACAACGGTATGGGAATAGGGAACAAGATGAACATACATCATATCAGGCATAGCAACCAACATCATACATCATCATTTACATAATACAAGTCAACAGTCAATAGATGCTATGCGGTGCAACACTAATCCGCTACTCCGTTATGCATGTGGATCCAACTATCCCAGGAAGTCAACTTCGGAGTTATATATCCACATTGGCCATAAAAGCACCAACGCCGACAGTTCACCAAACCATGGGTGAACCCCTTGGATAGCCGACGTATCATAACTGGATACGCCACCTCGGGGGGGCACGGTTCACCAAAGCTTGGGTGAACCACCCAAGACTTAGACCAGATCATCATAACTTGAACGACCTCCCCTATGTTGAACATCCCCTACTAATCAACTTCAATGTATGAATGCATGAGCAAACGTCACACAAGGCAACCACCTCCTTTGCTTGGGCCAATAAGCACCCAAGACTTATCACCATCATCAACATCAACGTCTTGGTCAAACAGCACCAAGTTTCAACTCATCAACACCTCGACTAAAAAGCATCGAGGGCACTTTAGCCAAAAAGCACCAAAGTGTATCAAAGTCCGGTAACCCAGTGGGTACCGGCTTATTCCTATTTGTCATCTGCTGTAAAAAATTATCAAAGCTCAAGGAGTTTATGACATCCTTGCTGCCAAGTCACCAGAAGAGCAAGCTGAAATTCTAACTGAGAATGGAGTTTCTGCTGTAGTTTTTGGCAAGATGAATATGTCAAACATGAGACTAAGCACAGTTACTCAAGCTGAATTGGCCAAGGAGGAAGAAATGTTTAAGGTAAAAGAAGAACAAGTTGAGCAGAACAATGCTGAAGTGGGCTGAGAAAGAAGACAGTTGGAATGAAGACCACTGCTGCAAGGAAACCTGCCGCCAGGAAACTTGCTGCTGGTATTGTTATCAGGGAACAACCTGTTGATGCACATCAGCCTGCCCCATCTCAGAAGAGAACCAGGAATCTAATCCTGTCTCAAAATGAAGATGAGGATAATGTTCCTAGATATTTTGAAAAAGCAGAAGCTGTCTACTTCTGTTGCTGTTACCAGGAGGTGTAACACCCCCCTTGGGCATTACCTTGTGAACACGTGCGGAAATAAAATTAAAAGGAATTTGCTGGTTGCTTTCGGAAATTGAACTATTTTGATGTCGGAAAATTTGGGTATAAAATTTTTTCTTCTGAATACTACAAACATAACGTGCACATCGCAATAGTAAAACCATATTACTCACAACAAAACTTCGAACCATATAAAGGTTTTCAAAACACCTACACAAACTTTCTCAAAACAAACTACCCAAAGGAAATCCTAAGCTGGTCACTCTACAAAAATCCAAATGGAAGAACTCTTTAGTTCTCGCCGCTATTACCAACCTCTTCAAGGATCAAGAGTAGTATCCCCGACTGAAGTTAAAAATTCCTCCGCACCATCTACTGCCAGTACCAAGGTACAACGGCGAGAACGAATAAAACCTGATATATTGTAAGGGTGAGTTTCCAATATATGAGTTTTGATAAGACAACCCCATGCATGACACACACATAACATATACCATGTATTCACAGCATACAAAATTATCTAAACAGTAGAATAATTTTATCCAAAAGGTTTCATACCCGACAGTCATCGTCATTTTATAAAAATGCATGACACTTCAATATTCAGGCTCTATTTTGATACCTAATCTCCGGAGATCCCAACTACCATTCAATAACAACAATTATTTTGTCCGTCAAGGTTCCGAGTTCCAATTATTTAAGTAAGTAACTCGGTAGGACACGAGCTCCAACCATCATCGTAAGTAGTTCTCAAGAACATCCAATGATAGTCGTACTTAACTCGGCCTATAAAATATCACTAATTTCCGAGCTCCAGAAATAGTCGTAGCTTAGCTCGGCCTTTTCTAGACCCACTTTCCAATCCACCGAAGGCAAAATGGTTATCGCGATAAATGGAAACATTGTCCAGAACACATTGGCCAACACTCAGGACACAATGGTCATCGCATTAAATGGAAACATAGTCCATTAAAATACATTGGTTCACACAGAACGCATTGATCAAATGGAAACATAGTCCATAAAAGATACATTGATCCACTCAGGACTCAATGATCATAACACATGACACGTCTGCCAAAAATGTATGAGAAAAACTTTTATTCTCGTTTCGTTTTCTTTGTCGTAATAATCTTTCCTTGTCGAAGCTCAAAGCTCACGACCATGCTTAATTTTATATTAAGACTTTTTCACTTTAAACAAACATAGGACACACAGTCCAAATGTTTTGAACTCAACACAGGACACACAGTCCGAGTGCTCAATCGCAAAGCCCTAAACTGATGGACCAGTCTTAGGCTCGCGGATATGGAACTCACATTTTCCACATCAAATTTAGGACACACAGTCCACAAAAGTCATTGCAGGACCCTCAGTCCAATGACATAGATCCCAGATCTACGTGTCCACGGAACACTAGAACCCCGACGTCTCGGTTCCTAGGTTCGTTTATCCTTTGTAAAACATTTCGCTCAGTGAAAAACAAATACAAAACAAATCTCCGAAAACTTATCCAAGTTTAACGGAATAATTTCACTGAATGAAAAAATCCTCTTACAGAAATTCTTTTCTGTTAAAACGTTGATAAAACGTAAAAATCATTGATAAATACTTTTCTTTGCAATCACTTTATTTCTGAAAATGGTTCTCAATAAAAGTCAACTTTCAAAAAGTCCTTACTTACATAAAATTTCATAATAACAAAATAAAATCTCTTTGTCAAAATTTCTCATAAAAATCTTTTTATAACTTAAATAACTTTTCTGTCAGAAGTAATTGTTCTGACTTCTATATTATGTTATTTTCGGAACTTAATCACTTTAAATAACATTTTATAATAAAATTGAATTTATTTTGGAAAAACTAGAGCCTGTGAAAAATTTTCACAGTTCCGCCCTTACTGTCACTTATTGACACATTATCCACAAAAATATTATTAAAATAATATTTTTCCACTTTTTCTCAAAATTCCACAAATTAATCATTTTGATTAATTATTGAAGCTTATTAAGCTTTTATCCTCAAATTACATTGAACACTGACCAATGTCAGGTTTCTCAATCCATCACTCAACAGTAGATAATTCCAATCACAGAATAGCATGACATATATCAATTCATGACATGCATCACAATTATAACATAACCAAATAATTATAATCATGTAACTTCACATATCACATAAACCCAATTACTCAAGTAATTATCAAATCATTCCAGAAATCAACAGTAAACAATTTACTATCATAGAATATTACTACAGACAATTAACAGAAGACTCCAACAATAGGCATGTGATTATCTTAAACTCCTCAGGCATGCTCCCCTTACCTCTTGGAGTTACAGATTTCCTCGGTAAATTTCTTCTCGGAATCCTGATTCCTCCACGAAACTCAACACGATAACCACAACAAATATCCTTCACACAAAACACAACACAATTAACCAAATGAAACAACAAAATCCTTCTAATACACATGATTAGGTTTGGCCTACATGAGTTAATTAGGCTGGGGATGTCAAAATTTCACAATCTTTTGGATCAATGATCCTTAGTCATTAGAAAGACTAAAACAATAGTCATGAATCAAGAACATTGAACAAAACTCATCTAACTCCATGAGTTAGGGTTTCGGCCTTGACATAGGATTTGGGTTAAAAATTTCACTTGATCTTCATCTCTTGGATTCAACAAACATAACTAGTATAAGAATGAAAACAAGTGTTACAAGACAAAGATTGAATCAAATTTCTTTTACACCAAGAACTTAGGGTTTCGGCCCCTAATAGTAAAATTGGTTAGAAGTTGATTTTTGGTTTTCTAATCACTTGGATTAAACAATCATAAGGATCAAATGATGAAACCAATGATCATTTTGACAAACTTTGAAGCAAAAACCCATGTAACCCAAAATCTAGGGTTTCGGCCATACTTAAAAGAAATAGGGAGAAAATTTATTTTGGGATCATGCTTCTAGATGATGAATATAGACATCAAGATGAGTTAATAGAAAGTGGTTTCAAGTCAAATGGATTTTTCTACAATTTTCTATGGATTTTTGAAGAATGGATCTAGAAACTTGAAAATGATGTTCTTGGCTTGATTTTCATGAAAAGAATAAAGAAGAACACATGATTGATCATGGAGAGAAGGACTATACCTCTTGAATCTGAAAAAGTGATGAAGATGATCAAGTTTCTTCACAAAAATCTCTTGGTGTTCATAAGTGTTCTTGAGAAGTTTAGAGAGAAAGATGAAGATGATGAAGATTTAGAGCAATTTCGGTAATTTGGACATATCTCTCAATCTACTTATCCATTTTTGATGATCTTTACCTCGTTGGAAAGAAGAGATAAAGAGGAACAACTTTCACGTTAAAAGTATTACGAGATTCATAACGAAAAAGGGCCATAATCTCTGTGTAAATTCTGGCGAGTATGAACACTTATGGATGTTCTTGGAGTTCCTAAGAAAATGGTTGAAGGTGATGAAGAAGACAAGAGAATGAAAACCAAATTTTGCCTAAGTGTGCTAATGAAGGGGGCAGCCGTGGGTTTTGGGGACATTTTGGTCCAAAATCACAATGGCAAACTTGCAAAAATTATGTGAAGCTAGGGGCAAAATTGTCCGTTCCACTCAAAAATATCCTATTGTCATAAATGCGCCATTATGATATGGATAGGATCGTCATAAATGCTAGTCACATCAGTCACATTAGTCATTTCAACGTATACGCCCGCAGCAAATATAATATTTTATTTTTTTGCTAAAATTTTCAAAACTTCCAATATCGTAGAAAATATGATAAAAATATTTTTCATCTCGTTCACGACTTAAAATTAGGTTTCCTGAGCAGTAAACTTTTAGTGTCAATGAAAAATGCAGACCGGGCTCCGTTTGAATTTTCAACCCAAAATTTCATCATAACTTTATAATATCAAATATATGATGGAAATGATATTGGTTTATCCAAGATCATTTTCTAAGTCTCGGATAAAAATATAATCATATATATTTATTACCGATATTAGAACGCAGCGAAAATCGGGGTGTTACATTACTACCCCACAAAAAAAAAAATTTCTTCCTCGAAATTTCGTCACTCGAAACTAAACAGGATTTTTAAAATCTCATCTTAACCTCAAGATCTTACTTTGTCTTTCACATCTTCTTCCTTTTATTCCATAACTCCATAATCTAATTCATTCTTATGTCATTTCTACTTATCCTTACTATCCTCAAATTTCATCAGAGTCTATCACACTCAAAAAACAAAATCAAAACTTAATCACTTATGTTCTCAACATGTTTGCACCAGAAACCCTTATTCCAATCGTCTAACTCATCCCAATTATTACCGAGATCAATAATACCTTTACAACAACACGCATCAACTCTCTAGTCAAAATATCCAATCTTAGTCTCAATCCCTCTTGATTATAATTCACCTTTCAAATTTATATCACTTCACACATCTCAATCTCAATAACTTTATTGCATCTCTTAATGCAATTAAACCAAAAGAGATTATATAGAATAGAATTATCTAACTCTTAGCTTTTGAACTTTTCTAACAACTTAGTTTTGCTCAAGAACTCACATTCAACTTAGGTAAAACTACTGTAGACACCTTTCTGTAATTTCTTTCAATCATACGATTAAATCTTAGCGATGATCATTTTATCAATATCCTAGAGTTCCTTTAGCAAATTATCCTAGAGTTCCTTTAGCAACTCTACTTTGATCATAACAAAATCTACCAAAATCATCTTACTTACTAATATTACTTCTAGAAATTCTCAGATTACTAGTCACATCTACACCTCATTAAAAATCCACTCACCTCTTGTCGTGTTTTGGTACTAGAAAGTGGTTTCAAGTCAAATGGATTTTTCTACAATTTTCTATGGATTTTTGAAGAATGGATCTAGAAACTTGAAAATGATGTTCTTGGCTTGATTTTCATGAAAAGAATAAAGAAGAACACATGATTGATCATGGAGAGAAGGACTATACCTCTTGAATCTGAACAAGTGATGAAGATGATCAAGTTTCTTCACAAAAATCTCTTGGTGTTCATAAGTGTTCTTGAGAAGTTTAGAGAGAAAGATGAAGATGATGAAGATTTAGAGCAGTTTCAGTAATTTGGACATATCCCTCAATCTACTTATCCGTTTTTGATGATCTTTACCTTGTTGGAAAGAAGAGATAAAGAGGAACAACTTTCATGTTGAAAGTTTTTCGATATTAATAACGAAAAAGGGTCATAATCTCTGTGTAAATTCTAGCGAGTATGAACACTTATGGATGTTCTTGGAGTTCTTAAGAAAATGGTTGAAGGTGATGAAGAAGACAAGAGAATGAAAACCAAATTTTGCCTAAGTGTGCTAATGAAGGGGGCAGCCGTGGGTTTTGGGGACATTTTGGTCCAAAATCACAATGGCAAACTTGCAAAAATTACGTGAAGCTAGGGGCAAAATTGTCCTTTCTACGCAAAAATATCCTATTGTCATAAATGCGCCATTATGACCATTATGATACGGATAGGATCGTCATAAATGCTAGTCACATCAGTCATCTGAGATCCGTTGCTGACCTTTTTAGTTTATCTGACGCGGATTTCCTAGAGACATTTCAACGTATACGCTCGCAGCAAATATAATATTTTTTTTTTGCTAAAATTTTCAAAACTTCCAATATCGTAGAAATTATGATAAAAATATTTTTCATCTCGTTCACGACTTAAAATTAGGTTTTCTGAACAGTAAACTTTTACTGTCAGTGAAAAATGCAGACCGGGCTCCGTTTGAATTTTCAACCCAAAATTTCATCGTAACCTTATAATATCAAATATATCATGGAAATGATATTGGTTTATCCAACATCATTTACTAAGTCTCGGATAAAAATATAATCATATATATTTATTACCGATATTAGAAAGCAGCGAAAATCGGGGTGTTACAGGAGGCAACCTGCAAGGAAGGCCAAGTTTGTTGTGGCTCCTATGGTAAGCATCCCTGCTAGTGATCCTGTTCAATTAGAAATAGATGCATTGGTAGAAAGTTTTAAGAAGAATAGGAATGATTCTACACCTGCACTGTCTGTGTTACCACCATCACAATTAATTCACACTGATGTGTATAGACCTACACTGCCAACATAACCAGAAACTGAACCACAAACCACATCACCACAAATAACCTCACCTGCCCACTCACCTGGCCAAACCTTACCATCTAGACCACATTTCCAACCAATTATACCTGCAGATGATCCCTGGTTTAATCAACCAGATGATGTAGGGATTAACCCTGGTGCCCCCTTTCCCAAGTTACCCAAAGTCACCTTCCCTTACACTGATCCCTCTGTTCTCTATGATGGCAAAGCTGAAAGCTGGGCCAAAGTCAAAAGAGACTGGAGAATTCTGTATCACACTCATCAACCTGAACCAGAATCAACCAGGCCTTGGTATCCTTTACCTAAGTATGATTATGAACCTGAACCCACATACACCACATGGCATGCACCCATACCATATGAACTAACTGTTCCACTTCCATCTAACCTTTTCAATGAAATTGGACCTGCTCTCATCCATCTCCCACAACAAAAATTCCCACCCAAAAAGATATATCCTAATCTGATCAAATTTCCACCCTTCAAACCCCACACAGAAGATGTAAATCAACATATCATTCCTGACTGGACCACCAATCCTCTCAAAGTTACTGTAGAAAGAGCTGAGTACAGAAGGTCTAGAACCTATGGCAGAGTACAATTCATCATGGACAGAAATACAAAATGGAAGAAATTTGTGCATCCTAAGGAGTATGGGAGTGTTGCAGATATGTGTGATCACATAATTTATGCACATCTCAAAGCTGAGTTTGAAATGCCAAGATTCTATAGAGCTGCCAACTTTGTGCCTCCTACATGGCTTTACCACACCTTGAAACATATATTTATAGGCATTCAACCTCCTAGGATTTGTCCAAGGCTACCAATGATTAACTTGAATAAGGACAAGGATCTCCGGAAGAAAAGAGACACTCACAAAAGGCCAGCTGACAATTCTTGCATACTTGAGCTAGACTTTGATCCTTCAGTTGATCAAGATATGGTGGATTACTTGATGTCTCAACCTGAAGAAAATCTGAATGAACAGGATGTTGTTGGTTTCTGGGAGTGCCATATAAAAGCTTGCACAATAGGAGCATCTTCTTCTGGACTGACTGATGAAGACAGAAGAACCACTCCCACTATCAGAGGGAAGTTTGGTTTCTCTCACTTCAGACACTTTTGTTTTGGTGATACACTAGCAGTGCCTATTATCAGTCCTGTCTATGAAGAAGACCCTGTTCACTAGGCTCCAGAATTGCCTACTCCTGTGCTTACCCTTGCACCATCTCCACAAGCTTTTGAAGATTCTTCTTATGCTTCTGAGCACACTGAGGAATAGATAGTTGTTGAAGGTCCTGACATGAACTCTGAAGCTGTTCAAACTCAGGCTAGAAATGAAGAAGTTGCTGAGTCTGCAAGCAGACAAGAAACTTCTGGAAAGCACTCTTCACAACCTCTGGCTCTGGCAGATGTACATCCATATGACCAGCCTCAACAATCTCAGGCTCTAAGTACTCTACAAGGTCAACATCTGCATGATTCAGCTGAAAGCTCAAGACCTTCACTGCCACCAAATCTTGAAGACATAATAGGAAAAATAGTAGAGTAGAAAGTAAAGGTAGAGGTCAAGGAGCAAGTAAAAGAAAAAGTTGCAGAATCCTTGGCTCCAACAAATGTTTTAATTAACCAAATGCTAAGCCTCCTCACCAGTTTTCAACAAAGTCACAATCTTGTTGTTCTACCTGCTCCACCTCCACCAAATCAAGACCCTCCTCAACCACCTCCACTCTCTTCTTAGTTTTCTTTTCTCTTTTTAACTGACAATGATGGTCCACTCCTGTTTCCTTTTTGTCTGATGACAAAAAGTGGGAGAAAGGATTGAGAAATTAAATTTACAAATACATATATGTACAAAAGTCAGTTTTTGGATTATAAGTATCTGTTTGCATATGCATATTCTTGTATTGTCTTGTGTTGCATACCTCTGTTTAATATGCTCTGATACTATGTTTGCAGCTTTTGTCTTAAAGATTCTTTTAGCTCTGATACTATGTCTTGAATATATGACTGAGTCAATACATAACTAATCTGATAAGATATATGATTTGTGCTACTGCTTATCTGTTTTATCCTTCTTTAAATTTGAATGCTTTGTCTTAGGGGGAGCTCTGTAGCTCTCTTAGACTTGGCTCACTCAAATTTAATTAGTTTTTGTCATCATAAAAAAACGGGAGATTGTTAGAACCAAAGTGGTTTTTGGCTTAAATAATCTTAAGTTTTGATGTTAACAAAAAGGTTAAATTTGTATGGCAAAGTATTTCAAAGATCTAACTTGTTTAATTAAAGGCTTGCAGGATTTTTAAGTTATGATAACAAGAGGATATATATATATATATATATATATATATATATATATATACATACACAATTGCAGTATCAGATTCTATGTTGATCCTCTAGACGAGTCTTCATTTCTTGGTAAAATTATGAGTCTGTTAAGTTATCGCTAGACGAGGTCTTAAAATATTGGCTAAGGTAATATTCGGTAGACGAGTATCTAAGTCTAACAATAGTCAAGTAGACGAGCCAACAAAATAACCTTCAGAAAAACACCAAGTCCAAAGACTTGATAATAAACGAGTAGTTTCATTATATGCCACGTCAGTAGACGAGCTACTGAGTATGGCACGTCTAAAAACTTAGAGATAGATAAAGATTCTATAGACGTAGTATCAGTAGATGAGCCCGTCTTACAGATAAGATAATTTTGCACGTCCAAAGGCCTGCGCGTCTACTAGCTATTAAAAGTGAACCCGTCTAAGCTTAAATGTATTTATTTCAAATGATTGAATATTTAATTCAAGAGAATATATGTCTCTTTCTTTTGCTGCTTCTTTGTTCACTCTTTGTTCCTTGAGAATAAGAACATAGTACCATCGAGAACATAAACCTTTGTACTCTGACAACTATATTGCTGTAAAGTGTAATCTAAGTACAAAGATGGAAAGTCAGAAAGCAACCTTCGGTACAACAGGGAAGTGACAGCTCCACTTTGAGCATTCCTTTGATAAACAAGAGCACTTCTCCATGAAGCATATCAAGCTATCAGTCTCAACGGATCCTAGCATTTAATGCTATGTCTAAACGGATACAATATCAAAACCGTTGACGAAGTTCAAAATAGACAAGCACTCATTCTATAAATATTGGAAGAAACTAAGCAGATCATAAGAGACTCTATATATCAAAGTGCAAAAACTCTGCTGAAATTGTTAAACAAGTTTACTTGTAAATCTTACTGATCTTAAACTTTCATACTCTCACACTTTGTGAGTTCTTAGATCAAATATGTAAATCTCTTTGTTAGAGTTAGAGTCTGAAGATACTTGTTAGAGAAAGAATATTTGTAGCCTGAAGAGGTGTTGAATACTTGTAATCTATTTTGGAGAATAGTGGTGAAAACCTTCAGGTAGAAAGGACTGGACGTAGCTCTCGGTTGGAAGAGAATGAACCAGGATAAATCGCTTGTGTGATTCCTCTTTCCCTATCTTTTATAGTATTTCCTTTATACTAACTGTGGGGATTTGAACTTGAGATTGTTAATCTTTTAAAGATCATTTTCTGTGTGTGTGCTTAGTTATAAAAGCTGCTTGAGAAAATTATTTGAAAAGGTTGTTTTCGAAAATTATTAGCAAACACAATTCAACCCTCCTTCTTGTGTTTGCCTGTGTCAACTTCAATTTCCCTTTATGTTAATCTTCAAAACATGGAAATAGAAACCCAAAAAGAAGAAACCTTATACACATAAAAGCAAGATGGAAATCAAAAAAAACCCAGAAGCTGATTTAAAAAGGAGAGGAAGATGACCTTAAGGAGGCTCGTCACCACCGTCTTTACCATCGTCTTCAACAATAGTGGGAAGCTCATCTTCACCGGCTTGCTTCAGACCCCTTTTCACGAGCTCGTGTTCAGATAGTGGGAGCTGAAGAAGGGAACCAAAGGAGCTTGTCTTCAGACAGGTGATTCCAGAGAGTGGACTTCGTGAAGTGAGGAAGGGAATGTTTGACCTCAAGGATGGGTGTTCTGCTCGTGAAGGAAAATGAGGAAGGTTGGAGGCTGGAGGGAGTGAGCACGCGTGAGAAAGAGAGGAGTGTTTTGTGTGTTTAGGGTTTTTAGAAACAAAAATGAGGTGGGACCCAAAATTTACCCATTAATTTCAGAAATTCCACTGTCTATACGGTTGTCTCCGTATAGTTGTTGTATTTGGGTTGTCATAATAACATTTCTGGAAATTTTTTTGCCAAGATGTTGGCACCTCTTACTATATATTAGAGTGATAATGCCAAGATATGTTAGTACTTATAGTGGAAACTTAATTTCAGGCCAATTATTTCCACCATCACTGTAACACCCCCCTTGGCATTACAGTCTAACTCGTTGCGGAAAATATATATAAAAAAAATAAACGCTGGTTACTTTCGGATAAATAAAATTTTCCAATTACTTAGCTTTACTCGAAAATGGTTGTAAAAATTTCCTTTTTCGATATAAACAAACATCACATTTATATATGCATCATCATAAACTTTTTACATCAGGACCTTTATACATATAGGTCATTTGTCAGAGTAAATACATAAGTAAAATAAAACCATATCTATACTGTAGCGGTAAGTCTGGAACCATGACTCAAAAGAAATGGTTCTCAGTAGCCAAATATACAGACTGTCGAAAGTACCACTACCTCAAAAATGAGAACTAAAAAGTCCTAATGCTGGTCGCACTAAAGGAAACCGTTGGGAAGACCGCCATGGTCCTCCCCACCTGCAGGGGTATCCGATGAGGATACCTCTACTCCCGCTTCAGCAGCGGGGTCCACATCATCACCCAAACCTCCTCCCCCCTCCTCCTCCTCCTCCTCCTGCTGGTCCTCTTCAATCTCATCGTCTATCTCTAGTACAAGTATCAAAGGGGCTGGTGGTAAATGTGGTGCTGCCTCCTGAAGTGGCTGAATGAGTGGAGGCTGATGAACGATGTCTCCCTGCTCCACCAATGCTCCCAATAATAACCACATAGGTGGTAATGGGACTTCCACAGTCTTGATACTATGGGTACGCATCTGTGGTCCTGCTGCTAATATGCCCTCGGTGGCACACACCGGCCCGGTGTACGTGGCGCTGCGGGCTCCCGATTGATAACCAACGCGCCGCCGTCATCAGCATCCTCAAACATCAGGGATAGAATCCTGGAATAAGATAGATCCCCATGATGGTTCATCTGTACACAAAAATCGAAAATACCACCATAGAGTCCAACAGAAATAATGCAAGGGTAAGATACCGACGTATGAGTTTTATCATGATAGCTACATGTGCGACACACAGATAACAACATATATAACCATCACGTACACAATGAAAATATACGAATTCGCAACAATAATATTATCAATGGGAATTCATACCCGACAACCCTCGTAATTTGTAAAGATGCATAACACTTCAAGGTCCACTATCTGTTTTTAATATGTATTCTCCGGAGATCCTAACTTCCCTTCCTCGAGCAGTATAGGCTGCAATAATCACCATAACACAATTGTTTCGCGTTGGGTCGGCATCTCAAATTAGGTCAAATCCCTAATTGTTCAAGGGCATCACGTCTCACCTAAATAATATTGAATAGTTCCTTATTGAGAACATCCGTGTATGTAGTCAAATTTCCACCACTCGAGGTTGCAAAGCCCTGGCCTTCGGTGGGGTTTTCGAACCCGGAGGTCCCTAAAGACTCGGTACCTTGATCCGTAACTATCCAATTTGTCAATCCACTCTTGGATTGTAGGTCGATAACAAAATGGCACATCTGCCACAATGGCACGTCTGCCAGTCAATGCATGTAAAACAGTTGTTTTCGCTACTTTTCTTTTTCGTTCGTTCTTTCTTGTGGAGGCTCAAAGCACAGGACTAAAGGCACAAAGCCCAATCATTCTCAATATAGGACACACAGTCCGAGTTCTCAATCACGAAACCCTACACAAAACACGGATCAACGATCTACGTGTTTATCTCACAGAACACTAGAATTCTGACGTCTCGGCCACTAGGTTCTTTAACTTTTATTTTCAATACAATTTTCGTTCTGTGAAAACAAATACCAAAACAACACTCCGAAACTTATCTAAGTTTCTCAGAAATATTTTCGCTGATTTAAAACCTTTAGCATAAAATCTTTTCTGCTGAAATTCTTTTCTAAAACGTTAAATCATATAGAAATTCATTTTTCTCAAATCTTTTGATGTAAAGAAATGATTTTACGGAGTTTCGGCCACAATTGCAAATTTTCTAAACTTTTTTGTCTAAATCAAATTCTTTGTAAAGCAAAAGAATTTTTATTTCAAATACAAATTCTCCTTGACAATTTTAAAACATTTTAGAGACTTCCCTTTTCAATCTTTTTTTTTTTTGGGAATTTTTAAGGGAAATGATAATGCGACTTTTCACTGTTCGTCCTTACAATCTCTCAATTAGTGAGTTTTAAGGAAAACAAATCTTAAAATTCATCGATTTCTTTTTATACTATAGTTATCTATACTAAATTTATTAAAACTATCTGTCATTGAAATAAAATCAAGACATTTATATTCATTGATTCATGTCTTTTACGGCTTGAAGATTATCAAGCTGTGGCCGTCGCCACACTCTCAACCAGCACAGTCAACACAATCCATGCATAATCACGTAAATAAACATATATGGACAACCATTTAAATCATAGATTCATCCATACTCAAACATCAATTATAAGTCATCAATTCAAAACATCACAAAATCATTACATTTAAAGACACATATAAACTAACAACAAAAACATATAACTATAAAAACCCCTCAGGTAAACTCCCTTACCTCTTGTAGTTAAATTTCCTCTTGACTTAGTCCCTTGGATTTTGTTTCCTCCTACTACTCAACACTCCAAACAATCAACAAATCCTTCACAAACAATTAGAACACAAGTTAAACATAGAAGAAAATTCATCTAACCCATATGGAGGGTGGTTCGGCCATGACAAGAAAAATAGGCTAGGGACTTTTATTTTTTTCAAGCTCTTGGATGCATGATCCTAGAGTAGCAGAGAGTGAGGAAAAATTATCACATCTCAAAAAATTGCTTTGTTTGATTTTCTAGAATTACAACAAGAAAATCAATGGAGAATGGAAATATAGTGATCTTGACATGAATAAATTGAAATGAATGAATAGAAGAGAAATCATGATCATAGTTGATGAGGATATACCTCTAAATGATGAAGGAAATGAAGAAATTGATCAAAGATGCAAGCTTTTCAACTATGGTGTTCTTAGGGTTTTGTGAGAAAATGAACTTGAAGTAAATTGGTGAAAGTGAAGAAATGAATTTGGTTAAGTGACTTGAATAGGTTTGTGGGACAAACTTGGAATTAAAGGGAATGGCTAAGGGTAAAATGGACATTTCACTTGGAGTCTTAAGATATTTTGAAGAAAATCATCATTACTTGATGAGTCATGGTGGTGACTCACCCCATGACTCACCACCCCTAGGTGGTAAGTTGTCACCTCCATCCGGTGTCCGATTCTATCTCTGCAGTTCTGTTTCCGACTGCGTCGTTTACTCGATTTAGATTTTCTAGTGTGTTTTCTTTAAAAATTTGCCCTAATAAAATATAGTATTTTATTTTTGAGCTAAAATTTCCAAATTAGATTATATCACTGGAAAGTGATAAAAATCTAAAACGTTTCATTTTCGGGTCAAAATTAAGTTTTCTGATCAGTAAAATTTTACTGTCAGTGAAAACGCAGACCGGATTCCGTTTGAATTTTAAACCCAAATTTTAACCGTAGCCTTTTACCATGAAGTAGAGTCTAAATATGATTATGTTTTATCCAAAATCATTTTCTAGATCTTGAATAAAGATATAAACTGATATAATCTATCGATATTGAAAAAAAGTAAAAACTGGGGTGTTACATTACAACACTACCCCACTAAAAAAAAAAATCGTCCCCAAAATTACACACCTGGAAAAAGATCAGAATATTGTAATTTCATCTTGTCCTTAGCTTCCCATGTTGCATCTCCAGTTGTTTCATCCCAAATAATCTTGACTAAGGAAATTTGCTTACCCCTAAGCTGCTTAATCCTCTTATTCTCGATTCGTACAGGTGAAGTCTCATAAGACAAGTTTTCTTTTAATTGTACTACATCGGGTTCAATTACATGTGATGGATCAGGAATATACTTCCTCAATTGTGAGACATGGAAAACATTATGAATGTTTGAAAGAAAAGGTGGTAAAGCAATTTGGTGGGCTATTGGACCAATACGACGAAGAATTTGATAAGGTCCAATAAATTTAGGAGTGAGTTTTCTGGACTTTATAACTCTACCTACCCCAGTCGTGGGTGTGACTCTCAGAAATACATGTTCACCTTCTTGAAATTCGAGAAGTCGTCTTCTTCGATCGGAGTAGCTCTTCTGCCTGCTTTGTGCTGTTTTCATCTTTTCACGGATTTGTTTAACATTTTCCGTTGTTTGTTGCACAATTTTGGGACCTAAAATTATGCTTTCTCCATCTTGGTACCAACACAATGGCATTTGACATTTTCTCCCATACAAAGCCTCATAGTGTGCCATCCCTATACTTGAATGAAAACTGTTGTTGTATGTGAATTCAATAAGAGGCAAAAGATCATCCCAACTTCCATGATGATCTAAAACGCATGCTCTCATCAAGTCTTCTAATGATTGAATTGTTCTTTCCGTTTGTCCATCGGTTTGAGGATGATACGTTGAACTTAAACGTAACTTGGTTCCCAATGCTTGATGTAGACTTCTCCAAAAACGTGAAGTAAACTTCGAGTCTCTATCTGAAACGATACTCGAAGGCACTCCATGCAGTCTGGTCACTTCTTTGATGTAAACATCGGTTAACTTTTCTATAGTATAATTGCTCTTAATAGGTAAGAAGTGTGCTGACTTCGTTAACTTGTCAACGATCACCCAAATTAAATCAAAACCTTTAGAGGTCCTCGGTAAACTTACCACAAAATCCATCGATATGCTATCCAACTTCCATTCAGGTACACTAACGATTGTAGCATTCCACCTGGTCGTTGATGTTCTACCTTTGCTTTATGACAAGTCAAACATGATGCTACATACTCCGTGACTTGTTTTCTCATGCCCGGCCACCAAAACCTTTGTTTTAGATCTTGATACATCTTGGCTGATCCAGGATGAATACTTAACTTACTCTTGTGTGATTCTTCAAGAATCATCTTCTTCATCTCAGGATTGTCAGGTACACAGACTCATCCATTGCACCTTAAGATGTGATCTGATCCCAAACTAAATTATGTAGCTTTTCCTTGTTCAATTAACTCTTTCTTCTCTTGAAGATACGCATCAATAGCTTGTTCTCGGATCTCTTCCATTAATCCACTAGAGATCTTGATCATTCCTAGACTGATTTTATTTTGACTTACTTCCATAATCAAGTTGAGATCACGAAACTTTTCAATTAATTCGAGTTACTTTACCATCATTGTTGATATATGAATGGCCTTCCGGCTCGATGCATCCGCTATAACATTCGCCTTTTCAGGATGGTATTGTAAAGTGAAGTCATAATCCTTCAGAAACTTCATCCATCGTCATTGTCTCATGTTGAGCTCCTTTTGATCAAACAGGTATTTCAGGCTCTTGTGGTCACTAAAGACATCGAACTTGGCCCCCTACAGGTGGTGTCTCCATATCTTTAGTGCAAAAACCACAGCAGCTAACTCCAAATCATGCGGCGGATAACTTCTCTCTTGAGAGAACTAACGTGAAATCTACAACTTTTCAACGTTGCATTAGTACATAGCCTAAACCTTGATGCGAAGCATCACAATATACTTCATAAGGTTCATTTGGTTCAGGAAGTATTAACACTGGCGAGGTTGTCAGACGTTCCTTTATCTTTTGAAAACTTTCCTCACATTTTGTAGTCCACACAAAAGGTTGGCCCTTCCTCGTAAGTTGAGTCAATGGCGCTACTATTTTGGAAAAAACCTTCGATAAATCTCTGGTAATAACCGGCCAAACCGACAAAGTTTTGGATTTCTGTCACCGTTTTTGGTCTTTCCCAAGAAAGAACTGCCTTTACTTTCGCAGGATCGACAACAATCCCTTCTTTGGTAATCACATGCCCTAAGAACTTCACTTCTTCGAGCCAAAACTAGCGCTTAGATAGTTTTGCATACAACACCTTCTCACGTAGGATCTGTAGGACTTGTTGCAGATGTTCCTCATGTTCCTCATGACTCTTAGAGTAAATTAGGATGTCATCGATGAACACGACAACGAACCTATCAAGAAATGGACGAAAAATCCGATTCATGTAGTCCATAAAGATAGCAGGTGCATTCGTCACTCCAAAAGGCATTACAAGATACTCGTAATGTCCATAACGAGTTTTGAACGCAGTCTTTGGTATATCTTCAATCCTTACCCTAGTCTGATGATAACCCGTCCTCATGTCAATTTTTGAGAACACAAAAGCTCCTCGAAGTTGATCCATCAGATCGTCTATGCGCAGTAGAGTGTACTTATTCTTGATCGTCACTTTATTGAGTTGTCGAAAATCTATGCAGAGTCTCGAACCTCCGTCTTTTTTTCTTACTAACAGAACGGGTGCTCGCCACGGGGAAACACTCGGTCGTATAAACTGTTTCGATAAAAGGTCCTCTAGTTGAGCTTTCAACTCAGCAAGTTCTGTAGGTGACATCTGATACGGAGCGATAGAAATCAGACCGGATCCTGAACTAGGTCGATGGAGAAATCGATATCTCTGACTGGTGGCAAACCTGGAACATCATTTGGAAACACGTCCGGAAACTCTCTCACTATAGGCACCGTACTCAAATCGATCTCCCCCTCGACTTCTAAGCTAGATAGAAGCAAGTATCCCTGAGCTCCTTCTTTCAAAGAAGTTCTTACTTGGTTGGCAGATAAAAATCCAGAAGTTCAGGATCAGGAAAAACTAAAGTTTTATGCACACAATATAAAAGAATGTGGTTGGAAGATAACCAATCCATGCCTAGAATTACATCTAATTGTATTAAAGGCAAGCATATCAGATTAACAAGAAAGTGTCTATCTTGAAGAACAATAGGACATTTCAGACATATAGAATTTACAACAACTGGTTCAGCTATTGGAGTATCATATGACAGGGAAGAAATAGGCAATTTCAAATGTCTCACACAATCTATCAAAAGAAAAGAATGCGTTGCACCCAAAACGAAATGTACAGTTAAAAGATTACCAGTTATATTACAACTACCTTGTATGAGATCATCGGATTGTGAAGCTTCAGCACCACTCATGGTGTAAACTCTTCCCTTTGTCGTCAGTCTATTTGTCTTTGAGTTGTTGGCAACTGGTCCAGACCTCGATGTAGTACAGTCCTTTGCCATGTGCCCTATCTGTCCACAGCTAAAGCACTTCACTCTCTTTAATTGACAGTTCTCAGCAATATGGTTCGTACTCCCACACTTAAAACATTTCTGGAATTAGCCTTGACTTTGATTATTTTGGCTTCCATTACCATACGTAGAAGCGACGGGACGATAGGATTGTTGGTTCTGATTATTTCCTAGTGGTCGGAAATATGGCTTCTTCTGAGCTTGTTTCCCCTTTTGATTCTGAAATTGGTTTTTGAATCGAAATGGTCCTCCAGTATTACTCCGGGTATCTCTACCTTTCTTCAGCTGTTCCACCTTCCGACACTTTTCGACTAAGACTTGAAAAATGCGAATTTCAAGCGGTAACACAGACTTCCTGATCTCATATCTCAAACCTCTTTCAAACTTCTCGCATTTCCAGCCCTCATCTGGTTGAGCTTGGAGAAACGGAAATACTTGGCGAGTGATTCAAATTTCGTTGCATATTCCCCGATAGACAGTTCCTTCTGCTGTAGACTCAGAAATTCTTGCTCTTTCTTGGTTATAGCACTTTGAGGAAAGTGCTTATCTAAGAAAGTGTTGCGGAAAATTTCCCCAGTAATTTCTTGATTGCCCGCTTCCAGCTGCTGTTTAGTACCATTCCACCAGTATTCTGCATCGCCTAAAAGCAGAAAAGTAGCATATAGGACTTTCACTTCTTTAGGGCTATTGATGAGCTCGAAAATCTTTTTCAACTCTTGTATCCATAAATCAACCTTCTCAGGATTTGTATCCCGATGAAATTATGGAGGGTTCTGCCGTCGAAAATTGGTTAATCCTCTTGCCTCAGCGGCTTGATTCGTTCGAACCTGATCCTGCTGGTTCTGTGCAGCCATAGTGGCATTTGTTGAGCCATAATAGCAACAATATTCGTCATCGCTTGAATAGCCCGATTCATTTGTCCAACAGCATCATAGTCGCCAATATTACCGCGACCGGCAAGACAAAATCAGTTAGACTGCAACCAGAAACTGAAACGTATGCTCCTGTGTTAACACACATTGCTTCTAAGAAACAATCCAATCAAGTTAAACTTCAGAGATCACACAATGTAACACCCCCTTGCATTACATGTCTAACTCATTGCGGAAAATATAAAATAAAAATAAATGCTGGTTACTTTAGGAAAAATAAAACTTTCTAATTACTTAGCTTTACTCGAAAATGGTTGTCAAAATTTCTTTTTCGATATAAACAAACATCACAGCTATATATGCATCATCATAAGCTTTTTACAACAAGTCCTTTATACATACTGGTCATTTGTTTGAGTAAATACATAAATAAAATAAAAGCATAACTATACTGTCGCAGTAAAGTCTGGAACCATGACTCAAAAAGGAAGGGCACTCAGTAGCCAAATATACAGACTGTCAAAAATACCGCTACCTCAAAAATGAGAACTAAAAAGTCCTAATGCTGGTCGCACTAAAGGAAATCGTTGGGAAGACCGCCATGGTCCCCCCACCTGCAGGGGTATCCGATGAGGATACCTCTACTACCGCTTCAACAGCGGGGTCCACACCATCACCCAGAGGATGAGACTTAGGAACCTCATCCTCCTCCTGCGGGTCCTCTTCAATCTCATCGTCTATCTCTGGTACAAGTATCAGAGGGGCTAGTGGTGAATGTGGTGCTGCCTCCTGAAGTGGCTGAACGAGTAGAGGCTGATGAACGATGTCTCCCTGCTCCACCAATGCTCCCAATAATAACCACATAGGTGGTAGTGAGACTTCCACAGTCTTAATACTATGGGTACGCATCTGTGGTCCTGCTGCTATTGTGCCCTCGGTGGCACACACCGGCTCGGTGTACGTGGCGTTGTGGGCTCTCGGGTTGATAACCCACACGCTGCCGTCATTAGCATCCTCAAACATCAGGGACAGAATCACCGAATAAGATAGATTCGCCTGATGGTTCATCTGTACACAAATATCGAAATACCACCACATAATCCAACATAAAATGCAAGGGTGAGATACCGACATATGAGTCTTATCAAGATAGCTACATCCGCGACACACAGATAACAGTATATATAACCAGCACGTACATAATAAAAATATACGAATTCGCAACAATAATATTATCAATGGGAATTCATACCCGACAACCCTCGCAATTTGTAAAGATGCATGACACTTCAAGGTCCATTATCTGTTTTTAATATTTATTCTCTGGAGATCCAGACTTCCTTCGTCGAGTAGTATAGGCCGCAATAATCCCCATAACACAATTGTTTCGCGTTGGGTCGGCATCTCAAATTAGGTCAAATCCCTAATTGCTCAAGGGTATCACGTCTCACCTAAATAATATTGAATAGTTCCTTATTGAGCGTATCTGTGTATGGTAGTCGAATTTCCACCACTCAAGGTTGCAAAGCCCTGGCCTTCCGTGGGGTTTTCTCGGTACCTTGGTCCGTAACTATCCAATTTGTCAATGTACTCTTGGATTGTAGCTTGATAACAAAATGGCACATCTGCCACAATGTCACGTTGCCAGTAAATGCATGTAAAATAGTTGTTTTCGCTGCTTTTCTTTTTCGTTCGTTCTTTCTTGTGGAGGCTCAAAGAACATGACTAAAGGCACAAAGCCCAATCATTCTCAACACAGGACACACAGTTTGAATGCTCAATCACGAAACCCTAGACCGATGCACCAGTCCTAGGTTCGCAGATTTGGGAAACGAAGTCCGCCACATCACTTATAGGACACAAAGTCCCCCACAAACAACACGGATCAACGATCTACGTGTTTTTCTCACAGAACACTGGAATTCCGAAGTCTCAGCCACTAGGTTCTTTAACTTTTATTTTCAACACAATTTTCGTTCTGTGAAAACAAATACCAAAATTCGTCGATTTTTTTTTTATACTATAGTTATCTATAATAACTTTATTAAAAATGTCTCTCGTTGAAAATAAAATCAAGACATTTATTTTCATTGATTCATGTCTTTTACGGCTTGAAGATTATCAAGCTGTGGCCGATCGCCACGCTCTCAACCAGTACAGTCAACACAATCCATGCATAATCACGTAAATAAACATATATGGACAAATGTTTAAATCATAGATTCATCCATACTTAAACATCAATTATAAGTCATGAATTCAAAACATCACAAAATCATTACATTTAAAGACACATAAAAACCAACAACAAAAGCATATAACTATCAAAACCCCTCAGGTAAACTCTCTTGCCTCTTGTAGTTAAATTTCCTCTTGACTTAGTCCCTTGGATTTTGTTTCCTCCTGCTACTCAACACTCCAAACAATCAACAAATCCTTCACAAACAATTAGAATGCAAGTTAAACATTGAAGAAAATTCATCTAACCCATATGGAGGGTGGTTCGACCATGACAAGAAAAATAGGCTCGGGAATTTTATATTTTTTCAAGATCTTGGATTCATGATCCTAGAGTAGTAGAGAGTGAGGAAAAATTATCACATCTCAAAAATTTGCGTCCTTTTATTTTCTAGAATTAAATTAAGAAAATCAAGGAAAATGGAAATATAGTGATCATGACATGAATAAATTGAAATGAATGAATAAAAGAGAAATCATGATCATAGTTGATGAGGATATACCTCTAAATGATGAAGGAAATGAAGAAATTGATCAAAGATGCAAGCTTCCCAACTATGGTGTTCTTAGGGTTTTGTGAGAAAATGAACTTGAAGTAATTTGGTGAAAGTGAAGAAATGAATTTGGTTAAGTGATTTGAATTGTCGGGTGGGGGGCGGGGGGGGTGTTCCTTGGGGTAAAAAGGTCCAAAATTTGTGGGACAAACTTGGAATTAAAATGAATGGCTATGGGTAAAATGGACATTTCACTTGGAGTCTTAAGATATTTTGAAGAAAATCATCATTACTTGGTGAGTCATGGTGGTGACTCACCCCATGACTCACCACCCCTAGGTGGCAAGTTGTCACCTCCATCCAGTGTCCGGTTCTATCTCTGCAGTTCCGTTTCCGACTCCGTCGTTTACCCGATTTAGATTTTCTCGCGTGCTTTCTTCGAAAATTTGTAAGAATAAAATATAATATTTTATTTTTGAGCTAAAATTTCCAAATTAGATAATATCACTGGAAAGTGATAAAAATCTAAAACTTTTCTTTTTCGGTTCAAAATTAGATTTTCTGATCAGTAAAATTTTACTGTCAGTTGCGACACCACTTCTTGGAACATCACATGGTAACTCGTTGCGGAAAATAAATCTTTAGAAAAGCTGGTTACCTTCGGAAAATAAGATTTTCTAAGCACTTATCTTATTACAAAAATGGTGATAAATTTTTTTCCTTTTTACTTTGACACACACACACACACACACACACACACACACACACACATACATACATATATGCGTCAGAAGTTTTATATATACTACGTCACTACACATTTCTACACAGGGCCTTTATCAAGACAGGCCATCCTCAAAGCAACAAAGTAAAGAAAAAGAAAACATAACTAATACGTAGCGAATCGTCCGGAACCACATCTCAAAAATCGTGGCTCTCAGTAGCCAGAAATAGACTGACGAAAGCACTGCCCCAAAAATGAACTCATCCTACAGCTGGTCGGAGCTAATGGTACCCATTGGGGAGACCGTGATTATTATCCCCACTTTTCACCAGACACTACTGCCCCTGATCCCTCGTCGGGAGAATCATCATCATCATCAAGCGGATGGTACTCAAGCTCCTCCTCAATGAACTCCTCAGGATCCTCCTCAAACTCTAGATCCAAAACCACCGGCGGAGGAGGTGATGCGGGTACTGCCTCAGGCAAAGACTGCACTAACGGAGGTTGAATCACCAGCTCTCCCTGGTTCACCAGATGCTGTAGAAAAAGCCACGTCGGAGGTAATGATACCTCGATAGTCTCCACCGTATGTGTCTCTCGCTGAGATCGTGTCGCTAGCGTGCCTTCGATCGTGCGTATGGGACCAGAATAGGTGGGGCTATGTGCCACTGGGTGTATCACCCATGCACCACCGTTCACAGCATGCTCAAACATCAGGGAACGCATCCCCGTGTGAGCCAATGGTGCCCCCAGATCCATCAATACTCAGAGATAAATATATGCCACACAAAAGAGAAACCAACAAGGAAACGTGCAAGGGTGAGATACCAATATATGGATTTAAACACGATAACTATATGCACGACACACAAAACAGCATATAGGCATATCTAGTCATATCAACATAAAATTCTCAGAATAAACAAGTATTTTATCTATGGGTTTCATACCCGACAGTCACCGTCATTAAAAAAATGCATGACACTTCAATGTTCAACGTCTAATTTTACTTAATCTCTAGAGATCCCAATATCGTATAAATGAGCTGATCAAGCTCGATTGCCAAATAAGACACACCGTGTTTACCATAGTACACTGTCCAATACAAGGCACAGTGATCACCATATATGGTTTTTCATTGTCCATCAAGGCACAATGATACACCGTAACATGAATACCTTGTCCACCAAGATACCATGATTAACACCGTAGGCACGTCTGCCAAAAATGCATGTAAAACATTTTGTTCTCGTTACTTTTCTTCGTGTTCATTCTTTCCTTGTCGAAGCTCAAAGGCTCACGACAATTCAACATTTTTAACGTTTGAAGATTTTTCATCGTCAACACAAGACACATAGTCCGAGTGCTCAATCACGAAGCCCTAGACCGATGCACCAGTCTTAGGTTCATGGTGATAGAAAACAATATTCACATTTAACAACGTTCATCACACCGTAAATAGGACATAAATTCCATAACACCGTAACACGGATCAAAGATCTATGTGCTTTTATTACAGAACACTAGTATCACGACGTCTCAGTTACCAGGTTCACGTTTCAACGTTTACATCGTTTTCATTCTGTCAAACACAAAATCCAAAACAAAACCTCCATAACTTATCCAAGTTGTCAGAAATAACACTGTTGAGTAAAACTCATTTATAGAAAAATCCTTTCAATTTGAAATTTATTTATAAAACCGCCAAATCTCCAACAAATTCATTTTCCTCTAAAAATCTTTTTTCGAACACTTTAGTTTTTGAAAAAGAAGTCATTTGAGACTAAGTCTTTGTTCAATAAGTACTGCTGTTTTTTTTTTTGAATGCTTTTCGTAAATATTTTCGGAATGAACCGTTATTTAGCAATTTAAAAATGTTTTAAGTCAAAATTTGGCTTTTTCTCTTAAAATAATTTTCTCAACCTAATAATTGAGTTATTTTTTAAAATTAACTGTTTCTAATAACTTTTTATTTTATTTTAGAATTTCATTCGTAAAAATTTGCATCACTAAAAATTTTCCACGGTTACGTTCTCACTATTACTCATAGATCACTCTTACACCGTTAAGTCATTAAAATAATAGTATTTTCAACTATTCCTCATTTTCAACAAATCAAATATTTAAATGATATTATTTTCCAATATTTCATGAATTAAATATTCGATATTCCTCATGAAGTTTTTTAAAGCTTTTATCTCCATAAATAATTGAGCACTGACCACTGTGAGGCTTCTCAATCAACAATCAACATCAATAAAATTGCCACGTCAATGTTATAGCATGCATCAAAGCTATATCACATGTCTGCAGATAATTAATCAAAAGCAGATAATTAACAGCCGATAAAATAACAACTTAAACAACCACAACGAAGCTCAAACAAATTTTACAGACCACTCACTGATAGCATATAGTGCAACACCATTTCTTGGGTCATCACATAGTAACACATTGCGGAAAATAAACTTTAATTATGCGGGTTACTTTCGGAAAATAATAACTATTACACTTTCTTAATACCAAAAATGGTGATAAATTATTTTTTCTTTTTAACTGGACAACATCCAACAACATAGTCAACATCACACACACACACAGACACACACACACACACACACACACACACACACACACACACACACACACACACATATATATATATATATATATATATATATATATATCATCATATGCGTCAGCAGTTTTGTACAACTGTATAACTATATAGGGCCTTTATCAGTACAGGCCATTCTCAACATAACTAAGTAAAGTAATAAAGATGCAATAGACACATAGCGAATCGTCTATGACCATAAGACAAAACATGGCTCTCAATTGCCAGAGTTAGACTGACGAAGTCACTACCCCAAAAATGGAATCTACCTACAGCTGGTCAATATCTAGTGATACCCATCGAGAAGACCATGGTGGTCAATCCCACTCCCCGCAGAAGTATTAGATGAAGACGCGACTGCCCACTCGTCTAGTGAATCGTCATCGTCATCAAGGAGAATGTACTCGGGTACATCCTCAACGTACTCCTCCGGATCCTCCTCCGGATCTATAACTATCCCCTCTGGAGGTGATGCCGGTGCTACCTCAGCCAATGGTTGTACCTCAATCTCCTCGTGATCAACCAGGTGCTGCAGTAGGAACCACATCGGAGGTAAGGATACCTCTATGTTCTCTACAGTCCGAAGCTCACGTTGTGGTCCAGTCGCTATAGTGCCCTCTACGGTATGTATACCCCCGGTATAAGTCGCACAGTGGGCTCCAAGGTTAATAACCCATGCGTCGATGTTCTCCGCGTCCTCAAAGCGGAGGGAACGAACCACCGTGTGTGCCAGTGGCATCGCTGGATCCATCTATACACAGATAGGAATGAACATCATACAGAAAAGAGACCAACAATAAAACATGCAAGGGTGAGAACCAATATATGGATTTTAAAACGATAACCACATGTACGACTCTCAAATACCATTTAACATGAATATTCAAAGATAAACAATATATTTATCAAAGGGTTTCATACCTGACAGTCGTAACCGTTTTAAAAACCATGACACTTCAATACTCATCAACTAACTTTGATACCTAATCTCCGGAGCTCCAACTAACAAATAAATGAGCTGATCAGGCTCTCATTGCCGAATAAGGCAGAATCAAAGCCAATAAGGCAGAATCGTTGCCAGATAAGGCAGAGTTCAAATTAACCATATCACTGTCCAAAACGAGGCACAGTGAGTACTATTCATAGTATATGGTTTCGTGGTCATATATCCATCAAGGCACAGTGATGCAAACTTCATGAATACTTGCCATCAAACATTCAAGTCCTATGCAAAGGCACGTTTGCCCAAAAATGCATGTAAAACATTTTGTTCTCGTAGTTTTCTTTGTGTTCAATATTTCTATGTCGGAGCAAATAGTCTCACGACTAAATCACCATTTTTAAACTTTCAAGTTTAATACCTCATCCAAAATAATTGACTCTAAGTCAAATAGTGTGCAAATCACGACATTTAGACCAAGGCACCAGTCGTAGATACGTAAATTTTAGTGCACAAAATCATTACCCATTTTATAGGACATCTAGTCCATAACTTCACCTTTCGAACCTCAGGCCCATATCATAGAACACTAGACCCGACGTCTCGGTAGCTAGGTTCGTTTTCAACTTTAAACTATTTTCGTTCTGTGAAACACAAAACAAAACCAAAGTTTCCTCAACTTATCCAAGTTGACAGAAATACCACCATTGTTTATCGAAAATCCTTTTATGTTGAAAATTCATTTTGCAAAATCGTTAAAATCCCTTAAACTCATTTTCATTCAAAAATCACTACTTTGAACTTGGAAGCATCGTTTTAGACAAATTCTTGGTGTTATTCAATATTACCCTTTTTAAGAATACTTTTGAAAATGTTGACGGAATTGTCCGCTGTTTGACGTTTTTAAAACGTTTTAAGTCCAAAACAAGACTTTTCTAGTAGAATAATTTTTCCAACACTATAATAAAATCATTTTTGAAATTTGTTTTCTTAAAACACCATTTTCTAAAATTTAGAAATTCCTTATGTGAAAATTAGCAGTGCTAAAATATTTTCATGGTTACATCCTCACTATGACTCTTAGAACACTCATTTGCTGCTAAATCATTAAAATAACAATATTTTTCACTATTTCCCATTTTTCACCAAATAATTAGTTAATTAATATTATATTACTATTTCCACTAAATTAAACTCATTATTTTCATAAAAAAACTTTTAAATGCTTTTAACCTCGTATTTAATTAAGCTCCGACCACTGTCAGGCTTTCCAATCCACAATCCACATCAACAATAATCTCATGTCAATAATACAGTAATTAGCAATTAAAGACATGCCATAAAATATAACAATAATTATATACAGATAATTAAATAATTAACAGTAGATAATTATTAAGCAAATAATGCTAACTACGTAAGAATTACATACACCCAATAAGTAATATAGACAACAAACAATTACATATGGCTACCGGAAAAACCCCTCAGGTAATCCCCTTACCTCTAGACGATTTTCCTCCGATTGAAAATTTGTCGTAATCCAAGTGTCGGTAACATGCGTACCCGATAAACTAGATTATCCTTCAACAAATACAACAATCAATTAACAATCAAACAACTTAAAAACACCTAATTACCTACATGTTGGTTTCGGCCTTAGGGTGTTAAACTTGCTAAAAATTTCCAAAATTCCTCAGCTTTTGGATTTGTGATTCTTAATCACTTAAACCCCTAAATCAACACTTAAGATACAAGGAATGAAAAAGATACTTCCAATCCTCCAAGAAATGAATTTCGGCCATGACCAACAAATGGCTTAGAGACTTTCATTTGATCCAATCAACATAGATTCATTACATATACAACTATAAGATTGAATCATGTAAAACTAGTTAAGAAAAATGAACAAAAATCCTCCCCCTACCAAAAGCTAGGGTTCGGCCTTGTTGGGTTCAAAGGGCTAGAAATTTTTGTTTGATGCAAGCTCATAGATCTAGAATATAGAGATGATAATAGGATCATAGAAATTGGTTTCATGCTCATTGGATTTTCCTATGATTTTCTATGAATTTTTGAAACTAGAAACCCTAAAATGCATCATATTGATAAAGACTTCAAAACACAAAAGTAATTGAAGAACATGATGCTAATCAAGGGAGAAGAGTATGGTATACCTCTTGGAATTGAGAAATGGGCAAGAAATCACACACTTCCTTCACAAATCAAGCTTATGTAACTTAAGAGGTTTAAGTGAAAATGAACAAAGTTCAATGGAGAAGATGAAGATTGCCTTTTATAGAAGTGAAGATGGGCTCATTGAGGTGCTTGGGCCGTGGGATTTGAGGGAGAAAAGGGTCCAAGGCATAAAATTCTAGGGACAAAATGGTAATCTTGTACAATGGCATTTTTGTTATTAAACCAAACATTAAGGACATAATAGTAAATTCAAAAAAAAATCATCATTACTCTAGTGAGTCGTCCTCATGACTGTCTTATGAGTCACCATGAAATGACAAGACCTTTATCCGTTAGCGGGTCCCGGAAATCTCGTATTCAGCTCTGTCGTTCGCCAGATTTAATATAACGGCCGAATAATATATATTATTTCACTTTTAAGTGAAAAATTTCAAAATTCCCTAAGTCATTGGAAACTCGATATAAAACCTAACCATTTCGTTCAAGAGTCAATATTAACTCATTTGAGTAGTAAAATTCTTACTGTCATTAAAACACAGACCGGGTTTCGTCTGAATTTTCGACCCAAAATTTAATCGTAACTCTCTACTGTAAAATAGAGTTTATCCAAGATCATTTTCTAAGTTTAAAAATAAAAATATTTCTGTTTATTTTACCGATATAAAAACAGTTAACAGTAAAAAACCGGGTGTTACATATAGCTATCAGAAAATCCCTCAGGTAAACTCCCCTTACCTCAGATTATGGATTTTCTGTCTGAAAATGATCTTTTGAAACTCAGCTTCCTCAACACAACACCAAACCACAATTACTCAACAAATCCTTCACAAAACAACATAATACCAGTTAAACTTTGAAAAAAAAAAAAACTACAAACTCATAATGGTGTAGGTTCGGCCATGACTAGCTGTAACACCCTAAACTGGGGCGTCACTTTTGTTACTCGTCGCGGAAAATAAAATAATTAAATTGCTGTTTGCTTCCGGTGAATGATATTTTCTTAATAAGTAAGTATCCTCAAAATGGAGGTGCTTATTTTTTTTATTTTTTTTAAAGGACAAAAGAAACAAAGGTAAGTGATGAACACTCAGAACATGAAATATAAACATCATATATATAATCTATCCAAGTGGGATTCAGAGTTTAGTACAGAAACTAGGGCCTGATCAGGATGGCCATTAATGACAGAGTTATAAGTAAAGCAAAATAGGGGGAGGGTTCGGAACCACGCATCAAAAGGGTGGCTCTAAGAAGCCAAATACAGTCGGACCGAGACAGACTAACCACAAAAATCATACACCCCTAAGCTGGTCACTACTCACGACTAGAAGGAAGACTCGCCACGAATACTCCCACAAGAAGAGTCCCCAAGTGATGGGTCCACGACATCTCTGCCCTCATCAGGAGAGTTGGAATCATCAAAATCCGGATCGTCATCAAGCACATACTCCGGCACCTCATCAAGATCATCGTCGTAATCCAAGACATGGTACACGGGCACCTCCTCCAGGTACTCCTCGGGGTCTTCCTCCGGGTCCTCCTCAATCGGTGAAGCCGGCTCGACTCCAGGTAATGGTACCCTTAGGGGTGGGTGCATCTATAATTGTCCATTCATCTGCAGCACGTGTAAGTAGTACCAAGGTGATGGGAGAGCAATCCTCCTAGTCTCAACTGTCTGAACTCTGCGACATGGTTCGCCCTCGGCATTCTTCTCCAGCGTGGTTATCGGTCCATGATAGGTAGCCGATGTAGATCCGGGGTGAATCTGCCACGCCCCCGCATTCCCCGTATCATCGAAGATCTCAGTCTTCGATTCTGACGGTACCAATGGGATGTTCGGATCCATCTGAATCATAGATGTACAGCAATGCCGAAAAGCAAAGAGAAACAACAAGAAAATATGCAAGAGTGAGATACCAATATATGGATAGATTACAATAACCACATGCATGATGCATGCATCACATCAACATATTAACATTTACCAAATATTAATGGATAAAACAACAGGTATTATATCAATGGATGTCATATCCGCACAATCAGCTTTTATAAAGATTATGCATGACACTTCAATATTCCGGCTCTATAAACTTAATCTCATGAGATCCCTTCATCTTTCTAAGTGTTGATCAAACTCAAAGTCCCCCACTTGGGCATCACCGTCGTGGCTAAAGTCCCTGTTTGGACATCACCGAAGTGACTAATCGCCCCTGCTTGGACATCACCGAAGTGACTAAAAGCCCGTGACTAATAGCCCCTGCTTGGGCATCACCGAAGTGACTAACCTGTGAGGCACGCCTGCCTAAATGCATGAAGAAAAACATTCGTTCAGGAGGTTTTCTTTGTGTTCAATCTCACTCGTTGTCGAAGCTCAAAGCTAACGACTATTCATAAATTTTCATCACTTGAAATTACTTAACATCAACACAGGACACATAGTCCGAGTGCTCAATAACAACACCTAAGACCGATGCCTCAGTCAAGGTTTATGGTCATAGAAAAGATTTATCATCTTATTTCAGCATGATTAGGACTCTTAGTCCATAACAACGAAATTAGGACACTTGGTCCATAATAACGAGATGAGGACTCTTAGCCCACAACATCATGATTAGGACTCTCGGTCCACAATACTTAACACGGATCAAAGATCAACATGCACATTACAAAATACTAGAAGCCATGTCTCGCGAACTAGATTCAATTTCACCTGTTCTTACTTTTCGTTCAGTGAAAATCAAATATCAAAATAAAACCTCGGTAACCCATCCAAGTTACTGGAATATTTTCGAAAGTATTTCTTTACAGGAAATCTTTTCATGTGAAAAATCATTTGTAAACTATTATAAGAAATCCATTTTCTCTTGAAATCTTTTTCTTAAAATCATCTCTATTTAAGGTCAAATATTTTCCAAGGCTTTTCCCTCCTTAAAAAACACATATTCTCTAAATGATTTTCTCTTACAAAAACTTAGTTCGTAAGAAAATAATTTCCTTTATCTTGAAATTATTTAACACAAGTTCCAAAGATTTATCCTTCCGGAATAAATACAAGTAAGATCACTTACTTTCCAAACCACATATTTTACTAAAGAACATTTTAAAACAAACACCATTACTTTCAAAGTTCTCTTTGAAGCTTATTTAGGCTTTTAATTAGATGATTAGTTGAGCACCGACTAACATCAAGCTTTTCAGACATCAATCAATATCATCATAATCTCAGTCAACAATATAACAGTTAATGATAGTTCATAACATATATGATTCACAACACATTAAATCAAGTAAGGATTAACTTCAAACAGTTATCACAACAGTTCAAGTATACAAATCATTCAAACTTTGATTTAATATAATAACAATATTCAAATAAATCGAGTAAACCACATACACACATGCACATAGCTATTGAATATCCCTCAGGCTGTCCCCTCTTACCTTTTGCGAAGGTAAAGGTACGTGATGCTTGAGGAAGTGTACTACTAATGTCCTCGTCTACTCCGCGACGAAAGTCTAAGTTTAAGAATACAAAATCACAAGTTAAAAGTTAACCAAGAACACTAAACCAAGAAGGTATAGGTTCGGCCATGGCATGAAATAGGGTTAGAGGTTTTAAAAAAGAAGACAACTCATGGATTAATGATCCTTAAGTGTTAGGAGTTCATAACCAAGGTTCACTTTACAAAGATAGAACAAAAATCCCACTAAATCCATGCTTAGGGTTTCGGTCTCTTTAGGATAACTAGGCTAGACATTTCCAACCCTTCTAAACTCTTAGATTTAGCGTTAAAATATATCAAGAAGTCTAAATTCATGATCATATTGAAAAATGAAACAAAACATCCTTGGTTCACAACCATCATAGGTTTGGCCATCATAGAATAAGTAGGCTAGACATCTTTAAACTTCCTGATCTCTTAGACTTAGCATCCAAATGTATTAAGGAGCTCAAGTCCATGATCATATTGGAAAATGAAAACAAAACATCCTAGGTCCACAACCAACATAGGTTCGGCCTTCATAGGATAAGTAGGTTAGAAATCTTTAAACTTTCCAATCTCTTAGACTTAGCATCCAAAGGTATTAAGGAGCTCAAGTCCATGATCATTTTGGAAAAATGAAAACAAAACATCCTAGGTCCACAACCAACATAGGTTCGACCTTCATAGGATAAATAGGCTAGAAATCTTTAAACTTTCCAATCTCTTAGACTTAGCATCCAAATGTATTAAGGAGCTCAAGTCCATGATCATTTTGGAAAAATGAAAACAAAACATCCTAGGTCCATAACCAACATAGTTCGGCCATCCTTGGAAAACTAGGTTAGAGATGTTTGTTTGATACAAGTTCTTAGAATATGAAAGTAGAGATTAATAGAAGTTCATAGAAATTGGTTTCAACTCAAACGGAGTTTCCTATGATTTTCTAAAGATTTTAGAAGTTAGAAGCTCAATAAGAACCACATAGTGTAAACTCATGAAATAAAATAGAGAACTTGAAAAGAAGAATATGAGAGTATTACCCTTGAAGCTAGAAATAAAATGTATGAAGAACTTGAAGCTTGAAAGTAAATAAAAATGGAAGCTTTAAGTGTTAAAAGCTTGAAGTAAGAATGGAGAAGAAGAAGAAGAAGGAAATGGAAGAGATGAAATGAAATGGGTATCTATAGAGTGAGGGGGGGAAGAATGGCGTGAAGAGGGGGGAAGAGAGTGAGCTTGGAGAGCAAGTTTGGAGGTGTTTGGTTGGAAAAAGTGAAGAAAATGGGTTTTTGATTAGAATATGATATAATTTGAAAAAGTGTAATGATGACACTTTTTGAGTATGTCATAACCCTTGTCAATCACATCCCCTCATGTCACTTAACTCCTTTTGTGCTCCCTAATCTGCTCCATTTCGTATCCGGTTGCACTTCTGATCGTAGTTTTAGACGTTTTCGCCCGAATAAAATATTATATTTTATTTTGGGAAAAGTGCATAAACACCCCCTAAACTATTACCCTTTTGCAAATAGCCACCATCAACTATTGATTCTTCTCAATTAGCCATCGAACTTTAAGTATTAGTGAAATTAATCCTTCCGTTAACCTGCTGTTAAATTACTGACGGTGATCGAATCCAACCATTCATTTTTTTTAAATCACAACCGTTGATTATTTTTTATTTTATAATTTTATAACGTTTCAATTTTATTTTAAAATAAAAGATTAAAAAAAGGAGAAAAAACACCATCTCTTTTTTCTTTGCTGTTTCGTTTTCCCTCTCGTCAGTTTGCGCCGAACCTTGTTCTTCCTCCCTCGCTTCTTTTGGTTCCACCTTCCTCATGTGTTTCTTGTTATTTGTGGCTGTCATATTCATTCCCTTCTTTTCTCATTATCTAATTCTTTCTCTTCTTATTTGCGTTTTTCTTTTGGTTTCAGGTTCTATGCCAAAGGTGTGGCTGAAGCGGCGATCCTCGTGGGTGATGGCGAAAATACAACATGGTGCGTCTGGTTCTATTATTGGTCCAATGCATCAATCAGGTAAGTCTTTTGTTCATGACATTAATTAAGGTTTTGATAATATGGAATTGTGACAATAATTTAGGAATCAATTTGTCTTTTGTTTTCCAATTTTTTATAGCCTTTTACAACATTGATGTTCAAATTCATCATGGTGGAAAGTTGGTGATGGTACCTGATCGTAGTTATGTAGGAGGTTCAGTTATAGACTGGTTGAATGTGGACATAGATACTTTGTCCATGATTGACTTTATAAAGTCAGTTGCCACTTTTGGATACGTAAATGTTGTTGGCTGGTATTATACATTTGATAATGAGGACCTTGAGCAATTAAAGAGCATGACAACTGATGAACATGTGTTGAAGATTGCTAAGAGAATGAAGACAAAGGGGAAGAAATTGCTAAAAGTTTATCTTGAACATGGTGTTGATGAAGCAGTGTTTGTACTGGATGATAATAATCATAGTCAAGTGTATATTCCTAATTTGATTGAGGTACCAATTGAATCTCAGAGTGATAATGAAGATCCGGACTATGTAGAAGATGATGAGAGTGACGATGAAGAGTTAGAGGAGTTTGTGGACAGCTCAGAAAATGAAGGAGAGGACATATATGACACTGCAAGGGACCTAACATTACTAAAACAAGTGAATAGTTGGATGTATAACAATCCTAATACTAGCAAGTCTCTGGTAAGACAAGCCAGAAATACTGAAGATATCGAGCAACTATCTGACTATGACGATAGTTATGACTAAATGAGCCTTAATGGGAGTGATAGCTCAGATAATGAAACCGAACCAAAATGGCCCGAGTTTAATGAGAAAGCTGACTTGCATGAGGATGTTGAGCTTGTGGTGGGGATGAAGTTTGACTCTATTGTCACATTGAGGAAGGCTCTTATGGAGTGGACCATCAAAAGAGGTTATGATTTCAAGTACATTCATAATGAGAAGAGCAGAGTCACTGCTATATGCAAGGATAGATGTGGATGGAGAATTCATGCTTCTCCAACACAAGATAATTCATGCTTCCAAATTAAGAGCTTTAACTCAAGACATGAGTGTGGAAGGGATTATCAAAACAAGAAGGTCACTGCAAAATGGGTTGCTAGTAAATACTTAGAGAGCTTTAGAGATTCACCTAATTGGGAGGCTAGTAGTTTAAAATCTGTAGTGCAAAGGGACCGTAAGGTCATGATATCCATTCACAAAGCCTGTCGTGCCAAGTGTCTTGCTTTGAAGATCATCCAAGGTGATGAGGGCAAGCAATTTGGCAAATTAGAGACACAAATCCTGGCAGCACAGTAATTATAAAGATAGAAGGCCATGAATTCCAAAGGTTGTACATGTGCATTAATGCATGTAAAAAAGGATTCTTGGCAGGGTGTAGAAAATTAATTGGAGTGGATGGATGTCACTTGAAAAGCAAGTTTAGAGGGCAGTTGTTGTGTGCTATTGGTAGAGATGCTAATGACAATATGTTCCCTATTGCTTGGGTAGTGGTTGAGATAGAAAACAAAGACTCTTGGAGATGGTTTCTAACATTGTTGCTTGAAGACATAGGAAGTGTTGAAGATATGGGTTGGACTTTCATGTCTGACCAACAAAAGGTAAATGTTAATGTTCATGTTGACTTCTATTTTTTGGATTTGGTTTTTAATCTTTTACTTATTGACAATATATTCCCTTTTTGCTACTAACTTGTTGTGTGCAGGGCTTAGTTGAGGTCTTCAAGGAGATTATGCCTGGTGCTGATCACAGATTTTGTGTTAGGCATATGCATAATAATTTCAAGAATGCTGGCTTCAAAGGAAAGACATTCAAAGACCTGATGTGGAATGCTGCAAGGGCATACAGAGAGTCAGAGCATAAGTTTTATTTGAATCAGATTAAGAAACTTGATAATGTTGCGTTTGAATGGTTAAATAAGTTTGAACCAAAACTTTGGTGCAGGTATGTTTTAATATGTTTTGTATTACAGTATTGTTATAATATGTTCTATTTTAATATTATCTATTGTGTGATGCAGGTATGCCCATAATCCTAAATTGAAATGTAACATGCTGCTAAACAACATATCTGAGACATTCAACTCATACATAAAGGAGGCAAGAGATAAGCCTATCATTACCATGTTGGAGATTATTAGGAGACAATTAATGAAGAGATTTCATGTCAAGAGGGATGGGATGTTATCATATAAACAATCAATCTGCCCGAGGATACTACAGAAGATAGAAGTGTCAAAGAAAAATGCAATGGATTGTATAGTGTATGTTCGAGGGAACATAACGCATGAGCTTAGCCATTGTTTTGAGGGCAATAGGGTAGTCAACCCTATAGAGAGGACATGTACTTGTATGAAGTGGCAACTGAATGGAATCCCATGTAGCCATTTCGTGGTTGCAATACTTGATGAGAGGGGAAGACCAGAAAACTATGTGGATGATGTTTTCTCAAGAGAAAATTTCTTGAAAGCTTATGATTGGCACATTCATCCTATGCACGGAGTGGAAGATTGGCTTGAGTGAAACTATAATGAGATACATCCTCCAAATGTGAAGACTGCACCAGGTAGGCCAAAGAAGAAAAGAATCAAAGAAGATGGGGAGCCTAGCAATCCCCATAGGATTAGCAAAAAAGGCACCAAAATGAAATGTAGAAATTGCTACAAGGAAGGACACAATGCTAGAACTTGCAAATTGCCATTGAATCCAAATAGAAAGGCTTGCAAAAGGTTAATGGAGTCTGGTCAACCAAGGAGGAAGTCTAAGAATGAAAGCTAGTCCAGAATCTATTCTTCTTCTCCTAGTTTTGTTTGGTGAGGGTATTAGTGCACGGGAAAAGCAAGGTGGTTGTGTTTTGATATGGCATGCGGTGGTGTGGTGCATTTGGGAACTTCGTAATGGGATTATCTTTCGAGGCGAATCTGCAGACTTTGTACATCTTATGGATAGGGTGAAAGTGCTCTCTTGGAATTGGTTATCTGTAGGCAAGGAGTGTCCCTCTAACTCTTTCTCCGATTGGTGCATAAATCCAATTAGTTGTATAGTATAATAGGGGGAGGGGATGTATCTATATCTAGGAACTCTTGATTATCTGTCATTATAATCCTTCTTGTAAAAGGGTTGTGAGTACCCCTTGTACTCTATGAATGATATTTTTTGCTTTTTTCAAAAAAAAAAAAAAGCACAGAGCCAATGAAGTCTTGTACCAGTTTTTGTTTTCTGTGTGTATAGGTCACAATTTATGTTTTTTGTAATAGTCTAACTTTTCAAAATGTATTGACTCTAAGTTAATGGTGATATGAATGCAGATACAGTTTGTCTTTTATTATTGCTCTATTGTGCTTGGTTTTTTTTATCAGTATCATTTGTTATCAGCTGAACATGTTTATTATTGTAAAGGTTGTTTACAAATGGGATGAGCTACTATGAAAGAGTTGTGATACATCATAATTTTGGGTTTAAGTGTAGCTACTGTGATAAACCAAATTTTAATTTGAAGAGTAGGTACATGGTTTGAAGTGTATAAACAATCATAGTGATAAACTCCTTCCACAATTCAAAGTAGGCCAAATTTTTTGCATCAATTATGTGAATGAATAAAATGGTTGGCCTACATGCTAAGTCTCTAGTGGTTTATAGCAGACTTGACTTTTACCTGCATAACACTTTATGGAGCACCCAAGTGATTTATAAATTGGTTGGAATGTGTCTCATACTTATCAGATGCTATGGAGCTTACCATATGCTTATCCGAAATGTTTAACAACTTGATACCATGCCCATAAAAAAAAATGGATACAGTATAATTCTAACCAAGTGCGTGCTCAGCAGTGACACTTTTGCATCATAACCATGGTAAGGTAGTGTTAGCGATCACAGAGAAAGAGAGAATGGAATTTTTTCTATCAGCAGCAGAGTTAGGGCACACAAAAATGAATGTTGTTACTTCATTGTTATTCGTCAAGGCAAGGAGAGAATGAAGCAAACACAGAGAAGAGTGAGGAAGATTAAACTCAGAGAAAAAGCTTTGAGGGAGAAGAATGAAGAACATCGAAGAAGAAATCAGAAAATGGACGATGAAGAAGAAGGGAACAGGGAGCGCCCTATGTAATTTTTTTTTTAAAACAAAAATTAAAATAAATAAAATTAAAGAATAATCAACAGTTGTGATTTAAAAAAAATAAACGGTTGGATTCGATCACCGTTAGTAATTTAATAGCAGGTTGACGGAAGGATCAATTTCACTGATACTTAAAGTTTGAGGGTTAATTGAGAAGAATCAATAGTTGATGGTGGCTATTTGCAAAAGGGTTATAGTTTAGGGGGTGTTTATGCACTTTTCCCTTTTATTTTCGAACATAAATTTTCAAAATAACCTAAGTTGAAGGATACATGATAAAAACACTAACCGTTTCGTTCGCCGGTCAAAATTAAGTTTTCTGCTTAGTAAACTTTTACTGTCAGTGAAAACGCAGACCGGCTTCCGTTTGAGTTTTCAACCGAAATTTTAACCATGACCTTATATGGTAGGATAACACAAAAAAATGATTCTAGTCTATTTAAAATCATCCTCTGGATTTTAATAAAAATAAGCACATATAATTATGTATTTACTGATATAGAAAGACTCAGAAATCGGGGTGTTACACTAGCAAAATTGGTTAGTGATCTGAAATGTTTCACATACATTTAGATTCATGATCTTATAGTAGTATAGAGTTAAGAAAAATTATCATGAGTTGAAAATTGAAACAAAATCATTCAACTCCTCTAGAGCATAAATTTGGCCATCAATAGAAAATAGGCTAGGGATTTTTTTTTTTCAGTCTCTTGAATTCAATATATATAGGTAATAGAAAGATGAAATCAATTGTCACTTTCTAAAAATTGAAACAAAATTCCTCCACCCTCACAAGCTAGGGTTTCGGCCTTAGTGAGAAAAATAGGGAAGAAAATTTGTTTTGATTCATGCTCTTGAATGATGAATATAGAGATCATGACAAGTTCATAGAAATTCGTTTCATCACAAATGGATTTTTCTATGATTTTCTAGAGATTTTTAAACATAAAAACCCTATGATGAAACATGATGATCATGGCCTTGAAACAACAAAATGAATGAAGAACATGATATTGATTGATTGAGATGAGTAAGGTATACCTCTTGGGTGTTGAAAAATGGCAAGGAATCAAGTATTTGCTTCACAAACTTGCTTATGGGTCACTTAGAGAAAATGAGAGAAAACTTAAGGAAGAAGATGAAGTTTGATGGAAATGAATGAAATGACCTATGTGTGGTGGTTTTGGGCCTTGAGCTTCAAAGGCAAGGGAGTCCAAGTTGTTTTCATTTAAGGACAAAAGAGTAAAACCACTTAGGGATCAATTTGGAATTAAATAAAAGACTAAGGACATAAATGACATTTCTTTCCAAAAACCATTGTGACACCCTTTCCCCGAGTATCACATTAATTACTACTTAGTACACATAATCGTATCATTAACACTATGTCGATTTTCTTTCGGAAAAACATATATATATATATATATTGGATGTTCCCGTTTTTGGATTATCATAATAATTCTGTCACAAACGTCTTTAAGATAAATAATTAAAATAACCACATGAAGACATATAAGACACCAACATCTTAATCAATTAAAAGCCTTCTTGGTGACAGGCCATTTGACAGAAATTTACATAGAGTGGTTCACTTAAACTACACAGCAACTAAGTTAAGCATTTACATACTTCAAAAGGATCAAACTAGATTAAGAGATACACAGACAGATACTAAGTTAAGAGACAGCTTAAATACCACTACCACAAAATGAAAAAAAAAAAAAAAACTACAGCTGGTCCAGTCCTAGTGGTACCCAGTTGGGAAACCACTATGGTTATTTCCATCCTATGGAGATACAACTGGTGAAGGATCCACCACCTCGCCACCATCATCCAGGTCATCATCACCTTATCAAGTGGATGGTACTGAGGGTCCTCTTCTATTTCTTCTACTGGATCCTCCTTTGGGTCCTCCTCCATAGGTTCCTGTGGCTCTTCTTCCATAGGTACAGCGGGTGCCTCCTGCTGGGGTAAAACCGCTAGTCCATGACCAGCCCAGTGCTGAAGGCAGAGATCTACCGACGGTAGCGTAATCCTCACTGTCTCAAAAGTCCGAACCCTCCTAGCGGGTCCATTTACAATGGAGCCCTCTACTGTAGTGACTTGACCAGTATAGTGAGCCTCGTGGGCCTCTGGTCCAAAAGCCCACGCCTCCGGATTTAAATGATCCTCAAGTATCAGGGCTCGCGCCCGGGAATGAGCCAACGGTGCTAATGGGTCCATCTATTCTCCGATACAAATAATATACGCCATAAATAGCAGAACAACAATACGCAAGGATGAGATATCGTCATACGGATAATTATGATAAACTACATACTTGCAACACAAATAGCATGTATAACAATGTCACTGGCATCATCATATATATATATATATATATATATATTAAGGAATATATATATACACATAAATATACAACAAGGATATTATTAAAGCAAACAAGGTATCACCCCAAATCACCATAAACTTTTGAAAAACCATGATGCAAGACTCCGGAGCTTTTCAACTATTGAAAGGAGCTGATCAGGCTCGATTGCCAAGTATATTAGGCATAACGTGAATTTCCACTACACTGCCCAAACTCCTGGCGCAGCGTGCAACGTGCGTGGAATGTCCATAGCATACTGTCCAACACGAGACACAGTAATCCGGGCTAATGGACTTTATTGTCCATCAAAGCACAATGAAACAACGTAGCATGAAATACCTGTCCCTTCCAGATATTCATACGAAAACGACGTAGGCACGTCTGCCAAATTGAGTGCATGAAAAATCATTTGGGGTTTTCAACTTTTCTGTATGCTTGATATTTTCCGTTCATTGAGGCACAAAGCTCACAACTGTTCACCATTTTAAATATCTTACAACTTTTATTAGCAACACAGGACTTTAAGTCCGAGTGTCGAATCACAACAGTTCCAGACTTATGCATTAGCCATGGAACTTTGTGGTCGTAGAAAATCAACTTTCACCTTTTTATTATTTTCACCATGTATCAGCTCAACGTAGATGGAACAACAGTCCATAGCAACATAACACGGATCATAGATCAACGTGCTTTTAAAACACTAGTTTTTTCGACGTCTCGGTTACTAGGTTCAACTTTTCAACTTTTCTCCCTTTTCGCTCAGTGAAAATACAAAATCCAAAAACAAAACTTCCGTAACTTATCCAAGTTATCGGATATTTTTATTTCAAACCTATTTCGAACAACGTTTTCTTTTGAAATTCATTTTTTTTTAAAATCAGATAATAATAAAAAATCATTTTTTTCCTAAAAGCATATCTTTATTTTGGGAAGGGTCCTCTTTTTTCTAAAATAAAGGCTTTTTAAGAAGGATTTTGTGTAATATAAAGAGGACTAAAATCTTTTGGCAAAGAAACAAAATTTTAATTTTTCACTGTAACGAGTTTTCGAAATTTCATATTTTTATGGAAAACATCCCTAACAGCTTCTTTAAATAAATTTTTCTTATCTTTGTAAAGAAAACCTTTATTTTTAAAATTCTTAAAATTTTCACTAAAGATTGATAAAAATATTAACCTTCCCAGAAAAATGGTTGTTAATTTGAAAACATCTTCTCTTTTTGCTTTAATATATGTTTTATCAAGACTTTTATTTACTTTAAGGATTGGGCCCTAACCAAATGGTTAGGCTACTATACAACAAACGACACACATTCAATAATTTAAAACATAACAACATAATATATATTCAAGTATATATTTTAAATCTAACATGTTATCAATCAAAGTAACAACAACTTTATCACAGCATCATAAAGTTAAACACATTAACAATTCATCTTTTCACGTATCAACAACAAAATCAACCAATCCAAACATACAAGCATATAGTTACCATAATTATATCATCCCTCAGGCTATCTCCCCTTACCTCAATTCCGACGTTTATAAGCTCCGATTGGCTAGTTAAAATGGAACGATTCCACGACCGTCACGAGTTCAAATCTAAACAAAATACATATTTAACTTAGGTTAAAAATCTTTACAACTCACCCTAATATTTTCATGCATGTTTCGGCCATGCCATGAAAATCAAGCTAGAAATTTTTAAATTTTTACAAGCTTTTATAAATTAATTCTACTAGTATTAAAATACAAATCGTAGGTTCAAAACCTTGAAAATAAAATTTTAAATCATTGGCCTCATTAACCATAGGTTTCAGCCTTATCATAAAATAGTGGGAAAACATTATTTTTCATAAATCTAATTTTATGCATGTAAATACTATAGTGTTCTAAGCATTATTAAGCTCAAAAATAATTGAAAAAAACTTCATCAACTCTTCAAGTGAGTTTCGGCCTTCTAAAATATAAGGCTAGAAACCTTTTAAAGCTTTTTAAACACCACGTGAAATTAATTTTGCAAAGAATACATTTGTCAAAAACATCTCTCAAATAAAAGGTCTAAAACCATGCAATGTGTGATTTTTTTAACACAAGTTCATCCTTTTCCCTCTTGGTGAGTGCAACACCCTGTTTTTCAGAATATTTTAATTAAGCTGGTTTTGGTTTAAGTTGGATTTATCGTTTAAGGGCTTAGTGGAATTTTTGGTTAAGGACCCTTTCTGGTACATGAGCACGCCCGTGCTCATCAGTCAGCAAGCCCGTGCTTAAAGTCAGAAGGGTATTTCTGATTTTAAGTTGAGCACGACCGTGCTCAACAAGGAGCACGCCCGTGCTCAATGCGTGGACCGCGTCTCGTGACGTTAAGTTGAGCACGACCGTGCTCAAGGGTAAGCACGACCGTGCTCAGGTCCGGAAGTTATATACATGAGTAGAATCGAGGGTTTAACATTTTAACCCTATTTTGGTGAGTGCAGCAGCCTGTGAGTGCGGCCAGAACTAGCATTCCTCCTCTTCCCTTCATTTTGATCAGTTTTGGTGAGAGTTGGAGGCCTTGGGAGACCGCTAGCATAGCAGTGTTGTTGCATAGGTAACGTTTCTTCCCTGTCTAAGTTCCTCTTTCCAATTATTGTGAATAGGGAACTAACCTTTGGTATTCTGTTGATCCAAGGTTCGTTTCGGTGTGAGTCGCTGTAAAGGGAGGAACCGGTTCGTTGTTTAGGACACCGAAAGAGCTACCTTCAATCCAGGTATGGCGAGAATGGTAGTATAATCATAGGCTCGGGGTTAGAGTAGAGTAAAGGGGTTCCCATAACCCCGGTTTGATTTGCATGACTATATGTTTGATGATTACATGATTTAAGGATGTGTTTAATGTATGTTTCTGGTCATTATGTTAATGGTGTTACGTTGCATGTGGTTATGGTTGTTGTTGGTAATCACTGTTATTAACATGTTGATGTTATTGCTGGATTGATGCCATGTTTGAGTTGGTTGATTTATGATGATGAGTTTAAATCTGGAAACATGCTGATAATTGATGTTAGGAATAATTGAGTAAAAACCTGATAAATTAGTTAAGTTTCAGCCTCTGTCCCTGCCCAGAACAGCACTGTCGCGCGTTGAGCACGACCGTGCTCCCAGTTGAATTCTGGGAAGATGGTCGCGCTGTTGAGCACGGCCATACAGGACAAAGAGCACGATCGTGCTACTGAGCACGACCATGCTTAACTTACAGGGGAGCACGCCCTTCACGTGCTTAAGCACGACCGTGCTCAACCCATTGTGACAGAGCAAGATTAAAGGACTTAAGGGGTTTTAAACCCCACTTCCCTGTGATGATAACTGATTAGACAACTTGGTAAATGTAACTAAAGATGATGAGATGGTGAGATGTTAAGTCGATACCCTTTTGGGTGCCGCAAGCTAATGAGCTGTGCCTTGGCGCTTTTTGGCCAAGGAAGCCTTGACCCCGCGGTTTGGGTCTAAGGTGTTGTTGTTAGGTACCTTTGTGGCTGAGAGTTTGCCCCAGGTACTGCGGTTGATTCCGCTTAAGTCCTCAGGTGGATTCCGCGAGACAAGTTGGTGCGGTTGATTCCGCTGTTTCCTTCGGTCGATTCCGTTGGAGTTATGGAGGTGGTGTTGCCGTTGTTGTTGTGTTGCATACGCATTGCATCGGAGTTGTTGTTTAGGGATGTTCGACATAGGGGAGATCATCCTAGAGTACGGCGATCCGGCCATCCACGGTTGGAGTAGATTCTCCTAGCGCCCCCGTGATGAGGCATTCGTTGGTTTGATGCGTTGGCTATCCAAGGAGTAGATTCTCCGGCGTTGAGTAGATTCTCAATGTGGATATGTAACTCCGAAGTCGTTCATCCCGAGTTTAGTGGATCCACATGCATTGATGGTTTAGCGGAGTAGGACTGCATTGCACTGCATAGCATAATGATGATGTTGATGATTGATGTGATGCTGCTATGCTTGCTGTTTACTTTACTGTCTACCTCCATGCTAATATGTTTATACGATTCTTACTCCCTATATATGTTTGTTGCTTGTGTTTGGCCTGATTGGCACATTGCAGAGGATGACGAGCAGCCCGGAGAGGAGTGACTCTGAGGAGCCGCCACTCATTGTAGGGCTAGTTTATGTTATCGTAGTTGTTAGTTTCAGTTGTAATTCCGTGGATTTTGTTCTGGAACGGTTATACCAGCTCTGTATGTGACATCGGGGTTGGGTTATATTTATTGGTTGGTTATGTTTTTACTGTTTAAAACTTATTTCATTTCCGCGTTGTAAACGGTTCATGTGGGACTTTTCTACCCATGGACAATTGTTTATTTTATTCAATAATTGCATGTTTTTCCTTTAATTGTTTCTAATTTAAATGGCTTTTAACATGCGGGGTAGAAGGGTGTCACATTTAGTGGTATCAGAGCAGTTCGACCTTGTTCGGACGTGGTATGAGTCTGTTGTGAGTCTGTTGCGTGACTCTTGTTTGGATTGTCTATACTTAGTATAGATGATGATGTTTTAAGTTAGTTGCCTGTAACTTTTACTCGCTAAGTTTCTGTATTAAAGGCTATTTTGGGCATGTACAGGAACTAATGGCCGGTAGAGGACGCAACGATCAGGTGATTGCTGACACATTGGCACTTTTGGCCAATGCTATCGGACAGGTCAACCCTAACAACGGTGGGCCAGCTGAGTTCCAAGGACTGGATAAGTTCCAGAGGAACAACCCTCCGTCGTTCAAGGGAGCGTATGACCCAGAGGGAGCATTGTTGTGGCTGAGGGAGACAGAGAAGATCTTCCGTGCGATGGGCTGCAATGATCAGCAGAAGCTCATCTTCGCCACCTTCATGTTGACTGAAGAGGCGGAGCACTGGTGGGATAACTGCAGGCAGAGGATGCAGGCAGAGGGCACAACGATGACTTGGGCTGTGTTCAGGCAGAGGTTTCTGGAGAAGTATTTTCCAGCGGATATCAGGGACAAGAAAGAGATGGAGTTCTTGTCCTTGAGGCAGGGGTCGCTGTCAGTCGGTGACTATGTGGCTAAGTTTGAGGAGCTGGCGAGGTACTACACTCCTTACCAGCATGAGACGGACGACCGCTCCAAGTGTGTGAAGTTTGAAGCTGGACTCCGGCCTGAGATTAAACAGGCCATCAGTTATCAGGAGATCCGAGTTTTTCCGATTCTAGTCAACAAGTGTCGGATTTACGAGAATGCTAGTCAGTTCAGAGCTGCCAGTTCTAGAGGACCGGACAATCAGAGCGGCAGGAGGACTGATCAGAGGGATAAGGGCAAGCAGCGGTTTTCCCCTACGGGCAAGGACTTCAAGCAGAGCGGCTGAAAGCCCCAGTTTCAGCAGAGTAGCTTCAGGGGTGGGTTTTCTGATGCCCCTAGAGCTATGAGGTGTGGAAAGTGTGGAGCACAGGACCACTATTCATCCCAGTGCAAGGAAACGCAGGTCATCTGCTTCAAGTGTGGCAAGCCAGGCCACATCAGCCGCGAGTGTGATGGAGCTAAGGCCGAGCCTCCCAGCGCTAGCAGGAATCAGAAGTCCCAGGCCAACAGACTGAAGACCACCGGAAGAGTCTTTACTCTTAGTGGAGCCGAAGCCTCCGAGTCTGATGACTTTATCCAAGGTACGTGTTTAATTGATGGAACTCAATTGACTGTATTGTATGATTCGGGTGCTACTCACTCGTTTATATCGTATGATAGGGTCAAGAGTCTTAAATTACCTGTTACCTTCCTTGAGTTTGATTTGTTGGTTTCTACACCTACAAATAAACCTGTTTCTACTTCTTATGCATGCAAGAACTGCCATATTGTTATAAATGATAAAACTTTCCTTGCTGATCTTGTATGCTTACCCTTGGAAGACCTAGACGTTATTCTGGGTATGGACTGGTTATCTTCCAACCATGTCCTTCTGAATTGTTTTGATAAAACCTTGATTTTTGGAACTCCAAAGGAATCTAAGAATTCGGACCTTCTCTCTGCCAGCCAAGTACGAGCTTCGATGAGAGACGAAGCCCAAGTATACATGATGTTAGCTTCCCTGGATGTAGAGAGCAGCCCTCCTGATGTCGCCAGCATACCTGTTGTGCGAGAGTTTCCTAAAGTGTTTCCGGGGGATGTTTATAACTTACCCCCAGAAAGAGATGTTGAGTTTACCAAAGATTTAGTGCCTGGCACCGGGCCGATATCCATAGCACCCTATAGAATGTCTCCTCTAGAGCTAGCTAAGTTGAAAGAACAGTTGGAGGACCTGATGGAGAAGCAGTTCATTAGGCCGAGTGTGTCTCCGTGGGGAGCACCTGTGTTGTTGGTGAAGAAGAAGGATGGTAGTATGAGGTTGTGTGTCGACTTTCGACAGCTCAACAAGGTGACCATAAAGAATCGGTATCCCCTCCCTAGGATTGACGATCTTATGGACCAGTTGATGGGCGCTTGCGTCTTTTCAAAGATAGATTTGAGGTCAGTGTACCATCAGATTCGGGTTAAGTCTGAGGACATCCTGAAGACAGCGTTTAGGACGCGATATAGTCACTATGAGTATTTGGTTATGCCCTTCGGTGTGACCAATGCTCCTGCAGTCTTCATGGACTACATGAACAAGACCTTTCACCCTTACTTGGATAAGTTTGTGGTGGTGTTCATAAATGACATCTTAGTGTACTCCAAGACTAAGGAGGAACACGAGGAACACCTGAGGGTTGTCTTGCAGACCCTTAAGGAGAAGCAGTTGTATGCTAAGTTGTCTAAGTGTGAGTTCTGGTTAGAGGAAGTGAGCTTCTTAGGACATGTCATCTCTAAGGGTGGCATAGCTGTGGACCCAGCTAAAGTAGAGACGGTACTCCAGTGGGTAGCGCCGAAGTCTGTGACCAAGATTAGGAGTTTCTTGGGGTTAGCCGGGTACTATAGGCGGTTTATAGAAGGTTTCTCTAAGATAGCTTTACCCTTAACCCGTCTCACCAAGAAGGGACAGTTGTTTGTGTGGGACTCTAAGTGTGAAGAGAGTTTCCAAACCCTAAAGGATAGGTTGACGTCAGCACCAGTGTTAGTTTTGCCAGATCCTAGTGAACCCTTCGTAGTTTACTGCGATGCTTCGAAGCAAGGGTTAGGTGGTGTGTTGATACAGAATGGTAAAGTAGTCGCTTACGCTTCTAGGCAGTTGAAAACCCATGAGAAGAACTACCCTACCCATGATCTAGAGTTAGGAGCTGTGGTGTTTGCCTTGAAGATCTGGAGGCATTACCTGTATGGAGCAAGGTTTGAGGTCTTTAGTGATCATAAGAGTTTGAAGTACCTCTTTGATCAAAAAGAGTTGAATATGAGGCAGCGTAGGTGGATGGAGTTTTTAAAGGACTATGACTTCGAGCTGACCTATCACCTAGGAAAGGCCAATGTGGTGGCCGATGCCTTGAGTAGGAAAACCCTGCATATCTCCGCTTTGATGGTTAGGGAGATGGATCTGATTGAGGAGTTTAGAGACCTTAGTCTAGCTTGTGAGTTTACCCCTAAGAGTATTAGGCTTGGTACCTTGAAGGTTACCAATAGTCTGATGGATCAGATTAGAGCGGGTCAGAAGTTAGATAAGTATCTCTTAGACCAGCGAGAGTTGCTCGCTCAGGGTAAAGACCTAAGTTTTAAGGAAGGCAGTGATGGTATCTTGAGGTTTAAGGATAGAGTATGTATACCAGATGTTCCTGAGCTTAGGAGGTTGATCTTGGAAGAAGGTCATAGGAGTGGGTTGAGTGTGCACCCAGGTGCCACTAAGATGTATCAGGACCTTAGGAGAATGTTTTGGTGGCCTAGGATGAAAAAGGACGTAGCTGAGTTTGTTTATGCGTGCCTAGTGTCAGAAGGCTAAGATCGAACATCAGAGGCCTTCGGGTAAGTTGCAACCTTTGAGTGTCCCAGAATGGAAATGAGATAGTATCTCCATGGATTTTGTGTCTGGACTCCCTAGGACTCCAGCTGGTTTTGAGGCGATTTGGGTTGTTGTGAATAGACTGACTAAGTCTGCCCATTTCATTCCGATTAACATGGAGTATCCTTTAGAGAAGTTGGCAAAGTTGTACATCAAGGAGATAGTTAGGCTTCATGGTGTAAACTCTAGCATAGTTTCAGATAGAGACCCGAGGTTTACCTCTAGGTTTTGGAATAGTTTGCAAGAGGCTTTAGGAACAAAGCTTAGGCTTAGTTCAGCTTATAACCCACAGACTGATGGGCAGTCTGAGCGGACCATCCAGTCCTTAGAGGACTTGTTGAGGGCGTGTGTGTTAGAACAGTCAGGAAGTTGGGACAAGTTTTTGCCCCTGATAGAGTTCACCTACAACAACAGTTTCCATTCCAGCATTGGATGGCACCTTATGAAGCTCTGTATGGGAGGAGATGTAGGACACCTTTGTGTTGGAGTGAACCTAGTGATAGTGTGGTGCTAGGGCCAGAGATAGTCCAGGAAACAACAGAAAAGAATAGATTGGTTCAGGAAAAGATGAGAGTTGCACAGAAAAGACAGAAGAGCTACCATGATAAAAGGAGGAAGGCGCTCAAATTCCAGGAAGGCGATCATGTATTCTTGAGAGTTACCCCGACAACTGGGGTTGGTAGAGTGATGAAGGCGAGGAAACTTACTCCGAGGTTCATTGGTCCTTACCAAATCCTCAAAAGAGTCGGCGAAGTCGCCTACCAGATAGCCTTACCCCCGTTCTTGTCAAATTTCCACAACGTTTTTCATGTGTCACAACTCAGGAAGTATATTCATGACCCTAGTCACGTGATGGTACCCGACGCTATACAGTTGAAAGAGAACCTGACGTTTGAGGTGTTACCTCTTCGAGTCGAGGTTAGGAGGGTGAAGCAGCTAAGAGGCAAGGAAATTCCTTTGGTTAAAGTGGTTTGGAGTGGGGCGACTGAGGAAAGTGCTACCTGGGAGCTGGAGAGCAAGATGATGGAAGCGCACCCGCATCTTTTCCCTTGAGGTACGTGTAAATTTCGAGGACGAAATTTTTATAAGGGGGGTGGAATTGTAACACCCTGTTTTTTAGAATATTTTAATTAAGCTGGTTTTGGTTTAAGTTGGATTTATCGTTTAAGGGCTTAGTGGGATTTTTGGTTAAGGTCCCTTTCTGGTACATGAGCACGCCCGTGCTCATCAGTCAGCAAGCCCGTGCTTAAAGTCAGAAGCGTATTTCTGATTTTAAGTTGAGCACGACCGTGCTCAACAAGGAGCACGCCCGTGCTCAATGCGTGGACCGCGTCTCGTGACGTTAAGTTGAGCACGACCGTGGTCAATGGTAAGCACGACCGTGCTCGGGTCCGGAAGTTATATACGTGAGCAGAATCGAGGGTTTAACGTTTTAACCCTATTTTGGTGAGTGCAGCAGCCTGTGAGTGCGGCCAGAACTAGCATTCCTCCTCTTCCCTTCATTTTGATCAGTTTTGGTGAGAGTTGGAGGCCTTGGGAGACCGCTAGCATAGCAGTGTTGTTGCATAGGTAACGTTTCTTCCCTGTCTAAGTTCCTCTTTCCAATTATTGTGAATAGGGAACTAACCTTTGGTATTCTGTTGATCCAAGGTTCGTTTCGGTGTGAGTCACTTTAAAGGGAGGAACCGGTTCGTTGTTTAGGACACCGAAAGAGCTACCTTCAATCCAGGTATGGGGAGAAGGGTAGTATAATCATAGGCTCGGGGTTAGAGTAGAGTAAAGGGGTTCCCATAACCCCGGTTTGATTTGCATGACTATATGTTTGATGATTACATGATTTAAGGATGTGTTTAATGTATGTTTCTGGTCATTATGTTAATGGTGTTACGTTGCATGTGGTTATGGTTGTTGTTGGTAATCACTGTTATTAACATGTTGATGTTATTGCTGGATTGATGCCATGTTTGAGTTGGTTGATTTATGATGATGAGTTTAAATCTGGAAACATGCTGATAATTGATGTTAGGAATAATTGAGTAAAAACCTGATAAATTAGTTAAGTTTCAGCCTCTGTCCCTGCCCAGAACAGCACTGTCGCGCGTTGAGCACGACCGTGCTCCCAGTTGAATTCTGGGAAGATGGTCGCGCTGTTGAGCACGGCCATACAGGACAAAGACCACGATCGTGCTACTGAGCACGACCATGCTTAACTTACAGGGGAGCACGCCCTTCACGTGCTTAAGCACGACCGTGCTGGGTTACAAGCACGACCGTGCTCAACCCATTGTGACAGAGCAAGATTAAAGGACTTAAGGGGTTTTAAACCCCACTTCCCTGTGATGATAACTGATTAGACAACTTGGTAAATGTAACTAAAGATGATGAGATGGTGAGATGTTAAGTCGATACCCTTTTGGGTGCCGCAAGCTAATGAGCTGTGCCTTGGCGCTTTTTGGCCAAGGAAGCCTTGACCCCGCGGTTTGGGTCTAAGGTGTTGTTGTTAGGTACCTTTGTGGCTGAGAGTTTGCCCCAGGTACTGCGGTTGATTCCGCTTAAGTCCTCAGGTGGATTCCGCGAGACAAGTTGGTGCGGTTGATTCCGCTGTTTCCTTCGGTCGATTCCGTTGGAGTTATGGAGGTGGTGTTGCCGTTGTTGTTGTGTTGCATACGCATTGCATCGGAGTTGTTGTTTAGGGATGTTCGACATAGGGGAGATCATCCTAGAGTACGGCGATCCGGCCATCCACGGTTGGAGTAGATTCTCCTAGCGCCCCCGTGATGAGGCATTCGTTGGTTTGATGCGTTGGCTATCCAAGGAGTAGATTCTCCGGCGTTGAGTAGATTCTCAATGTGGATATGTAACTCCGAAGTCGTTCATCCCGAGTTTAGTGGATCCACATGCATTGATGGTTTAGCGGAGTAGGACTGCATTGCACTGCATAGCATAATGATGATGTTGATGATTGATGTGATGCTGCTATGCTTGCTGTTTACTTTACTGTCTACCTCCATGCTAATATGTTTATACGATTCTTACTCCCTATATATGTTTGTTGCTTGTGTTTGGCCTGATTGGCACATTGCAGAGGATGACGAGCAGCCCGGAGAGGAGTGACTCTGAGGAGCCGCCACTCATTGTAGGGCTAGTTTATGTTATCGTAGTTGTTAGTTTCAGTTGTAATTCCGTGGATTTTGTTCTGGAACGGTTATACCAGCTCTGTATGTGACATCGGGGTTGGGTTATATTTATTGGTTGGTTATGTTTTTACTGTTTAAAACTTATTTCATTTCCGCGTTGTAAACGGTTCATGTGGGACTTTTCTACCCATGGACAATTGTTTATATTATTCAATAATTGCATGTTTTTCCATTAATTGTTTTTAATTTAAATGGCTTTTAACATGCGGGGTAGAAGGGTGTCACAGTGAGTTTCGGCCACATCATAATAATAGGGAGGATGATTTTCTCATCACATGCAAGTTATGAAAATAAATATAGAGCTGAGTAGAAGTTGATAAAAATTTTAGTTTCATGTGAAAGTGATTGCCTTTGCAACTATAGGTTAAAAACCATGGTCCTAAACCAAGTTTTATCAACATGCATGTAAGAAGTTTTAAAAAAAAATCATTACTCTCCCTCCATGAGGGTTTCGGCCACCCCTCAAAATGGTCATGGGGAGATCTTTTTCAACATACAAAGGTTGTAAAGAATTGTGAAAATGATGATAAGCTTAAACAAGTTAAGTTTTCAAACATGCATTAAAAGAATTCCAACAAAAACCATGATCATGCAAAAATTATAAAAGAAACTTGAAACAAAAAAGTAAGAGTTGAGAATGTATACCCTCAAACTGGAGTTAATGATGATTAAAAGATGAATGTGAGATTAGTAAGTAGCTTCCAAGCTTCCAAGTTTAAGGTAGAAATTGAAAATGCTTTCAAGAAATTTTTTTTGCAAGAGTTTGGCTAAGGAGAAGTAGTTTGTAAATGAAACAACGTGGGGAATGGGGTATTTATAGAGGGAGGGGGGCGCAGCCCCCTCCATAATCTGATGAAATTTTTTTATTAATAATAAATTCATATTCAAATGTATTGGGTTTCTAGGAAATGTAAAACAATTATTACAATTGTCATAATTAATATTGAATAGCGACATGGGTCACTATTCACATCAAATAAAAATCTTTCCAAATCTGGGAAAATCAGATTTAATTATTTTGGGTTCGTTCCGATACCGATTGTTACGTAACAGTAAAAATCGATCGTATTTTTATTCGTAAATTTCGCCCGAAAAATTCATAAAAAAATAATTAATTTAAAAAATCATGAAATAATATAACTGGGTTAAAATAATAAAATTTTAATTTTTTTCGAATTTTTAAAATTATTTTCGGGTCAGTAGGGCTTAACTGACGGCGAAAACTCATACCGTAAACATCGGAAATTTGTTGCTAAAAATTCAACTGCAAAATTTAATATAAAATAGAATAAGTAAAGATGACTTAATTTGGTCTTATCAAAATAATTATCACTATTTATAAAAATAAAATCTTAACTACGCACATAAACATAATTTATAGAAAAGCAGAAAAATCGGGGTGTTACATTACTATCCCCCTAAAAGAAATTTTGTCCTCGAAATTAAGTATCTGAAAACAAATCAGGATACTGTAATTTCATCTTATCTTCTACTTCCCAAGTTGCTTCTCCAGTTGTGTCATCCCAAACAACCTTAACTAAGGGAATCTGTTTGCCCCGGAGTTGCTTAATCCTTCTATCTTCAATCCTTACTGGTGAAGTCTCATAGGATAGATTCTCCTTTAACTGAACAACGTCAGGCTCAATGATGTGTGAAGGATCGGAAATGTACTTTCTCAATTGGGAGACATGAAAGATGTTGCGCTAAAACTACACTTAAAGGCAAGTGCACCCTATCGCAAAAGTAATGTAGGAGTATTTGGGACTCCAAGTATCGAACCCACATGGATTGTTGACAAGTACTAGATTAATTATTTCCTTATCTTATTTAGACAATCGAATTGGTTGAAAACAACGGGATAAAAGTAGCAAGATTGTGAAAGCCAAGAAAAACAAAGAATTGCAAGCAAAGGTTCAATTATGGAAAGCCTAGGGTGCCGGGTTTCACTTATGTCACTACCTATGATGTTACCCAATTCCTCAATGATATGTATTTCTTATTGATTGCCAATCACTCACTCTAAAGCTATTAATACCCAATGGTCATGCAATATTAATATTCTTTCTCTTAATCATTTACCCTCAATGGTCATGCAAGGTAAGCAGTTAAAAGAAGCATAAAGAAATGGCAAGCTTCGTTAATTCAATAACTGATTGAAAATAAGGGATTGCGTTTGGTCCACACAACCCCAAATCCGGTTAATCCTAGAGTTCCATTAACTAATTGTGGTACGGTCGCCAGTCAATTAATTAACTTAATAAAGGATGATCAAGACACGAGCACGGTCGTGCTTAATGATGAGCACGGTCGTGCTCAACTAAAACGGTGTCAAACCGTGCTTAAACTGAGAAAGTCAGCAAGGCCTTGCTGAAGAGCACGGTCGTGCTCATTATTGAGCACGGTCGTGCTCAATAATGAGCACGGTCAGGCTCATTAATCGACGTCAATCCAACAATCCAAGCAAGGGCGTGCTGGTCAGCACGGGCTCCTCTCATGAGCACGGTCGTACTTAATGTTGAGCACGGCCGTGCTCCTTTGAAACTTCAGAACTATATCTTTTTATCCAAAAATCTTCCAGATTTGTTGCTTTTTCTCCAATTAAATGCTCCACTGCCATGATGACAAATTCTACAATAATCATGAGAAATAGGGTGAGTATTCACAATAATATCCAAATAAATAATAAATCACACCTAATTTCCCAACAATAAAGTATACAAAATGAGAGTTTATCAACCTCCCCACACTTAAGGATTGCTTGTCCTCAAGCAATAATCCTGGCCTAAAAGAAATATGAGAAAATCAAAGAACTAACAATCAAGGGACCCTAAATTTTCATATACGATGACAGTTTATCAACCTCTATTTCTATGGGAAAGATCAAGAGATTGCCCAATTAGAGGCTTAGGTTCCTTGAAATCAAACTTCTCAATGGAATAAAGGGTCACTCTTCTCACAACTCTCTAAGTGTAAAAAGGCAAAGACAATTATCACTCAAGTTCCCAAAAGAAAGTACATTACCATAAGCTTGTTTATAGACCAAATCTCCACTAAAACTTTACATGCATCTAGAATCAAGAGGTCTTTCATAGGTTGTAACGTGGCCATGGATATAATGTCAGGTAGGAAAAAGAAAGAAAAGGGATATACAAATGACTAAAGGAAATCAAGAATTAAGCAAATAACCCTTAGAGCATAAATGGAGCATTAGAAATGAATTATAGAATAACATCATTCACCCATTCTAATGAATTTCACATTTTACACTATTTTTTCCTTTTTCTTCTTCTTTCTTTCTTTCCTTTATTTATTTTTTTTTCTTTTTCTTTTTTTTTTTTCAAATCAACACTTATTTTCATCTCTCTTTCTTTTCAAATTTTTTTTTTATTTTCACATTAAAGAGAGAAATTCCCAACAATAATTTTTGCCACCCATACATAAGCAATATCTCATTAATACATTCCAAATCTAATTGGTCCATTTATGTTTCCAAGAGGTTACCGCCAAACAATTTTTAAATTAATACTTGGGTACCAAGGAAATTTTTTTTTTTTTTTAAGGCTCAAAATGGGCAACTAATGGACATGGCAAAACAATATATCTGAAGGCCAGAAAAATACCTACAAGTGCCTCAATCATATTCAACATGCATGCAAATCAAATTCGCCTTGAAATGGTCACAAAACAAGTTCTAGAATGTAAAAACTTAGGGAACATCACACAAACAAAGAGAGTGGTGAATATTCATGATTTGGCAAATACCCCTATAATGGTTCAAGCCTCACATTTAGTAGCTCAATTCAATGAAAAGCAATCAAACAAGGAACCTCATGCTAATTTTCAGCTTTCAATTGATAATCCCCAACCCAATTTAAGTTATATGTCTATCAAGGTAATAAAAATTTTGAATTGGGTCCCCAAATAATACAGATCTCTAAATTCTCGACAAAATTGTGGCACAGAATCATCACCCAAGGACATAATGCAATTATCACAGTCAGCTAAGTGTATGTGACATATAAATCAAGTGAATCTGTGTGCACTTAGTAAAGACAAAATTGAATTTCCCCTCCCCACACTTAAAATCTAGCATTGTCCTCAATGCAGAGGAATAAAAGCACAAGTAATTTCCCCTCCCCACACTTAGAATCTAGCATTGTCCCCAATGCAAACAATTAAAAGCACAAGCATGGAAAAGAAAAATTAACTAAGCTAGAACGAAAGAGATAGAGATAGAGATCTTCCCAGTAAAAGTAGTCTTGACTGATTATTCATTTTTTATACAAGAACATATCAGCTTGTGTACAAAAATGAATAAATAAAATCACTGTGGAGGAGGGCCAAAATGGCGCTGCATCATCTGGAACATAGCCGCTAACTACTCGTCCTGTGCGCCCATCCTCTGGTAGATACCCTGGACCTGTGTGTCCTGAACATCCATCCGCTGGTATAGACCCTGGACCTGCGCCTCATGAACATCCAAGCGAGCATAGATACCTAACTAGAGGCTGTCCAAACGAGTAATGAGGGTATCCAAGGCTCCCTACGGTGGTGGTGGAGCAGGCTGGTCATCTATGTGAACATCCTCCTGTGGGTGCTCATCCTGGGCCTCAGCTGCAGGCTCCTCCTAGCGGCAACTGGAGCAGCAACGCGTAGACCCCCTCGTCGGTCACGCACCAAAACACCGATGTGCAACAGCATCCTCTCATCAATGGTGAGCATAGGACACATCTGCTGTGCACGCGGGTCCATGACACCGAAGCTAAGTGCCAGCTGACTAATGTAGGATCCCACCAAGATATATCATGTCTGCCCCTCTCTCAGCCTCATGCCAATGTTCAGGCATGTCTGTAGGAAGATATGGCTGGCGTTCAGCGGCCGTGCCTGAACCATACACCAGAGGATATACAGATCTGTCCTCGAAACCACACCCTGCGTGGAGTAGCGGCCTGTGATGGAGTGGGCTAACCAGCGGTGAATCACACGCAGTGGCATGTCAGTGATGGTGGAGGCCTTCGACATCCGGGGGTTATAGTGTGCATCCCCACCGGTGATCGAGGCCCACATGACCAAATCGATAAAATCAACTGGGGGCTCCAATAATCCCATCTGGTACAGATCAGTCTGTGCTGACTCTGCAGTCGCAAGCCGATGCGGATGTTGAACTCAGTCAGAGTCAACTCCCTCTGTACCCCATGCATCTGAAAAATGACGAGGGGATCCGCCTCCTCATCGTCGCACACAAAGCTCAGTGTGGAGAGAAACTCCGGGGTGGGCTCTCGATAAGTAGGAGGTGTGATGGATCCGATGCGCTCCCACCCAATAAGCCTAATCAGCTGCTGGACACGGGGAGCAAGCCCGTGAACAGCCAATAAGTCCATGTCTAGCCTCCTAGTTGAGACGAACTCGAAAGGGGCTAGCCTGTGAAATCTCTGAATATGCTCAGGTCGCTGAAACTGTGGATAGTCACCCTGAAGCGGTGGTGGAGCCTGAGCGACCTGACGAGCACGTTTAGGAGGCATAGTCCTGAAAATCAAACAGAAAGTACATCAGTGCCGACGGAAATTACAAATAGCTCAGGCACTAAATCAGGGCATCATAAGCAATAAGCAGTATAGTTGATGCATGCACTCTCTGTGTTGTTTTTTTTTTAATTCTGGAAAATGAATGAGCACGACCTTGCTAACAGACAGCACGGTCGTGCTCATTGATTCTGGTTGTTTCTGGAAAATGAAGAACAGCATGGTCGTGCTTAATGATGAGCACGGTCGTGCTTAGTTATGAAACCCAGAAACTGCAGATGATGAACAGCACGGTCGTGCTTAGTGATGAGCACGACCGAGCTAGAAGCAGAAATCCAGAAAATGCAGAAAACAGCGAGTGACAGAAATCAAAACGCGCAGCAAAAATCACCCAAACATGACACATCCATATAGAAACCACAGAAATCATGCATATAGTAAAGATATCACACGCATAATCTCAATATACAAAAAGGCAAAGATGGTCAAGTCAGATAGCAAATCACCCCTCAAATAATCATATGAACACAAAAAGAACACGAGAGAGTGAAGATGTTACCTTATAGGAGAGATTAGGGGTGAAAGGAAACAAAAACGGAGGGGGAGGTGAGCACGGCGCAACAGTGAGATGAAAGGGGCAGAGCAAAGTGAGCACGGGTTCAAAATGAACCCTAGCCCGTGCTCTGCCCCACTTTTATTTTTTGAAAATCGTAGCTGAGCACGGTCGTGCTCTTCAATGAACACGGTCGTGCTTCATTTTTAATTTTTTAATTTCTTTTTTTTTTTAATAATTACGTAATTACTGAAACAGAAGCAGATTACCTACCTAGACTCATTGACATTTTTTAATTATATATATATATATTTAATTTTTTTATATGACCAAAAAGTATTTGCAAATTTTGGAAAAAAAAGAAAAACAAAGGGAAGGGTTTAGAAATTGTTATCTCAAGGAGTCAGAGAGGACTCCTTCTCTTTCTCCTCCGCCTTTGGTTCTCCTTCCGGATTTCCTTCTAATGCTAGCTTAGCAAGCCTAGCCTCTTCAATCTTCAGATATGCATAATCATTTGTTGCTTTAGCTTCTACCAAGTAAAGGTCACACCATCTGTCTCTCTCATCTTCAGTATAGCGCTCTATCTCTGGGAATGGGATCTAGTCCGGTCTCCTGATTTTCCTGTCAACCATGTCATGATAGCACTTACGCCCAGCACTGTATCCACGTGGGCGTTCTTCTGCCCTCCGCTCTATATCTCTAAGGGTCTCTACCCGGGTATACTCGTTTGCGTCCTGACAGAAATTCAAGCGAGATGGAATGTATCCGGGGTACGAATTGGTAGCAATCTTCTCCCTTTGTTCTTTAGTCAAAACTTCTGGGAATGGGCACAGTCTGTCCCAGATTGAATTTTTGATGTGTTGAAACTCTGGATGATCCGAGGAGATTGAGAATGACATCTGTTTTCACAAATAAAATATTGGTCAGTATTCGTAATTTAATAATAAAAGAAAACAAAAATAAAGGAAAGAAAAGGGAAACAAGAAGGGACCACATCATGCATTCATTCACTGTAACATATAGTAAGAATGGAAAACATGAAGAACATACCTTTTGATAATTGGAGCAAAAACACTTTAGAGAAGGGGTAAAGGGGCTGCCAGAGCAAAAAGGAAGAAGGAGAAGGTGAGAGCACGGTTAATCCTAATCCGCGCTCTCCCTGTCCTCCTTTATTTATAATTCAAATCAGTGCAGGAGCACGGTCGTGCTTAATGTTTGGCACGGTCGTGCTCATCCCATTTAAAAAATTCAAAATCAATTTCAAATTCGAATTTGAATCAGAAAAGGAGCACGGTCGTGCTCAACCCCATTTTAACTTATTCAAACCAGCAGATGAGCACGGTCGTGCTCATTATTAAGCACGGTCGTGCTCAATTCAACGCTTACGAGAAGTAAGCACCAACAAGAGTATTTGCCCCAATCATTTTTCATTTTTATTTTTATTTTTTATTTTTTTATTTTTATTTTTTTAGAAACTTTCTAATCTCCCCACACTTAATTCAATTCCTAAAAAATTAAATTAAGGAAAAAGAAATGAGGAAGTTTCATCTACCAAATAACAGTTAATAAAAGGATATAGGAAGAAACATTGGTTGCCTCCTGTGAAGCGCTTGTTTAACGTCGCGAGCCTGACGGTTGTTCCCGAGAGCGGTGTTATTCCAAGTTTACTGTGTAGCGCTCAGGTACCACGCCATCCTCGTAATGCTTCACTCTCTGCCCATTAACCTTGAAGGTTTCTTTCCCATCTCTGGTTACCTCAAGCACGCCATATGGGAAGACTTTGGTAACTTCATAAGGGCCAATCCACCTAGATTTTAGTTTTCCTGGAAACAAACGAAGTCGTGAGTTAAAAATTAGAACTTTACTACCAACATGAAACTCACGCTTTTGAATGTGCTTGTCATGCCACTTTTTAGTACGCTCCTTGTATAGTTTGGCATTTTCATATGCCTCAAGACGGAATTCATCCATCTCATTAAGCTGCAATAAGCGCTTTTCACCTGCAAGATGCATATCAAAATTCAAAAATTTCAAGGCCCAGTAAGCCTTATGCTCTAACTCAACAGGTAAATAACATGCTTTTTCGAAAACCAATCTATAGGGGGACATGGCAATGGGAGTTTTAAATGCAGTTCTATATACCCATAATGCATCATCAAGTTTTAAAGAACAACTTTCCTAGAACTGTTAACTGTTCTTTCCAAAATTTTCTTTAACTCCCTATTGGAAACCTCAACTTGCCCACTAGTTTGTGGGTGATAAGGGGTGGCTACCTTATGAGTGACACCATATTTTGTCAAAAGATTATCAAATTATTTGTTACAAAAATGGGTGCCACCATCACTAATGATTACTCTAGGAGTGCCAAATCTTGTAAAAATATTTTTCTTTAAAAACTTTATAACTCCTTTGGTATCATTAGTGGGTAAAGCCACTGCTTCCACCCACTTTGAGACATAATCCACAGCAACCAGAATATACTCATTTGAAAAAGATTTGGGGAAAGGTCCCATGAAATCAATGGCCCAAACATCAAATAATTCACAAACCAAAATATTATTTAGAGGCATATCATGTTTTATAGAAATATTCCCACTCCTCTGACACCTATCACAAGATTTCACAAAATTATATGCATCCTTAAAATGAGTGGGCCAGTAAAAACCACATTGAAGAACTTTTGAGCTGTCCTAGTTGGGCCAAAATGGCCGCCAGCTTCCCTAGAATAGCAATGCTCTAAAATAGCATGTGTCTCAACCTCAGGAATGCATCTTCTAATAATTTTATCACTACATACCTTAAACAGATAAGGTTCTTCCCAATAATAATACTTAACATCAGAAAGAAATTTCTTACGCTAAGCATATGAAAGGTTAGGGGGAAGTTTATTACCTGCCTTGTAGTTGACAAAATCTACATACCAGGGAAGTTTGGAAACTGAGAATAATTGCTCATCAGGAAAGGACTCCTTTATGGCCTCTTCAACTTGTGGTCTGACAGAAGCATCTACTCTTGAGAGATGGTCTGCCACTGAATTTTCCACACCCCGTTTGTCTCTAATTTCCACATCAAACTCTTGTAGCAACAACACCCATCTGATCAATCTTGGTTTGGCATCCTGTTTAGCAAGCAAATGTCTAATAGCAGAATGGTCAGTATAAACAATAACTTTAGACATAACCAAATAAGGACGAAATTTATCAAAAGCAAATACTACTGCTAGCAACTCTTTTTCTGTAGTAATATAATTCTTTTGTGCTTCATCAAGAGTCCTACTAGCATAGTAAATGGTTTGAAAAATTTTATCTTTACGTTGGCCCAAAACAGCACCTACTGCCATATCACTAGCATCACACATAAGTTCAAATGGCAAAGACCAATCAGGAGCGACAACAACAGGTGCATCAATCAATTTAGCCTTCAAAATTTTAAAGGCTTCCAAACAAGCATCAGAAAATTCAAATGGGGCATCTTTCAGTAAAAGATTAGAAAGAGGTTTTGCAATTTTTGAAAAATCCTTTATAAACCTCCTATAAAAACCAGCATGCCCCAAGAAACTTCTAATGGCCTTAACAGAGTTAGGAGGAAGCAATTTGGCAATTACCTCAACCTTTGCAGGGTCAACCTCAATACCCTTATGAGAAACCTTATGCCCCAAAACAATGCAATCAGTTACCATGAATTGACATTTTTCCCAATTAAGAACCAAATTAGTGTTTTTACACCTTTTCAAAACCACCCCCAAATTATGCAAACAATTATCAAATGAGGACTCATAAACAGAAAAATCATCCATGAATATTTCAATACAATCCTCTAAAATATCATGAAATATAGCCATCATGCATCTTTGAAAAGTGGCAGGTGCATTACACAAACCAAAAGGCATCCGTCTATATGCAAAAGTACTGTATGGGCAAGTAAAAGTGGTTTTCTCTTGATCTTCAAAAGCCACGGGTATTTGCATATATCCGGAGTACCCATCCAAGCAACAATAAAATTCACGACCAGATAATTTCTCAAGCATTTGGTCAATAAAGGGAAGGGGGAAGTGGTCTTTCCTAGTGGCCTCATTTAATTTCCTATAATCTATACACATACGCCACCCTGTTACCTCCCTAACAGTTATCAATTCTTTCTTGTCATTCTCCATGACAGTAGTTCCTCCTTTTTTAGGGACAACGTGCACAGGACTCACCCAAGGACTATCAGAAATAGGATAAATAATACCCGCATTAAGCAATTTAATTACCTCCTTTTTCACCACTTCCTTTAAATTTGGGTTGAGCCTTCTTTGAGGTTGCACCTTGGGTCTGTGTTCCACCTCCATATGTATCCTATGGGTGCAAATTAAGGGGCTAATACCCTTAATATCATGAATGGTCCACCCAAAGGCCTCCTTATTATCTCTCAGAACTCGCAAGAGTTTCTCCTCCATAGAACCTGTTAAAGAAGAAGAAATTATTACTGGCAATGAAGAAGGGGGAGATAGAAAAGCATATTTAAGATTAGAAGGAAGGGGTTTAAGATCTAGTTCTGGGGGTTCTTCAATTGATGATTTTGGCTTTTGTGAATCACGTCCCTCAAGAATTTCAAATTGCCTAGTCCCTCTCCATTTTTCTTGGGCAACAATCCCTGCCTCCAATGTCATTATCTCATCTATCAACTCCTCAGAATCCACTAGTTTATCCTTTTCGAAAAATAAAATTTTCTCAAGGGTATCCTCAATCAATTGCTGCTGAGAATAAGAAGATATTAGTGCAGATGTACTATCCAAGGCATTTATAAAATTACATAAAATAAAAAAGGAAGGAAATTTCAAAGAATCAAAAACTTTAAAAACCACTTCCTCGTCATTAAGCCTTAAAGTAAGCTTCTCTTAGTGCACATCAATGATGGTCCTACCAGTGGCCAAAAATGGCCTTCCCAAAATTATGGGAACCTCTTCATCTTCCTCCATGTCAAGCACTATGAAATCAGCCGGGAAGATAAACTTGTCAACCTTGACAAGAACATCCTCCACAATACCTCTAGGATAGGTGATGGATCTATCTGCTAGCTGCAATGAAACAGTAGTGGGCTTTGGCTCTTGCATACCTAACCTGCGAAAAACAGACAAAGGCATTAAGTTAATACTGGCACCCAAATCACATAAAGCTTTTTCAAAATAAGAAGTAACAATAGAACAAGGATAGTAAAACTCCCTGGATTTTTAAGTTTAGGTGGCAATTTCTTGAATAGGATAGCAGAGCATTCCTCATTAAGCCTCACTGTAGCAAACTCTCCCAATTTCTTCTTGTTGCTCAAAATCTCCTTAAAGAATTTGGCATATTTGGGCATTTGAGAAATGGCCTCCACGAATGGTATATTTACATGGAGTTGCTTCAACATATCCAAGAACCCAGTGAACTGGGGGTCTTGTTGGCTAAACCTTTGAGGAAAAGGAATGGTTGACTTGGGAGATGGCACAAGAACTTCCTTCACTAGATCTTTCTCACTTACCTCATCCTTTGGGTTCCCTTCAGTAGAAACCTCCTTGGGTTTTGACTTATCCTCTTCTTCATAAGGAACCTCTATCTTTTTCCCACTTCTAAGGGTAATCACCTTAGCATGCTCCTTTGGATTCTTTTCTGGTTGACTAGGCAGTGTCCCTTTTTCTCTTTGGGTCATCAATGTTACCAAGGTAGACATCTGATTCTCTAAATTCTTAAACCTCTCATCACTGTTGTCTATGTGCTTCATCACTGTATCATAAAGATTGGGCCTGCATTCCTCTTGTCTCGGGCCTTGGTTTTTCAAATGAGGTGGCCTGTAGAGAACATTTTGGTTCTGACTTCCATATGAGAGATTTAGGTGTTGCTTATAACCGGGATTGTAGTGATTTGAATAAGGATCATTGTTACCCCGATTAGGATTACCCACATAATTTGCTTCTTCATCTGGCACAAAAGGGTTGCCTGCTTGGCATTCTGTACTCTCATGTCCCTCTATAAAGATCACAAAGATCAGGAGGTGGCACAGTCTGAGTTATCAACTGAGTTTGTGTCTGCATCATTGCTTCCAACTTCTTTGAAAGAGCCTCCAATTTGTTTTCCAATGCGGTGTTAGCATCCACTTTGTAGGCCCCAGGTTGTATAAGTGCTGGTTGCCTCTTGTTCACATGCCTATCACTGGATGGCCACTGGTAACTAGAAGTCATCTGTTCTATCAACTCATAAGCCGCCTGTGGCCTCTTATTCCATATACTGCCTCCAGCTGCTGCATCTATCATGCCCTTATTTGATGAAGATAGTCCATTGTAGAATGCTTGGACTAACTGGCAGACAGGAAAACCATGATGGGGGCATTTCTTCAACACCTCTTGAAATCGCTCCCATGCCTCATACAGAGATTCCAGTTCAACCTGCACAAAAGAAGTTATGTCATTACGCAATTTAGCAGACTTAGCAGGTGGAAAATACTTATCCATAAATTTAGAAGAGAGTTGGTCCCAAGTGGTTATGGAACCAGACGGCCAGGACTTAAGCCAAAGTTTGGCCCTATCCCTAAAAGAAAAGGGAAACAGTCGAAGCCTAAAAGCATCATTTGAGACACCATTATGTTTGATGGTGTCACAAATCTCAAGAAAATCAGCAAGATGATCATGGGGGTCTTCACTTGGACTCCCATTAAATTGAATTGCATTTTGCAACATAGAGATCAAAGCTGGTTTGATCTCAAAGTTGTTGGCCTCAATGGTAGGCCTAATAATACTCCTTGTAGCATTAGTGGTTGAAGGACGAGCAAAGTCCAACATCGTCCTGTCATCCTCTTGAGCCATGTTTCTCCTTTCTCTAGCTTGCTTTCTGTTTCTGCGCGCAGTTCTTTCTATCTCAGGATTATACTGCAAGTTAGGAGATTGAGAATGCGTTAGCATACAAGGAAGTAAATCAAAAATAAAAAAAAATAAAGTAAATAAAATGGCGTCTAAAGTAACTATGATTTAATCTCCCTAATATTATCAAAAACAATCCCCGGCAACGGCGCCAAAAACTTGTTGCGCTAAAACTACACTTAAGGGCAAGTGCACCCTATCGCAAAAGTAATATAGGAGTATTTGGGACTCCAAGTATCGAACCCACAGAGATTGTTGACAAGTACTAGATTAATTATTTCCTTATGTTATTTAGACAATCGAATTGGTTGAAAACAACGGGATAAAAGTAGCAAGATTGTGAAAGCCAAGAAAAACAAAGAATTGCAAGCAAATGTTCAATTATGGAAAGCCTAGGGTGTCTGGTTTCACTTATGTCACTACCTATGATGTTACCCAGGTCCTCAATGATATGTGTTTCTTATTGATTGCCAATCACTCACTCTAAAGCTATTAATACCCAATGGTCATGCAATATTAATATTTTTCTCCTAATCGGTTACCCTCAATGGTCATGCAAGGTAAGCAGTTAAAAGAAGCATAAAGAAATGGCAAGCTTCGCTAATTCAATAACTGATTGAAAATAAGGGATTGTGTTTGATCCACAAAACCCCAAATCCCGTTAATCCTAGAGTTCCGTTAACTAATTGTGATATAGTCGCCAGTCAATTAATTAACTTAATAAAGGATGATCAAATCTCATATAAATTCAACACAAGGATTAAACCAATCAATTAACAGAAATACTGAATCAAATTAAAATTAGGCAAACATTCTAGGTATCAAAACATAAGATCCACCATTACCCTAGGAATGAATTTAGCTACGCATAATAATAAAATTCACTATACAAATCAAAGACATGTAACAATCCATAAAAGAGAAAAAGAAAACTAAAACCCGAACACCCTTTTGACACGAAGCAGTCTTCAAATCAATTGGGAGACGGTCCTTCACTCCAAGACTCGATCTTTCTCGTTGTGCTCAACTACGGCTGCTATCACTGGTGCAGAACGGCTGCTGTCAAAAAGCTGCCTAGAATGACTCCAATCACTCCCTTATATTGGCAACGTAAAAATCTAAGTAATGAGGCCTCTGAGACACGAGCACGGTCATGCTTAATGATGAGCACGATCGTGCTCAACTAAAACGACGTCAATCCAGCAATCCAAGCAAGGGCGTGCTGGTCAACACGGGCTCCTCTCATGAGCACGGTCGTGCTTAATGTTGAGCACGACCGTGCTCCTTTGAAACTTCAGAACTATATCTTTTTATCCAAAAATCTTCCAGATTTGTTGCTTTTTCTCCAATTAAATGCTCCACTGCCATGATGACAAATTCTACAATAATCATGAGAAATAGGATGATTATTCACAATAATATCCAAATAAATAATAAATTACACCTAATTTCCCAACAATAAAGTATACAAAATGAGGCAGAATAAAGCACACAGAAAAACAACCTTTTCAAGAATAGTTTTCTCACACAAAGATAAAGAGGCAGAATAAAGCACACAGAAAAACAACCTTTTGAAAGAATAACAAATTCAAGTTCAAATCCCCACAGTTAGTATAAACACGTAAAACCAAAGAGATAAGGGATTAGAAGATTCACGCAAGTTGTTTTATCGTGGTTGACTCTCTTCCAACTAAGAGCTACGTCCAATCCCTTCTACTTGAAGGATTTTTCCACTATTCTCCAAATAGATTACAGCAAGTATTCAACACCTCTCCAGGCTCACAAGTATTTCTTTCTTACCAAGCCTCTTCAGGCACTACCTCTAATAAAGAGTTTTTGGTTTCTTTGATCTTCTAACTCACTATATGTAAGAATATGAAAGTTTAAGATCAGATGAATATTATAGCAATATTCAAACAATGATTTTACAGACTTCTGCTTTTTGAAAGAATAAGAGAATATTTGCTCGCAAGAGATTTCTTGAGATTTCTATGTATGCGCAAAAGTTATTTCTTCAAAAGCCTTAGTCTTCTATTTATAGGGTCCCTGATCTTCTCTTCAAAATCATCAACGGTTGTTTTTGAATTTTCCGTTTAGTGATAGAATCAACCAAGTAATATCCGTTGTGACTCAGCTTGCTCGTGGCCTTTGTACTATGTGACAAAATTCTTGCATATAATGGGACACCTCTGAGCAAATGCAACTTAAAAAACAGTCTTGCCTTCCTTGTACAAATTCCAGCTATTTCAGCGTAAAAGGTGACAGGGTACACAACGTTTTGCATTGTAATATTCTGCTTTTTGCAATTCCTTATTTGTACTATGTCTCTCTCATAGAAACAAGACAATAAAAACCGTTAATAGAAAATGAGAAGGACCATTATAAATATATGAAATGAATATCAATCATATAAAATAAATTCGCTTTGGTTCAGATTGATTTAAATATAAAAGCTCAAATTCTTCGTCCAGCAAAACATTTGTAAAGGCAAGGTAAGTAAGAAGAGTTTTAAGGCTCCGTCCACTGTCGTGGCAACCAAAACTTCGTCTACTTAAAACAACGGTCTTGCCAGTACTTGAGACATTTAAAATCTCCGTCCAGTGACGTGGCATTAGAAAACTAACGTTATTATAGGAGAGTAACTCACGTCTACTTGAAAGGAATTTCTCCGTCTACTAGAAACATTCAAGCGCTCGTCCACTGACGTGGCACTTGAGTTTAAAGGGGATCCTTCCAATGATAGAGTGGACTCGACCACTCTGGGAGACTTTCAAAACAAAATATATGGACGGGGATTGCAAAGTAAATAGACTTAACATTTTAACTTATAAAAACAGAGATCCTTCAAGACTGAAGGCACTTGTTAGATGAAAGCTAACACTTTGCTACACAAATTTAATCCTTATTGTTAACATCAAAACTTAGAGATTATTTAATCCAAATTACTTTGGTTCCAACAATCTCCCCCTTTTTGATGATGACAAAAACTAATTAAATTTATTTTGTAAAGTCTAAGAGAGCTTACAAGGCTCCCCCTAAGACAAAGCATTCATCAGATTAAAGCAGTTAAGGCATATTAAGCTAAGTCTTATTTGCAATAAAATATAGGTTATCAGACCAAGATAGCAGCTTATTAAACATTTGAGATTCAAAGCAGTATCGGAGCATAATTGACTTTAGACAAAATTAGGCATAACCATAAAGTCAAGGCATAGTATCAGCAAGATGAATATACATTTATGCATATGCAGACAACTATGTACTTTTTAAAAAAAATGAATCTCTGTATGTATTATAAAATTTAATCTTTCCTTTCTCCCCCTTTTTTGTCATCAGACAAAAAGATAAAAGGGAGTGGGCCATCATTGTCAGCAAACAAAAAAAAAGGATAAAACAGAGAAGGAAAAAGTTTTTAGGTAGAAGGAGGTGGTGGAGGGGGTTGGTTAGGATTTTGATTTTGATTCCTCTGAAATTCCATGATCAGAGCCAACATCTGATTCATCATGGCATTTGTAGGGGCCAGAGAATCTTGAACTTGCTTCTACACCCTTTCTTCAATTTGTTGAGCCATCTGTTCAGTCTTTTCTTCAACTAGCTTGCCAACCTTATCATCAACAATTTTTCCAACGATGTCTTCAAGGTTGGGTGGCAAGAAAAGTTGTCTTGAGCTCTGAGCAGTGTCAGAGACAGTGTCTTGAGCTTGGGCTGGTGGATTAACCATAGCAAGAGCTAATGGTTGAGAAGAAGTCTTAGCAGACTCAGCACTTTGCTTAGAGACACCAACCTCAGCAAACTGTTCAGCTTGTGCAGATGGGGGTTCAACTGAAGCAGGTTGAGAAGACAGTTCTGCATCAAATCCAGGGCCTTCTACAATCAACTCCTCGGCTATATGATTAGAGGATGATGTTGCTGGAGAGGCAGTGGCAGCTTTTACAGATTTCTGAGGGACATCCTTTGCCCAGTGGATAGGAGTAATTTCCTCCACATCCCTGTTGGTAATAGGAAGTGCCCACAGATCTTTGTAGATCATATGCCTTAGCTTGGACAGTCCACACTTTCATCTGAACTTGGGAATTTCTTGCTTCTCTTCCTGAGACAAGCCAGAAGAAGAAGCTTCCCTGGTGCAGTGGATGATATGAGACATCCAGAAGTCAGCAGCTATCATGTCTTCAATATTCTTCACATCCTCCATATACAGATAGAAGTCGAGCGGGGAGTGATCAAAGGTTTCCTTAGACAAATCCAGCATGGCAGAATGAGCTTCAGGCATGACTCCCTTATTTCTTCTGAGCCTCATATCTTTGTCCTTGTTGAGGTCTATCATGCCAAGCCTTGGACAGATAGGGTAGGGAGCAATGCCTACACGTGTTTCCTTATTATGCCTGAGCCATGTGATAGGAACCCAACGTGCAGCTCTTTCAACTTGGAAGTAGCTGAACTCCCACTTCAGAATATTATAGATCAACTGATCTGCGAAGGGGTCTGATGCACTTCCATAGATGCTGGGATGCTCGAATTTCAGCCATTTTGTGTTTCCATCCAATATGATTGGATTGTGCTCAGATGATCTTGCTCTCTTCTCAGGTAAAGTAGGCAGTCTGTTCCTTTTAAGATCAGTTTCCCATACAGGAATTATGTGCCTTGCTACTCCATCAGTGTGAGGAATCAAAGGTGAGGTTTTTGTGAGGTTGGGGTAAATTTTTCTTTTGGGGAAACGTTTGAGGGGTAGATGGGAGAGCAGAGGGCCATGTAGGTTGTTCATCTCAGATGGAAAGGAGCCTTTGGGAGGTTGAGAGTTTGGGTATTTGGTGGTCCAGGGGTAGTCCTCATAGGGTTCATAATCAGGATGGGAGTACCACCTTGTTAGAAGGAATGGCAGGGTTAATTTCAGGGTCAGGTTGGTGAGTATGAAACAAAATTTTCCAATTTCTCTTGACCTGAGCTCAATTCTCAGACTGATTGGCAAAGATAGTGGATGAGGGTATAAGTGGTGGAAAGAGTTTTCTTAAGGGTTTAGGAAAGGGGGCACCTCGGCAAATTCCATCATCCTTTTGATGAAACCAAGGATCAGAGTCAGGAATTATAGGTGGAAAGATGGTTTTGAGTGGTGAAGGTTGGGGTATGGTTAATTGATTTGGGCTAATTTGTGGTGAAGATGGAGTTGAAGTTTGGTCTTTTTGTGGTGAAGGTTGGGGTGTGGGTAATGTAGGTCTATACACATTATCAAAAAATCATACTCCCAGAGTAGGGGCACCATCACTCACAATATTAACAGGAACTTCAGAAGAGGTGTTTACCTCAGAGGCTGCAAAGGTTCTAGCTTTCCTTGTAGGTTGCCTCCTCTTGGTAGGCACAGCAGCATCAGCAGCAGCAGCGGCGGCTTTCCTCTTTAAAGTTGTTCCCAGAGGAACATTGTCATCTTCATCATCCTCATCTTGAGGCAGCACCAGCTTTCTTGCTCTCTTGGGAGCAGGTCGAGGAGCCTCAGCCCTAGGCTCATTAATAACGACGCCTCTGGTAGGCCTTTTAGGATTAGGCTTCCTGACAGCCATAGTCTTCCTCTTGGTTCCTCTCTTGAGACCAAGGGTAGCAGCATTATTTGCCTCAACTGATTCTTCTTTTATCTTCATCTTCTCCTCTTGTTTTGACATCTCAACTTGTTTGTACATGTCAAGATGCATGCTGCTGAGGTTGCTCTTTCCGAAAATGGCAGCTTGCATCCCCTTCGAACGAAGGATTTTTTCTTGTTCTTCTAGAGGCTTTGCACTTATGTAATCATACAAGCCTTGCTGCTTGAATATTTTTGACAGAAGATGAGAGAAGGTGATGTGAGAGGCGGTTTCCCTGTTTGTAATGGCATCCTTGAAGCGATGAAACAGGATCCATGACATGTTTATCTTTGTCTCAAAGATCATGTTGCAGAGACAGAATTTGTGAAGGGCAGAAAGGTTGTCCTTAGACTCTGCCTTATGAAGCACTGTCTTGTTCAGAATCTGATGAAGAATCCTGATATGATCCTTCATTTCAGATGACTTCCATGAGTGAGTCCTCACTGTATCTTCCCGCATCAGTGTAATAGAGATTGTTTCTATACCACCAAGGTCTTCTTCCCAGTTTTCTGTAATGATCAGACCCTCTTGAGCACAAACGATTGCATCAGAAATGGTCTTCTCAGAAACAGTTATCTTCTTGCCGTGAACAAACCCTACTACCTCAGTGTCAGTAATCTTTTCTTGCCACCCAACCTTGAAGACATCATTGGAAAAATTGTTGATAATAAGATTGGCAAGATAATTGAAGAAAAGACTGAACAGATGGCTCAACAAATTGAAGAAAGGGTGCAGAAGCAAGTTCAAGATTCTCTGGCCCCTACAAATGCCATGATGAATCAGATGTTGGCTCTGATCATGGAATTTCAGAGGAATCCAAATCCAAATCCTAACCAACCCCCTCCACCACCTCCTTCTACCTAAAAACTTTTTCCTTCTCTGTTTTATCCTTTTTTTTTGTTTGCTGACAATGATGGCCCACTCCTTTTTACCTTTTTGTCTGATGACAAAAAAGGAGGAGAAAGGAAAGATTAAATTTTATAATACATACAGAGATTCATTTTTTTAAAAAGTACATAGTTGTCTGCATATGCATAAGTGTATATTCATCTTGCTGATACTATGTCTTCTATGCCTTGACTTTATGTTTATGCTTAATTTTGTCTAAAGTCAATTATGCTCCGATACTGCTTTGAATCTCAAATTTTTAATAAGCTGCTATCTTGGTCTGATAACCTATATTTTATTGCAAATAAGATTTGGCTTAATATGCCTTAACTGCTTTAATCTGATGAATGCTTTGTCTTAGGGGGAGCCTTGTAAGCTCTCTTAGACTTTACAAAATAAATTTAATTAGTTTTTGTCATCAACAAAAAGGGGGAGATTGTTGGAACCAAAGTAATTTGGATTAAATAATCTCTAAGTTTTGATGTTAACAATAAGGATTAAATTTGTGTAGCAAAGTGTTCACTTTAATCTAACAAGTGCCTTCAGTCTTGAAGGATCTCTGTTTTTATAAGTTAAAATGTTAAGTCTATTTACTTTGCAATCCGCGTCCATATATTTTGTATTGAAAGTCTCCCAGAGTGGTCGAGTCCACTCTTTCATTGGAAGGATCTCCTTTAAACTCAAGTGCCACATCAGTGGACAAGCGCTTGAATGTTTCTAGTAGACGGAGAAATTCCTTTCAAGTAGACGTGAGTTACTCTCCAATAGTAACATTAGTTTTCTAAAGCCACGTCACTGGACGGAGATTTTAAATGTCTCAAATACTGGCAAGACCGTTGTTTTAAGTAGACGAAGTTTTGGTTGCCACGACAGTGGACGGAGCCTTAAAACTCTTCTTACTTACCTTGCCTTTACAATTGTTTTGCTGGACGAAGAATTTGAGCATTTATATTTAAGTCAATCTGAACCAAAGCGAATTTATTTCATATGATTGATATTCATTTCTTATATTTATAATGGTCCTTCTCATTTTCTATTAACGATTTTTATTGTCTTGTTTCTATGAGAGAGACATAGTACAAATAAGGAATTGCAAAAAGCAGAATAGTACAATACAAAACGTTGTGTACCCTGTCACCTTTTACGCTGAAATAGCTGGAATTTGTACAAGGAAGGCAAGACTGTTTTGCAAGTTGCATTTGCTCAGAGGTGTCCCATTACATGCAAGAATTTTGTCACATAGTACAAAGGCCACGAGCAAGCTGAGTCACAACGGATATTACTTGGTTGATTCTATCACAAAGGTTACTGACACTGAGGTAGTAGGGTTTGTTCACGGCAAGAAGATAACTGTTTCTGAGAAGACCATTTCTGATGCAATCGTTTGTGCTCAAGAGGGTCTGATCATTACAGAAAACTGGGAAGAAAACCTTGGTGGTATAGAAACAATCTCTATTACACTGATGCGGGAAGATATAGTGAGGACTCACTCGTGGAAGTCATCTGAAATGAAGGATCATATCAGGATTCTTCATCAGATTCTGAACAAGACAGTGCTTCATAAGGCAGAGTCTAAGGACAACCTTTCTGCCCTTCACAAATTCTGTCTCTGCAACATGATCTTTGAGACAAAGATAAACCTGCCATGGATCCTGTTTCATCGCTTCAAGGATGCCATTACAAACAGGGAAACCGCCTCTCACATCACCTTCTCTCATCTTCTGTCAAAAATATTCAAGCAGCAAGGCTTGTATGATTACATAAGTGCAAAGCCTCTAGAAGAACAAGAAAAAATCCTTCGTTCGAAGGGGATGCAAGCTGCCATTTTCGGAAAGAGCAACCTCAGCAGCATGCATCTTGACACGTACAAACAAGTTGAGATGTCAAAACAAGATGAGAAGATGAAGATAAAAGAAGAATCAGTTGAGGCAAATGCTGCTGCTACCCTTGGTCTCAAGAGAGGAACCAAGAGGAAGACTATGGCTGTCAGGAAGCCTAATCCTAAAAGGCCTACCAGAGGCGTTGTTATTAATGAGCCTAGGGCTGAGGCTCCTCAACCTGTTCCTCGACCTGCTCCCAAGAGAACAAGAAAGCTGGTGCTGCCTCAAGATGAGGATGATGAAGATGACAATGTTCCTCTGGGAACAGCTTTAAAGAGGAAAGCCGCTGCTGCTGCTGTGCCTACCAAGAGGAGGCAACCTGCAAGGAAAGCTAGAACCTTTGCTGCCTGAGGTAAACACCTCTTCTGAAGTTCCTGTTAATACTGTGAGTGATGGTGCCCCTACTCCGGGAGTAGGATTTTTTGATAATGTGTATAGACCTACATTACCCACACCCCAACCTTCACCACAAAAAGACCAATCTGACCAAACTTCAACTCCATCTTCACACAAATTAGCCCAAATCAATTAACCATACCCCAACCTTCACCACTCAAAACCATCTTTCCACCTATAATTCCTGACTCTGATCCTTGGTTTCATCGAAAGGATGATGGAATTTGCCGAGGTGCCCCCTTTCCTAAACCCCTAAGAAAACTCTTTCCACCACTTATACCCTCATCCACTATCTTTACCAATCAGTCTGAGAATTGGGCTCAGGTCAAGAGAAATTGGAAAATTTTGTTTCATACTCACCAACCTGACCCTGAAATTAACCCTGCCATTCCTCTAACAAGGTGGTACTCCCATCCTGATTATGAACCCTATGAGGACTACCCCTGGACCACCAAATACCCAAACTCTCAACCTCCCAAAGGTCCCTTTCCATCTGAGATGAACAACCAACATGGCCCTCTCCTCACCCATCTACCCCTCAAACGTTTCCCCCAAAGAAAAATTTACTCCAACCTCACAAAAACCCCACCTTTGATTCCTCACACTGATGGAGCAGCAAGGCACATCATTCCTGTATGGGAAATTGATCTTAAAAGGAACAGACTGCCTACTTTACCTGAGAAGAGAGCAAGATCATCTGAGCACAATCCAATCATATTGGATGGAAACACAAAATGGCTGAAATTCGAGCATCCCAGCATCTATGGAAGTGCATCAGACCCCTTTCGCAGATCAGTTGATCTATAATATTCTGAAGTGGGAGTTCAGCTACTTCCAAGTTGAAAGAGCTGCATGTTAGGTTCCTATCACATGGATCAGGCATAATAAGGAAACACGTGTAGGCATTGCTCCCTACCCTATCTGTCCAAGGCTTGGCATGATAGACCTCAACAAGGACAAAGATATGAGGCTCAGAAGAAACAAGGGAGTCATGCCTGAAGCTCATTCTGCCATGCTGGATTTGTCTAAGGAAACCTTTGATCACTCCCAGCTCGACTTCTATCTGTATATGGAGGATGTGAAGAATATTGGAGACATGATAGCTGCTGACTTCTGGATGTCTCATATCATCCACTGCACCAAGGAAGCTTCTTCTTCTGGCTTGTCTCAGGAAGAGAAGCAAGAAATTCCCAAGTTCAGAGGAAAGTGTGGATTGTCCAAGCTAAGGCACATGATCTACAAAGATCTGTGGGCTCATCCTATTACCAGCAGGGATGTGGAGGAAATTACTCCTATCCACTGGGCAAAGAATGTCCCTCAGAAATCTGTAAAAGCTGTCACTGCCTCTCCAGCAACATCATCCTCTAATCATATAGCCGAGGAGTTGATTGTAAAAGGCCCTAAATTTGATGCAGAACTGTCTTCTCAACCTGCTTCAGTTGAACCCCCATCTGCACAAGCTGAGCAGTCTGCTGAGGTTAGTGTCTCTAAGCAAGGCACTGAGTCTGCTAAGACTTCTTCTCAACCATTAGCTCTTGCTATGGTTAATCCACCAGCCCAAGCTCAAGACACTGTCTCTGACACTGCTCAAAGCTCAAGACAACTTTTCTTGCCACCCAACCTTGAAGACATCATTGGAAAAATTGTTGATGATAAGGTTGGCAAGATAGTTGAAGAAAAGACTGAACAGATGGCTCAACAAATTGAAGAAAGGTTGCAGAAGCAAGTTCAAGATTCTCTGGCCCCTACAAATGCCATGATGAATCAGATGTTGGCTCTGATCATGGAATTTCAGAGGAATCAAAATCCAAATCCTAACCAACCCCCTCCACCACCTCCTTCTACCTAAAAACTTTTTCCTTCTCTGTTTTATCCTTTTTTTTTGTTTGCTGACAATGATGGCCCACTCCCTTTTACCTTTTTGTCTGATGACAAAAAAGGGGGAGAAAGGAAAGATTAAATTTTATAATACATACAGAGATTCATTTTTTTAAAAAGTACATAGTTGTCTGCATCTGCATAAGTGTATATTCATCTTGCTGATACTATGCCTTCTATGCCTTGACTTTATGTTTATGCTTAATTTTGTCTAAAGTCAATTATGCTCCGATACTGCTTTGAATCTCAAATGTTTAATAAGCTGCTATCTTGGTCTGATAACATATATTTTATTGCAAATAAGACTTGGCTTAATATGCCTTAATTGCTTTAATCTGATGAATGTTTTGTCTTAGGGGGAGCCTTGTAAGCTCCCTTAGGCTTTACAAAATAAATTTAATTAGTTGTTGTCATCATCAAAAAGGGGGAGATTGTTGGAACCAAAGTAATTTGGATTAAATAATCTCTAAGTTTTGATGTTAACAATAAGGATTAAATTTGTGTAGCAAAGTGTTAACTTTAATCTAACAAATGCCTTCAGTCTTGAAGGATCTCTGTTTTTATAAGTTAAAATGTTAAGTCTATTTACTTTGCAATCCGCGTCCATATATTTTGTATCGAAAGTCTCCCAGAGTGGTCGAGTCCACTCTTTCATTGGAAGGATCTCCTTTAAACTCAAGTGCCACGTCAGTGGACAAGCGCTTGAATGTTTCTAGTAGACGGAGAAATTCCTTTCAAGTAGACGTGAGTTACTCTCCAATAGTAACATTAGTTTTCTAATGCCACGTCACTGGACAAAGATTTTAAATGTCTCAAATACTGACAAGACCGTTGTTTTAAAGAAACAACTTTTGCGCATACATAGAAATCTCAAGAAATCTCTTGCAAGCAAATATTCTGTTATTCTTTCAAAAAGCAAAAGTCTGTAAAATCATAGTTTGAATATTGCTATAATATTCATCTGATGTTAAACTTTCATATTCTCACACATAGTGAGTTAGAAGATCAAATAAACCAAAAACTCTTTATTAGAGGTAGAGCCTGAAGAGGCTTGGTAAGAAAAAAATATTTGCGAGCCTGGAGAGGTGTTGAATACTTGCTGTAATCTATTTGGAGAATAGTGGAAAAATCCTTCAAGTAGAAGAGACTGGACGTAGCTCTTGGTTGGAAGAGAGTGAACCAGGATAAAACAACTTGCGTGAATCTTCTAATCCCTTATCTCTTTGGTTTTACGTGTTTATACTAACTGTGGGGATTTGAACTTGAATTTGTTATTCTTTCAAAAGGTTGTTTTTCTGTGTGCTTTATTCTGCCTCTTTATCTTTGTGTGAGAAAACTATTCTTGAAAAGGTTATTTTCGAAAAATATTAACAAACACAATTCAACCCCCCTTCTTGTGTTTGCCTGTGTCAACTTTATGCTCATCCTGGGCCTCAGCTGCAGGCTCCTCCTAGCGGCAACTGGTGCAGTGACGCATAGACCCCCTCGTCGGTCACGCACCAAAACACCGATGTGCAACAGCATCCTCTCATCAATGGTGAGCATAGGACACATCTGTTGTGCACGCGGGGTCCATGGCGCCAAAGCTAAGTGCCAGCTGACTAATGTAGGATCCCACCAAGATATATCCTGTCTGCCCCTCTCTCAGCCTCATGCCAATGTTCAGGCAAGTCTGTAGGAAGATATGGCCGGCGTTCAGCGGCCGTGCCTGAACCATACACCAGAGGATATACAGATCTGTCCTCTAAACCACACCCTGCGTGGAGTAGCGGCCTGTGATGGAGTGGGCTAACCAGCGGTGAATCACACGCAGTGGCATGTCAGTGATGGTGGAGGCCTTCGACATCCGGGGGTTATAGTGTGCATCCCCACCGGTGATCGAGGCCCACATGACCAAATCGATAAAATCAACTGGGGGCTCCAATAATCCCATCTGGTACAGATCAGTCTGTACTGACTCTGTAGTCGCAAAGCCGATGCGGATGTTGAACTCAGTCAGAGTCAACTCCCTCTGTACCCCATGCATCTGAAAAATGACGAGGGGATCCGCCTCCTCATCGTCGCACACATAGCTCAGTGTAGAGAGAAACTCCGGAGTGGGCTCTCGATAAGTAGGTGTGATGGATCCGATGCGCTCCCACCCAATATGCCTCATCAGCTGCTGGACACGAGGAGCAAGCCCGTGAACAGCCAATAAGTCCATGTCTAGCCTCCTAGTTGAGACGAACTCGAAAGGGGCTAGCCTGTGAAATCTCTGAATATGCTCAGGTCGCTGAAACTGCGGATAGTCACCCTGAAGTGGTGGTGGAGCCTGAGCGACCTGACGAGTGCGTTTAGGAGGCATAGTCCTGAAAATCAAACAGAAAGTACATCAGTGCCGACGAAAATTACAAATAGCTCAGGCACTATATCAAGGCATCATAAGCAATAAGCAGTATAGTTGATGCATGCACTCACTGTGTTTTTTTTTTTTTTTTAATTCTGGAAAATGAATGAGCACGGCCTTGGTAACAGACAGCACGGTCGTGCTCATTGATTCTGGTTGTTTCTGGAAAATGAAGAACAGCACGGTCATGCTTAATGATGAGCATGGTCGTGCTTAGTTATGAAACCCAGAAACTGCAGACGATGAACAGCACGATCGTGCTTAGTGATGAGCACGACCGTGCTCGAAGCAGAAATCCAGAAAATGCAGAAATCAAAATGCACAGCAAAAATCACCCAAACATGACACATCCATATAGAAACCACAGAAATCATACATATAGTAAAGATATCACACGCATAATCTCAATATACAAACAAGGCATACATGGTCAAGTCAGATAGCAAATCGCCCCTCAAATAATCATATGAACACAAAAAGAACACGAGAGAGTGAAGATGTTACCTTATAGGAGAGATTAGGGGTGAAAGGAAACAAAAATGGAGGGGGAGGTGAGCACGGCGCAACAGTGAGATGAAAAGGGCGGAGCAAAGTGAGCACGGGTTCAAAATGAACCCTAGCTCGTGCTCTGCCCCACTTTTATTTTTTGAAAATTGCAACTGAGCACGGTTGTGCTCTTCAATGAGCGCGGCCGTGCTTCATTTTTAATTTCTTAATTTCTTTTTTTTTTTAATAATTACTTAATTACTGAAACAGAAGCAGATTACTTACCAAGACTCATTGACACTTTTTAATTTTATATATATATATATTTTATTTTATTTTTATATGACCAAAAAGTATTTGCAAATTTTGGAGGAAAAAAAAAACAAATGGAAGGGTTTAGAAATTGTTATCTCAAGGAGTCCGAGAAGACGCCACGTATTCTGCTACTTGTTTCTTCATGCCTGGCCACCAAAAGTTCTGCTTCAAATCCTGGTACATCTTGGTTGCTCCGGGGTGAATGCTTCATTTACTCTTGTGTGCTTCCTCAAGAATCATTTTTCTCATCTATGGGTTTTCAGGTACACAGACACGTCCCTTACACCTCAAAATGTTGTCTGGTCCCAAACTGAATTCCGGTGCTTTTCCTTGTTCCATGAGTTCTTTCTTTTCTTGGAGGTACACGTCAGAAACTTGTTCTCGGATTTCTTCCAGCAATCCGCTTGAGATCTTAATCATTCCCACACTGATCTTTTCTGGACTTATCTCCATTAAATCAAGGTCGCGAAATTTCTCGATCAATTCTAGCTCCTTCACCATCATTGCTGAGACATGAATGGCCTTTCGGCTTAACGCATATGCTACAACGTTTGCTTTTCCAGGATGGTACTGTAACGTGAAATCATAGTCCTTCAAAAATTCCATCCATCTTCTTTGCCTCATGTTGAGTTCCTTCTGATCAAACAAATACTTCAGACTTTTGTGATCGCTAAAAACATCAAGCTTGGCTCCATACAGATGATGTCTCCACATCTTCAGTGCAAAAACCACAGCGGCTAGCTCCAGATCATGAGTCGGATAGTTCTTCTCATGAGTCTTTAACTGTCGTGACGCATAAGCCACAATCTTTCGGTGTTGCATCAATACACATCCTAGACCTTGATATGAAGCATCACACTACACCTCATAAGGCTCATTGGGTTCAGGAAGGATTAACACTGGTGCAGTTGTCAAGCGTTCTTTTATCTTTTGGAAACTTTCCTCACATTTGTCTGTCCACACAAAAGGTTGATCCTTTCGTGTAAGCTGAGTCAACAGTGCTACCATCTTGGAGAATCCTTCAATAAATCTCCGGTAGTATCCAGCTAGGCCGAAAAAACTTCGAATCTCTGTTACCGTCCTTGGTCTTTCCCAAGAGAGCACGGTTTCTACTTTAGCAGGGTCCACAGCAATCCCTTCTTTGGAAATCACATGCCCTAAGAACTTCACCTCCTCAAGCCAAAACTCACTTTGAGAGTTTTGCATAGAGTTCCTTCTCGCGTAAGATCTGTAAGACTTGTTGCAGATGCACTTCATGCTCCTCATGACTCCGGGAATAAATGAGGATATCATCTATGAACACGACAACGAATTTGTCCAAAAACGGATGAAAAATTCGGTTCATGTAATCCATGAAGACAGCAGGGGCATTAGTTACTCCAAACGACATTACAAGGTACTCATAATGCCAATAACGCATTCGAAAAGCAGTCTTTGGAATATCTTCAGTCTTTACTCTGATCTGATGGTATCCTGTCCTCAAGTCAATTTTTGAGAAAACAGCAGCTCCTTGTAGTTGGTCCATCAAATCATCTATACGTGGCAACGAATACTTGTTCTTAATCGTTACTTTGTTGAGTTGCCTATAATCCACGCAAAGTCTCGATCCGCCATCCTTCTTTCGCACTAAAAGAACAGGTGCTCCCCACTGGGAAACACTTGGCCTAATAAACTGCTTCGACAACAGGTCTTCCAACTGGGCTTTTAATTCTACGAGTTCTGTTGGTGACATCCGATACGGAGTAATCGAAATCGGACCGGCCCCTGGAACAAGATCAATGGAGAATTCTATGTCTCTTACCGGGGGTAATCCAAGTACATCGGGAGGAAACACCTCCGAGAAGTCTCTTACAACTGGTATCTTATTCAAGACAACTTCTTCAACTTCCAAACTTGTCAAATACAAGCACTTCTCATCTCCTTCTTTCGAAAAAGATTTCACTTGATGGGTAGAGAGAAATCCAGAAATCTCGGGATTCAGAAAAATCAATGTTCTATGAGAGCAATCTAAAAGAACATGATTGGAAGACAACTAGTCCATACCCAAAATCACATCTAACTGTACTAAAAGCAAGCAAATCAGATCAACAAGGAAGTGTCGATCCTGAATAATAATAGGACAGTTCAAGCATACGGAATTAACAGTGACAGGTTCAGCAGTAGGAGTTGAGACAATCAAATCATACGACAAACAATTAACAGGCAATGCTAAGTGTCTCACACATCCATTTGAGATAAATGAGTGCGACGCACCAGAATCGGTTTGGTCACACACTCATGGTAAAGACTCTTCCCTTAGCCGTCGGTTTGGAGACCTTAGCACTATTAACAGTGGGTTCTCGTTTTGGTGCCTTGCAATCCTTTGCCAGATGCCCTATTCGATCACAATTGAAGCATTTCATCCCTCTCACGGGACACGCGTCAGCTAAATGGTTCAAGTCTCCAGACTTGAAACATCTCCTCCCTTGTCCTTGCCCTTGACTCCTCTGGTTAATGCTTCCAGAGGTCGAGGCCACGGGACGGTACTGTTGTTGATTCCGGTTGTTCCCAGCTGGTCTTGTGTATGGCTTTTTCTGAGCTTGCTTACCCCTCTGGTTCTGGCCTTGGAATTGGTTTCTTGACCGTGAGGGTCCACCAACATTCCCTCGATTGTCTCTTCCTTTCAGCATTTGTTCAACTCTTCTACATTTCTCCACCAGAGCTTGAAAATTTCTGATCTCTAGTGGCAGCACTGACCCCTTGATCTCAAACCTCAGTCCTCCTTCAAATCTTTCACACTTCCAGCTCTCATCTGGGTTGTCTTGGAAAAAGCAAAAATATTTGGCCAATGACTCGAACTTAGCCGCATATTCTCCAACAGTCATGTCTCCTTGACGAAGACACAGAAATCTCCTGTTCTTTCTCACCTCTAACACTCTGTGGGAAATATTTGTCCAGGAATGCCGTGCGAAAAACCTCCCAAGTAATTTCTTGGTGATTCGCCTCGAGCATTTGCTTGGTGCCTCTCCACCAATATTTAGCATCTCCCATCAGGAAGAAAGTAGCATAAGGTACTCTTACCGCTTCAGGACTGTTAAGCAACTCGAAAATCTTCTCGATTTCTTGAATGTACAAGTCTGCCTTAACCGGATCATCATCCCCATAGAACTGCGATGGGTTCTGACGGCGAAATGCTGTCAGAGCACGACCTGCTGCAGCTTGCTCAACACAAGCTTATTCTTGTTGGTGTTGTGCAGTCATAGTAGTTGTTTGCTGGGCAATGGCAGCAGCAACATCTGCCATAGCTTGTGCTGCAAAATCTACTCCCCCACCATTTGGTCCGCGTCCACCAACAAAACCACCTCTATGGCCTCCTCCACGGCCACGTCCACATCCTGCATCTAGCTCCATAACTGATCCACAAGATAAAAAGATCAGTTAAATGGCAACCAGATGAGAGCATTTCAATCACTTCCAACAGTTATTACTTCCAAGAAGTAATTCAAACAAGCCTATTCAGATATCACACAACACAAACACATGCCTATTCCCAAGGTTCCCGAAAGACTCGACCAGCTCTGATACCACCAAATGTGATACCCTTTCCCCGAGTATCACATTAATTACTACTTAGTACACATAATCGTATCATTAACACTATGTCGATTTTCTTTCGGAAAAACATATATATATATATATATATATATATATATATATATATATATATATATATATATTGGATATTCCTGTTTTTGGATTATCATAATAATTCTATCACAAACGTCTTTAAGATAAATAATTAAAATAACCACATGAAGACATATAAGACACCAACATCTTCTTAATCAATTAAAAGCCTTCTTGGTGACAGGCCATTTGACAGAAGTTTACACAGAGTGGTTCACTTAAACTACACAGCAACTAAGTTAAGCATTTACATACTTCAAAAGGATCAAACTAGATTAAGAGATACACAGACAGATACTAAGTTAAGAGACAGCTTAAACACACTACCACAAAATGAAAAAAAAATGAAAAAAAAAAAAAAAAACTACAGCTAGTCCAGTCCTAGTGGTACCCAGTTGGGAAACCACTATGGTTAATTCCATCCTATGGAGATACAACTGGTGAAGGATCCACCACCTCGCCACCATCGTCCGGGTCATCATCACCCTCATCAAGTGGATGGTACCGAGGGTCCTCTTCTATTTCTTCTGCTGGATCCTCCTCCGGGTCCTCCTCCATAGGTTCCTGTGGCTCTTCTTCCATAGGTACAACGAGTGCCTCCTGCTAGGGTAAAACCACTAGTACATAAGCAGCCCAGTGCTGAAGGCAGAGATCTACCGACGGTAGCATAATCCTCACTGTCTCAAAAGTCCGAACCCTCCTGGCGGGTCCATTTACAATGGAGCCCTCTACTGTAGTGACTTGACCAGTATAGTGAGCCTTGTGGGCCTCTGGTCCAAAAGCCCACGCCTCCGGATTTAAATGATCCTCAAGTATCAGGGCTCGCGCTCGGGAATGAGCCAACAGTGCGAATGGGTCCATCTATTCTCCGATACAAATAATATACGCCATAAAGAGCAGAACAACAGGACGCAAGGGTCAGATATCGTCATACGGATAATTATGATAAACTACATAATTGCAACACAAATAGCATGTATAACAATGCCACTAGCATCATCATATATATATATATATTAAGGAATATATATATACATAAATATACAACAAGGATATTATTAAAGCAAACAAGGTATCACCCTCAATCACCATAAACTTTTGAAAAACCATGATGCAAGACTCCGGAGCTTTTCAACTTTTGAAAGGAGCTGATCAAGCTAGATTGCCAAGTATATTAGGCACAACGTGAATTTCTACAATACTGCCCAAACTCCTGGCGCAGCGTGCAACGTGCGTGGAATGTCCATAGCATATTGTCCAACACGAGGCACAGTAATCCGGGCTAATGGACTTCATTGTCCATCAAAGCACAATGAAACAACGTAACATGAAATACCTAACCCTTCCAAATATTCATACGAAAACAACGTAGGCACGTCTGCCAAATTGAATGCATGAAAAATCATTTGGGGTTTTCAACTTTTCTGTATGCTTGGTATTTTCCGTTCATCGAGGCTCAAAGCTCACGACGGTTCAACATTTTAAATATCTTATAACTTTTATTAACAACACAGGACTTTAAGTCCGAGTGTCGAATCACAACAGTTCCAGACTTATGCATCAGCCATGGAACTTTGTGGTCGTAGAAAATCAACTTTCACCTTTTTATTATTTTCACCATGTATCAGCTACACGTAGATGGAACAACAGTCCATAGCAACATAACACGGATCATAGATCAACGTGCTTTTAAAACAATAGTTTTTCCGACGTCTCGGTTACAAGGTTCAACTTTTCAACTTTTCTCTCTTTTCGCTCAGTGAAAATACAAAATCCAAAAACAAAACTTCCGTAACTTATCCAAGTTATCGGATATTTTTATTTCAAACCTTTTTCGAACAATGTTTTCTTTTGAAATTCATTATTTTTTTAAATCAGATATTAGATAATAAAAAAAATCTTTTTGTTCTAAAAGCATATTTTTATTTTGGGAAGGGTCCTCTTTTTTCTAAAATAAAGGCTTTTTAAGAAGGATTTTATCTAATATAAAGAGGACTAAAATCTTTTGGCAAAGAAACAAAATTTTAATTTTTCACTGTAACAAGTTTTCGAAATTTCATATTTTTATGGAAAACATCTCTAACAGCTTCTTTAAATAAATTTTTCTCATCTTTGTAAAGAAAACCTTTATTTTTAAAATTCTTAAATTTTTCACTAAAGATTAATTTAAATATTAACCTTCCCAGAAAAATGGTTGTTAATTTGAAAACATCTTCTCTTTTTGCTTTAATATATGTTTTATCAAGGCTTTTATCTTTGCTTTAAAGATTGGGCCCTAACCAAATGGTTAGGCTACTATACAACAAACGACACACATTCAATAATTTAAAACATAACAACATAATATATATTCAAGTATATATTTTTAATCTAACATGTTATCAATCAAGTAACAACAACTTTATCACAGCATCATAAAGTTAAACACATAAACAATAACAATTCATCTTTTCACGTATCAACAACAAAATCAACCAATCCAAACATACAAGCATATAGTTACCATAATTATATCATCCCTCAAGCTATGTCCCCTTACCTCAATTCCGACGTTTATAAGCTCCGATTGGCTAGTTAAAATGGAACGATTCCACGACCGTCACAAGTTCAAATCTAAACAAAATACATATTTAACTTAGGTTAAAAATCTTTACAACTCACCCTAATAATTTCATGCATGTTTCGTCCATGCCATGAAAATCAAGCTAGAAATTTTTAAATATTTACAAGCTTTTATAAATTAATTCTACTAGTATTAAAATACAAAACATAGGTTCAAAACCTTGAAAATAAAATTTTAAATCCTTGGCCTCATTAACCATAGGTTTCTGCCTTATCATAAAATAGTGGGAAAACATTATTTTTCATAAATCTAATTTTATGCATGTAAATACTATAGTGTTCTAAGCATTATTAAGCTCAAAAATAATTGAAAAAACTTCATCAACCCTTCAAGTGAGTTTCGGCCTTCTAAAATATAAGTCTAGAAACCTTTTAAAGTTTTTCAAACACCACATGAAATTAATTTTGCAAAGAATACATTTGTTAAAAACATCTCCCAAATAAAAGGTCTAAAACCATGCATTGTGTGATTTTTTTAACACAAGTTCATCCTTTTCCCTCTTGGTGAGTTTCGGCCACATCATAATCATAGGGAGGATGATTTTCTCATCACATGCAAGTTATGAAAATAAATATAGAGATGAGTGGAAGTTGATAAAAATTTTAGTTTCATGTGATAGTGATTGCCTTTGCAACTATAGGTTAAAAACCATGGTCCTAAACCAAGTTTTATCAACATGCATGTAAGAAGTTTTTAAAAAAAATCATCACTCTCCCTCCATGAGGGTTTCGGCCACCCCTCAAAATGGTCATGGGGAGATCTTTTTCAACATACAAAGGTTGTAAAGAATTGTGAAAATGATGATAAGCTTAAACAAGTTATGTTTTCAAACATGCATTAAGAGAATTCCAACAAAAACCATGATCATGCAAAAATTATAAAAGAAACTTGAAACAAAAAAGTATGAGTTGAGAATGTATACCCTCAAACTAGAGTTAATGATGATTAAAAGATGAATGTGAGATTAGTAAGTAGCTTCCAAGCTTCCAAGTTTAAGGTAGAAATTGGAAATGCTTTCAAGAAAAAAAATTTGCAAAAGTTTGGCTAAGGAGAAGTAGTTTGTAAATGAAACAAGGTGGGGAATGGGGGTTTTATAGAGGGAGGGGGGCGCAGCCCACTCCATAATCTGATGAAAAAAATTTAAATTTTTTTATTAATAATAAATTCATATTCAAATACATTAGGTTCCTAAGAAATGTAAAACAATTATTACAATTGTCATAATTAATATTGAATAGTGACATAGATCACTATTCACATCAAATAAAAATCTTTCCAAATCTGGGAAAATCAGATTTAATTATTTTGGATTCGTTCCGATACCGATTGTTACGTAACAGTAAAAACCAATCATATTTTTAGTCGTAAATTTCGCCCGAAAAATTCATAAAAAAATTAATTAATTTCTAGAATTATAAAATAATATAACTAGGTTAAAATAATAAAATTTTAATTTTTTTTCTAATTTTTAAAATTATTTTCGGGTCAATAGGGCTTAACTGAAGGCGAAAACTCATAAACGTCAAAAATTTTCTGCTGAAAATTCAACCTCAAAATTTTAATATAAAGCAGAATAAGTAAAGATGACTTAATTTGGTCTTATCAAAATAATTATCACTATTTATAAAAATAAAATCTTAATTACACACATAAACATAATTTACAGAAAAGCAAAAAAATCGAAGTATTACAACCATCATGACACCATGACTCACCATGGTGACTCACCTTCATGAGTCATCATGAATGACTAGTCCTTTATCCGTTAGCAGGTCCGAGAAATCCTGTATTCAGCTTCGTCGTTCACCCGATTAAATATATCGCCCGAATAATATATATTTTTTCACTTTTAAGTGAAAAATTTCAAAATCACCAAAGTCATTGGGAATTCGATATAAAACCTAACCATTTCGTTCACGAGTCAAAATTAAGATTTCTAAGCAGTAAAATTTTACTGTCAGTGAAACGCAGACCAAGTTTCGTTTGAATTTTCAACCTAAAATTTAACCGTAACTCTTGACGGCCAAGAACAGTATGGATATGATTTTAGTTTATCCAAAATTATTTTCGAAGTCTCAGGAATATAAACATATTTATATATATTACCTACATTCAAAAATAATGAAAATCAAGGTGTTACATCAATGAAAACGCAGACTGAATTCCATCTAAATTTTAAATCCAAAATTTAACCGTAGCCTTTTACCATGAAATAGAGTCTAAATATGATTTTGTTTTATCCAAAATCATTTTCTAGGTCTCGTATAAAGATATAAACTGATATAATCTATCGATGTTGAAAAACAGTAAAAAAAATGAGGTGTTACAATCACCACCAAGTCTTACGTGAAATTCGTGCTCCAGCTCCCTGGTTCATAGTACTAGTGGATGAAGTTTTATTTAGTAATAAAAATAGGCATTAATAGATGGAATTAAAAACAAATATATAATATTGAGCATAGAAGCAGGCCGACCTGAACAAGCCCACATTCGTATAGGGTTGGGCTTGGGCATCTTTTTTTCAACCTAAATTGACTCCGAGCCTTTTTAGCACAGCCCGATAAAGCCCGAACCTACATCAGGCCGGCCACCACGGCCGGATAGCCCGTTTTGCCACATCTAAAGAAGGCTACAAATTTTGTAAATTGAGCTTTTGAAAAAAAAAAATTTAAAATCACTAACTACTTTTTTTGAAAAATTCCTTTTTTATAATTGCAAACAAACTTTAAATAGATTCTATTTTTCCTAAAATTCTAAAAAAATAATATCTCAAACTATAAAATATGAAAATCATTTATTAGATTCGTAACAAACAAACACTAATTCTGTCTCTCATACAAAATACAATTTCCTATCTCAATTATTTTATTATGCCAAATAACAACCATTTTTTATTAACCATTACCAAAATATATTTTTAATGAAAATTTTACCCATGCGTTACACGGATATATTACACTAGTCTTAATAGAGGATTCTAGAATTTATTCTATTCTGAAATTCTGATGCTTATCACTTTACCACCAACCCACATAGTCTTCTAACCATCTTAGACTCTTTTTCATGTGTTTGGGCCGCTCCGGCTCTATTTCATTTGGCCCATTAATCCTTATCACACTTGACCCAGTATTAGTCCCTTTTAGAACCATATCATCACTTTTACATATTACAGAAGTAGGTAAAGACAATCTCTCATAACAAATTATCTTAAAAGAAATTGAATGAAAACATACATATCTATCGAAACAAGAGATGTGAGATTTACCTTCTTTAATCAAGGAAATCACAGTCGTGTTTCTGGCCACTACTCCGATCAATAGATCAGAAGCATAATAAACAAGGCGGAGAAATACAAAGCATAAGGCATCATCAAAGACTTCCATCTAACCAGATTCAAATCAGTGATCCATGAACAACGATATGCTGCCTCGCTCATGAATCTAGTGAAGACGAGCATCACAACAATTTTAAACAAAAATTATGCCAAAAACAGAAAAGCATATGTAATAAACGATGAAAACAAGAGGAAACATATGGAATTAGCAGTATATATATAGTATCGAGTATATATATAGTATCGATCAGAGCAGAATAAACCAACATTCATGCATTCCTCTTCAGCATTTATCATAGAAGTATCTTTGTTTGTTTGTGAATATATCTTATGTGAATGTGAATGTCAGCAGAAGCTGTGTGAGAACCAGCAGCACAGACACTTCTAGTTTTAGTGAAAGTGAAAACCCTACTATTTGAAAAAGAAACTTAAAGCAGCATAGCGATGTTGCTAGCCCACCCCAACCGCCCAGAAGGTAGACTTTTTTCTTCTTCTTTTTTACAGAAAAATTAAGAAAATATAAGAATACTTAGGGATGTTCACGGGACAATTTGGTTCAAATTTACATGAAAAATAAATTCGAATCAATCAAATTTTATTGGTTCGGTCTTGCTCGAATCTGAAATTATTTTCCCAGGAAATCCGTCGGTTTGGTTCAGATCTGAACCGGTCGAAAAAAAAATACCGATTCATTTTGAAAAGAGAGTTTAAACATAATATGACTCTTCATCACAAATACAAGTCTGACAAATCTTTCATAAGAAACTAAAGTCTAAAAACACTTACAGAAAATAGTCTAAATATGACTTAGTTTTGAAAAGAACAAATACACTCATTTTAAGACCACAAACACTAAATAGCCCGATCCCTCTTTGTTCTGTTGTTATAATGGAAGCAGCCTATCATTTTAACACCAGTAGCGTGTGTACTTTAGCATCATCAATTGGTTCACCCCACAGACACATACAAATACAAACAGATGCAAGCCAAAAGGAATCTTTTTTCTTCTAGATCTATGAAGAGATGGGAGAGAGGAGTAGAAGAATGCAACTCAAAACTCAAAGGAAATGAAGGTTATTGGAAGAGACGAACCACAGACTATGGTGCGATGGACGATGATGGCGGCAACCGGCGTGCGACGTATGACGGGACGGCGGCAACCGGCGTGCGACGTATGATAAACGGCGGACAGAACACAGTAAAAGGAAGAAGAAGACCTAGATCTAGGACTAGTGTGAGTGACAGTGAGTGAGTGAGTGACTTCGTGCGTGGGTCCTTCCGGAAGGTATAATAAAAACTTCAAATATATGAGATTGGCTAAGGTTCTGGAAGGTATAATAAAAATTTAAAATAAAAATCTATAATATAAAATACTAGAAAGGTTCCACGAGAGAAATCACAATCATAATTATAAAATACTAGCGGTAACATATGATCCCATTTGTAATGCTTTTGACTCGTCTTTATCTATGTTCATGATATATAAAATGTTGTTTGTCACTTGTGTTTGTCACGTATTTTTGATTTTTTTTATAAGCAGTCAGGTATTTTTAATTGATATTTATGTTGTGAATAAATATAAAAATAAAAAATAAATCAAAGGTACAAATTATTATTTAGTTACAACTATCATTTGATTTTGACATCTTCGAATATGATTTAATTGAGAGATTAAATATGAATTGAATTTCAGGCTCTTTTTGCATTTCTCTGCATCACAACCAAAATTAAGTTATATTGTTAAGACCATTTAAAAAAATATATATTAATGTGCTATCATGACATATGTTGCTTGATAGATCTACAGGTTTCCTAATAATTAAAAAATTAAGTTTTTTTTTTTAAGGATAAAAAAATAAGTTAGTATTTTAAAAAATTGGGGAAATGCTACAATTTATTTTATGGTAAATATGTATACGTATTTTGTGTTGACTTCATTTTCAAGTATGTCTTTCCTCCTTTGCCTCAAAAAAAAAAAAGTATTCCAATTCTTAATCTAATTTGTTCTTTATCTAATTTTCATTTATTTGTTTTTTTTTTTCCTCCTTGTTTGGATTTAAAACATATAATTTCTCAATATAGAAAATTAAAAACCTAAGTCATTCTTTTCCAAATGATTTGAGGATGAATTATTTTCAATTTATTATATTGTGGTTACTCTATTGGAGGGGCTCCGAGTTTGATCTGATTTGCAAAATCATGATAGGTTTAAGAGGCACTATCTAACTTATGTATAAATCAGATGACATAACTATTCAATATTATTACTTTTAATTAATTTCTGCTAGCCAAGCTCCCTGTCACCCAAAGATGATATCATTGGGTATAGATTGTGAAATTGGCTCAAAGACTCGGATTGGGTTTATTATTTGAGATGTATAATTATCCTTATGATATAAATTGTGCCTATTGCCTGGCCAAGCAAATCTATACGAAAGTTTTCATCTAGAAATAAGTAACACCTTTTTAAGCCATATTTGAATGATTCGTGAAGCATTTTATTTGGTTTTATAGTTTTAAACACTTCAACAGAGAGAATTATCATCTCAAAAATTTAATGCTTATAATATTCAATGGTCATTGCTGGCGTTCATAATTCTATACTACTTCCAATGAAAACTAATTTGTGACGCCCTTCTACTCCGCATGTTATAAGACATTTAATATAAAAGTAAATAAAAAAAAAAACATACATTTTACTAAATAATTAAATCCTTTGTCCATGGGTAGAAAAGTCCCACATGAACGAGTTCACAACGCATAAAATTACACCAAGTTAAAACAAATAAAACATAACAAATAAACAACCCAACCCCGATGTCACAACTCAGAGCTGGTATAACCGTTTCAGAAAATATATCCTCGGAATACAACTGAAACAAACTAACTGACACAAGAACAAGCCCTACTATGAGTGGCGGCTCCTCAGAGTCACTCCTCTCCGGGCTGCTCGTCATCCTCTGCTCAGGCCAATCAGGCCAAACAAACAAACAGAAAGAACGGGGAGTAAGAAAACATATAATCACAACGGCATGGAGATAGGAATAAGATGATCATACATCATGGCCTAGCAACATCATAAGCATACATATACACATATAAACATCATAAACCAACCAAGTATGTTATGCGGTGCAATGCAACACTACTGCGCTACTCCATTATGCATGTGGATCTAACTAACTTAGGATGAACGACTTATGAGTTACATATCCGTATTGGCCATAGAAGCACCAACACCGGCAGTTCACCAAACATTGGGTGAACCTCATGTATAGCCAACGCATCAAACCGTGGATGCCTCATCACTGGGGGTCGCGGTCACCAAACCATCGAGTGACCTTCCGTGGATGGCCAGATCACCGTATTCTCTGGCGATCTCCCCTATGTCGAACCTCCCCCATCAACCAACAACTCCAATGCTCTATGCAAATGGCACAACAACAAACAATCTCAACCACCTCCTTGCTCGGGCCATGAAGCTCCCAAGACTTCAACATCAACATCAACGTAACCTTAGACCCATACTGCAGGGTCAAGGCTCCCTTGGCCAATAAGCACCAAGGTTCAACTCATCAACACCTCGACCAATAAGCATCGAGGTCACTTTGGCCAATAAGCACCAAAGCTGTCAACGTGCGGTAATCCAACGGATACCGGTTTAACCATTTTTAATATCTCACCATCTCATCCTTTTAATCATCTTTATTAATTATAAACCAATTTATCTAATCCATAACATTAATTAGTTGTATCATCTATCATCATCAGGAAATGGGGTTTGAAACCCCTTATAGTCCTTTAATTATGTTTCTGTCCAGGAGGGGTGAGCACGGTCATGCTTAAACCCCAGCACGAGCGTGCTCAACACATTACGGGCGTGCTTTCGCTTAAGTGGAGCACGGTCGTGCTTTCTATTCGTGACGGTCATGCTCAGCTACACGGTCGTGCTCCTCTGCTGTACGACCGTGTTTAAGGCGCAGCCATTTTCTAGAATTTAAACTAGGAGCACGCCCGTGCTCCCAATTCAGCACGACCGTGCTTCTGGACAGGCCGTACTGTTCTGGGCAGATTTCTTGCTAATTCTTTTAACCAAAAACACCCTAAACCACTCTTAAATCATTCATAACATTCTTAACTAAATCATTGGCATAAATCTCATCTTTACTAACAGTTCATGTTTTATAACCAATTTTGGGGGAATAAATCCCTTAATCATCATATTAACTGGTTCTTTAAACATATTGGCTTCAAGCCACAACCCACAACCAACAGGTATAAACATACCAAATCAACCAACAAACATGGCATAACAATGATACCAATGTAACCAACTTTTAGTGATGGTTGTTAAAACCATGGGTAAAGGTATCATATACCTACAAATTTATGATATAAGTATCATTTACCTATAAATCTCTTAATCCGTAACTATATGTTTCAGTGACAGGTTCAAAAGTGTGGGTATAGATTCCATATACCTACAAATTTTTAATTTCGCCACTATATGATTAAAATAAAATAAAAATCTACAATAATAAAATAAAAATAAAAACTCGGAGGAAATTTTTAAAATAAAAAATAAGGTTACCCGCGAGAATTTTCCTCTGCCCATTATTAGACAAAATTTTCAAACTCGCTCAAATCTTCAAAGCACGCCAAAATATCTTTGCTTCTTTGCCCAAAACCCATCCTTCTCTTTGTTTTTTGCTTCAGAAAACAAACCTACAATTGCAGAGTTCTCTTCCCCGCTGCATCAACCCATCGCCGTTCCACGCTCTATCCTAAACCGCACTCACGCCATCGTCGCTGTACCAAGAGAGACCGGCTTACCTCTCGCATTCACGTTCTACACATGTACTCATCCTTTCTCTTTGATTATTTTTCCCTTTAGGAAAGCACTTGCATGGATATTCTGTCTTTAACACCCAAAGACTGCTACTAATGATCTCCCACTTTTCATTTGAAAGATAATTTTTGAAGCTTTCCCTCAATTGATTCATAAAGCTTAAGTGACTCTTTGAAAGCTTCTTTCTGTATTTAGGGATTTTTTTTTTCGTAATTTGAGAGTGAAGGATATGTTGAGAATTTGGAAGTGCAAAAAGACACTGTAGCTGTTTTATACATTCAACAAGGACTTCTTTCATGTGGTATTGTATAGTCTTTCTTCCATTGATACATTGTACAGTTTGAGGATTTGAGTAATAATGATTTTGACTCTATTGGCTATCTTAATGATGTTTCTTGCAGTCTCGTATGCTTTATTATTCATTTAATTGGTTGTCTTTATATGTGTTATCTTCTTTTCTGACTGAATGAATTTAGAGTTGTTCTCAAGCTGTTTGATAAAACACATGAACCACTATGCAGTTTACTTTGATTGGTGATTTACCCTCTTGCCTTCTTTATGAAGAGATGATCTGATCGCTATGATGTGTGCAAGGTTTATGAATTTGAAAGTAATCTTGATATTATCAAATATGATCTAAAGATCATGGGGTTTGAAAACAAAACTGAGTCATCAATGTGTTTGAATTTAATTGCTGGTGCATATGATCCATTTTATGGTTGCCATTCATTTTTCTGAGTATAAGTGGAGATCAGGTTCGGTCACCTGTATTGTGACTTAATGTATGCATTTTTTGGGTGAATGAAGTATTATAAAGTTCTGGGACACACAATAATGTGCACAGGTTTGGTCTTTCTTTGGTGATTGTTACATTATATATATATATATATAAAGATTGCTGGTACTTTGCGTCTTCTAAATGGCTTCACCATGCCCCTTCTATGTTTCTGTTATAACAACCATTCCTTTGTCTCTTTTGGGTGTATAGGCAATTTAAACCTGTTGTTCCATTGGGATTGCTGTTGTTGCTTTGTATCGGGGTGTAGTTTTGTGGCAGCAATAAATTTGCTTGAGATGTAGATGAGATATTAGCAATGTGCTTTTCATGATATTCATAAATTTTCCATGTTGCTTTAGTACTCACAGGAGTTTTATTTTACTTAACGTGGACCCTCGTGCTATTGACAGTAGCTTGTAATTTGTCTATCCTCATAGATGTCAGCCTCCAATGCATATTAAAGTTGTGGTATGTTCTCTCTCATATCTCAATCTACCATTGATGTTCCATTTTTTTAGTTGGTACATTCATTTTTTTATTGGTCAATCAAGGTGAATGGAAACATGGAACATTGAACTTAGACTTGTATCCGTAAAGGTAGCTTTGTGGTATCTACTTAGTTGATACTTTCATTTTTCATTAGTAGAATATATTATTTAATGGCTTGTAAATAAAATTGTGCCATCTACATGGAATTAACTATTTCTTATCAAAATTAATATTTCCTGTGAAAAGTTATGCTATTATTCATATGTTCTTTTTATTACTTGCAGGTAAAGTCTGGGAAGCTAATTTCTTCTTGATGGCGTAAATTTGACAATTAAGTGGGCATCATCTTTATTTATTTATTTATTTATTTATGTATTTATAAATTTGAATAAGATTCTGAATTCCTGGGATAGTTATACTCATATATACATATAACTCCAGAAATGTTTTACTTGCATATCAACCGGGCATAGCAACATACATTGATGTCTTTGAGAACTTGTGAACACTCCCCTTACCACACACTCTAAGGCACGATTATTAGTTGGATCAACCTGTTCACAATTTATTCAAAATCTGTTACGCAACTATTTACACTAATAACTTTAGGTCAAGTTCCAAAACTCAACGATACAGCAACACGTGTTGGAATCACTCACCAGAGTGGCGAGTCGATGTGTTGAAGCGATGAGGAGCTTGCCATGATCATCCATGGCAAATCCAGCTGACAATTTAGGGAAAGAAGAATCGGAAGTGAAAGCAGTGGCGGATCTTAGTGGGAGCGGTAACCAGTGTAAAAAAAAAATTCTATGGCACCCTCCATGGCCTTCATGAAAACTAAAAGGAAGAGTGAAGAAGTTCCTTGTGCAACCATGACTATGCTCTGCACTCTCTGCTCCTAAATCTTCGATATCTGCCTCTGAGAATGAGATGGAAATGAAAACTTAAAAACAGCTAGCTGGCTGTGTTCTAACTTTCTTAGTTCTAGGGTTTTATTAGTTAGTGGGCCTAGAGCTGCCCTAGCCCATTTGGCCTTAGCCCATGTGGGTTAGGGCCAAAAGGGCCAAAAGGCCCATAATACAAAAAAGTCCATAGGGCCAAGTGGGTTGGGGCCACCCTATGGACTAGCCCACTTTAAGATTTTTTTTTCTTTTTGGGAACTCTTCCCAACTCATTTAAAATAATTTAGTGTAGCATTGAACAATGTAAAAATGAATTAGCAACTGGCATAAAAAACAAACCAAGCTAAACTTTAGCTCATTTCACTTTGTCTATTAACATGAACATTGAACACTGAACAACACAGCATGGACAATTGGACATAACCTCTCTTTTAATTCTCCCAAAATCAAATGTGGGATTTGATTTAAAGTCCTTAAAAAGAAGTTATGCAAAACAAAAAAATTACTTTTCCCACTGCAGTAGTTTTCCCTACAGAACAATGAATGTGGACCTTCGAAGTTGTGGAAAATCAGAGAACTTCTCAATGCATATTGTGTTACTAACCTACAAGTACATTTCCAACAAGCTGAAACTAAACGCATAAAGGGGGAAAACTAAACAAACTACCATCAGAAATGAATGCCTCTCTATTTAGGACTAAATAGTCATTCTGCACAAGAACTAGAATTAACATAACTAATCTTGTTAATATGAGAAATGCTGAAACCAATAACAAAGATACTAATGTCAACAAAAACATACACAGTGACAGAATTGGTTCAAGATGCGGTAAAAAATTATTCAAGATATAGGGTTAAAGTCAGAAAAAGGAAGAGAGACTCAAAATCCATTTTGGGAAAAATTCATTTTCAGGCTAGAATGGGTTTATCTTCTAATAAAATCTGTTTCAAACTCAAAATCCAACTCAAAATTAATTTTACAGCCTTCTAAAATTAGCTTTTCAAATAGCTTCTTCTAGTAGTTTTTTATAAAGCATCAACAAAGCTTTCACTCAAAGCACATGGGCATGGTTAAGATAAAACGTGTTTTAACTTTTAAGCACATTTTACTCATACAATTCATTCTTATTTACTCAAAGTCATAACGAATCACTGTTTGTTTTATCTAAATAGCAAATCAATCAACTTTGCAACAGAACTTGTTGTTTTGCATGAACTAAAGACTTATATTTGAGTGATATCATGTATATACTCCCATTCAAATGCATGCTCATTCCAGTTTAGTTCAAAGATCAATAATAAATGCAGAACACAATGGGTCACACAAAGACATTCATACAAGTATCAAAAGTGAAAGACCTAGAAAAACAAATGTTGAAACCAGATAAGCACAACAAGCAGATCGAAAATAAGAAAGCAACAAAGCAAGAGAGCAAGGAAACAAAGTCATACCTGAGTTGAGAGATTGAGATCGAGAGTTGAGAGAGTGAAATAAAAAATAGCCCACGAAATTTGGGGGAAAACAGCTCAAAAAAAGTTAGGGTTCATTGCAGGGTGGAGAGATACATTTTTGCTGATCGAAAATAAGGAGGAGATAGGGTTTAGGTGTGTTTTTCGATAGTGTTCCTCAAACACAGGGGCTAACCCATAAACCCCTCAGCCCAAGCGATTTTAGCCCACTCATACAAGGGGCTGTGTTGGGTTAGGGGCTAGGGACCTTCTTTTTACACCACAAAATACTCAAATACACCACAAATCTTTTAAACAATTATTAAAATCTCCAAAATACCCTCTCTGTCTCCCCTCCCCTTTGTTCGTCATTTCCTGTTCGCATCTGTCCTCTTCGTCCCTTTCTATCTTCTCGCTTCTGATTCTAGTCATATGCATATAGAAGGCTCTCATCTGAAGAATCTTCCTGTAGATTCAAAGCTTGCTCATGATGCTTTGGCATCAACAGATCAAAGGGTAGATGATGATTTGCTTTAGGCCCTTTTTTTATAAACAATTTGCTTCAGGCCCTTGAGATCCCACCTCTTCGCCTTCATGATTGCCTCAATAAAGATGGTTCTAGTCAACATATGATGAAAATGATTCCTAAACATGAAGAAGTTTGTACTCAACCTCCATCAGGTGATGACCTCTTTGATGAATCAGATGCTAAAACCAAAAGATTTCAGTGTCTAATTTTCGCTTTATTTCCGGAATGATATAAACATAGTAGTGGATATATATTTCCGGTTATTGAAACGTACCGGAAGTTAATTTCCGGTAAGCAAGAAATCATACATAAAAATAATACTGGAAGTGAACTTTCGGTATTATACGGAGAACAGTGTATAAAAATCATGACTTACAATATGCAAACGAGCAGTATTTATGTAAAAAATGAAAGAAGGAACCATTCTCTTTGGTTTCAATGCATTCAATATGAAATAATAAAATAGAGGGAAAATAACCTATAAATTATTGAATGGGTGGAGGTGAGTGGGAGAAGAGGGAAAGTGGAAGAAGAGGGGAGGAGAGTGGTGTATTTCTGAATATAGGTTTAGGTGTGTATTAAGATAATTGGGGGTATTTTATGAATATTAAAAAGTTTTTTTAAAAATTTGTGGTGTATTGGAGTTTTTGTGGTGTAAAAAGTAGCTCCCTAAGGGCTAAACAGAAGTTATTTCAGTTAGTAGCTAGTGGCTCCCACCAAAAAAATTGTCAAGATCCGCCACTGAGTGAAAGGGGCATCATCATCGTTGATGTCGTTCAAAACCTTGGAACTGTTGTTATTATTATTAGTATTGGTCTTGTTCTTACTCTTGCTCTTGTTCTTGTTGTTTGTGTTGGATGACGAAGGCTTGTTGAGTGGGCCTGTGGATGATGGTTTTGAGGCGGTGCAACAGAGAATGGTAGGGATTGGGAAAAACGAAGGAGAGGGTTGGTTTTGGTTTAGCTTCAGGTTGAGGCGGTGGTGAACTTCGAGTCTTATGGAGGGAAAAGCAGCATTCAAGGTTTGTGCCGCCATTTTCACTTCCTTCTATCACTTCACACCTTAGCTGCTATCGCTTTTCTTCTCTTGTAGTACAGTATAATAAGTGAGTAGAAAATAAGTAGATAGAATATGGAAGGAGAGAAAATGAAGGAAAAAAAGGCTATTTTCTATTGTTTGGTTTCAAAGAGAAGATGGAGAGAGAGAAAAATGAGATGGGGTCCATTAATTTCTTTTTCTCTTCAGACTTGGGAAGAAAATGAGGAGAAAAGTGACTTTTACATCTCTACCCTCTTACACCATTTAGCTTCTTCCCTCCCAACTTATTGCATCGTACAGACCATATGCAATCAGACTACCGCCCAGCTACCTCAGTCTATGCCAATCAGACTAGTTGCAAAAGACCACGTGCAGCCACTTCCATCCGCAACCAGGGTGCAGATATGGATCTGAGATAATAGATTTTGCAACAGCATAACATGGGTGGGAGAACTGGAAAGGGGATAACATATGTGTGTGTGTGTGTGTGTGTTTTTTTTTTAGTTTGGGATGTGGACAAGGGACTATCGTTATATATTAAAGTATTAATTAATGTTAATTAATTATTTTATAAATAAATAATAAATATTATATACTAAATTGATATTTATTATAAAATAGGTTTATATTTATAAATATATCCAAAGAAATATATTTTTATTATTATTTTATTTTAAAATATAATTATTTTTATAGCATATTCGTAAAATTATATATTTAATTCTTAGATATGTAAATAAAAATAATATATTATCTAGGGACATTTTTGTCATTTTAAACTTTTCTCACATTCTTTCTCATCATTTTCTTTCTACATATATTATTTCTTTTTATTTTCTATATTTCCATTTTCTTTCCCAAGCCCAAAAAGCATTACACTAAAAGCCCAAATTAGTCCCAAAAAAATTTATGGGACCCACTTTTGATCCCTGGAAAAAATTAATTAACCACTTGGTCATTCAAATTTACAAATGCAAGACATATTAGTCCATCCTTTCACTTTTAATGTCTATTTGCTTGCCTACGTATCATGTTAACCTGATTCGTTAGTGGTGCAGTATGGCCTATGACAAATTTTCACTGTAAAAAATAAACGAAAATGGAAAAAGGTACAAAATTTTAAAACTCAAATAGCTTAAAATTGTGCATGTTTCAATTTTTACTTGTTTTTTACGGTGAAAATTTGTCATAGGCTACATAGGACCACTAACAAGTCAGGCAGGATGGTTAACGAGACACATACACAAGTAAATGGATATTGGAAGTAGAAGGAGGGACTAATGTGTCCCACGTTTATAAATTTGAGGAACTAAGTGACTAACTTATTTTTTTTGGTAACCAAAAGGGGTCCCCTAAATTTTTTAGGGACCAATTTCAACCTTTATTCTTTCATTTATTGTTATTTTATCATTCTTTTTTTTTTAGAGTTAAGATCCGTTGACACCAGGTGTAAGTCAAAAGACTTACACCAAATCTTGACCATTGAAATTGATATATCTAATAGATGAAAATATTCTAATATACTTTTTTTTAAAAATTTAAAAAAGGTCACGTGAGAGTCTGCCTTTCCCCTCTCTTTCCCACACCACCCCTTCCTTCTTTCTTCTCTGTTCGACAACAACACCGCCTGCAAGATTCACGAAGCATGGGGCATCACTCAGTTGAAGGAAAATAGTCATTAACAAATTGAAATTGCATTCTACAAAGTACATAAAAACATTTTCTAAGATTAAACTACCTTTGCTTAAACATTTCAACAACTGGAGATCTTGCAAAATAATGAAAGTTTTGATTTCAACCCAAAAACTTTAGAAATTAGTTGATCATAACAAGCTTAAGACTATTTAGCAAGAATGACATATCAGAAAAAGGTTTTTTTTTAAAAAGCCATAAAGCTTCAAATCCACTGTTTCACAATTCTGGTATAGGCATCTCTGTACAATGGGGATTCCGGCGAATGTGGGGTAGCGACGGCTTGTTAAACGGGGACCTCTGAACAGTGTCGGCGGCGAACGTGGCAGCTCCGGCGGCGAGTTCCTTGTTCCCGTGAAATTCTTAACAAAGAACAAAGGGTTCGTGAGGGGAAAGGCAAAGACTCCCACCGTCCCACATGACATTTTTTTAATTTTTTTTATATTTTTTATATTGGAATATTTTCATCCGTTAGATATATCAATTTCAACTGTCAAGATTTGGTGTAAGTCAAAAGACTTACACCTGGTGTTAACGGATCCTAACTCTTTTTTTTATACGGTCTAATTATCATTGATAGTATCATGCTTATTGCTTAAAACCATTGTTTCCATAAACCAACGCATGTTAATTTAATTTAGGATGAGTTTGGTTCTCTTAAACAAAGTCTCGGGTTCGAGGTCAACGAAGGTTGGTCCAGTTGGTAAGGATAAGGCTCATAACCTACAAGGTCGTGAGTTCGAATCCCACTGTCGATGTGAGGACCTCGTTGATGGATAACTTGTAAATACCTCGGTAAGTGCTCTTTGAACCTTGAGGCCTACCCTGGCCTTGGTGAGCCCCCGGGACTTAACTCACCTAAACTTTTTTTCATCAAAAAAAAGTCTCGGGTTCGAGCCTTGTGAAAAGGGAAAAAATAGGTGTAGGGAAAGCTTTATCCCCTTAAATGGATTTTCTCGACTTGACACGGATTAGTCGAAATTCAATGTGATTTCCAAATATTGAGGCTTTGAGACAAAAAAAAAAAAAAACATTGTTTTCATGTGTTGTGATTGCATGCCTCATATCATCGACATCCTACATACTTAAGATTGATTTACAAAATCTGTATTTACTCCTTCATACATATTTCTGCTAAGCACTGGTTTACGGGGAATGATGATATTGTTAAGTCTAAGTTTTTGACATCTCTGATTTTTATTAACCCTGAACCCTCACCCCCGGCCCCCAAACCCCGACCCCCCGACCCCCGATCCCCGACCCCAAACCCTCAACCCCAAACCCCGAACCCTGGGAGGTATGTATCGTCGCATCTCACAAGAGATGCTAAATTAATTAGCTCTAAATTGCATTGGGTTTATATGTGTATACTTACATTTATATATACTGCTATGTGAACAAATTTGGAACTCATTTAATTTGTTCTTTCCTTGATTGAAATTGAATTGATGGTTCTCTCTCAAATGCATGTTGTTATATGAAAGAATAGAATACTATTGATCACACACTTATACACACACACAAAAAAAATATATATATATATATATATTGTGAGAGTTAGGGATGTAAGGTGTCCAGTGATATATAGGATACACTTTCCTTATATTTATGATGTCATATCACATTTTTTTCGCATTTGATTATAATTGATTTTATCTCATTTGTGCACAATTGCATTGTAATTATTTTTCTTGTTATCTTTAAGAGTAATGTTATTTGTACAACTAGTGTCTGGACACTTGGGCAAGACTTTATTAATGATGTACAAATTTTTGATTAATTCAGTTACGTGGATGGTTAATGATGAATTGTGAACATTGGTGCCCAATAACCAAGTCCAACATGTGACGTACTTAAATATCCATTTTTCATAATGAAATTTGATTTAATTTTAAAAGGTTAACGTGAACATTGTTAACCAAGTTTAAAGGTGTAAAAAAAAAAATTTTAACATGCACCAATGTAGGATGCACGGGTGGTTAATATCGTTCACAATTGTGGTTAAAATTGTGTCGGACTTGGTTAATGGGTACAATTCATCGTTAATCATCGACTGAATTGAATTAACAAAAAAATTTGTACATTATTAATTAACCAGGTTTTGGGTCCAGACACCAAGTGTACAAATAACATTACTCTATCTTTAATGATGTCATGTCATACATAGTTTTTAGCATTTGATTACAACAGATTTTGTGCGTTTGCATTGTGATTTAGCCCCTGGATAGAAGTGAGAGATGTGAGGGTTGGTCACTTGTAGGAAGCATTTTCTTGTTTTATCTTTGATGATGTCAAACGTGTATATAAGTTTATGTAACATTCTCTTTTCCCCCCCAGATTTGGTGTCCACAAACAAGAACTATATATAGCCTCTGACACAGTGAAATAACTAAGGAAAAGAAACCATGTCGGGTGTGTCTCTAGCTGTGCCTCGTGCATCACTGCAATCAAACCAAATTGTGCCTCCACCTGAAGCAGCAGGCACAAAGCAGAAACAGCAGCAAGGACAGGCTGCAAATGGCAGTAGCATGATGGGTTCATTGCGTGTGATAGAGCTTCGGCTTGTGGCATTCATATTGGTTTTCTCAGCAAGTGGCCTTGTCCCACTCCTTGATCTAGTGTTCCCTGCACTTGCCTCTGCTTACATCTTAGCACTTGCACATTTTGCATTCCCATCACATAACCCATCAGATAATGCCTCATCTGGGACCCATGAGATTTTCAAAGGGAGCCGGTTTTTCAGAATGTATGTTATTGCTGGAACTACCATAGGGTTGTTCTTGCCACTTGCTTATGTGTTGGGTGGGTTTGCAAGAGGGGATGAGCATGCTGTGAGGTCAGCAACTCCACACCTTTTCTTGCTCTCCATTCAAATACTGACTGAGAATATCATAAGTAGCTTGTCTTTGTTTTCGCCACCCGTGAGGGCATTGTTGCCCATGATCTAACACAATCCGGAGGATCTTTGTGGATATTGATTGGATAAATGATGCGTGGATCAACAAGACTTTGCCTGCTAATGCACCGGTTCAGGTAATTTCATTCAATTCTTCGATATGCACATTGAGGGTGTTGCGTTGTGATTCGGAGGGTTTAAATTCTAGAAACAGTCTCTTGCAGAATAAAGCTGCATATATCTACCCTCACCAGGTCCTACCTGGTGGGAGTCTTGTGCCCTTTTCTTCTATATGCACATTTTTATGCATATTGAGGGTTAGCCTTGGCATAACGATAAGGTTGTTTTGCCTTGTAACTTGGAGGTCACGGTTTAAATTTTGGAAACAACCTCTCAGCTTGTGGGGTAAGGCTGTACATATATCTACCCTCCTCACATCTCACCTAGTGGGAGTCTCGTACCCTTTTTTCTTCTATATGCACATTTTTACATATCTAGTCAACAATGTATAAATAACTAGATGTATAAATATTTTGACGAAGGACGGTAGAGGATCCTATAAGTAGAGTTAGGGGAGCAATATAGTCATCCCAAAAATCTAAAACCTCTATAGAAGTACCTTTAGAAAATTATACATGTCTCTTATATGTTATTAAAACATCATTGTGGTCACCCAAAATTATTTCTCAAGAGGTAAATTGATTGATCATACTAATCTTGTTAACTAGAAATATGTATATATCTAACCAGTTATAAAAATGGTGTACAATCATGATGTGCAGGCATCATTTTCTATTTTCATTCCTTTACTCTTGAGACAGAGATAATTACTTCAGACCCAGGACTAGGTCTTTGATTATAGTCTCGTATGTATGTATGATGGAAATTAATGAAATGCAACTGTTGCATGCAGGACACGGCATGGTATTGGTTTGGGAAGGGTCTAGCAGTGGCCAACATGGATTATTTCTGCACCAATCTGTTTGGTTTCTTGATACCGAGGTTCCTTCCAAGAGCTTTTGAGAGGTATTTCCAAGAGAGGGGAGAGATCTATGCTAAGACAGCAGAGGATAAGAGATCTGCTCCAATCAATAAACCCCAACTATCAGAGAAGAAGACAGAATAAGAGCTTTAGCTAGTTTGGCTTAACTTGCTATTTTTAAACAGTTATAGTATTTTTTTTTTCCCTTGGAAACATGATAATGGATGTGTATGATATATCAGCCGCTTTCCATTACATTAGTGAAACTATATGACATTGGTTTTGGATAAATGTTACCTATATCATACAGTTTTTATGTATATCATACTGATTTATTCAGTCCTCCCCTCTCCATAATAGTAAAAATAATAATTACAACAGTTACTACTACAATAATAATAAAAATAAGGCTAAATTATAATTTAGGTCTCTTATCTTTATTTTAGGTCGATTTGATATCGTTTTTAATTTCCATCTCGATTTGGTATTTTAAGTTTTAAAATTGTTTCAAGTTGGTTTTTTTCGTCAACATTGTTATAATAGTATTAAATCTCTGATGCTAAATCACCATAATCTGGTTATATTCATCAGAAACTGAGTATACCCGCTAAAAATCATATCGTGTCTTTTTTTTTCTCTCTTTTATTTCAGCATTATACCATATTTCTCTCTCTCCCGTTTTCTATTTCTCTCTCTTCTTTCTTTCTTTCTTTCTCTTCCTCCTTCATCTTTATTCTTTCCTCTTTCATGTTTCAAATCCTAAACTTCATCATTGTCTCATTGCAGAAACCTCACTCGAAAATGCAAACAATACCTCAAGTTGGGTTTGCTTAACGACTGTTGTACTTGAGGGTTAAGATTTTGTTTAGGGATTTGCCTATTGTAACTAGAGGGAGGTTTGCTAATTATTGGATTATATGATTTTGTCATGATTTGAAATTTAAAAGTTTGAATTAAATTTGTTGTTTTGAATGCATTGGAGGTAGATTTGGAGAGGACGAAGGAAAAAGGAAGAAGAGAGAAAAAGGAAAGGTGTGAGAGAAATGATTCACGTGAGTATACCCAATATAGTCGATGGGTATATTCAGATTTCCGTGAGTTAATGCTGAAGATCTAAGCAGTGTTGAAAGAAAAGACCATCTTAAAACAATTTTCAAACTTAAAAGACTAAATTGAAACGAAAATAAAAAAATTGGAACAAAAATTAAACAGGGATCAAAATGGAACTTAACATAATAATAATCATCATCTAATACAGACATACAATTCTATTTCAGTGGAGTGTTTTTAATCCCCTGTTCTTACACTACTTTATTATACGACTTTATTAATCCCCGATGTTCTTAAAGTATGTTTTAAATCAATATTGCTTCCTATATATCCCTGTTCTTACACTACTTTATTATACGACTTTATTATGGAGCTTAACCTAACAATAATCATCATCTGATGCTCACCCCTATTGCATTCTATCTAAATGTACTAACGAAGTTATTGAATTCATAACATCAACTTCTCCAAGACAAACACAATCAAGGGAATGGATTCTCTCTCATACTTTACCATTAAGTGAAATCCCCACAATTCATCAAAAAAGAAAGAGAAAGAATATTTGCAATATGATAAAGACGAGAGAGGAGATTTAAGGGTGGGATACCATTTAACACTTGGTGAATGATGTAAAAAAAACCAAGTATTACCTTGTATATGAGTTGAGTACCCCAACTACTCTACTTCAATACATTTTTGCTTATTAAAAAAAAGGTGGGATTTCCCCACTTTATTTCCTCAAATTGTTTTTCAAACGGAGTGAATCGATTCCCACCACGAAGCTACCATCCCAAATGACAAAAATTTATCCTTATCAAATTAATTCCCGTAGGCAACAGTGCAGTCACAACTTCCCAAGAACTAATCTTTCGAAGCTCTCAAATCCTAAGTCATTACTATTAGACAAGCCGCTCAAACTGTAAGTGCCTATGAATTGTTTCAAGACTAGTGTTTTTCATTCTTCTTGCTACCAACTTTTGCGGTTGAACTTCATATCAACTCAACTACAGAAACAAATCTGTTTTGCACTACCAGTAACATTGAACATTAAATTCAAGAAATTTGATTACCTTACAAAATTTTTATAGTCCAATCATCTGCAACACGAACATTAGGCTTCCTTATGGTCATGACAGCTGGCGAACGTGCCCTTTGGACCCAAAGGGGTCCAAGTTCAATATCAACCTTTTGATTTGATGGTTCAATCAGTGCATTCTTTGAGCCAGAAGTATGTCCTAGCAGGATAATCCTCTCAATGACAGCATCTGACGGATAACGAACATTGCCACTAGAATCAGGTGCCGGGTCTAAAGATGTAAGTTTCCCGTTTGTGAAAATAAAACGTTTATGGATATAGGCTCCTTGCAGAAAATTAAAGCTGCTGCCATCGTCAATGTAGAGTTCACCTTCAGCTGCTTGGGAACTATTCAGAGCTATAACCTGTCAGAGACAACCATAACAATTTTATCATGATGCAAACAAGTAGTCTATTTTCCATTACTGTCACTAGTTGCAAAGAAGATACAGCCACATAGCATTTCCAACTCACTCTTACAGGCTGCCTCCATGGCTCCATCAAAAGGATGACAACAAATAAGCAATCAAGTTACTCAAATAGCCAACATCCATGTACTTATGATAAACTCATCAGGCACAATCCATGAAAGTGGACAAATGAGATTCAGATTGTTCTTGGTTGGATGTACATACGTGTAGGCATGCAGCTGCTTTCGGTATCCATCACGTCGTTCATTTCATAATGCTATCACACAAATCCTCCCAATTATGGAATAAAATAGACAAAAACACAATTGCACATTTAACATCTTAGTTCTACATCATAGATAGGTGAGCAACACATATATTATACATGAACATATTTTCTTGAGAAGCCACTCAATGTTCATCTTTCAAGGTAGGCCTGCCACTGCCAAGCAGCATTACTAGCTAACTAGCATAAACTCTAATATAGCATACATTGGACACGAATGAACTTGAATAAAAAGGCAATAGTCCAAGACCTAGTAATATGAAAACAAGCAGAAACGGCAAGAAGAAAGATGTTTGCTTAGATAAAATTAGAAACGGTCAAGCATATGCACATTAATTGTAGCAAATTGTCATGAATATTTACCAGAGTATAGGGATCATTCATCATCTGAGTGGAACTACGCCGAAATCGGTCTCTCCTTGTTAGAATGGTTCCACCTCTCTGGAAAGCAGGAATGCTCTCCTCTGTAACCTCCAGCTTGTGTGTCACCCCTCCCTTATACACAGTTCCAGTTCTTAGGTCATACCAGGGTTGTTTTCCAGGCAGATAGACTGATGCATGCTTGGCTCGCTGTCAGCAACAAAGCATTTTAAAAGCTTCAGATAAGGACCACAAAAAAGGAGTGAAATGATTTACTTAAAGAAATCAAATATGTATATGGAAACTGAATAAAGCACCTCAGTATAGATTCCTTGCACTAAAAGACTGTTTCCAACCATGAAAGCTTCATCATTGCTAAAAGTAGCTTCATCAGATGGGAATTCCATCCACAATGGACGGGCAACAGGAACACCAGTAGTGTTAGCCTCCCTGAATATTGTGTAGAAATATGGGAGTAGAGCATAACGAACATGTATTGCATCCCTAATTAATTCTGTATTTCGTTCTCTGCAATAACACAAGGACCATCAATTCACAATGTTGACAAATAGATTCCAACACAGCTCAGACTGGATTTAGTAAAGACATGTAATAGGTGAGTTTAATGCATCTACATTGAATTCAATTCTTATAAATTCAATCAATAATTCAATATTGCCACTTATAACCCCTTGCGCATGTTGGGGAGGTGTAGCCAACTAGCCATATAGTAGTTATTATGGATTTTAGTGATCATGCATTTAGGTTTATACCAAATACCAATTTACATTTATACTTTAGATATACAAATATAGCTCCTGTTTATTTACATTAAATTTGGCATAGTACTTATGCAGACAGGTTCACTTCCTTGATAGAGTATAGCCTGATTTAATGTATCTCCTCCTAAAACGCATTTCACTAACGTTTTAAAGGCAATCGGCTCTTAATCAAGGAAAAGAAAGGTACAGTTAATATTTTATCTTTGATGAATAAGTATAAAATAAAAGGAGTACAAAAAAAAAAGTGATACTTTAATTTAGGGACAAAGAAGTCTTAAAGTAAAGCAGTCCTACCCAAACAACCATGGTTCTCGTCTTTTTGTGTCATGATGAGCATGGGCTCTAAAGAAGGGATAGTAAGCTCCAATCTGATACCAGCGAACCAATAACTCAGGCTCAGGATTCCCAAAAAAGCCACCAACATCAGCACCTGCATAACGTATATGAGATATGATCATTTGAACGATAGGAGGGAACCTAACACATGCAAGTATATTGAATATGACTATCTGAAGAAAAAATAATGAAATAATTATAGCATGGGAAAGATGATACCCACCAGAAAATGACATCCCAGAAAGACCAAGGGTCAAAACCATTGGAATAGAAACTCTTAGGTGATCCCAATCGGCAGAGTTATCCCCAGTCCAAACTGCTCCATACCTTTGACTCCCAGCAAATAATGCTCTTGACAAAACAAATGGCCTGTCTTTCCCATCACCACGCTTCAACAGCCCTTCAGATGTTGCCATGTGGAAGTAATACCCATAGGCATTGTGCAACTCCCGATGTTCCACGCCACCCAAGTGTAACGCATCTCTAGGCATTGTCACCTGGATAGAATACAAGGAACCATATCTTCAGTTCCCCCTATCTCCACATGGACTTCAATTTAGAAGTTAAAAATACTTATGGAACATGTTACGAAATAGAAAAGCACAGTGGACATGTGTATTGCAAGGAACCCACAGATCCATGGTTTACTTCTAGAGGGACATAAGTGGGGTGATACCGGCCTCTACTAACTTTGATATATGTATTCACCTTTTGTTGGACTTTATGCTTTGAAACAACATTCTTTTGAAAGGTAATCCTAAATTACAAGGTCATTGATGATTAAAAGTCTATGTGTGCATAAATTGTTGCAACTTACAAATCTTCTTGGTTTCCCCAGCATATACAAGGAATGCTAGTCTTCATCATTTTAGTAGGTCATAAGATTTTTAATGCATTCCATTCAAAATTATCACGGAAATGGATAGTGATAGTGAGTTCCATACAAGTACAAGACCTATTTTCTTATTCCCAAACCCAAATGGATGAATGTGCCATGAAAACATTGAAAAGGTAAATTCCAATTTCCAAATCATAATCAAAACCCCGAAACTGAAAGAAAAATTGCATCCTTGAAACAATTTACATACCTCTGGCCCATTGAACACTGAAGGTTCATTCATGTCATTCCAAATGTAGAGGGATGGAGTCGAGCCAACATAACTTTGATAAGAAAACTTATCAGCCCACCACGACCTGATTTCCGGGTTTAATGTGTCAGGGTATGATGATGATCCAGGCCAGCACCAGCCATCAAAGTCATTGCCACTAGCATCCTTAACATAATACCCCTTTTCGGAGGCCTCCTTGTGCAAATGGAATGACTCATCTCGCTTAATATGAGGATCCACAATGGTAACCATGTGTCTACCCTTTGCATACAACTTCCTCTGCATCTCTTCAGGATGCGGGAAAAGAACCCTATCCCAAGTAAAATACCTCTTCCCATCCGTGTGCTCGATATCAAGCCACAAAACATCATAAGGAATGTCCAATTCATCAAACTTGGAATCAACATGCTCAACATCCTCCTCATCCCTATAGTTCCACCTACATTGATGATATGCGATCGAGAACAGCTGCGGCATTGCAGGAGCACCGGTCACACTCGTGTACTGCCGCAGCACATCGTGAGGCCTCGGCCCCACGAATAAGAACACATCCACCACACCAGCTTCAGCCATCCAGAATGTATCAACCCTGCCTTGCTTGGAAGGCAACAAAATCCCCGATTCCGCGTCCCAACCGGAGCCAAGAACATCAATCTGCATCTCAGCAGCATTGAGCCAGAAAAAACCTGAACTTCCCCTCGATTTCCCATGGGAAATCATGAAGGGAATCGACCCGTAAAGGCTGAAAGGCGAATCATGAACATATTCGAAAACATCCAAGTTAAACAACCTATAGGGTTCAGATTCCTCTACCCCAGGACCCTTGGTGGGTTTCAGAGCAAGACTCGTAGCATGCTCTGGAATCCCATACACGAAATCAGCGCCGTTAAACGACACATCGAAGCTAATCGATTGAGGACCGTAGGGTCTCGAATCGGTGTGGCTATGGAACCTCTCTTCCCATTCTTCCCCTTCCTTTTTCTCCCTCAATTGCTCGAAATCGAACAAACCGTGAGAATTCAGAGAAACCACGCGATCACCGGAGCCGCTATCACGGACGTAGACCTCGAATGGGTCGTGACGGAGCACCGCCTCGTAACCGTCGGAGAGGTACGCGACGGAGGAAGGTGCAGCGTCTCCATCTAGGGTTTCGGTGGAGAGTCTCTGGAGCCATAGCTTGAGGTTGGAGAATTCCGAAACGACGACGTCTTGGACCTCGAAGCGCTTCTTGTTATTGGGTGGGTTTAGGGAAGGGTCTTCGTCGATCTTGAGGCGAACAATGCCGTTTTGATAAACGGAGAGGGTGAGGATGAGTGGCTTCGGTTCGGGTACCGGTTCAGGTTCCGGTTGGGGTTGGGTTTGGGAACGAGTTTAGCGATGAGGTTACCGTCGGAGATGGTGACGTGGGTGGCGACGAGGTTGCATGAACCGGGTTTGCGGGATCGGGCTCGCTTGCAGAATGGGGTTTGGTTGCAGTTTCGGAATTCGTCTTTCTTCCACGAGAGAACGGAGACGAGGTGGCAGGTGAGAAGGAGAATGAGGATAAAACGCACAGTTTGGTTGATCTTCATCTTGTTGAGATCATAGCAGGGAAATGGAGGATGGAACTCGACGAATAATGCAGTGAAGCAGAGACTCACCAACTCGGTAACTCGCTCCCACTCACTCAGTGATGGGCACTTGTTTGTTTTTCTATATGCTTGGGTTTTTTTTTTTTTTTTTTTTTCTTTTGACACAAAATATATGCTTGGGTTTGTCGTGTTAGTTTTAGACATCAGTTGGACCACTTTGAGAGTAGTCCTAGTAGACTGGTAGTAAGTGCAAACCATGGCTTGTGGTGGCCAGTATTTTTGGAAAAAAGCTTGGGAACGAAATAAAAAATAGAAATTAAAGTATTACATTGATGATTCAATTGTCAAATCATACAATATCTTAGGTCTAGGGTGACGACTAGTATGAAACATTATACAATATGATCTATGATGGACCATTTCTTAGAACCATAGAAATAAGCAATCTCACCATATGCTAAGATGTACTGCCCACACTAGATTTTGGTCTCTCTCACCCACCCTTGTCTCTCTCAATCGTGCTCCGCAGCAGCCTCTCTCTCACTCTTCACCAATAATGTGTGTCATCACTCTTCATTCATAACAACAATTGTGCATGTCAATGGTGCGCCACATGACGACGTCGTTGTAGATGATCCGCCATTGACTGCAAACGCGTTGAGCGCTTGTAAGGATCTTGATTGCGCCCAGGTTCAACGGAATCGCGCGTTGTCGTAACGTCGAGTGGGAGATCCAGCCAGTTCCTGATTTCGGCTTCTTCAGAATTGGGTGGCGGGTTCGAAGACGAAGATGAAGATGAAGACAAAGCCGATGAGGATGACATTGAAGTTGTTGCAAGGGGTTTCACTCTCTAGGGATTTCAGATTTTACGCAAAAATTAAAGAGGCTGCCCAAATTAATTAGTTACTTTCATTGCGTTTCCCTTTGTTACCGATCCATGGATGAGTGATAGGAAGATCACAGTAAGTAGAGAGGTAGAGAGCATATTGGTAATACTCATGAGGCAACATTGAAGTTGATTGATTGAAAAAAAAAATGTGAATGTGTACATGGAGCTCTTATTTATAGACCTTGGTTGAGCTAACAATATGTAACTAATTTCCCAACTAACTAACTAACTAACTAATTAACCACACTAATCATATATTCTATTTACCCCCTTCAAGCGGATAGGTGGATCACCAATCAGCTTGAATTACAATTTTACAAGCTTCTAAAAAAATAGCCTCAATATGTAAAGAAAAACACAACAACAAAATTTACAAAACAACAAAAAACAAAACAGTTATAGCAGCATGACCCATCATGATCCAAAAAAAATTAGGATCCAAGAAAACTGATAAGGGAGCCCCAAAAAACTGATAAGGCCCGAGCCCAATCACAGCAATTTGCTTCGGCCATTGCCTTGAAACCTTAATTTTCTCATGTGTTTGTGTCCAAATAGGCGCCCAAGGAAGAGAAAGATGCTGCGGCTGTTTCCAAAGATCTCCGGTGAACGGCGGCGTTTTTCCGCCGGGGATTGCAGAGAACAGGGGCGAAGCCGGTGTTGGAGAAAACGAAGGGGGTAGAACTTGAACCAAAGCGCAACGTGACAGAAATGACAGTGCAAGCCAAAACAAGATGTCTGGAACCTTCGATTGTGGGGAAGACGGTGCACTGCGGAGATGAAGGCGGTGGCGAGAATTCCAACTGGATCGAAGACGAAAACAGAGTGTCGTGGAAGCGGTGGCGAAATCGCAGAAGCTGCTCCACTGGGATCGAATGCAAACACTGAGTTGCGTGACGGCATTACGGAGATGGTGCGCCTAACCCTCTTCTCCGACGACAGCACGGTGGAGTTGCGGACTGAGGTGAGAGTTCTGCCAGGGTCAAAGGTCGTGATGCAGTCAGTAGTGGCGGTGCTTCCAGAACCGCGATTTGCCGGAGCAAAACAAATCGCATCAAGATCAACCTCGATCTAGTAATCACCAGAACCAGAGGAGTGAAGATCAGTGATTAGTTCGAGTTTCTTGGCGGTTTCAGAGGCGGTCTCGACGATGACGACGGAGCTACTCAGAATATGCGATCTCTTTGCGGCGACTTCTTCATATGTCTGTCGATGAAGAGTTACCGCACTGTTCCGGGACGGTGGTGGATCAGGTACATCCTCCTCCTCCTCTGCGTTGCTGAAAAAAATCTTCATCACCGTTCTTGCTTTCCGTAGCCATGGCAGTGGAAGGAAAACTCCATTGACGCAGCTTTGGCGTAGCAGCGGAACTGGTGGTGATGAAACAAATGATTTCTCCAATCTTGACTGAGGATCCATCGATGGCTGGCTTGATCGACCTGATCGGAATCACCGGAGTCATGTCAAGATCTGAGTCTCGCCGGAAATTACCGAAAGCAATTTCGTCGTGGCCGTTCTCTTCCTGTGAAACTGAATCATGTTCTTCTTCCTCCTCTGAATCTGAGTTACTGTGATCTTCATTCATGTCATTTTCGGAAGCAGAAGCACGGTATCACTCTGATACCATGTTACCGATCCATGGATGAGTGATAGGAAGATCACAGTAAGTAGAGAGGTAGAGAGCATATTGGTAATACTCATAAGGCAACATTGAAGTTGATTGATTGAAAAAAAAAAATTGTGAATGTGTACATGGAGCTCTTATTTATAGAGCTTGGTTGAGCTAACAATATGTAACTAATTTCCCAACTAACTAACTAACTAATTAACCACACTAATCATATATTCTATTACCCTTCTCCTTTTCCCCTTTCAATGGTTTGTTTAACCTTTTAGCAAACGGTGTTAGCCGCCGCAAAAAAGCGGCGGGGCTGAAGGCAGAGCTCGAAAAGAGAGACAAGCATGGGTGAGAGAGAAGCATGTGAGTGAGAGAGATCAAAATCTAGTGTGGGCAGTGCATCTTAACATAAGGTGAGATTGCTTAATCCTATAGTTCTAAGAAATGGTCCACCATAGACCAAATTGTATAATGCATCATGCTAGCCATTACCAATATCTAGGGTGGAATTTTAACTAAAAAAAAAAAGGAATAGAGAGAAACTGAAGCTGGCGCCGCAAATAGGAAGAGAAGAGCAGCAATATACAGCATAGATCCAAGAACATCAGTGAAGAGAAGAATTTTTTTTGTGAAACCTAAGCAGTTATCTAAAATAATATTTAGAGCTTTTGGAAGGCTACAAGAGGTGAGTAAAAACATCTTTGTTCACACTTCCATGGTACAATTATTTTTCTGGGGTTTACATGAATCCTTAAAATATTATTATAATATTATTTGATGAATTGATATTTTATCCTTCTTTAAATTTATAAAAAATTAGTAATATATTAAATCCTAGTGTTGCTGTCATTCCTTCCTTTTAATCGTTGATAGCAATTGAACTTGGTTCAATTTATTTTGTTGTGACTTGAGGTTCTATGCCGCTGGACAAGCCAATATGATTTTGAATTAAAGCTTTTTTTTTGTTTTGTTTCCTGATCATGTTCCCAATGGCACATGATTTCATGCATGATTTTGTATAATCGAACTATAAATCATTTTTATTTCAACATAATATGGGTGAATTCTAACTTTAATTAGTATTAAGAAATATGTTTAGTAAGTAAGGATTGTGTTGTCGTGACATGTTCTTTTATATAATTGTATAATGCTTCATGCAAACCATTACCAATATCTAGGATGGAATTTTAACTAACAAAAAAGGGAGTGGAGAGAAACTGAATCTGGCGCCGCAAACAGTAAGAGAAGAGCAGCAATACACTACATAGATCCAAGAACATTAGTGAAGAGGAGAAATTTTTTTGTGAAACCCAAGCAGTTATCTGAAATAATATTTAGAGCTTTTGGGAGGCTAGAAGAGGTGAGTAAAAACTGTTGGAACCAAAATAATTTGGATTAAATAATCTCTAGGTTTTGATGTTAACAATAAGAATTAATTTAGTGTAGCAAAGTATTAATGCTTTAATTCTAACAAGTGCCTTTAGTCTTAAAGAATCTCTGTTCTTATAAGCTAAAATGTTAAGTCTTTTCTCCTTGCAAATCCGCGTCCATATGTTTTCTATTGAATATCTCTTGCTGAAATTATGGTCGAGTCCACTCTCCATTATAACTCTAGTGCCACGTCAGTGGACGAGCGCTTGAATGCTTTTAGTGGACGGAAAATTTCTCTTCGTGTAGACGAGAGCCCTTAGTCTGCTATTGCCACGTCACTGGACGGAGATTTTAGTTATCTCAGGTACTGGCAAGACCGTTGTTTTGAGTAGACGAAGTTTTGGTTGCCACGTCAGTGGACGAAGCCTTAAAACTCTTTTTGCTTATCTTGCCTTTACGCTAGTTTGCTGGACGAAGATTTTTTTTAAGCATTTATACCAATTTGAACCAAAGCGAATTTATTTCTTATGATTGATATTCATTTCATTTATAATGGTTCTTCTCGTTTTCTATTAACGATTCCTTTTGCCTTGTTTCATTGAGAGAGACATAGTACAAAGTCAGGACTTGCAAAAAGCAGAATAGTACAATGCAAAACGTTTTTGTACCCTGTCACCTTTTACGCTGATATAGTTGGAACTTGTACAAAGGAGGCAAAACTTTTTTTGCAAGCTGCTTTTGCTCAGAGGTGTGCTTTTTCATGCAAGAATTTGTCTCACAGTACAAAGGCCTCGAGCAAGCTGAGTCACAACGGATATTTACCTAGTTGACTCTATTTCTAAACGGGTATTTCAAATACAACCGTTGAAGACTCTGAAGAGAAGATCAAGGACCCTATAAATAGAAGACTAAAGCTTTTGAAGAAACAACTTTTGCGTATACAAAGAAATCTCAAGAAATCTCTCGCGAAGCAAATATTTTCTTATTCATTCAAAAGCAAAAGTCTGTAATATTATAGTTTGAATATTGCTATAATATTTATCTGATCTTAAACTTTCATACTCTCACATATAGTGAGTTAGAAGATCAAAGAAATCAAAACTCTTTATTAGAGGTAGAGCCTGAAGAGGCTTGGTAAGAAAGAAATACTTGTGAGCCTGGAGAGGTGTTGAATACTTGGTGTAATCTATTTGAAAATAGTGGAAAAATCCTTCAAGTAGAAGGGACTGGACGTAGCTCTTGGTTGGAAGAGAGTGAACCAGGATAAAACATCTTGTGTAAATCTTCTTATCCCTTATCTCTTTGGTTTTACGTATTTATACTAACTGTGGGGATTTGAACTTGAATTTGTTAATCCTTCAAAAGACTTCTTTTCTGTGTGCTTTATTCTGTCTCCTTAACTTTGTGAGAGAAAATCTTTTTGAAAAGGCTGTTTTCGAAAAATATTAACAAACACAATTCAACCCCCCCTTCTTGTGTTTGCCTGTGTCAACTTCAGTTGGTATCAGAGCTCAGCCTCAAAAGGGTTGAGCATCTAACAAGTGCTGAGGAAGTACGATCCTATCACCATGGATGCAGAAGGACAAGCTATCAACAGACCTCCACTCTTTGATGGAACAGATTACGACTATTGGAAGAAGAGAATGATGGCCTTCCTAGATGCACAGAATCTAGACATCTGGGAACTGATAGAGAATGGCTACACTGAGCCAAGAAGTGAAAATCAAGTTGTACTGGCTAGAGCAGATTGGAGTGTTGATCAAAAAGCCAAACATCAACTAAATCTCAAAGCCAAACATTACTTGATGTGTGCTATTACCAGATCAGAACATGATAAAGTTCACAGCTGCAACACAGCAAAAGAAATCTGGGATACACTGGCTCTCGCTCATGAAGGCTCATCACAAGTGAAGGAGTCAAAGATAAGCATGCTGGTTCACCAGTATGAACTCTTCAAGATGACAGATCATGAGTCTATAGATCAGATGTTTGGAAGATTTCAAACAATAACAAACAGTCTCAGATCTCTGGGAAAGGTATATGAGAATAGAGATCATATCAGAAAGATTCTGAGAAGTCTCTCCAAACAGTGGAGACCAAAGGTCACTGCTATTCAAGAAGCTAAGAATCTGAATACTCTCTCTCTGGAAGAACTTCTAGGATCATTAAAAGTTCATGAACTTGAACTAAATGAGGAAGACAATTCCAGAAAGGGAAAGTCCATTGCTTTAAAGGCAAAGAAAGCAAGTTCTTCAAAAGTTCTCAAAGCTGCTGAGTCTTCAGATGATGCTGAACCTTCAGACAGTGATGAAGGATCAGATGAAGATGAACTATCCTTCATCTCCAGAAAGATACAACATATGTGGAGAAGAAAAAATAATTTCAAGAGAAAGCCATTCAACAAGAAATTTTCTAAGGAGAAGTCAGACTCTAAAGAAAAAGGTCCACCTTTGTGCTTTGAGTGCAAAAAGCCTGGACATTTCAAAGCCGACTGCCCTGACCTAAAAGAGAAGAAGAAGTTCTTTAAGAAAAAGAAGGGCTTAATGGCTACATGGGAAGACTTGGACTTATCCTCATCAGATGAGGAAGAGGAAGCAGAGGAAGAGGCAAACATTTGCCTCATGGCAGACACATCATCAGAGAATGAGTACACTGATGATGATGAGGTAACAGATTCTGAACCTTCAACTCTCAAAAATGCCTTTGATGAATTACTGCATGACTCATCCATATTATCTCATGAATACAAAAGTCTTAAAAAGAAGTTTGCAAAATTAACCAAAGAATATGATAGAGTTTACATGGAAAAACAAAGTTTGTTTCAAGAAAATGATAAGCTGAAATCAGAGAATGTCAGTCTAACTGACAAATCTGAATGTGAGCCTGACAATTCTTGTGAAGTTGCAAAACTAAAACAAGATGTAAAATACTTGACAGACTCTCTGTCAAAACTGGTAGGAGGCTCAGATAAGCTTAGTCTTATCCTAAGGTATTCTAGGTCACCCCTTGATAAATCTGGCCTTGGTTATGACAATAAGAAGTATGAGACATCTTACACTAAGTCAAAACCACCTATGCAGCAAAGAGCTTCAAAAGCTCCAGCTAGGTATGCAAAAACCAAATCTGGCCCGTCCAACACCTTTTGTAAAGTGTGTGGAAAAAGTGGGCACTCTACATCTAGATGCATACATAATAGGCATACTAAATATTCTCGTCCAAAGAAAACTAACATGAAAGGACCCAAGTCAGTTTGGGTACCTAAGAACAAGATAATACCTGTTGCAGATCTGCTTAACAACAGGAAAGAAACAAACATCCTGGTACTTGGACAGTGGATGCTCACGTCACATGACGGGAGAAAAGTATATGTTCCAAGACCTTAAACATAAGGATGGTGGCTGGGTGACATTTGGAGGAAATCAGAAAGGAAAGATCACTGGTATAGGTAAAATCGGTAAACATCCTTTTCCCTCCATTGATAATGTTCTTTTGGTGAATGGTTTAAAACATAATCTACTGAGCATAAGTCAATTATGTGACAGTGGATATGATGTTTCTTTTAATAAGAACATGTGTTATGTCAAGAAAAATGATGGATCAATTTTATTCACTGCTAAGAGGCAAAACAATTTATACAAAATTGACTTGGAGGACCTCTCAAATCAAAGTGTCTCATGTTTAGTGTCCATTGAAGATGAACGTTGGATTTGGCATAAAAGGCTAGGTCATGCAAGCTTGAGATTAATCTCAAAGCTAAATAAGCATAACCTCGTGAGAGGTTTACCAAACCTTAAATACAAATCTGATGCTCTCTGTGATGCATGTCAGAGGGGAAAACAAGTCAAAGGTTCTTTTGAATCTAAGAATATTGTAAGTACCAAAAGACCACTAGAACTGCTACACCTTGATCTTTTTGGTCCAACAAGGACTGCTTCTATCAGTGGTAAGAAATATGGTCTAGTCATTGTGGATGACTATACTAGATGGACATGGGTTATGTTTCTTGCTCACAAAGATGAGTCCTTCAAGGTCTTTTCTGTATTCTGCAAACGTGTACAGAATAAAAAGGGGATGGGTATAGCTTCAATCAGAAGTGACCATGGGGGAGAATTTGTCAATGAGCTATTCAATGAGTTTTGTGAAGAAAAAGGAATTCAACACAACTTCTCAATACCAAGAACACCACAGCAAAATGGTGTGGTAGAGAGAAAGAACAGATCTCTTCAAGAGATGGCTAGGACTATGCTCAATGACAATTCTGTCCCTAAGCACTTCTGGGCTGAAGCTGTGAACACTGCCTGCTACATTCAGAACAGAATATACATTAGACCAATTCTGAATAAGACTCCCTATGAATTGTGGAAAGGCAGAAAACCCAACATATCTTATTTTCATCCTTTTGGATGTAAATGTTTTATTTTAAATACAAAAGATCAACTTGGTAAGTTTGATGCAAAGGTAGACAATGGAATTCTTCTAGGATTTTCTGAAACCTCAAAAGGTTTTAGAGTGTATAACTCAAGAACTTTAACAGTAGAAGAATCTATACATGTTAGATTTGATGACAAACAGCCTGATAAGAAACTATCAGAGCTAGATGAAAGTTTTGCAGATCTTGACTTAAACATCACAGGGGAAACAAATGAAGTCAAAACTGATGATCCAGTTGAAGACCCTTCTCATCAACCAGAAGCATCCACCTCTCAACAAGACAATGCTCAGAGAACTTGGCATTTCAAGAATTATCATCCACCGGATCAAATAATAGGAAATCCAAGCGATAAGCTAAGAACCAGATCAACTTTCAGAGAGCAAGAAGACTCTGCATTGGTGTCTGAATTGGAACCAAAAACTGTAGATGAGGCTCTGCTGGACAATGGTTGGATTTTGGCAATGCAAGAAGAGCTGAATCAGTTTGAGAGGAGTGAAGTTTGGACTCTGGTAACCCTACCTATGAATAAATCTGTTATAGGAACAAAATGGGTTTACAGAAACAAGCTTGACGAAAATGGTAAGGTTATAAGAAATAAAGCAAGATTGGTTGCACAAGGTTATTCTCAAGAAGAAGGTATAGACTATACTGAAACCTTTGCACCCGTTGCAAGATTGGAAGCAATCAGAATTTTACTCTCATTTGCTGCACATCATAATATTATGCTTTTTCAAATGGATGTAAAAAGTGCTTTTTTAAATGGTTTTATCAATGAAGAAGTTTATGTTATGCAACCACCGGGTTTTGAGAATGAAACCCAACCTGAACATGTATACAAGCTTAAGAAAGCTTTATACGGCCTAAAACAAGCCCCAAGAGCTTGGTATGATAGGCTAAGTTCTTTTCTAATGGATAATGGTTTTGTCAGAGGAAAGGTAGACACCACCTTATTTAGAAAATCAATTAATTCCAACTTCATTGTAGTACAGATCTATGTAGATGATATTATTTTTGGTGCTACTAATGAATCTTTGTGCAAAGAATTCTCAAAGCTAATGCAGAAAGAGTTTGAAATGAGCATGATGGGAGAACTCAAATTCTTTCTTGGACTTCAAGTCAAACAATCTATGGACGGGGTGTTCATCCATCAAACTAAGTACACAAAGGAACTTCTCAAAAAGTTTAAGATGGATGATTGCAAACCGATGAACACACCTATGCATCCCACGTCCACACTGAACATAGATGATAAAGAGAAAAAGGTAGATCAGAAGGTATACAGAGGTATGATTGGATCTCTCTTGTATCTAACTGCTTCTAGGCCTGATATAATGTTCAGTGTTTGCTTGTGTGCTCGTTTTCAATCTGATCCTAGAGAATCTCATTTATCAGCAGTTAAAAGAATCTTTAGATATTTGAAAGGTACTACTAATCTTGGTCTGTGCTTTAAGAAAGATGGAGATTACAGATTAGTTGGCTTTTGCGATGCTGACTATGCTGGAGATAGAATTGAAAGAAAAAGCACCAGTGGGGGATGTCACTTCATTGGAGCTAATCTAGTATCATGGTCAAGCAAAAGGCAGAGTACCATTGCCCTATCAACCGCTGAAGCAGAATATATATCAGCTGCAAACTGCTGCTCACAACTTCTCTGGATCAAACACCAATTGGAGGACTATAATGTGTTTGTAAGTAGTATTCCACTAATGTGTGATAATACTGCTGCAATTAATCTGTCTAAGAATCCAATTCTTCATTCTAGGGCTAAGCATATAGAAATCAAACATCACTTTATCAGAGACTATGTGCAAAAGGGTGTTTTTGATATTCAATTTGTAGATACTGACCATCAATGGGCAGATATCTTTACTAAACCTCTTGCTGAGGACAGATTTACTTTTATCAGAAAACATCTTAACATGCTGTATGTGGTTTAAAATGGTATATGTATTGATTGCATGTTTTATCTGCGCGTCCACTAGTTTTGGCGTCCAGAACTTGTGTAGTCTACGCGTCCACTACTGTTGGTGTGCCGCGTCCACTACATATGTTTTTATGCGTCCACCCTCAATCTTATGTGGACCCAATCTTACATACATTTGTCTTTTATATATATGAACTCAGTTATATTAAAACGTTTGATTTTAATCATTTCCTTGCTGAGTCAGCGACTTCCATCAATCCCATCGTAATCTTTTTACGGTCCCAATATACCAACGCCGTTTTTTCACTAAAGTCTTGTCTAATCAATCTTTTTTTTAAATTCCCTTGAAAACTGTTGGTATTCGAAAACTCTTTAAAGGTAACTCCTTTCCCTCTGAAAAACCTTTCGCTACTCTTCATCTTTGATAACTTCTCTCTGAAAAGTTTTCGAACTCTCTTTCTTCAAACCTTAACCTACTCAAGAACTCAACAATGGCTTCAACCTCAACTCCCGAACCTGCCTATGTTACTGACATCATCAATATCGCGGCTGAACATCATTTTAACTTTGAAATTTTGTGTGAGTACAACTTGGATGTAAGCAAGTTCATCAACGCTGCTGGTTGGGACGGTTTGTTTCTGGAAAAGGTCTCGATTTATCCAGACTTAATAAGGGATTTCTGGAGGAAACCAACGATTACTGAAACTGAGATAGTAGGGTTTGTCCAAGGAAAGAAGATAACTGTCTCTGAGAAGACCATCTCTGATGCAATCGTTTGTGCCCAAGAGGGTTTAATCATGACAGAAAATTGGGAAGAAGATCTTGGTGGTATTGAAACCATCGCTGTTACACTGATGCGAGATGACACAGTGAGGACTCACTCATGGAAGTCATCTGAAATGAAGGATCACATTAGGATTCTTCATCAGATTCTGAACAAGACAGTGCTTCACAAGGCAGGGTCTAAGGACAACCTCTCTGCCCTTCACAAGTTTTGTCTCTGTAACTTGGTCTATGAGACAAAAATAAACTTGCCATGGATCCTGTTTCATCGTTTCAAGGATGCCATCACACACAGGGAAACAGCCTCTCATATCACTTTCTCTCATCTTCTGTCAAAAGTCTTCAAGCAGCAAGGCTTGTATGATTACTTAGATGCAAAGCCTCAAGAAGAACAAGACAAGATCTTTCGTTCAAAGGGGATGCAAGCTGCCATTTTTGGAAAAAGCAATCTAAGTAGCATGCACCTTGACACATACAAGCTTGTTGAAATGTCAAAACAAGAAGAGAAAATGAAGATTAAGGAAGAAGCAGTTGAGGCCAACAATGCAGCTATTCTTGGTCTCAGGAGAGGAACTAGAAGGAAAACTATGGCTGTCAGAAAGCCTGCTCCTAGAAGGCCTACCAGAGGCATTGTTATAAATGAGCCTGGCAGTGAGGCTCCTCAACTTGCTCCTCAACCTGCTCCCAAGAGAGCTAGAAAACTAATTCTGCCTCAAGACGATGATGAAGATGATAATGTTCCACTGGGAACAGTTTTAAAGAGGAAAGCAGCTGCTGCTGTTGATGCTGCTGTGCCTACCAAGAGGAGGCAACCTGCAAGGAAAGCAAGAACCTTTGCAGCCTCTGAGGTCAACACATCCTCTGATGTTCCTCCTATTAATGTGAGTGATGATGTCCCTACCCCAAGTGTAGATTTCTTTGATAATGTATATAGACCTTCTTTACCCTCACCCTTACCCTCACCACAAAGAGAACAACCTGACCAAACCACAAATTCATCTTCACCACTAAATAGCCCAACTCACTTAACCTCACCTCAACCTACACCACTCAAAACCCTCTTTCCACCCATTATTCCTGATTCAGATCCCTGGTTTCATCAAGAGGATGATGGAATCTGCAGAGGTGCCCCCTTCCCTAAACAACTAAGAAAACTTTTTCCACCAATCATACCTTCATCCACTATTTTTGCCAATAGGTCCGAGAACTGGGCTCAGGTCAAAAGAAATTGGAAAATTCTGTTCCATACTCACCAACCTGACCCTGAACTTAACCTTGAAACTCCTCTGACCAGGTGGTACTCCCATCCTGAGTATGACTATGAACCTTATGAGGAATACCCTTGGACCACCAAATACCCAAACTCTCAGCCCCCAAAAGGTCCCTTTCCATCAGAGATGAACACCCACCAGGGCCCTCTCCTCACCCATCTACCCCTCAACCGTTTCCCTCCAAGAAAAATTTACCCCAACCTACAAAAAACCCCACCTCTGATTCCTCACACTCAAGGAGTAGCACGACACATCATTCCCGTATGGGAAACAGATCCTAAAAGGAACCATCTGCCTACCTTACCTGAGAGGAGAGCTCGATCATCTAGGCACGTTCCAATTATTCTGGATGCAAACACACAATGGATGAAATTTGAGCATCCCAGCATCTATGGAAGTGCCTCAGACCACTTTGCAGATCAACTGATTTACAACATTCTGAAGTGGGAGTTCAGCTACTTCCAGATTGAAAGAGCTGCACGATGGGTTCCTATCACTTGGCTGAGACACCATAAGGAAACTCGAGTAGGCATTGCTCCCTACCCCATCTGTCCAAGGCTTGGCATGATAGACCTCAACAAAGACAAAGACATGAGGTGCAGAAGAAATAAAGGGGTCATGCCTGAAGCTCACTCTGCCATTCTGGACTTGTCTCAGGAACTCTTTGATCACTCCGAGCTTGACTTCTATCTATATATGGAGGATGTGCAGAAAATTGGAGAAATGAAGGCTGCAGACTTCTGGTTATCTCACATCATCCACTGCACCAGGAAAGCCTCTTCTTCTGGTTTGACTCAAGAAGAGAAGAAGGAAATTCCTAAGTACAGAGGAAAATGTGGCCTATCCAAAGTAAGGCACATGATCTACAAAGATCTGTGGGGACTTCCTATTACCAGCAGGGATGTGGAGGAAATCATACCTATCCACTGGGCAAAGGATTTACCTCAGAAACCTATCACAGTTGCCACTGCACCTCCAGCAACTTCTTCCTCAGATCAGGCAGCCCAAGAGTTAATTGTAGAAGGCCCTGAACTTGATGAGCAAATGTCTTCTCAGCCTACTTCAGTTGAACCTTCATCTGCACAAGCTAAGCAGTCTGCTGAGGCTGGTGTCTCTAAGCAAGGAGCTGAGTCTGCTAAGACTTCTTCTCAACCATTAGCTCTTGCTATGGTCAGAACAGCAGCCCAGGCTCAAGACACTGTCTCTGACACTGCTGAGAGCTCAAGACAACTTACCTTGCCACCCAATCTTGAAGACATCATTGGGAAAATTGTTGATGATAAGGTTGGCAAGATAGTTGAGGAAAAGACTGAGCAGATGGCTCAACAGCTTGAAGAAAGGGTGCAGAAGCAAGTTCAAGACTCTCTGGCCCCTACAAATGCAGTGATGAACCAAATGCTGGCTCTGATCTTGGAGTTTCAGAGGAATCAAAATCCCCAGCCTAATCAACCACCTCCTCCACCACCTCCTTCTATCTAAATTTTTTTTTTTTCTGTTCTTTTCTCTGTCTTTATCCTTTTCTTGTGTGCTGACAATGATGGTCCACTCCCTTTTGCCTTTTTGTCTGATGACAAAAAAGGGGGAGAAAGGAAAGATTAAATTTTATAATTAATACAGAGATTTTTTTAAAAAAAGTACATAGTTGTCTGCATATGCATAAATATATACTCATCTTGCTGATACTATGCCTTGACTTCATGATTATGCTTCAATACTGCTTTGAACTCTAATGTTTTATAGGATGCTATCTTGATTTGTTAATCAATGTTATTGCAAATGAGACTTGACTTATTATGCCTTAACAGCATTTATCTGTTGACTGCCTTGTCTTAGGGGGAGCCTTGTAAGCTCTCTTAAACTTTGCAAAATAAATTTAATTAGTTTTTGTCATCATCAAAAAGGGGGATATTGTTGGAACCAAAATAATTTGGATTAAATAATCTCTAGGTTTTGATGTTAACAATAAGAATTAATTTAGTGTAGCAAAGTATTAATGCTTTAATTCTAACAAGTGCCTTTAGTCTTAAAGAATCTCTGTTCTTATAAGCTAAAATGTTAAGTCTTTTCTCCTTGCAAATCCGCGTCCATATGTTTTCTATTGAATATCTCTTGCTGAAATTATGGTCGAGTCCACTCTCCATTATAACTCTAGTGCCACGTCAGTGGACGAGCGCTTGAATGCTTTTAGTGGACGGAAAATTTCTCTTCGTGTAGACGAGAGCCCTTAGTCTGCTATTGCCACGTCACTGGACGGAGATTTTAGTTATCTCAGGTACTGGCAAGACCGTTGTTTTGAGTAGACGAAGTTTTGGTTGCCACGTCAGTGGACGAAGCCTTAAAACTCTTTTTGCTTATCTTGCCTTTACGCTAGTTTGCTGGACGAAGATTTTTTTAAGCATTTATACCAATTTGAACCAAAGCGAATTTATTTCTTATGATTGATATTCATTTCATTTATAAAGGTTCTTCTCGTTTTCTATTAACGATTCCTTTTGCCTTGTTTCATTGAGAGAGACATAGTACAAGTCAGGACTTGCAAAAAGCAGAATAGTACAATGCAAAACGTTTTTGTACCCTGTCACCTTTTACGCTGATATAGTTGGAACTTGTACAAAGGAGGCAAAACTTTTTTGCAAGCTGCTTTTGCTCAGAGGTGTGCTTTTTCATGCAAGAATTTGTCTCACAGTACAAAGGCCTCGAGCAAGCTGAGTCACAACGGATATTTACCTAGTTGACTCTATTTCTAAACGGGTATTTCAAATACAACCGTTGAAGACTCTGAAGAGAAGATCAAGGACCCTATAAATAGAAGACTAAAGCTTTTGAAGAAACAACTTTTGCGTATACAAAGAAATCTCAAGAAATCTCTCGCGAAGCAAATATTTTCTTTTTCATTCAAAAGCAAAAGTCTGTAATATTATAGTTTGAATATTGCTATAATATTTATCTGATCTTAAACTTTCATACTCTCACATATAGTGAGTTAGAAGATCAAAGAAATCAAAACTCTTTATTAGAGGTAGAGCCTGAAGAGGCTTGGTAAGAAAGAAATACTTGTGAGCCTGGAGAGGTGTTGAATACTTGGTGTAATCTATTTGAAAATAGTGGAAAAATCCTTCAAGTAGAAGGGACTGGACGTAGCTCTTGGTTGGAAGAGAGTGAACCAGGATAAAACATCTTGTGTAAATCTTCTTATCCCTTATCTCTTTGGTTTTACGTATTTATACTAACTGTGGGGATTTGAACTTGAATTTGTTAATCCTTCAAAAGACTTCTTTTCTGTGTGCTTTATTCTGTCTCCTTAACTTTGTGAGAGAAAATCTTTTTGAAAAGGCTGTTTTCGAAAAATATTAACAAACACAATTCAACCCCCCTTCTTGTGTTTGCCTGTGTCAACTTCAAAAACATCTTTATTCACACTTTCATGGTATAATTAATTTTTTGGGATTTACATGAATCCTTAAAATATTATTATAATATTATTTGATGAATTGATATAATAAGTGTATTTTTTTCTTCTTTAAATTTTTAAAGAACTAGTAATATATTAAACCCTAGTGTTGCGTGTCATTCCTTCCTTTTAATTGTTGATAGCAATTGAACTTAGTTCAATTTATTTTGATGTCACTTGAGGATCTATGCCGCTGGACAAGCTAATATGATTTTGAATTAAAGCTTTTGTTTTGGGTTTCCTGATCATGTTCCCCGTGGCATATGATTTCATGCATGATTTTGTATAATCGGACTATAAATCATTTTTATTTCAACATAATATGGGTGAATTCCAACTTTAATTATTATTAAGAAATATGTTTAATAGGTAAGGATTGTGTCGTCGTGACATGCTCTTTTATATTATATATGATGTTATAGTATTGCCTTGTCATGATACTTATGATTTTGAGATTGATGCTTGAGGTCATATGTAGGGATGGCAATGGATAGGGTCTGGGTAGGGTACTATAGTACCCATCCCATACCCGCGTTTGAAAAAAATACCCAGACCCGTACTGCGTGGGTAGCAACTTTAGTACCCTTACCCGTACCCTTTACCCGCATTTTAACTGTGAAAAAACAATAAATAACAAAAGAAACGTTATAACAATTAAAAAACGATTCAAAGGTCCTTTAAATATCTACTCATAAAACATTACAAATCAAAATATTTAAATAAATAGAACATCCAAAAAGGAATTATATATGCAACTAAGTTTAGAAAATTAAGAATTATTAGATTAATTTTGGTTTTAAAATTTGTATTATAGTTAAAATTATATATATCAGTAATATAAATAAATAAATAAATAATTGTATGACATACACATATGTGCGGGTATGAGGCGGGATGGGTACCATAGTACCCGTACCCGCCCCCATACCTATTCAATTTTGTGGGTAATTACCCGTACACGGACCCTTACCCGTTGTGCTGGTAATTACCCTACCCATTGTGGGTAATTTTTGCGGATACCTAATGGGTAGAGTACAAATTGCCATCCCTATATGCCCAAAATATGTTTTTGAATTATTATTTGTGACTGTTAAGATACCTCCTTCTGGGAAGGGGATGACAGATACCTCTTCATTAGAAGGGATGACAGATACCTCCTCATTAGAGGGGATGGCAGATACCTCCTTCTGTAAAGGGGAAGACCTATTATAGATACCTCCTTCTGGGAAGGGAAAGGCAGTGGAACGTCATTATATTTGTCATGAGCTCATAGACTTAAAATTGGGTAATTAAATGAAAGAGATTTGGATGCCAGTTTGAGATTGATTGGACACGAGAGATGTCCTTTGTATGATTTATTTATGTCGTGTGGACTGACATAAATGAATTAATTCTTTTGATGATGTTATGATTTATACATGAATTTCATGATATTAATAGTTATTTTTAATTAATGGAAATATTTTTGAGTTATATTATTTTGAACATTAGCGGGTACCATGAATGTTTTTTCGATTACCGCGTCGGTTGAGAACAATACTATTTGCGAAAATCTTTTTAGAACTTGTTTTTATTCATTGGGATCACTGGGATTATATCTCATTAAAAGTATTTTCAGAGCACGAGGACGACGCCATTGAGACTGAAGAGGCTTGAAGACTTGGGGAATTTTCTTAGTTAGTTTGTTTAGCTTGGTTAGTAATCCATTGAATAAGGAGCCGTTTGTGGCTAGACATCTTTATTTATTTATCGTTGAGTTTATTAGTGGACGTCCGGTTTTGAGACAAATGAATTTATTTTGTAAGGATTTATTAACATTGCTATTTATTATTTAAGTGGTATTTATTTTAGACTATTTTATTTTGTAAAAGTTTTATTTTGGCTATATTTTAATTATGTTTTATTATGAGTTACTATTGTAACGAAGGGCGTTACATTCCTCATGAACTGTCGAAAGAGAAGAAAAGGAGTATGAGAAATCGAATCAGAAAAAGTAAAAAAGGGGAGAAAAAAAAGGTTGAAAAATTAGGGTTTAGAAACTCTGAATGTGCCTTTTGAAGCTTCTTCGATTTGCCATTGCGGTTCTCTGTGGAGAGAGCAGGGAGCTTGTGTGACGTTCGGTTCGCTTTTATTGGCGCGAGTTGAATAATATTTTCAAATATTCAATTGGTAACTACTAAGAGCATCTCTAATAGGGTGTCATATTGAGTTTTATAAGCATAAGCTAAGGAACAGTTCCTTAGTTTTCTTTTCTCTTTGGAGTACATCTATGTAGTATGTTGAATTCCTTAAATTAAAATTGGATTCCTTATTTAAGGAACTGTTCTATATGAATACAAAAATGCTTTTGTGGTATCAAAAGTACCACCATAAATTGAGTCAATATTGAATGCAAATAAATGGGTCAAAATTTTAATTTGAAACAAAATTGAGTGCAAATAAAAAATTATAAAAACATGAATTGTCCAAGGATTGCTTAAAATTTTCATCATTGGAGCAAATATTTATAAATTTCTTAGATATAATGTAGCATAATAGAGACCACTCAAAAACCACCTAATAGTGACTATGGAACCCAAAAGGAATGGTACCAACGCTGCTGAATGCTGATTCTAGTAATTAGGAATTAATGTGGAATTAATGATGACGTTAATTAATATTTTATCTGGTATACTTTCATGAAATCCAATCGAAGCCCACTTGAATTTGTTCATAACATTTTGGATTGGGCTCTGTCATATTTACTGTATTAGGCTATTAGTCATGCTCCCCGTCACTTCTCACTCGGTTTAGCTACAACGTTTTGCATTGCCTTTACCCTTTTCCAAGGTCCGACAAAAAATCTATGGACCATTTATCCTTCCAATCCATTCATAATAAAATCCATTTTTCTAAATCTATTGGACCAAAAAAAATAAAGAGCTGGATCATTTTTTATCTAATAAAAAAATAATTTTTTTTTTTAAAATCAGTTACTAAAGAAACACACGGAAGGGAGGAAAAAAAGAGCAACACGGCGTCAACTTGATAAATGTACCAGTACACCACATTTTGAGTATTGTTTCCATGGTTATGGACTATTGCTTCCATGATTATGGAATTATGGGAGGGAGGGAGAGAGTTTTTTATTCTATTTCAATCAAAATATTTTATATTTCTAATTATTATTATAAGTAAAAAGTTAATATATTTACTTAAGGTCCTTAAAATTTTTGAAAGAGAAAATATTTAGTATGTAAAGATTGTTAAAAATAAAATTTTAATATAAAATATATTTTTAAATGAATGGATTGAATATCCATCCATATAAAAATGACTAATGGATAGGTTGGATGGTTCTTTTTATTAAATAGATCATAGATGAATTTGATTTTTTTAATATATTTTTAATAGATTGATGAATTATTTTAATCCGATCCATTATAATTTGGATCAAAATCTATCTGATCCATCCGTTTGCCATTCTTGCCTTTTTCTTTAGTCTTTCCGGAATTAGCTACAAATTTCTGAGGATGTCAGACCAGAAAAAAAAAAAAAAAACATTAACCACGAGAATGATAATACTGCAAGGTGTGACTTAGGAGAAACATCATGAGACTGGAATTCGGCTTCACTTTCGGGTTAGTCAAAGTTGAAATTACAGTATACGTATGTAAATGGTGATTTACACAAGGTTTAGAATATGATACAACAAGAAGAGCGTAAAACAAAAGGGAGACCAGCCGCAAATTAAGAGTCATACATACATACATCAAACATAAAACAGTTAACCAAATTAAAAGTGAAGATGATGTAAAGACCCAAGATCCTCAATCAAAAGTCAAAATCCATCCACTGCTCAGCACCGTGCTTCCAATTCAATACGCCTCCTGACTCCCCTGTTCCCATAGCACAAATCACAATTTGTATTAGAATTTGTTAAGTCTAAAACTCAATTTTAAGGCATGTTTGTGTTGTTTCTAATTTTCTATTGGTTAAAGTAATACTTTAATCTCTATACGTGATACGAATTCTCGATTTGATCCCTATATATAAAAAATTATTAAAATTGTCTCTATACGTAAAAAAAAAAAAGTCTCCATTTGATCCCTATACATTATCCTTTTAGTCCCTATACGAGCAAAAAATTATTAAATCAGCCTCTAACATTTTGCACGGTTGGGACTAAATGAAGACTTTTTGTACGTATAGAGACCATTTTGATAATTTTTTATATATAGGGACCAAATCGAGAACTCATGTCACGTATAGGGACTAAAGTATTACTTTAAGAAATAGAAAATTAGAAACAACACAAACATGCCTTAAAACCTTTTCTATTTTTAGGATGTCATCTTATTTTCATTTATTTCCTATTTTAAACAATTTGTACTAGAAACTGAAATCAACATGTTAATTTTTTTATATATATTTTTAAAATAGAAAAATAAAAAAAATAAAAAAACAAATATTTTATTCCGATTTGATCAAATGAAATGAAGAAAAGTAGTTATCTTAGTTAAACTCACTTTCTTGGGTGTGATGAAGTCGACGAACTTCTTCTTGACCTTGCCCCCATTGGGAGACTTCTTTTGGGGCTGGTGGTGGACCTGTTGGTGCTCCATCTCCGTTACGTATTTTCGTATGTATTGTCTCACGAACCTTTCGTACAAGTAAGCAGCCCCTTTGAACTGCGGCAGTACCAGCCATGCCACCATCAATAGTTTCACATCGTACCAAATCGGTATCCTGCAAATTTTCAATTAGTTTAAGTTTGATAAAAAAAAAAAAATTTATTTAATTTCTGTATACTGTTAGTGTAAATATTTTTACACTCACAACCAATTAGAAATCATGAAATTGATGATTTTTAAAGTGATTAGGATAAGAATAAAAATTTGTAATGATGTATCAATTTCTGATTGGTTGACAATGTAAAAAAACTTTACATTGTCAGTGTATACCAATTAAATAAAAAAATTGAAAAATTGGTTACATTATCAACTAAATTATAACATCAAGTACAGCTTTCAACTTTTTTTTTTCAAAAAAAAAAAGTACAACTTTCAACTATTATAAAAGAAACATTTTAAAGACCCTACAGTGCAAAATTAGTTAATAATCTAAAAAATATTTACTATTTAGACTGCCTGTTTATCACAATTAAATTTATATATATTAAATTATTGCAGCTATATATATCTAAGTTCCGTATAAGTTGATTTTATTCTAAATATAAGAATGAATTAACAGAAGTATATATATGGTCCATATATTAATTGAAATTATATAAGTGCAAACTCACCACTCTAAAATGGGTTGTAGAACCATTTCCGCAAGGGTGAGGAACGAATAAATGATCCAATAAGCAAGCCACTGCTCGTCATCTACCTTGGATGGGCTCTCTATTGCTATCACCGATGCATACCTATGATAGGAAATAATATATTATAAATAAATAACTACTATATTCATCTACGTTTATGTTCTTTTCTAACTAGCTCGACCAGAGAGGGGAAAAAAACTATGTTGGGATATTTTATTTTTCTTTGGGGGGGTGGGGGAGGAATTATTTTTGATACTTACAAAGGGTACAATAACGTCAAAACCGGCCTGAAAGAAATTATGCAAAAAAAGATAATTAGTAATTCAAGATATAGATGCAAGAAGAATGAATATCAAAGCCGAAATATATGACACATAAGAGGTTGGATAATGCATACCCAGCAAGGGAATGAAGCTGGGTGATCAAGGTCAACAACTTGCCCATATGTGTATATATATGTTATTTTGTTCCTGAGAGTGTATCTATCTACCTTATGTGCTAGGATTCAGATGAAAGAAAACCAGAGCAAAGAGAAGTGATAAAAAGAGAGGAAAACCGATTGGAAGAGTAAAGTGACGTTGTGGTTGGGGCAGTTGGCCACAAGTAATAATTCCTATATATGAAAGTGAAGTGGGAAAACGTAAAAGGACTACGAAATAAAACCATGATGAAGGGTCGGTTAGTTATTAGTTATAACGATTGTGAGAAATTGTGATAGAACCGAAAGGAGAGAGAGGGGGACCACGTGGGAAGAGAGGAGCAAGTATCGGATTCTGCCTTTAACGTGTCATTCTCAGTCTAGCACCCTCCAGATAAAAGAGATCAATGTCATTTTCTTTGCTTCATAAATCTTACCGATACAAAAGTTCTTTGCCCAAAACACAAGCCACGTGTACTCATTTTTCAACACCAACATGTAGATGACACATGTCAATTACTTGATAGCTTGAATAATGGATTGAGGGGAGGTGTTATTTAAATAAAGGTAAATGGCCACTTTGATCTCTGATAAAAAAAATATGGTGCTCATTTTAATGCCTGATAAAAAAAATATCTCGTTAGTTCTTGATAATTATTAACAGGGGATAATTTAATTCCTGACAATTATTATGGAACATTATAGTCCCTAATAATATTTAAAGTGAGACTAATTAGTCCCTGACAACTAGTATCGTGGGACATTTTAGTAACGGATGCTGACTAACGGAAGTCATGTAGGGACTAACTTGTCCCACGTTAGTAATTGTAAGGGATTAACAAGGTATTTTTTTTTGTCAGGGACTGAAATGAGTACCACATTTTTTATCAGGAATCAAAATGTGCCTTTATCCTTTAAATAATTATAATATTATACATAGTATATACAATTTATTTTGATTTTGTATATGATACATGAATCAACAAGAAGTAGAGTCAGAAGATTTTTACCGACGCGGCTAAAAAAACACATTTAAGTAGATGAATTTTTTTTTTTTTTTTTTAAGGATATGTTGATGAGAGAATGTAAAATAAGTGTCATACTAGTGTTGTTTCTTTATTACCTACCCTCCCTCTTTAGATTCTAATCACACTTACATTGTGATCATCTAAGTATCAAATACCATTATGTAAATTTTATTTTCCTTCTATTTTTCGGTGTAACATTAATATACCCGCTAATTTTCTATAATTCCTAAATACGCTTTAATTAGAAGATAATGTGTTATGTATTGAATGCCCTACATTAAAAGGTAAAAAGGTCCAAAGATTCAAGTTATATATGAGCAGGAGGAGGGAAGGGAGGCTGCAGTTCTCTCCCTCTCATAAACCCTAAAACTCCAAAGGGAGCTGTGGCAGACCATAGAAGGAGCCGAGGAGAGTAATGGCTCCCTTCAAAAGTATCATAACAAAATTTTTTATTATAGGTTTAATTATTGAATTGGTTCTTGAACTATTTGAGAATTTTCAAATAGGTCCCTAAAATAAAAAAAATTGTAAGTGGGTCCCCAAACATTTATAAAGTTTTCAATTGAGTCCCCGAACTAAAAAAATTTCTAATTGGATCCTTAAACTTATATAAAATTTTCAATGGGGTCCATAAAGTAGAAAATTCGTTAGTGATCTGTTGAATTGGACGAAATATTACTGATTTCATCCAAGCTGGATAACCATATCAGACATTGTCACATCAAGATGCAGAAAGATGAGATATCATCAAAAGGTAATGGTGTTGAGAGGTATATGCAAATAAGGAGGACGAGTGTAGTGAGCTTTTTCTTTATCAATTTTCCGGATGATTGGGATGAGAATGCTTTATGGAAAATGTTCCATAGGTGGGAAAAGGTTGTGGATGTGCTTATACAAAAAAAAGGGGGACAACGGAGGAAGGAGGTTTGGTTTTGTACGTTCATTAACGTTGGAAATTCAAGTTTGTTGGAAAAACAATTAGATCAGATTTGGATTGGAACTTTTAAGCTTCGTGTTAACATTGCCAAAGCCTGTGTGTCAAAAAATTTAGATACAAAGAAGTGATACCAGTGATTAGAGGTGCAAAGTCTTTTTTACAACAGGGGAGGGATTATGCCGATGTGGTAAAAAATAATGAGGCAGTCAACAACATGCTGGGTTCCTAAGGGAGTGTCTGCAAAAAAGTTAGGGGAACATGAATCTTCGAATGGTTTGGAACATGAAGTAAAAGAAGATGAGATGTCCTGGCTATCCAAATGCTATATAGGTCAACTCTATAATCTTGATGCAGTGTTCCTGGTACTAGGGCTGGACAGAAAACCGAGACCCGGCCTGAACCCGATAAAACCGGAAAAAAAAAAAAACAAAGTGAACGGGTGGGTTGGGTCTGGTCAACGGGTCAAATGGGTGAAAAGTTCGGTTTGGTGTGAGTGTAAACGGTAGGGTGCGGGTCTGAATTTTTTTCTCCGTCGGTACCCGAACCGACCGACCATACATCTCATATATATGATTTTTTGTCCATTTTGTTGCCCAAGGCTAGTCAGTCAAGTCAGTCCATTTAATTAATTAATTAATGTGATAACACATTTTACAAGAAATATCACACTACACAAGAAACTCATCCCATAAACCCCGTACCCTTTATTCTACACACTACCCAGTACCCACACTAGGCCTAGAAACTTCATTTTTCACACTTCGACTTCACAAGTACACAAGAAAGAAAAAATATCTTTCTTCTTCTTTTCACTTTCATCCTCACATCTCCTTCTCTGGAAAGCAGACTCCTCGCCGCCACTGTTCGCGACCGACGCATCACCATTCATCATCACGACCATCACTCGTGACTCGTCCTCTCCGCCTCTCTCCTTTCCCTCCATCCGGCTCCACCTTGCGAGTTGCGAGAACACAGATCCGCCATCGCAGCTTCCTCCTCGCCACTGCATCTCTCCCTCGTCTCGTCCTGCGCCTCCCTCCCATCGCCATCGAAGCTCCCTCGCCTCGTCGTCGAAGCTGGGTTTCAAATCTGTATTTTCTTGAATATTTTTATTTTTTTTCTTTAGAGTTATTTGATTTTGTCTCTAATCTGTATAAACAATTTGTTGTAGCCTTTTTCAGCACTCCGATCTTCATATTTATTATTTTCTCTTCTATCTTTTTTTTTTACCGTGGATTTGTTGTTGTTTGCATGTTCTGCCTTCCACCCTTCCTCTACTCATTTTTTTATTTGAATCGTGCAAACCCGCCCGTGCACCCGCTGACCCGTCGTCCAACCGACTCGACTAATTCGATGCTTCAAACGGTCGCAAATGGGCTAGATAGTTAGGGTTTCAATTTTCCTCGGGTTGGATTTTTTGGCCCGAAACCGACCAAACCCGCCCGTTGTCCACCCCTACCTGGTACAGAAAAAAATTATTGAAGTCGACCTGTTCACTATAAAGGTTACACCTATGGGAGGGGACTTGGTGCTTATTGTGACACCCGGGGCTGCAAGAAAGCATGAACAAGGAGCGGCTCCTGCCAGGCTTCACCGGAATGAGAGGGATGCTGAGACTGTGTAAGAATGTGACTATGCAGTTGAGGATGACTTATAATAATTGATTGATACTACCTATACTAACAAGATGCATCTTCTTTTGGGTAGCCCATCACTTAAGAACTCCACAGTTAAGCATGCTTGACTTGGAACAATTCTGGGATGGGTGACCTCCTGGGAAGTTTTCCTAGGAAGGGTAAGAGTGAGGACACAGCACGCTGAAAAGACTTGTGTTTGTTTGTGGGGATAGTTGTCAATCCACAAAGAAGCCAGGGATGTTACACTTATTGACGTGGAAGATGGCGAAGATTTTCCTGAGTTGATGAAAGATGTGAATGGTCTTTTTGAAACATGGTTATGTGACTTACTATGTTGAACACAAAAGGTGTCACAAAAGGAGGTAGCGAAGAATTTTTTAAATAATTTTTTAAAGATTGGCCAAAAGCATTTTTTAAAATATAGCATACTTTGTTAATTACAATCACATTTTTAAAAAATAAAACAAATTACCATGTAGAACCTCATATAAAAAGTAATGTTTTTATGGGGTCATAAAACACATACTTCTTATCCTACAAAAGTAGCGGTATTTTATTGTAACTGGTTTGATCCATCGAGGACAGGCACAAAGGTGGATCCCAAGTATGGAACTGTGGACATTCGTATGGCCGGAAGATATCAACAGTTTGATCCATTTATAATTGCTCAGAATGCAAAACAAGTTTATTATGTCTCTTATCTAGCAATGCGAACGAACAAACGAGGTTTGTGTGTTGTTGTCACAACCAAGCCTAGGGGTCGCATAGAAATCGATGATGCAGAGGATGAGATGCCCTTCCAGGTGGATGGATCGTCACATTTCAATGAAGTAATTGAGGTCGAGCGTATTACTGGCATGTTGGGATCTAAAGTTGATGGAGAAGAAGTGGTCATTGGTAATCAGTCATCGATGCATGCATCATCAGAGGAAGAAATCGAAAGTGAAGACTCAATGGAAGAAGACAAAGAGTCGGATTTAGAATCAGATGACGATACCAAGTCTGAATAGGAACTTTAATGTTAAGTACTTTTATTGTATTTTAAATGTTTACTTATGGAATTAAATGTAAGACTTGGGAAATTTAAATGTTAGATATTATTAATTATATGTATATTTTAATTACTTGTTAGATATTATTTGATTTATTGTTTTTACATTGATTCATAATTGTCCTATAAAAATAGATATGTCAGCATCGGGAGGACATCTGCCCCGCCCCCACCGTCTAGCGGTGATAAGGGGAAGGAGAAGGTTAAGCGGGGACGATACAAGGTCAAGACCCAGGTGCTAGCTTTTGCTGCTTCTTCTTCCGCACCCACCCCCATCCCAGCTGCACCCACCCCGACCCCTACAGCACCATCCCCAACCCACACTACACCATCCCCGACCCATACTGTACCAACTCGCTTCGGGCCACGACGCTCACTTGTCGGCTACTCGTCGCCCTTACTGCACCCACACCACACCCTCCACCGCCATCATCTACTGCGATGGCCACACAGCCAGCAGGATTGTCGTTTATGCCTACTCCCGGCATGACACCACATCCGGACTCGGCCATTCCATCCTCATCATTCGTGCCCCAGGATGATCATGGCACATCATCGTCTGTGCAGCAGTCAGTCGCGCCAGAGGCTATGCCGGAGTGGGCCAGGATTCAGACACCTGAGGAGCGACCATGGATCCGGTAAGTATTTTTTAATTTAATATTTTATAAGAATTACTATTTTTGTTATTATTCAATAAATTTGTTGTTTGTCATATTGTTGATTTTTTTAAAATTATAAACTTGTTAGGTGGATCCCATCGAAAGTGGGATCGAGGGCGGTTACTCACTCCATCATGCAGTAGTAGTATGGTCGCTTCTAGCCATCATCGGGAAAAAAATGCCGCAGACCGATAGAGATCGTATCTTTAGACGATTCGGGGTAAGATGTTTATTATTTCTTGTAATTATATATTTATTTTTCACGTATTTTATATATTTTATTGTATAATTTTATTACTTTGTTAGTTTGTTAACATGACCTTGTGCGCTAGCACCCGGAGCATACCTCAGAGATATGTGATATCTTTGAGGATAGAGCAGGTCGTAGACTGAGGGACATGCTCCAGGAGTGTAGGCAGAGCCGCATACATCCAGATTACATCGGCCCCAACATCTGGGTCCAACCATGTGCGCACTGGGACTCTCCAGCTTACAGGCTGATCTGTGAGCAGGCGAAGGGAATCGAGCTTCAGAGAAGGGCGGGAGCCTATACACGGGTGGTTCAATTAACCATGTCCAGCATGCCATGAACATGGTATGCATATGTAAATAATTAACTTTACAAACTTTTTATTTTTATTAATAATTTATTTTATAATTAATTGATTTTATTCGTGTGTCGTTTGCAGTCAGGAGTACTTGGGCGATCAGTTGATGAACCTACGATCTTTACATAGACCCATATACACAGAGACATCATCGAGTTTGTTGATGAGAGGTCCAGGTGGACTGTGGTGAGCTTTAGTTTTTTTTTTTTTTACTTTTATATACATGTTATTATTATAGTTTAATAATATAATTTTTTATTTATTTATTGATCACAGGAGGCGTTTACTGCCAGATTTAGTCAGGCAACGTCTGAGGCTGCCTCTTGCTACGGTGCCTCAGATTCTTCCCAGCTCGACCTCGCCGAGGCAGAGAGACTACAAACCCAGGTGTGGATTGATGTGGCCGACGGAAAGAAGAATGGGCAGATTTACAATACAGGGAGCCTAGCTCATACCTTCCGTCGAGGGATGCCTAGCTTGACACATCAGGAGGCTGCATCCTCCAGCTTATAGGACACAGAGGAGGTGCAGCAGCTGAGACAGGAGGTACAACAACAGAGGGAGACGAACGAGCGCACGAGAAAGCGGATGGAGGCTCTCTCACAGGTGGTCGAGGCTGTGCTTGATGTGCTCCCACTTTGAGAGTCGCACCACTCTGTAGGGGGTCCTCCTGACCAGCCAGCCTTTTGCTACTACCCAGGCACCTGCGCAGTTGCTGGATGCCGGTGTGTCGTCTCAGCCGCAGCCTGATGATCATCTTACCCCGGATCTCTCCTCCCGCCAGGACGATGATGGTTATTATGATGAGGATTATTAGGATAGTTATAGTTGTAGGGTTTTGCAGTTGTAGGGTTTTGTAGTTGTAGGGTTATTTTGTGCGGATTTACGTATAGATATTGATGTTTTCATTTTATTTTAATTTTTTAATTAAATTTTTAAATTTAAATTTAAATTTTAAAATAAAACAAAATAAAAAAATAAAAGTAATAATTAAAAAAAATTAAATTAAAGTAAAAAATTAATTAATTTTAATTTTAAAAAATAATAAATTAAGATTACCGATGGAAATGTCAGTCGATAATCATTAAAAGTTTACCGACAGACATTTCCGTCGGTAATCTGGGTTCACTCTACCGATGGAAAAAGCCCACGGTAAGTTTACCAACGACTTTTTCCTTCGGTAATAGGCCAGCCCTTCAAGGGAGTTACCGACGGACATCTCCATCGCAAATTACTGATGGATTGCCCAGTTCCGTCGGTAACCATTTTCGATGAGCTTATTACCGACAGATTTGAGTCCGTCAGAAACCTGCCATTACTGACGGCTTTTTGGCATTTCCGACGGCTTTTATCCGTCGGTAATAAGTTTTTTTTTTTTTTGTAGTGATAAGACTTCTCAATTGCAATCATTGCTGCAGTTAATTCCGCATGCATGAAGAGCATTAGTATTACCAATGTAAGAAGAGAAATAGCCCAAAAAGCTGTAGAAGAATCTCTGAATATGCCTCCCACAGCAACATGACCAGGAGAACCCGTAGATGCTCCATATGTATTATATTTAATCCATTAACACAATGGAGGGTGCCACTTCACTTGCTTAATGGAAGGAACTGAACAGGGGTGACCTTCAATATGGAAGGCTATAAGGATTAAAAATTATGCCATTGAAGAAGCATTGAAGCCCTTTGAATGAGATCTAGAGAGATGAGTGGATGCCACAATCATGCTAACAGCTCGCATAAAAGGAACCAAGTTTTTCATAAACCAAATTGTTCCAAATAGTATTGATGATATATGCTCTATTAAAATCTTTAATTTGGCTACTACTGTTTCTGTTAAGGATGGAGAAGACTACAGGGATAGATGATAGATCGAAAAATGAAAAAAAAAATTAAAATAACGTAGCAATATCATCTAAAATATCCTTGTCAAAAAAAAAGAATATCATCTAAGATATCACAAAATAAAAATAATTATATAAATATATACAAATAATTATTGAATGAGATGAACTAACTAATAGCCTTATGGGTGGATAAACTAAAAATAATTGTAACATGAAAACTACGCATTTTAAAAATAAAAAAAAAGGTTTACAGGCCAATCCGCCTCGCCCTCAACCCGTTTTTCTTGATGGGTTGAGCGAGACAAATCAAAATGGGTTGATGGGTTAGAGACCTCAATCAAACCCGTAAAAAAATTGAAGGCTAAATGGGTTGGCCCAGGCCCAACCTGGTTTGCCAGTTCTATTACATATATTAATAATTCCTTTATGGGAAGGTGAATTTGAATACAGAATATATAATTTTACACACATATATGTATCCGAAAGTGAAGAAATTTATTTTCCTTTAAATTTATATTCTATCATATAATAATTATCTTAAGGGTCATGCTCAAGAAACCAAGAAAAACAAGTTTTCATTGGAAAACTAAGTATTTTACTTTTTCAAATATTAAATATATCAATTCCCTATGTAAACTTTCTTTTCTTGATTCCTTAACGAGTACCCTTAGAACACTTGTTAACATTTTCCTTATCTTAATTTTTTTTTATAGGCAAATATCAGTGTTAATGTTAGATTTGTTTGTGGTTGTTAATTAACTTTACTTAAATCTAAACAACATCCCTTTTCAACGATAACTTTACAATTTCCTAATCTTAAAATTTTCAATCTTAATTTTCCAAGAAATATTCAAATCCTCATTCTAAGAAAAGTTTAATTGATATACACTAACAGTGTAAAGCTCTTTTGCATAGACATCCAATCATAAATTACCATAATTGGTTGATAGTACACTATCAGTGTATAACAATTAAACTATTTTAAGAATCGTGCAACCATTATTTATTATTTTCTTCATTCTTAAATTCTCTATCACAGATTCACAGTTGGTGAAAAAACGAAAATCTAATAATTCTAAATTCTCTAATTCAATCGTTTTATTTACTAATTAAAAAACATTAAATATCTTTTATATTTTCAAAACGTTTGAATACATTAATATTTTTTTATTAAGTAGGACGAATATCAATAAGAGAAATTTTTGAATTAGGTGCACAGACATCCAATCATAAATTACCATGTCAATAGATTTTCTTAAATCTTATCCCAACTATCTTAAAAGTCATCCATAACATGATTGATAATTGGTTGATAGTACACTGTCAGTGTATAACAATTAAACTCTTTTAAGAATCGTGCAACCATTATTTATTATTTTCTTCATTCTTAAATTCTCTATCACAGATTCACAGTTGGTGAAAAAACGAAAATCTAATAATTCTAAATTCTCTAATTCAATCGTTTTATTTACTAATTAAAAAACATTAAATATCTTTTATATTTTCAAAACGTTTGAATACATTAATATTTTTTTATTAAGTAGGACGAATATCAATAAGAGAAATTTTTGAATTAGGTAAACACCCAATTTGATCCCTGAAATTGTGAAGTAGTATCAACCTGGTCCATGAAATTATCGAAATTTCAAATTAGTCCCTGAAATTGTAAAATGGTCCCTCCGTTGAAAATCGTATGGACTAAGTTGATTTTAAGTTAGCAGTGTCAGGGATTTAATTGATATTAAGTGAGTAAAATGAGGGATCAAATTAATACTAACTTATCATTCAGGGATGCTTTTGGAATTTCGATAATTTCAAAAACCAAGTTGATATTAATTCATAATTTCAGGGATCAAATTGGGTATTTACTCTTTCCCAATTTGTAGGAAGAGATAGAATACTCGAAACGGATTGTTCTTCTAACCATAATAGCATCTTGATGTCATGTGGGAGAAAAGGTACTAGTACCACGCCGGCAGAATAGAAAACGAGAGGAAAACATAAATTGCACTATCCCTAGTCGTTGTTCTCTATTGTGCCTTTGTGTTTCTCGTTTAATTACTTCAGTTCCTAATTTGCTAGCAATCGCAACAATGGTGGCAACAACCACCAATTTTGGGTTACAATTTTCAGGAAATTTGATGAGCAACGAAAATAAGAAATTTGTATTCAGGGTAGGGGAGGTCTCGAAGGTGAGGTTTTATTCTTCATACAAAGCTAACACATTGAATAAGAAACGAAGATTTTTGTTGCTGGGGAATTCGAGAGTGGACACGATCAATGGAATAAAGGGGAATGTAATTCATGTGCCGAATGAAAGCGCAGAAGATACCCTTGCTACCATCTTGCGTGGAAGATTTGTGGAGGACAAGTTTGTATTTAGGCAAATTTTTGCTGTCAGATCTTACGAAATTGGACCAGATAAAACTGTCACCATGGAGACACTCATGAACTTTCTTCAGGTTAGCATAACAATTCTTGTATTACTAGACATGAAGAGTTGAATATATCATTTTGCATGTTTTTTTTTTTTCCTTCAAAGTTCTACTTAAATTAGTATCCAGATTTGCATCTTTTAAATTCTGGTTCTGTATAGAATGCTTTTTCACCCAGAAGGACTAATAATTTAAGAGGCTTGATAAAAAAAGTGTAAACGAATTTATTTCTCCTACTGTGAAACTTGCTATTTACATTTCTTGGTGATGAGTCAGGGCTCCTTACCCTGCCTATTTCATTTGTAGTGTGTTGTTGTTTCTGTGTTGGGCCTAGGCCCCTCTTTGTAAAAAAAAAAAAAAAAAGTACTTTTGATGAGCTGTATATAAAATTGTTCAGGAAACTGCTCTAAATCACGTCCCCAGCCTAGGCGTAGGTGGGCCTGGAGACGAGTTTGGAGTTACAATGGAGATGAGCATTCGGAACCTCATTTGGGTTGCTACACGTATGCAGGTTCAAGTACAGAGATACAGTAAATGGTAATTAAACAAATAAATATGATACTCCTAATTACTAATTCCCATTGCCTGCGTTACACTACTTTAAATTAAACAATCTGAATATATTTGAAAAATTATATTGCATAACTTCTGGGCAACTTTACCTTTATAGTATGCATATTAATTACGCATTATAAAAAGCAAAGTTTTCCAGAATTGTTGTTCAGATAACACCTCTTTAAAGTAATTAAGTACAACATAATGTGAATTATCATTTTAATCCCTAAAATTATAGAGCGATAGCAAGTTTGCCTCTCATGCATAAAAAACTCCCTCATATTAGTCCCCAAAATGGTCCCTCAAATTAGTGACAGAAACATCCCCAAAATTGAAAAAAAAAAAAAATCCATTGTATGAGTCCAATTTGGTGACTTTTTTAAATTGGGGGATGTTTTTGCTATTTTTCTTGATGTGAGGGAACAATTTGCCATCACCCTATAATTTCAGAGACCATAAGGGTAACACACACATACTTATCTATAACAAGTTATCTTTTTAAAGAATAAATTGGCTGCTTGGTTAAAGGCAAAATGCATAAATGTGACAGGGGAGAAGAAGTTGAGGTTGATACTTGGTTTGATGTTGCCGGAAAGAATGGAATGCGAAGAGATTGGTTAGTCAGGGATCACCACACCAAAGAGATCATAGCAAGAGCGACAAGGTTTAAATTTAAATTTCATGTTTTTCGTAGTTACTGAGTAATCACATTACGTTTCCCCTAATCTATATATTCAAATTTCCTTCATGCAGCACCTGGGCGATCATGAACAAAGAAACAAGAAGATTATCGAAGATGCCTGAAGAAGTTAGACAAGAGGCTGTTCCTTTCAACTTTGATAGGCTCGCCATTCCCTGTGAAGAAAACAGATTGTGAAAAGATACTCAAGCTCACTGATGATAGTACTGAGAGTATTCGATCTGGGATGGCTGTAAGTTTGATGGATTTGAGTCATTTGACTATTTTAAAGAGAGTAAATGTATAAAGTAAGATAGCGAGTGCCTTTTAGATAAAGTGAGTTGAGATCTCAATGCACTATAATCAATTAAGGATGGATACACTCTCACTTTACACATTTGCCCATTTTAGAGAAATTTTATCCAAGTTTGATATATATCAATATAAGTTTAAGGGTGTTGTTAACGAGTGTCATAAGGGTATTGATTAAGGAATTCACAAAAGAAAAGTTTGTATAGGAAAACTAAGTGTAACAATTTTCAAAATGGTAAATACAATATTTTTCATACAAATTTTTCTTTCTTGATTCCTTAAACAATGTCCTAAAGACACTTGTTAGCATTCTCCTAAGTTTAATTATTATAATCTCTCTTCTCCTTATTACCACATCAGTCACAGTCCATTTCTTTCTCATGAGTTATATAATTCCTGTCATACTCAAATTTAATTACATTTTTAGATAATTGTATTTACTATTTATTTTTTATTGCATGCAATCCAGCCAAGGTTGAACGACATGGATGCTAACCAGCATGTTAACAATGTGAAATACATTGGATGGATTTTGGAGGTACCTTTTCTATTAGACATAAGATGTCGCAAACTTTGTCAAAAATAATACAAGCTAGAAATGTGTTAGTTACAGCTAGCTTTGTTTGATCTCATAATTAAGTTAACAAAAAATTGTGCAGGATGATATCTTAGAATTTGGTGATAATTTATTTGTATTGCAAGAAGTACTAATTACCATTTGGCATGTTGATTTTGCTTGGTGCAGAGCGTGCCAAAAGAAGTATTGAAAGATTATAACATGACAAGCATGACTTTGGAGTTTCGACGTGAATGTACTCAATCAAATTTGTTGGAATCTTTGACCAGTTCAGCAGAAAGGATGATTGATGACTCCAATAATAATTTCATCAGGCGAAAACTCGGCATTCAGTTTACCCACTTGCTTCGGTTGCAGGATAATAAATCAGAGTTAGTCCGAGCCCGAACTGAATGGCATCTCAAGCAAGAACACAAGTGATATATTTTATATAGCTATATCAATATGGAACCTAATATATATATATATATATATATATATATATATATATATATATATATATATATATATATTTCTTGCTGGCTTTTTTTATATATTCGGATTTGATATCTCAATGTTCTATAATTTTGTTAACTACTCCTTTAATATGCTAATCGATTCTGAAGAGATTCTTGAATAAATTTACAGGTGTATTTGATTAAGATTTTAAAAGTTTATTTTGAGATAAAAAAGTCATATGATATTCAATTAAATTTTTTAAATAATTTATACAAGTCTTATGATATCCAATAGAGTCTTTTAGGATATTTTAAAAAATCCATCCAAATCTAGTAGTATTTAATGGAGACTTTAAATAAGTAACAAAAAGACTCTGGGTATTAAAAAAACTTGCTAATTTCAAGGTGGCGTCTAGCATCTATCAGTTAAGAAAGTGCCACACCAGTGTAGCATTTAATTTTTTTGTTAAAAGTCAATTCTACTCTTATCTTCAACAATCTCTCCCTACACTTCACAGTGAAATCTAGTATGAAGTACTAATTTTGTTGGTACACCGGTGAGGTTCTATTTTAACATGTAATAATCGGTGGACACGGCTTTTACCAGTAAATTAAAAGTTGGTATTTGCCAAAATGAGTCTGTCCAAATCTGTCCGAAAATTGCTTTTCCTTCTTCTTTGTTTTCCCGTACAGAACCAGAGCACACCCATCTAAGAGAAATCCGAAGCTTTTTTTTTGGTAGAAAGAGAAACCCAAAGCTTGGAATTAGTGTTTGTGTTAAGGAGGAATGCTACCAACAGTCACTCTATCACTCTCCTTTAAACACTCTCTCCTGGAGCAAGCCACGTCGCCCATCTTTTAAAATCCCTCACTTCATCACCGGTTCACTAGGTTCACACTTTTAAACACTTTTTTTTTTTTAAATTTTTTTTTAAAATTATTGCATTCCAAACCCATCGCCCTCAGCCTCTGTTACGTCATAACGCGCCCTATCTGTTGTGAACTGCTCCCAAAATCGTTGTCACTCTGCCCTCTCTGTTGCGAGCTGCTCCCGAGTCCCGAAATCGCTGCCACCCATCTCTGCTGGTTTGATACTAAGCATATCGCTGCCACCCATTTCTGCTGGTTTGATACCAAGCATATCATTTTTTGAACTCACTGTTTTGAGCTCACTGGTCTTCTTCAACGGTAGCATGATAATGAGAAGAATTAGAGATAGTTAGGTAGCAACTGAAAAACATGGACATAAAACATGTTCTGGAAAAATCAAATCTTTTTTTAAAAATAAAAATAAAAATAAAATTCCATTATCATTATATAAAACCTTCAAATGCTATCAAGTAGTGTTGTGTCTCGTAGGAAGGGAAAAATTAAGCACCAGTAGGATGCAAGAAATTGTGGGTTGTTGCAAATGATTAGTTAGGCCAAGGGATGTGCAAAAGAAAGGGCGCACATTTGACTAATCGACATAGTAGAGGTTGAACTTTGTTTTTTTGGTACAGTGGAGAAAAAGCAAGGGCAAAAAAAGACAAAAAATAACTAAACTAAAAGAAACTCAGCTTCTCATAAAAGAAGCTCCAGACGGCACGTCAGCAAGAAGCAGCAGCTCCAAGTTAGGCGGTGGCCGATCCAGCAACTGGAATGGAGAGTCCGACTGAGCCCCTATCTCTGCAAGCAACTCGGTTCACCACCCAATCCCTTTGCAGACGCTCAAGGATCTCCCACAGCTCTGCTTCGTAACGATGGAACCGCGGCGGAGGCGTCTTGGACAGCAGAGCCACAACTTCCATGGAATCACAATACAGGTTGAACGTTTGGAATGCTAATCATAATTAAAAAAAAAAGTGTTTAAAAGTGTAAACTCAGTGGACCGGTAATCAGGTGAGAGATTTTAAAAGATGGGTGATGTGGCTTGCTCCACGAGAGAGTGTTCAAAAGAAAGTGATAGAGTGACTGTTGGTAGCATTCCTCTTGTGTTAAGAAGCACAGAGAGTGGCTCTATACAGTCGGTGAGTTTGTCCAGCTGCGATAAGTTTTAGAACAACCCACCCAGATCGGTTTATTTTAAAGGTATGTCTCGTCGGTGTTTTTCGCCACTACCCCTGACAAGTTCCAGAGCAACCTAGACTCAGTACCTAATAGAAGCTTGTTCCCTGCAAACCGTACGAGAACTAGGAATATAATAATATATTTCCCTCAACCTTTGCATAGATCTGAATCGCAAAAAATGGAACACAAGTACTTATGTGCATTGATATATATAAATAAACGAAGGACTAAATAATAATTTTGAAGTAACCCATCTGTTCCTTTAACCGGTTACACTATTTCTTATGCACAAATAGATCTAGACCGTTGGATTAAATATTAATAAATCTGATGGTTCCTATTACCTGTTCTGTTTTGAAATTAGAACCTCACCAATATACCAATAAAACTAGTACGTACTTCATACTAGAATTCACCACACTTCATCACCACCCTACTGCCACCACTACCTTACCGACCATCACAACCCCCCGAACCCCCCCCCCCCAACCGACCACCATCACTGAGATCTGGGCATGGCAGATTATTTAGCAGAAATGGATGACATTTCCTTATCCTTCATCACCACCCTACTGACCACCACAACCTGCCGACTGCTGCCACCCCTGACCACCACCACCCCGACCATTATCACCACTATCCCATCGTCGATTTAAACATCTCCATCGCAGATTTCAAAATCCCCTTTCTCAAAACAAACCCTAAACCAAAAACTCAAATCCACAAATCAAAGGCCTTGGTGGCGGCGGCCATGACGAGGGGGGAAGGAGGAGGAGGGGAGAGGTGGAGAGGAACCACTGGCGACGTCTCCACCCCCTGTCATTGGTTCGAAACGGTGCCAAAGAAGGGCCCTGACGCGGCGAGCAGGAAGAAGTCGTAGAAGTCAGCGGTGAGTCTCATCTTTATCGAGTTCGCCATATGGGAGAGAAGGATTGCTGACGCGGGCTTTGATGAAGGTGGCGGATCCAGCGACATCGTCAACCGTGATGGTTTCCAGAAAGTTTATGGTTGATAATAAAAAGTTAAGTGATTAAAATGAGTAAAAAATATATTAGCAAGAAATAATAATTTTTTTTTGAAAAAAAATACATTATTCAAAAGGACATTATTCAAATAATTTCATACCCTTTTCGTAATTTACTATATAAAAGTAGTTTTTTTTTTTGCGCCACCCAAATGAAATAGATTATCTTAAAATCGATTTTCAGGAAATAGGCCCAAACAAAAACAGATTCTGATTATAATCTTTTATCGCAATAATCGATTATACAAAAATCGATTATCAGCATAATCTTTTTCTTCCAGCTTTCTCAAACACATTCTAAAAATGGTTTGAAAGATTAGTTTGATGCTTTCTTGTTTACAAAATAAAGTTAACTTTTAATTTGAAAAATGATATATATATATATATATATATATATATATATATATGAGTTAGGATCCGATGACATCAGGTGTAAGTCTATAAACTTACACCAAATCTCAGCCATTGAAATCAAATAATCTAAAGGTTCAAAATATTTTAGACAAAAAATAAAAAAATAATAAAGAAAGTGTCACGTGCCATCACTGTTTTTTTACCTTCCCCCATTCTCACCCTCACCCTCACCAGCCCCCATCTACTCCCTTCTCTGTTAGGGATTCCATGAAGCACGACAGGGAGAACTACAACAACCACCATGCCTTTGCGCTCCACCCTGCGCCATCACGGTTACCACCCTACACGTGTCGAGGAACTATCATGCCAAACCACCACCACACAACAGCCGCATTCCACTGCCGCACCACCGTGCACCACCGCCGCCCACACTGCACCGCTGCTGGACATTCTTAACTGACGGTTCAGACCACAAACATGCAACAACTGCGATTCTCTGTGCCGAATTAGTACTAGGAACATAGATCCAATTTTTCCAAACTATTAGATAAGAATGAGTGTGCAGGCTTTTAATGGGAAAAATGGGAGAAGTTTATTTTATCAATAAAATGGGCCTTTCATCTATGTTCATTATGTCATGACTTCTGGACCTACTCATTGTTCCATAATTTGGCAGGTTACTCCAATATTCTACCCACTTGTTGTAACAGGATGGATTTGCAGAAATGATAGTCTTGAGTTTATATTTATTGGTTTCAGCACCCAGAAAAATCCAATTATTCATGAGTTCTATCGCAATATTTTGTGTTTACCATATAATAAGCCATTGTTAAAAGTTTCCAAACACACTTTCACATGGGTGGGCGATGTGCAAGGGTCAAACATTAACAGGGTAGGGGCGATGTAAGCCTTTGGCATGGCATTGACGGGAAAGATTGGGTATGAAGAGTCACGTGACGGGAAAGAGGGGAAAAGTTTAATAAAAAAGGGGAAAACGCCGTTGACGGGAAAGATTGGGTATGAAGAGTCACGTGACTATTTTTAAATTTTTTGACTGAAATATTTTAAGCCATTAGATTAATTACTTTTAACGGTATAGATTTGGTGTAAGTTTTTTGACTTACACCTGACGTAAATGGAACCTAACTCATATATATATATATTGGAAATATTATAAAAAAGGAGTATAATTCACCCGGGCGGAGCCATACCCCGTTATCCTTGTCGTGCCAGATCTTATGCATAACATTCTTTATTAAGTTAGACAATCAACGCTCAAATACTTAGCGGATGGTATTGTTATGTTTAGGAAACCACCTATAGTGTGCCTGAAACGGGCCTTGGGAATTGGGATACTTTCTTCCATGTGGCTCAACGCTAGTTATATATACAAGGTCCTAATACACCTGACGATCTCCCTACGATGACCCTCTGAAGGATCAAAGCTATTGGCAAATAACAAGATACAACAAAATAAATAATCATTATTAACAAATAAACATAATTATAAACATTAAAAAAAAGCCTTAAATAATAAATAATTCACTCATGTTTTCTATGTAGGCGAACCCATATCCTCCTCTTCGTGGGATCTATCTTCCTTGGATGCTCAACCTGCACCCTCTTGTTATTCTTCATGGATGATGTTAGAGTAACTAGTGTGGCTGGTGTGGCAGGTGGGTCCTCCACGGTAGACGGTTAGACGGTGCGACTGCTGGGATCAATGAGCCAACACTGCCACCAGGCTGTGTTGCTGTAGAACCATCTGCGCTCGCTTCGAGAAGGTTGGATAGTGACTAAGGGGTGGGTGGAACCTCTAACCTGTGGTTTTCTAGACCAAAACATGTCATTCATCTTCTCAGTCATGTTCACTGTTTCTTATTCAATGCACAACATAATCAGTCCAGTGGAATATATAAAATAAATAACAAAAATTAACAAAATATTATACGTTTTAATATACAAATTACCTATGTGGAATCTCTATCACTGAAATCATCCCCACTCTCCTTGCCATCGGTTGAGATATATGTATCCTCGCTAGATTCATCCATGTCACTATGTAACGTACCTTGTCGACAAGCTTAGCATCAGCAAGAAAGTCATTCTAATCGTCCGGATCAATATGCAACATTATTTGGATCCCTTCAGTTTCATTAACATCTTGGTATGAAGATTTAATCTCAGGCTGACTGACCTCATTATATGTGATCGCACTGCGTGCCTTTATCTTAATAACACACAGCCAGTCTTAATGTTCCTCGGATACGGTGTCTAATAAACTTGCTCCGCATGTTGTGCAAGTATGAATGGATCATCACATGATGTCTTCGTAACTGCCTGACTTCAACAATCTCATACCTATTGTCAACTTTAATTTTGTGCCTCAGTTGGGTGTATTATCGAATTATTCACATTTGAATAGTCTAAGTTTTACTAGGATGTTCATAGTACTCTAATTTAATAATATCAGTAAATATCCCAAAATGTGTGGCTTTTTCCCAAATTGTCCAAATTTGAAAATTCAAGATTCAATACAATGAGTGGTACCATGAAAAGGTAAACATGCTCATTGATATTGAAACTCAAACGAGAAATTAAGGTTTAATAATAAAAAAAAAACTCTAACCTTGTGAGACGATTTTACCCTTCCTACTTGAAATTCAAGTGCATAGGGTGAATGCAATTGTTCAAATCCTCGACTTTAGCAACATAAAGTGTTTGGAGCCTGACAAAATTCGCAAGTAATATAACATTGATGAATATTGGGCCTCACCCCTAGCTCAAATCCTATTGAACTTAGCACTCCATTATGAAACAACACATCAATTAGAGAAAGACATGCATTTAATTTATCTAATTTATCAGCACACAATCGATATCTTGCATCTCAAACAGAAATACACCTTATTGAGCTCCACTCTCCACTAACAAACAATATTGAGCTTTGCTATCCACTAACAAATAATTGATCAATTCACATCACACATTACCTGACATGCAACACAACCAGAAGCTCTTAATATATTCCAATTTTCAAGTCTAATTCAATTCAAAGTCTTAAAAACCACAAGAAAACACAAAGGAATAAGAGAGAGTACTTGACCTACGTCATCTCCAAGCAACAAATGCAAAAGGGTGATGGTTAAAGCGGTAGCCGGAGATTGAGGAGTGTTGGAAGAAAAGAAAAGCTTAAGACATAAGTTCCCCATACCTTATCCAAGATAAAAGTATTCTGATCAAAAGATAACTACAATTCCTAATTAGGAAAACATAAGCTAAGGGAATTAGCAACACAACCAAAACATTAATGATACAAAGATTATTATTATTTTTTTTATTGAATCAGATACAAAGATGTTAAAACAACCACAATAATTAATATCATCACGACATGGCTATCAAATCAAAACTGGCATGACAATGGCCATGACTTCAAAACTGAAACTAAATCAACACTACGTAACACCTAAGAATGATTGGAGAAAGAGAGAAAGAAAGATTAGTACCAGAATAAAAAGAGACAGGGATGCAGAATACCCTTCTTACAATGAATAACTATCCTAAAAAAAAATTAATATATGCATTCAGTTTGAAAGCAAATAAGACTCACACAAATGGTTAAGCTTTCTAGTCAAGAATTCAGTCATCAAGTATAATTCATCCACCATTCAATCAACATGTTCACCAAAAAATGCTTATTCGGGAATCAAATTCGGCATGCTCGCATTGATAAATATGCAAAACCCCTTAATCATATTGATCCAAAAAGTCGGGATAAAGAAAGGGTGAAATTGTACTTGCACATTTTGACAACATAATCAATATTTCACTCGTCAACAGGTTAATCAAAACAGTGTTTTTCCTCTTAGTTTCCCTCACTCTGTGAGAGTGATGTGTGTGAAACAATATCATATTTTCTTCTTGTTTTGCATGCATCTTTATTTCATCTATGCATTTTTGTATCCCTTTTTGTTTGTTTTCATTTAGTTCAGATAATTACGGTGTTTCTAGTGGCATTGTGCAGAATTTATGCTTAATTGTCATATAAAAGGGTGGAAAGTCTTGAAGAAATGAAGATAGAGTTTAAAAAGGATCTAAATGGAACAATAAAATCACTCCAGAAGCATCCACGTCCTGGCCATGGATCGATCAGCTGCGCAGATGTAAGCAAACGTGATAGGGCAATAGAGTCCACGATAGTGGAACTTAAAGCGCATCAGAATTTCCCTTGGCAGCAGGATCCACGGCCTTGCCGTGGAATGATCCATGGCCTAGCCGTGGAATGATCCATGGCCGTGGATCGCGGTCTAACATAGTTTTTAAAATTCGTTTTCCTTTCTTTCTTTGGGTTTGGACCTGTTTAGACCCCTAGGGTATATATAGTTGTTAAGAACACGAATTTAGGGTTTAAAATTTGGTTTGGAAGGAGGCACTTTGGAGGCTCTAGATCATCATCTTCCTCTTCTCTTCTCCCTTCATTACAGGTTTGGATGTTCTTCATTGAATTTTCTAGTTTCTTCCTCTCTATGTCTGAGTAGTACCCTTTGTTTCTAGGATTGGGCAATGCCATTTGGTACTTTGATGATGAATAATTGACTTGGTTTACCGCTTTATTGATTTTGAATGTTTTTTGATTCACTCCTTATTACGCTTATTCATGTGAATTTGTTGGCCACTTATTTCCATGTCTTAGATACTTTAGGGAGGAACTGAGAAGCGAACCTAGGTATTGGAACCATAAGAATTGAACTTAAGGTCTAAATCACGAGAGTAGATTTAGCCTTTCGAGGACCTAATGAATTAACACATAGGGTAAAGGGTTCAATCTAAATTCAATTACCACGAGAGTAGGAATTGTTTTAATTGGACACGGTTTTTGTATCACAAGAGAGAATATTAGCTAATTTAGGGTAATTCACCTTTAATTGAATTCCAATTTTAATAAAAGGATTGTCAATTAGGATTCATCTTATATCATTGTGGTTACCCCATCCTGGAAGCTATCTTTAAATTGAAATCTCCTTTCCTAATAACTTGTTATTCTTGTTCTGGATCTTTTGCACCTTAATTTTTTTTATTTATTTGATTGCTTGGTCACCACGTTCTTATCACTTAACAAATATATTCTCTTTTGTTTAATTTAATTGAATTATAAATTAATTGGTATTCATAAACATAGTCCCTGTGGATTCGATCTTTTATTACTTGACGACGGGACTGTACACTTGCGGATTTCCACATCAATTTTTTGGCGTCATTGCTGGGGACTGCGTTTTTCTTGAATATCAATTTAATTTTTTAATTTAATTATTTTAAACATTTTATTTATTTATTTATCATATTATTACATTCTTATTTTCTGTTAGACTCTCTACAGGTGATTTCTCTTGTTTATGCGAAGGACTAGACGTTTCGGACCTGTTATTGAAGCAGACCTCGAAATCGAAAGGACTTTCCATAGAAGGAGAAGACAACAATGGCAAAGAGGGAGAGAATTACTTGAACCAATACCAAACATGGCTAGATGTCATGACAATGGGCCACTCAAGGAGTACGCATCCCCAATTGCTCGGGGTTTGCGATCTGCAATTGTTAGGCCAGCCATTGAAGCGGGACATTTCACCATACCACTTGCCTTACTCTCTACGATAAGGCAAAACCTGTGACACCCTTCTACCCCGCATGTTATAGGGCATTTAATATAAAAACAATTAAAAAGAAAAACATACATTTTAGTGAATAAAATAAAATAATTGTCCATGGATAGAAAAGTCCTACATGAACCAGTTACAACGCGGAAAATAAAACAATTTTAAAGAATGAAAACATAAAAATAACGACCCAACCCCGATGTCACAATTCAGAGCTGGTATAACCATTCCGTACAAACCGGATAAACAACTAAACTAACAACTGAAAGGAAAGGCCCTAACTATGAGCGGTGGCTCCTCAGAGTCACTCATCTCCGGCCTGCTAGTCATTTTCTGCAAAATGCCGATCAGGCCAAACACAAACAAATAATGGGGAGTAAGATTCATGTAAACATATACAGCATGGGAATAGGAAGCAAGGTAAACATACAACATAGGCATACATCAACATCCAACAATATCATATCAGCCAAGTATGTTATGCTGTGCAATGCATCAACTACTCCACTACTTTATCTATGCATGTGGATCCAAATTAACTCAGGATGAACAACTTTAGAGTTACATATCCGTATTGGCCATAGAAGCACCAACACCGGCAGTTCACCAAACCTTGGGTGAACCCCATGGATAGCCAACGCATCAAACCGTGGATGCCTCATCACGGGGGGCCTCGGTCACCAAATCATTAGGTGACCTACCGTGGATGGCCAGATCACTGTACTCTCGGGCGATCTCCCCTATGTCGTACCTCCCCCATCAACAACTCCAATGCTATATGCAAATGGCACAACAACAAACAATCTCAACCACCTCCTTGCTTGGGCCATGAAATTCCCAAGACTTCAACATCAACCTCAATGTAACCTTAGACCCAAACCGTGGGGTCAAGGCTCCCTTGGCCAATAAGCACCAAGGTTCAACTCAACATGCTTGGGTCAATAAGCACCCAAGACTTCAACTTATCAACGTACAGTAACCCAACGGATACCGACTTAACATCTTATTCAATCATTAACCAGGTTGTCTAATCTTCATCTTTGATTAGCTATATCAACTTATTATCATTGGGGAATGGGGTTTGAAACCCCTTAAGTCCTTTAATTCTGTTTCTGTCCAAGAGGGGTGAGCACGGTCGTGCTTAAACCCCAGCACGGTCGTGCTTGAACACGTGAGGGCGTGCTGCCCTTTTAAGTGAAGCACGGTCGTGCTTCATGTTCAGCACGGTCGTGCTCAGCAGCACGGTCGTGCTGTTTGTTCTGCACAGCCGTGCTAAACAACGCGGCCATTTTCCAGAATTCAACTAGGAGCACAGTCGTGCTCCCTGTTCCGCACGGTCGTGCTCATCGCGGGACAGTGCTGTTCTAAGCTCCCCAAACAGCTTCCAAAACCCTACTATTGCAATGGAAAAGAGGAAAATAGGGAAGGAGACAGCTCTGACCGAAACTGGTGACGGCTGCCAACACAAAATAAGGTTTTCACGTCACCCTCGGTTTCTGTGCCAACTATATAGCTCGGACCTGAGCACGGTCGTGCTCACCCTTGAGCACGGTCGTGCCCAACTTAGCGTCACCGAGACGCGGTTAGCGCATTGAGCACGGGCGTGCTCAATGTTGAGCACGGTCGTGCTCAACTTAAAATCAGGAACATGCTTCTGACTTTAAGCACGAGCGTGCTGGCTAATGAGCACGGGCGTGCTCATGTACCAGAAAAGGACTTTTAAGCCAAAATCCCACTTAGCCCTTAACCAACTCTTTTAACTTAATAAAACTAGCTTTATAAAAATACTTACCAAAAACGGGGTGTTACAAAACCAGTTTCGAGGATTGCCTTTAGAGGACCCAAATGATCATCTAGATATGTTCTTGGAGTTCTGTGAGACCCTAAGGATTGAAGGTGCCTCTATTGATGCTATCCGCCTCCGCCTATTTCCATCATCACTAAGAGATAGAGCTAGAGCATGGTTGAAGTCTTTGCCCACTGAAACAATCACTACTTGGGACCAATTGGAGCAAGCTTTCTTGGACAATTCTTTCTGTTGACAAGTGACTCCAAACACAAGAGGGGGGTGAATTGTGTGTGAACAGTGTTTTTCAAAAACTTTAACAAATTAAAATTATAATCCTTTTAGAATACTTTGTAAAGCAATTTGTAAACATCGCGTGCATATAAAAGCGTTTAAGCGAAAAACAATTACGAAAGTAAAGAGATAAGGGATGAGAAAAGAACACAGCAATATATCCTGGTTCGGCCACAAACTACCCACGTGGCCTACGTCCAGTCTCCAAGGCAATACCACCAAGGGTTTTCAATCAACTCTAGTTTTTAAACAGGATCAACTAGAACCTTTACAATATAGAGCACTCCTCACAGACCAGGGATATCACCTCCCCCAGTGAAAGAGTCTCAAGACAATAACCCAAGAGATATCACCTCTCTTGTCAACCACAAGGAATATCACCTCCCTTGTAAACACTTGGAAATCACATCCAAGAACACCCCAAGATATATCACCTCTCTTGAAAACTAGATGTAGTAAAGAAAGGTTTGAGTCACACGACTCTTACCAACAATATGCACTCTTTGTAGTGCTGATTAAACAAATTGAAGAACAATTACAATAACACCTATATGGTGTATAGAATACTCAATATAATATGGTCAAAGTGAAAGTGCAAGAGATAGAGTATAAAAAAATGTTTTCACAGAGTTTTAGCACAGAGAAAATGATAGCAGTGTATTTGGGTATATTTGAAGGCTGCCTAAACTTGCTTTTATAGGAGAAGGGTGATGGTTCAAAAGAAATTAGGTCAAACCTCTTAAACTTCATTTTAGTCGCAACATAATCGATTATTACATTCTCATAATCGATTATTTAAACTAATTTCAGGAAGCGATCAATTTGACAGAATAGGCATAATCGTTTATACTAATCGATTACGAGTCCACTGACTTTCATATAAAAAGCTATAATCGATTACATAATCGATTACAGGGTCTCTGTTTGAAGCTCGAAGAAGTCAGACAGGACATAATCGATTATACAAAAACCATAATCGATTATTCTATTTCAAATTTTAAACTCAACAGCTTTAATGTCATAATTACTCATTAACACTAATTAAAGCCATTTAACCTCGACTCATAATCGATTATTGGATTACCATAATCGATTACGGCACTCATAAATTTGAATTTGAAAAGCTTGACAATTAAGAAAATTGATTGCTCATTAAGTACCAATTAATTGTCAATTTTAATCCCTTTAAAGCACATGATAACTCCTTTTAAGCATATGTTAAATGTGTGTGTGTGAGACCAATATTAAATTGAGAACTCTACTTATCATTTACACACATTTTCTAAAACACACAATACAAATACTGAAATGCCCATTTTGCCCCTCGTGCTTGCTTGCTTTATAACTTCTCGCTTTTTGCACTTTAGTCCTTCGGACCTTTCCCTTTTGTCATTCATCAAAACTAAAGTACCTGTCAAGGCATATATTCACACTTTCCACCTTTCAAGACTGCTCATCTTAGGACCCAAATCACATGCTTCATTCAGAATGATGGAGAGTCATTGCCAGAAGCTTGGGATAGATTGAAGGCTTTGCTGGAAGCCTGCCCGCATCATGGGTTAGAGAAGTGGTTGCTGGCAGAGCTTTGATGAACAGAAGGCTAGCAGAAGCTTATGAGATCATTGAGAGTGTTACTGCAAATCATCACCAATGGGCAAATGAAAGAGGTAATAACCCGAAAAAACTTTTAGGAAGTAAGTTTGAGGTAGATGGTGTTGGTTTGATAGTGTCAAAATTTGATTCTTTGAATAAACGTTTTGACAAGCTTGAAAAAGCTAGTGTTAATACCGTAGGTGCTACTAACTTCTTTTGTGCGATTTGTGGAGCATAGAGACATATGAGTGACAAATTCAAAATGCCAAGTTGGAATAGGCTCCTCACAAGGAGCATCGCGTGAACATGTAAATTATTGTCACAATTTCTATGACACAAACCCGAAGCTGCCGAACTATGTCCCCCCAAATACTTACAACCAAGGAAGGAAGAACAACCATTATCTCTCCTACGGAACAATACGTTGAACAACCAATTCCAAGAAGGTCAAGGTAGCATTCAACCCTCTTCTGGGGTTCCTCAGGTACAAGATTCTAAACTTGAGTTTCTTCTAAAGAACTTTGTTGAAGCCCAGATAAAACAAAATGATGAGTTTAGACAACATGGTAGGGCTATGAGTGAAACGATTAAGGAACTAGCATCTAAGGTAGATAATTTAGCAATATATTACAAGATGTTAGAAACCCAAATCGCTTAACAAGCTAGTTCTTCAACTAGAACTCAAGGTAAGTTTTCGGGACAACCTGAGGTAAATCCCAATGAGAAATGTAATGCTATATTTTTTAGGGATGATGTGTGTAACATCTCGATTTTCATTGCTTTCTAATATCGGTAATAAATACATAAATGATTATATTTTTATCCGAGACTTAGAAAATGATTTTGGATAAACCAATGTCATTTCCATGATATAATTGATATCATAAGGTTACGATGAAATTTTGGGTTGAGAATTCAGACGGAACCCGGTCTGCGTTTTCACTGACAGTAAAAGTTTACTACTCAGAAAACCTAATTTAAATTCGTGAACGAGACTATTAGTGTTTGTATCGTATTTGCTATAATATTGGAAGTTTTGAAAATTTTCGTGAAAAAAATAAAATATTATATTTGCTGCGGGCGAAAACGTCGAAATATCTCTAGGAAAACCTGAGTTAGATGAAGCAGGGAGTCAGCAACGGAACTGAGATGACTGATGTGACTGAGATGACGAGCATATATGACGATCCTATCCGATTCATAATGGCCATAATGGCACATAAATGCCATTAGATATTTTTATGATGAAATGACCATTTTACCCTTGGTTTCCGAGAAATTACAAGGCTTGCCATTGAAATTTTGGGACCATTTTACCCTCCCCTACACGGCTCTACCCTTTTTACCCTACACTTAGGCAATTTTTCAACTCACTTATATCATCTTCATGAACCAAAACTCATTTCTCTCAAAAACCCTAATCGGGAATCGGGTATGTTTGTACAGAGATATATCGGGAAACAAACCGATAAGTCATCTATGATGACTCAAGAGGAATGAATCATCATGGTGATAATTTACTCTATTCATCATGAAGACAAAGAAAATATCTAGATATTTTAAACATTAACCGTTAAAACTAACCGAGGTTAGCTAACCATGATTTGCAACACAAAATATCTTCCCCCTAACATATGGTGTAGGAGGCAGCCACACCACCTAAACACCCTCATCCACACAATTTCTAAGGCTCCAAGGCTGCCCACCCTTCACCATTTCTAACCATGTGTCCATTTTTCATTTCAACCACAAATCTAACAAGACTACATGGCTTATTTCTCTACCACACATCATATTTTGATTCCATTTAAAACAAAATTTCTTTTGTTCATTCTCCTATTCTCCCTTGCTTATGCACCAGCCATCATCCTCCACCCAAAACCATTTCCTCTTCATCATTCATCAAGAACACCAAGAGAACTAAGACAACCTCTCCTTACTCACCCGAAACTGCATCGAAATTATGACCCTTTTCTGTTCTGAAACTTGAAAAACATTCTACATGAAAGTTGTTCCTATTTCTCCCTTCTTTCCAACGTGCTAAAGATCATCAAAAATGGATAAGTATTTTGGGAGATATGCCCAAATTATCAAAACAGCTCAAAATCCACAGCATCACACTAGAACAGCGGAAAGAAGGCTCTTTACGCCCATGTTCTGATATGAATCAAACCAAACCTTCAACATCAAAGTTGTTCCTCTCCTTCTTACTTTTCCACAAGCCAAAGTTTGTAATTTTTAGATGAGTAGATCATGAGATACACTCATAAAACCCCCACATCCTCAAAGCTGTCCCAAAAGCTTCCATTTCTAACTAAGCTTGTTTTGATCATTCTCTTCATTTCTTCAATCAACAAGAGGACAAGTATTGTTTGTCGTTGTGAGTTTCGTGGAGAAATCAGGATTCCGAGAAGAAATTTACTGAGGAAATCTATAACTTCAAGAGGTAAGGGGAGACTGCCTGAGGAGTTTAAGATAATCGCATGCTATGTTAGAGTTGTCTGTAATTTATCTGTTGTGGTTTTCAGTGATTTTAAATTGGTTGTTTGTCTAAATTGGTTATATGTTTTGTTGGTGATACGATGATCTATGTGGTTATAAGTGAATTGTTAAATTATAATTATGATGCATGCCATCACTGTGATGTATGCCCTGCTATGTTGTGGTGGAATTATCTGCTGTTGAGTGATGGATTGAGAAACCTGACATTGGTCTGTGTTTAAATTAATTTAAGGATAAAAGCTTGATAAGCTTAAATAATTAATCAAAAAGATTAATTTGTGGAAATTTCAGGAAAAGTGGAAAAATATTATTTTAATAATAGTTTTGGTGGAAGATTTGTCAATAAGTGATAGTAAGGGCGGAGCTGTGAAAAAATTTCACAAGCATTAGTTTTTCCAAAACAAATTCAATTATATTATAAAATGTTATTTAAAGTGATTAAGTTATTAAAACAATGTAATATTGATGTCAGAATAATTATTTACAACAGAAAGGTCATTTTGAGTTATGAAAGGATTTTTTTTTTTTATGGCATAAGTTTTGGAAAAACGGTTTTTATTTTGTTACAAATTTATTGAGAAAGGACTTTCAAGAAGTGGTGTTTTTATGAGAATGATTTTTAAGGATGATGTAATTATGAGAAAAGGAATTTGTTTACGATTTTACGTTTTATAAACGTTTTAATAGAAAAGAATTTCTGTAAAAGAGTTTTATTCAGTGAAAATAATTCCGTTAAACTTGGATAAGTTTTCGGAGGTTTGGTTTTGTATTTGTTATTTCACTGAGCGAAATGTTTTAAAAAGGAAAAAACGAACCTAGTGACCGAGACGTCGGGGTTCTAGTGTTCTGTTGACACGTAGATCAGGGATCTGTGTCATTGGACTGAGTGTCCTAAAAAGGTTTTGTGGACTGTGTGTCCTAAATTTGATATGTAGAATGTGAATTCCATATCCGCGAGCCTAAGACTGGTGTATCAGTTTAGGGCTTTGCGATTGAGCACTCGGACTGTGTGTCCTGTGTTAAGTTTAAAACACTCGGACTGTGTGTCCTGTGTTAAGTTTAAAACATTTGGACTGTGTGTCCTATGTTTGTTTAAAGTGAAAAAGTCTTAATATAAAATTAAGCATAGTTGTGAGCTTCGGGCTTCGACAAGGGAAGATTATGACGACAAAGAAAACGAAATGAGAATAAAAGTTTTTCTTATACATTTTTGGCAGACGTGCCATATGTTATGATCATTGAGTTCTGAGAGGATCAATGTATCTTTTATGGACTATGTTTCCATTTGATCATTGGGTTTCTGTGTGAACCAATGTATCTTTACTGGACTATGTTTCCAATTTAATGCGATGACTATTGGGTTCTGAGTGAGCCAATAGGTTATGGAAAATAAACTCCATTGATCGCAGTAACTATTGTGTTCTGTGTGGACCAATGTTACATTTGTGAACAATAACCTTGGTGTACTGAGTGATGACCAATGTGTTATGTGTTCTGTTGGACATTGTTTTATTTCGTTTTTACAATGGGCCATGTAAAGAGCTTGATCTGCTCAAAATGAAACAGAAAGTTGTGGGATCTCCGGAGATTAGGTATCAAATTAGAGCCTGAATATTGAAGTGTCATGCATTTTTTTATAAAATGGCGATGATTGTCGGGTATGAAACCCTTTGATAAAATTATTCTGTTGTTTATATAATTTTTGGTATGTTGTTAATACCTGGTATATGCTGTTTTGTGTGTCGCGCATGTGGTTGTCTTATCAAAACTCATATATTGGTATCTCACCCTTGCATATTTGTTTGTTGTTTCCTCTATTGTGTGAAATATATATTTGAGTATAGATGAACTCCGAGGAGACGAATCTGTCGCACTTAAGGATCATATCCTTGACCTGTGTGAATGCCGACAATAGTGAGGCTTGGGTGATCAATACGGAAGCTCGGAGTGCCATTTACACCGGACCAGTTTGGATCATTGAGGGTACTAATTCAGGACCTACATCACGTACTTATCAGACTTTGACCGTGGAGATACCTTTACCACCTTTTTGCTTATTTACCAGTTTTCTTGCAGATCAGGAACTATTAAGTTCTGATACTTCCATAGTTTCGAAAGTAGAGGTATCTTCACCGGATATCCCGATATGAAGGGAAAACCAGGGTGGTCTTCCCAACCGTGATTACTAGTATTGACCAGCTATAGGACTTTTAGTATCTTGTGAAGTAGTGGTACTTTGTTAGTCTGAATGTTTGGCTATTGAGAGTCATTCTTTTGAGTTGTGATTTCAGATTACCGCTACATTATAATTATGTCTTTATTTGCCTATGTTATAACTTTGGGAGATGACCTGTTATGTGAAGGTCTAAGTGTAAAACTCTTATGATACCTATATGATGTTGATAGTGTTGGATTGTATGTGGAGTAAAAGAAAAAGAAAAAGAAATTATCACCATTTTTTAATAAGGATAAGTAACTAGAAGACATTATTTTCCGAAAGCAACCAGCAACATTTTATTAAGTGTACTTCCGCAACAAGTTACTTAAATGTGATACCCTAGGAATGGGGTGTCGCAATGTGCATGAGGCAATTTATGAGGAGGAGGTGATTTTTGATATGAGAATATTAAAAAAAAAACCCAAGTATATCCCTCCACCACCTTACCAACCCTCAGTTCATTTCCTTCAAAGATTAGTGGAAAAGAAGCGGGTAGAGCAAGAAACTAAGGCTTTAACTGAGGAGTGCAATAATTTGACTAAAAATAAAATGCCTCATAAACTAAAAGATCCAGATAGTTTCACTATTTCTCTCTCAATTAGTGATGTCAAAATTAATCATGCTTTGTGTGACTTGGGGGCCAATGCAAGTTTGATGCCACTTTATGTTTATGAGAGGTTGGGAATAAATGAAATGAGACCATCTAAGGTCTCTTTGCAATTTGCGGATGGTTCCACCAAACAACCTCTAGGCATTTTAGAAAATACCCCCATCAAGGTTGTGAAATTTTTCATCCCTGCTGATTTTATGGTTTAGACATGAATGAGAATTCTCAATCTCCCATCATTCTTGGAAGGATGTTGAGGAAGAAAGAGTAGATTTCAATTTGACTAACTCTTATAAACACCTTTCTTTTGAGAATTTTGTGTGAGGGATTGAGTCATTGCCTCCAATGGTGAAAGAGGAGCTTAGCTCAGACGCCCCTTCCTAAACTTTGCTTAGCAAATAATTCCTCGGAGGATGAGGTTGATGAGCCAAAGAATTTAAATCTTCTGCCAAAAAGGAACAAAGCAATGAAACTTAAGATGAAAAGAGCTAAGAGGAAGCGCCCTTGGCCACATTTGGAGCATGGTATCCTTGGTGGAAATTTAAAAAAGGAAGTGACTCATTCACTTCCAAGCCTAGATGATCCGGGATGATATGAAGCAGGAGTCATCTAATGACTTTAAACAAGCGCTTCTTGGGAGGCAGCTCAAGCTTTCTTTGTTTTCTGTTTTTAGTTTTCTATCTTTTATCTTGATTTGTGTGTCGAATTTGTTGGCTTGATATTTGACCCTTTTTGAAGCTCAATTTTGGAGGATAGTGAAGTCAAAGAGTCCCACACCCAGCCCATGGCCATGGAAGCCAAAAAGTTTTCCAGTCTTAAAAAGTCAACAAGGTCCACGGCCTGGCCGTGGATGAAACCATGGTTGTGGATCCTGGTAGCTGATTCAAAGAAAGAAAAAAAGAAGAAGAAAAAAAGAGGTTCCATGCCTTCTCTTGTTTTAGATTTTTACATTGTGGACAATGTAAATTTCTAAGCTTGAGAGGGGGTATTTTCATTTTTTGTTTTTGTTTTGGTAGATCATTGATAGATTCATGTATTCTCATGTTGCATGTTGCATAATGCATTGCAATTCTTTACAAAAAAAATAATAGTAATTGCATTGCATTTTCATACCATCATCTCTCTTAGCTTTTTAGTTGAACTTTGTGCCCTATCACTTGAGGATTTTGTGATGATATTGATTTGGAACCCTATTTGATTGATTCTTGTGGTAGGTAACCGGCATGATTTTAATTGTTAGTTGAGGTAATCTTTTGATGATTGATAATTACCATGTGGTTATCTGAATTTGTGCTTTTCATTGACTTTTAAACATCTAATGTGAGATTTGAGCCTGCATGGGATGTATGCACTACATGATTTTTACTCCCATTGTTTGTGTTGAGTGATAATTCCTCATTGATTTAGTGCTCTAGAACTTGATTTGAAACCATTACGAGGCAAACATTTTACTTGCATGCTTGAAAGTGATTGAGGCATCTTAGGTATTTTTTATGGTTTTCTGAAATAATTGCCACACTTTCATCCATTAGTTGCCCATGTTGAGCCTATTACTTAATTATTTTTCTTGATGCCTATGATGATGCATTGTTGGTAATCAATTAGAATATTAAATGGAGCCAATTGTGTTTGAAAGTTGTCTTGGGAATTATATGTTTCTAAGCCTTCTCTCTCAAATAAAAAAAAAAAATTGTTGATGAAGTCTCTCCCCTATGTCAAATAAAAAAAAAAAGATAAAGAAAAATATAAGCGGAGATGGAAAAGAAATGAAGAAAAAATGAAAGAGAAGGAAAAAAAAATTTGATTGGAAATGTAGAGTTATGCTCTTGATTGAAAAATGCATTTACTCCATTTATGTTCTATTGGGTTACTTGTGCTTATGGAAAATTTTGTTAGCCCTTTGTGCATACCTTCCTTTCTTTACCTCACCAAACATCATTCCCATGGCCCCATTACAACTATTGAAGGACCTTTTGATTCTTGCATACTTGCAAATTATTAGTGGAAATTTGGTTTCTTATCAAGCTAATGGAAGTGCTTTATCTTTGAGGAAATTGGAGCTCATTGTCTTCACCCTTAAACACTTTGAGTGTGGTTAGCAGAGTGAACCTAGCTAATTCAATGAGAACCGTGATTTCTCATAACTTTAGCCTCTACTTGGACTTGATTTTGGTTACCTCCCTATTTCTTGGATTGCCTTTTCCTATTGCTTGGTTGTGTGTTTTCTCGGATTCCTCATTTAATATTGTCTCTTGATCCCACATTTTTGTTTGCCCTTAGTTATTGCTTGAGGACAAGCAAGATCTTAAGCTTGAGGGGATTTGATGTGTGTGAAACAATATCATATTTTGTTCTTGTTTTGCATGCATCTTTACTTTATCTAGGCATTTTTGGTTCCCTTTTTGTTTGTTTTTATTTAGTTCGGATAATTGCAATTTTTCTAGTGATGTTGTGCTGGATTTGTGCTTAATTGACATAGAAAAGGGTGGAAAGCTTGAAGAAATGAAGATAGAGCTTAAAAAGTGGCTAAATGGGACAATAAGATCACTTCAGAAGCATCAATGGCCTGGCCATGGAATGGCCCATGGCCATGGATCGAGCAGTTGTGCAGAAGTAACCAAACATGACAGGGCAACAAAGTCCACGACCTGGCCGTTGAATGACCCACGATTATAGAACTCAAAGCGCATCAAAATTTCCCTTGGCAGTAGGATCCACGGCCGTGGATCGCGGTCTGACACAATTTTTAAAATTCGTTTTTCTTTCTTTCTTTGGCCTTGTACCTGTTTAGACCCCTAGGGTATATATTGTTGTTCAGAGCACGGAATTAGGGTGCAAAATTTGGTTTGGAAGGAGGCACTTTGGAGGCTCTAGATCGTCATCTTTCTCCTCTCTTCTCCCTTCATTACGGGTTTGAATGTTCTTCATTGGCTTATATTGTTCCTTCCTCTCTACGTCTGACTAGTTCCCTTTGTTTCTAGGATTGGGCAATGCCCTTTGGCACTTTGATGATGAATAATTGACTTGGTTCATGTGAATTTGTTGGCCACTTATTTGCATGTCTTAGATACTTTAGGGAGGAACTAAGAAGTGAGCTTAGGTATTGGAATCATAAGATTTGAACTTAAGGTCTAAATCACAAGAGTAGCCTTTCGAGGACCTAACGAGTTACCACATAGCATAAAGGGTTCAATCTAAATTCAATTACCACTAGAGTAGGAATTGGTTTAATTGAACATGGTTTTTGTATCTCGGGTAGCTAATTTAGGGTAATTCACCTTCTATTGAATTTCAATTTTAATAAAAGGATTGTCAATTAAGATTCATCTTGTATCACTGTGGTTACCCCAATCCTGGAAGCTTTTTTTAAATTGAAATCTCCTTTCCTAATAACTTGCTATTCTTGTTCTGGATCTTTTGCACTTCAATTTTTTTTTATCTATTTAATTGCTTGGTCACCACATTCTTATCATTCAACAAATATCGATTCCTCTTTCTTTGTGTTCCAGAAGCCCGCTTTTGTTTTCAAGAATTTACAGAAAATCTGTAAAGAGATTTAATTTTAATAGAGTGATAGGTTAATTTGGTCATTGTGTTCGAGGTTGCAACTTCTGGTCTGTAAATGAAATATACTTTTTAAGTTTCTTTTTTTGAGTTTCTTTTGCTATAATTTGTTCCTCTCACTCTCATATAATTAAGGCTCTCTCACTTGATATGCCCCCTATATATATATATATACAAAAATAGATTTATATATGAAATATATATAAAAGGTAGTTTTGTAAGGTTCTCTGGATGGGGACCCAACTGGGGGATTTTTCTTCCCATCCCCGTCCCTGCGGGGAAAAAAATGTCCACCCGCGTGTTCCCGTTCGGGGTAGTCCCTGTGGGGATCCTGTATATTGGTGAAAATTGTCATTGCTAATATGCGCAGCCACCATAGCATGCAGCAATTCAGTTTTATTTATGGTCTGGCCCGATGCAGTTTAGCAGTTCGGTTTGCACTTGTACTACGACTTTGTTTTTCATTTGCCCACAGCTAATTACGTAATGACTGATCTTGATAAATCTTGGAAGCCAAATACTAAATCGCTAAACCAATCAAGTGTTTCTACTTAGTTAAATTTTTTTTTTTTTGATGAAATTCTACTTAGTTATTTTATATATAAAGATATTGCTCAAAGCATATTCTTTATTTTAGGATTCTAATACTGTGAAGTGAATAATGCGCTTTTATGAGTAAATGTTTGAAAAATTAGTTAACAAAGGAGTTCTAATAGAAACAAAAGAGTGGTAGAAAGGAAAAGGAGGGTTATCTGGAACGACTCTTCTTGGGGCTGGTGTATAAGGTTCATATGAGCCTTAAAAATTAAGTTAATGCATTTTATATGCTCCTGATTTATTATTTTATTTTCTGAAAATATTAAACCATTAATTTTGTTAGCAATAATAATCAATTTTAGACTTGATATTTGGAATTGCCTCGTTTATTTTAAACTGTATATTAATCCCTTCTTTGTGAAGAGCTATAGTTTCAACTCAGCAGAGCAACGGATAACAAAGTAAGAACTGGATAATTATTATCCAACATTTCTCAACTTATAAGTAAAAATTATGTTCTTAAAGCAAAATTCAATTCAGGCAATCGGAGTGCACTAATTTGTTTTTTTAGAAAAATATCTCCATTACCAACTCAACCAATTGAGTCACAGTATTCGCAGTAATTTGGCTGTTTGCCATTAAGTTATTAATCTCCTTGACACAAAAGCAGCTTGATGTTGAAGAAAATGTGGAAAAGCTACTCAAAAGTAACCATTTAAAAAGGCTTGTTTATTTTCCTTCCGTTTCCAAACTACCTTTGACTGCTTTTTAGAGTTAAATTAGAGGTGCCCCTATTTTCAAGCAGGACATGAACATTAGTGGCACACTCACGTAACCAGGGCCAGCATACATATATCTAAATTAGAAACAAGTCTAATAGAATCACTCACAAGCTAAACCTCTCGCATCATTCTATTTTTACGTGCAAGTTAACGATGGATGTCTCACCATATTTCCCCCCACTCGATTGAAGTGGTTGGGCTGTGAATCCGACATTATTCTCTAATATTTGTTGATTTTTTCTTACCATTGTTATGTTACAAAGACAAAATCTCATTCTCCTCTTTTTCCTATCTTAATTAAGCTAACCTTCTAATAATTCACAAGTAGTTGCACCTACAAATTGTCCACTTCAGAAAGAAAGAAAAAATTAAAACCATTTCACCATTCCACAAGAAACATATGCTAGAATTTATATTTAACATCACCTTTCTCACTTTTCTCATTAATTTCCTTGATTTGAGTTTCTTAATTAACTAGCAATTACATCAATGGCGGCAACCAGCAACTTGGGGTTACAATTTCCCTGGAATACTAACACGTTGATCAACAATAAACGAAGATTTTCATTAGTGACTGCGAGTTATTCTCACGGAAGTCCTCAGAAAGTGGACACAATTAATGGAATGAAGGTGAATGGAATACGCGTAGTAGAGGCTCCTCTTGAGGCAAGAAAGTTGGGTGATGAAAGCGCAGCGGATGTAGCTCTTGTTACCAGCTTGCGTGGAAGGTTTGTGGAGGGCAGGTTTGTTTATAGACAGATCTTTGCTATCAGGTCTTATGAAATTGGACCAGATAAAACTGCCACCATGGAGACACTCATGAACTTTCTTCAGGTTAGCTTCACAATTATTATTTGCATCAACAAACTTATAGGCTTATTGCTGAATATACAAAACCCACAGTTCTTTGTTGATATAAATGAAGTTTTCAATCTTTTTCTCATTTTCATTACATTCCAGTATGCAATAGTTTCCTATAAAATTTAGCTGTGTTTGCTGCTTGCCACAGTGGTCCCATTTTCCTAATCAAAATCATGGCTTAAATATTGTTCTAATCTGAAGGCCATCGAATAGTAGTACCCCATAAAGTGCACAAAAATATTGAGCGGCCTTTTCCAGTAATACCCTTATTATCATATATAAGACTTCTCTAAAACGAGTATTCTTTTTTTTTTTTTTTTAAAGTGCAAGTAAAAATATTTTTACCCTTAAAGTTTTTATTGAGACTAAGAGACTTAAAGTTTGTTCAGTATTTGAAATCTAAATTAGTATGAGTATTAGACACAATCTTAATCAAGGGATAATACAAAAGCCACTTTTTTTTGTCCCCACTAAACAAAGGAACAAAAACTGTCCATAACACTAATAAATTGTAGAAAGACCAAAAAAACTCACCCTTGTCCCTTATCTTCTTTTTCCCCCTCGTCACCATTATTGTCATTGCTATCACCACTATCATCATTGTCGCTGCCGCCGCCACCACCACTATTACCACCATCACCCACCACCACCGTTGTCGCTGACACCATTACCAACATCGCAATTGTCGCCACTCGCCACCACGACCATCATAGCCATCTTTGTTGCCATCACTGCCACCACTATATCATTTTGGGAATATCTTATATCTTGATCGTTTTTGTTATGGTTTCAAAGGATATATTATAGTTTATTTTGCACTATTCTGCTCCTGCGGTGCATCAACTTCTGAACATCAGACAGAATAAAAAGTTATGTTTTGTCTGAACTACTTGTGTTGTGCTATCTGCTTGTGTTGTTCCTTAAATACACAACTTTCGAGTAAAAACTTACATTTTTTTAATTCTTTAACCAATAGACACTGATTAACATTTGCATTATAACAATATATTTAGCCTTCATGAGACCAAGGTTTTATGATATATATAGAATATATAGAAGATCATATAATATATGATACATAATATCATCGGTATAGATCCTAGAAGGAATAATATTTTAAAATACTTGATGGATACAGTATTATAGAACGATAGGAATGAAGAACAATTTTGATGAATTACATGTTAAATGGTTCAGGAAACTGCTCTAAATCATGTTACCAGCTCTGGGATAGGTGGGGACGGTTTTGGAGCTACCCGCGAGATGAGCCTTCGGAAACTCATTTGGGTTGTTACTCGCATTCAGGTTCAAGTGCAAAGATATAGCAAATGGTAAACATGATGAGTCTAAACCCTGCCTTGCCGTATAAACAAAATAGTACTAACTACTTATGTTTTCTAGGAATATTTACAAACTGAACTGATTAAAACAACTGTGACAGGGGAGATGAAATTGAAATTGACACCTGGGTTGATGCAGCTGGAAAGAATGGAATGCGAAGGGATTGGATAATCAGGGATCATTACACCAAAGAGATAATAAATAGAGCAACAAGGTGTAACATTTCATCCTTTCTAATTGTTGGACTCCCATATTAGATATGTGATATCATCTGAATAGTAGTTGTAAGTTGGGGTCAACCCTCATCCTATAAACTAGTTTTTGGGTTGAGTAAGGTACAAACTTAAATTTTAAAATGGTATTAGAGCCTATTATATATCCGTTGGGCCACTCGAAGATATCCAGTCCTGCACTCCAGACATCCAGTTCTTTGGGTGTGTTAGAGTGATATGACCTGAATAGTGGTTATAGGTAACGGTTGAGTTAGACCCAAACTTAAATTCTAAGACTAATCACATAGCTGACTTGAAGGTTTTCCCTTAATCTAAGATTTTGTTAAAAACTTTCTTCGTGCAGTACATGGGTGATCATGAATAGAGAAACAAGAAGGCTATGCAAGATACCTGGTGAAGTTAAGCAAGAGCTTGTTCCTTTCTACCTTAATAGGGTTGCAGTTGCCAGTGAAGAAAGAGATTGTGAGAAGATAGACAAGCTCAGTGATGAAACTGCTGAGAGAATCTATTCTGGATTGGCTGTAAGTTTGATACCTAATTTAAATTTAATCTTACTCCCACTTTTCTATATTACCAATTTCACTTGAGTCAATCCCTTCTTTCTCAACAGCTGTAAAATTCTAGTTCCACACTTAAATTATATTAACATTTAGATCTTTATTTTGAATGCTCCTTTTTAATTGCATGCAATGCAGCCAAGGTGGAACGATATGGATGCTAACCAGCATGTGAATAATGTGAAATACATTGGATGGATTTTAGAGGTAAGTATCAAATGAGAGACAACAGAATGCAAGCAATGGCAAAAATAACAATACTATATTTATTATGAATTTATTATAGTGTTGTCTAAGGTGCACCACCCATCAAAGTAGTGCAGTGGTGCACTACCCACATGGCAGATTGTGAGCCAATCATTTTGTCATGTGGATTATTTGACTTTTCAACTTATGTTGTATTTTTTTAGCAGTCAAAATATATTGTATTTACATTTGTTATTTGCGTATTTAGTATTTTTAAAATACACTACAGCCGGCTGCCGCCGGCCACAGTTGCCAACTATCCACCATCCATGTATTTTGAAAATACTAAATACGCAAATACCATATACGAATACAATATATTTTGACTGCTAAAAAAATACAGCATGAGTTGAAAAGTCAAATGATCATGGCAAGAATACTATTAGCCGTTAGCCTTGTTTGATCTTTTTAAACAAAATTGTGCAAGATGTCAAAGAATTTGGTGATGATTAACTTGTCCAGTGAAAAGTAGTACTAGTAATGTTAATTTGGTTGTTGCAGAGCGTGCCAATAGAAGTGCTAGAAGATTTCAATATGACAAGCATGACTTTGGAGTTTAGGCGTGAATGTAGGCAAACAAATTTGCTAGAATCCATGACTACTCCAACAACAAGGGTGATGGGTGAGACCAATAACTCCATCAACAGAAAACCTGACCTGCAATACACTCACATGCTTCGTCTGCAAGAAGATAAAGCAGATGTAGTCCGAGCTAGAACTGAATGGCATTTTAAGCAAAGGCAACAGTGATATTATATACTATGGACTGAAACTGAACCCCCAGCATTTGTGGGCCATATACCCCTTCCTGCTAGCTTTTCATTCTTTTGGTTTTGCTTTCCATGTTCATTAAATTTATCAAGTTAATCCTTTGTAAATTTTGACTTTATGGGAAGAGTATATTTGCAATCTATTGAGAACTTTACTGTAAATACAAAAAAATATTGATAAATGATAATAATTGATTGAAATATCAACATGTGTGGACTATCCTAGCTATGACAGTGGGTAGGGTTTGGGTAGGGTACTATAGTACCCGTCCCCATACCCGCGTTTGATAAAGTTATCCGTACCTAGACCCGTATCCTCGTGGGTAGCAACTTTAATATCCTTACCCGTACCTTCCGGGTACCTAAGTATCCGTACCCACACCCGTTACCCGCACTTTAAGTTATAACAATTAAAAACAATTCAAAGGTCTTTTAAATTAACTAATAAATATTACAAATCAAAATATTTAAATAAATAAAAACATCCAAAAAGGAATTATAGATGCAGCTATGTTTAGAAAGTTAAGAATCTTTAGATTAATTTTGGTTTTAAATTTTGTATTATAGTCACTAGTGCAGAAAAGGGATTTCACATCGGTTTTTTTTGGCTTTTCACATCGGTTTTCAAACTGATGTTGAAAAGGCCAATGTGGTTTATTACCACTTTTCACATCGGTTTTAAAACCGATGTAAAAAAGTCTGTTTCAGAAAGCCACATTCCCTTTTCAGCAATTTTCCACATCGGTTTTTCATTAAAAACCGATGTGGTAACTCAACTTTCCACATCGGTTATATTAAAAACCGATGTGGAAAACAAACTTTCAACATCGGTTTTTAATATAACCGATGTGGAAAGTTGAGTTACCACATCGGTTTTTATGAAAACTGATGTGGAAAGTTGGGTTACCACATCGGTTTTGATGAAAACCGATGTGAATTTTAGTTTTTTTTTTTTTTAAAAATCATCCTTCTCAGTATTGACAGTCCTTCCCCTGTTTCAGTAATCCAGTAATCCAGATCAATACAGAATCTATATTGTCTACAGAATCATTTTTGTACAACCAAAACACACTAAATTAAAAGTCTACTAACAATAAATATATTCAATAACATTCAGACAACAAAGATAATTAGAAACCAAAAAGCTACATATGATATATTATAGATTTCATGTCAAAACATATATCAGTCAAAAGTACACTATAGCTATTACATGATGCGTTTATATACTAACTACATACAAACTAATGTTGGTACACTTCAAGAAAGAAATTTGCCCAACGTATCCTTATGTTTTTTATGTCGGCATCAGAGAGTGGAGTCGGATTGTTGAATATCTGCAAGTTTAATTGGACATAATTAGATTATATCTTTTAAGTAATAAACTAAAATTAAACATATAACGAATCTATATATAATTGTTACAACTAATTGTACCAATTAGCATTTACCTCCTGCCATCTTTCAGTGATACCGGAGGAGATAATTTCGACCATCCACTTCATCACATAGTATCCACATTCCCATGATCCACGTTGTCTATGAGACTACGTACAAATGAAACCCAGTTAGAATATGAGAAATTAAATAGAAATCAATAATTATACCCACTGCGCTTGAAGCGTTTGAACTAATAAATATCTTACGTTAGGAATAATCCATCTAATGGGCCGACGCCTTTCACCACACAGCATGCGGCTTGCATCAATAGACCTATCATAAGAAAATAAACATTAATTAAAGTATATCTAATAGATTTCAGATAATTAAAACAATTTCATTACTGATTCTAACTTATTTTAATGCTTACGTTTCCATGATGTTCTTCAGTTCATTCGCCGGCCTATGGCCCATCGAGCAGAAGAAGACCACGACATTCACACGAGGGCACAAGATCAACAACTGCCAATGTCGTCTGCATTTGCGGAACAATTAGTGACTAAGTCATATATAGTTATAATTAAATAACTGGTACTTACTTATAGAGATAAGGCGCAAGGTAGAACTGATGATGGTCTCGGGCAACTATATCACGTATGGTGGCGACCGGGTCTTCTGATGCTAGGAGAACATCACCCTGAATGAGCATGGGGTCAATGAACCCATAAAGGGTGAGGTTGCCCTGATTACCTAGCATGCGATGCAGATACCTAATATATTGATAAAACATGTTAATTATGATAGTATTTAAAATTTAATTATTTAACTTATAAATAAAATGCACTTACGTGCACCATAACGAGATGTGTGCAGCACTAGCCATTTCATGGTGGAGCGCCATCTCCATAAGTTCCTTCTTTGGGATATACAGATCGTCATCCGCCCTGCCATCATGTTCCAACCTTACCAAAGCTGCATCAACCTCCATGGTGACAAGCTTTATAGCAAGACGTTGAAAAACATCACCAGGATCCCCTTTGTCGTTCCCCTAAACAACAAAAAAGATATACATTAGTAATCACAGTTAAGTTATTTCATTCGTAATTAATTGAATGGTCAAATGAATACCTTGGCAGGAGCAGATTTCTCTGGTCTTCCTGGATCTGACCTTTTAGGCAGAATATCATGATGATCGTCAACATTCAGCTCACACCTATCCGGGGCGTCATCATCATCATCATCATCAGGCTGATGAGGAGGTTCACATGAGCCCTTAGTGCTCACATGGACAGAGGGTTGGACAGAGGGTTGGACACTTGTGAATTGTTGGGACATAGCAGCCATTATTGCCATCTGCTGGTTAAACTGCTGGGTCATCTCCTGTCTAAGCTCAGCTGCAATCTCCTGTTTTAGCCGTTCTCTATCTGCAGCAACATCCCTGTGGCGTTGGTGTGAAGATGAACCATGGTATTGGCGAATGCCAACGCCCCATCCAACACCAATGACATGGCCGGGGTGGTCTGGTTTACCGATGGCAGCATCTAAGATATCCTCGCGTCCTCTAGGAACAAAGGTTCCTTGAGTGGCCTGCTCGTCCAAGGCATCCTGCAACATATAAGGAAATTAGGTCACATTACAATTCAGTAACATTGTTAAAATCACAATTACAATTCAAACTACACATACAATCTTCTCAGCTACTTGGCGTGCCTCCTCAGATGTATATTGTCCCGTTTTTCTTTGTCGGGCCCTCTTCCATTTACGATGGCGTGGGGGTGGAGGTGGATCAACAACTTCAGGATGATTTTCAGCATTAGCATCTGCCTGAGATGCTGCTTCCTGACATGCTTTCTTTTCCTCTTCCACCATGGTCTGAGCAAGCTTTTTATATCCCCCACGAGACAATACATGGGGGTAGACATTCTTGCTTTGGTTTTCCTGCCCCTTTTTCCTCTTCTCCTGTTATAAATAGAAGACAATTAAATTACATCAGTAAATTAATAAAATTAATGAAATTACATAAATATAGAGACAACTCAAATAAGTTAACTTGAAAGCTGGGATCATGTCGGCTCTGAACAAAGCGATCCCACGTCGCCTGGTCAAGAAATGGGTACACCTCAATTGGGTTCTTTTCACAGCGTGGATTGAATACATAGTATCTGCCCAGGTCCACCTTAAAACCCCTCCAACGCTCACCAGCATACTTTATCCAACGCTTCTTCATATCCGTCGTATCAGGCAGATCAAAGGTGAGCTACAATAACAACAAAAGAATCAACGAATTACTGTATGATATTTATAAGATTAAAATAAAGTAGACACAAACACAGGACGGAAAAGTATAGATACCAGAATACTCTCCCATAGATGATCCTTCACGCCCTGAGGTACATCTTTCCAACGGTCAATAAGTATGCTAGGCCTGCTTCGAGCAAGGGTCACCACAAAACTAATAAACTGCTCTGCCATTGGCCCAATAGGATTGAGGTTACAATCAAAGTCGATTGTTATCTTTTGATTTGAACCACGGTTGGCAGTCAAATTCCTCATTCGTGTGGCACGTCTACCCTTTCTACCCGAAGACGGGGTCTCCGACCCACTGCATGAAGGAGGGATATCCTCAGGATCAGCCATGTATACCTGTTTAGACAAAAACAAAAAGTCAGTATGTCAGGATAAATATCAAACATAACTTATAAATATCAATCAACGTAAGCATAACTTATAAATATCAACGTAAACATATAATATGACTTTAAACATAACTCAAACTAAACTTACACTGTGGTCAAGTAGTAACGTTCTCCCATAACCCTTCTTGGTGATCATTACGAGTAGCATGTACATCGTCCACTTCATTTTCCTCATTGAAATTAGGCACCCGTGTTGAGAAAGAAGGAGTGTCAGAAATATCAAGAGTTGAATCTTGATTTCCCTCACTACCATTATACATGTTTTTTCCCTGGAGAACCACTGACCACCTTTTGTTAGAAGGATCACGTATATAAAACACTTGTTTTGCCTGGGATGCCATGATGAAAGGCTCGTCTTTATTACCTACCTTATTAAGGTCCACCAATTTGAATCCTAACTCATCGGTTTGCACACCATTGTTACTGTCGACCCACTGACATTTAAAAACAGGCACTCTAAACTTCGTGTAATCAACCTCCCAGATCTCTTCAATGATCCCAAAGTATGAAACGGATGCCATAACAGGGTTTTTATCTTTCGAACTAGAGAAATGCATGGACTCAGCGACGACCATAACCCCACTGTTTTGCATAGTGCTTTTGTCATCCTGGGACTTTGTATAGAAGGAAAACTTATTGATATCGTACCCACTCCAGCATATGACATCAAAGTTAGGTCCCTGTGCTAGCCATTTTAATGTTTCAAAAGCAGTACCATCCTTTGCAATTTTTTCTTTAAACCAGTTCAAGAAAGTCTTATTATGCTTGTTCAAACACCATTTTTCATTCATTCTAGGATAAGTTTCGTTGATGATGCTTTTGTGCTCACATAAGTATGGTTCAACCTCATCAGTGTTATTCAATATATACAAATGTGCTTGAAGCACTTCCTCCCGATCCATGCTCTTAACAGTGATACCTCGTGTACCCTTCCCATCATATCTTCCTTCATGACGAGACTTCGGAAGCCCTACAGGTTCCGCTTCTGACATGTAGTCTGTACAAAACTCAATAGCTTCTTCTGCAACATACCTTTCAACAATAGATGCTTCGGGACGGTGTGGATTCTTCATATATCCTTTCAAGATCTTCATGTATCGCTCAACCGGGTACATCCACCTTAAATAAACGGGGCCACACAATCTAATCTCCCTCACTAGATGAATAATCAAATGAACCATGATGTCAAAAAATGAAGGTGGAAAATACATCTCCAATTGGCACAAGATAATGGCTGCCTCATTTTCCAAGTCATCCAACTTTTTAGTGTCAATGACCTTGCTACATATAGCATTGAAGAATAAGCATAACCTAGTAATGGCATGTCTGACTTTATTAGGCAAGATGTCACGAATGGCCACCGGTAGTAGTTGTTGCATCAAGACATGGCAATCATGAGACTTTAAGCAAACTAATTTGAGATCTTTCATTGAGACAAGTCTCTTGATATTTGAAGAGTAACCCTGTGGCACTTTGACTCCCCGTAGACATTCACAGAAACTTCTTTTCTTTTTTTTGATAAAGTATGGCATGCTGGGGGCAAATAAGTCTTCTTATCCCCCACTTTATGTGGAGCTAACTGCTCTCGTATACCCATCGCAACTAGATCCAGACGAGCATTCACACCATCCTTTGTCTTGCCTTGAATGTTGAGAAGCGTTCCGATTAAACTGTCACACACATTTTTCTCCACATGCATCACATCAATACAATGTCTTACATCAAGCTTGCACCAATATGGAAGATCAAAGAAGATCGACCTCTTCTTCCATATATTCTTCTCAGTAGCCTTCTTTTGGGACTTCCCATAGATAACATTAGTGTTCTTCACCCGTTCATAAACTTGGTCTCCAGTCAAGGCCACCGGAGCAATTGCATTCTCCGGAAGTCCATTGAAAGCTTTTCTCAACCTACGATAAGGATGATTACGCTGGAGAAATCTCCGATGCCCAAGGTAGACTGTCTTCCTTCCATGTTGCAGTTGATGGTAACATGTGCCTTCTTCACATATTGGACATGCTTTATGCCCCTTAACACTATACCCGCACAAGTTCCCGTATGCTGGAAAGTCATTGATGGTGCAAAATAACATGGCATGCAATCTGAAAGTCTCACGGCAATACCCGTCGATCACATCAATGCCTTCATCCCACAACTTTCTCAAGTCTTCAATCAACGGACTCAGATAAACATCAATATCATTTCCTGGCTGTTTTGGACCCGAAATCATCATACTTAACATAATGTATTTGCGCTTCATGCACAACCAAGGAGATAGGTTGTAAATTACCAAGAGAACAGGCCATGAACTATGAATACTACTTAAGTTTCCATATGGATTCATTCCATCGGTAGCAAGTCCAAGCCTGAGGTTTCTGGGCTCATTGCCAAACTCCGGAAACAAACTATCAATTCTCTTCCACTGCAAAGAATCAGCCGGATGACGAAGCTGTCCATCACATTTCCTCTCATCTGTATGCCATCTAATATTCTTTGCATCCTTTTCATTAGCAAACAATCGCTTGAACCGCGGAATTACTGGAAGATACCATAACACCTTCGCAGGAGGACCCTTGGTGACCGCATCACAACTAGAATCATCATCCTTCACTTTGTATCGTGATACCCCACACCTGGGGCACTCGTGCATCTCTTCAAACTCTTTCCTGTACAATATACAATCATTGGGGCAAGCGTGTATTTTCTTATACTCCATACCCATCGGACACAATATCTTCTTCGCCTCATAGTTTCGGGATGGTAATGTGTTACCTTCTGGAAGCATGTCTTTCAACAACTCAAGCAATTCGGTAAAGCTTTTATCGCTCCACCCATTTCTCGCCTTCACATTGAACAATCTTAACACCGCTGACAACCGTGTGAAATTAGTGCACCCCGGATACAAAGCCACTTCCGCATCACTGCACAAAGTATCATACACATGTGCTCGCCGAAAGGACTCTTGCCCAATATCATGGATCATGGATCATGTCCTCTAGTCCATCGTCCATATCTATGTCATCAACTTCCTCTCTGTCCGACACCCTTGGCCTATCTAATGTTTCACCATGACATATCCATATTGTATAACTCTTGCAAATCCCCTCACAAATAAGATGATCCCGTATCTCGTCAGCTTCTAGTCGTCTCTCATTCAAACAGTTAACACAAGGACAACAAAACCTTCCGTCACTACTATTAGGAGCATTTGTTTTAGCAAATTGTAGAAAATCTTCCACTCCATTCTCATACTCATCACTTGTCCGTCTAGCATTCATCCAACCGCGATCCATGACTAAAACATTAACTTCATACTTAGTCCAACATCTTCATCAACTACTTCTTATGATAGGGTATGGCCCTATCCCATTCGAGAAGAAACTTTTTCAACATTCGGTTAACAGTTAGTCCTTAACTCTCATGCTCATACTCGACGAAATTTTGGCAGCATTTCCCTTCGGTCTCCGACGTACACGACTTGAACGCGATGCCATCCACCACGATAAAGTATGCACCCGGAGAACGAAAGGAAATGTACCAATCCGAACTTTCATCAGGTATATAACATGAGAATCAATGAATAACTATTTTAACTGAATGAAGAAAAAGTTTTTTCCCAAACTGTCCAACTTGGACAATTCAAGATCCAATATAATGAGCTGTACCTTAAGCACATACACGTGTGCTCATTAATATTGCATCTCAAACGGGAAACTAAGGCTTTACTAATTAATTAACACTAAAAAAGTAATAAAACACTCCAATCCCTAAATCAAAGCAAACAGATATCAAACTAGAAAAATTAAGATGAGAAAGCTTACCGGGTGTGGGAAGAAACACAACAAGTGTGGAAACGAAATCCTAAGTTGCAAATAATCAAGAAACCCTGAAAGAGAAAGAGAAAGAAGCTAAAACTAATTGCACAAACCAAAAGTTAAAGAATTAACATCAAATTCATCAACTATGAATTTTTGAATCTTGAAATGTTGTTCATATGTTAAACCAATTGATCATTAGAAGGATGCTCTTGAAGTGAAGATGTTTACATTTTCAATATAAATGACACTAATTTAACCACCACGCTAATTTATTTATTTAATTTTTCTGTAACCATGTTATATGTACGAAGTACCTACCATTGTTAACAATGACTAATTTCCGTCGGGAAACCTATTGAGTTTTCTCCTCCCAACCAAGTTTTCTCTGTACACACTAATTTAAAAATGATAAATTATAAGTTGAAGAGTTATGATATTTTGACACCAAAATTTGATATCATGGGGGACACCCTAGTTTTGAGTAAGTTGTTTATCACTTTACTTGTCTCTCTTATTTCATTGATTCACAACCTACTCAAAACTAGGATATCCCCTATGGTATCAAATTTTGGTGTTAAAATATCATAACTCTAAGTTGAATGTCTAATTTATTTGAACTCTTTTTAATTTGTTCCTGTAGAGCTTTGACCAGTACTACTAACACGTGTTATGCCTGCAACCAAAAACCAGCCTGGCTTGTTTCTTTTATTTTCTTTCTCAGTGCAGTGAAAATGCTACAAGGGTAACTAAGTTTTGTGAGGGGTGCCTTCTAAAAAATTTATACTCACAAAAAGTAAAATTAAAAAATTGTTGGGGGGAGCCATTGCTCCCCTCTGCCACTGAGAAGGACCGCCTCTGGTTACCTCAGAAGAAAATCAAATGCATGCAAATAGTTCACCAAGAAACAAAAACAAATACCCATGTGGAATAAAAATCCAATCTTGAAGCCAAATCAGAGAGAAAAAAAAGTCAAAACTTTATTATTCCATATAAAACAAGAACAAGCTAAGAACATACCTCTAGAAAAATCAGATATGAAGTATAATGGATACGAGGAACCAGCGGAAGAAAATGATGGGTGTGGCTTGAACGGCAGAGAAAACGAATATAGAAGAAAATGGTGGGTGGCTTGAACGGCGGAGAGTGAACGTTGGTCCTCCCAAGCCGTAGATGGCGACGCGACGGATAAGCAAGGAACAGATTGAGGTTAGCGGGTACAGATGGAAGACGGTGTGAGCATTACAGTTGAGCTCATGGGGAAAATATCCCTGGTTTCCAATGGACTGAGCGCCAACACTTAGGGTTGCAATGGACTGAGCTCACGTAAGAGAGAAAACACTTAGGGTCCAAATGTTTGAGTAGCAGCGCCAACGAGGAACGAGGGAAGTGAATAGAAGAAAAGAAGTATAACATCGGTTCTAAAAATAAACCGATGTGTTAAACCTTTAACATCGGTTTTACAATAAACCGATGTGTTAACTAATTGATTTTTTTAATTCAATTTTTTGGTTTTAGTGTTTTAACGTCAGTTTTTTAATAACCGATGTTGTTAATTAATAATAGACATCGGTTCTCTCAAAACCGATGTGAAATGTTTATCAGATATCCAACATTTTTTTCCCTTTGTATTTTTAGACATCGGTTTAATAAACTAACCGATGTGGAAAGATATTTAACATCGGTTATGATAAAAACCGATGTTCAAAGATTTTAGATTAATTTCAAAAATGCCACCGCCTCCTTTTTCACATCGGTTTTGTTAAAACCGATGTTAAAGCCCCGATGTGAAATGCCTTTTCTGCACTAGTGAGTTAAAATTATATATATTAGTAATATAAATAAATAAATAAATATATATACATATACATATGTGCGGGTATGGGACGGGGTGGGTACTATAATACCCGTACCCGCACCCGTACCCATTCAAATTTGTGGGTAAATATCCGTACCTGAACCCTTACCCATTGTGTGGGTAATTACCCTACCTATCGTGGGTAATTTTTGTGGGTACCCAATAGGTAGGATACAAATTGCCATCCCTAATCCTACCACAGAGATTCAGAAATAAAATTCTTCTATAAGTCGTTAAACTGTTGCCGACTACTGCTCTGCTAGCTATACTTCCTCAACTATGAATATAGCATTTTGCTTCGAGGACTGTTCCAACAAAGAATAGAATTATTATTTTTTGCTTAGAATACACAATTTATAAAGATTAAGTCAATGATAAATTAACGCATTATTAAACAAGTGTTAACGATGTGGCACTCATGTATAATTGGTAGGATTTGGGGAGAGCCAACACCGAGAGATCTTCTTCCATGGGCTGTGAAATTCATCTATAGACTAAGGCTCTGTTTGGTAAAAACTAACGGATAGCGGATAAGTTAGCGGATAACAGATAAGCTAGCTGATAGGGGATAGCAGATTAGCTAGCAGATTGGATTTGAAGTGTTTGATAAAACTAGCGGTTGAACTAGCTGATAAATGTAAAATGACATAAAATGATATATTTGCATTTTTTTATATAAATTATATATATATATATATATATATATATATATATATATATATTATTTATTTTAAAATAATTACCACTTTTAACACTTTAATTTATTTTAAATTATTTATCATTTCAAAAATTAAAATATTAATTTTTAATTTTAGTATTAATTTAGTTTTAATTATTTTTAATAAATAAAATGGAATAATAAAAATAAAATTATATATTGATATGATTTTTATATAAATTTTATTTTTATAGATAAAAACATATTTTCCATTTTTTATCTTAAATATAAATTTAGATAGTGAAATTAATTCTTATTTATATACTATGTTAAATGATTAGTGTTTTACTTTATTAGCTAAGGATAAATGAGGAATTTAATTAATATAGTAGGGATAAAAATGGAAGAAAAATGATAAAGCTATACACTATAAGCTCAAACGCTACTTCAAATAGCGTCTGGACTACGCTAGTGAAAAAACGTTGTACACTAATTTTAAAAACGATTACCAAACGGGACTACTTTTCCATTCGCTATAAGCTATTCGCTATGTGCTAACGGATTTGGCAAACCAAACAGACTCTAAGTGAAGAACTATATAAATGGGTTTGACACCATATCTGGACCCAAAGCCTTAAGATAATGAGTTTATGGGTCTTATTCACTTATATAACCGTCAACACTCCAGTTCTTTCCAATATGAGACTTCTTCATCCACATCTCACTCCCCTAGAATTCGTAACCGATACCACTGTTTGGGAAAATCGGACACACCAATGAATTTACCCACACATCAAGAGATCTTTAACGGAATACACACGAACACGCCACAAAGAGAATGATAGAAAAACACAAGTGTGTCTCTCTACAAGTGATCACTCACACACTTGCTCTCTTCTCTTACTTTTGGTTGGGATGCTTCAACTCTTTACAAAATTCCTTTTATATAGTAGAAGGGATGTGCCTTCATTCATGAATGAGAGACAGCGGATATTAATTGCTTCTCACATTTTCAACACCATGAAAAATATCCACTCCTTCTTCCAAAGATGAATGAGAGCTTCTCAATAGTCAAAATAATAATTCCAAGAACATAATTTACTATACACTGGAATCCTTCACTTTAATTAATTGTTTGGAAATTTGATTTGTTTTCCCAACAATTCCTCCCACAATTAAAATTTCCAAACTTTCAAATCATCAGAAAATTTCACCTTCTTTTCTCTTTTGCTACCATCGCTTAAACTTCGAAAAGCTTTCCCTTCTAAGTAGAAAACGTTCTTCTCATTTTTCTATCCTTGCAACACCAAGCTCCCCCCTTGTACATCTTGTTTCCCCACCTTGAACCAACATATTTGCATCCTTGTGATGCCATCTCCCCTAAAGAAATGATATTGGCAACAGGAGAAGGTACAAACCTCACATTATGGAAAGTTTGGATTGCAACATTGTGGAGCTTCATTCTCTCACTCCTAATGCCTTAAACCTTCATATTCAAACCATTTCCTAACTTGAAATGGCCAAAATTCTTCATCAGTTTTTAAGGTGTCAAACATCTCTTGGTCTTAACAAATGTGTTTCACTACAAGAATTTAAGCTATTTCCCAGGGCAAAAAATCCCTAGGAAATTTTGGCATTTCCCACAGTTAAAGCCCTGGGAAACTTCTCGCTGTGGTTCCCACGGGTTGGGCCTTGGGTAACAGAGACGCCAACTGCTCCCGCTCGTTTTCCCAGGGACTGGGCTGCAGGAATAGGATTTCGCAGTACTGGGCCTCAAGAAATTAACGCGGCATTTCCCACGGATTGTGCCCTGGGAATGTATGTCTATTTCCCACGGATAGTGCCCTGGGAAAATACTCGCCGTTTCCCACGGCTAAGCCCAGGGAAAAATGCAAATAGAAACCACCTTCTTCCTTCCTTCACTTGAGCGGTCGATCAGTCCCTATAGCTCTCAGCCCACCTCCTTTGCGCCTCCCCCAGCTCCTTCGTGCCGCCCACCTCCTTCCCGCCTCCCTCATCGTTCTCCGGCCACCGTGAGGTAAGCTTCTTTCCCTCTTTCTCTCTTCTTCTTCTCCTAATTAATATCACAGTTCCCCTGTTCCCTTTCCCATTCTCAACTCAACGAATTCTTTGAGTGGCCTTCAGAGAGAACATGTTCTTCATCTACTTTGACATACTTTGTATTAATTTTCTTATCTTTTTTTGGTTTGGGGGTGGGGTTCACAACTGTTAGTATGTAGTAAATAATAGATTGTTCACATAACCAACTGTAAAGCTAACATTTAATCGTATTCTAATTAAAAGTTTTTAGAAGCCTGAAATATTAATTTGAGCTTTGTTATAGATTAGATGATGGGATTTTAGAATGGTGGTACATTTTTGGGTATGCAGCAGAATGTGGTTGCCTTGACTTTTTTCCCAAGACTGTTGGATGCTTTTGTGATATATTTAAAGTAAACCTTAGGAGTTTGGATTTATGTGCTATATCTGGCAAAATATCTTGATACTTCTGTTGGGTTTACGGTTTTACCAAAAACATTAGAGATGAATCTTAAATGAGATGGACAAATCTGTTTAGCTGGACAAATATATTATCACGGTCTTTAATGCTTATTGTTACTATATAATATTAACTATTGGATGCCAAGTTTGCCTTATTTTTAATGTTGTCATTTAAGAACTCAGTTTTATGGTTAAGAACTACATTATGATATATCAGAATGCTTCTTTTATGAATATGCAAAAGATGGATTGTTATCCTTCGAATCGTAGTTGGGTGTATGATAGGTTATATCCGAGAAGAAGGGGTTTGAAACGAACTTTCGTAGATGGTGTTGAAGAGTTTGTTGCCCAAGCAAAGCGACAAAAGTGTTTCATCGATGATGGAAACCCGATTAGATGTCCGTGTGCTAAATGCCGATGTCGAAAGATTAAGAGCGTAGACCTTGTGAAGACTGACTTGTATATGAATGGGTTCCAGGAAAATTACTGGATTTGGACTCTCCATGGTGAAGAAGTGCCACATGTTGATTTAGGGGTTGACGAGAATTGCACTAGTGCCTCAAGTAGTCGCAAAGATATGGGATATGGGGAATAATTTGTGTCAATGCAGGAGATGGTATGTGATGCTCTCGAGGTAAATGAGGCGCACGATTACGATAACACCGAAGATCTTCCGAAAGAGGAAGCACAAAGATTTTATAATCTGTTAACTGAGACAGCAAAAAAGCCATTGTTTGAAGGGACCTCGGACTCTAAATTATCAATGTGTGTGAGGCTTTTAGCTTGTAAGTCCAATTGGAATATTCCCGAAAAGTGTTTGGCTTTTTTTTGAAAATGCTTCAGGACGTGGCACCTATAAAAGGAGTTGTACCAAAGAATTATTATGGTGCTAAGAGGTTAGTGTCGAAGCTGGGATTGGAAGTCCAGAGGATTGATTGTTGCATTAATGGGTGCATGTTGTATTACGACAATGAATTAGGCTTAAATGATGGAGCTTTGGTGAAATGCAAATTTTGTCAAGCGCCGAGGTATCGCCCTCCCAGGTCATGGACAAGTAAGAACAAACCAATTCCCGTAAAGGCGATGTTCTATTTGGCAATAGTTCCGAGGCTACAGAGAATGTTCGCATCAATGCAAACTGCAGGAGAAATGATGTGGCACTTTGAGAACAAAATAAGTTCAGATGTCTTACGGCATCCATCCGATGGCGAAGCATGGAAGCACTTTGACCTGGTACATACTGATTTTGCTACGGATCCACGCAATGTACGACTTGGTTTAACCTCCGATGGTTTTACCTCGTATATCCAAGCGTCGGCTTTGCCATATTCTTGTTGGCCCATAATTGTTACTCCATACAATCTTCCTCCTAATATGTGCATGTCGAAACCTTATATGTTTTTGACGTGTCTCATACCGGGACCATCTAGTCCGAAGGCTGGTATTGATGTTTATTTACAGCCTTTGATTGATGATTTGAAGAGGTTGTGGAGTGGCGTGTTGACGTACGATATCGCAAGGAAGGAAAATTTTATAATGAAGGCAGCTTTGATGTGGACCATTAATGACTTCCCTGCTTATGGTATGTTGTCTGGTTGGGGGACTCATGGTAAATTGGCATGTCCACATAGCATGAGTATACAAAGGCCTTTACCTTGAAACACGAGGGGGGGGGGGGGGGGGGGGGGGTTTCTTTGTTTGGCTCGCATCGTAGGTTCTTGGAAATGGATCATTTATTTAGACAGAACAAGAATGTCTTCAGAAAAGGGGAAGTTGAAAAAGATACACCGCCGCCTAGGTTCACACCGGAAAAGATTTGGAGTAGAGTAAGAGAACTACCAAAAGTCACTGACAATGGTCGTGTGTCCAAATTACAAGGATACGGGGAGGGCCTTAACTGGACAAAAAGAAGTATTTTTTGGGACCTCCCGTATTGGAAAGATAATTTGTTGAGACACAATCTTGATGTTATGCACATAGAGTTTTTTGATAACATATTAAACATTATCATAAATGTGAGTTGGAAAACCAAGGACAATGAGAAGGCAAGAATGAAATTAGCTTTGTACTGTAGGCGACCAGAGTTGGAGCTAAAGTCGCAAGCTAATGGGAAGATGTTAAAACCGAAAGCTAGTTACACTTTAACTGTTGATGAAGCAAAGACCGTTGTCGCGACCGATAAATCTCGACAAGGACGGCAGTGTAAAAAAGATTTTTAGAAAAAAGTAGAGTCGCCACCAATTTTATTTGATTTTGGTAAAAATTGGAAATACCTTTAAAATTGATCTTTGAAACCAGGTTGAGTTCGGAAGTCGATTGCGCATAGGGAAGGATGGAGAGTTAACCCCACAGCACCCCTAATACGTCCGTTAAAAAACGGTTACCCAAAATTAATTGTGCAAAAGTTTAACAAATTTCAAAATATTTATTTTTACCCAAAAAATACCTTTATTATTTATTGATTAAAAAGTTAAAAAAAAATGAAACGTAGAGAAAAGAGAAAGACTAAAGGAAAAGGTGCTTTATCATTTTTATTAGATATTTATAAGGGAAAAAAAAGTAAAGAAAATAAAAATAGAAAGGAAAAAAAAAATCCTCACACCACTCCACCGTACACTCTCATTCATCCCTGTACACTACATTTGAGCAAAAGAAATTTGTACACTTGCTGCAGTAGAGAGCCAAAGTGATAAGCAAAGGAAAAGATTATAACTAATACATATGAAATCTGAGTTTGCATCAAAATCAAAGAGAGTATCACATGGTATTTATCAGATACATGATGAACAGAGGAAAAAGCCATGAACGTGATTACAAAGTCAGAGAAATAAAATGAAATACCCAAAAGTTTTCTCTTGAATACAATAAGCCAAAAAAAAAAGGAACTACACCCAATGATCTCCCTTCAATCACCACGCCTCTATTGCTCACTCCTCTATTTTTTTCGCTTTCTTTTCTCTCTACCCAGAAGTTGGTTTGTTCTTGTTGTTGTTGTTGTTTTTTTTCGTGCTTTTTTCTGTGCTCTTCAACAATTTCTGGCCGCCTTTTTATAGAGCACTCATCCTTGCCTTATTTGCGTTTGGAATCTTCAATCATGTGAACCTTGCACGGTTTGAAAATGGGGAAATCCGGAGTCATCACTGTGGTGCGAGATTTTAGGGATAAGGAGGAAGATTTGGGGAGATACGAATCTATTGTTGATGAAGCTAAGAAAGAAGAGCACCATTTTGGGACGAAAATTATAGTGAGGGAGGAGTAGGTGGCGGCTAGGGTTTCAATTTGGAGAAGGAGGAAGATGAGTGTGGCTGCTAGGGTTACAAAAAGAGGAGGAAGAGTGTATCTGATAGTATAGAGAATGGGTTAAAATAATGTGGGTCTGGGTCATGGGTCAAATGGTATTGGGCTTGGCTGGTTTTCATCTAATAAAACTAAAACAAACTAAAAGTATAACATAAACTAAAAATTAAAAATCTTCTGATTTTCTTTCTTTCTTTTTTTTTAGTTAAAAACAAACATCAAAATGACAACATTTTTGTAACTCTTTTTTTTTCAAATTTTTTTTTAACTCTTTTTTTTTTTTTTTTTGCAAACTTTATTTTTTTTAGATTTTAGTGAAAACTAAAAAAAGGACTCGGTCAAAATAGGGTGTTCACAGTTGCCCCTCTTTACTTGTTCATTACTAGAGTACATGAGGAATGAACGACTTTTCATGTGATAGTGGTAAGGAACGAGTAAAGAAAATGAACTCACATTTGGGCCGGGATGGGAAATAGGCTGGAGAAAAATCAGAACATTAAGCTTCAGAGCTCGAAAAGTAAAAAGACAGCGGGCCTCGGATCCCGAAAATAAAATTAGCAGTGAGCCTCAGAGTTCAAAAATATATTTGCAGCGGGCCTCAGATCCCAAAAATAAAATGTAGTGAGCCTCAAAGCTCGAAAAATAAAACGCGATGAGCCTCAGAGCTCAAAAAATTAAATTGCAGTGGGCCTTAGATCCTAAAATTAAAATATAGTGAGCCTCAGAGCTCGAAAAATAAAATGCGATGAGCCTCAGAGCACGAAAAAATAAATTGCAGTGGGCCTCAGATCCCAAAAATAAAATGCAGTGAGCCTCAGAGCTCGAAAAGTAAAAAAAAAAAAAAGACAGCGGACCTCAGATCCCGAGAATAAAATTAGCAGTGAGCCACAGAGCTCGAAAAATTAAATTGCAGTGGGCCTCAGATCCCAAAAATAAAATGCAGTGAGCCTCAGAGCTCAAAAAATAAAATGTGATGAGCCTCAGAGCTCGAAAAATTAAAATGCAGTGGGCCTCAGATCCCAAAAATAAAATACTGGTAACTTGTTTTCTCTTTTCTCTCTCTCTCTTTTTTTTAATAAAATTTTTTTTATTACTTCCTTTTGTTTCCTTACCTTTGCTTCAATTAAAGCTGAACCATACGCTCCCTGGAAAGAATTCGACCAATCAAACCTTTGTTTACCGACAACTCTGAGTCAGGGTCTTGTACGTTCCGGCAGAGGGACTTCTTCTTGCAAGAGGTGGATACATGTGGAGCGATTGCTTCTTCAAGACTAGGACTTGTGGAGACTTTCGTCATTGCTTTGCTTTTCTCCCCATTGTGCACTGTTATCTCCCTTATTGACTTTGAAATATCGGGCTTTCTTTGGTTCAAACCATTTATTGAAGTAACCATTAGAATTATCAAATCATACTATTAAACTTAAATTTACTTAAATTGAGACATGATTTCAATGCAAAAACATGATTTGAGCATAATAATGGAAAATGGATGAATAAAATCTTTGCCTTAATATGAGAATCTACATTGCACACAAGGAATTTGGAAAAAATGAGGGAAGATACAAAGGGGGTACATGGGAGTTGTATGAAAAGGGATAATGGAATAAAAGGAAACCGCATAAAAATTTGCCCCAGTATTGGTTCCTTGATCCCCATTACTGATTCCCAACAACTGTTTGACGTCAGTCCTGGTCTCAACTTCCATATACATTCTTCCATTATCACTTCAATGATTTATCCTTGCCCCATTGTAGCCAATGACAAACAAAATTGCCCCAGTGTAGTAAGTCACAAGCAAAATTTGACCCAGTGTGGTCAACATTTAAGTCATCGCTTAAGCTACCCTTGCGGGTTTTCAGCCTAAGATTCATTTTCTTTATCCTAACTTTTGCTTAGGTTGCCCTTTCGGGTTTTCAACCTAACGAACCCTTTTTTTTATTTTTATATATACATATATATGCCCTAACTTTTGCTTAAGTCGCCCTTGCGGGTTTTCAACCTAACGGGCTTTTTATTTTTAAATGCCCTAACTTTTGCTTAGGTCGCCCTTGCGGGTTTTCAACCTAACGGGCTTTTTATTTTTCAATGCCCTAACTTTTGCTTAGGTCGCCCTTGCGGGTTTTCAACCTAACGGGCTTTTTTTTTTTTTTTGTCAAGCATAGAACTTTTTCACAGCATCAGAGTTTACAGGTCTCGGTAGCTCTCATCCATTTTCATCTACTAGGACTAAGGCCCCTCCTGAGTATGCCTGCCTTACTATGTATGGCCCTTCATAATTGGGTGCCCATTTTCCTCGACCATCTTCTTGATTGGGAAGTATCTTCTTTAACACCAAATCACCTGGTTGAAACTCCCTAGGATGGACTTTCTTATTAAAGGCTTTAGACATCCTTCTCTGATATAGTTGTCCATGACAAAGGGCCACCAGTCTTTTTTCCTCAATCATGTTTAACTGATTATATCGAGCTTTTACCCATTCAGATTCTTCCAAGTCAGCTTCCATCAACACTCTTAATGAAGGGATTTCAACTTCTATGGGAGAAACAGCTTCCATTCCATACACCAATGAGAAAGGTGTTGCCCCAGTACTTGATCGTATGTTGGTACGACACGCATGCAAAGCATATGGCAACATTTCATGCCAATCCTTGTAATTCACGACCATTTTAGCAACAATTTTCTTGATATTCTTGTTGGCCGCTTCTACCGCCCCGTTCATCTGAGGTCTATATGGGGCAGAATTATGATGCTTGATTTTGAAGGTCTCAAATAGATTTTTTACCTCCGCCCCATTAAGATTAGCAGCATTATCTGTAATGATTCTTTCTGGTATTCCATAGCGACAGATAATATCCCTTTTCAGAAACTTGGTAAACACCTTTTGAGTTATATTGGCATATGATGCTGCTTCCACCCACTTAGTGAAGTAATCTATTGCAACCAGAATGAAGCGATGTCCGTTTGAAGCCTTGGGATTGATAGGTCCAATGACGTCTATTCCCCACATAGAAAAGGGCCAAGGTGACACCAGATTGTGCAGTTGGAATGGTGGAGCTTTGATCTGATCTGCATATGTTTGGCATTTATGGCATCTTCGGACATGCTCCAAACAATCAGCTTCCATGGTTGACCAATAGTAACCATCTCGTAAGATCTTGCGTGCCATCATGTGACCATTAGCGTGTGTTCCACATATCCCTTCATGCACTTCTATTATGATAGTTCGGGCTTCAAGAGCATCAACACACCTTAGGAGGACCCCATCATAGTTCCTCTTATACAAAACTTTACCATCTAAGTAAAAGGACATTGATAATCTACGAATCGTCCTCTTATTCACTTCATTTGCTCCCGCTGGGTACGTTCTGCTCTGAATATATTGCTTGATGTCGTGATACCAAGGATTACCATCGTGCTCTTCTTCCACATGTGCACAGTATGTTGGTTCATCTTGTACCTTCACTTGAATAGGCTAGACGGTGGTATGGAGGTCCAACTTGGTCATGGCGGCTAATGTGGCTAAAGCATCTGCAAATTGATTCTTGTCTCGAGTTAAGTGCGAGAAAGTAATCTCATCAAACTTCGCAACTAACTGAGTCAAGTATTTCTGATACGGGATAAGCTTGGGATCTTTTGTTTGCCATTCGCCATTGACCTGATAAATAATTAGGGCTGCATCTCCAAAGACCTTTAACTGTTTTATTCCAAGATCAATCGCTGCTTGTAATCCATTCGCACATGCTTCATACTCGGCAATATTATTGGTGCATTCAAATTCAAGCTTAATGGCCACTGGATATTGCTTGCCATCCGGAGAAACAACCACTGCTCCTATGCCAGAACCGTGCATATTAACTGCACCATCGAAATACATCTTCCACACATTCTCCTTTTCTACTTCATCTTCCTCCAATGATAGTATCTCCCCATCAGGGAACTCAGATGTAATCGGCTGTCCACCCTTGAGAGGATTTTCAGCTAAATGATCAGCAATTGCACTTCCCTTGATGGATTTCCGAGTCATATACTTAATATCGAACTCTGATAATATCATTTGCCACTTTGAAACCCTTAAGGATATGTGAGGACTCTCAAAGATATACTTCAAAGGGTCCATTCGAGAGATTAACCAAGTGGTGTGATATAACATGTATTGCCTGAGTCTCTTGGAAGTCCACACCAGCGCACAACAAGTCTTCTCAATTGCCATGTATCGGGCTTCACAATCGTTAAACTTCTTGCTTAGGTAGTAAATTGCCTGTTCTTTCTTGCCAGACTCATCATGTTGCCCCAACATTGCCCCCATTGAGGTTGGTAAGATAGTGAGATACAATAGCAAGGGACGACCTCGAGTGGGCGGCACCAACACTGGCGGGCTTAATAGGTATGCCTTTATTTTGTCAAAGGCTTCTTGACATTCCTCGTTCCATCTTCCCGGATTATTCTTCTTTAATAGTCTGAAAATTGGCTCACACGTGCTAGTCAAGTTAGCGATGAATCGGGCAATGTAATTTAATCTCCCTAGAAAACCCCTTACTTCTCGTTCATTCTTGGGAGTCGGCATGTCTCTGATCGCCATTGCTTTTTCTGGCTGCACCTGTATTCCTTCTCTATTGACCACAAAACCAAGCAATTTCCCAGTTGATGCTCCAAAAACATATTTTGTGGGATTGAGCCTCAAATTGTACTTCCTCAATCTCTCAAATAACTTCCGCAAAACTGCTACATGGCTTTCCCCCTCCTTAGACTTAGCCACTATGTCATCCACATATACCTCTATCTCCTTGTGCATCATATCATGGAATAATGCTACCATAGCACGCTGGTAGGTAGCTCCGGCATTCTTCAACCCAAAAGGCATTACTCTGTAGCAAAAAGTTCCCCAAGGGGTGATGAAAGTCGTCTTTTCTTTATCATCGACATCCATGAGGATCTGATTATATCCTGAATACCCATCCATGAAGGAGAACCTGTGGTTCCTTGCTGTGCTGTCTACAAGGACGTCAATATGAGGCAATGGGAAGTCATCCTTTGGACTGGCTTTATTTAGATCTCTGTAATCCACACACATTCTTACTTTCCCATCCTTCTTCGGCACTGGTACAATATTAGCTACCCACTCTGGGTGTCTCGACACTTCCACAAACCCAGCTTCTAGCTGCTTAGTTACCTCTTCTTTGATCTTTAGTGATATCTCCGGATGCATCCTCCTCAACCTTTGTTTCTTCGCCACCATATCTGGGTACAACGGGATTTTATGTGATGCTATCTCTGGATCCAAACCTGGCATATCTTTGTAGGACTATGCAAACACATCGAGGTACTCCTTAAATAGCGCGACCATTTCTGCACGCTCTGGGTTATCCACTATTTTCAGCTCCTTCTTTTCTTCCTCGGTCCCCATATTAATTACTTCTATAACTTCGTCATTTGAAGTGAACTCATTTTCTGGGCGCTCCATCAACTTTGTGAATTCTTCAATGGCTTCTTCTTCCTCACTAATCCCAGGATCATCTTCGTCAAGAGCCGCAAGGGAATCAGTAAATGAGGTATCAGGGTTCCTTTTGTGAGACAAATCTTCAGCAGGGGAGAGGTTCCTGAAATAGGATGTTTGCAACAAGAGCAATATAGGCAAGGATATTATTCAAGAAATAAAGCGCAATTGATACAAGATAAAGGATAGAGGAAGGAAAACACCAAAAAATGCTGAAAAATCATGCTAACACATTTTATTCATGTCTCAACCAAAGTAAACATTAGTTTATTCATGGAAATAACATCAACAAATGGTTCAGACTGCCAATTGCCAAGGACTTCATTGTCAGTAGAGAGATAAATAACAGGGTTTCTTTCTTGCTTCTCTTCAAGTGCACTGATAGTGAAATGAGGGGAAGTCAACTTTTCTGGCCAGATCACTTCAGTTGATGCCGAGAAAGTCTCTTTCAAGTGGGGGACATAATTAAATTCTTTGCCTTCTCCAGACTTGCTTCCGAGAGCTAGGTACTTCATCTTTTCTGTTAAAGAAGGCTCATACCCCAGTCCATGTCTTCCATCTTTTGCAGTCGCTTCAATCGGTTGAGGAATCCCTTGAAGGTTTGCCCCCAAGCCTCTTCCTTTCTGATACCCATTCCTTTCCATAATGCGCACCGCCACTTCATTCACATTCTGCAATGACAGCTCCTTCCTCTTGTTCTCTGGCTTCAGGACTTCAAAACTACGCAGGGAATCATCTTCAACTTGCTCTGCACTTTCTACATAAGGTACTGAGACAGGCTTTGATAGCATGATTTCTTCTTCACCACAAATGGTAATTACAGCCCCATTTTGAATGTACTTCAAGCATTGATGTAGTGTTGATGGAACAACACCAGCTTCATGAATCCAAGGTCTTCCTAGAAGCATAGTATAAGCTGGGTGAATCTCCATAACTTGAAAGAGGACGGGAAAACAACTAGGCCCTATTTCAAGGGACAAAGTTATTTCCCCTAGAATTCCTCTTGCTGTCCCATCGAAGGCTCGCACAATCATCTCCTGTGGCGTTAAATCTGCCAAGCCTATGTTCAATTGTTCTAGAGTGGACATCGGGATCACATTCAGTGCCGAGCCACCATCTATAAGCACCTTTGCAATCACAAATCCTTTACACCTTAGAGTAATGTGTAAGGCTTTAGGACTACCTCGGGACTTTGAAACTACCTCATCTTCTACGAAAGTGATCATATTGACCCTCTTTACCGGATCCACCATGTTTACAACATTCTCCGGAGTGACGTCAGGCTTGACATAAGCTTCATTCAACACCTTCAACAATGCCTTACGGTGTATTTCTGATGTCAGGACAAGTGACAAGAGGGATATTCTCGCCGGTGTTTTCTTTAACTGCTCCATCACATCATATTCACTATGTTTCATGATCTTAAGGAACTCTTCTTCTTCTTCCTTTTCTTTTCCCTCATCCATGGCTTCCTTCTCTCTTCCATCTTTGGCATTCTTCCTTGCTTCTTCTTCCACAGGGCCATAGTATCGCCCACTCCTTGTAATGCCTCCAATTCTCACAACATTAGTAACTTGGGCCTTCAAAGATTCTTCTGTCCCTTCTACTAGCTCAACTTTCTGTTCATAATTCCATGGTACAGCATGCGTATCATCATAAGCAAAAGGAGTTGGCTTTTTCACCCTTACAATCACTTTTTCTGGCGTCGGAGCATCATTCAGGGGTGGTATCCGGAGCACAACTTTTTCAACCACATTAACTTCTTCAGTCGTACCTCGCCTGGCTTGGATCACCCCCAAGGTAAGCAATCCTTGGACTCGGACCTTAAAGTCCCAACAAGTTTCAATATCATGCCCTACCTGCCCATGATGATAGTCGCAACTCAAATCACCATCACACCTTACTTCTTTTTCGATTGGCTTCACCGGTGCAACAATATAATATCCTTCTTTCTTGAGCCCCTCAAACAATTCTTGCATCGGTGTTCGCAATTCCAAGACCTTCTTGACTTGAGACCGCTTCACTTCCAAGTTATTCACCCTGTTTTCCGCGTTATGGTTTGGGATTGGGTTATTGACAATGCTAGGCCCAGAATCTTCCTCAAAACCCAATCGTCCACAAGCAATCAACTTTCTTACCGAGGTCTTAAAGGCCTCACATTCTTCAATGGAATGCCCTAGGGCATCCATATGATACTTGCAAGTCAAGTTAGGATTGTACCAAGCAGGGAAAGGTGGTTCCATGGGTCGTACAGGGTTTCCAGCAATTAGATGACGGTCAAACAGTTGTTTGAACAAATCTGCATTGGAAATGGACAGTCTTGGGAAAGGTGGCAGATTTTGAGATTGGAAGCGTCCCTGATTTTGGAAATTTGGGCGAGGTCGAGGGTAGCTTGGACTGTTTTGTTGAGGTGCAGGTGGGTAATGAGTATATGTTGGGCGAGTGGGGTTGTATGGCTGAGGGGTAGGGATGTTATTTATTTGGTTTTGTGGCTGAGTGATTGTTGGCGAGGCCTGTTGAGGTGGGTAAAATGGTGTTTGTGTCTGGTATGGTGCTTGGTACCTTGGGTATGAAGGGACATGACGAGGTCCAAAGTTTTGTTGGTATTGCACATAATTTGCGTCGGCTTCCTTCTTCTTTGGCTGGAACCCTTTCTTGGGTGCACTACCCTCCGTATCAACTGACAACTTCCCAGCTCTGGCTAAGATTTCAATTCTTTCTCCTGCAGCAATCAAGTCGGAGAAATCCCTATAAGCTGCTCCTGCCATTGCCCCAATAAAAGGGGCTCCCAGGGTTCCCAAGAAGTATGAGCACATTTCAGACAACATCAACGGTGGTTGAACCTGTGCAGCCAAACTCCTCCATCTTTGTGCATACTGTTTGAAGGACTCATCACTCTTCTTCTGCATCACAGTCAACTGTTCACGGGTTGGAGCTACGTCCAAATTGAATTTATATTGGTCCATGAACAAATCAGCTAACTCTGTCCACCGCGAAATCTTAGAATGGTCTAATTGAAGGTACCACTCCAGCGCGAGCCCGGTCAAACTTTCATGGAAAAAGCTAATGAGGAACTTGTCATCTTTAGACCAAATGGCCATTTTAGTGGCATAACTAATCAGATGGAATCGTGGGTTCCCACTTCCGTCATACTTGGAAAAATCAGGAATCTTGAAATCCTTATGAATCACGACGTTCGTGGCAGGAAAAAGTTCTTCTATTTTGAGAGGGCCATAAGTATTTGAACCCTTGATCTCCTTTATTTGTTCCTCTACTTTCTCCATCCACTCTTCCTTCATCTTATCGTGTCCGACCTGAGCTTCCCCGGATTGTTCGGGAATGGATACATGAGGTTTTTCCCATGTGAGCCCTGCATAACCAGCGGCCTCATGATACACATTCTCGATGGGGCGATATCCTTCCCCGATGGGGATTACTATGGGCTTTGTGTAACTTGACATTCCCTGAGTGAGACTATTGTTTATTGGTGCCGTTACCATGGAGAGGGCCGGTTGTATGCTCATGTGTGGGCCATCTTCATTTCCAATTCTATTTGCACCAAGCCTGCTAAGAGATTCCCTCATATCCTGTAGTATAGCCTCTAACCTTGCTTGAGTTTCAGATATTTCTGTCACCCTTCCCCTCACTTCGTCTACTTCTAAACTCAAGTTCCTTCCTGTTTCAGAGTTGTCGGCAGCCATTCTGGTCCGAGATCTAGTGTTGTGAACTCGGGTTTGATTGGTGTCGCCTTTCCGGGGTCGCGCAATGGTTCCTGGATTCTGAGATTTATTTAGCCTACAAAAGCATCCAGAACTCCATTAGTAAACTAATTTTTATCTTTATTTTATTTTATTTCTTTTTTATTTTTTATTTTTTATTTTTTTTATTTTTTAAAATCAGTTCAAGTTAACATCTTTGATTTGATCATAAGAGACATGTCCTCCTCACTCCTTTCAGAGGGCAATTTCACCCATAAGATGGAGGCGGAGTTGACAACGAGTCCAGGGGAGAAACTTCTACACAATAGATGTTGTCTTAGACACACCAGCAATATCGATTCTTCAAGCAATCACGTCTACATTTTGCACAGAAGGTTGATTCCTATAAGGCAAAATGTAGTGAACAACAAGAAAGGAATTGCACCAACACGACGAATGTTATTATTATGCAAGTAGGTTCCACAGTCTACAATATAGCAGTCATAAAAGAAAGCATCACATTTCCTTTGCAAAAATCCCTCAAAGTTGCTAGTACATGAATTGATCCAACATAAACATTCCAAAAGAAATTCTCCTAAGACATGCCTACAAAGTTTTATTCATATGTCAATAATCTTGATCTCTTCCTCTTAAGGCCTCTAGCAAACCCTCCACACATATGCATGAAATCATCTAATTCGGGCGGAAGGCGGAGAGAGGGATTCGTGCGGATCCGTTTATCTGCCTTCTCAAAGTGTCGAACAAAAACAGACACGTGGTAGTTCAGTTCACGAGTCACATCGGTATTTTTTTTTCCAATCTTCAACTTCTATGCCCCGGTCTCGAGTCTCTTCCCTCCACCACTTTGCGGCTCTCATTGCTTGAACTGCTTGGTTTCGATAATGCCCTGCTGACATCCATCCGAGATCACGATCCCTTTTGATTTGAGCCAAAAGAGTGTTCAAATTCTCCACCCTTAGTTTCAGCTCATTTTCTGCTTGGCCGCGTGCATGGAGTTTCTTTTCAAGTCCTATGCTTATTTGCTTCTGCCTTCTAGTTTCTGCCTCAAGTGTCTCCCTTAGCTCTTCTTGCCTTCTGATTTCTTCCCTAAACTGATGTTTCTCTTCTGTAAGGGCCAGCACTTTCTTTTCAGATTTCTGGATCTTGGCCAAAAGACTCACCGAGACCTTATCCACGGTCTTCTTGGTTCTTGAGGTTGTTGTAGTGTCTGCACACAAGTCTTTCAAGTGCTCATTCTCTTTTGTTAATTTTTCACACCACCTTTGGGCGATGACAACATTCAAATCAGCATCTTGCTTTTGATCCTCTAAAAACTTTATTTGTGCCTGCATGATTTTTAACTGCTCGACCAATTGGGTTGCTTGTGGGGAACTTTCCTTACGCTGGGGAGCCTTTTGAGGAATACTATTGGACGCCGCCCTTCTTGCTTTTCTCCATGCCAAGTACTCGGGGATGATGAGTAGGATTGGCCTGCCCAACTTTGCTCTTCCTGCCATTCGAACATCTTTCCATGCATCCCTAACCTCTTTTGATAAAAACCTGGTGTTCTCACCGTCCTCATATCGAAAACAACACCCACCAAGTTGCTCCTCTTGTGGCACATTTTGAGTCCAACAGAGTTGCCTAAGGACTATGGCCGGCGTATACGACATGCATCCTCTGGGTCCCATCAATGGTACATTAGGAAAGCTTCCGCAACTATAAATGATGTCCTGTCCTCGCTGCCCTTCATACCACGGGCATACCCACTTGAAAGAGCTCCCGTCTACTTTGTCAAACTCGTCTTTCCATCCTTGTTCATTTTGTTGCTTCACCGGGATATAATGAAAGCTTCTTAGCAGGTGTGAATGATGCCTGAGGTGGTTTCCAGCATACATATGAGTAATGATCCACACATACAGCAACTGCGCACAACAACGAAGTTTCCCTTTCTGGCTTTGCTGGCAAAAATCCAGGGTCAAGAATGTTTCAGCTAACACTGCCGGTACTGGATTCTTTTTCTTTTCCACAGTAAAGAATACATCCATTGCAGCTTGATCTACCATGTCTAGTGCGGACGGGAATAACACTAGACCATAGATGGTGAGTGCTAATACTCTTCCAAAAGTCTCCCAGTCTTGACGATCTTTCAATTTCCTCAAATGGGCTTCAAGGAATGCTCTGGTCAATCCCCATGAGTTTGCGTGTCCTGTTAGATTGACCTCTCTTTCAGGGACCCCTAATAATCCAGCTATACTTGCAGTAGCCAAATATTGGCCCGTATAGAAGTAGACAACATTATTTTTCTGCATCGACAACCCTATTAAACAGGCATATTCTTCAATTGTTGGTGTGATGTCCATGTTAGGCAACTCAAAGCACCTAAGAGATGAGTTCCAATATTGGGCAAGAGTGCTCAAGGCAGCGGGATCCACAGGTATAGAAATAAGGTCCAAAATCCTCCCATATTTTTTGACAAAGTCTCTTCGACATTCTTGGGACAATGACCGGCTCAATTCCTTCAAATTCTCTAAGGAATTCATTATCACTTTGAAGCTCTTGCTAGTCTGTCTTGCATTTTCCATCTCTTGCAATCAAAGATGTTAACTTTACCTGATTTATCTATAACTGAGAGAGAAAGAAGAAAAACTTTTATTAGCAACTTGTTCATGACCCAAAATATCATGTGCATGACTATGCATGGGTTTGTGAAGATGCATGGACATGTGAGGATGAATGAGCATGTGAAGATGCATGAGCAAGTAAAGATGCAAGGGCATAGGAGGACGCATGAGCATGTGAAGATGCATGAGCACATGTGTAATAATTTAAAAAGGTAAAAGGTAAGGGTGGAGTATGCTCCCCTTTGTCCTACACGGGTTGCACCTTAGGGTTGGGGAAGACTAAGGTCAGAACCCTAAATTGGATGGCTGCTAAGGGACTTCTATAAGTGTACAAATTTTGGACAGGTCTAGACCCTTAAAGTCCCCAGATTACCCTTATCCAAAAGATAAGGATCCAGAATCATGAACCTCACCACAGGGACAAAAAAAAGTCACAATATGGTAGTCCATGATCCCAGTAGCAATCTGAGTGGGAGAATTAGCGACTGTTAGGGATGCAAAAGCATCACAATAACATCGCTGAAACCCCGTCTAACCCTATGGCTTTCCAAGGCTCGGGTATAGAGCCCAAAAACGTGAGTGATAAGTGTTTGTGACGTGTGTGAAGGGAGCATACAAACCTGTAACACTTTTAAAAAATAAAATTGATGTAAGCCAAGGAGGGGCAACCCAACTTTGCAACAAAACTGATATGAGCCCAATAAAGGCCATGGATCAAGAAGCTCTAACTCAAGCCCAAATGCAAGACAAGGAGAAGAAAAGCCCAAGTTTATGACTTTGTTGCTCATCCATGATGAGAATGCATGAAGAATGGGCGTGATTCATGAAGCCCAGTTGGAAGTCCATTATTTGTTATTACTTTGTAATTCAATAAGTGTAAGAATTATGTAAGTGGGTCCATGATGCAGCCCACCTCTTCCTATTTCTACACATGTGAGTTTAGTGTAGTTTGAGTTTCCTTTTAATGTAAATTGTGGGGGTTACACTTTTTAATTTGAGAAGCAAAGTGTAACCACCCATAATCAAGTGTAGGTGGGGCGTGACCATCATTGTGGTGGCTGAGTTAAAATGGGTCATGATTAGGTAACTAAGTTAGTCATGAATGTGGGGGTTAAGGAATAATTGGGATGCAAAGAGTCAAGCAAGCCAAAGTTGGCAGCCTTGGGACTATATGTACACGCCTATGGCACTTTGAAATATAACTTAGAAGTTGAATTTTGGATTGATATCCATTGTGAGAGATTGTTCTCTTGGGTTCTTGGATGAACCAAAACTTGTTCTTATCAAGAATCCAAGATTCTTGTGGCGAACCTCATTGGCTTATCAAACTACCCAGTTTGTGGCGCCTTACTTCATCTCTTCCTCATCCATTTTCGTCTTTATTTCTTCACTTTTATCTATGTTACATTTCTGCACTTGAACTTTGATTTGTTCTTGTTTTGATTTGCACCATATTTGATTAAGAATTCAACCAAATAGATCATGTCAAGGCATCCCATCATTTGGATGTCATCAAGTGGTATCAAAGCTTAGGCTTTGGTTGAATTTGATAGTTTTGTGTTCTTCATCTATTTTCTAGTTTTCTTTCTTTTCTTTCAAACCCAAAATCAAGCAAAATACTTCCTTGTTTCTGTTTGTGAAGGGAAATTTCGAAAATTGTGTTTTGCTCAAAAGTTTAAAGTGTGAAATTTTATTTGTGATTTCCAGAAGCGATCACGGGCAGGCCGTGACAACCATCACGCCCGTGACACAAAAAAAAATTGGATCCAGAGAGGATCACGGCCAGGGCATGATACCCATCACGGCCGTGATATAAAAAAAAAAAATCGTGACAAAAGGAATTGAGCAAAAGAGAAGTTAAAGTTCTATTTGAGCAAGTTGTGTTCCTGAAAATATTTCCCTTCTTCCTTTGTTTCTATGTTTCAAGCTTTTCTTTCTAGCCTTTCCTTTGTTGTTTCCTTTGTTTTGATAAGTTTGTGATTTTGTTACTTGATTTTTGGATTTTTGTATTTGTGTTTGATTCCTCTAAGAACTCATGGAGAACATTTGAGAAGAAAAAGGCAAGAGTGAAAATTACATCTTGTGTGGGAAAAGCCAATTGAGTGAAATACATTTGTGTGCACAAGTGAGGGAGTGTAGTGAGGAATTTAATTATTTCTTGTTATCTTTTGATATTGTGTGTTCAAATGATGGCAGCCCATGAAGATAGTCAATCATATTCTCCAAGGTCTTCAACTCTTTATGCTAGAATGGCTACCCAATTACAAGACCTTCAAAGGCAAATGGAGCAAATGAATACAAAGTATGATGGACAACTTGCCATCCTTCAAAACCGAGAAAATAGAGAAGGGGTCAAGATCAAAGTTCCTACCTTTCATGGGAAGAATGATCCCCAAGCTTATTTGAAATGGAAGATGAAGATAGAGCAAATGTTCCATTGTAACAATTTCAATGAGGAAAAGAAAATGAAGGTAGCCTCTCTTCAATTTAAGGATTCTGCACTTGTTTGGTGGGATCAATTGCAAAAAGAGAGAAGAAGGTATGGGGGAAGGCCTATTGAGACTTGGACCGAGATGAGAAAAATCATGAGAAGAAGATATGCTCCATATCATCACCATGGAGTTCTTTCCAATGAATCAAAGAAGGAGGGTAACACTTCAATTTCTAAGGAGGCCATGGCAAGTGTTCAAGTAAAGAAACCTATGGAAGCATCTTCTAATTTGAGAGAAAGAAAAATCCAAGTGGAAAAAGAAAAAGAGCGAGAAAAGAAAGAGGAAAAAGAAAAAGAAAGTGAAAAGAAGAGTGAAAAGAATGAGAGTACAATTAAAGAGGAGAAAAAGAAAGATGAGAGCATGGAAAAGAGTGAGAGGAGAGAAAAAGATGAGAGCAAAACAAAAGGTGAGGAGGAAAAAGTAAATGAATGTTTTGATGTTTTTCCTAACTCTTTGCCTACTTGTGTTGATTCTCTTTTGAAGGAAGTCCAAGATGTTTCTCCAATGGACGCTTGCAAGACAACCGATGTAGTTGAAAAGTTAATCCCAAGGGAAGTACCCCATGGTTTGGGAACTTGCATGGTTTCCCAAAAGCATGTATATCATGACACAAAATTTGGTATTATGCTTGGTAAATTGCATGGGTCTTGTTATTCTTCTACATTTGATAGGAATAGAAACTTGCTTGATGAATTGCATGACTCTTATCATCTTCCTAAGATTGATTTGAGAATTATGAACCAAGACTTGAATGAATTCCTTGATAAATGTGTTGTTGTGTTTTCTAATGTTCATTTGGTGTATCACAACAATTTTGAGAAATGTGTTGGAAATCTTTCTTTTGTTCGAAATAAAGTTAGCATCTTGAGGTTTGTTAAGAGCTCTAAAGGTTTGCATGTGACAATAATTGATGGGTCAACTGCTATTCCCCTTCTTACTCTACCAATTCTTGTGAATTCTTTTGAGTCTTCATATGATGAGCTTAATGTGCTTGAGAGGGATATCTTGTTTGAAAAGGAATTATCTTTTGTTTGTGATAAGGAGAATGTCCATGAGGTTCAACTTTCTTGGGAGTTTTTAAAATGAGAAAGTACATTTTCTAGTATGACCATGTTCAAGCCAAGAAAGGTAAACTTGAAGGTAGATTTTCATAAGAAGTATAACTTTGTGCTTACTCTTATGATTCATTGGCTTGGCTATAAATGTGATGAGATGTTGATTGAAAAGGATGGAAATGTGTTACACCTACTTGCCACATTTGAAGGTTTCCATTCATTTCCATTTGACCCTGCTGGTGGGGTGTGTGAACATAAGAAGAATAAAATGTTTCCTCTTGAAAGGAAATAAAAGGGCCACTCTAGAAGAGATGGGCTATTGCAACTTAAAAAAAAAAAAAAAATTTGTGATATTGACTTTCTTTCAGTTTGGTGTCTATGTCTTTCATTTGACGTAGGGGTTGAAGTAATAAATTCGAGGACGAATTTTCTTAAGAAGGAGGGCCTGATGTAAGCCAAGGAGGGGCAACCCAACTTTGCAACAAAACTGATATGAGCCCAATAAAGGCCATAGATCAAGAAGCTCTAACTCAAGCCCAAATGCAAGACAAGGAGAAGAAAAGCCCAAGTTTATGACTTTGTTGCTCATCCATGATGAGAATGCATGAAGAATGGGCGTGATTCATGAAGCCCAGTTGGAAGTCCATTATTTGTTATTACTTTGTAATTCAATAAGTGTAGGAATTATGTAAGTGGGTCCATGATGCAGCCCACCTCTTCCTATTTCTACACATGTGAGTTTAGTGTAGTTTGAGTTTCCTTTTAATGTAAATTGTGGGGGTTACACTTTTTAATTTGAGAAGCAAAGTGTAACCACCCATAATCAAGTGTAGGTGGGGCGTGACCATCATTGTGGTGGCTGAGTTAAAATGGGTCATGATTAGGTAACTAAGTTAGTCATGAATGTGGGGGTTAAGGAATAATTGGGATGCAAAGAGTCAAGCAAGCCAAAGTTGGCAGCCTTGGGACTATATGTACACGCCTATGGCACTTTGAAATATAACTTGGAAGTTGAATTTTGGATTGATATCCATTGTGAGAGATTGTTCTCTTGGGTTCTTGGATGAACCAAAACTTGTTCTTATCAAGAATCCAAGATTCTTGTGGCGAACCTCATTGGCTTATCAAACTACCCAGTTTGTGGTGCCTTACTTCATCTCTTCCTCATCCATTTTCGTCTTTATTTCTTCACTTTTATCTATGTTACATTTCTGCACTTGAACTTTGATATGTTCTTGTTTTGATTTGCGCCATATTTGATTAAGAATTCAACCAAATAGATCATGTCAAGGCATCCCATCATTTGGATGTCATAAAAAATTTAATAAAATAAAATAAAATCCTGCAAACAAAGATACACATGTATGTACAAAAATGTTAGAAGTCATCTACCCCTGTTGAAGTATAAAAAGAAAAGAAAGGAGAAAAAGGTTAGTAAAACAAAGATGAAAATAAGAAACCCAAATAAGATGAAACACAAAAAAATGAAAAAATAAAATAAAAATAAAAATACATTACACGCTTTATTCACAAAAAGAAAAGGTTATTTTTTTATTATTTTAATTTCAAGAAAAACAAAAACATAACAACACAAGACAAACAGGAATATTTATTAAAAAGGGGGTAAAACAAATCAATTAAAATTTATTAAAACTTGCACAATCAATTATCATCGGCTTGACTCTCTAAAAACGTCCCCAGTGGAGTCGCCATCTGTCGCGACCGATAAATCTCGACAAGGACGACAGTGTAAAAAAGATTTTTAGAAAAAAGTAGAGTCGCCACCAATTTTATTTGATTTTGGTAAAAATTGGAAATACCTTTAAAATTGATCTTTGAAACCAGGTTGAGTTCGGAAGTCGATTGCGCATAGGGAAGGATGGAGAGTTAACCCCACAGCACCCCTAATACGTCCGTTAAAAAACGGTTACCCAAAATTAATTGTGCAAAAGTTTAACAAATTTCAAAATATTTATTTTTACCCAAAAAATACTTTTATTATTTATTGATTAAAAAGTTAAAAATAAAAATAAAAATGAAACGTAGAGAAAAGAGAAAGACTAAAGGAAAAGGTGCTTTATCATTTTTATTAGATATTTATAAGGGAAAAATAAGTAAAGAAAATAAAAATATAAAGGAAAAAAAAAATCCTCACACCACTCCACCGTACACTCTCATTCATCCCTGTACACTACATTTGAGCAAAAGAAATTTGTACACTTGCTGCAGTAGAGAGCCAAAGTGATAAGCAAAGGAAAAGATTATAACTAATACATATGAAATCTGAGTTTGCATCAAAATCAAAGAGAGTATCACATGGTATTTATCAGATACATGATGAACAGAGGAAAAAGCCATGAACGTGATTACAAAGTCAGAGAAATAAAATGAAATACCCAAAAGTTTTCTCTTGAATACAATAAGCCAAAAAAAAAGGAACTACACCCAATGATCTCCCTTCAATCACCACGCCTCTATTGCTCACTCCTCTGTTTTTTTTCGCTTTCTTTTCTCTCTACCCAGAAGTTGGTTTGTTCTTGTTGTTGTTGTTTTTTTTCGTGCTTTTTTCTGTGCTCTTCAACAATTTCTGGCCGCCTTTTTATAGAGCACTCATCCTTGCCTTATTTGCGTTTGGAATCTTCAATCATGTGAACCTTGCACGGTTTGAAAATGGGGAAATCCGGAGTCATCACTGTGGTGCGAGATTTTAGGGATAAGGAGGAAGATTTGGGGAGATACGAATCTATTGTTGATGAAGCTAAGAAAGAAGAGCACCATTTTGGGACGAAAATTATAGTGAGGGAGGAGTAGGTGGCGGCTAGGGTTTCAATTTGGAGAAGGAGGAAGATGAGTATGGCTGCTAGGGTTACAAAAAGAGGAGGAAGAGTGTATCTGATAGTATAGAGAATGGGTTAAAATAATGTGGGTCTGGGTCATGGGTCAAATGGTATTGGGCTTGGCTGGTTTTCATCTAATAAAACTAAAACAAACTAAAAGTATAACATAAACTAAAAATTAAAAATCTTTTGTGATTTTCTTTCTTTCTTTTTTTTTAGTTAAAAACAAACATCAAAATGACAACATTTTTGTAACTCTCTTTTTTTTTCAATTTTTTTTTGTTTTTTTTAACTCTTTTTTTTTTTTTGCAAACTTTATTTTTTTTAGATTTTAGTGAAAACTAAAAAAAGGACCCGGTCAAAATAAGGTGTTCACAACCGTTTATCGCTGGATAACAGAACTTAGGATGCCAGACGGTTATTCTTCCAACTTAGCAAGATGTGCCGATGTCAACAAAGGAAGGATTCATGGGATGAAAAGCCATGATTGTCATGTATTCATGGAATTTTCACTTCCTATTGCTCTTAGTTCATTGTCAGTGCATGTCTTGAATCCGCTTACTGAATTGAGTCAATTCTTGAAGGATTTGTGCTCTGCAACGTTGAGGGAGAATGACCTGATTAGGATGGAGCAAAATATTCCCATCATTCTATGCAATTTGGAGAAAATATTCCCCCCTGGTTTCTTTGATTCTATGGAGCATCTCCCAGTACATCTCGCGTATGAAGCAAGGCTTGGTGGACCGGTTCAATATAGGTGGATGTATCCATTTGAAAGGTAATATAACCATCCTAGAATTTTAATTAGACTTTTTTTCCATTCGAAGTGAAAGGATATGACTATGAACTGGTTGTTTTATAGATTGATGGGTGATTCGAAACGATCGGTGAAAAATAAGGTTAAGGTTAAAGGATCAATCTGTGCATCTTACTTACACTGTGAGACAACCCATTTTTGTTCCCATTATTTCAAGAACTTCATGTTGTCACCGACAAATAGTAGGAATGAAATGGAAAGTGAAAGTGAAAGTGAAAGACATCCGTTAACCTTGTCAGTCTTTTGCCAGCCTGGTCGTGGTTCCGGGAAGGAGAGCTCTCACTGGTTATCAGACAAAGAGAGGAAGTCGGCTCATGTTCATGTGTTGATCAATTGTACCGAAGTTAAACCATACCTTGAGTACGCATTTCATATCATTTTCTTTCAATTACCTAGTAGTATATATTTTTCTGCTAATAATATATATTGTCCAACTTTATAGTGCCTTCTTGATATCTGAAAACAGCAAACAAGAACAGTCTGCTCGTATACATGCTGAATTTCCAATCTGGTTTAGGCAACAAGTTAGTATCTTAAAAATCTTTGAATTATCCATATCCACTATATGTAAAATCTAGACATGATTTTTTAGAACTGATATATGTAGGTTTACTGTGAGGAACCAACTCCCATCAACAAACACTTAAGAAACTTAGCCGATGGTCCTAATACAGAAGTCAAAGAATGTCACAGTTACTTCGTGAACGGGTACAAATTTCATACCCAATCATGGACGGAGGGCAAAAAAACCATAAACAGCGGGGTCCACGTAAAGGGCCTCACAGAAGGAATTGAAGATGACTTCTACGGTGTGATCCAACATATATATGAACTGGTGTACCCTTCTTTAGATTATACTAAAAGAATAGTACTATTTTACTGTAATTGGTTCGATCCATCCGGTAGAGGCACAAAATTTAATCCAAAATGTAATACTGTGGACATCCGAATGAGTAGAAGATATCAAAGGGATGATCAATTTATCATGGCACAAAATGTGAGACAGGTGTATTATGTCCCTTATCCACTAACTCGTAGGGACAAACGAGGTTGGTTCGTCGCCATCGCCATCAAGACAACACCAAGGGGTCGCATCGAAGTGGATGATTCAGAGGGAGAGGTGCCTTATCAAGTGGATGTAATGTCACATGTAGCTGAAGTCATTGAATTTGACCCTATTGATGGCTTAGGTGACTTGCAAGTCGCTGGTGAAGAAGTGAATATCGCCAATTTGTCGTCCATCCAGGAGCATTTGGATGAAGAAGACGATAATTCCACATTAGAACGTGAAGAGACAGGATCTGAAGACGAGGAAGAAGATAATGACTTAACAGGAGCTGAAGACGATGTCTCAAATTCTGAATAAATCGTAGTTAATTTGTATTAGATCCTCTAAAGACTTTATGACTTTTTGGCTGTTGGATTATTAGTTAGTTATATTTGTTGACTTTATGACTCAGATAACTTATTTTTGGTTGTTGGATTATTTGTTAGTTTTATTTGTTGACTTTATGACTTAGATAACTTATATTATTACTATATCTGATAGCTTCTGTTTTAACATTAAATTTCTCTGTAGACATGTCTTCAGGACGTGACCTACCTCCACCCATCAGAGGTAAGGTAAGGGTATTATGTCTGATACTGACCCCCGTCCAACTTCCCGTCGTCGTCGGTACAGACCTTCCACCAGTTTAGTGATTCATGAGTCTATAGATGGATACTCACGTATGCCTTCGACATTTACCTCGTCAGTGTCAGCACTAGACCCACATGTACCTACATCGCCCCATCACAACGAGCACCTTCACCGCCTCCATATGTTGCACCTATGTCGCCTCATATCGATATGATTTCCACCTCGGGGGTCACGTCACATGCACCCTATAGAGTATCTACTTCAGCATGTGCGGATGAGGAGCAACAATATAGTCCCGGCTATTCACGCTCACCTTCAGTTGCAGATGTGCATGAGCTGCCAGAAGAGCCAGTGGAGCAAGAGGAGCTAGATGGGCCAGAGGTAGTTGAGCTCATGCCTGATGGTCGACCTATTATCAGGCCTAGTGGTAACGGGTAAGAATTAATAAATAAAATTTCTATGTGTTTGGTTGATTCATGCATTTTGTTATAATTTATTACTTTGTGTTTATTGGTTCATGCGTCTTTACTATTAAGGTTCCTTCCTTGTAAGAGAGCAACGCGTGCCGTCACATTTGTTATCCAGCAGAGGTATCATAGGACAATTACATCATGGGGAAAACTCACTGACAATGAGCGGATTAGTATGTTTGACGCTTTTAGAGTAAGTATCAAATTTCATTTTACTTAATGTGGTTCTTATTATTTCAAAAACTATTAGTATAAGAATTATTATTTATCTTAATAAAGGGTCAGGCGGCATGGAGGAACGAAGATGAGTCAGAGATCGAGAGGATCTTTCACCATAAAGCCTCCAAACGCCTTTCTGATATGCTTAGGGAGGCTCGTGAGAGTGGCATATAGCGATCCTAGATTGGAGATTGTATTTGGGAGGAGTTGCGTCGTTACTAGGCTTCTGATCAATTTAAAAAATTATCTAATCAGGCAAAGAAAAATAGAGCATCATAAAAGGGTGGGAGCCTGCAAACGGGAGGTAGCATTTCCCAGTCGCAGGTGGGTAGAACGTATGGTATGTTCATACTGTCATTCTTTATGCATTAAATGTATTTATTCTAACATCATAGTTCATTAATTGTTATCTTAATAATCTATGCTTGTGTTACAGGCTCGTCGGTATAATCGAGGGTTGCAAATTCACGAGGTCCACAAACGCACCCATACAAGGAAGGATACTGGTGAGTACATAGATGAGCGCTCGAAGCGCACTCAGGCAATATGCCCTTTTTATTTTTGAAGAAGCTATTGACTTTAATAGATAATGTAAAACTCATACTTTGGACCTATTGATACTGTGGCATTGGAAATGTTATAACTAGTTTGGACATGATAATTTGCGTGAATCCTATTGAGCTTTTGATGATGACTTATGGATTTAAATTATGGTTTTCTGTTTGTATACTTTGGGATGTTATAGTTTGAAGGGAAACTCTGTCCAATTTTTTGCAGAATTAACCGTGTAACATATTATTCATGTTTTGATTATTGAGTCTGTAAAGTCACTTTATATTTGGACCTATTGATATTGCCTGGCATTGTAAATGCTATAACTAGTTTGGTATGTGATAATTTGTGTGAATCCTATTAAGCTTTTGAATGACTTATGGATTTAAATTGCAGTGTTCTGTTTGTAAACTTTGGGATGTTGTAGTTTTAGGGGAAACTCTGTCCAATTTTCTGCATAATTTATCTTGTAACATATTGTACAAATTTTGATTATCGAGTCTGATGCATTGTAACAGGAGGAGTTACAATGGTTGGTATGTGATAATTTGTGTGAATCCTATTAAGCTTTTGAATGACTTATGGATTTAAATTGCGGTGTTATGTTTGTAAACTTTGGGATGTTGTAGTTTTAGGGGAAACTTTGTCCAATTTTTTGCAGAATTAACCGCGTTACATATTGTTCTTGTTTTGATTATTGAGTCTATAGAGTAACTTTATATTTGGACCTATTGATGTTGTCTGGCATTGTAAATGCTATAACTAGTTTGGTATGTGATAATTTGTGTGAATCCTATTAAGCTTTTGAATGACTTATGGATTTAAATTGCGGTGTTATGTTTGTAAACTTTGGGATGTTGTAGTTTTAGGGGAAACTTTGTCCAATTTTTTGCAGAATTAACCGCGTTACATATTGTTCATGTTTTGATTATTGAGTCTATAGAGTAACTTTATATTTGGAACTATTGATATTGTCTGGCATTGTAAATGCTATAACTAGTTTGGTATATGATAATTTGTGTGAATCCTATTAAACTTTTGAATGACTTGTGGATTTAAATTGCAGTATTCTGTTTGTAAACTTTGGGATGTTGAAGTTTTAGGGGAAACTCTGTCCAATTTTCTGCATAATTTATCTTGTAACATATTGTACAAATTTTGATTATTAAGTCTGATGCATTGTAACAGGAGGAGTTTCATGAGAGGATGAGTCAACGTAGGTCTCAAGCATCAGCGTCTTCACCATCCACCCCAGCTGACCCACAAGAGGACGAGCAGCTTTCGCTGAATGTTTGGGCAGACGTCGTCGGCGGCAAGTATAAGGGTCGTCTGTATGGTGCTGGAGACCTTGCAGGCAACTATCGGAAAGGGCCCTCGCGCAAATTAGAGATTAGGGTTGGAGTGCCCACCAGCAATCGTCGCGCTCAGGAGTCTGCGGAGATTGCTCAGTTGAGGCAGATGTTGGTCGTTTCCCAGGAGAGGGAGCGGCTTAGGGATGAGGAGCATCATCGGATGATGGATACGATGCGACAGATGATGGAGACAGTGCGACAGTTGCAGCCGTAGCAGCCCCTACAGTAGCGACGCCAGGCTAGTCAGATGACCCAGCGTGCCCAGGAAGACGACGACTCTCTTGACCATTTTAGTGAGAATCCTTATAATGAGGATTCTTAGACTTTTGTATGAATTTATATGTTTCTTTTACTTATGATGTTAATTATGGTTTGAATTACCTTTTTTTTTTGAACAAATGACTTGAATAACTTTTTTTGTAGAACAAATTGTTTGAATTACTTAATTGGCTTGAATTATGATGTTAATGTCTGTTAATGCATTCATATAAAAAAATAATTATTTATTTATGTAGTTTAACAATAATTAACTTATTAAGCTATAAATAAAAAAAAAAATGGTTTCCCAGGGTTAAAGCTCTGGGAACTTTTCCCTGGGATTATCTGTGGGAAACATTTCCCAGGGATTATCCGTGGGAAATATTTCCCACGGATTAATCCCTGGGATGGGTGGGAAACCCTTCCCGGGGAATTTTCTGTGGGAAATTTCCCAGGGGCCTGACCGCGGGGTATTTCCCAGGGCTTACCCGTGGGAAACATTTCCGACCCCTTGAAAACTGATGGATCTGAATTCGTGGGTCATCCGTGGGAAATGTGCATTTTCCCATGGATTTTCTAGATTTCCCAGGGCCATAGGCCCTGGGAAAGAGCGAAAATTCTTGTAGGGTTTTGAGGCAGTAGAATCCATCACAATTTTGATTTAGCAATCTCCTCGGTTGTTACCCAGTAAACATCACCATCTTCAAAGATCTCGATCCATTAGTTTGGGATTTTTCACTGTCCTTCTTCATATCTCTTAATTTCTTTAAGTCCACCCTCATTTTGGTACACCTAGCTTGTACATGACATTTCCCGCTACAATAGTAACAGTCCACATTACTCATATCTCATTGCAGGTGTGAAGATTTTGATCTTCCTCTAGGCCCACCTTGTCTCCTTGATTGACTCCTAACTTGCTCAGACTCTGCACAACTAGCATACGATCTTCACCATCAATATCCTTATTTCTCATCATTCTCTCATTTTCTCTTAAAGTGGCAATTACCTCATCCAATTTCAACATTATTCTCCCTATAAGCAACGTCTAACTAAAGGTTTTAGGACATTGGTAATTATGAGGCCAACAACAACAGCCCCTGCTCTTCATCAGGGATTTTATCATCCACATTCAACAATTGACATACTAGCTGGTTGAAATTATTGATATGGTCATGGAGATTTCCTCTCACCTTCATTTTGAGTTGATACAACTCCATCTTCAAACACAGGCGACTGGTTAGCGACTTCGACGCATAGATGCTCTCAAGCTTCTCCCACAAGGCCTTCGGGGTTCTCTCCTTGAACACATTGTACTTGATCTCGGGAGCAAGAGCTAACCAAACCGTGCTCACCGCCTTCCATTGGATTCTACTCCATTCTCTTTCACCTACGGCAATCGGCTTCTCCTCCTAAGCCTAATCAAGACCTTGTTGCACCAAAAAGTCTTAAATGATACTCTCCCAAATTGTAAAATTTATTTTCCCATCAAACAATGGGATCTCAAACTTTGGTGTACGTGTTCCCTGCCATAGCTCTGATACCACTATTTGTGAAAATCTCACAAGCCAACGAATTTACTCACACGCTCAAATATATTTTACGAAACACACACGAACATGCCACAAAGAGAATAATAGAATAACACAAGAATTAACGTGGTTCGACATCTCTTGCTTACGTCCATAGAAATGTTTCAACAAAATTTTTTCATTATCTCAAATATGATTACAAATTTTGTATAAACTTGAAAACTCACCCAAATTATGTATCACTCTACAAACTCGAGTACCCCCATTCAAGTTACAACAAATGATAACACCCACTCACACAAGAGACTCTCTCTACAAGTGATCACTCACCCACCCACTTGCTCTCTTCTCTTGCTTTTGGTTGGGATACTTCAACTCTCCACAAAACTTCCATTATATAGTGGAAGGGATATGCACCTTCATTCATGAATAAGAGATGTGGATATTAATTTGTTCTCAAATTTTTAAGACCATATGAAAATATTTACTCATTCTTCCAAGAAAAATGTGAACTTCTCGATAGTCAAAATAATAATTCCAAGAACATAATTTACTATGCATTGGAATCCCTCACTTTAATTAATTGATTGGAAATTTGAATTGCTTTCCAATGATAATTTATTATGACACTTTACTTTGGTTATAATTCATAACAATAGGTGGAAACTATTATGGACCTTAACCTAGCTTGTTGGCTCAATATGAGGCCCATCCACGGGAACAAGACCAAGCAAGACCAAATGATCGGGCTAGATCAAGGCCAGGCCAACCTATAGCACCGCCCAGACTGGGTAAAATTACCTACTCTAGCTAGGTACGCATAGAAGCCTGGCCTCTGACCCTTATTATAATAGGAGATGGTCGTAAGATATCCAACAATACGTCACAGAGAGGCTATGCATATGAGGGGCACTGTGTAGACCCCTATGCATGCAAGGAACGGAACAGGGTACCCCATGCCTCCATCACCTACCCTCCCTGATAACGTGGGAAAGAGTTCACCAAGAGTGTCATCACAGGTACCCGCCCTCACCGTGTGTTGGAGAAGCCAACCACCAGTGAGACGCCAAGGCTGACCGAGAGTCCACCTAACACCTATCAGAGAGAAACTTTGAAGAAAAGCGTCAAGTCAAGACCATGCACCATCCATTCTAGCAATCCTCAAGAGAACATTAGTGACATCTTTGGAAATCTATAAACTTCTTTTCCCATCCACCATGGCCACTGCTAGAAAACTAGCAACATCAAAGAACCATAGAAAAGGGGTCGACAAAGAAGAAGTCACTGTCATCCCTATCAACCCTCACCTCCCTGAGGAAGGAATAGTAGTGCAAAAGCTTCCCCAACTTTCTGCCATTTGAATGCACTCACACAGTCTAACCTCCAATCCGTGAAAACCCCTTTTTAAGCCATCCACACCATCGCAAGAGGATTCTCGGGAGGATTGATCAGCACCTATTTCCATCAAAATTCCTTGTTTTACAATTCTTAATTGATATTGTATCCAATTGATCCATGAGAGATGGCCTTGGTTGCTTTCCTTATGTTGAAAGTTACTTAATCTAAATTTTGTATTTAATAGGGTTTGATAGCCCTTATCACTACTTGCCTCTCATTTTAGTTTTCTACTACCGCACTTTAATTAGGGACCACACATATATTGGTCATTAGAATTGAATTTAGTTTTTTATTTTATTTAAAAGGAAGCGATCAATTTAACAATCTCCAATTAGCATCCTCTAGAAAAGGTTGATAAGTCGGTCATCACGAAGCAAAATATGAACAAATTACTTGTAGTGATCGATGTCAGCAATCACTAGGTAGTCTACATATTTTGACTTTTTATTTCATGTTTTTGTGATTGATACACTAGTGCGAAATATGCTTTTAACATCGGGGTTTTAACATCGGTTTACTGAAAACCGATGTGAAAAAGGAGGCGGTGGCATTTTTGAAATTAAATTGAAGACTTTTAACATCGGTTCTAAAATAAACCGATGTTATAAACATTTTAACATCGGTTTTTATAAAACCGATGTTGAAAATTGAACCAAAAATAAAATTTTAAAAATTCGTAATTTTACCACATCGGTTTTTTTATATAACCGATGTGAAAAGTTTTATGTTTTAACATCGGTTTTTTATAAACCAATGTAGAAAACTGAATAAAAAAATAGGAAAAATACTAATATAACTTTTAACATCGGTTTTCTGTATAACCGATGTAGAAAAGTTTTAAAATTGGTTGGTTTCCAAAACCGATGTAGAAAAGTTAAGGAAAAAACATCGGTTGGTTTCCAAAACCGATGTGTAAATTTCTATTTGCTTTCAATTCATTCCCTCCCTTCTTCCAAAACTTCCAAAAGCATCTCACCCATGCCTTTCTCTTCACTTCAGGTTCCGGAAAATAATATACTTTCCTCTGCCGTCGTACTCGCATCTTGTCTGACGTCACGCCTCGTCGCCGGAGTGGCTAGCATGATCATGGAGTTGAAGTGACCGAGCTCGCTGAAGCAGGACTTCTTGGCCTACGTCGAGTACGATGCCCTCCGCATGAAGTCGGTGGCACATGAGATAAAGAAGCAGGGCAACAAGAAGTTGAAGAAATCGATGTCCGATATCGCCGGTTTGCGATAAGAACGAAGAGATGATCCTCAACATTTCTATTCTCAGTTTCAACCAGCATAAAGATTTTTGCTCAACATTTCTGGAGATTTTCTCAGAAATTCTCAGCTTCTACTTCTCTATTCTCAGTGATTCTCAACATTTCTTTTTTCCTTTGTAGCTTCTTCATCTCGCAATCACTCTCAGGTCACAACTATTGCGAGAAATTATAATTTTCAAACCCTCAAATTCTCACTTGTATCACCTGCTTTCACTTTCACTCTCAATTAGATCTAATTTCTTTTAGTTGTTGTTAGGTATTTTTTGTTCTAGAATCTGATGGTCCGAAAGTTCGATTTGTATCAGTTCGTTTTTTTATTTTATGAGTAGAAAACAGTTACAGGTTAATTTTGTTTTTATTAGTGTCATTTCGTCAAAATCTTTGAATCTGAAATGTATATTTTGTCCCAGGATGCTTGTTATTTGTTTCAATTCCTTCAATTTTTTAGTTTTTTTCTTAATTTAATTATGTTTCTTTGAACATATAGTTACGAGTCTTGAAAGGTCAATCTGAATCTGGAAGATAAGGAGAGGGAGGAAAAGGAGAACCTAAGCTATTTGCAAGCCATATGCAGGTTCTTTTCTATTACTTCAACATAAGACATACAATCGTTTCTATTAATGTTTACTGATGCTATAGCTATTTGTTCATATATGCATGAAGTTAGCCCACCACATTTATATGTCATTTCTGCCCTTTACATTATTCGTTGATAGAGGGGAAACGAGAGGGAGTGCTGCGACCTAGACCGCCGTCAATGGCGGTGGAATCTTGCAAAAGCGCAATAGAGAGATTGAGGGGAAGGAGAAGATTCGCCACTGCATGTAAAAGCTTCCAAACAGGTTTCAATTTTTTTTAAGATCCGTTTGGTGACTGATATTGTGGTTGCAAGGTGTTTGTGTTAAGTCCCCTATGGAGACTGATTCATTTTCTTGTGCTTTGCTGGAGTATGGTTTCCTGGAGCTTTTGATGGTGCCTTTCTCTCCATATACTTTCTCTCAATTAGTTTTGGAAAGTTACATGGGGAATTGTTTCAGTGTTATAAAGAGTGAATTATAGAATGTATTTTCTTTTATCTGAGATGTTCATTTTTCATGCAATCAGGATATACTTTCTGGCGAATGCTTGTAATTTATGGGTCACTTTTATCCTTTCACTTTTATCAATAAGAGTGATGAACAAGTTGGATGCTGAGTTTAATTTGCAATGCGTGTTTCCTGGATCTTTAGGGTCTGTTTGGATGAAGAGTTCTGTATGGGGAATGTCATTTTTTACTGGTGATTCACTTTGCTCAAAATAAGGGATTCTAATTTCCATCTCAATAGGTAGAATTATAACTCCTTTCATGGCTAAAAACTTTGAGCTTCTTCATTCATGGCTGAAACCATTCTAGTTCTAGATTTGAGCAAGCACAGTCAAGGGGTTTGCTTTGATCACCATATGTCTTCTTATTTCTTGTTCGCACTTAACACTGCTCTCTCATTTGAACTTTGCAGTTCTTTCTCTTATCCATTTTTCTAGCTTTCATACCCCCATGTAGTTGATATTGTTGATTTTCGTTCATGATTTCTTGTTTATAATTTTTTGTTGAGTTTCCTTGTTGATATTCTTTTAGATTCTTTGACTAAACAAAGGTAGTTCTAGAATCCAATATCATTGCTTTGGTCTGGTTAAACATCTCTCTGCTCTCTGTTCTTACATATTTGAAATTTTCCTAGTTGGGCTTCCTTATGATATCTTGTTAGAGTTCAATTAGTCAAATTTTGGATTTCTTTTCCATTTATCTAGATCAGCAATTATTGATTATGATGTTGAGTGTCAACTTGCTGATGGCTCGTCTACTTATGGGTGAAAAGTGAAAACTAATATTACTGTAGCTTTTAGACAGAATTTCTCTTTTACTTGTGATGTCTTAAACAAAAGTGATTCTGTTGAGAATATTTAGATGCTGTATTGATCTGGATTACTGAAACAGGGGAAAGGATGTCACTACTGTAAAGGGAGGGTTTAAAAAAAAAAAGTACTTTCCACATCGGTTTTTGTAAAAACCGGTGTGATAACCTAACTTTCCACATCGGTTATTATAAAAACCGATGTGGAAATATAGTTTTTAACATCGATTTTTAAAATAACCGACGTGGAAAGTCAGGTTACCACATCGGTTTTTACAGAAACCGATGTGAAAAGTGCTGAACAGGTTACATTGTCAATGCTAAAACTGAATTTTTGACATCGGTTTTAAAACCGATGTGAAAAGTGGCAATAAACCACATCGGACGTTTCAACATCAGTTTGAAAACCGATGTGAAAAGCCAAAAATAACCGATGTGAAATCCCTTTTCTGCACTAGTGATACAGAGGCCAGCCAATATTTTGTAACCAAACATGCATATCGGTTGTTAATTTAGTTGTAGAATTAATCTAATAGATCAATATTTACAAATGTTTTTGTCATCGATCGTTGTACCAGTAACTGATGACGACGGATCAAACAACAATATCTAAATTTGAATGTTATAATGTAGTTTTCTTGTGGTGTTTATTGTATTTTTGACCATTTATACATTTATATAGATAAATGTTAAAAAAAAAAAAAAAACTCTTTGAAAGAGATGTTTATAATATTTTGGAGAATGCTAATTGGTGATGTGAGAACATTAGTTAAGGATTAAAAAAAGAAAATTCTTATTAGAACTTGGTGTATTTTATATAATATATATGTGTGATAAATTTAGTTTTTCAATGAGATTTTTTTTTTTTTTTTTTGTTTGCTTAATCAATAGATATGGATTAGCATGTCCCTGATATTTTTCTCGCAAGAATCCACTAGCTAGTACTATGAGATCTTGGAAAAGGCTATCACAGAATGCAAAGTGGCGACTGTACGTATACATCATTGACTTATTGTCATATTAAATTCCTTGTAACTAGGCTTGCATCTGGTATTTTCTTTCCGCATGCAACTTTTCCCTCAAGTTTGTAAATTGTAAGTTGAGTTTGGTTTACCTAAAAAAAACCGAGTGTTTATCTGACTTCAGTTTACATTACAGAATTAAAATAAAGGTAGAAAATAAGATAAAATTATTGAATATAATTAGGTTAAAAAACTATATAAATATATACAATTTGAGTGAAAATCTATAGATAAATTTCCATCACCGAATCTAACTATAGTACAATCCTAGATTCTATGTCCTAGATAAAAAGAACTGTTTACTCACGGGAAGGAGCTACATCAATGATCAGATCAGCCTTACAGAGATTCTCTGGTTGGTGATCCTACTACACCTTTTCATCACCAACGTTTTCAAATTAGGTTCCAACTATCCATTGCTTACAAGAGTGTTCTTTTAAAACAAAATATTTCTCATATCAAAATTTTCCCCATTTTTTCCCTCAAATTATTCATTTTTTTTAATCATATGAGAAGTTAGTAATTGAAGAGCCGACTTCCCTTCTACAACTTTTTTTTTCTTTTTTCTTTTTAGTTGGGAAGTCGGCTTTTGTTTGCCTTTTTTTTTTTTGAGTCTTGAATTTTGTTTAATTTTTTAATTATTTAAAAAAAAGGTAGAAGGACTTCTCAATTGGACAAAAAAGGAAGAGTGATTTGGAAAATAATGAGAGAAAGTGAATATTTGGGAAAATATTTATTTTGTTAGTTTAATATTTTTGCCTACTGTTTTAGTATAATTTCATTTATTTATTTATGCTTTTGTAGTAAAGGATGATGAAGAATGAAGAAGAAATTTTTATTATTTGAACTGAAATCAATTTGCAGGGGATATCTATGTTCATAATTACATACAACATGTTGATTTTATCTTGAAGTATGAAATATTTTGATACTTACACTCATATTAGTTTTATAATATCTGTACGCAAAATAAGCATTTCAAAAGATAGTAGATAGTGTAAATAGTAAACGAATATTTCACTTTTAATTGAAGGATCAAAATTTAAGTTCTAGAGAAAATAATTTGTTAGGAAGGTCTTCTAGTTACAATAATATTTTCAGGTTAATCTCAAAAAACGAAAATAATTAGGGCCTGTTTAGTTTATCTCATGTTTCCTGTTTTTATTTCCTAATTTTAAGAACAATTACAATAAAATTAAATATAGAATTGTTACTTTGTTTTCATTTCGTTTCTGTTTCCAAAAGTTTATACAAAAACATTGGAACAACTTTTTATTTGTTTTCATTGTTTTTTATACAAATCTTTAAAAATAAGAAACATAATGAAAACAAAATATTAATTTTATAATTATTCTTATTATAATTATACTTAAAATCAATAAATAAAAATAGAAAACAGGAAATAAATCAAATTGATATAAGAATGGGAAATGGAGCGACTGAATAATATGAGTGGGTCCATACCATATTATCACGACGCGGGTTGGAGTAGGAATGACGCAGGAGCCATAATGTTATCTATATCTATATTATCTATATCAATATCAATACACATGAACAATTGTCACCCTTTTTGTTACTGTTATTGTAACAGTAAAATGTGTTGTCAACCTATAGATTTTTCTGATTATTATAATCACTTTATTTATTTAATAAAACTACAATAACAGTGATGGAGGAAAGAGAGGTGGAGAGGTACCGTGTTTTACATGAAAGAAACTTTCGAGGTACCGTGTTTTCCACACTTTGTTTCTGCAATGGGTCAAGCCCAAGCATTTGTCATCTCACAATTCTACTTCAGTCTCCCTTTCTCTTTCTCTTCTCTTCCCAAAACCTAGGCTTTCCTCTCCCTTTCTCCTCTCTTTCATGAAGACGGCAGAAGACGAGGGAGAAGGCGTGGCCGGAGAAAGCAAAGGGGTTGCACTCACTGATGGAGGAAAGAGAGGTGGAGAAGCGACCCTAGGGACACCGTCGGCGGCACGTGCGGCTCCGATGACCCACTCAAAGAAGCTTACGGCATGGCTACCATCGGCATGAGCGAGGTCCCTTTCCCACGCAGCCAGATCTGCGTCGCGTGCTTCGAGCTTCAGTGTGCTGAGGAGGGGTGCGTTTGGCTTGATTTCCCCTTTAAATTTCTCTACAAAGGTAAGTTTATGAATCAATCATCATTTTTGCCTTTTAGTTTCTAAAAATCCCAAATAGATTTTCAATTTTTTATGCTTTCTGGTAACTAGGTTTATTTTGGATTTCCCCTCTTTCTATACAATCATTTTAGATGAACAATTTGGAAATCTTTTGTTGAATGATGGCCCCCGAAAATCCAGTTCGGTGTTGGTTTTGATTAATGACATTTTTTTGATCAATTTGCTTTAAATTTTTAGTCGTATGTGTGTGGTTTTTTTTTTTTTTTTTGTGTTTTATTGTGGTCAAATTTGTTTGGTCCGTTTTTTTAGTGGAAAAAATTTGTTGGAGAGTTCTGGATCAGTGTTCAATTTTGGTTTGATCTCATGTTTGGTGTGGTTGGGAGCAATGTATGTGAGAATTGGTTTCGAATGAGTGCATTGTACTAAAGGTATATGCGAAGATATATGTTGATTTTGGAACTCACAGTGAGTCATTCCAAAAATGTTGCTTTGATTTGGCTCATATTTGTCTTCTTCTTCTTCTTCTTCAATTTGTTCCAATTGGCCCTCCATAACTCACCAAACACCCTTTCATCATCTTATTTAGGTAATTATTCATTATTCTCTCCATTTAACAATCAAATTTTTCAAACTTTGGTTTGGCGATTTAGCCTACCTGAGGTTCAAATAGGTATTTTTGTTTGTTTTATTTTTATATCAACTGGTGACAATTCTTCAATTTGGGTAATTGAAATTTATCAATTCTATGATTATTTGTCTCCCTAAAGAGAAATTTAGATTTTTTACAATGTAATTTGTTTTTTTGGCTCAACTTATGTGAAGAAGTTCTCTTGGTTGTAATTTTAATTCAAAATCTGATTTTGATGGAAGATAAATACGAGTTTGGTACTAAGTTTAAGAGGGTTTGTCTCAGATTCTCCAAATTTAAACATGGAGAGAAGATCTTAAGTTACATGAAAAGATGGTTCCATGAGGTATTACTCCTATCTTTTTTTTTTTCGCTATTCAAAGTTTTTTTATGCATTTACCTTCTCTATCTTAGTTATAGATTGGATTGCATATGAGGTGTATGATTAAATGTCTAAGGCACTCTAAGTTGTAGGTTCTCTTTGATCTGAGTTGGACTACTTTCATTTGTCAATTTATGAACTCAGGACAAGCTTGGTTGATTAATGAATTTCATTCTACTTTCTAAGTTGGTTCAATTTAACCATGTGAACTTTCTTATGGAATATGGTTATTTTTACTAATGATTTTCAACCAAACAGAATGCGAGAATAAATTATGAGGAACTCTGTGCAATGATTAGAAGTGGAATGCAACACCAGGATTGAAAAGTAATTGAAGAGTGGGTTTTTGGTGCAGAGGGGTAAGGGTTTAAAATGCTTGATGGGAAAGGCTCGTGGGGTGTTTGATGAAGAGTGACAATAGAATGTATTGTGGATTTGTTATTACTATCTTTTGGTGTATGCTATTGTTAGGTATGCTTTGTAAAGGAGTATTAGGCATAGTTTGTCAATAATTATGCATCTACTTGAAATGTTTTTCGATAATTTACATAGGAGAAATCATATGCTTAAAACTATTTTGAAGGAGTGCATTAGAGACTTGAAGGAGTGTTAACTATTTTGAAATGTGGGTGCGTTAGAGACTTGAAGGACTGTTACCTATTCTGAAATGTGCCAAGAGGAAAAATAACAAACTCTCATGTAAGAATATTATTCTCATATTTTATATTTGTTGGTTATTTCTCTAACTACATTCATATAGTTTCAATCAATCAATGCACACAATGTGATGACAATCGTTGATGACTGTGAAATGCATATAAAGCTGTCAGAATCCGTCCATAAGGCATCTGAAAGAAAACAATGTAAAAGTAAGGACAGTGCAAGATGAATACAAAGTAGATTAACAAAGGTGCTCGAAGTAAGAAAGAAGATTAAAGATTAAGACATTTTTCTAAATCATATTTTCATAAATATGACTTTAGTTATGAGAACAAGTTGCAGATACACCTTACTATCTCCTTTCCAATACCATCATTGTGAAGGGTTTACTAGATGTTGCAGACAATTTGAGAAGAGCTTCCTCTATTGCAAAGGGAAGTTTTTTGAAATTCGATACATCAAACGACTCTGCTGAAGCGGTAAAGCTTCTGAAAACACTTATGGAAGGTGTTGAATTGACTAAGAAATAAGTTTAAGAGGTACGATGTTCTATTTTATGTTGTATGCCTGTTTCTGTTTAATTGCAATAGTCAAAGCTAATATAGTGTCCAATCTTTCCATTCAAATCATTCATATAATTAAGGATTCTTTTTTGGCCTTTTGTATTCATTTATTGTTGGTCTATCTTATAATTTTAAAATTTGTCGTATCCATGTGTTTGTGTTAAACCGTATTTGTTCATGTGCATATCTGTCCTTCCTGGTGGATTTGGCATAAGTTCAATGGAGAGAGAAAATATCAGCTGAATGACTGCATTCACGACATGTGCTGTTGTTTCCATTTCAATAAGAGTGATCTAAGTACTTCTGCTAGAAGGGTCTAGCTTAGTTGGCGTTATGGCTTTTATGCTACAATGATCATGCCATTGTTTCTTATGCTACTTTGGCCTAATAATCTTTAAGGTTATTTAAGAAAGATAGTTCATAGATGGCTTCCTATGAAAGATGATTTTACTAGATGTTATACTTAGAATAAAGAGGGATTCTCCGTGTAATATGAGATTTTACTGCTACAAGCTAAGGAACATTTTGCTGTCATTGAAAACTGTTCTGTTTGTGCATATCAATAGAGAAGCAAACGATATAGTTGATGCACTTGCAAAGGAGGGATTACAAATAGATGGTTGGTGGCTTATGTGGCTGTGAAATAGATGAACTATGGCTAAATGCCTAGAGCAAGTTTTAAAATTCCTTAAAATGGAGTATGAAGGGTCTTTATTAAGATAAATAAGGTAGTCTATGAGATGCAGCATAATTGTTTTATCAAGGGTGTTTTGTCTCATGTTAATAGTCATATAGGGGTGCATGTTCAGCAGCTAAAGATGGCTTTAGTCAAGGTTTTTTTTTATGCTGTTTTGAATTACAGAAATAACTGTCTTTACAATTACTGAAGTATTTCTACAGGTTTTTTTTTTATGAGTGAAAGTTTCACACTCCACAAGTGTTGATTAGAATATTAGATGATTGTTGAGCTCAAACTCCTCTGATCAGGTGTATTGCGGCTATACAAGTGAAGCTGCCATGTCTTCCCAGATGTGAATAACAGGTGTTTCTTACTGCAATTATAAGATCTGATTTGACTCTTATCTCAGACGTGAAGTTGGAATTTTTTTCCTAAAGCTACAAATGAAGTTTACACAGGATTGTTGATGGTGAATGTTGTACAGGTGGTTAGTTAAAATGAAAGATGGATGGTGTGATCAACTTCTTATTATCAGGGGAACGCTCACTTCCTGGAGTTCTTATTGATCTGATGTTGTTAATGTAATATAGATACATGGAGGTTTAAAGTTCTTATGGTTCGTGGAGACTGGAGAGTGTACTGTTGTAAAGAGGGTTTAGAACCTTTAAATAAGGATGAGACCATGGGTGTTTTTATTGTTTTTTGACTGAAAATTAGATGTAAACTTATGATAGGGTGTACCAATGAAATACCTCCTAACTAACTAAAAGCTAAGATTATGTAAAAAAATCCTAAAAGCTAACATTTTAATTTGGCAGTACCAATCATAGATCCCACGTTTCTCCTTGACAAATATGTGGTGGCCTTAAAGCATCTAAGTTTATATCGGTGTCGAAAAAATAATTATTTGGTTTCTTATTAAAAAGAATGCAACCTATAAATGTTGTTTATGTATTATGAAAGACAAAAAATAATTATCTTATAGTAATGATAAATATATTAAACCTACCATATCGACCGAAGAAATTAAACCACTTCTGAAAAAATAATTTATTTTCTATACACTAACAGTACAATAGTATTATTATTTTGATAAAATGAATTGAAATAAATAGTATGCTTTTGGTTGGACGATTGTTCGTTGTATAACATTAAATATAAATATTTAATAAATAATATATTTGGTTAATTTTTATACCCTTTATGCAAGTAATGAGATAACTAATCCTTTCATGATATGAGTGTCGATTCATTTCATTTCTATTTTTCTCATACCACCTCCATATTCAAATACACTTACATGGTGTTCTTGTGATTCAGTGGACAACTCAAAAAAAAAAAAAAATATTCAAAATAACATTTGCTCATTATATTTTTTTCAAATCGACATCAACTCGGTTAATTTTTTCTTATTAGTTTAGTGATTAAATTTAACGAAAAAGTATATTGTATGTTATAAACCAAAAAACCTACTTTTGGTGGTCTTGAAAGTTAGTAGTCTATGAATAGATTGAAGGACCGTGAAATTTTAATTACAATGATGCGTTAGTAATTTCCGTTTGGACATGCATTTCTTCGCCCCTCAAGGAGGCATTAAGAGCACAGAATCCAAAACAATCATCGGACTATCTTCTTCATCCGATCAGATTTCAATCACATTGTTGCGTACTTGCTCAAACCCATATTATGTACTTAAAAATTTAATGTCAAGAAAAATGTTCTTTTTTATTTTGCTATTAACATGAAACTGTCATTTTAAATATGTTTATAATCATGATTATAGTGTGTAGTCATGATATAAATATATTTCAAGATGAAAAAGTAAAATATATAAAAATTAAATTAAATATTATAACACTCATTTTTTATTGAAAAACTACCCCGTGCTTCTTTTACGGGTAAAAAACACTAGTTATTATACAAATCTCCATAAATATCCACTGTTTATATGACACGTGTCATGTTATCATGATATAATTTTTCCACCTTCCACCGTTACAACAACACCTATCATGTTTAATATATGTTTCTGCTGACAATCCTTACCCCTGTCATTTTAAAAATTCACCAATTGCTCCACTTCTAAATTTGTGCGTTTTGTTCAGTAGAAAAAAAATGAATTTATATGTGTTTTGTAGCAATTAAAATAAAAGATTTTTTATTGTCAAAAAATTAAAAGATTATTTTAGATGATTATATGCGAAATAATAGTTGTTTATTTCTTTTTATAAAATTTCTACTATCTCACATACATATATTCATTAATAATTCAAAATTTCAATATCTACGTAGTATGCCAAGATTTATTTATTTATTTATTTTATATAAACATATGAATGATTATATGAATAATTATATTTAGATTTTGGATTAAAGTAGTATATATTGTCAGTGTAAAAAGTTTTACATAGACATCTACTAATATTTTTGATATATGTGCTTTTATTTCAATAAATAAGTGAGAGAAATAACATTAATGCTGATATGTCAAGATATTATTGGATGTACGTGTAAAAGTCTTTTACACTGAAAGTATATATAAATTTAATTCAATTACATGAAAAATGAAAGTATTTATGTCAATAAATATAAAACTTGAAAGCATATTAAAGTATAAATGGCATCAATAAATATTTATATCACACAAGTATATTACATCACTTTGAAGTATAAAATTTTCAAATATCCATTTCAAAAAGTACAACAAAACTCAAAGAGTTAAAATTATTTTAATAAATTTACTTCATATGAATTAGTGAAAAATTATAAATAGTTAGTCCTTATATTTTTTATGCTAGCATTATTCTTTTTTATTTTCATTAATCTTAAATTTAATTTTCATGCTGTCTCATTTTTATTTTAAAACAAAAATGTTATTAACTTAAACATTACATCTTAACTTTTTTTATGTGTCATATTATTACATTTATTATTTGTAATCATTTATTATCAACAATTCAATTAATATATATTTGTTTGGTGAATGATTATGATATTGAGTTTTGAAATATAATCTCATATAAATCATCTAAATTTCTTATCACGGACACTTCATTATATCCATATTAAATTAATATATAATTATATTTATTTTCATATGAATTAATTAAAACAAAGTAAAAAAAAGGGACCGTGCACGGGTACCTTTCGAGTGTGACTAATAACCTGTTCCATTTGGCCTCGAGTTGTGTGGAGAGAAAAGAATACCGAATAGGAATGGAATATTCTGTAGGCCTCACTCTTTAGTCGTCACCAATTCACCATAGGGTTGCGTCTTTTGGGACTTGGCTAGGGGACCCTGGGAGATAAGGGTAGCAGTGGCGCCGTCAAAACTAAAGTGGAACTGGAAAGTGGTAGCACATTCTTGCATGTGCTTTCAATATTTTTTTTTGGTTTCCTAAATTATCCTTTATACGTAATTGTGGAGATTAATTCCTCAAGTCAGATAGGACTATAAGGATGACAAATCTCTTACTTAAGAGTTTTAATGTTACTGTATTTCCAGAGTCAGAATTCAAACTCGAGACCCCTGATTAAGCTGGAAGAGACCTGTGCCGTCTCATTCAAACGTTCTTAGGTGCATGTGCTATCAATATGAGATCATTGTGCTGTATTATTTTTTTAGGATTTGATATTTGGATGAGTTGTCAAATATTTTTCTTAATTATTGATTCAAAATTTTTTTCTTAATTATTTTAAAATATTGTTTATAAAATTAATATTTAATAAATGTTTAATAATTCATTTTCGATATCATATTCATTACGATATTTGGGGAATTTTCTTTAATTTACAAGATATTATCATATGAAAAATGAGGTATGCACAAAAAGAAGTGCATAGGTGGATTAAATCTCAACAAAAAAATAATATTGTTAATATATTGGAAATTTATAATATTTAAATAATATTCAATGTTAATACTAGATCTATATGATTTAATTTATTTAAGTTAAGCACATCAAATTATTACAAAATTTTAATTAAACTTAAATATTTATAATTATTTATTTATTAAAAATAAGCTATGATGCGATTTGGGGAAAAAATTGAACATTTTGACGTTGAATTCAATTGGAAAATTGAGAACGACTTACACAACATACAAAGAGTGAAAAGGATGTTTCTCATGAATTAATCTGGGATTTGAATTAATCTTGCATGGGCATGTATCAAACTATCAATTGGGACACTATATACTAATCAAAATCTGATAATTGAGAACAAAAACAGAATATACAAAGAGTGAAAATGATGTTTCTAATTAATTAATATAATATGTGTGATATGAATAAATCTTGTATGTGCATAGTCATTGGACACAACCAAATAAAATCTTCTGTTAGAATAATTTTAAAATAATTTCCGTAAAATTTTTATTATACTTTTAAATTGTTATTTTAATAAATGTTTGGGTATTTGATTGGTTCTATCCCACACGCACTTCATTCCAGAAATTCAACATAGGACCATACAAGGCTTTGCTATTTTGTTGGTTTGTATTGTCAAGCCAATAGCATGAAAGGATCCACAAAACAAACAAAATGAGCTACCCATAATTAAATAACTTGTCCGCATAGGGTTCATTTATTACGCAATCGGTATGCTTGGTGGCAAGCTGGTCGACGCTGCTCCGAATGGTCGCGGAAGGATTTTTCCTCCTTGAACAACAGTGGTACTAAGGCAGATATTATAATATATGACGTTCTAACATTTAAGTTTAGATGAATGATTTTTGTATATTAAGATGAGGATACCATACGGTGTTCTTTTTGTTTTTTTGAATGTATTTTCGAGAAGCGTTTTTATAAAGAAGATAAAAAATAAGTGAAAGATAGATATAAATATATATGGTATCACATATGGTGTTCAAAATTTGTGTTCAAATAACATAACTCTAAGTTTAAAGAGCTAGCTGAGTGAGTGCATTCTATCAAATTAAACAAAATTTTTTGGTACAACTACTTAATGTCTTAATCTATCACATGATTTTAAGAAAACAAAGTGCATTTATCTTCCTTTTTTTTTTTTTTTTATTATTTGCTTTCCCCCATATCTCCTTCTCCCCGAGCTAAAAAAGCATCAAAATTCATCCATGCATATTTTAGGGTTTTCATACTGCTTTACAAGTGTCACTGGGAGGTCGTTCCATAATCTATGTTGCAATGACATGACTAAATATTCGTGTGTTACTATTGTAGTTAATTGGCGCAATTCTCGACAAGCCACTTTTATTCAAGTTATTATATCTCACTCTGATCCTAATCTATGACATCAAAAAAAGCATAGCATGTGCTAACATCTGGGCCATTAATTTCCTAGTCCTACTAGTAGTACTCCTATTATTTGGTCTACAGACTCCAGATGAACCCACCACCATGACCAACTTGCACTTTTATTGGCAGCAACTTTCTCAGAAAGATTGAACATCATTAAAACACTAATCTTTTTTGAATAATTAAGCCAGAAAGATTGAATTAAGCTTTAAAGGTCCTCTTTTTGGTATTCTTTTCAGGACTACATTTTCACCACTAATAACAAATATACGAGAAAATTCTCAAGTAATAGAGCCACAGAGATAGAGGTTTGTTATCCAGCGAAGCAGAACTACGACTTCTTGCCCACCTCCGGTAATGGAGAGATGGTCCCATAGCACGCAAGTATCGGGTCCAATGCAGAAGCCGCTAAAACAGAATCGTGTAATATTGGACCCAGAAAAACACAATGCGTTCCAAGAAGATATGTGGTTTGCAAATTGAAAGCATATTGGTAACAAATAATGGCAGTACATAGCAAGGTTCTAAATTGCGGATGCAGTCATTGCGATTGCGGCCATTGTGATCGTTGTGATGCGTACTGCAGTCACTACGACGTGAATTGCTCACAACTTTACATAAATTACATCAAAATCATCTATTTTATTGTACGATTAGTAATAGCTTATAATTTATATTTTTTTCATTATTATGAGATATCCAAAATAAAAAAAAGATTAATTACACAATGTTAAAATATGAATAAATTAGCCACCTATTCTTCTTTTCATGAGATATATGTATCAAGATAGCGTGAGACTATAACTCTCCTTCAAACAAATTTAGTAGAAATAAAAAAATCTTACTTAAAAATAGAAAAATTGGGGTTGGAATTGGAAACCACATTACAAATTAAAATAGCATCAATATAATTTATTAAGTTGACTTTTTTATTTTTTATTAATAGCATCAATAAACTAGATTTAAACTACAATTTTATTAAGGTTTTTTTAAAAAAAAAAAAAACTAATTTCTAGATGTTTCTATAGGAACAGAACTGTGATATGATTACAATTTACTAGATATTTCAATAAAAAACGAATACCTTCAATTTCATGAACAAACTCTCCATCTCCATCTTGCATTCCTCTCTGCTTGGACTCAAAACCAAAAATTGGATTTCTAATCTGCGATACCAAGCCTTAGCATATATAGATCTACTTCAATGTACCTATGTCTATGAACTTTTCAGTCTCACACTCTCACGGTTCAGACTTCAGATTTGTGTCGAGGTTGGCACGACGGCGGCGACGACTCATGGCGTGAGATGCAACGATGACTGCTGGTAGGAGCAAGCGGCGATGATTGTTGGTGCGAACGAGCGGCGGCGATGACTATCCCTTGATTCCAGTGGGTGAATGCAGCTGAAACGCCGTTATTGCGGTGGAAACAATGTTGAGTCATCTGTTGCGGTTGCAACACCGTTATGTTGCGAAAAATTTATGTATTTCCATTCACACCGCTTTTGCGGGCTGATGCGGAATCCGCCACCACCGCGACCGTTTTATTGCAGCCACAATCACTGATGCGGACCACAATTTGAATCCTTGGTACATAGGTTGGGACCAGTAGGTGGAAGGGCCAGGTCATGCTCCTAGTCTTGTCCGAGTAGATATTGTTCACGGCTTCCATCATGCGTGGTAACTCCCAGCCCCTTGAGAGGGGATGGCACCTGAAATCACTACGACACTTAAATTAGTAGGTACTCGATAATGATTGATGGCAATGTTTTAAATTGCGGTTGTTGTTGCGTTGCATTTACTGCAGTTGCAGACAATTGCAGGAAAATGTAGTCAGTGCGGCCGCAATTATGCATTTCAGTTTTTGGAGACCTTTAAAACCTAAGTCACGAGGGATGTTGGGCCATTTGGTGCAACTTTCTTGAGTTGAGTCTTGACCTAAGTTTTCGTTAGAATAGATGCCCTCGACTCGCCACTCTGATAAAAGGCAGAATATCGAGGTATTCTTTTTGAAGGCCAATGTGAGTTCAAAATACCCTTGGGCAAAAGAATCTACCAGGTATTGTATTGCCTGAGATACGTAGTGCATCAGTGATGAGAGTGATGAATTGAGATTCTGAGTAAAAGATTCTGTAGAAGATCAGTCTTCAGAGTAGAAAGTCATGATCAGAGTCTAAGGTTGGGCTCTCTAATGTTCAGGTCGTTAGGGACCTTTTTTGAATGTTTGAGTTTGTAGAGAATCATCCCCAAGCTGTGTGGATTCAACGCGGTCAGACGACTCGAGTCCATAGGGTTACTTGTGCGCAACTTGGGCCGAGATCTGTTGTGTTTGACCAAAATGCCCTTATGTCCTCGTGTTACTCTGAGTTTTCCTAGGTTTTAGAAGCAAAGTTGACTGAGGTCCGATATAATGATAATTCTTCCAATAATTTTCCTTTGAGAGAAGATACACAATTGTTGCCTGTTGTAAGGTATGTTGCTTTGAAGACAAAATTCGTTTTAGGTCGAGGTTGTTTTGGATTTTCATATGGAAGTGTACATATATCGTTAGCAAGTAATAAAGCGAATGAGAAAAGATATTGTTTCCGTGAGGATTTAATATTAGTTACCAAAATTGGGCTAAAATATAATTATCAAGGGAATCCAATTAAATGAGTAATCACTATGCCAGATTCGACCTTTAATAGCGCACACTAAATAGCGGTTTCCGGAGGAACCACTTTAAAAAAAATGCGATGAGGTTTTAAATATCGCTTTCCCAGAGGAATGCTGTTAAAAGTTATACATTTGAAAGTGTTTCCCCAAGAAAACATTGTCTTTAACCCATACCTTATATTGATAAATTGTGGTCAAATATTATTGGTGTTTTACTGGGGAAGTGCTATCGTAACTTACACCTTTAATAGCGTTTATCCCAACAAACGCTATTGAATTTGTAACTATCATAACGCTTGAATGAGGAAACACTATCTTTCCTTCGTATTAAAACAGAACCAACTCTCTACTTGTTAGTTGTCATAGTTCATGAATGTACAATAAACAATCTGCATAGAAAACCTGAAATTCAACCTTCAACGTATAGAGAATTTTCCGTAATCAAATACTCCTTAATAGTTATTGAACCCTAGCCAATTTCTCCTATAAATAACTCTCATCTATGTGTTCTTATAATCCCACACTACAAATTTATGAACTCTCCTTCTTCTTTGTATTCTTCATTTCTGGAGATCTCTTGAGACTTATGAGCCACTTTATAATCTAGAAGAGGGCAGTCCTTCCTAACTAAAAGTTATGACAAACAACAAGAAGATCTGGTAACAAAGGCAACTTAGATACGAGGGTGGTACCTCTTTTGACATCACACAAGTGTCATCAAGAAGGATTCACTCTTTATGCATTGCAAGTTTGAAGTCTATTTGGTAGCCTCATTTAATCTGTAGAAAAAGAGCTTCATTGATGAAATTCAAAGAACTTCCACTACAAGAATACTGGTCATTACAGACGGAAAATTTCCTGTTGGAAATGTTGAATACGGAAAGTCACCAAACTTACCGATGGATAAGCCGTCGGAAACGTTACCGGCAGCTGGTCCGTCGCAAATACCATCGGTAATTATGGCGGGAAACCCAATTTTTTTGGCGCCCAAGGTTTCCGATGGAAAGGCCGTCGGAAATGGCCATGCAATTAGCGACGGAAGGTCCATCAGAAAATGGGACGTGATTTACCGACAGAAACAGTCCGTCGGAAATTTGAAAATTGCATTACCGACTGAAAAAGCCATTGGAAACGTGAACGTCCGTCGTAAACCTTTACATATCTTTGCTGCTGTATCCTTTTCCCCCCACTTTTTCCCTTTCCCTTCTTCTCTCACACTCACCCTCTCCTCTGCTCGGCACCTCCTCCCACCACAGCGACGATGAACCACCGTCCCCCACTACCGCGACGGCCACCCCCGCCACCCACCCGACTCTTCCTCTCGGCCTCTCTCTCCCCCACTTGCTCACGGCCACAGTAGGCCCCTTGCAGTCTCTGCCTGCCGCGCATAGCGCCGTCGGAGGAGGCGCCCCCCACCGCCCCCACCGTTCCCCTCTCTGTCTTCTCCTCTAGCAGTGCTGCCGCTCACTGCACCTCCACCACCACCACCTCCGCGAGACACCACATAGCCACCACCACCCCAGCTTTTTGGTATGCCTTTTTTTTACTATTAATTTGGTATTTATTTATGCATGTTTTCACTGTTTTGTGCATTTTTTGTTTGCACTAGTGTGCATCTGTTTGAGGGTTGCCGCCACTGCCACCGTCGTGAGCCACCTAGCTTGTTGTTTTCACCTCCTCAAGTAATCTATTCTCATCTGTCTATGTTTTATTTTTTTCTTTCTTTCTTTGCATTCCATGTGATTGAGATAATGTATTTGAATTTCATGACTTGAATTTCATCAACGCAAACTGCGGGACAAATGAGGTGGCATTATGAAAATAGAAGAAATCCGGGCATTATATGCCACCCTTCTAATGGTGAAGCTTGGAAGCACTTCGATCGGGTACATCCTGATTTTGCAGCAGATCCTCGCAATGTAAGACTTGGGCTGTGTTCAGATGGTTTTACCCCGTACATTCAGGCGTCTGCCTCGCCATATTCATGTTGGCCAGTGATTGTTACACCGTACAATCTTCCTCCCGAGATGTGCATGTCAAAACCATATATGTTTCTGACTTGTCTCATACTGGGACCATCTAATCCGAAGGCTGGGATAGATGTATATTTGCAGCCTCTGATTGGTGATCTGAAGAAGTTGTGGGATGGTGTGTTGACTTATGACGTTTCAAAGAAGCGAAACTTTATGATGAGGACGTCACTGATGTAGACTATCAATGATTTTCCTGTATATGGCATGCTCTCTGGTTGGGGGAACCACGGTAAATTGGCGTGCCCGTATTGCATGGAACATGGAAAGGCTTTTACCCTGAGATATGGTGGCAAAAGTTCCTGGTTTGATTCTCATCGTTGGTTCTTAGATCGTGACCATACCTTCCGAAAGAATACCCGAGCATTAAAAAAGAATCAGATAGAAGATGAAGGTCCACCGCCTTTGTTGACTCTTGAACAAATATGGGGTCGGGTTAGGGAACTTCCTACTGTCACTGAAGCCGGTGTGTCAAAATTACCGGGGTATGGAGAATGGCATAACTGGACAAAACAAAGTATTTTTTGGGAACTATCATACTGGAAGGATAATCTGTTAAGACATAACCTTGATGTGATGCATATTGTGAAGAATTTCTTTGACAACATTTTTAACACGGTTATGAATGTGTCTGGCAAGACGAAGGACAATGAGAAGGCAAGGATGGATATAGCTCTGTACTGTAGACGAATGAAGCCACAACCTAATGGAAAAATGGTCAAACCAAAAGCTTGTTACACTCTAAGCGCCGATGAAGCAAAGTTAATTTGTCGGTAGGTAAAAGACCTTAGGATGCTTGATGGTTATTCCTCTAATTTGGCACGATATGCTGATGTAGGAACGGGGAGACTTCATGGGATGAAAAGTCATGATTGTCATGTATTCATGGAGTGTTTGCTTCCTATCGCTTTCGGCTCATTGCCCCAGGATGTTTCGAATCCGCTTACAGAAATCAGTCATTTCTTCAAAGATCTATGCTCTGCAAGTTTAAGAGCGGATGATCTGAAGAAGATAGAAGAAAACATTCCAATAATTCTGTGCAAGATAGAGAGGGTTTTTCCCCCAGGATTTTTTGACTCAATGGAACATCTCCCTGTCCATCTTGCATACGAAGCGAGGCTTGGTGGACAGTACAATATAGGTGATGTATCCGTTTGAAAGGTAAAAATGTTATATTTTCACATTTAAATAATTAGGGTCCTTTGAATAATGACTTGTCACTTATGTTTCTCCTCACTTAGATTCATGGGCGACTCTAAACGATCAGTTAAAAACAAGGCTAGGGTGGAAGGATCAATCTGTGCGTCTTACTTACACCGTGAGACAACCCATTTCTGTTCCCACTATTTCAACAACTTCATGTTGGCCCCAAGAAATATTAGGAATGAGGTAGATGCTGATAGTGGAGGGTATCCTTATATGCTATCCGTATTTAATCTTCCTGGCCGTCATGCTGGCAAGGAGCTTACTTATTGGTTAAGCGATGAGGAGTATGCATCGGCCCATGTTCATGTCTTGATAAATTGCACAGAGGTGAAACCATACCATGAGTAAGTTTCAACAACCCATTTTTTAAATAATGTAACTCATGTTATATCTATTTCTCTTTTAACAGATCTTACACATTTTATTCGTCAGTGTGTTCCTGCAAATAAATCAATTAAGTCAACAAGATGCTTCTGCTTGGACACATGCAGATTTTCCTGAATGGTTCAAGCAACAAGTAAGTGTCGTATACCTTAGCAAACAATATATTAAGCTTAATTAGTAATTTAAAAGTAATTAATTAATATAGCTTACCTATTCGTAGGTGTGTCAACAACCATTAAGTGTGAAAAATCAACACTTGTGAGATTTAGCGTACGAGCCCTATAGCAGTACTGTTAGGTCATGGCATACATACTTTGTTAATGGGTACAAATTCCACATAGATGAATGGAATGTGGGCAAAAAGACAATTAATAGCAGGGTCGTTGTACAGGGTGAAGGTACTGGTGATTTTTATGGGGTCATAAAACATATATTCGAGTTACAATACAATACTGCTACTTATCCTAAAAAAGTAGTCTTATTTTATTGTAACTGGTTTGATCCATCGAAGACAGGCACAAAGGTGGATCCTAAGTATGAAACTGTGGACATTCGCATGGATAGAAGATATCAACAGTTTGATCCGTTTATCATTGCTCACAATGCAAAACAAGTTTACTACGTCCCATATCCAGCAATGCGAACGGACAAACGAGGTTGGTGTGTTGTTGTCACTACCAATCCTAGGGGTCGCATAGAAATCGATGATGCAGAGGATGATATGCCCTTCCAAGCGGATGAATCGTCACATGTCAATGAAGTAATCGAGGTCGAGCGTATTACTGGCATGTTGGGATCTGCAAATGATGGGGAAGAAGTGGTCATTGGTAATCATTCATCGATGCATGCATCATCAGAGGAAGAAATCCAAAGTGATGACTCAATGCAAGAAGAAGAAGAATCGGACTTACAATCAGATGACGATACCGAGTCTGAATAGGAATTTGACTGTTAAGTTATTTTTATTGTATTTTAAATACTTATGCAATTAAATGTAAGACTTGACAAATATTGTTGTATTTTAAATATTGGCTTAATAGATTAGTATTTTACATGTAGTTTGATTTATTGTTTTTACATTGACTTATAATTGTGCAATAAAAATAGATATGTCAGCATCAGGAGGAGAGCTACCCCGTCCCCCACCGCCTAGTGGTGATACGGGGAAGGGGAAGGCTAAGCGGGGACGATACGCCATAAAGTGCTAGGTGCTTGCCCGTTTTGCTACAGGTCCATCTGCACCCACCGCACCCACCCCGATCGCACCTACAGGAGCCTCCCCCGACCATTCTACACACTCACCGACCCATACTACAACATCCCCGACCCACACTACCTCATCCTCCACCCATATTGCACCAACTCGCTTTGGGCCACGACGCCCACTAGCCGGCTACTCGCCGCCCCCTACTGGACCCACACCACACCCACACCCAGCACCACTATCATCATCGGCTGTGTTGGCCACACAGCCAGTAGGATTATCATTTATGCCGACTCCTAGGATGTCGCCACAGCCGGACATTCCATCCTCATCATCCGCGCCCGCATAAGATGACGGCACGGACATTCCGGCCACATCGTCTATGCAGCAGCCGGCCGCACAGGAGATCTTGCCTGAGTGGGCCAGGATTCCCGCACCCGAGGATCGACCACGGGTTACGCCTGTTTCTGGATCGTAAGTCATTTTTAATTTAATGTTTTATAATTTTGACGATTTTAATTACTATTCAACAAGTATATAATTTTTATTTGTAATATTTTTGAATTAATAAAATTATAAATTTTTAAACTTCATCCCATCGAAAGTAGGATCGAAGCACGTTACCTACGCCCTCAAGGCACAGTTTTGTAGCATCTGGCCATCATGGGGGTTGATCCCGAAGGAGGACCGGGATCGTATCTTCACATGATTCGGGGTAAGTTGTTTATTATTTCCAGTAATTTTATTTTTATTTTTCACGCATTTTATATATGTAACACCCCCCTTGGGCATTACTATGTAAACACATGTGGAAATAAATTAAAAAGAATTTTGCTGGTTACTTTCGGAAATTGATCTATTTTGATGTCGGAAAATCTGGGTATAAATTTTTTTTTCTTATGCGGAAAGCTCTAGCAAACCAAGATAAACACACATTAAAACAATAAATCCTATACATAACAAAGTCGCCACGACATATAATTCTTCTCAAAAGTTTCAGTTTTCAAAAAGAGAGAAATTAAACCAAAGACTAAAGTATAACACCACATTCACCGACCTTTTCATACAACCCATAGAAAATCCTAAGCTGGTCGCTCTACAAGACACTCACTGATAAGACCTCGTGATCATCCCTATGATTACACATCTCTTTCTGCAATCCAAACTTAAGTCTCCAAATGACTTAAGGAACTCTTCTGCAACATCTGCATTCGTGTACCAAGGTACAACAGCAAAGCAGGAGAACATGTATATGCAAGGGTGAGTTCCAATATATGGATTTTAAAACGGTAACCATATGCACGACACACAAATAACATTTAACATGTATAATCAACAACAAACAATCTATTTATCAAAGGGTTTCATACCTGACAATCTACATTGTTTTAAAAACCATGACACTTCAATATTCATCAACTAACTTTTGTACCTAATCTCCGGAGCTTCCAACACCAAATAAATGAGCTGATCAGGCTCTCATTACCAAATAAGGCAAAAATTAAATGTTGCCAGATAAGGCAGGTTTCAAATTAACCATAACACTGTCCAAAACGAGGCGCAATGGTTACCATTCATAGTATATGGTTTCGTGGTCATATATCCATCAAGGTACAGTGATGCAAACTTCATGAATACTTGTCATCAAGCATTCAAGTCCTATGCAGAGGCATGTTTTCCCAAAAATGCATGTAAAATGTTTTGTTCACGTCATTTTCTTTGTGTTCATTCTTTCCTTGTCGAGGCTCAAAGGCTCATGACCAAACCAAGGTTTAAACATTTAAGTTAAACAACCATTCCAATGAAAAGGACTCCAAGTCCAAACCAATCAAACAGACTCCAAGTCAAAAATGTGCAAATCACGAAATCTAGACCCGTGCACCAGATTTAGATTCGTAGATTTTGGCACACAAAAATCAATATAGATTTTTTATAGGACATCTAGTCCATAACTTCACCTTTCGGACCCCTGGCCCATACCATAGAACACTAGACACCAACATCTCGGTAGTTAGGTTCGTCTTTCAATTTAACAACATTTTCGCTCTGTGAAACACAAATCCAAAGTCAAAGTTCCCTCAACTTATCCAAGTTGTCGGAAATAACCCGTTGTATAAATCCACTTTACAGAAAATCCTTTTACGTTGGAAATTCATTTTATAAAATCATCAAAATCACTTAAAATTCATTTTCTTTCAAAAATCAATATTTTGAACCTGAAAATATTGCTTTGAGACAAATTCTCTGTTTTAACTAATGTTACCGTTTTTAATAATCCTACTGTAATTATTGTCGGAATTGTCCGATGTTTGACGTTTTAAAAATGTTTTAAATCCAAATATGACTTTTCTAGTAAAATAATTTTTCCAACACCATAATAAAATTATTTTTGAAACTTATTTTCTTACAATATTTCTAATATTTAGAAATTTCTTACGTATAAACTAGCAGTGCAAAAATATTTTCACGGTTACGTCCTCACTATGACTCATAAAACACTCTTACGCCGTTAAATCATTAAAATAATATTATATTTCACTATTATCCATTTTTCACCAAACAAAACATTAACTAATAATATATTACTATTTTCCACTAATTAAAACTCATTATTCTGAAGAAAAAAAACTTTTTAACGCTTTTAACCTCATTATTAATTAGGCACTGGCCACTATCAGGCTTTACAATCCACAAACCACATCAATAACAACCATGTCAATAATATAGCATATAGCATAATTAATGACAAGCAATAAACTATAATAAAAATTAAATGCAGATAATCAAATAATAAAAGCAGAGAAGTCTAATTACGTAAAACAATACGTACCCCAAATAAAATATACAGACCACAAACAAATTACATACAGCTATCAGAAAAAAAATCCCTCAGGTACTCCCCTTACCTCTCGAAGTTTCTGATTCTTTTCTCGAAGTACTTTTCGATTTGATTTCGGTTTCCTCCACACAACTCAACCAATCAAACAACCAATTAATCCTTCAACAAAACACAACAAATAATTATCAATCAAACAACTAAATACATCTATGCTCCTATATGATAGGTTCGGCCCTAAGGTGTTTGGATGGATAAAAATTTCTAAAATTTCTAAGCTTTTGGATTAGTGATTCTCAATCACTCAAAACCCTGAAACAATGATTAACTTTCAAAGGTTGAAATAAAATACTCCAACCCTTTAAAACCCTAGTTTCGGCCATGACACAAAATTTGGGTTAGAGATCTCAAAATTTCACATACTCTTAGATCCATGACCTTAGAGTAGTGTAGAGTTAAGAAAAATTATAATAAATTGAAAAATGAAACAAAATATTTCAACTCCTCAAGAACATAATTTCGGCCATGAAGAAAATAATGGCTTAGCGGTTTTATTTTGATTAAACAAGCATGGATTCAATACCTATATGAGCCATAAGATTGAATCAAGCAAGACTTAACCCAAAAGTTTGAACAAAGCCCCCCCTCCCCCACCCCACACAAAACTAGGGTTCGACCTCCTTAAGATAAATAGGCACGAAATTTTAGCTTAATGCACACTCTTGGATCTTGAATATAGAGAGGATAATAAGATCATAGAAATTGGTTCATGTTCATTGGATTTTTCTACGATTTTCTATGAATTTTCAAAGTTCTAGATCTAAGAATTGAAAAATATGATCATGGCTTCAAAACACAAAAATAATTGAAGAACATGATGATGATTGAGTGAAACCAGTATGGTATACCTCTTAGAATTGGAAAATGAGCAAGGTTTCAAGTAGTTGCTTCACAAAATAAAGCTATGGAACTTAAGCTTTTTAAGAGAAAATGGACAAAGCTTGAGGAAGATGATGAAGTGTGCCTTAAATAGAAATGAAATGGGCTTCAAAAGGGAAGGTTGGGCTGTGGAAATGAGGGGTATAAGGGTCCAAGTCATAAAAATTTAAGGGCAAAAGAGTAATCTTACAAAATGGCATTTTTGTGATATAAAACAACCTTAAGGACAAAATGGTAATTTCCCACAAAACCATCATGAAAAACATGTGGTGAGGATTGGTTGAAGATGTGGCTGATTTGTGTCCACAAATTGTGGAGACAAACTTGACATTTCAATGAATATTCATGGGTAAAATGGTCCAAGGGTAAAATAGTCTTTACACTATTTTGAAGAAATACCTAGATTTTTTTTGTTAAATGTAATCATGACATTGGTGAGTCACCCCCTATGAAGATGACTCATTGTCTTCATCCATCTGGTGTCGGATTTTGTCTCTGCACGTCCGTTCTCGACTCCGTCGATTACCCGATTTAGGTTTTACGCCCGAAATAACTTATTTCTTTTGAAAATTTTCAAAATAGCCTATATCGTTGGAAATGAGATATAAAATATATTCATTTCGTTATTGGGTCAAAATTAGGTTTTCTGATCAGTAAAATCTTACTGTCAGTGAAAACGCAGACCGGGATCCGTCTGAATTTTCAACCAAAAATTTCACCGTATAATTATAAAAATAAGTATAATATGAATATGACTTTGGTTTTCCCAAAATCATTTTCTAAGTTTTAGATAAAAATATAAACGTTTATTTATATTTATACCGATCTTTGAAAGCAGAAAAATCGGGGTGTTACAGTACTACCCCATTTAAAAAAAATTTCGTCCTCGAAATTTTGTGACTCATAACTAGACATGATTTTCTTAATCCCATGAAGGTAGGTAATTATAGAAGAACTTTATCATTCTAAAAAGAATACAGGAATGTTCAGTATGTAAAAAGATTCTTTAAGAGGTTCGTGAGTGTAAAAATGCATAGCTAATACATATTTACAACCATGACTCTAATGAAGCTCCTTCTTTCACAAGAATTCCTAGTGGATTAGGAACTCACAAAATGAATATATAGTTCCCAACCTTAAGAGAATTTATTCTTTGAACAAGGGATTTACCAAACGACAATTAAAAGTAACAATAGTCCGACAGACATTCAGACTGGATCACTTTCACCAAAAGTAAAAGTGATTAGGCTAAGTCTCATGTAGAAACTTATTTTATTAAGAAAGTGTCTATCCCGAACAATAATAGGACAGTTCACCAAAATTTTCCACAATAATTGATATAACAGTTGAAGTTTGGAAACAAATCACAATCATTGGGAAAGGAATGATCTGACCCCAACAACCTAGACTGATTACATCAATCAAAAGAAAAAGGACTGGAATAAATTTCATTCAAGAAACCTTTATTCTCATAAAGTCGTAGATATTATACATCACTGACGTCAACTGAAAAGACTAATAACATAAAAGACATTTAGAGAGTCAAATACTCAAGGATACCTACATAGAATTCTACTTAGATCCCATTACAAACTTAACAGTACTAATCCTTAAAACACGCATCTTACATATAATATTCCTACGCATAACTACATCTTTGGTTCATGATTCAATTGCTAAAGATTATGAAGAGCTCTGTAACTGTCTTCCATAAGAACTTCAGGTTGTGAAGTTTTCAACACTACTCCTGATGTAGACTCTTCCCTTTGTCATTGGTTCTTGTGTTGTTGACAACTGGTCTATGCTTTGGTGCATTGCAATCCTTCGATAAATGACCCACTCGATTACAATTGAAACATTTATCTCCTCTTACTGGGCAAGTTTTTGCCATATGTTTTGGGTCTCCACAATTGTAACATCTTCTGACTTGGCCTTGGCTTTGGTTCTTTTGGCCTCCACTTCCTGATGCAGAGTCATTAGAATGATAAGGTTGCTGATTCTGATCATTTCCCGCGGGTCGAAAATAAGGTTTCCTTTTGTTTTGCTTCCCCTTCTTATTCTGCTTGCGGAATTGGAATCAAGATGGTCCACCGGTAGTACCCGAATAGTCTTTACCCTTACCTTTCTGCTCCACTTTCCGGCACTCTTCCACTAAAGCTTGAAAGTTACGAATTTCCAGCGTTAGCACAGACTTTTTGATTTCGTATCACAGGCCTCCTTCGAATCTCTTACATTCCCAACCTTTATCAGATTGAGTTTGGAAGAAACGAAAATACTTGACTAGAAATTCAAACTTTGCAGTATATTCATCCCTGGATAGTTCGTTTTGTTGTAATCGTAAGAATTCATGTCCCTTTTCAACTCTGGCGCTCTGGGGAAAAAACTTATCCAAGAAAATAGTGCGGAAAGCACTCCAAGTATATTCCTGGTCAACCGCTTTCAGTATGTGTCTAATATCCGCCCACCAGCATCCTGCATCTCCGAAAAAACAGAGAAATAGCATTTATGTGTAATCGGTTGACTCGCTATCTGTTGTAAACTGAAGTTTTGCTTCAAAACATCATTTATGTGTAAAGCTTGGAGAGACTAGGTGAAAGAATACTTGGTTGAGCCTGGAGTGGCTTTGGTGAAAATAATACTCGTTGTTGTTAGAGCATGGAGAGGCTATGTGATAAAATGGTACTCGTCTGTAACATGATCAGTTATAGTGGTAAATCTTGGTTTAGTCAAGGACTGGACGTAGCTCAAAGGTTGTGGGTAAATCAAGATAAATATCTTGAGTATACCTCTCTATCCCTTAAGCCTTTTAATATTGGTTCATCATTTATCTGTTAATAACCGTGGGGATTGTTTGTGTATACTCAAATACCTTTTGTTTTGGTTTATTGTCTTTCTGATTGTGTTCTCAGCTTAGGCGTTTGTCAAGTGTCTACTTTATAGCTTAAGTTTAGCCTGTTAGTTATCCCACTTTCAAAACCTGCTTTTCGAAATTGATATTAGGAAACACTATTTTAAATCCCCATCTAGTGTTGTTTCTTGTCCTTTCAAAGTCAATTCTCTAATCTCACACAATTCTAATATTGAGAAGTGACGTGGACTTCCAAAAAGTGCCAATTTCAAGAATTTCAGGTGAAATCCATAAGAATTGGGTACATGATACATCATAAGAAAATAGATGGCCACATGAATATTAAGAATAATTCTAAATTCTTCTACTCAATCATCATATTAATCCTCCTATTTACTAAATAAATAAAATATTGAATTTTTATATTCCGAAGACATTGTGATGCATTATTTTTTATTTAATACTTTTCTTTTTAGTATTAGGAGGATTACTAGATAGATTTTTAGGAAGATATATATAGCAAAACTCAGATTTTTTTTTTTTTACTATGTGCAAATTTAAGTTTATGAGTTTATTCACTTGAATAGTTTTAAATCCTCCTACTCAATACTGCTAATAGTCCTTCTGCTTACTAAATTACTAAATAAAGACAATACTGAATGTTTTTTTATATTACTGAGACATTGGATGCATTATTTTTTTATTCAATATTTTATTTATTTAGTATTTGGAGGATTAGTACGAGGATTTACTAGGAGGACACCCAAAACACTATCCACTTTTATAGTCCTCGTTCACTATAATTATTTTTTATATGAAATATATTTTGATCACACTTAAATTTTGAAATATTTGATCCTCTTATTCTATGTTTTTTCTCTTACGTGGTCAAGTGGACAAAAGAGATATAAACACAAAAGTTAAAAATAAAACTTCACAAATCTCGACTCATCTCACTAATATAATCTCTTTGTACGTCTACTTCATTACAATAGATTAGAATTTTAATAGCGCAACTTTTAAAGCGATTCCAAGCAGAAACGCTATAAAAAAATGAGGCGGAGACTTTCAATAGTGCTTCCTTGAGTAAGCACTATCTTAGGTGGTACATAAGACTTAAAAGTCAGCGAATGGGTTAAGATAGTGCGAATGGGCTAAGATAGTGCTTCCTTGAGGAAGCGCTGTCTCAAGTACCTCGTGAACGTCCAATGATCACAAGCAGGAACGGCTATACTGAAATGCCTCATAACATAAATAATAGCAAGATACAAATGTAAGTCCAAAGAAAAAACATTTGCCTCTAGGGCTTACATCAACAATCTCCCACTAGCACTAGAGCCAATCAGGCATAAACCTAATACCCATCGATCTAGTGTGACCATCATGCTTCTGCTGAGCAAGTGGTTTCGTAAGCGGGTAAGCAACATTGTCAAGTGTTGGTACTCTGCATATCTTCACATCTCCTCTATCGATAATCTCTCGAATGAGATAGAAGCGCCTAAGTATATGTTTGGATTGCTAGTGAGATCTAGGTTCCTTAGACTATGCAATGGCCCCATTGTTGTCACAATAGATATGAATGGGGTCAACAATTCTAGGAACTATACCAAGCTCATTAATGAACTTCCTGATCCAAACAACCTCCTTTGCTGCATTGGAAGCAGCAATATACTTGGCCTTTGTGGTAGAATCAGCGACTGTCTTCTGCTTTGAACTCTTCTAGCTAACAGCGCCACCATTTAAGCAAAACACATAACCAGATTGCGATCTGGAATCATCCTTATCAGTCTGGAAGCTAGCATCAGTGTAACCCATTACATCAAGCTCTTCCTCGCCTCCATATACCAAGAACGAATCCTTAGTTCTTCTCACTTACTTGAGGATATTCTTGACAGCAGCCCAATGACTTTCACTAGGATCAGACTGGTACCTGCTCGATATGCTCAAAGCATACGAGACATCTGGTCGAGTACAAAGCATGGCATACATGATAGACCCAATTGCGGATGCATATGGAATCTTACTCATGCGATCCTTTTCTTCTTGGGTGGAAGGGGATTGTGCCTTTGATAGGCATATATCATGTGACATAGGCAAGAGTCCCTTCTTGGATTCATGTATATTAAAGCGTTTCAACACTTTGTCTATGTATGTACTCTGACTCAGGCCAAGCAATCTCAGTGACCTATCTCTATAGATCTTGATTCCCAATACATAGGTAGCTTCACCCAAATCTTTTATAGAAAAGCAATTCCCTAACCAAGTCTTTACTTGTTGCAAGGTAGGGATGTCGTTTCCGATGAGTAGTATGTCAACGACATACAACACCAGAAAGACAACAATGCTCCCACTAACCTTCTTGTAGACACAAGGTTCATCTTCATTTTTTATGAATCCAAACTGTCTCATAGCATCATCAAAACGAAGATTGCAGCTTCTGCAGGAAGCTTGCTTCAATCCTTAGATTGAACGCTGCAACTTGCATACCTTCCCGGCATCCTCTGAAGTGTCAAGGCCCTCAGGTTGTGTCATGTACACATCCTCAAGGAGATTCCCGTTGAGGAAAGCAATCTTGACATCCATCTGCCATATCTCATAATCATGGTATGCAGCGATAGCAAGCAAGATCCAGATGGATTTAAGCATTGCAACAGGCGAAAAGGTCTCATCATAGTCAACACCATGAATTTGCTTGAAACCCTTCGCGACCAATCGCGCCTTATAGGCATGCACTTTGCCATCCATGTCAGTTTTCTTTTTGAAAACCCACTTGCACCCTCTAGGTTTTACCACTTCAGGTGGCTCTACCAAGGTCCATACCTGGTTAGTGTACATGGAATCCATCTCAGATCTCATGGCCTCAAGCCATTTCTCAGATTCTGGGCCTGTAATGGCCTCCTGGTAAGTCACAGGCTCATCTTAATCCATGAGTAATACATCACCTGTTTGAGTCATGAGAAATCCATATCTCTCAGGCTGGTGACGTACCCTGCTAGACCTATGCTGGTCTTGTGCAACTGGAGCAGGCTGTTCTTCCACAACAACTTGTGATGGTTGCTCTTGTTCCTTCATAGGTATGTCGCTACTATGTGACACTTAAATCTATCCAAGTTCTCTCTTCCTCCCACTGGTTCCTTTGGAGATAAACTCCTTTTTCTAGGAATACACCAGTTCGCGCGACAAACAATTTTCCTTCTGACGGATTGTAGAAATAGTATCCCTTGGTTTCTTTAGGATACCCCTTAAAGAAGCACTTATCATATTTGGGATCAAGCTTGGTAGAAACCTGACGTTTTACATATGCTTCACAACCCCAAATCTTCATAAAAGACATACTGGGTCTTTTACTAGTCCATATCTCATATGGTGTCTTTTGTACCGTCTTGGATGGAACACGGTTAAGTGTGAAAGCTGTTGTTAATAGAGCATGTCCCCAGAAGGATTTTGGAAGATCTGTATGACTCATAATAGACCGAACCATGTCCAACAAGGTTCGGTTTCTCCTCTCAGAAACACCAGTACATTGTGGTGTTCACGATGGAGTGAGTTGAGATAAAATCCCACACTCTAGGATTTCCAAAAGTGTCTAAATGAGGGTTCACTCTCGTAACCCTCGCTGTCTGATTTGTTTATATAGACTCAGACCCGAACATGGCAGTGCTCCCTACTAAGCACGGTCATGCTTAACTGGAGCACGGAGTCGTGCTCATTTAAGCACGGGCAGACAATATTCAAGTCACACAGGGCGCGTTTATGACACGGCCGAGCTCCCCTTGAGCACGCCCGTGCTCGTGGCTCACTTAGTCATTGAGCAAGACAACAAGCACGTGCGTCCTGGTACATGAGCACGGCTGTGCTCATGAACTTGAAGGGGATTTTCACCTCGAAAGCCCCACTTAGCCCTCTTACAACATTTCTAAGGTAACTTAACAACATAAAACATACATATAAACACTTAGAGACTTTATACGAAAAACAGGCTGTTACAATTCCACCCTCCTTATAAAAATTTCGTCCTCGAAATTTATACTCACCTCGAACGTAGAGGTGCGGATACGCTTCCATCATCTTGCTCTCAAGCTCTCCACGTAGCACTTTCCTCGGTAGCCACACTCTAAACTACTTTAACTAAGGGAATCTCCTTGTCTCTAAGCTGCTTTACCCTCCGGTCCTCAACTCGAAGCGATAGCACCTCGAAAGTCAAGTTCTCTTTCAATTGTATTGTGTCGGGTACTATCACATGGCTCGGATCACGAATGTATTTTCTAAGTTGTGACACATGAAAGACATTGTGAAGTTTGGATAGGAAAGGTGGTAACGCGATTTGATAAGCAACTTCACCGACTTTTTTAGAATTTGGTAAGGGCCAATGAATTTGAGAGTAAGTTTCTTCGCTTTCATCACTCTATCGACCCCAGTTGTTGGAGTAACTCTCAAGAATACATTATCACCGTCCTGAAATTCGAGAGCCTTCCTTCTCTTATCAAAATAGCTCTTTTGCCTACTTTGTGCCATTCTCATCTTTTCTTGGATCATCCTTACTTTCACTGTTGTCTCTCGCACTATCTCAGGTCTTAGCACAACATTATCACCCGGTTCATTCCAACACAAGGGTGTTCTACATCTCCTCCCATACAACACTTCATAGGGTGTCATCCCAATACTGGAATGGAAGCTGTTGTCGTAGGTGAACTCTACTAGGGGCAAAAACTTGCCCCAACTACCTGACTGCCCTAGCACACAAGCTCTCCACAAGTCCTCTAAGGACTGAATGGTTCTCTCAGACTGCCTATCAGTCTGTGGGTGATAAGCTGAACTTAGCCTAAGCTTCGTTCCTAAGGTTTCATACAAACTATTCCAAAACCTGGAGGTAAATCTAGGGTTTCTATCTGATACTATGCTAGAAGGTACCCCATGTAGCCTAACTATTTCCTTGATGTACAACTTAGTCAACTTTTCCAAAGGATATTCCATGTTTATAGGGATGAAACGGGCATACTTAGTCAACATGTCCACAACAACCTAGATAGCTTCATAGCCAACTGGAGTCCTAGGGGGTCTAGACACGAAATCCATAGAGATACTATCTCATTTCCATTTTGTGATACTTATCTGTTGCATCTTACCTGATGGCTTTTGGTGTTCTATCTTAGCCTTTTGGCACACTAAGCACGCGTAAACAAACTTAGCTACATCATTTTTTATCCTAGGTCACCAAAACATGTGCTTTAAATCCTGATACATCTTAGTGGCACCTGGGTGCTCGCTCATTCCACTCCTATGCCTTTATTCAAGGATCAACTTCCTATGCTCCAGAACATTGGGTATACAAACTCTATCTTGAAACCTCAAGACTCCATCACTTCCTTCCTTAAAACTAAGGTCTCTACCCTGAGAAAGCAACTCCCTCTAGTCCAAAAGATACTTATCTACCTTCTGGCCTTCTCTAATCTAATCCATCAAGCTGTTGGTAACCTTCAAGGTTCCAAGCCTAATACTCTTAGGGGTCACTTCCTAAACTAAGCTCAAGTCTCTAAACTCTTGTATCAGATCCATCTCCCTAACCATTAAAGCGGAGACATGCAAGGTCTTTCTACTTAAGGCATTAGCCACTATATTGGCTTTTCTTGGGTGGTAGGTTAACTCAAAATCATAATCCTTAAGGAATTCCATCCATCTACGTTGCCTCATATTGAGCTCTTTCTGATCAAACAGATATTTCAAACTCTTATTATCACTAAAAACCTCAAACTTAGCTCCATACAGATAATGCCTCCAGATCTTTAAGGTAAACACCTCAGTTCCTAATTCCAAATCATGGGTAGGGTAGTTCTTCTCATGGGTTTTTAGCTGCCTAGAAGCGTAGGCTACTACCTTACCATTATGCATCAACACACCACCTAAACCTTGCTCAGAAGCATCGCAGTATACTACGAAAGGTTCACTAGGATCGGGTAAAACTAACACTGGTGCTAATGTCAACCTATCCTTTAAGGTTTGGAAACTTTCCTCACATTTAGAGTCCCACACAAAGAGCCGTCCTTTCTTGGTGAGATGGGTCAAGGGTAAATCTATCTTAGAGAAACCTTCTATGAACCTCCTATAGTACCCTGCTAAACCCTAGAAACTCCTAATCTCGGTCACTGACTTTGGTGCTTCCCAGTGGAGCACCATCTCTACCTTAGCCGGATCCACGGCTATCCCACCTTTAGAGATGACGTGTCCTAAGAAACTCACCTCTTCTAACCAAAATTCGCACTTAGACAACTTAGCATACAACTGCTTTTCTTTGAGGGTCTGCAAGACAAACCTCAAGTGCTCTTCATGTTCCTCCTGGGTCTTGGAGTACACAAAGATGTAATCTATAAAAACCACCACAAACTTATCCAAGTAAAGGTGAAAGGTTTTGTTCATATAATCCATGAACACAGCAGGAGCATTAGTCACACCAAATGGCATAACCAAATACACATAGTGACCATAACGCGTCCTAAACGCAGTCTTTGGGATGTCCTCAGATTTAACCTGAATCTGATGGTATCCTGACCTCAGATCTATCTTGGAGAAGACACAAGCTCCTATCAACTAGTCAATAAGATCATCAATTCTGGGGAGGGGATACCTATTTTTAATGGTCACCTTGTTGAGTTGTCGAAAGTCGACACACAACCTCATGCTGCCATCCTTCTTCTTTACCAACAACATCGGTGCTCCCCATGGGGAAACGCAAGGCCTAACGAACTGCTTCTGAATCAGTTCCTCTAACTGTTTCTTCAACTCAGCTAGCTCTAGAGGAGACATTCTATAAGGTGCTATGGATATGGGTCCTGTTCCCCACACTAAATCTATGGTAAACTCAACATCTCTCTCAGGGGGTAGTTCATAAACATCCCCTGGGAACACCTCAGGAAACTCTCTCACTATTGGCACATTTCCAACATCAGGCTTGCTTTCTACTTCCAGAGAAGACAACATCATGTAAACTTGGGCCTCTTCTTTCGTAGAAGCCTTAACTTGGTTGGCAAAGAGAAATCTCAGATCCTTAGACTCCACATGAGTTCCAAAAACTATGGTGTTATCAAAGCAGTTTAAGAGGACATGATTGGAAGATAACCAGTCCATGCCAAGAATAACATCAAGTTCTTTAAAGGGTAAGCATACAAGATCAACAATAAAATTTCTCCTATTAATAGTAATAAGAATATTCTTGCATGCATGTGAAGTAAGAACAGGTTTATTTGTGGGTGTGGCAACAATTAAATCACACTCAAGAAGGGTCACAGGCAATTTAAGACTCTTAACACATTCATGTGATATAAATGAGTGAGTCGTATCCGAATCAAATAAGACAGCTAAAGGAATTCCATCAATGAGGCATATACCTTGTATCAAGTCTTCGAACTCGGAGGCCTCAGCTCCACTAAGACTAAAGACTCTCCTACTGGTCTTCAGTCGATTGACTTGGGGTTTCTAATTCTTGCTAGCACTCTGCGGTTCTGACTTTGCTCCTCCATACTCGCGGCTGATGTGGCCAGACTTGCCATACTTGAAGCAGATGATGTCTGTCTCCTTACACTAAGCGGTGTAATGATCCTGTCCACACTTGTTCCATCGGATGGTTCTAGGAGCAAAAGAACCCCAACTCCTAAACCTGTCTGAAGAGAACTGTGGCTTCCTGCCACTTTGCTTGAAGTCCCGGCCGACTGGAGCTAGACTCTGCTTTCCTTTGTCCTTCTGATCATTCTTCCTATTGCCCTGAGCATTTAAACTCTTGTAGCTTGACACTCTGGATTTGTAGGCATCCTCGAATATCCTACACTTATTTACCAAAACTGGGAAGACACGGATCTCCTGATAACTGATGACTTGCTTGATCTCTGGACGCAGACCATCCTTAAACTTCACGCACTTGGAGCGGTCGAAATTTACATACTGATACAGTGTGTAATAACGAGCAAGCTCCTCAAACTTTGCAGCATACTCTCCCACGGACATACTCCCTTGCTTCAGAGCCAAAGAACTCCATCTCCTTCTTGTCGTATATGTTAGCTGGAAAGTACTTCTCCAAGAATCTTTCCTTGAAGAGGTTCTAAGTAACCAATGTACCATCAGCTTCCATACGATGGCGACAATTCTCCCACCAGTGCTCAGCTTCCTCTGTCAACATGAAAGTCCCAAATATGACTTTCTGAATGTCGTTGCATCCCATAGCTCGGAAGATCTTCTTAATCTCCCGCATCCACAAAAGAGCACATTCAGGGTCATAAGCTCTCTTGAACGAGGGCAGGTTGTTCCACTGGAATTTATCCAGACCCTGGAACTCAGCTGGTCCTCCATTGTTGTTGTTCCGATTCTGTCTTATAGCATTGGCAAGCAGTGCCAATGCATCAGCGATAGCCTGATCCTTCCTACCTCTTCCTGCCATTGGTTCCTGCACTTGTCCAATGCACCTATTAAATACAGAGAACCAAGCAGGAAGAACTAAAGGTTCTTATTACTATGCATCATTATCTATAATAAATATAGATAATTCAAACAAGAGCAACACAGAAGACTCATAACAGACTCATACAATGGCCTGATAAGACAGACCTGCTCTGATACCACTAAAGGTGACACCTTCTACCCTTCATGTATTTATAAAAACATTAAAATAAAGAGGTAAAATAAAAACATGCATATCATTTATAATAAAATAAAACCAACGAGTAGTTCTACCACATTGCAAACAAAACGTCATAACGTGGAAATAAAAAAATAACATGAAAAACATATCTCAACCCCGTTGTCACACTACAGAGCTGATATAACAAAAAATCCGGAAACATCATGAATAAACAACATAACTAAAGAAAAATCCTAACTACGAGTAAGCGGCTCCTCGAAGTCACTCCTCAACTGGCTGCTCACCGTCCTCTGCATAAAAGATACATGCCAAATAAAACAACAGAAGAATGGGGAGTAAGAAACATGTATATAAACATAACGGCATGGAAGCAGTTAGCAAGATGAGCATGCATCACATATACAAATAGTATATCAAAGCATAAGAACATCACAACATATTAATATCATTCACATCATCCCAAACAAGTATGCAATGCGATGCAACTCTACTCCACTACTTCGTTATGCACTTGGATCCAATCTACCTCAGGAAGTCAACTTCGGAGTTATATATCCACATTGGACATTAAGCACCAATGCCTACAGTCCATCAAACCATGGGTGAACCCCTTGGATAGCCGATGCATCTTACTCTCGGATGTGCCACCACGGTTGTACATGATTCACTTGAATCGCCGCGGACGTCCAGATCGCCTTACTTTCGGACGACCTCCCCTGTGTTGAACATCCCCCACTAACATCTCCGATGAAAGAATGCGTGAGGACAATAACACACAATCAAACAAACACCACCTCCGCTTGGGCCACTAGGCAACCCAAGTTTTAACACCATCAACACCTCGACTACTTGGCATCGATGCCCCCTTGGCCACTAGGCTACCAAGGTTCAACATTAACAACACCTTGACCATTAAGCATCAAGGCCCCATTGGCCACTTGGCTACCAAGGTACAACAACGTACGATAAGCATCGTTACCGACTTAGCCATCCTTACGCTTATGTTTAGTTATCATTGTTAAGTCTTCATTGAGTAATCTAACTTGTCTTTAATGAGTTTGGTGTCTTATTATCATCATTGGGAACAATTGGGGTAAAACACCCCTATTCTGTTTCTGCGTTTCTGTTCTGAACAGAGGAGCACGGTCGTGGTGACTGTTTAGCACGGTCGTGGTCACTGGAGCATGGCTGTGCTGTTTCTGGGCAAAAGGGTTGAAGAACCTTTGTTAAGCTCCCTAGGGCATTCAAGGATCAATCCTAATTGGCTTTTACTAACCATTAACATCAGTTTCATTACTCTTAATTAATCTTCATGTTTTATACCTATTGGAGAATTAATCATTTAATTCCAGTTTCATTATTAATGTCCCTAAAACACTCAAGAATCAATCCTAGGGTCTTAACTAAGCCAATGAGCATTAATCTCACTCTTTACTACGGTTCGAGTCTTATGAACAATTGGGAGTTCATCCCTTAATTTCAATCATCTTTATTAACATCTTTAATGTCTTATTAACATCGTTCATCATTACCACATCAACAGCCAATCATAACTCATGGTATAACCAACATCATTGTTAACACAACCTGAGACACCCCATTGTGCCCCATTGTATTATTAAATTAAAACCTTATTAATTATTACTTAATCACGTACTTAACGTTAATCATAATACAAAAATACGAAGAAATTAAAATCTTAATTAATAGACATATAACTTCTGCAAAATAACGTATCACACCTTATAAAATAAATATATACACACATATGTCTTGCATCAGAGTTATCAAAACGCTGTTTGTATCCATCAGTAGGATCCCTATCAGGTATATAGTTATACAAACTGTTTATATTAGCCTAAAATAAAAATGTCTTATCAGACTCACTGGCCCTAAACTTACTACACTATATCATTAGCATCCGTAGCTTGTTCTCCAGCATCCGGTTCAAATGGAGTTCCATCCAAATCCTCAGCAACGTATTCCTCCATCGAGTCTTCTAACGTAATTAAGTAGACATACACAAAATACAGAAATAGGGAGATAAGAAATAGTTCTATCATCATAAGCGGAAAAGACTCATAGCATATATCATAATAGCGGTCATAGACAAACAACACTCATCATTAACAATCATCTTTAACTCACAACACTTTCCTCTACCCTTAGTCTCATGCAACTAACTTTTATGCTAACGTGGCCACCACCAATCCTATCACACATCCCTTGCCCACCAAGGGATGTTAGTCAGTCGTCCAAGCGATGCATCCCCATAAACCGGTGCACACCCTCATCCATGGTGAGATTGCTCATGCAAAGAAATGACACTATAGCTGCACGGTACAATCGGATCACACCCTAATCCTCTCTCAAGGGTGCTCATGCAAAGCAATGACACTATAGCTGCACAATCTAAAACTAAATTGGGACAGCCCCGCAAGAACTTCGGACCTCGTATATTCCCAATACACGGTTGTGAATAACAATACATATGAACCTCACTGACCCTCGGACAGCCTCGCAAGAACAACCTAGTGCCTCAAGCTTTCCGCATAGCCTCCACTCGCATTCTATGTCATGTCACTTCTATAAAATAATGGCTAGGCACCTCTAATTCATATTCAATCTCTCACCCAAACAAAATACCTCCAAGCAACATATATCCTTACTTAAAATAATCAAAGCAATTTATCAAACCAGGCAGATCATGCATAATACAATAATCAATAAAATATTCAAACATCAAAATAAAATGTCACATGCAGTAGAATACCTCAACCAGCGTATCACAACAGTCAATCATAAATAATTCAGACATCCTCAGATATTATAAAATTAACCTAAGGCGATAAACCTACAATTCCCAAATCATCATTGGTTTTGCGGAAAAGTTTTCAATGTGATTTTGGTATTGTCGATTACTTGACCACTAGTAGGGTTTAGGTCGCCCTACACCATTATTATAAATTATATACTACTTATTCGTTCCGATGATGGAATGGTTCTTTCTCCCACCTGAACCAACACCGGTAATCATGAACTTTCAACTCCTCGTCACGACACCTTATCAAATCAACCTTCAACCCATCAACATAAGAATTAATTAATCAAAAAAAATCCATCCTTAACCACAAAAGGCTAGGTTCGGTCATGACAACCAAAAAAAAAAAAGGCTAAGGTTATTTTCTCAATTCCATATTTTGGATTCTAGTTGCTAAAGCCTTATCTAGCATAGATTATTTGTTACAAGACAAAAGTTTGAAACAAAATCATCTAACCTCTAGGGTTAGGGTTTCGGCCAAGTATATGAAAATAGGCTAGAAATTGTTTTTGATTGCAAGCTCTTGGATCTATAACCTAGAGACCTTAGCTAGCTTAGACAAGTCATTATTCAAGTAAAAATTGAAGAAAAACTCATTTACTCACACATCTAGGGTTTCGGCTATATGAGTAGAAATTAGCTAGAAATTTCTTTTGACTGTAAACTCTTGGATAATCAATCTTGAGAACTCAAGTAGTTTATAAAAATCATCATCCGAGTTAACAATTGAAGAAAAAACTCATCTAGCCTACATAGACATAGATTCGGCCCACATAGGAACTTAGAGCTAGGAATTTATTTTGATCTCAAGCTTTTGGATCTAGCATATAGATGCCTTAGAGAGTTCATAGAAATTGATCTCACATCAAACTGATTTTTCTATGATTTTTGGTGAATTTTTGAAAAAACTAGATCTAGAAATGGAAATTTAAGAAAACTTGATAAAAATGGAGATTTAGATATGATTAATGGAGCTAAGAGGATAAGTAATAGGATCCTTACTATGAAATGAAGAACTTTGATGAAGAACTTGAAGCAAAATAATCAAAGATGCAAAAGTTGTCAAGGATTGAAACTTAGAGTTTTTGGAGAGAAAATGACATGAACATGAAGGAAAATGGTGGAAATGAAGAAGTGAAGTGTCTAAATGTTTCAAGAGGGGAAGGGCTGCGTGCAAGGAGGGGCAATTTGGTCCCAAAATTCTACGACAAAGTTGGAAATACAATGGAAGGTCAAGGGTATTTTAGTCTTTTTGCTAGGTTAGCATTTAATTCCATTAATGCATCATTAATGCATTGGTGAGTCATTAGGATGAGTCAAGGACAATATGTGGTGAATGAGTGAAGGGTGGTGTGGCTAAGTTTGCACCACAAAAAGAAGATAAATCCAATTTGAAGTTGTCTTGCCCTTAACCATGATTAAAACTTAACTAAGATAGGTTAGGTTAAGATGAATGGCATTTTGGTCATTTTACCTAAAATTGCATTTAATGCTTCATAAATGCTTGGTGAGTCATGGTGGTGACTCACTCCATGACTCAGCGCCTCCGGTGTCTGATTTTGTCTCTGCACCTCCGTTCTCGACTCCGTCGGTTTCCCGATTAGGGTTTTATGCCTGAATAAAAGCATAATGTTTCGTTTTTTATTGAAAATTTTCAAAATAACTAAACTCATTAGAAATATGATTTAAATATAAACCGTTTCGTTCACGAGTCAAAATTAGGTTTTCTGATCAGTAAAATCTTACTGTCAGTGAAAACGCATACCGTTTTCCGTTCGAACTTTCACCAAAATTCGTCGGAATAAACATAATATTTTGTTTTGATAAAAAATTTGGAAATTAAAATTCCTCACGGATATAATATAAAAAAAATCTACAATTTTCATTTTCGGGTCAAATTAGGGTTTTCTACCAATATAAAATTATACTATCAGTAAAAACACAGACAGGTTTCCGTCTGCGTTTTAAACCCAAAATTTCACCGTAACCCTCTACCATAATATAGAGTATGAATATGATTTTGTTTTATCCAAAATCATTTTCTTGGTCTCAGATAAAAATATAATTAAATATATTTTTACTCTTAACACAACGTAATTAAAAACAGGTTGTTACACAACCGAACAATGTATGAACATCATCATCAACATGGTATAAACCTTCATCTTACGCTACCCTCAAGCCTACATGTTTATACTATCCATTCTCCCCATACCTGGTATGAAGATCTAAACCCTTTTGCTAAGCGTAACCGAAACTACTCTTGTTCCCTCGAGCGGCTGGACGAACTCCTCAAGCCTTGGTCAAACATAAAAAGGTTCCCCAAATCACAAAAAGGAAAAGGAGATTAAGGAGAGGGATAACCTGTTTACCTTATTAGACACTAGCGCGTGTGACTTCTCTCCCTAACGGACTCAAGAACTCCAAGAACTTCAAAGGGTTCAAGGGAAGGGAAATGGGAGAGGTTTCTGACACACTAGGTTTGCCAAAAGTGTCTAAATAAGGGTTAACTCTCGTAACCCTCGATGTCTGATATGTTTATATAGACTCAGAACCGAGCACAGCCGTGCTCCCTACTAAGCACGGTCGTGCTTAACTCGAGCACGAAGTCATGCTCGTTTAAGCACGGGCAGACAATATTCACATCACACGAGGCACATTTCCGACACGGTCGTGCTCCCCTTGAGCACGGCCGTGCTCGTGGCTCACTTAGCCACTGAGCACGCCAATAAGCATGGACGTGCTGGTACATGAGCACGGTCGTGCTCATGCACCAGAAGGGGATTTTCAGCTCGAAAGCCCCACTTAGCCCTCTTACAACATTTCTAAGGTAACTTAACAACATAAAACATACATATAAACAGTTAGAGACTTTATACGAAAAACAGGGTGTTACAGTGAGCACATAATGCTGGCCGGAGTTAGGAGCAGGGACTGGGTAACAGGAAAAAAATTTTATCAGATGCAAGAAGAGAGACAAAGAATGAGAGAAGAGAGAAGAGAGATAGAGAAAGAGAGAAGACAAGGTAGCTTACCCTTGGTGGTGGTGGTGTCATTAGAGGTGCGTGTAGTGGTGGCTCACCGGAGGAGGCTCAGATGTGCTGTAGAGACAGAAGGAGAGAAATCAGAGAGAGAGACAGAGAAAGAGGTGGATTCACTCACCAGAGGCGGCACTGCACTAGTGGTGTCCGGAGCAAGGACGTCTCGTGGTGGTCGGAGCAGGGAGGAGCAGAGCGCGAGAGAGAAGAAATGAGAGAAATGGGGAAAAAAGGGGAAGGGGCTCGCGATTTAGGGCTTTAAAGTTTAGCAAAAGATTGGTCGCTATACCATTTAATTAAAATTCGTTCGCAAATTTCGGTCACCAAAGGGCTCCATTATAATTTCTTTAAGCTCGTCTTAGCGACCGAATTTCAAACCGGTCGCTATAAATCTCCAATATTACCATTGTAAGTAAACTGATCGCCATTTCGGTCGCAAAAATAGTCAACAACTTTGGCTTTTAAATTAAATGGCGTAGCTACCGTTTTAGCGATCGATTTATTTGCTACCGACCGGTCGCTAGGTGTGTTAATTTAACCTTATCAGGAATGCGATGTTTCAGTCACCATTTCGGTCGCCATTGGCAACGGATGTGTTCGGTCGCTATTTTGAATTTTTTTAGTATTGCCACCAACAAAACCCATGAATAGATGTACCAAAATTGGCAATCTTATCGGCACAAGTGTTTCCCTCACGAAAAATATGAGAATAAATAAAAATCATATTCTTAGCTAACACTAAACAATTCCTCCATTTGTTTGTAATGTTCCAAGGAACTAACTTATCATCCTCTAGAGCAGCTATGACTAACCGTGAGTCGCATTCCAACCACAAGTTTTTCCAACCTTTATTATATCCAATCTCCACTGCAAACATAGCACCAAGCAACTCTGCATAGAAGGCATTTTTAGCATCAAGAGCTGCACTAAAGTCCCTTAAGATACCACCACAAGTATTAACTCCCAGAGAGCCCTTAGCAGCCCCATCTGTGTTGCATTTGATCATATTACAGATTGGAGGATACCAATTGACCCGCCTTATTATAGGAGCCTTGCACAGGTGACCATCAATAGAAAAGGCCTTCATGATCATAAATTCTGGAACTGATGAAGACATTATTCCATAACTTATCCTACCCGAAACAGAGACATTTGAAATGATCATAGAAATAGCCGATTTCATTGGTATAATCTTGTTGTCAAATCTTGCCTTATTTTGGCAATGCCATATCATCCAAATAACATATATGATGCCAGCAATAACCATTCCTTAGCCTGGGAACTCCAAATTTTGTTGCAGATCTGTAGATAGAGTGAAAGGAGGAGCAATCAATTGAACAACTGAGAACACCATTAAACCAATTCCATAGAAGCTGAGCAAACTGACAATGCAGAAACAAGTGTTCTGTACACTCAACAGCAACACCACACAAACTACACATAGATACAATATTGCAGCCCTTATTCCATAGTTGATCATCAGTAGGCAAACAATTATGGATGATTCTCCACAATAGGAAAGATTTTGGTGGAGGAATACAACTTCTCCAAATGATTTTGGCCCAAAGAAAGACATTACCAATAGGATTTAGAAAAAAGATATGCATCCTTTAATGATAGCTGAGCCGATTCTGAGTTGCACCAAATTAAATTATCCTCATCCTTCAATCTAGGAATAACAATATGCTCCAAATTAAACACATTAGTTACATTGTTATCAATACAATTTTTTATTTTTGCACTAAGGACATTCCCGGATCGATACTTAGAGACAAATTTATTTCAAGACATGGAAATTATCGAAGTGGGTTTTGTCTAAGCTCATAATAAAGTGTTTTTCATATACACGGTAGAAATCGAACTCATGACAACATGTTTAATCAACTCGAATATCTACCAACTATTATGGTCCTTCATCGGGATACTCTTGTTGCAAATGCTACAAATAATGTTACAAATCAGATTACATCATCATACCTCACTGCTAAAGGACGAAAACCCTAGTCATAGTGCCTTTCCTTCCCAATCTTAGGCGCTGGCTAGGGTGAGAGACCCTAGCAAGTCTCTCACCATGAGAGACTATTACTATCCATTGGATTCAAATAACCATAAGATCATATTATACACCCTTCCACACCAGATTATTTTTCCTTCCACAGCCACTCCCACCTACCTCATCTGATCACCTTACCACCGCCATCTACAGCGGCCCACCACCACCCGCAACCTCTACTGTGCTTTTCTTTTTCATCTAGTCTCTTTCTCTTCTCTTTTTTCCAATTTCAATTCTTTCTCTCTTCATTTTATCATTTTTCAATTACCCCTTTCTTCTCTGCTTTCTAGGTCTTTCCCAGATTGTTATGGAAGCTCAAAAATCAGTGCTCCATGTCCGTCGGCAAAGGCACGGGCAGAGCCCTCGCCGCCGCCGCGAACTGGAGTATCTCTATGTTTACTGACGTGTGGTTGAAGCTGAACCACCCATCGAGCAATCTTCCTGAGCAATGAAAATTGTCCCCATCAATGAAACAAAAGAGACCAAGGAAGACACAAGGAACAGAAGCTTGACCAAAGAGACCTCGCCAGTGGCGTTATCAAAGACGGTGGTCTCCCCCCTCCATGGCATGTCATCCACCGGCATTGGGCCACCGCCTTTGTTTCCGACGGGTGCTTGGGTTTTTGTTGACAGCCACAATTGGTCTACCTGGTTGCGAGTTTCAATTTTTAGTCATTTATTTCAATTTTTATTTAAATTTCTATTGTTCTTTGATTTCATTTTTGAATCTTATTGCTTCAAAATTCAATGTCCATTAATGGCGATAACGAGGGGTCATGAAGGGTGTCTTTTGATGGTCACTGGATGAGAGGTTTGGCCTTACTTATGAAGGGTGTTCAACCTGAATTGGATACAGACCCATCCCTTTGTTTCTGGCGGCGACTGTACAAATCTGGGTTGCAGATATGGGTTTGCAGGAGGTGAACGACGGTGGCACCAGATCTATGGTCTTATGGGGTCATACGCTACGTGCTTCTCGCCGGCAACGATGAAGATCACGATGGTGGCGGAGAGAGGTGCTGGAGTGCGGTTGAAGATGGTGGGCGAGGTTGAAGGAAGAGGGTGCGAACAAACAGTGAGAGAGAACAGAAAGAAAGAGAATGGAGAGAGAAACAAATATGGTGTGGACGTTTTATCGTGCACCCTCATCATTAAACAAAATGGGACGGTTCTGATTTACTCGGTTACCTCTCTCACCATGAGAGATATTATCTATTCTCTCACGCTAGCCATCGCCCCCAATCTTATCCTTTTCTTATCCTTCCAAAACCTAACCAATCGAATTTACTGGGATTCAGATTGTATTCTTTTCAAATATCATTGTCAAAAGTACCGTTTCATTCCAAAAAAAGTACTTGAAAGCAAAGGCAAGCCCACTACCAAGTCCGTTTGAAAGGCTACTACTCACCATATGCATGCCCCACCAAAACCTTTTTTTACTTTTTTTTCCTGAGCTTTTACAAAAGAAAAAAGAAAAAACAGTTTACACATGGATATTTCATGTGCATCTCCCGAACCCCGTTAAATGTCTTCTTCGAAACACTCGTTGGTTGCCATTCATAATGGCCCACTTGATGACAAGTGACAACATAGGCAGAGCAGACCTAAGAATAGCATAAAATGAAGCAAATAATTAATAATTCTTCCTAATCATAATCAATGTCTTACGACAAGGGCTTGATTTATTAAAAACTACAATTTTTAATAAAAAAATATTTTAAATTTCTTTACTAATATCCTAAATATTTGTTATAATTGAAATCTAGTCTTTTTTTTTTTCCTTAAAAGAAGTTCCTAATAACAATAGAAAATACCATGGAAAAGTTAAAAATAAGCTGTTAATGAAGTTATTTATATTATTTCTCATATATAACAATTAAACAGAAAGTACAAGTCTTACAAAATTCATCAGCTAAACTTATATCCACTAGATTATACTTATTTTTTACTTTTACATAGCAGGAATAATAAAGAGGGCACATGTAACGCAGGAAAGGGCAATCACCCAAATTCCACAATTTTCTTATGATTCCCATATTACCCCCCGACATTGCTTAATTTTTACATGACAGTGCATGCATTTGGGTTCTCATCACTGAAGATCTGAGGTGGGTACGCTGGGTATGTCGGGTATGTTGCAGGGTATGCATACATCTCCATGCCATAGCTTTGTGGGTAATAATAATATTCATTCTTTTTTACCTCAGCAACCTTGGTCTCTTCCATAGTTGCTTCCTCCTCTGGTTTGGCCTCATTCTCTGCTTCTTCTTTCTTCTCCTTATTTTCTTCCCCTTCATTTTTCTTCTCTTTCTCACCTTCCTCATCACCTTTCTTTTCCTCTTTCGCTTCTTTCGCTTCCTCTGCTTTCTCCTTCTTTTCTGGTTCTGGTTCTTGCTTCACTATCAATGCGTGTTTCCCAGTTCGCTTGTACACGTACTCAACCAACTTTGGAGGATCATAAGCCCCCTTTACACTCACTTGCGAGTTTTTCAGATCGGGTTCCACTGATTCCACTCCTGTAGAATTATTAAAAAAATTGAATAAATTATAAATTGTAAATTATTTTGCTAATAATATAACATTCCATAAAGCACTTAGAGTGTGTTTGGGAAAGCTGGAAAAAAAAGATTATGCTGATAATCAATTTTTGTATAATCGATTATTGTGATAATCGATTATAATCAGAATCTGTTTTTGTTTGGGTCTGTTTGTTGAAAAGCAATTTTAAGATAATCTATTTCGTTTGGGTGGTGCAAAAAAATCACTTTTATATGATAAATTACGAAAAAGGGTATGAAGTTATTTGTATAATTTAATAATATTTGTTTAGAAGTTAGTTTTGTAGGGGTAAACATGGAAGAGAGTCTTGAGAATGAAAAATAATCAAATCACAACAATCTTAAGCTAGAAAAAACTAGATGGCATAAAACAGCTTTTTTCTCCTGAAAAAAGCTTTTTTATAAATTTAAGCAAAATGCCAAACATGATAGATTATCTATGAAACAGCTTTAAGCTAAAAAACAGCTGAAATGGGGAAAATCAATCTTTCCCAAACACACTCTTAGACGGAAATTAATGCTCCAAATGAGGGGATTTGATATTAATTAAATGCAATATTAAATTAGATTAAAGTTACGAAATTTAACCTCAACTGGATCACTCAAAATGAAATCTGACCACTTGAATATTTTATTGATTGAATTTAAAGTGCTGAGATAATGGAATGAGAGTAATATCTTTCACCTAGGATATTCAAACAGTGAGAGCTTAGATAGATGCAAGATTCTAAAGTACAACAGCATTGCGTTTTTTATCATGTAATTAGAGATTACATCATTGTAAATAATTGCAGAAAAATACAGTCAATAATTTTGAGATTAGAAAAACCATCACGTCGCATTTTCAATTACCATTTCAAACTGCATTTTAAAACCTTTATATGAATATATGAAAGGGATCAACTCCATGAAGAAGTGTAGCTCACAAAAATAATGAAAAACTGAAATGACAAGTGTAGCCACAAAAAAAAAAAAAAAAAAAAAAAAACGGAATTTGCTACACAATACACACCCTTCATTCTCTGTATGCGTCTCTTGATTTCTTGAGCACAAGCTTCGCAATGCATGTGAACTTTCAGAACAGCCGTGACAATCTGAGGCTGCACAAAATAAAAGCATAAACATATCAACGGAATTACAGAAATGCTAACAGGGTTAGGTTATAATTCAAATGTAGCCGCAATATTGCTGATAATTTTCGCAATCATATAGGAACTGTACATAAAGTTGTATTAGCCGCATTACTTTTTTAACAATTGTGCATAAAAACAATGGTTTAGATGAAAGAAAAACCTCTACTTTCTTTTCCTCTGGCTTTGGCTTCTCTTCCTCTTGGGGTTTTTTCTCTTCCTGTACAGGAGGTTTTGGGATCGGAGAAAGAAGCTCAACTTTTCTATGACTCTTTCTCTGTACTCTCTCGAGAACCTTAAGTGGATCCGCTTTTTCTCCTTTAACTACCACCTTGTGGGACTTGCAATCCGTAATTACATCTTCAACCCCTGAACTCAAAGATCAATAACAACACACAAATCCATATAAAGCTACAAAAATAAATGATGTAACGGTGATCATGGAAGTGACAGAGACATTGGTACCTGGGAATCCTTTGAGGGACCGACGAACCTTGCGAGCACAGCCTTCACAATGCATGAACACTTTCAGCACAATTTCTGGCGGCGGCGGAGGAGCGGTTTCGGCTTTGGATTCTTTGGCATCTTTTGATTCCTCCGGTTTTTTCTCTTCGGCCGGTTTTTCAGCCGGTTCAGCTGCTGCTGCTGTTGCTTCTTCCTTTGTTTCTTTCTTCGTCTCTTCTTCTGCCTTTTTGGATTCCTCTGCTTTGTTGGGTTCCTCTGGTTTCTTTTCTTCCTGAACAAACAACGAACAAAAAAAGAGGCTGAAAATCATAATCTAAAACACTGCGGAGCAAAACCATAATGGGAAATAAAGTAATATACATATATAAAAAGAATGATTTGAGAAAGAAAGATAGAGGAGAGTTATCAAGGTTCAAGACCTCTCCCATTTGTGTTACTGTCTGAGTTGGGACTACTCAGAAAGACACTACTCAAAATAATTATTTCGCCCCTGGTTTGTTTTGGGATCTCGTTCTTTTATGAATGCCTCGTATACAACCCTTTTCTTTCTCACTCTCGCTCTCTTGTAGTATCTCTTGTTTGTAAGGCAAATTGATATAAAAATTGTTGGACTATGCGGCGGAAACATTTTAATATAGGGGAAAAAATTACATTGATAAGATTTAGGTTAATTATATGGATTTAGTTGGTATATACTCAATAAAGTTTTTTTACATTATCAATCAATCAGAAATTAATATATCATTAAAAATATTTGATTATTATTCTAACTACCATAAAAGTCATCAATTTCATAATTTCTGATTGGTTGTCATTATAAAATTCTTTACACGGACAGTACATACAAAGTAAACTCTAATTATGTGTGTGTGTGTGTGTGTGTGTGTGTGTGTGTGTGTGAGAGAGAGAGAGAGAGAGAGAGAGAGAGAGAGAGAGAGAGAGAGAGAGAGAGAGAGAGAGAGAGAGAGAGAGAGAGGGGGGGGATCCGCTTACTCCAAGAGCAACTCTTGTCAGAGTTACCCTGTTTAGTAACTCATCGGAGACATTCTGAATTACAACAGTCTGATCATAAAAAAAAAAACTTCTTATTGAGTAGATCAACTCCTCAAAGTTTCATAAAATTTTAAAAATATTTGATACTTCATCGAATAATTTTGATCAAACGTATAATATGTTTTAAAATATATGAGTAAATATCGATTATAAAATAATAAAGCTATCAATGTCTAATTTTTCTAAAATTTGGTGTGCATCATTATTAGATAATATGACAATATTTAACGGTTGGATAATTGAAATTCAATGTCTCCGATGGATTATTAAGCGAAGTAACTTTGACAAGAGTTACTCTTAGAGTAAGTGGATCCCCACCCTATATATATATATATATATAAAAATTATATTTACCTCGTTTTGAGAAAATTTGGATCATCTCTTTTATTCTATCTTTTTACCTCTTATGTTAGAGAGTGAAAGCCAAAATATAATTTGCTTTCGTGTGTATGGTCAACTAAAAATTAGTTTTATATATATTTGTCTCTTACAACATAGAGAAAAAAAGGAGGAAATAAAGGAAGATGATCATCATCTGTTCTGAGAAGGTTGGTTCAATTATAATAACCTTATACTTTTTTTTATTTTAGATCTGTTATTCTTATAGATAAAGTTTTGAGACTAACCCTCGAGCCACGATATAAGTAAAGTACTAAAGTCATTCTAAATTAACGACTCTAGAATTCGAATCATTGACATTATAGGTGAAGTTTTCTTGGAGACACAATCAACTTCCAATGCAACCGACCATTGTTGGATATAATGACCTGTAACTGAATCTCAAGAAAAGTAATTATAATTTTTGAAGTAAGATAAGTGATGATGTAAGCCAAATATTAAGAGAGCTATTGTAATTTTTTTTCCAAAAAAAAATGAATATAAAACAAATAAATTTAATATTCCTAATAAAGCCCCCCAAAAGATGGACTTTTTGCATTATTATAATATTTTGGTTTATGTATTTTTTAATAATCCAATGTTAGTATTATGTTAATTGTTATGTTTGGGGGATGTGGGTGGGAAATTATCTAAATCTAAAAATAGGGAGGCCACTTCTATTTCTGAAGAAGTCCTCCTTAATGAAATCAGGGATCAAATCCTAAAAAAAAAAAAAAAAAAAAAAACCATGAATGGAAATACCATGAGAAGCTAATTTATCTGCATAAGAGTTACATTCTCTATAAATGTGGGAAACCCTAAAATACATTCTCCTAGTCAATTCTATACAACTGAACCACCTGTTTCTTAGTCTCCAAAGAACAAAATTGCTGTTTTTGAAGGCAAAAACTACAAGTTGGGAGTCACACTCCAACCAAAGATTATGCCATCCTTTTTTAAAAGCTATCTCCACAGCTAACATAGCTCCAATAAATTCTGCATTAGTAATTGTAGAGATACCAATATTTTCAGCAAAACAACCTAGAATGGAAGCACTTTAATCCCTAAATAGACCACCACAAGCAGCAGGACCCGAGAATCCCTTGGCAACCCCATTATAATTGCATTTAACCATGTTAAAATTGGGAGGATACCAATTAACTTGGTTTATTTATGGAGCACCATTGGGATGACCATTAACTTGAAAAGCCTTCAAGATCACAAACTCATGAATAGAGGAAGACATGGATCTAGAACTTGTATTACCAGATAGAGAGACATTAGAAATAATCATATGTATAGCAGCCTGCATAATAATACTTTTGTTTTTGAACTTGGATTGATTTCTACAGTACCAGATAATGCACAAAATATTTATGATTCCAGCAATGACAACATCTAGCACTTGAGAGCTCCAACCTTTATTGAAGATGCAGAGAATGGATGCAAAGATTGAGTAATCCACATAAATATTCAACATGTTTTTGAACCGATTCCAAAGATGCTGAGCAAAACTGCATTCCAGAAAAAGATGGTTGGTAGTCTCAGCAGCCTTACCACATAGAGAACGTACATTTAGAGACAACAATGCAACCTATGTTCCAAAGGTTCTCCTCTATAGGCATTTTGTTGTGCATGATTCTCCAAAGGATAAAAGACTTTGAAGGAGGAATACAAGTTCTTCAAATCAATTTTGTACAAAGGATAATAGACCCAACAGAGCTTAAATGAAAGTAAGCTTCCTTAAAGGATAAGGTACCCATGTCTAAATCATTCCACACAAGCTGATATGACAGGGATTCAAAGGAATAGTAATCTTTTCAATTTCATATTTGATTGCAGGAAAATTAACAAACAAACTCTCTGGAATGCACTATTCACCATTGACAATAAAATTAGATACCATGGTTTAAGGGAATTTATGCCAACCTATAGCGGCAGCCAATAAATTAACAAGAGGGCACGACAACTGTTGCTGAGTCCAAAAGTTAATACTGGAGCCATCACCTAGCTGCTAAGTAGAGTTCTTGTAACACCACTTTTTGTTAAGTGCTTCTGTGTGTGCCTTGTTTGTTTGGTTAAGCCTTAGGGCTTAGCTTAAATTTGTTGTTGAGGGCTAAGTGGGATTTCTAGGCTTAAAATCCCTTTCTGGTACATAAGCACGACCATGCTCATGTCCAGCACACCTGTGCTTGGAAGGCGCGTCTTGTGACTGTCTGAGTCACAAGCACGCCCGTGCTTACCGTGCTCAGCGCATGACCGCGTCTCGATGACGCTGATATAAGTACGACCGTGCTTAAGGGGGTGCACGGTCGTGCTCGGTGCAAAGTCTATATATGCGTTGCTAGCAGCGAGGGTTATGAGTTAAACCCTCTAAATTGGCACTTTAGGCAACCCTAAGTGTGACGGCAGCCTCTCTCATTCTTCCCCTTTGAACCCGGATCATTCGGGGTGTTCTTGCTTTGTTTGGGAGAGTCAATCACGCGTTAGTGCTAATTAGCAAAGGTATAGTTCTTCCCTTACTTAGTTCCTTCTTCTTGTTATGAATTGGGAACTAATGGGTTAACCCTATTTGTGTTGACCAAGGCTTGGGATTATTCGTCGAGCCGTTCGAGGGAACCGGTTTAGGATCGTCTTTAGTTTAACGAGAAATCTTCATACCAGGTATGGGGAGAAGGAATCGTATGAGTATGTAGGCTTGGGGGTAGCATAAGACGAAGGGTTACCCATGACCCTTTCCTCTGATAACATGTCTATATGCCTTATGCCTGTTTGTTGTATGATGTTTAACTGTTATGATTAGTAACTGTTATTATTAATTGATGTTTCTGTTATGAATATGTTAATGTTATGATGCCATGATTATGATGAGCTACAATGTTATTGCTGTTGTTTGATGTTGTGCTCTTAATGGATGTTGATTGTTGAGGATGTTAATGCCAACAATGATGTAAGGACGTTAAAATACATTAATAATGATAATGAGAATTAAGGGATGCTTTCCCAGTTGTTCATAAGACATGAATGTAGTATGAGAGGTAAGGTTATGTTCATAGGGCTTAGTTAAAGACCCTAGGATTGGTTAGTGAGTGTTCTAGGGACATTAATAACGAAGGCATAATTAAAAGGTTAATTCCCCACGATGATAAGACATGAATATTAATGAAGAATAGTTAAGATTAATGAAGCTGATGTTCAATGGATTAGTAAAAGCCAATAGGTTGAATCTGTGAGTCGTCCCAAGGATTTGGGAAACGGTTTCTGACCCTTTCTGCCCAGATCAGTACGGTCGCACTCCATTGAGCATGGTCGTGCTTAACAGGGAGCACGCCCGTGCTCTAGTTTGATATCCAGTGAAGGGCGCGCTCTTGAGCACGCCCGTGCTTAACAGGCAGCACGGTTGTGCTTGCCTGCAGGTTCAGCATGCCCGTGCTGAGGGTGAGCACGTCCGTGCTCACCTAACCAGAACAGAACCAGAATGCCGAAATGGGGGTTTTCACCCCAAACGCTTAAAAGACTTAATAAGATATTAACGAAACATGAAGACCAAAAGGTAAGTGATAAGATGTTGTACTTTGGTAGCCTAGTGGCCAAGGGGGTCTTGATGCATGATGGTCAATGTGTTGAGGCTCTGGTGCTTTTCGGCCATAGTGTTGTTTAACGGCTAAAGTTAAAAGATTAAAGTTAATGTTACCTTTGGTGCTTGTTGGCCAAAGAGGTTAAGCCTTAATTAATGGTGTTGATGGAGGTGGTGGATAACGGTTGTTTGTTGTGTGCATGCATCATGCATGGAGTTTTAGGGGGATGTTCGATAGTTAAGGGGAGGTCATCCGCGTGTAAGACGATCTGGTCATCCACGGTGTGATTCATCCGAGACTTAGGGGATCATGTACACCCATGGTGGCGCATCTGAGAATAAGGTGCATCGGCTACCCTAGGGGTCCATCATGGTTTGGTGGATTACCTCAACGTTGGTGCTTATTGGCCAATGTGGAGATATAACTCTGATGTTGACTTCCTGGTATAGTTTGGATCCACATGCATAACGGAGTAGTGGAGCAGAGTTGCATTGCATAGCATACACGTTTACAATGATGATAATTGTTATATTATATTTGTTGATTGTTATAACATGCTTGTTTGTTGTATGCTGGTCTTGCTAATTGCTTCCTTGCCATTATATTGATATACATGTTTCTTACTCCATATCTCTATGTTCTTATTTGTGGCATGTATCTTTTATGCAGAGGTTGGTGAGCAGTCAGTTGAGGAGTGACTCTGAGGAGCTGCGACTCGTAGTTATGATTTCCCGCTTTCAATAGTTTAGTTATGTTTAGTTCTCAGTTTGTTTATACGAGTTGTTTATCGGATTGGTTATACCAGCTCTGTAGTGTGACATCGGGGTTGGGTTCGTTTATGGTTTTGTTTTTATGTTATGTTTCTTTATAAACATGTGTTGGTTTTTCCGCGGTATGTTACAATGCGGCAGTCTCTGCCCGATTTTTAATATTATATTATTATATGCATGTGTTCTTTCTCTTTTTATATCTGTGTTATCGCTTTTGAATACATGCGGGGTAGAGGGTGTCACAGTTCTCTAAGATAATATGGAGACAATGCCTGATACTAGACCATATAGAAGAGGATATATGTTGATTGATAGGACAATTGTTCCTGAAAGCTCTTGCTTTTAGCTCCCATCCAAGCTTTAGCATACTAGCTCTATTTACTCTTTTTAACTGATCTAATACCTAAATCTTAAAGCTATAAATCAGCATTCCAAATATGATAGATTTAACCAATTGGACATACTAGCTCTATTTACTTGTTAGCAATAGACATCAAGTGAGATCTTCTAGGCTTGCCTTTAAATACAGGAACACCGAGATAATTCAAAGGGATGCTGCCTGCAAAGAAACCTAGCATTGCAAAAATACTAGAAACTCTGGCTGCAAAAATTCGACCTTCATAGAGCTTCGATTTATCTGTATTAATGACCTTCCCAGATGCAAGCTCATAAGCTCTAAAAAGATTCATCAAACTCTGCAAGCTTTTCTTGGATGCCCTGCTGAAGATGATAACATCATATGCATGAAGAATGTGGCTAGGCATTCTAAACCCTCTAGGTTCAGTCATGAGTTTAAGCCACCAATCCTCTACCAGTTTAAGGATTCCTCTTCTCAAAACCTCTTTTGCAATACAAAATAAAAGAGGGGACAAGGGATCTCTTTGCCTAACCCCTCTCTTGCAGTTGAAAAATCCCGCTGCATGACCATTTATGGAGATTGAGAGCTTAGCAGAAAGAAGAATAGCATGAATCCAACCACAAAATTTCTCATCAAAACCAAAAGCTTGCAAGACATGAAGTAAGAAACCCCAATCAACAGTATCAAATGCCTTTTTTTTATATCAATCTTCATAGCCAACTGTCCACCAAAAGAACTTGTCAGCAAATTTATTCACTCAGATGTTGTGCATATACAATCAAAAATCTGTCTTCCCTTCACAAGACCCTTTTCATTTTCAGAAATGATTTGAGGAGCAATCAAAGCCAATCTATCAGCTAAGACTTTAGAGATTATCTTGAACTAAAAATTGGCTAAGGCTATTGGCCTATAATGTTCAATTCTCTCAGCACCAGGAACTTTGGGAATGAGGGTAACAATATTGGAATTTAGGTTAGGTAGCAGCCAACCTTCCCTGAAAAATTGCAAGACAACATTGTATACATCCCTGGCAATAATATCCCAATATATTTTGGAAGAAGAAGCCACCAAATCCATCGGGCCGTGGTGCTCCATTACCATTCATTGAGAACACAACATTCTTTACCTCCACCAAAGGTGGCAGATTTGTCAACATAGCATTGTCCTTAATAGAAACTATTGCAGGAATCACACTATCTATCAGATCATTATCCTAACAAGCATTCCCTGAGCCAAATAAGTTCATATAATTTTCTAAAATGTGGCTCTCAATCTCTGCTGCCTTAGATAGGACTTGACCACCATGATTCATAACTGAAATATGCTTAGTAACACTTTTGACTCTTGCCATTTTGTGAAAAAATTAAGTGTTTCTATCACCATGCAAATGTCAATTAAGCCTTTATTTTTCATGCCAAAAGTCTTCCTCATAAGCTAGAGCCTGCTGCAAAACAATATGAGGTTCTTTTTCTTGATCAAACAAGTCATCAGAGCCACCACTACTACTGATAAGGTCTTGAATCTGGTCAAGTGAGGCCATTGCAGAAGTGACTTGCAAGTGAACATCAACAAAGACAATCCTATTCCAATCCTTCAACTTTAATTTCAAGTTCTTCAACTTTTGAGATAAAATTAACATTGGACATCCCACCACTGGAACTTGCCGAGCCTCAGTGATCAACTTCAAACATTGAGGGTGCTTAGATCACATTTTCATAAATCTGAAAGAAGAGCTGTGCATTTGTCCTCTCTCTTTAAAGTGAGAAAGATAGGGAAACAATCAGATTTACTGCGAGTAAGGGTACTGCAAGCCACACTAGACCAGAAAGTAAATTTATATTTTTTGTATTGATCCATCTAAAGTACTGAAATCAATTTCACTCCATTTGTCTCTTTATTGTGCTTTTATTGCAATTGGTTGAAGTTTGAAGTTTTGGAGGTGAGGAAGGAAACTTTGGTCGGCTGACCACTGTTGTAGTCTACATCAAACTCTTTGGGTGGTGAGTAAGAACTGGGTCGCATTGTCGATTCTGATTGGCAGTTGAGGTGTGTTGCGTTAAGAGATTTGTTGCACCAACAACAAACGGGTGTAGAGCACTGGTGTAGGCGCAACGACACTAGATCGAAACGGTGGTTAGTAAAGGTTGTGTGTATAGTTTAGTTTTGGTCTTGTGTCAAGGGTTTTGCTTGGTTTAGGTTTTTTCTGGTAATCAACTTGGTGATTTTAGATGTTGGTATTTAGGTGAATGATTGTGAGGCTAAAGAGTTTTGTCTGATGGAATTTTTGAATTGAGAAGAAGAAGATGGGTGTTGTTTTTTTTTTCGTGTTGAAGCCGGAGGAGTGAAAAAGTTGCAACCACTATGCTAGGCCTGCCAAAGGAGCAGAATCACCATTGTTGCACCAAATCATGCTGCAAATGGAAGCTACAGTACCGTGGTCCACCGTGCCAGTCACCACTATGAGAACCACAAGCAAACATGAGAAATATTTACATTATACCTCTTCGTTCCTTCCTTTCCCTTTAACTCTCACTCCCGAATACACCTCAAAAGTCTAGCATGATCCAAAAGCCTATTTAAAGACCTATATTACATGAAAGTCGTTATATATGATGGGACATATATATGATGGGAAATATAAACTCTTTAATATTAAAATCGGTATAACCTATTGAGTCTATAAGCGTCTGACTAAGCTTTGTTACCCTTTAGTTTTGATGGATCCAAACATTTATAATTATAATTTTAGTGAATCATTTAAAGTTTACTAGAGAGTTTATTAAGTGTGCAGAAAATCAATTCTTATTTCATTAAGACATAACACAAAGATATCATGCTTCTGTCTGACTAAAGCGTCTAATGAAGAATCAGCAAGTGTCTATTTGAAAGCTATCCAGACAATGAGCTAACAACAAGAATCTAGTGACCAAAGGTCAAGCGTCTACTCAATGCAATTTCAAATACGTTTAAGGATGTTAAACCATCTTTGAATGAGAAAAAGACTAAGTGTAGAATCAATTTGTTCTCATTATTCTTACCTAAAATTCCTTTTGTATGCAACGGAAAAAAGGACTTTAACTTGAAGGTGACATAGGGAAACACAAGAAGGGGGTTGAATTGTGTTTCTTAACTTTTTGAAAAATATTTTTCAAACCAGTTTAGCAAGCAAGAATAATATAAATGAACACACACACAAGAAAATCATTTTCAGAGAAAATATTAATAAACTCGATTGCAAATCCCCAAGGGTTAGTCAAAATAAACTAAGAGATAAAGGATAGAGAAAACCACTTGAGAGATTTATCCTGGTTCACTCTCTTTCAACTGAGAGCTACGTCCAATCCTTTCTACTTGAAGGCTTTATCGCTATAATCCAGTAGCTTACAAGTATTTTTTTCTCCTTGCCTCTTCAGGCTTACAATCACTCAAGTATTCAAAACCTCTCCAGGCAATCAACTATTCTTTTTCAGTCAAGCCTCTTCAGGCTCACTCAAACTAAGAGTTTCTAAAGCTTGAGCTAGGAACAACTCACTATAAGTGAGAATATTACAAATATTAAGCTCGAAGAAATATTGAACATGTTGCAAAAAGATTTGAGCATATCGAGTTTGCGCACTTTGAATATTGGATAGATTAGTTCTCCATTTTCTTTGTGGAAGTCGTCCAATATTTATAGGTGAGGTGCACTTTCAACTCTTTGATCTTCAACGGTCTTCAAGATATATCCATTTATAAAGGTAGCATTAAATGCTAAGGCCCGTTGAGTCTGATAACTTGTTCTTTTGTTCTTCTGAAAATCACTCTTGGTTATCAGATAGCTCAAAGTAGAACTATCACTTCCTGTTGTACCCGAAAGTTGCCTTTTGTCTTTTCTTGTTTGAGTAGAGTCAACTTTCGTCTAGATGAGTGTCAAATACTTGTTCTAAATTTGAGTACGTCTTTGGACTGTGTTGATTAAGCACATAAGATACTATTGGACGTCTAAAAGACTAGTCGTGTATTGAATAGATTTACTGATATATTAGACTTTGCGATAAGTCTTTGGACTTTGTATATTCATGCATACTTAAGGAAATATGTTACCCAATAAGATCATCTTTGTTCTTCGAATTTAATCCTTTTGTTAACATCAAAATTTGAGGGGTCATTAACCATAACCACTTTGGTTCTAACATAACTCTGACACATCTCACAATTGAGCAAAAGAAGAATTTCGTGCAGCTCAAGATCCGGAAAGCATGTATGCTCCTACTCTGATCTCCCTCACTACAAAAAAAAAGGTCATTTAGCGACCGAAATTAGCGACCGAATTTGTTGGTTGCTGTTTGCGACCGAAATGGCGACCGATTGAAGGATATACAAGAGACACTTGTTATAGTTGATACTGCGACCGAATTAGCGACCGAAATAGAGCGTAGCAGAGATATCGGTCTCTATTTCGGTCACTAACTAAATGAATTTAAAAGTCAACCTTTCTGACTTTTCATCGACCGAAATGGCGACCGAATTTAATGCAACGGATACATTTTTATTTATTTTTGCGACCGACATTAATTCGGTCGCTAAATGGCGCGGAAAAAATTTAAAATAGCGCATGTTAGCGACCGATTTTAATTCGGTCGCTAAATATTTTAAGTTAAAATTCAAATTAACCCTATTGCGACAGATTTAGCGACCGATTTATTCGGTCGCTAAATCTAAAATCCCTAAATCAGCAGAACCCCCTTTCTTCCTCATTTTTCTCGGTCTCTCACTCTCTCTCGCCATTTCTCTCTTCCTCTTGCGATCTCCAGCCACCGTAGTCCCCTCTCCTCTGGTAAGCTCTCATCCTCTCATCTTCTCCATCCCTCTCTCTCTGTCTCACTCTGTTTCTCTCTCTCTCTGTCTCACTCTTGTTCTCTCTCAATCTATCTTTCTCAGGTGCTCACTCCGCCTCCCTCCGGCCACCACCGTACCACCGCCGCCGCTATCCTCCTCTTCCATAGGTAAGCTCTCTTCTTCTCTCTTCTCTCTCTCTCTCTCACTTGTTAATTCATCAGCAACTATTACATGCTCCTATGATTGGTCGGTGAAGATATGGAGACATGAAGCTTTTTGTTAGTTTATCTGCATCTAAATAAATGTCTTCTTAGTATGGAGTTTTATAAATGTATGCAAAAGCAAAAGAAGTTGTAATTTATGAAAAGCTGTTCACTGCCCTTTTTCTTTTTGGTAATCATTCTTGAGACATGATTGCTCATTATTTGTAACTTCACCTAGAATGGAGAAACCTTGATCTATAACGAAATAGCAAGTCTTCCTCAAGAGCACTTGATAGACATCATCTTGATTCATACAAACTGAACCTTCACCACAACATAAAAGAGCTTCTGTAAGCATATGCCCACAAATAACAGATCTGAAATATGCACTAAATTTCATGAATGGAGAAGACTTGTTCTCTCCTACTTGTGGTTTTTTTTTTTACTGGATACTTGTGGTTTGTTTTGAGCCTAACATTCAAATGTTTTTGTTATTTTGGGTAAGTTGTCTTACCTTTGTTTCCTTTGTGTTGCAATAGTAATATCTAAATTATGAATAACCAAACTGTATAATCAAAGATGAACCATGATGTTTTAGAGAACTAAATTTACACAACAGTAGACATAGCTTGATTTGAGGTTGAAGAACGTCTATCTCAGTCTGAAAATCACTTAATGTAATAAATATCATTCTGAAGTCTGTTATAAAATCCAATTTAGAAAACAAATAACATCAAGAATATTTACAGTTTTCAATTCTCGTGTTAAAGATTTGAGTGTTCCTCTCCAGCCACACATACCAAAAGACTGTATAAACTATAAACTGCCATAGATTATTCGTCAGTATTTTCACAAAAGTTTTATATGAAATCAAGAAAAAATTCTCTAGAGCAGTGAGACAGACCTGACAATGTTGCTCCAAAGTAAAGTAGCCAGCTTACAGTGCAATAAAAGGTGGTTCAATGTCTCTGAGCTAGACCTGCACATAACACATAAATTTGTGGAAAGAATGACATAAGGTCTATGAATTTGTAGAAAGTCAATTGCATGAATGTTGTTAAGTAAGGATATCTAGACTAAAGACTTGACATTAGAGTGAGCTTTGAATTTCAAATGAATTTGTCAAGGAGGAAGCTCCCACACAGTTAGGAGAACACTCATATACAAAATGCAAGAAGAATATGAGGTTTTTTCAATTATAATTGTGTCAAATTGATGAGAGGGAGCCAAGAAGAAAGGATAAGGAGAAACTAATGTAGCTATAGCAAAAAAATAAAATACAACAAATAAATTTTATTTTATGGTCTATCCTACTTCCATTCGGTGGCATGTACAAGGCAAAAGAGAAAACTGTTCTGATCGTAACACGACTATTGGGTGAAATCTAAAATCTTACTTCAATAGAAAAACTATGACACTTTTCAAATTAATAATGATATTTGTACACCTTAAATTTGACAACTTGGGACACCTGGTTACTGGTTAATGGAATTCAAAATCGGTAATTGTTGATACTTCATTTTATTTATGCATTATAGGTCATTGCTCTATTTTTCGTGAGTTGAAACCGAGTCCCTTCGTCTCCTCTCCATCTCCACAGGTAATCAATTGGTCGTAATGACAATTTGTTGAACTTTTATATTACAAAATTGAATACAATTAAGTTGGCTCTAAGGATATTAATTTGCTTTCATATTGTCTTATTATATTTATCAGTTCCCGAGCTTCTTGTCTGCGGTTCCTCCCCTTCCTTACTTGTTTTTGCATTTTGTCGCATAGGTAAGTTCTCTCAATACTCTCTTTTAAGGTTATGCTTTGTCTAAAAGGTTTTGATTGTGTGGTGCTTTTAATGTGTTATGTGAATTATATATCTTGTTGTTTGTTAGTGGAGAGCAGAGCTCAATAGGATATGATCCTGTCCAAAAGGCGGGATGCTTGTTGTGTGCTGCTAATTTAGAAGTTATGCATGTGTTTGACAATTATGTGTTACTTGTTAGTGGAGAGCGGAGCTCAATAGGATGTTTGCTACTACATTTTATCTAAGTTTATATTGAATTATGCTTCAATATATATTTGTTGAAGTATGCTGCAATCCTTATAAGTCAATGGTTTTTTTTTCTGCTAGAGTTAATTATTAAGTTACGAAAGCCTTAGTTTCCTGTTTGAGATTCAATATTAATGAGCATGCGTACCTTCCCAAGGTATGCATGCTCATTGTATTGAATCTTGAATTGTCCAAGTGGGACAGTTTGGGAAAAAACCTTTTCACACTCGTACAATAGTCATTTCCATGTTCAAATGCCTTATATACTTGTTGAAGTCTCGGTCTGATGCATTTTCTTTTGTTCTTCGGGTGCATACTTGATCGCGGTGATTCTCACCGTGCTCGAGTCGTGTACTTGGAGACCGATGGGAAATACTGCCGAAATTTTGTTAAGTATAAGGTATTTGAATAAGGGAATAACTATTATTAGCCGAGTGTGGTAAAGGTTTCTTCTCGAATGGGATAGGTTCATACCTTGTCATAAGAACGAGATTGATGTAGTTATTGGAATGCACCGTAATATATAAGTGTTATTGTAGGGTTGGTCAGGCTATTTAATTGGCAGGAATGGATATTCCAGAGAATCGGAAATGGATGTACCGTAGGTTGGATCGGAATAAACGTCTTAGGCAAGAGTATAGAGTTGGAGTGGGTGAGTTTATAGAGTTTGTTGTTAGCCAAGAGAGATTTATACGGCTGGGCGGTGATCATTTGAGGTGTCCTTGCACAAGATGCAAGTGTCAATCTTTCAAAAGCGTGGATGGAGTTGTAGCCGATCTTTATGAGAAGGGCTTCATGCCTGATTACTATTGGTGGAGTAACCATGGTGAGACGTTGCCTGATTTAAACCTGGTTGTGTTTGAAGGTTCGTACTATGGAAGTGGTAACCGGAGGGAAGAATTGAATCCATACGAGCAGATGATAATGGATCATGCTGGACCCTCGGTTGGTGTTGCACTAGAAGAAGATGGGGGATCAACTGGTGGAATGGGTTCCCAATACATAGAGGAGAATCCGAATCCCGAAGCTCAAAGATTCTATAATATGTTGAGTGCTGCACGATCTCCGTTGTGGGAAGGATGTCGGGAGTACACAGAGTTGTCGATGTGTGTGGAATGGTTGAGTATCAAATCTGACTACAATATGCAAGAAGACTGTTTTAATCGCCTCGCCATGTCAGTGTCCAAGGCGTTGCCGGAAGACAATCGGATGCCTACTAGGTTTTATCATGCTAAGAAGTCTGTGGAGAATTTGGGTCTGGGGTGTTTGAAAATTGATTGTTGCTCGAATGGATGTATGTTGTACTATAAGGATGATTCAGCGGAGAGCATAACATGTTGTCGATTTTGTGGTGCGGATCGGTATAAGACAACCACTAGGAGGGGCATTGAGAAGAAGACCGCTCTAAAAAAGATGTGGTACTTTCCACTCGTGCCAAGACTTACAAGATTATACTCTTCGATGGCCACTGCAGCTCACATAAGGTGGCATAGTGAGCATGAGAGGGAGCAAGATGTCTTGTGTCATCCATCGGATGGAGAAGCTTGGAAGCATTTTGATAGGGTTCACATGGCATTTTCGCAGGACCCTCGAAACGTCCGATTGGGGTTATATACGGATGGATTTAATCCTTTCGGGCAGTCTGAAAAAGCATACTCTTGTTGGCCGGTTATCCTGACTCCGTACAATCTTCCCCCAGGGATGTGCATGAAGCGGGAGTTTATGTTCCTAACAGTCATAATTCCGGGTCCGTCTAATCCAAAAGGGAAGATGGATGTGTACTTGCAGCCGCTGATAGATGAGTTGGCAATGCTGTGGAATGATGGTGTGTTGACATATGACGTATCTTTGAGGCAGAATTTCATGATGAAAGCAGCTTTGATGTGGATGATCAACGACTTTCCCGCCTATGGGATGATGTTGGGTTGGATGACCGCGGGGAAGCTTGGTTGCCCAATATGTATGGAGCGTTCGAAGGCATTCAAGTTAAAAACAGTCGAAAGATCTCATATTTTGATTGTCATCGTCAATTCCTTCCAGAAGATCATCCTTATAGGCGGAACAAGAATGCATTCAAGAAGCGTTGTGCGGAGACAACACCGCCTCCACCACGTTTGTCTGGTCCAAATGTATGGCGGAGAGTACAGTACTTACCGCTCGTCTATGAATCCCAAGGAGAACATATCCCTGATTATGGGGTCAACCATAATTGGACAAAACAAAGTATATTTTGGAGGTTGCCATATTGGAGGACGCAGCTACTTCGTCACAACATTGATGTCATGCATACTGAGAGGAATGTGTTTTTGAATGTGTTTGACACTGTGATGGACATCAAGGGGAGGACAAAGGATACAAATAAAGCCCGATTGGATCTGGCTGAAATTTGTAATCGGAAGGAGCTTGAGTTGCAGGACGGTGGTCGTGGCAGACTTATCAAACCGAAGGCAAGTTATACATTAAGCAAAACACAGAAAGTGGCTGTCTGTAAGTGGGTTAAAGAACTAAAGTTACCAGATGGGTATGCTTCCAATCTGGGTAGATGTGTTGACATTAAGGAAGCAAAGTTACATGGAATGAAGAGTCATGATTGCCACGTGTTCATGCAACGGTTGCTTCCAATTGCGTTCGACGCATTACCGAAACCAATTTGGAACCCACTTGTTGAGCTTAGCCACTTTTTCAGGGAGCTTACGTCGACAACACTAAATGTGAATCAATTAAAGGATATGGAAGTCAAGATACCCGTTTTGTTATGTAAGCTGGAGCAAATCTTCCCGCCGAGTTTCTTTGATTCAATGGAACACCTTCCGGTTCATCTACCTTACGAAGCAAGAGTTGGTGGTCCAGTCCAATACCGCTGGATGTATCCATTTGAGAGGTATACAACATCAACTATTTTACTTAATACATATGAAATTCACGAACACGAAATCGTAGTTTAGCTTTCCCTAAAACTAGTAATTATTTGTATGTATCCATCTTTAATAGGTTCCTGCACTCCCTTAAACACAAAGTCAAGAACAAGGCACGAGTGGAGGGTTCCATTTGTGAAGCATACTTAGTAGAGGAGACTTCCACTTTTGCCTCTTATTACTATCCGGACGAAGTTAACACGAGAAGGACAAGGATGCCTAGAAACGTTGATTCGGGTGAAGGAAGTTCAACTAGTCCTCCTATATCAATATTCAACTATCCGGGAAGATTTAGTGGCAAATCAAAAGGATATTTCTTGGAGCAGCGTGACATTAATGCTGCTCATCTGTATATCCTTCAAAATTGTGAAGAGGTGGCGCCATATTTAGAGTAAGTTTCTACAATGTCTTTTATAAGTTCAATTGACATTTATGATTATTAATCGTCCTGCTGTTAATCTCCCATATGTAGGATGTACAACAATTTTCTAAGGGATCTCCAACCTGACATTTCAAACAATCAGGTTGATCGAGAAATTACTTCTCACTTTGCTACGTGGTTCAGTAAATATGTAGGTTAAGCATCTTCATTTATTGCAATACATTTTATCTCCTTAAATATATAGCATGTATAAGAATAATATAATATTCGATTTTTTAGGTACTAGATCCAGTAAACAATGTTCAAAATCCATTGTTGACAAATTTGGCATGGGGGCCTAACAGATGGGTTACATCATGGAATACTTACATTGTAAATGGATATAAATTTAACACAAAAACATGGAATGAAGGAATGCAGTCGTGTAACTATGGTGTTTGTGTGCGAACCACTGATGGCAATGTAGAGGATGATTTCTATGGGGTTCTAACTGACATCCTTGAACTCGATTATACCGGTTTCCCCGTGATGAAGTTGGTTCTCTTCAAGTGTGATTGGTTTGATCCTACTCTTGACGTAGGGACAAAAATCGATAAAAAATATGGTATTGTTCAAGTTAGGCTGTCTCGTAGGTATAACAAGGCGTACGACCCATTCATTTTTTCACAACAGGCAGATCAGGTTTATTACTCGCCATATCCCGAAGGACATCAAGGTTGTTGGGTGTCATTAAGATAAAGGCTCGCAGTACAATTACTGATAATGTAATCAACCAGCCTGAAAAAGATGCTCCGTACCAAGACGATGAGTTTTCAAGACCCCACGTACCAATGCAAATTATGCCGGACATTATTGTTAATTCTCTGGCGGACATTTCCGGCGATGGGGAAGAGGTTGAAAGAGAGTTAATGGATCAATCTGAGTTGGACGCTTCTAGCGAAGCCACATTCCAATCAAGTGAGACTGATGAGAGTGAGGGTGAATTTAGTGACGGAGATTCTACTTAGGTAATTTATTTATGTCATAATTCATTGCGTAATGCTCATTCTACTTAGGTAATCTATTTTTGTATTATTTACACTGTGGTGTAATCATCTTTTCATTTTTTTACACAGATGGCAGATTCCTCTAGAGGTAGGGGGCAGCGTGGTAGTCGACGAGGAGGTCGTGGCAGAGGTCGTGCTGCGAGAGTTCCTTCGCTGGCCAACCCACAGCCTTTAGATCGAGACCACCCTACCAGCACCTCTGTGGACGGGCCACATCAGGATGATGGAGTTGCACCCCCTACCCAACCTCATGTGGTCGGGACACAGGCTGCACCATCATCATCATTGGGGCAGGAGAGCCGTGGTCCATCCAACAGGAGGATTCTTCTTATCCCCAGGGGGGATAACGAGTAAGCTAATTTAATCAAATTAATTTATATAAAGTATCGTTAATTTCTATTTACTTGTTTTAAATTTATTTATAACATTTATTAATGCTCTAATTTTACTGCAGCTTTCTGCCCGCGAAGGGCCCTTCTAATTCGATATCGAAGATCTTGCGACGCAAGTTTGATGGTCCATGGCCTACATGGAAGGCCATCCCAGATGGCCATAGGGATCAGTTGTTTAAAGAGTTTAAGGTAACAATTTATTAAGTTATTTAAATTAGATTTACATTATATATATATATATATACACACACACACACACACAAATTTCCTAACAACTGTAAGTTGCAGAAAGAGTATAGGTGGGACGCAGCTTTAGAGGGTCTCGTCAGGGACATATTTGAGCATAAAGGCTCACTGGTCATGAAGAATCTGACAAACAAGCTGAGGAAAGGTAAGAATAAGGGGAGGTGGGTGGATCTTGAGATCAGGAGGCAGCTGGACCAGTACTGGGCTACTGAGAAGTTCCAGGAGATCCAGTCCACAGCTCGGCGTAATCGATCTTCTGATGGTGGCGCATGTGCTTGGACCGGCGGGTCTAAATCAGCCGCCGCCCACTACGACGAGCTGGTAATACTTAAAACTTTATTGACTTAGTATACTATTTAATGAGTTTTCATTTTTAAATATTCTTATGAATTTAAGATTATATTTTTCTGTGCAGAAAGCACAGAAACATCGGCCCCCCACTGCTATGGAGTTGGTGGAGAGGACGAAGAAGTTGAAGTCGATGGCATGGGTCAACGACAAGGCCCGTAACTATGCTGTAAGCAAAAAAAATAATTTAGTCTTTACTTGTAATTTATTATAATTGATTTGTTAATATTGATTATAATTTTAACTAAATCTCTATATTTATACTTTGCAGGTGGGCTTCCACGAGAAGAAGGACGATGCCATATCACGTGCCTCACAGTCACAGGATGAGGCCTTGATTGATGGTGGGCCCAACCCTCCTATCTCCGTCGAAGATAATGCCATTTATTTGGAGGTCGTCGGGGGCAGGAACAAGAAGGGGCACGTGTATGGCCTCGGACACCTAGGAGGCGAGTTTATTGCTTCATCATCCGGCACGCCTGCTCCTTCCTACGCCGATACCGTCCCTCAGGAGCAGTTCAACCAAATGCAGGACACCATCACGCAGCTGAACGCGGAGCTTCGGGAGAAGAGGGAGACAGAGCAGCAGATGGCGAACCAGATTGCACAGTTGACTCAGGCACACCAGCAGCTGATGCAGACGAGCATCGAGCAGGGCCAGACACTGCGGCTGGTGTTGGAGCAGATGAGGATCCAGCCTCCAGTTGCTCAAGGTGATGCTCCGACGGTTGTGCCGCCTATTGCCGCTCCTCCAGTTCCGCCGCCAGTTACTGATGATGCTACTCCAGAGGACGATTAGATTGCAGACGTTGGCGGCACGGACGCTGAGGATGATTAGGTTCCTCCACCTCCCCCTCATCATGACTGATTTTTTTTTTTCATTTTTTAGATTTTAAACCATTCATGTACGACACTTTGGATTATTTTTTATATATATATTCAATATTTTTTATGATTTTATATTTCATTAGTAATATGGTATGTTTTATTAGTAATTTTGCGAAACTTTAAAGCAAAAAAAAAATTTATTATTTAAAAAATTAAATTTTAAAAAAATTAGTAAAATCCAGTTTAGCGACCGAATTAGCAACCAAAAAGTCAGTCGCTAATATAGGTTAACAGTAACCAGATTTAGCGACCGAACTAGCAACCAAAATTCGGTCGCTAATATAGGTTAACAGTAACCAGATTTAGCGACCGAAATTGCAACCATGTATTCGGTCGCTAATGTAGGTTAACAGTAACCAGATTTAGCGACCGAAATAGTAACCGATTATCGGTCGCTAAAAATAGTTACCCAATCAATGCGATCAAACGAGTAGCGACCGGTTTTTATTATTTAGCGACCGAAATTACGGTCGCCATTTAGCTACCGAAATATAAATTCGGTCGCTAAAATCTTAGCGACCAGGTTATTAGCCACCACCTTAAAGCGGTCGCTAAATTAAATAGCGACCGATTTAGCAGATATAGCGACAGATTTTGTCGGTCGCTAAACAGATGATTTTTTGTAATACCTGGTGCATTTTGATAAAGTACACAAAGTAAACGTTCTTCAGCAGAAGCTCTTCCAACGTCCATAAATATTAAATGGCTGAACAGAATGCAGTTTGACATTAACGAAAGAAAGAACAAATCATCAATTCAAGGAAGAATGTCTCTCAACGAATTTATTGCTTGAAGTCTATATAAAGAAGAATCTAAAGATATATGCAGAAGTACAAGAAGCAATAACTATACGCATTCAAAGCTTGCAATAAATCTGCATTTATTATTTCATTCTTTCATTAATTCTACTTCTCCTTCAATCATTTATATTTATTAGAGAAGTTATTTTAAAGTCCAACCAAATTTTTTTTTTCGAGACAAAATGAATTTATTAAGACAACAAACAATACAAAAAAAGGGTGCACAAGAAGTGCCCAATTGAAAACACCTAGAACCAAATACAAAAGAAATAAAATCATCACCAAAACAAAACAGCAGTACCCAGCCCAAAAAACACACCAAACCAACCAACCACCAGGGGCTAAAACCACTAAAATCGACCCCTGCAGAAGACTAAAGAAGGCAAAAGACAAAAACCCCAAAACGACCAGAGACATGAGGAAATTCTAATGGTCATGAAGCTTGCAGTATGTGAATAAAAATGCCCCTGCGAGATAGGCTTGCTCTAGCTCAAGATAGCAAAAGAACTAATGGGATAAGCATATTACAGGATTTATAAACCAGCTTGAATAGGAATATAAAAAATCCTTCCTTCTAGCTTTAACCCATTGCCACGACATGATCTTCACGGACTCCAAAATTTCTTCATAGTATAACCTTGTTGCTTTCAAAATCACCTTATTGCGTGCTAACCATATAGACCATATAACATCATACCATATTGCTTGCTATAACATCCCTGGCTGCTTATGGATTGATGGCAGTCCCCACAAACCAACACGGGTCTTTTCAACGTGCTTTGTCCTCACTCACACGCTTCCTGGGAAAACTTCACAGGAGATCACCCATCCCAGAATTGCTCCAAGTCAAGCACGCTTAACTGTGAAGTTCTTAAGTGATAGGCTATCGAAAAGAAGATGCATCTTGTTGGTATATGTAGTACCAATCAATTCATATAAGTCATCCTCAACTGTATAGTCCATACCTACACAGTCTTCTCAATCGGGTGCATAATCGGTTCATTCATGTGTCCCTCCGCCTAGAAGCTTGCCAGGAGCTGCTCCTTGTCTGTGCCTTCTTGCACCGGCGACTACTCCCCGCCCTCGTTAGCCCCGGGTGTCACACTTGCCAATAATCATGATTAACGCCCTTAATCCAAAGCATTCCTACATACCATATTGTTCAAAATGACCCTTGCGTTCCTTTTGTAATGCTGATGAAACACCAAGCCACCGGAGACAATCCCTGCACACTTTTGAGGAAACAACACAATCAAAGAATAGATGACTAGTTGATTCATCTATGCAATATAGAAGAGACTTGGAAGATGCCTTTAACAAATAGGTTTTCCTTGGTAGGGAACCTATCTTAAGCTAACTTCCACACCAAAGATGTTATCTTGAGAGGAATGATCTTATTCGACAATTGGTTGAAAAACGTATCCACATTACCAGGCTTACTCTTCATTATTGCAGAGTAAGCTGATTTCACAGAAAACAAACCAAATGACTCCAACTTTCACACCCACTTATCACTAACATCCTCCCTCAAAGCTACTTGACTAACTATAACTACTAACTGATGCTCCAAATTAACCTCCCATTGAAAAAGCTCTCTCCTCCACCTCCAAACCCTATCTAACCACTCCCCTAAATCTGCCACTGATTCCCTTTTTTCAGGTGATAAATTGTACAACCTTGGGAACCTTTTAGACAACAACCCACCCTCAACACAAAGCTCACTCCAAAAAGAAGTACCTTGCCCATTTCCCACCACTTTTACAAGAGAATATGACAACTAACCCTCCCCTAGCTTCCTAAGAACAGACATCTTTCCACTAAGACGACCCCTTTCTAAGATCCTCCCTCAACATCCCCTTGACCCACCATACTTAGCATGCAAAACTCTATACCATAAACCTTCTTTATCTGTCCTCAACCTCAACCACCATTTCCTCAACAAAACATATTAAAAGCTCTCGAATTTCTTATTTCCAACCCACCCACCTCACGCTTTCTACAAATATTCTCCCAAGCCACCCAAAGCACTTTTTTCCCCTCTATCCCCTCCCCAAAGAAACTGTTTAAAAAAAGGCTCCAGTTGAGAAATGATACCTATTGGAGCTTTGAAGAAGGAAAGAAAATAGATCGGCAGGGCCGTGAGGACTGATTTTATAAAGACAATACAGCCACTAAAGGATAAGTTATTGCTGCACCAACCCGATAACTTGTTTCTTACCAACTCTATGACTGGCAACCAAGTTGATAACCTCATAGGATTCGCCCCAACTGCAACCCAAGATATCTAAAAAGGATCCAACCTTATAATTCAAAGTAGAAGCTGCCTCCTAAATCCACATATTATCCACATTAATTGCCACTGACTCTTGTGAAAATTCTCCTTCAAACCTGAAACTACCTCAAAAAGTTGAAGTACTAGCTTAATAGCCCAAATATTTTTCCTTGATATTTTTACAAACTATTAGTGTGTCACTTGCAAATTGCAAATGCGAAATATGCGGACCAGATACACCAAAAATTGACTTTTTATATTCACTCTTTGAGTGTTAGTCGATTGACTTGCAATCTTCAATTTGAAGCTTCTATTCACATCTTTTCATCAAATTTGTAAAGCTTGAAGACTAGCCTAAAGAATACTTATTGTTGAGCCTGTAGAGGTTAGATGTGAAACAAATACTTGATTGTAACTAAGTTAGTTATAGTGAAAATCTTAGTGAAGCCAATGACTGGATATAACCCAACATTGAGGATGAACCAGAACAAATAACTCTGTGTGAATCTTTTGTTTCCTTAACCTCTTTAGTTATTGTTTAGTTATTGTCATTGCAACCAACTTGAGGTTAATTTTGTCTTTCCTAAAACAAGGCTTTTATCTTCATTTGTTTGTGAAATACATATCTTAGACAAGTTCAGGAAAACTTTGGACACACACAAGCGTCTGTGAACTTTTTAAAGAGTCTGTTTTGCAAAAAGTTTAGGTAAATATAATTCATCTTCATTTCTCGTGTTTATATTTGTCTATTTCATAACCTTCAATGAAGTTATTTTACGCTATATAAAATAGAAATTTTACACTAATATATAAGACTATATAATTATATTATATAAATAGGCCTAATAGGTCATAATAAACATTTTGCAAAATTCAAACTTTAACCTACTTATTTAAGTAGACATTTTAAAGAGTTTTTTTTTTTTGAACCAGCATTTGAAAGAGTTTAAACATTCATTTATTTAATTATATATATATATATATCATGTTTCTGGCCCAATATATTACTGCTAAGGTAATAATGTAGATAAATCTTTTTTTAGTCTGTCATTGTGTTTTCTGCCATTATTATTTTATAATTCATAACCATTTATTATTTAAAAGAAAATTGCTTTTAATATAATATTGCAATTGATCACATTTGAAGCAGATTTAATTAATAATTTAAAAATTCGATTAATGTAAGTTTAATTTGCCCACAAAAAATGTAAATTTCAATTAATAAAAAATTTGATTTATGAATTAAATGCACTGACAATATAAAGATATTTGATATACTGTAAAATATTTTAATAATATGATAATCGTGATTGATATCAAAATTAAACTAGAAATTAATCTATAATTATTGAGAAACGATTCCTAATTGTAAGAGATCTATATGAACTTTTCAGATACCAAGATTTAAATGAGCTTTTTGTAAACATATGTAATACCTTCGGTTTGTAGTTTCTACCTCTGCTGGCTCAGGACCACCATCCAATAGATCCAATGGGACTCATTTTTTTTTATCAAATTATTATTATTATTTTTTTTGATCAAAAAAATTTGATAACAATGGGACTCATTTTATCATCATCTTGAAAATCATGTGACGTGGCTTCTTATGAGAGGCATGTGCAGCGTAATGGAGTAGCATGCTTCGGATACACAGTGCCTGGAGGTTACGTTACTGGTTTCGCATTTTCTAATTTCTATGTTGTCTTGGACATTTTTGGAATCAAAAGAAAATGTAGCCATTCGTACTTCACTCTCGTCCTTCTTCAGATTCAACAAAAGTGTAATTGTTTTAAAAAAATTCAGAAATCAAATCGAAGCAAAGGTACTTCTTTCACGTTTTGATTCATTCACTGAACTAGACCTAATTATTAGATTCAACCCCCTTTCTAACACTTGTATTGAGGTATTGAGGTAAAAGAAGACAAACGAAATGCCACAACCAAGGCTTATCCATCCAAAAGTGAAAGTCAATAGTAAAAAATAATAATAATAATAATAATAATAATAATAACATATATAAACAACCATTTTGTTATTCATCCATCAAATTATGATTAACGTGGGTGAATATAATTTATTATGTGATAATGATATTAATCAATCATCAATATTAGTAATTGATCATTTAAAATATTTGGTTACAATCCTTTTTAAAAAATGTCTTCCTAATCAATATCCTTAGAATACGGTCCAAGAAATCAATAAAAGGAAAACTTGTAATTGTAAGTTAATGCTATATTTAGGAGTTTTAAAGGAGATATGGTGGAGTGATTAATAATAAAGTGATTAGTAATGGAAGGAAGTGAAAAGATAAAAGTATATCATTTTTTAAGCAAAAAAGGCATGCAACAGCATCCCTTCAATGCAATAGTTCCTAACTAGGTTGCTACCTCAAACATTACCAATCATCTAAAACACACCTAAAAATTATTGAACATATGCAATTTTCCCATACAAATTTTTCTTGTATTAAAAGATGGTGTATTTAACATATTAAAAATGTAACACTTAATCTTCTAATAAAACATCTTTTATTGATTTCGTAACAACAATAGTGGATAGCAAGACCCATAAAAATAACGTTAGTATGGATCAAGTGCAAACAAACATGAAGATATATGGTAGAGTGTATTGACACTTTCCTGCCATGTGGCTCGGACAAGGCACGTGGAATGAGTTTAGACTTATCACCTCTAAGGTGGGTTTATCTCTAAATTTGGAAAGTCAGTTATACCAATGATTTAATAAAGTGTATAGAGTTCTCAACATGCTAAATGATCTACAGGACACCCTTACTTTATCAATATAAAGACAAATTAATTTTAAAGTAACTAAATCCAATCAGTCTGACACAATGTTCAAATAAGGGTGGAAAGTGTTCTAGATTATATTTCTGACTTATATAGATTTGACTTATTTAGTAAACTGGCAAGTACTCAAATATGATTTACAAGGATTTTAGACGTAGAGAAAATATAAATAAAATAAAATTTTAAAGATGCATTTAAAATAAAAAATTAGATATACATAATTAATTTAAGTATAATCCAAAGAATATAAATCAACATAAAAATTATTTAAATATAAAAAATATGCATGATTAATTTTAAAATTTAAAATTGAATATTAAGAAAGAGATAAATTTAGAATGCTACTTGTCATTCTATATATCATTTTGTAAATAATCTTTTTCTTGTAAACGGGTTTGAGTACTTCTAGTGCTCTCTTTAATACAATTTTAACTTATTAAAAAAAAAAAAGAGAGAATAGACTAACAGATTTAACTACTTTTAAGATAATATATTCTAATTTAATCTATAGGAGTTGTTATATTCTTTTAGAAATATTTTCTCTGAAAAGGAAAAAAAATTGGAAATAAGTTAATGATTAACTAATAGACTTGACCAACACGTGGCAGGTTCAAGTGGCAAGGGATTTGGGCACCTTAAGCAAGTGGTCAGGGGTTCGAATCCTGGCTCTTGTGTATGGAGAAAATCTGGTTGGGAAGGGAAAACTCACATTGTATGCCCAAGAGGTTCCCCGACGGAGATTAGTCACCACTAATGATAGTATATACTTCGTACCTATGTCACGGTTAAAGAAAAAACTAATAGATTTGGTAGCAATAACCTTTAATTAGTAGAGTGACAGCATGATGAAGGAGAAGTAGAGAAAAATTTCGGTCTCCAGTAACCTTTAATTAGTAGATTGGACATATATCATAGAAAATAAAATTTTAAATAAAAATAAGTAAATGATATGTAGTTTGGTAGTAATCACTATTATTTAATATATTTAAAAAAAATAAAAATAAAAAAAATAAAGAAATGATTTAATGTTGGTGATGTCATGTACCTCATCTAGGAGAACATATATAGGGGTTGAATAATGGTAAATAATTAGTGGAAATTTAGTAATAAAACATCTGGAATTAGCATTAGACAATTAGCTAGTACACAATCATGGAATTTGCATTAGTATTTAGAAATATTTATACTGAAAAGCTGAAAAATTAAATGGAAAAAATAGGTAAAAATATTTGGTAATGATAGCAATTAGTTTATGAAATTAATTATAGCAATTAGAAATACTTGTCACGAAGAGAAAATGATTTAATTGAAAAAAAAAGGTAAGCAAATTTGTGCTACTCCATATTCGATATTTAATAGTACACACTTAATAGTGGTATCGGTAGGAGGTACTCTTAAAAAATGCGTGGAAGTATTTAATAGCGCTGACCTGAGGATTCGCTATCTTTACTAATGCGTTTCCTTAAATAAACGTTATCTTTACCTGATACCTTTTAAAAAAAATTGCGGTCCACCTTTTACAGCGCTTCGTCGAAGATGTGCTATTATAGGCTATAACTTTAATAATGTTCTATCAAGTAAACACTATTAAAAGAATAACTATAATAGTACTTGCTTGAGTAAACACTATCTTTCGTCCAATTCAAAACAAAACGTCATAACCCTCTAGGTGAGGAGACCAACTCTCTCCTACGTTTAGTTGAAACAGTCCATGAAGTGAATGAACAATAATATCTTTGCACACAAAACGGGATATTGAATGCACAATTTTCACAATTCATCAATGCTATTGCTTCGCAACTCTCCAATAAAAATTTGTCCTCTGTTTTGTTATCCTTCACACTGCAAATTTTATCAACTCTCGTTCTCAATCCGTCATGTTCTTTATTGAGGGAGTTCCCTTTCTCGTGTGGGAAAGATGGAAGAAATTCGACTCAATAAAATCCATAATGTGGGTCGTAATAAAACCCAGAAGAGAGGATGTGAGTCGTAATAAAACCGAGAATGTGGGTTTGTGCCAGAGAAGTGAAGTTGCTTCTCTTTGGACCTTTTGAAGGCCAGGAAGATTATCTATTATACGATTCCACAACTCCCTTGCTTTCAATAGCTCTTGGAAGATTATGTAATTTTGTATTGGAAGATTCAATTTTGTAACTCTATTATGCATTTTCTCTTTGAATTTCTAATTTCCCATGTCAATTCTCAAATTGTGTCGCAAATTGTAAGTATTGTTGTCAATGAAAGAAATTTTGCTTCATATATTTTTTTCAAGCTGCAATTCTCAAAAATATAATACTGCTACTTGTTTTTGTTTCAATGAAAAGAAATTTGGGATATCAATAAAAAAATGTGCAAATGTGTTTAATAACACTTCCCCATGGAAACTCCCTTAACATATATATTTTTATCACATACTTTGTTCGTTTACCTCAAACCCTTTAAAAGGTGCACTACTTTTTACAGCGCTTATTCATAGAAGCACTATAAAATGTGTAACTATGATAGCATTTGCCTAGGGAAACATTGTCTTTGACCCTGTCACTATGATAGCGACAGCTTGAGGAGACGCTACCATTCACCCCGTATTAAAAATAAAAACGATCTAGATGACCAACTCTCTTCATGTTAGTTGGCACAGTTCAATGCACAATAAAACGAAGCACAGATAACCCGATATTCAACCTTCAATGCATAGAAAACTATCCATAAATAATTCTTCCTTAATATCTTTGAACTACCACACTAATCTTTTGAATCAATACTCTCCTATAAATAACTCTCCTCCGTGTTCTTATCATTTACATTATAAATATTATAAACTCCTCTCTTTCTCTGTAATTTTCAATTTTGGAGCTCTCTTATGACTTTTGAGCCACATTCATGGAGCATGCAAAGAGGCTCTGGCCTAAATTTTATGTACTAAATGTCATGACATACGAGAAAAAGATAAAGGACCTAACATTGGGTCTTCTCCCAATGCTTGATGCTGATAGCTTCTTGCTGAGATTACCAGATTGTTGGATGAGAAGTGAAGGCATTAGTGGAGTGTAAAGGAGCCTGATCCACTGATGTTTTCGAAGAAAGAATCAATACGCGGCCTTTTATTGCATCAACACGCTGCAGACAAGAACCATGAGTAAATCAGTGCCCAAATAACAATGTATTCAATTTTATATTGTCTCTGTAACAAGGTGTTCAGTTTTTGATTATCTGTGTAAACTCAAACATCATGTATCTATGAATTTGAAACATAAGAAATAAAATAAAAATTACGTTCTTTGAATTCTCTTTTATTTAGCGTTGTACGCACTATGATCTGATAATTAATGTTCTGCTTAGAAAAATTATTACTTTGTAGTGAATAGAATGTTCCGCTTTCATTAGTAAAGTAAAGCAAAATATTTTTAAAAAAGTGTTTCGATAACACTTATCCAACAATCCGCTCTTAATGGATAAAATTTTGCTCATTATTTCTTGTAATATACAGTGTAAATATATAATTGCGTTTGTTTGTACATGCGCTATGAAAGATATTCAATATAACAACGTTTCCTTAACTAAACGCTATTAAAGGATTCACTTAATAGCGATTAGTAAAGGAAACACTATCTGTTTTCCAGTTTTAAAATTTAAACAATTTCTCTTTTACCACTATCTCTTATTCACCGTGAAAACACACAGCTCACGACGAAAACCTCTCTCACGAAGGAGGAGGTCCATCTCTAAGTGTTTGAAGGTGTTTTGCACCACGAGAGCATCAAAGGAACTCATGTGTGTTAGGCTTTCAGACAACTAGTTGCACACTCTTTGGACCTTCTAAGCACTTTGGTGTTCATAAGTGTTACGCTTTTAGGTATTTCCTTTTTTTTTTTTTTCATCCTTTACTTTCATGTATGTATGATGGATTTGGATGATTTGTAACTTAATAATATTTTTTTTATATAGCAATGTGTTTTTATAACAATGTTCTTTCAAAATTTATAGAAAAAATAAAAAAAAAGAGATAATAAATGATGAAACAGATTCTAGTGCACCAGTTTTAAATTCAGAGAATAATTTTGAAAATGTTGTTGAGCAACCTACAATGCCTACCATTGAGCAACATAATGAGCCCCTTCCTTAAGAAGTTATAGGGATTCAACAAGGAAGATTTACATTTAGCTAACTTCTATATATTAGTTATATATTTTTTGGATTAAAGCTTTTTTTTTAATAAGCAAAAGCATATATTGATTAAGAGCATTAGGGGTATTCTAACCTGCATACAAAGAGAACAAACAAAAGGGAGCTTGTGTAAAATTAATACTGCTACTCATACAGAATGCAGCATTTTATTTACAAAGGTGCAACCCACAAAGAAAATACAATGATAAACCATAATAACCCAAACCACCCAATATAGGCAAATTGCTGACCAAGACTCTTTTAGTCAATACTGGACCAAAACAAATGATGACCACCCCACCAAGACTAAGGCGCTAGAGACCGCCACTGGACCAAATTCACGTTTCATATGATAAAGCAACATACCACCATCCATCCACTTTTTGACTTAATAATGAGCAGGTACGAAATTACCCAATCAAACCAGGGAGCATCACCCTAGACCTACCAGGTAAACCAAATTCAGCATAGTAATTAGAGATATTAACCTAAGTGCAGCACCACCAACCAAACTCCCACTGCATTATTGAACACCGTCAAACCAGAATTAATAACAAAATCCTTTTGCCAACAAAATTAGGCATGATATTTGTTTCCATCAAGACCCAGATTCAACTTTCCAACCATCCATATAAACAATACAATGAAGACGCAAGTTCACATTCACCTTCTCCCAGCAGAATCAAACACTTTCCAAAATCCCTCTCCAAACACTTTCTTCTGAAGAAACCCTAAATCACCCATCAGAAATACAATTGGCACTGTTTATACCATCCACCCCCAATTGTACTTTACCCATACCGCCAGCCTCCTAGGTACACATGTGGGCCTCTCCTTGTCTTTGAATAAAAGGAGTGACCCCTGCCCTCAGAACTGTTGCACATTTGTATATTTCCTCAATGTTTTTATTAATGTAAGAGATCCCGTCAAAAGAGTCAGCAGCAACCTCCGTGGCCACCACCCTTCCAACCTCTGGCACAACCACCACCACCCCTCCATGTTGGACATTCGTTGCGGCGACGTTGGCTAAGGGATCCGATGAAGTAAAAGAGATAAGAACTGCAGGAGACCCCGAGTGACAAACATCATTTTGCTTAGCACCACCAGAGAATGAGGATATAGCTTCTTCACTGAAATTTTTACCATTTAGTCGATGGTCCAAGGTACCAGTTAACCACCCCATCTTTTTAATATGCTAGGCTTCATGCGGGACTTAGTTTTTTTGGATCTCAAGCAAGAAAGCCCAAAAAGACTTAGAGGAAATTTATAACACCAGTTATCAGTCTTTTCTTGCTTTTACCCGGACCTACCATTCCTTTACCTGTACATAGCCTATAATACCTTTTGGCCCCTCTCTCCTCTTCTCACCCAAGAACCGGCCCAAGCCCATAAACTTGTTTTGTTGGGCTACTAACCAACGTAGCCACCTTGTTTTTGCGCAGAGGCCCACAATAAATGTACCTGAATTTTCTTCCCCATTTGGTAGCCTTTCCGAGTGAATCCCCAAATCCCTTTTTACAAAATTTCCTTCTCCACTGCCATTAGGATCAGAGCCTGTTGCACTACAACCTTTAGCACTTTTCGAAGCTCTGCTCTTGCTGACTTTTCCTTTCTGCTTCTTACAATTTCCTTCTTTATAAACTGTAGCTGACCGAACCACTTTACACCCTTCAGACCCATCACCTCGAGCCACTCGAACAGCCTGGTTTGAATTTGAAAAAACCTCAACCCTCTGACGTAGGTTTTCCAGCATCTCGTCCCCTGACAAGACAGTTTTAGGAACATCCTGGAAGCTGTTAACCACCGAGTCGCTAGCGTCCGAGGACAACCCCTCCAAGCTCTGCTTCGATCCGACGTCAAAGAATTTTGGAAAGGGGTCAGAGCAGCAAACCTCCATTAGTCTAATGGTGAAAATAACATAATTGTCTAATGGTGAAATAACATAATTGATCTTCACTTTAACCGATCTGTTGATAATTTCTGGGCACCTAGTTAAAATGAGCATCCTCGCTACGTCCATATGAACCCTTTGACTGGTATTACCATCCAGATATCCAAACCTCCTAACCAGTTGGACAATGGATTTGAAAAAATCACCTTTCCAAGCATGAGGCGGGATGCCCAAGATCTGAAGCCAAACACATCTCTCCCTGCATGCAAAGTCTTGGCTCCACAGCTTGATCTCCGCAAACCATTTTGATAGAGTCTCCATACGGTCCTTTAGATAACGCGTGTAATTGTAAAAAATTTAACAGAAAAATATACTCCTAATAATTATTTGTATCTTGCTAACGGGTGCCTTAAGAATGGTTAAAGAATCAACAAAAGAAAATTTTTTATTGGAAAATATAACACTTTTTAATATATTAAATAGATGTTGATAATTTAAAAGGAAATTTTTTATTGGAAAATATAACACTCTTTAATAATTTTTTATTGGAAATTTTGTTTTTATTCCTTAAAAATGTCCTTGGGGTACTTATCAACATTCTACTAATTATTTATCCACGAGAGCAGGGAACACCGTGTTGCAGGATTATCATGTTCATGTGCTTCAGAACTCGATCTTATCACCAATCCCAATCAAAACGGGGGTACTCGAATCACTTGCAGGTTAATGCGGCAATTCGGATAACTCTAATGATTTGTTTCTAACATACATGTTTCAACGTTTAATTTAAACAATGAGTTTTGCAATATCAATCTAAAAAAATACAAAATTCTCTTACTAATCATTCTTATACTATAATAAATAAAAAAATTATTTTTAAAATCTTAAAATTATATATAAAGAAATTAGGCTAAAATGCACTTTTAGTCTCTAAAGTTTTTCACTTTGGCGAAAATTATCCCTCTATTTTTCTTCAAGTGATTTTAGTCCTCGTAGTTTTCAAATGTTGCAATTTTCATTCCTCCATCAAGTTGTTCTAAAAACCTAACGTAAAAAGCGCACGTGGCAAATGATTCGCCACATGGCTCTGCGTGGCATGCACATCTAGCAGAACAATGATGCACATGTCTCATTTTCTCTCTCTTTTCTCTGCGTCTCTTCCTGACAGAGATTTTGATCAATTTTCTTGCTTGTTTTCATTCATATCACTATTGGTTTATATAACCAATTTACAAAATAACAAACTCAATACAATTTATCCTACTATTAAGGATCATATGACAAATGCCCTCATCTCTAATTTCTTTACATATTTTAAATATTTAAAATTGTAAACTACTTATAATATACTAACTAATTGTTATTCTAGAATATTCTATAGGTGAAGTGGCCTTGTTACATGTTTATCCGTATCATATCATCTTCCTCCTATCTTCAATGTGAGAAGCTTCAAATCCGTGAAGCAATAAATGAGTATTGTGTTGAAGTTGATAGACGCCAAGCATTGAATAACATTTGCTTTTTCATACTAGAGGTTTAGCCTATAAAAAAAAGTTGCATTTCAAAGCAAATTGACATATTGTTAGGATAATTTCATGTCAATTATTTTATTCAAATTAGCATATTTATAATAATTTATTATTATAACATTTTAAAAATTATCTTTTATTTTAATATTTATTTTGCTTCCAGCTGTGCATGCCACATGGAGTTATGTGCAGTCACGTGGTGAACCGTTTGCCATGTATGCGTTTTATGTTGGTTTTTTTTACAGCAATTTGTTTGAGGGACAAAATTTGCAACATTTGAAACTTATGAGGACTAAAATCGTTTGCAAAAAAATAGAGGGACTATTTTTCCCAAGTTAAAAAAACGTGAGAGACTAAAAGTACATTTTAGCCTTATTTATATTATTTTAATATTTTTTCATTCCAGTTGTGCATGCCACGTGGAGCCACGTAGAGAACCGTTTGCCAGATATGCTATTTCTGTTACTTTTTTGACAGCAGACGGAGGGACGAAAATTGCAACATTTGAAAACTAAGAGGACTAAAATCGCTCAAGAAAGAGTTGAGGGACGATTTTTACCAAAGTGAAAAACTTTAGGGACTAAAAATATATTTTAGCCTATTTTTTTTACGTTGTGTCAAACATTTTGTTGGGATTCTTAAATAATCCATTGATACTTTTTAAAAAGTTTCCCTAATAAAAGAAACAGATATAAAACGAAGTTTTCAATTGCATCTCTTTTTGAATCAAGCGTAAAAATAAAACAAATATACAGGACACTTGTAACAAACATTTTCATTTCAAAATGCCACAATGACTTTTTTTTTTCTTTTTGATAACCAAAATTGTATTGAAGATGAGTACAAGGGGTACCCACACCCATATACAAGCTGGTAACACTAAAACATATATAATAGGCATCTAAGTGTTAAGTGATATACAAAGAGATAACCTTAAACAAAACCCAAAGAGAATAAAACCATTAACACCTTGCTACAATCAGAGAATTGTCACCGTACATTCAAAACCATAGTGAAACCAAAGTGCAGCTCAGCTGTTGATCCAAACTTATGACATCACAAGCAATAACTTTCCAAGTTCTGTTTGAAACAGTAAAAAAAAAAAAATGCATGATAATATGATAACAGAAGTGATTTTCCATTTTGATAACCAATTCCCTGCAACTCCTAATGAACCAGATCTCTACTGTAAGTAGTGCAGTAGCAATAGGAAAAGCGACAGCAGCACTAAATTGAGCTCAAATTATTGTAAAAAACCCTCGGGAATCTGACACCAATTTGAAAACTGGTAAGGACTATGTTTTTTATTGATAGAAAACCAGTTCCAAGACCTTGACCTGATTAATTCATAAGTTACCAGCAGGTCTATCTTTCCATTTCAGAAAATAACATCATTCCTCAATAACCAAATTGACCATACTATTGCGTGCCATATCAATTGCCAATACTTTTTTTTCTTTTTTACTCCTAAAGAGATCCCTGTAAAGAAGATAATGTTCTTCAATATCTGTATGTGAGAAATATGTATTCCCAATCAACCTAAAAACCTGTTTCCAAACCTGTATGGAAACCTGGCAATCAATAAAAAGATGAGATGCTGTCTCTTCACGCAAGCCACACAACACACAAAATGTTTGAGAAACATCTGCAAGCACGTTCCTGCGAAGAAGGTTTGTTCTTGTTGGCAACCAGTCAAGAATTAGTTTCCAAGAGAAAGAAAACAACTTTGATGGAGCTTTACAAAACCAAAAATTTCTAAACACCTTATCCAGAACCTAATTTGTTGGGACAGCCTACTGCATTGACAAAAAGAGATGTTTATGCTGATTTGGTTGTGTAAATTTTTGAAGAATCTGCCTTCCACACCCAAGAATCCAGCTCCTTCCTTTTTAGGTACACACCTTTTAAAGTATCACATAAAATCCTAAATTCCTACTCCTCCCATGCAAAGAAAGACCTCCTCCAAAGCCAACTCCATCTCCACATATCCCCATCCCACTAACCCATCTCAGCCTTTTGATCTGAGATGGAGAAAAGTCTGCGAAAAGCCTCTCTCAAACTTGAGTTCCCTAAACCAGGTTTGATTCCAAAAGGATGTTCCTGCCCCATTTACCACCTTCCTTCCAATATCCTTAGAGAACCAAAGCAGTCCAAAAGAAGGATCTTGGTCGGAAATCTTGAGGACCAACCACCTGAGTGTTCCAATCTGCCTAAGAAACTATACCTATATTTGATAACATCTATATTTGATAACATCCTGCCAACAAGCCCCTTTTGTACTAAAAACATCCACCGCCATTTTCCTAAAAGACTCAAGTTGAAAAGGTTAAAGTTTTTTATTCCTAAACCTCCCAATGCTTTTGGTGCACAAACCTTCCTCCAACTAACCCAACATACCCTCCTTCTAGACGCACAACCTCCCCACAAAAAAGATCTTTGAATACCTGTTAGAATCTTCAAGACCTTCCTTGGAGCTCTGAAAAAGGAGAAATAGTATAGAGGTAAACAAGAGAGAACGGATTTAATTAAAATAATCCGCCCTCCCATAGATAAGTGCTTTCCTTTCCACCTTGAAAATCTTTTCCGCATAATCTCCACCACTGGTTGCCAAGTTGAGAGCTTCTTTGGGCTAGCCCCAATCGGAAGTCCAAGATACATAAAAGGTAGTTCACATGATACCAATTCAAAACTTCTAAGTACCGCCTTTAAGTACCAAATATTTTGATAAGAGGCTCTACCAACCAAAAGTGTGTCATCATCGTACTGTAGGTGGGAGATACAATTAGATTGCTAAAAATTGTAACCAATGAAGCTACTCGATTCCACCACACTACACAACAATGTCGCTCAACCCTTCAGCTACAATAAGGAACAAGAGGGTCCTTGTCTAAGTTCTTTTTTAAGCTTAACCTCCGCAGTTGGACTACAATTTAAAAGGATTGAGACATCACCTTTAAAGATACACGCTTCCATCCAACTCATCCACTTCCTTCCAAAGGCCATCTGTTGCATTACATACTTCAAAAAACCCTAATCTACCGAGTCATAAGCCTTTTCAAAATTTACTTTGAAAATAAGGCAATAATCACTCTTCTTCCTTGCCAAATCCACAATCTCACTAATTGCTAAAACCCCATCCAGAATTTGTCTATTTCCAATGAAGACTTATTGATTCGGGGAAATCAAAGAGCCAATCACCTTTTTTAACCGGGAAGCCAGCAACTTAGAGATGATCTTTTGGATAACACCAATAAGGGAGATCGGTCTAAAATCCGAGACCTTTTGAGGATTGTCCTTTTTTGGGACAAGAGCAATGAAAGAGGACCCGACACCCTTTGGTAATGTTGATCAATGGAAAAATTCTTCCGCAAGAAGATAAATTTCATCCTTTAACTATGAACAGAACCTCTTAATAATGTGAAATTAAAACCATCCGGACCAGGGCTTTTATCACCTTCGCAACTCCAAACTGGCTGTTTTACTTCTTCAAAAGAGAAAGGCACTTCTAGAGATAAGTTGTCTATAGAGGATAGTTTTTTAAAAGCAATACCTTCCAGAAAAGGCCTATTCCATCCCACCTCAGCATACAATTCCTGAAATTACTTTTTCACTTCTTGTTTGACATTCACAACACCCTCAACCCACCTTTCCCCCACTAGAACGGCCGAGATATTATTCTTCCTTCTCCTAAAATTGATGTAGTAGTCGAAGTAAGATGAATTAGCATCTCCCAATTTTAACCATCTAACTCGCGACTTTTTGTAACACCCCCCTTGGGCATTACTTGCTGGTTGCTTTTGGAAAATTAATTTATTTTAAGGCAGAAAACTCAGGTGTAAAATTTTCTTTAACGGAAAAGTCTAGAAACATGATACACAAATTAAAGTAGTGAAGTCATATTGAATATCTTTACACATTCATAACAAGGTTGTCAAGCCATACATTATTTTCTCAAAGAGTCTCATTTTTAAAAGAGAAAATTATAACAAAAAGTTACAATCTCACAGTTAAATACCTTTTTAATTATACAACTCAACCAAAATTCCTAAGCTGGTCACTCTACAAGACGGATATTTAAAATACCCTCGTGGTTATTCCCACTAACAAATACTTCTTCGAGCATCTAGAAGTTAAGTCCTCGAATGACTTAGTGAATTCCTTCGCTTCATCCGCACTAGTGTATCAAAGTACTACCGTAGTCTAGAATAAACCTGATATATTTGTAAGGGTGAGACGCCAATATATGGATTTAACACAATAACTAGATGCACGACACAAAAGAAAACATATACACGTATACATAACAACATAAGCATTCATAATAAAGCGATTAGTTAATCAATGGGTTTCACAATCCAAACATCATTATTTGAAAAACTATGCATGAACACTTCAAATACATTGTCTAAATTCGCACCTAATCTCATGAGATATCCCAACCGTGGTGAGTTGATCAGGCTCGATTACCATACAAGGCAAAGGCACACAGCCATAGGCACGTAGCCAGAACACAAGGCACGTAGCCAGAACATAACGGGCACGTCTGCCAAATGCATGTAAAAACACTTTGTTCATGACACTTTTCTTTGTGTTCAATCTTTCCTTGCCGAAGCTCAAAATGGCTTACGACTAATCATATATAGTTTTAAATATCTTAAAACTTTCATTAATAACACAGGACCTCAAAGTACGAGTACTCAATCACGAAACTCCTAGACCGATGCACCACCCATAGGTTCGTGGTAATAGAAAACATCTCAAATGTTTTTAACACAGTAGACACCACGTCTATAGGACCCTTAAGTCCAAAACACACGAAGAACCTTAGTACCCCAACGTCTCGGTTACTAAGTTCCAAAACACTTTAACACTGTCAAGAAAACTTGATTTCGGAAAATCATTTCAAAAGGGAAATTATTTTATAAAAAAAAAAACACTTGATACTAAAACTTAGTTTTCAGAAAAGTGAGTCACTTGAGGTTCAAGGTTATTTTTTTAAATACTGTTCTTTTCAAAACACCTGTCGTCGATACTTTTCCAAATTGCCGTCGATTAGCATTTTTAAAGCCAATAAAGCTAAAACTTAGTCTTTTCCACTTAAAACATTTCATAAAAAAATAATTAAGTTATTTTCAAAAATTAATTTCATAGAATGACTTTTTATAATATTTCGGAATTACTTACGTAAAAATTAGCAGTACAAAAATAATTTCACGGTTACATTCTCACTATGACTCATAGTTTACTTTTACACTAATAAAACGATAAAATAATGATATTTTCCAAAAACACTTATTTTTCCCAAATAAAATTTTCCATCAAGATCATATTCCAATATTTTGCCGTTAAAACATTGAATATAGTTTGTAAAGCTTCTTAAATCTTTTATCTGATTAACTGATTGGGCATTGACCACTGTCAAGCTTCTCAAACAACAATCAACAACAACATCACAAAAATATTCCCAGGCAGATCATGCATCACAACATTATAATATATAACTGCAAGTAAACAATTATAGGCAGATAAATTATCACAGATAAAAATAACACAACTTTAATCATGCATCACAACCACAGATAAATTATACAGACCACACTAATCACAAATAGTTATTGGGAAAAATCCCTTAGGTAAGCTCCCCTTACCTCTCAAAGAACTAAGCTTCCGATTTCCTTTCTCGAACGTATGTCAACTCCGGTGTCACGACTCACGTACGATCAACATACTTTAACCTTCAATGAATCACAATCAACCAATCAAAACAAGCAAATAAATCATCTAAACTCTATACATAGGTCACGGCCATGATAGGATTTTGTGGCTAAAAATTTCTAAAATGCTTAAGTCTTTGGATCAATGATCTTTAAGTACTTAAGACATAGATCTAATGATTTAACATAAAGAATTGAAATAAAATATTACAATCCATCATAAACCCACTTTTGGCCTTCAATGAAAAATGAAGCTAGGGATTTCTTTTTGACAAAACAACTTGGATTCAATATATACATGAACTATAAAGATTGAATCAAGTATAACTTAACAAAAAATGAAACAAAGTTCCTCCACCCACATAAACAAGGTTTCGGCCATGAGAAGAAAAGTGGGGAGGAAATTTTAGTTTGATTCATGCTCTTGGATAATGAAAATAGAGATGATTACAAGATCATAGAAATTGGTTTCATGATCATAGGATTTTTATACAATTTCCTTGAGATTGTACAAGATTCTAGATCTAGGAATTTAAAATGATGATCATGGCATCAAACAAGTGAAACTAATGAAAAGTAAGACATGATTGATCATGGAGAGAAGATATTACCTCTTGGTGATGAAGAAATGAAGAGAAATGATCAACCAACACTTAGTTAAGAACTGGACAGCTTTGAGGATGTGGTGGTTTTGTGAGTATATCTCACGATCTACTCATCCAAAAATTGCAAACTTTGGCTTGTTGGAAATATAAGAAGAAAAGGAACAATTTGATATTGAAGCTTTTATTTTATTAATATCAGAACAGTGGCGAAAAGGGCTTTCTTTCCACTGTTCTCGCATGGTGCTGAGGATTTCGAGCTGTTTCGGTATTTTGGGCATATCTCCTAATATACTTATCCGTTTTTGATGATATTTTGCTCGTTGGAAATAAGAGAGAAATAGGAACAACTTTTATGTAGAAAGTTTTTCGAGTTTCAGAAAGGAAGAGGGTCATATTTTCGGTGGGGTTTTGGTGTTCTTATGAGTTTTTGAAGTAAAGTGCAAATAGGAAGAAAATGAAGAAGATGAGCCAAAGGGGAGGGAGGGCTGCGGTTTTGGGCCTTATATAAGCTAGGAATTAGGCCTTGTTTGGTTAAAAGGAATTGAATTAATGGGTTTTGTGAATATTAAATTAATATAAAAGTTAACTATGGTTCATAGTTAACTTAACTTGGGTTTTGTTGCCAACCATGGTTAATAAACATGTGGCACACATTATTTGAAAGGTGTGGCTGTCCGAGTCCACACAAACTAACCATGGTTCCTTAACGATGGTTAAAATTTAACTCGACAGCGGTTAGGTTAAGCGTAGGGGTATTTTGGTCATTTCGCTTGAAAATTCCCGATCAATAAAATTTGAGGCAGGACTCCTTATCCTCTCTGTTACGTCAACCTCTCCTAATACCTCTGCTCCATAATCAAATCCTTTGTCTCCCGACTTATCCACGGATTTAGGTTTTACACGTTTTCTTAACGATTATGCCCGAATAAAACAATAGCATTTCGTTCCTAACAAATTTCTCCGAAATGTGAAAAATCGTCCGGGACAAAATATAAAACCTAATGGTTTCGTTCCTGAGTCGAAATTAGGATTCCTGATCAGTAAAATCTTACTGTCAGTGAAAACGCAGAAAACGCAGACCGGTTTTCATCTGAATTTTCATTCCAAAATTTCCTCGTAACCTTATAAAAATAATTATGACAGGGAAATGACCTTAGTTTATCCAAAATCATTTTCTAAGATTCAGATAAGAATATAATCATTTATATAATTATTACCGATATTAGAAAGCCGAAAAATCGGTATGTTACACTTTTGATATGTGAGATTTGATTTCAGCAGCCGAGCCTTATATAACTCATTAGTGACTTGTCCCCTTAGCCTACATTCCTCTTCATCCAATGTTCTTGCACTTGCCAAGTCATCAGACTCATTAAGGGCAGCCACTAGATCATTAATTTTTGAGTCCAAGTCGCCAAACACTTCCTCATTCCAAGTCTTTAGTTTTTCTTTCAACAGTTTCAGTTTTTCTTTGAAAGCATAAATCTTCCATCCTTCCACCAAAAATTCCTTCCAACACTTTTCAACAAACTCATAGAAATCACAATGTTCCAGCCAGTAGTTGATGAATCTAAATGGTTTAGAACCCCAATTTAAATTGTCCCCATAAATCCAAATTGGGCAATGATCGGATACATCCCTCTTTCCAATCCATTGAGCCGATAAATTCCAAAGAGTTATCCATCCAACCTTCAGAAATGAGAAATCTATCCAATCTGCTCATAGTCGATCCGTCCGGTTTGAACCACGTGAAGCGCTTACCAAGAACTGGCAAATAAATAGGATCACATTTATCAATAAAGTCCTGTAACTCTATATTTTGAGCTTCCAGATATTGAGATGCGACCCCTTTTCTTTCTGCACTGCAATTAATCGAGTTAAAGTCACCACAATGCATCATAAATTAAATCTCCACAAAGCCTTTCTTTGACATAACAATATGTTCCCACATGACCCTCTTTTCTGAGATTAAGCAAGGAGAATAAATGTTAACAAATGTACAGAGTTTGTTGTTCTTCACGCACAAGCCACAAACCCCCAAGAAACCTTTCCCCCAAAAAGCATAATGCAGAATAAACTGTGAGATGCTCTACAAGCTAATAATACCTCCAGAGCTTCCTTCTGAAAGGATAAAGGCCCACTCAACATCGTGATCACCCCATAAAAATTGGCAAACACCCCTGTCTACCTTAGCAAGTTTGGATTCCTAAATTGCAGTGAAATCCACATTTTCCTCCCTAATTAGTGATCTAATCTTCTCCTTTTTGACCCTGCCACCAAGCCCCCTAATATTTATTGATAGTATATTCATGATCCACCTGATCTAACCCTCCTTCCATCCTTGGCTGATTTGTCTCTAACCTCCATCTCCTCTAAAATTTTAATAATGTCTGCATCATCCCCTTTGAAAGAAACACCAATTTGTTTGCAGCTCCCCCAAATTTTTTACGCCTGGCTCCCCCCACATACTTGAGACATTTTAGAGTTACAGCTTCTAGAAACATTATCAGAAAAAATAATCGCAGAAGAGGAAACTTCTGACCTATGATTGTGATCACTTAGTACACCACCAAAGGGAGAAGGTCGCTGAATGACCTCGACACTTAGGTCATCACCAAATTGCATAGCGCTGAGGACGCTACGATCATATTGTAGAGCTATATTTATCAATTTTTTGTCCGAGGGCTTAGAAGAAGGGCTTCAAATGGAAATAATACGGCCAACATTCGAAGACGATAAGGAAGACTCAGGAACAATGTCATTGGAGATTGCAAGTAGCCCCACATCTGATTGATTTCTCACATAAATACTTCTCTGGCACTCATTAACATCAAAACTGGGTGGTGCTACTGAAATGTGGCCAAACTGTGATATGTCTTCGTCACTTTGTGTAGTTGGACAAAGTAACTCTGTTCCTTCACCTTTTCTCGAAGTCTTTTTAGTGTGATTATTTTGTGGTGGACCAACTAAGAAGGGAAATTTCTTTGCAGCAGGCCCATATTTACCTAAAGGAAATTTATTCCTTTCCATGTCCTTAACCTTTCCTTTCTTGTTAACAGCTTTAGAACCAACCACCCTTCTAACAGCCTTATTACCCAAGGCTTCAGCATCCTCTTTTAGCCCAGTTTGTTCCATAGCCAACGTAACATTCACTAGAGGCCCACACCTGGTTACAATATCAGATGGGCCGCCAGCCATTAGACCATTGATGTCGCCCGCCAAAGATGTATGCTTCTTTGGACTTTTGGTGGGGACTTGATTTTTGGATCTTTTTATTAAGTCTCTAAAATGTCTGTGTGCATTTCCCTATGTTTTGATGAAAACTAAACATTGGTTAATGATTTAATTAACCTACTTTGTGGTTGCTAACCTGTCTGCTTAGTGTACAGATCAGAAAATAGCAAAACTCACCTGTCTGTCTACCTAAGTAACAACCTGTCTGGATAAGCAAAAAGACAAAGTGGGAGCTGAATCACAAAGCTAGATACAACATCATTTGTGCTCTCAGTCCTGACGAATTTGAAAAGGTTTGTGCCTGCGATTCTGCCAAAGAAATATGGGACACCTTAGCTGTCACACATGAAGGAACAGCCAAAGTCAAAGAATCAAAGATTGCCATACTTGTAAGAAAGTATGAACTGTTTCTCATGGAAGAAGGAGAATCTGTTGCTCAGATGATAGGAAGATTCCAAACTATCATCAATGGCCTAAAGTCTCTTGGCAAAGTTTACTCTAATGCTGAGAAGGTTGGAAAGATACTAAGGAGTCTACCTAAGCAGTGGAGACCTTTGGTAACTGCTATCTCTCAAGCCAAGGATCTTACCACCTTGACTATGGATGAACTTCTTGGTACACTCACTGTTCATGAGCAAGAACTTGGAGATGAAATCACAACAAAGAAGGGCAAGTCAATTGCTCTGAAGGCTGATCAAAAGTCTTCAAAAGCTTCTAAAGCTTTGAAGGCAGACGAGTCATCCAGTGATGCTGACCTGTCTGAACCCGAGGATTCTGAAAGTGATGAAGAATTATCTCTCCTAACTAGAAAGATAAAGCTTCTCTTACAGAAAAAGAAGTTCAGAAAGGATAAGCCATTCAGAAGGTTCAACAAGGAGAAGAACTTCAAAGAATCCACTTCAACAGACAAGAACTCAATTGTCTGCTATGAGTGCAAGAAGCCAAGTCACATCAAAGCAGAATGTCCTCAACTCAAGAAAGCCCCTTTTAAGAAGTTCTTCAAAAAGAAGAAGAAAGGGATGATGGCTACTTGGGAAGATCTGGAGTCAACATCTTCTGATGAAGAAACAGAGGAAGAAGCTAATCTCTGTCTGATGGCCAACACTGACTCAGATTCAGATAATGAGGTACATCCTGACTATGAGGAATTACTTGATGCTTATGAGGAATTGCTGGAGGAATCCAACTGCTTATCTAAGGCTTTCAAATCCCTCAAGAGAGATCATGTTAAGCTCCTCAGTGAGCATAAACAGAAATCTCTAGAGTGTGAGAAATTTTCCAAAGAGAACAGTGAGCTGAAGACTGAAAAGTCTAATGAAGCTAAGATCTCTAGTGATACATCACAATCTGAAGAAGTTGAAAAACTTCAACAGAAAGTGGAAGAGCTCACTTCTGATCATGCCAAATTTGTTAATGGTAGAGATAATCTGACCAAGCTGCTTGGCTGTCAGAGGCACTCCCTTAACAAAGAAGGTATTGGATATGTCCATCAGACACATCATAAAGTATCAACTAAAAACTCTAAAGTGGCTGCTTAATCTACTATCATTAAATCTATACCTGTCTGTAATTTCTGTGGAAAGACTGGACATGTTATGTCTAAGTGTCTTCATAAGAAAAGAAGGAAGTCTTCACAGACTCCTAGAACTAATAGAAAAGGACCCAGAAAACTATGGGTACCTAAAGATCAAGTAATCTCTGTTGCAGATGTCCTCAACAGGACAAAGAAAACACCACTGCTGGTACCTGGACAGTGGTTGCTCGCGACATATGACAGGAGAAAGGTCTACGTTCTTAGACCTCCAACTTAAGAAAGGAGGACACATGGCATTTGGTGGAAATCAGAAAGGGAAGATTATAGGAATTGGTACTATTGGTGGTAAACCTCCTCTTCCCTCTATATCTAATGTTCTTATGGTTAAAGGATTAAAACACAATTTGCTTAGCATAAGTCAATTATGTGACAGTGGATTTGATGTCTCCTTTACCAAGGATTTATGTATAGTTAAAGATCTCAGTGGCAAAACCCTCTTTTCAGCTAAAAGGCAACAAAATCTTTATAAGATTGAACTAACTGATCTCTCAGATCAAAATGTAACCTGTCTGATGTCTAAAGAGGATGAAAGATGGTTATGGCATAAGAAACTAGGACATGCTAGTATGAAACTAATTTCAAAATTAAAAAGGGGTAATCTTGTGAGAGGATTGCCTGATATTAGTTTTAAGAAAGATGTTTTGTGTGATGAATGTCAGAGAGGTAAACAAGTAAAATCAAGTTTCAAATCTAAAAACCAAGTATCAACCTCTAGACCTCTTCAGTTGTTACACATGGATCTGTTTGGACCAGTTAGTGTTGCTAGCTTGGCTGGAAGAAAATATGGATTTGTCATAGTTGATGACTATTCTAGATATACATGGGTACTCTTCTTAACCCATAAGTATGAGTCTTTTAAGGCTTTCTCAGTATTCTGTAAAAGAGTACAAAATGAGCAGGGTTTCTGCATTTCTACTCTTAGAAGTGACCATGGGGGAGAATTTAAAAATGAGCAGTTTAGACAGTTCTGTGAGGAGAATGGAATCTCTCACAATTTCTCTGCACCTAGAACTCCTCAACAAAATGGAGTGGTTGAGAGAAAGAACAGATCTCTGCAAGAGATGGCTAGATCTATGCTCAATGAGAATAATCTCTCTAAGTACTTCTGGGCAGAAGCAGTAAACACAGCCTGTTATGTACAAAACAGAATACTCATTAGGCCTTTTCTAAAGAAGATACCTTATAAATTGTGGAAAAGAAAAGCCCCAACATTTCTTACTTTCATGCATTTAGTTATGAATGCTTCATTCTAAATACCAAGGATCAACTTGGAAAGTTTGACTCCAAAATAGACAAAGGAATCTTTTTAGGATATTCTGATATGTCTAAAGTTTTTAGAATTTATAATTCTAGAACATCTGTTATTGAAGAATCTGTTCACGTCAAATTTAATGATAGCTTAAAGACTGATAAGGAATTATCAGATCTAGAAGATGATCTTGCAGGTCTTAATATAAACTGTGAATATATGCCTTGACAGGTACTTTAAGTTTTGATGAATGACAAAAGGGAAAGGTCCAGAAGGACTAAATTGCAAAAAGCGGAAAGCTATAAAGAAAGCAAGCACAAGGGGCAAAATGGGAATTTCAGTATTTGTATTGGATGTTTTAGAAAAAGTGTGTAAATGGTATGTAGAGTTCTCAATTTAATATTGGTCTCACACACACACTTTTTACATGTGCCAAAAACATTTTAAACATGTTTTATATCTGACAATTAATTGCGCTTAATGAGTAATCAAATATTAATTGTTAAGATTTTCAAATTCAAATATGCTTGGAGCCATAATCGATTATGGGAAACCAATAATCGATTATGATATATATTAAAAGGCTTTAAATGAGTTTAATGAGTAATTATGTTATTAAAGCCGTTAAGTTTGAATTTTGAAATAGAATAATCAATTATGTAAAATGTATAATCGATTATGTCTTTCTGGCTTTCATCGAGCTTCAAACAGAAACCCTGTAATCGATTATGTAATCGATTATAGCTTTTTATATGAAAGTCAGTGGACTCGTAATCGATTAGTATAATCGATTATGACTATTCTGTCAAAGTGAGCGCTTCCTGAAATTGGTTTAAATAATCGATTATGAGAATGTCATAATCGATTATGCTGCGACAAAAATGAATTTTAAGAGGCTTGACCTAATTTCTTTTGAACCAACACCTTTCTCCTATAAAAGCAAGTTTAGGCAGCCTTCAAACAAAAACAATACACTGCTATATTTTTCACTGTGCTAAAACTCTGTTAAACATCTTTTTTATACTCTATCTCTTGCACTTTCACATTGACCATATTATATTGAGTATTCTATACACCATATAGGTGGTATTGTAATTGTTCTTCAATTTGTTTATCAGCACTATTAAGAGTGCATATTGTTGGTAAGAGTCGTGTGACTCAAACCTTACTTTTCTACACCTTGTTTTCAAGAGAGGTGATATCTCTTGGGGTGTTCTTGGATGTGATTTCCAAGTGTTTACAAGGGAGGTGATATTCCTTGTGGTTGACAAGAGAGTTGATATCTCTTGGGTTATTGTCTTGAGACTCTTTCACTGGGGGAGGTGATATCCCTGTTCTGTGAGGAGTGCTCTATATTGTAAAGGTTCTAGTTGATCCTGTTAAAAACTAGAGTTGATTGAAATCCCTTAGTCGTATTGCCTTGGGGACTGGACATAGGCCACTTGGGTAGTTTGGGGCCGAACCAGGATATCTCGCTTGTGTTCATCTTCTCATCCCTTATCTTTTTATTTCTGCTTTATCATTTGCAAAACGTTTTTAATTGCACGCGTATTTAATAAAGTTGTTTTTTCATAATATATTCAAAGGAAAAAGTTTTATATTTGCCAAAGTTTTTGAAAAACACAATTCACCCCCCTCTTGTGTTTGAGGTCACTGGTCAACATAAACAAATCAGAAAACTAACAACCTGACTTAACCAAATCAGAACCTGAAGCTGAACCAGACAGACAAGTGGAGCAGACAAGTCAACAAACAAGTCAAGATCTTCATGATGATCTTCAAACAGACTGGAAATTCAAAACTCATCATCCTAATGATCTCATTATTGGAAATCCCTCAAAAGGAGTGAGAACCAGATCTACTTTAAGAGAATCAAGCAATGTGGCCTTCATGTCAGAAATAGAGCCAAAGCACATTGAAGAAGCTCTTGATAATGAAAGCTGGATTCTTGCTATGCAAGAGGAACTCAACCAGTTCACCAGAAATGATGTCTGGACACTTGTCTCCAAGCCTAAAAACAAGTCTGTCATTGGAACAAGATGGGTCTTTAGAAACAAATTGGATGAGGATGGCAAAGTTGTCAGAAATAAAGCAAGGTTAGTAGCTCAAGGCTATAACCAACAAGAAGGTATTAACTATACTGAAACCTTTGCACCTGTAGCTAGAATAGAAGCTATTCGCATTCTAATGTCATATGCTGCACAACACCAAATCACTCTTTTTCAAATGGATGTGAAAAGTGCTTTTCTCAATGGAATAATTGAAGAAGAAGTATATGTTAAGCAACCCCCTGGTTTTGAGGATACTGATAAACCAAATCATGTTTTTAAACTTAAAAAGGCATTATATGGTTTAAAACAAGCACCTAGGGCATGGTATGATAGATTAAGTTCTTTTCTCATGCATAATGGTTTTACTAGAGGACAAGTAGATACTACTCTGTTTAAGAAAAGTTCTAAATAGAACTTCATTATAGTCCAAATATATGTTGATGATATTATTTTTGGAGCAACTAATGAAAAGCTGCGCAAGGACTTTTCAAAGCCGATGCAAGCAGAATTTGAGATAAGCATGATAGGAAAGTTAAAGTTCTTCCTTGGTTTACAAATCAAACAGACAAGTGATGGAATCTACATTCATCAACAAAAGTATATCAAGGAAATGCTTAAGAAGTACAAAATGGAAAGTGCTAAACTTATGAAAACTCCCATGGAAACCAATGCAAAACTAAGTAAAGATGATGAAGGTAAAAAGGTAGACCAAACTGTCTACAGAGGTATGATTGGATCTCTACTATACTTAACTTCAAGCAGACCTGATATTCAATTTAGTGTCTGTTTGTGTGCTAGATTTCAATCTGACCCAAGAGAATCTCATCTTAAAGCTGTTAAAAGAATATTTAGATATTTGCTTGGGACTACTAATCTTGGTTTGCTATATTTAAGAACTAAAGAATACAGATTAGTGGGATTCTGTGATGCTGACTTTGCTGGAGACAGAATAGAAAGGAAAAGCACCAGTGGAGGATGCCACTTCATTGGAGCAAATTTAGTCTCTTGGTCAAGCAAAAGGCAGACACCTATTGGTCTATCTACTGCTGAAGCAGAATACATCTCAGCTGCTAGTTGTTGCTCTCAACTTTTATGGGTAAAACATCAACTTGAGGATTACTCTACTTTTGAGCATAATATACTTGTATGGTGTGATAACTCTAGTGCTTTTTGCTTAACTAAAAATCCAATTCAGCACTCTAAGGCTAAGCATATAGAAATCAAACATCACTTTATAAGAGATTATGTTCAGAAAGGCATCTTTGATATTAAGTTTGTTAAAACTGAAAATCAATGGGCTGATATTTTCACTAAACCTTTAGCAGAAGAAAGATTTTTATTTATTAGAGATAATTTAAACATGCATTGCATTGTTGAGTGAAATGTCTGAGTTTTTGAACTGTTTATGCTACCTGTCTTATAGCTTTATATCACCTGTCCGTAATTACCTGTTTGACTCTGCTGAGTCACTTTGCTGAATCTCAACAGTTTTATTAAAATGGTTATTATTTATTTAATACCATTCACTAATCTGAAGCTAATCATGGGCACGACAGTTTTTATCTCGAAACCATGTTTTCATTATGTCTTAAGTGGGCGCTACAGTTCCCCACAAAAATAGTGCTGTTTTGAATTAAAAATGTTTTTATTTCTATCTCCTGCCTTTACTGCTATAAAAGGCAATTTTTCAGAAAGGTTCAAACTTTATCTATTTCAAAAAGTCTTTCTACCTTCGTCTTCTCCTCTCTCAAACCCTTCTCTCTTCCAAAACCCTCGTAACCTCTTCTCTGAAAAATGGCATCTTCGAAGCGTCTGTCCTCAAAAGAAATTGCTGAGCAATACGAGATGAGAATGGCTGATGTTGAGAAGATTCTTCCTGGGAAGACTGTTGATCTTCAACAGATGAAGAAATGGGGTATGGATGTCACTGAAGAGTTGGAATACTCTAAGTGGACTGCTTTCTTTGACATCAAGGAGCTTGTTCATCCCAAGCTTGTCAGAGACTTCTGGAGGAATGCTGTGGTCATCACCAGTGTGATTGATGGAACCAAGAGCTTTAAGGCTCAAATGTCATCTGACAAAACCCTCCTTTTCCCTATTGGACCTTTGGAGTTAGCAACAAGATGTCCAAGGAATGGAACTGCCTTCAAACCTGACTGGGAAGATCAGGTAGGAGCTGAAAATGTGAACATTGCTATATATGGAGTTCCCAACCCTGAGAACAAGAAGCCTGTCAGCATGGTGCCCAAGTGCAGGTTCTTGCACAAGCTGCTGCTGGAATGTGTGATGCCAAGAAAAGGATCACGAGACAATGTGACCAAGATGGACAGATTTGCTCTGTACCACTTGATTCACAAAATCAAGATAGACATCAATGACCTCATCTACATGTATCTTGAGTCTCTGATCAGGAGGACCAACATGCAGACCTATTCTTATGGAATGCTGTTGACAAGAGTATTCAGGAACAAGCTGTTTGTTCCAACTGATGTTCACTTTGTGGACATGTCTCTTCCCATAGACAAGAAGGTCCTGTCTATGATGGGGATTGAAGGAATCCCTCTGGAGGATGAAGAGGAAGACAAGAAGAAGAAGAAGAAGCCTGCTGCTGAGCAGAAGTAGAAGGAGAAAATAGAAGAACCAGTGGATTCTACTGGTGAATCAGAGGTTCCCATCTCTGAAAGAATCTGGAAACCTGCTGGAAAGGTGGCCAGACAAGATTAGAAGCCTGAGGAACCCTCAACTTCTGAAGAATCTACTGAGACAGTTGAGCCTCTCAGGTCCAAGCTAAAGAAACCCCCCCAAGAGGAAGACAAGTGAGGCTGGGAAATCTGTTGCTGCATCAGCACAACCCACCAAGAAGAGAAGACTGGTGAAGACCTTTACCAAGGTCAGACAAGTGGAGTCTGAACCTAGTAAAGAGGAAGCATCTGCTCAGGGGGAGCAGACATCTCCACCCTTAAAGGAGCCAAAGGAGAATAAACCTCTTGATTTGGGAATCATTCCTAGAAAAAGAAGGTCAGGCTACCCTATGCCTTTAGTGGCCATTGCTGGAAAGGAAGAAATCCTTGCAGAAGAAACCTGCTGCTGCTGCTGCTGCTGCAACTTCTGCTGACCTGTCTGATGGGACTCAGACAGTTGATCATCCTGACGCTGCTGCTTTGTCCCCTTCAAGGAAGAAGACAAGACTCTTTGAAGATCAGTTTTTCACCTTTCCTTCTGCACCATCCTCTCCCCTTCACCAAGGTATCCCCAGTTCTGTTGTTTCCTCCCCTTCTGCCCTTTTCATTAAACCTTTGTCAGTTGCCTCCCCTTTTCATTCACCTGTCACTTCTCACCCCACCCAAACATCTTTTGATGTTGTGTCTGATATATGTCAGTACACAGTTGTTCACAGGGACTCAACTCCCAAAGAACAATCTGGCTTATCATCAAGACTGTTTGTGAGTGATCTGCAATCTCTGATGACTGCAAGTATCTCTCACTTATCTGTCATTCCTTCTCCTCCACCTCATATTCTTAACTTTTGTAGGGAAATTTTCTTTTGTCCCCCTACTGTTGTGTTCATTAGAACATTGGAAGGATCTCATTATCCTGCCTATGTTGTAATGTTACCTTCTAGGTCTAGATATTTCTTTCTTTTAATAACTGGATCAAATTCGTTCTTCTGTCATATAGACTCTCTCTTACCCTTACCTCCATCTGTCTTAGCTAACCAACCTCTTCCCCCTCCTATTCAAATTAGAGTCACTCGTCTGTCTCTATGTGAAAGACTCTCCTGTGTCTTTCCTTCTTTTGATACTGACATAGTTAGAATCAAACCTCTGTTTAAATTAGCTTTTCTTCCTTTCTTTTATTTCAGAACCATTCATCAGTTTATCTTTCCTCGTGTCTCCTCACCCTTCGCTGTACCTAAGGCACCCCCAGTATTAGCCTTACCCTGGTATCCAAACCTGTCTGTTGCTTCAACCAGCCTGTCTACAGAAGCCTCCTTTTCTCAGATGGTGGATTTAAATAGCTTCAATCTACTTAAAGCTGAGCTAGAAGAAGTCAGAAGACAATTGGATGAAGAAAGGCATGCTAGACTACTGTTAGAAAAGAGAGTTGACTCTCTGTGTTTTCTTTTTAGTCAGTCTAAGTAGCTGTGTGTGTAGAAACTGCCTTGTACATACGAAGCTTATGATGAATGAAAATCAGATTTATTTTATCTTTTTCTCTTTTTACTTTTTTCTGTATGTACCTTTTTGTTGTTGACAAAAGGGGGAGAAAAATGAAAGATGATTAAGATTAAATGTTATGTGTTCAAATCTGGAGAAAATATAAGCTGGTTAAAATTGAACTTTTGATCTCTGATATTTTGAACTTAAGCTGTTGCATATTTCTCTGATACTGATATTTGAACTCAAAAGCACCTGTCTGCATGTATAGAAAATCTCAACCTGTCTACATTCTGTTATTCTTTAAGTTGATATTTTCTAAGGTTTATTAAATCATCTGAATGTTTGTCATCATCAAAAAGGGGGAGATTGTTAAGTCTCTAAAATGTCTGTGTGCATTTCCCTAAGTTTTGATGAAAACTAAACATTGGTTAATGATTTAATTAACCTACTTTGTGGTTGCTAACCTGTCTGCTTAGTGTACAGATCAGAAAATAGCAAAACTCACCTGTCTGTCTACCTAAGTAACAACCTGTCTGGATAAGCAAAAAGTCAACCTGTCTGCTGACTAGGATTGTTGACATTGTACAAATTGGTTTCAACCTGTCTCTGCTCTACTCTCATACTCGTCTAAGGTTCTTTGTTAAGAACTCGAAGTACACGAAGCTTTTGGAAGCTGTCCCTTCATGCAGAAGACTCTGAATCTCTCTTTCACGCTTATCTATATATTCAGAAGTTCTCTCTCTCAAGCAACCTACGATGTTAGAGACAAACTTCCAGTTAAAGAATGTTTCCAACATGCTTTATTCCCTAGTACTTTCGGTTATTACACAAGAAGGTAAATGTACTCTGTAAAAGTACAAAAGCATTCTGCACAACTCTGATTTGGCTACTGCACGATGCATAAAGCCATGATCCTTCATGTTAGAGTACAACCAACGTTTCCATTGCATTAATGGCTGCCCAGAATAACTCTATTGCATTTAATGAAGCTCTGCTTGAAGCCATTATTGCAAGGAATGTCTCTAACGGATATTAAATGTTTGAAGGCTATAAATACAGAAGTCATTGAAGATGAACACATCAGAGATTACAAAGCATTAAAGAGCCATTACTCTGTTCATTCTTTCTATCTGTATTCTTCAATCATTTGAAGTTATTACGCAGTCTTTCCTAAGCTTTACATTTAAACCACTCTCTGAGTGTTAGTGAAAGATCTGTCTGTCTAATATTGTATTTATTACAAACCAAATTTCTCAAACAAATCTGAGTGAGCCTGAAGAGGCTAGGTGTGCAAAGAATACTTGTCTTGGAGCCTGAAGAGGCTAGGTGTGCAAACATTACTTGGAGTCTGTAACCTGATCAGTTATAGTGGATAAATCTTGGTGCTGCCAAGGACTGGACGTAGCTCTTTGTGTTAAAGAGTGAACCAGGATAAATCACTGTGTTAATCTCTCTTCCCTTAAACTCTTTAGTTGTTTTGATTATATATCATCTGCATTCTAACTAAGGGGTTAAAAGTGTTTTTATCAAGCTTATTTTTATCTGTATGCTTGTGTGGTTTTCTGTGAAAATACAACAGACAGGTGACCTGTCTGGTAACTTATTTTACACCTGTCCGAACCTAGCTTCTGTGTGCGAAAAGTTTTCAACTTTATTTTAATTTCTGATAAACACAATTCAACCCCCTTCTCGTGTTTATAGTTGTCTATTTCAATTTTTGTTCTAACTTCTGGCGCCATCCCTACCCTGATTTCCTTGTTGTTGCCATTTGAGTCTTCCACCGTACGGAAACCTAGGCCACCTTTTATACACCCTTTTGTTTCTTTTTGTGACAAGTCCCCATCAAGTACTCTTATTTCCTGACAAACGCCCTGCTGTGTAGCTTCTGCCGAGGAAAGAAGATTACCTTCTGGTTGCAAGCTTCCATCCCAAACCCCAAGGTATGCTGCACCCTCGAGCAGACCATCCGTACAACCAAGAGACACTTCTGCACTGCCACAATTCAAATTATCGCCCTTAACAACCGCTTTTCGGTTCTCTTCCTGGCAAAAGTTGCCGGAGACCACCGTCTCCGGGATATCCAGGAAATTGTCTACCACGGAATCGCTCTATTCAGATGAGATATCTGCTGCCCGCCTAGTAGTCCCACTTGAACGGCACACCTTGTTCTGTCGAAGTGAATATCCTCCATTAACCTGACCACATAAAGCTTCTCATTAATCCGAACTTTGATCGATCTGTTTATTATCTCTGGGTAAGTTGTAGAGATTAACATCCTTGCAATATCAAATCTTCCCTTGCATCTGGTTTCATCATCCAACATCCTGAACTTCCCTACTGTTTGTACTATGGTCTTGAAAACCTCCTCTTTCCATGCATTCACATGCACTCATGAGATATTTAACCAAACAAGCATGTTCGTAACCTCAGATCCCGGAACCCATGGTCGTATGTCAGCAAACCATTTTGAGAGTGAAGAAGTTTCCTGTTGCAAAATATCTGATAAAACATAGTCACCCTCTAGCGTCAAGAGAACTGCAGTCCCCTCCATTGATCTTGCAGTAATATTAAAAATTCCTTCCCTCTGTAGATTATCTTGAATACCATACGCATGCTAGGTTTGTCCCACATATGACCCCTTCAGCCACATTAATTCCTCTTCTGGGATTATAAGTGATAGCCCTCTCCACCCATCATTGCTTGCTGCATTAACTACTACATGTCTTGGTTGGTCATGCACCATGCAACTATTTAAGTGCCCTACTGAAACCACCTTTGCAAAGGATGTATTTGGATTCAAGCCCTTAGATTGTGAAACAAACCTATTAGGAACACTCGGTATAGCAGGATTTCTAACAAAGGATTGTCCTTTCTGGAACTTAGGTAGATTCACTCTCAATTTGTAACTGCCCAGCCTGATGAGACTTAGTTTTCCTTCTAGCTCCTTTGCATTTTTAACATCCTTAAATGTAACAAAACCAAACTTCTTCCCCAGTTTGTCTCTCTTTTTCGGGATTACGACTTCTCTCACTGACCTCCATATGAGAAAGACTTCCCAGAGATCCTTCCAGCTATAGTTCTCAGGGAAGTTTGTAAAGTAAAAAAATGTTGTTCCAAGTAAATGGCCATTGTAATCATGATTATAGTCACGATGGTAGTGATGGTAGCCATTGAAAGGGTAAGGGTTTGGTCTCTCCCTCACAAGGTTTCGCTCGGTTGCTCCTATGCTCTCAGACTATGATGGTAGTTCATGTTCTTACTTTGCATAAACAGATGTGTGTTGTCATCATCATTAACATGCAAGTATACACAAAGTTTGAATATAATTGTATTTGTCCATTCGTTGTCTTTGTTAACAAGACCTTTTAAAATGCCACAAGGATACTTATTAGTGTAAATAAATTTCAAAAAGATCTTTGTAAAAAACTGAAAAGGTCATCAAAAGGAAAACAATATTGTGAATTAATAAGGCTTAATTGTACTTTTGGTCCCCAAGTATCACGATTGTACGATTTTGGTCACTCGGGTTTCAATTGCGACAATTGGGTCCCCTAGGTATCGCGATTGTGCAATTTTAGTCCCCCAGGTTCCAATTGCGTCAATTGGGTCCCTCAGGTATTACAATTATGCAATTTTGGTCCCCCCAGATATCACAATTATACAATTTAAATGTCAGTACCCTACGTGGCACACATGGGACTGATTTGACACTTAGTGAGGTCGGCTTGACAACTTACATGACATTACACATAAGAATGTCATGTAAGCTATCAAGATGGTCTTACTAAGTGCCAAATCAGTTCCACGTAGGCTGAGACAGCCCGTTGTGCCCCATTGTATTATTAAATTAAAACCTTATTAATTATTTACTTAATCGCATACTTAACGTTAGTCATAATACAAAAATATGAAGAAATTAAAATCTTAATTAATAAACATATAACTCCTACAAAATAAAGTATCATACCTTATATAATAAATGCATACACACATATGTCTTTCATCAGAGTTACCCAAAACACTGTTTAGGGTATCCATCAGTAGGATCCCTATCAAGTATACAGTTATACAAACTGTTTATACTAGCAGAAAATAAAATGTCTTATAAGACTCACTGGCCCTAAACTAACTACACCATATCATTAGAATCTGTAACTTGTCCTCCAGCATCCTTTTCATATGGAGTTCCATCCAACTCCTCAGCAACGTATTCCTCAGCAACATATTCTTCCACCGACTCTTCTAACGTAAAAGAGTGGACATACACAAAAATACAGAAATAGGGAGATAAGAAACAGTTCTATCATCATAAGCAGAAAAGACTCATATCATATAACATAATAGCAGTCACATACAAACAACACTCATCATTAACAATCATCTTTAATTCACAATACTTTCCTCTACCCCCAATCTCATGCAACTAAACTTTGATGCTAACGTGGCCACCACCAATCCTATCACACATCCCTTGCCCACCGAGGGATGTTAGTCAGTCGTCCAAGCGTTGCATCCCCATTAACCGGTGCACACCCTCATCCATGGTGAGAATGCTCATTCAAAGCAATGACACTATAGCTGCACGGTACAGTCGGTGCACACCCTAATTCTCTCTCAAGGGTGCTTATGCAAAGCAATGACATTATAGCTGCACAATCTAAAACTAAATTGGGACAGCCCCGCAAGAACTTCGGATCTCGTGTGTTCCCAATACACGGTTGTGAACAACAATACATATGAACCTCACTGACTCATATCAATAACAACCTAGTGCCTCAAGCTTTCCTCATAGCCTCCACTCGTATTCTAGGTCACATCACTTCTATAAAATAATGGCTAGGCACATCTACTTCATATTCAATCTCTCACACAAACAAAATACCTCCGAGCAACATATATATTTACTTAAAATCAACTAAATAATTTATCAAACCAGGCAGGTCATGCATAACATAATAATCAATAAAATATTCAAACGTCAAAATAAACGTCACATGCAGTGGAATACCTCAACCAGCGTATCACAACAGTCAATAATAAATAATTCAGACATCCTCAAATACTATAAAATTAATCCAAGGCAATAAACCTACAATTCTCAAATCAGCATTGGTATTGCGGAAAAGTTTTCAACGCGATTTTGGTATTGTCGATTACTCGACCACTAGTAGGATTTAGGTCGCTCTACACCATTATTATAAATTATATACTACTTATCCGTTCCGACGATGGAATGGTTCTTTCTCCCACCTGAGTTAATACCTGAAACACGAATTCAAAGCTCCTCGTTATCACACCACAAGTTACCAAATCCACCTTCAACCAAATCAATGATAAAACCTGTTAATCAAACAAAATCCAATCATGACAACCCTAGGTTAGTTTCGGCCATAACTCAAAAATAGGGCTAGGGTTATTTTCTCAATTCTATCTTTTGGATATTAGTTACCAGAGTATTGACTAACATAAAACAAGTGTTACAATTCAAAAATATGAAATAAAATCCTCTAACCTCTAGGGTTAGGGTTTCGGCCATACATAGTAAAATTGGCTAGAAATTCTTTTTGCTCACAAGCTCTTGGATCTATAACCTATACACCTTAGATAGTTCATATAAATCATGATCTAGTTAAAGATTGAAGAAAACTTATTTTGTTCACATGAACACAAATTCGGCCAAGACTAGAAAATAGGGTTAGGAATTTCTTTTGATTTCAAACTCTTAGGTTTAGAACATAGAAACCCTAGATAGCTTATAACCAACCTCATCTAAGTTAAAAGTTGAACAAAATCGCATTTGCTCACATATGCATAGATTCGGCCATATAAGAGGAAAAATAGGAAGGAAAATTCTTTTGCTAATATACTTTTAGATGATGAAAGTAGAAGACATATCAAGATCATAGAAATTGGTCTCACATTAAAATGATTTTTCTACAATTTTCTAGAATTATTTGAAGTTCTAGATCTAAGAATGGAAATTCATGAAATAGTTGATGAAAATGAATATTGAGGGAAGATTAATGAAGCTAAGATGATGAGGAAGAGATTCCCCACCTTGGAATGAAGAGTTTGATCAAGAACTTGAGAAGAAATGAAGAACTACGATGAACTTAGCAAGAACACTATGAAGTTCTTAGTGTTTTGTGAGTAAAATGACTTAGGAAAGAAAATAAAATGTCTAAGTGTGTGGGTGGGGTGTGTGAGCCGTGACCTTGAGTGAGGGAGTGAGGGGAGGAATTGTTGAATGTTAAAATGAAACCATGGTTGAGTTTACTTGACCTAGGTTAAGTTAGAAAATAATATTATAACTATGGTTATAATAACTTAACTATGGTTAATAGTAACCATGGTTAGGTTAAAATGTGCGGTTGAGAGTGAAGGGAGGTGTGGCTAATTTTGGACCACAAATGAGGAGGAAGAAGCCAAATTGGCCTTCACTTGCCTTAAGCATGGTTAAAAACTAACTAGGATAGGTTAGGTTAAGATTAAAGGCATTTTGGTCATTTCACCTAAAATTGCATTTAATGCTTCTTAAATGTTTGATGAGTCATGGTGGTGACAAACCCCATGACCCATCTCCTCCTGTGTCCGGTTCTGTCTCTGCAGTTCGGTTTCCGATTCCGTCGGTTTCCCGAATTAGGTTTTACGCCCAAATAAAAACATAATATTTCATTTTCGATTGAAAATTTTCAAAACAACCGAATTCATTGAAAAAATGATTTGAACATAAACCGTTTCGTTCACGGGTCAAAATTAGGTTTTCTGATCAGTAAAATATTACTGTCAGTGAAAACACAGACCGTTTTCCATTCGACCTTTCACCAAAATTCGTCCGAGTAAACATAATATTTTATTTTTGATCAGAAATATGGAAAGTAGAATTCCTCACAGACATAATATAAAAAATCTACATTTTTTCAGTTTCGAGTCAAATTAGGGTTTTCTGCCGGTATAAAATTATACTGTCAGTTAAAAACACAAGCCGGTTTTCGTCTGAGTTTTAAACCTAAAATTTCACCGTAACCTTCTACCATAAGAAGAGTATGAATATGATTTTGTTTTATCCAAAATCATTTTCTTGGTCTCAGATAAAAATATAATTAAATATATTTTTACCGGTAACACAGCGTAATTAAAAATAGGCTATTAAAATTGCATAACTGTAATATCTATGGACCCAAATTGCACATTAATAATACCTGAGGGAACCAATTGACGCAATTGGAACGTGACTAAAATTGCACAATCGCGATACTTGGGAGACCCAATTGTCGCAATTGAAACTTGTGGGACCAAAATCGCACAATCATGATACTTGAGTGACCAAAAGTACAATTAAGTCAATTAATAAAGAAATGAGAAAAAGAAAACAATATGTATTAATTAGGAGTACCAGAGGTTACAAAAAACAGTGATTTGCATCATTGTGTGTGTGTTTTTTTTATTGTTTCGGGTAGAGATAAGCATTCTTTATTTTGTTGTTATCGTCACTTTTGGAACCCAGAAAGGGAAGTAGGTTTAATGTTAGAGTGCATTTGCTGCAAGGATGTGATAGGTGGGTGAATGTCTTAATTTTTCGTCACAGCAATGATAAAAGTGGTGTTCAATTGCAATGAAAGCAGAGAATTTGCTTTAGGTGATGTACCTAACTCAAATGAAGTCCCTCCGAATCATCATTGTGATTTTAATGCACAAAATTATGATCACAAGTTCCGCCTTGAACTGTTGTTGACCATGTTAATCCCAAGCGGGTTTTCAAACTTAGAACGAAGGGTTAATTAAAGTAGTACTCCTATTACAATTTTATCGCAAATGCTAATTAAGGAATACTTAAAATCAAAAGATGCAAATTTTTTAATTTAAAATTATAATTTAAAATTATCAATATATTAAATATATTATTCTTTAAGAAAAAATTTATATTTTAATTTCTTAACTAATATTTTAAGAATATTGATTAGCACGACTCAAGTTTTATTGAAGTTAGTTACAGCTTTCTTATTTAGCGTGACAATTGACAAGTACTACTATTTAGTAAACCATCCACCTAACAACGACAAGTGCTCCTGGAGAAAATTTGGGTGCAATTCTATAAGTGTTATTAGTGTTGTTTTTGAAAGAAAATATGATACGTATAACAATTTATTAATGAAAATATAACATATATATATAACAACTGTTATATAAATCTGTTATATAAATCATTTCCTTAATCTGATTCTGTTTTCAACACACCAAAGGGAAGAAAATTCTGAATGAATTCGCAACAACGAGTAGCCAGGTTATATAGTTGTCCAAAATTGACGTTATGAATCATAACTTACGCTCATCTAAAACATGTTCGAAAATGTCAAAAGAGTGGACAATAAAGGGACGAGCAAGGCCAAGCGTAGCCCATGACGTGAATGTAGCTTAAGGGGTGGAATAAAGGAAATTCAACAATGTTTGGCAGTACCACTCTGAGGTATATCTAATATTTAATGGGAGCATTTTATGTCAGTGTATATGTTAAAGTTGAACAAATATAACAAATATATAATACGTGAATATAAGAAATGTATCAATTAGATATGGTGTTCAAATAATACAATGTGATGAAAGAAAATTATATGGAAGCGACATTGTTGGCTCTGATTCATAAACCATAAATCACAAGAACAAGATAAGCAAACTAATCAAGGGCAAAAATTGCATTTGGTGTGCGCGGGTGCGGCATGACTTTTTGATTTGACGTATGTTGTATTATGTGTTTGATCAGTATGTTAATGGTCGGTTGGAAATACCCACTTGTTAAATCTCAGCATTGGTGCTATATGCGATGATAAATCAATAATTTATATCTTGATAAAAAAAATCAATAATTTATATTTCTAATCAAAAGCTTTTCTAAATTTCTCAATTATTGATAGATGTAACCCAAAAAGGAGGGTGGCCAAGAAAAAAAGTAATCATTTAAGGAACAATTTCTCAAGGATAAGACTTTTCATGCATATGTTTCATTGTTTTCCCCAGACATGATCATTTTATTTATATCCAATCTTTGTACCTGGGGTGACAAGTACGCAATGTCCCATCTGCCAATGAAAATTGACTTTCTTAATAAATCTTCCCATCCCCTCCAAAAAAAAAAAAAATTTAAAAAATTAACAGAAAACAAAACCCAAAAATAGAATAAAATAAAATAAAATAAACCAAACTGGAAGGGAAGGATGAAGGATCATGGTGTGAGGTGAGAAGAAATTGGGGAGAAGAAAATGCTACAAATTAAATGCAGTGGGTATTTAATAGTGACAAAAGTTTTAGCCCACCCAACTTAACTAAATATGCGATGGACGATATGGGTAGCTATTAATTCTAGTTTTTTGTTTGTTTGTTGTGATACTGGTTATTAATTGTAGTTTATTTTTATAAAACACGTATATGCATGATTGTATATATGCTACGTGTTTCAGTGCTAGACAAGTGCGAGAAGCTCAAAACCACTAGTATGGTTTGTACTTTGTGCATAATTGTTGGCGTAGGTGTGTGTGACAATAATGTAAGCTTTGATTAATATTTGCAATAATTAATAGTTTATTATGAGATTTTGTTTTTGGTAAATAATCAATGGAAACAACAAAACGAATTCAAATACGGTAGACCAAAAAAAGAAAGAAAAAGGAAGTGCTAGTCAATGATCTAACACTACTTCAAATTCGGTCTAGTGAACACTTCATAGCGATGCAGGGAGGAAATGCTTTTAAAAAAATGCGCAAAAGTTTTTAATAGCATTTCTTGAAGAAAACACTATTAAACTATATACTTTTAATAACGTTTCCTTAGGAAAACACTATCTTTATCTGATATCTTTGTTTTAAAAAACGCATTCAAATATTAATAGCGTTACCTCTAAGAAGCATTATTAAAAGATGTACCTATTATAACACTTTTAAAGGGATAAGTATTATCATATTATCACACTTGCTTGAAGAAACCCTATCTTTCTCTAGTTTCAAAACAAAATCGTACATGGAGGTGACCAACTCTCTGCACGTTAGTTGAAACAATCCATGAAAAAGAAGATATGAAGTTAAAAGAACAATAATATCTACACAACAAATGGGATATTTATCGCACGATATTCTTGATTCATCAATTTTGTTTGCTTTGTAACTCAACACTATTGAAAACGTTACTTTGAATTATTTGACTAAACTTTTCTATAAATAATTCCTCCTCTGTGTTCTTATACTTCAAATTCTAAATTTTACCAATTGCTCATTCTCAATTAGTCACGTTGTTGATTTCTGGAGTTCCCTTTCTTGTTTAGGAAAGATGGAAGAAATTGCCCAATAAAATCCAGAATGTGAGCACTAATGAAGTCCAGAGTAAAGGATGTGAGCACTAATAAAATACACAATGTGAGTTTGTGCTCCATCCTCATGATCAGATGAGGATCTGGAAGAGATGCCAGTGAGATTGCTCCAAATGGACTTCTCTCTCTTGGTTAAGAGTTAGAAGTTCGGTTGTATTTCCCAACCAAATGGACCTCTTCATCCTCTATTTCTCTCCCTGCCCTCCTCCCCAATAGAAAATGGGAAGGAGAACAACTCGTATATTTGAAGGGCTGGGAGAATCAATTTTTCAATTAATGGGAAACTATAAATGAGATCCGAACTGGATTTTCATCTCCCAAAGACATATGACATTTTAATCTTCTGCAAAGGTACTAAAAGGAATAGGGAACATATCTTGGAGCTATTTAATTTGTTTGGTCAAGCCTCAGGTCAGATTGTTAGTTTTGATAAATCTAATTTTTTTTCTGGTGGTATTCCTTCAAATAGACTCAAAACATCTTAGATTTGTTGGGTTTTACTGCAAGAAAATTTCCCTTTTTATTTAGGTGTTTCTTTGTTCAAAGGTAAACCTAGAAAGTCTCACTTGCAACCTATAGCTGATAGGATTAAGATCAAGCTTGCCAATTGGAAAGGAGCTATGCAATTTATCATAGGGATACTTCAATTGGTGAAATCTGTAGTTTATGGTATGATGGTATATTCCTTTCAAGTCTATGTCTGACCTTGTTCTTTAATTAAAATGATTGATCAATGGATAAGGAATTTCATATGGTCAGGAGATGTGATAGGGTATGGTTGTTCTATTAATTTTTGGTGTGATAGCTGGCTTTCCAAACCTATAGTTGATATGTTTATTATACCTACCTCTATGCATAGCTTTCTCAAGGCTACTGTCTTTGATTGTATCAATAATGAAGAATGGTTTATTCCTCAGGAGTTGATAGACAAGTTTCGTTTCTTGGCTGCTGAACTAAAAAATGTCTACATTCTGATTTCCCTGTTGCTGATGCTTTGGTCTGGACTCAAAGTGACTCGAGTAGGTTGTCTTTAAAAGAAACATATTCTTTCATGAATCCTAGCAAGCAGTTGATTCCTTGGTGCAAAATCATTTGGAGCAAAGCCATTCCTCCATCCAAATCATTTCTAGTGTTGAGATTAATATATAACAAAATGCCAACTGATGATCAATTATGATTAAGAGGCTGTCAGGTTGTTTTAATGTGCAGTTTATGCAACTGTGGTTATGAGATAGTTGAGCATTTGTTCTTTTATCTGTAACTTTGCCATCAAAATATGGCCTTGGCATGCCAATTGTATTGGATTGGTAATTGATAATACTTCAATTTATTATATTCTTTCAATATATCACATAAATTGGAGTAAAAAGGTCAAGGATGTAATTTTATCTGCCATTATCTACATTGTTTGGATTATATGGCACTGCTGAAATCAATCAAGGTTTGGTAACAAGGTTATTTCGTTTGAAACAACTATTAACCTTGTAATTGAAACATCTTCAGGCCATATGTCATCAGATGTTGTAACGTTCGTGTTTTAAACCCCTAGTTTTTATGTTTGATAAGTATGTTTTATGGTTTGGATGTATGCCTATGAGTCACGTTAGGAATCGGCTTGGAATCAGATGAACGCACGAGAACCGACAACCCTAGCCAGGTAGCACGCTCAAGCGCGCTAGGACTCCATGTCCTAGCGTTGGCATGCTATGGCGTGCCTTTCCGGACGCGTAAGTGTGGCTGGTCAAACAGACAGGGATAAGACGTCGATTACACATGGTGTGCAGGGAGAAGACACGTGGATCAGAGGGGTGGTGGCTTAACCTTGAAGTAGTCTCCACGCTAGAATGTGGGACTACCCATCACTCAAGCGCTGGAGCGCTAGAGTGTGGACAGTTCCCATGCTATAGCATGGGCAGTGGGAAAAAGTAAAAATAAAAGGAGTCAAATGGTGAAAGTTATAACACTTTCACCATTCGACTCCCAGCAGAGAAAAGAGGTTGTAGAGAGGAGGGAAAGAGTTACTGATTCAGGTGCGAGGACACCGGTCATTGTATCTAGAAATCGACTATGTTGTTAAGATTGTAGCAACGTCATCTTCTTAACCCTATCCTTCTTTTCCTGCTAAGGTTAAGGTAAGTGTATGCTCTTATCATGTCGATGTGATGTCAGCGATGGTATTGAGGTTTTCTCTACATTAGGTTATCGGTTTTACGTTCCGCTTTCGTATTAGGGTTACCAGTGATGTCTGCTTCATGTACATATGTTCGGGTGAATTTTCGGAGCCTCGGAAGCTTGGAAACCGTGCGTGGCAAATTCGTAGAGGTTCGAGGAGTGTTCTTTTCGTTGTCCCGGTTACATCTACATACATCTCAGACGGGAGAAAGAAGCCCCCTATCATTGGAAACGGCTAAGTAGCACAATTTGCAATAATAGTTGTAGGGCGACCTAAACCCTACTAGTGAGCGAAGTAGTCGACAATACCAAAATCACATTGGTGACTACCTCGTGGTACAAATGATGATTTGGGGATTGTAGGTTTATCGCTGTTAGGTTAATTTTACGATAATGGAGGATGTCTGATTTTATCACTGTTGAGCTGCTTAATGTGTGCTGGTTGCCTTGACATGTTTAACATGCTTTATATGACTCTTTGTGATAGCATGAATATTTTATAATTTTTTTAATATGTGTAACATGCTCTGCATGATAACATGCTTTATCAGTGATTTTATGCTTAGTTGGTTTATAGGCGATGATATATGTTGGTCGGGAGATATGCATGTTGGGGAGAGTATGATATATGACTTAGAAGTGCCTAGCCTAATAAAATTTGGTCTTATATGTGATGAGCTGATATCTGATATGAGATTTTATATGAGTTTGTGGTGTCTAGTGAAGGCACTAGGTTGTGACCCGGTAAGAGTCGGTGAGACTCATATAGAATGCATGGTGTTGTTCGCAGCTGTATGGGTGGAATACACGAGCTCAGAGTATTCGATTACTGTTACCGGATGTCAAAGGTCAGTTCCCTAACGGGAATTAGGGAAACTATCATGATACTCTTGTAGTCCTTGCCAAGTCGTCCCATATCCTAACGGGAATGGGGATACTATTATTATATTATGCAGCTATTCCCCAACAGGAATTGATGAATAGTGCCATTCTTTGAATGAACGCCCTAACGGGAATGGGGGTGTGCAGCGGTGTTTATGGACGAGCCGCTTGGACGACTGACTAACATCCCTAACAGGAATGGGGGATGTGTGACAGGATTATTGGTGGCTACATCAGCATCAAGGTTTAGTTGCATGCGTGCTTATGGGTAGAGGCGATACAGTAACTCAGGGATGATTGCGATCTATATGTGCTGCCTGTCATTGTGTTATTATTGAATCTTGTATTATGCATCTTTTCTATTGTATGATGATAGTATAATTTCTTATCTCCCTATCCCTTTCTCTGTATGTTTCATCATCAATCGTGGAGCAGATTCAGTGCCACAGGATGCCATTCACTCATCATCCATGGATGACGGGACCAACGGGGGTCCCGATGATGGGCACATTTGAGCTGGAGTACTATGATGATAGGGGGTGGCAGATTGACCCAACGACCTTTTTCTCGATGTACACTAGGCCAGTTAGTGTGTACATACGTTTTGGAGAGTCCCTGACATCGACCTTTATGGTTGTGTTTCGGACCGGGATGAGGCTCCCTTTCTAGCAATTTTGGCTCAGAGCTTTGAGGTGATAAGTCCTATTGTCGTAGTTCCTCGAGATGATTTCTATCACAGCTGACATTACAAACGGTTGTTCCAAACATCGTCATGTAGTTATATCTGGCAGCAGTGAGGAGACACAATTGGCACCACCACCACAGCGACCACCATGGAGAGTTTACCGGCGCAGACGCAGGGATAGTCAGGGTAGTAGTAGATATCCACATTAGTATTAGTGGATAGGCCAAAGCGTCTGTTGTAGATAGGTATGTGTGTGGTAGATATTTTGAAGTATTTTGAGAGGGGACGGGCTCTGAGTGGAGTGTGGTGAGGATGTTTCATATCTTGGATCTTTGATGTATTTTCTTTTTGTTTATATCAGTTTGTATCTTATGGGGCCCTACTGATGGGGTACCAGATGCTCCAGCAGACGCAGCAGAATGCAAAAATGCTCCAGATGACGAGGGAGCAACATGAGCAACAGAACTAGAGACGCGCAGAGGAGGCAAAGAACGCTGGCATGCCCACCTTCCTAAAGGGCAAGCCCCCACAGTTCAGAGGTGACTATGACCCCGAGGGAGCGAAGTGGTGGATACAAGAGTTAGAGAAGATCTTCGTAGCCATACACTGTAGAGAGGATAGGAAGGTGACCTATACTTCGTTCATGCTGATCGGCGGAGCAGAGTCTTGGTGGAGAGGGAAGAGGAGTTTGTTGGAGGCTGAGGGCAAGATCATCACCTGGGAGCTTTTCATAAAATGGTTCCTCGAGAAGTACTTCCTGCGATCGGTTCGTAGCGATAAGGAGAGGGAGTTCATGAGCCTACGACAGGTTAGTATGTCAGTTGGAGACTACTCTGCACGGTTTAAGGCTCTATTGAAGTTCTCAGAGTTTTACCAGAGGCTTCCGGATGAGGACTGGGTGTGCAGGCGCTTTGAGGAGGGTTTGTACCATGAGCTGCTGAGAGTAGTGGTGCCGCTTGATATCCACAGTTTCCCAAAGCTAGTGGATAGATGCAGTGCCATTGAGAGCATTGATAGAAGGAGAGATATGAGTAGAGGCAGCAGACAAGTAAAGGCCCGGTCAAATCCAGTGCTTAGAGGAGCAGAGGTGGTAGTGGATCCATGTGGAAACAGGGACCTTATACTAGACCTGTGCAGACTGTTCAGACATCTGCACCAGTACCAGTATCAGTACCAGTTGATGGAGCGGGCCAGTAGCAGTGAGGCCCAGTTTATTTTAGATGCGGAGGACCACATTACCTGAAAGATTGCAATGATAGACTTGATTGCTTTGTTTGTGGTAAACTAGGTCATATGGCTCGTGATTGCAGGCAGAGGGTTATGCAGCAGCCGATAGCTGCTGGTAGAGGAGTCGGAGCTGGTAGAGGTGGAGCTGGGTGAGAAGCCACGACATCTAGACAGCATGAGGCTAGACCTTAAGCCACAGGGAGAATGTTTACCGTGAGGGGAGCTGAGTCCTCTCACTCTGCAGACGTTATCCAAGGTATGTGTTTAATATCTGGTAGATTCTCGTCCGTGTTGTTTGACTCAGGTGGTACACATTCATGAGTGTGTGGATCATTTATAGTTACCTATATCTATGTTATCCTATACCCTTATAGTGTCTACCCCTAACCATATGGTGTTAGACTGTGCTAGAAATACTTTATCTTTTCTAGAGCCTTCTAGCTTATATCTGCCAATAAAGGGACATCTTTGAGGGGTTACGTGTCTCGACAGTACGTGATGCTTTTCTTAGTGGAAGCTAAAGAGACTCATAGTATAGATTCTTTGCCTATTGTGAAAGAGTTTCCTGAGGTTTTCCCTCCAGATGTTCCAGGTTGGCCACCAGAAAGAGAGATGGAGTTCACCATAGATCTCATACGGGGGACAGGATCTATCTCTATAGCACCTTATCAGATGTAGCCCGTTGAGTTGGCAAAGTTGAAGAAGCATTTGGATGACATGCTGAAGAAAGAGTTTATCAGGCCGAATGTTTCACCGTGTTATTTGTAAAGAAGAAGGATGGGAGTGTTGGGTTGTGCACGGATTACAGGCAGTTGAACAAGGTGACGATCAAGAACAAGTATCTGTTGCCTGGGATAGATGATCTGATGGATCAGCTGAAGGGAGCATCAATGTTTTCCAAGATTGATCTGAGGTCTGGGTACCATCAGATTAGAGTGAAGAAGGAAGACATACCTAAGACAGCTCTCAGAACGAGGTATGGACACTACGAGTACTTAGTTATGCCTTTCAGTGTGACTAATGCTCCAACATTGTTTAAGGATTACATGAATATGATTTTTAAACCATTCCTCGATAAGTTTGTTGTTGTGTTTATCGACGACATCCTTATTTATTCCCGTACACGGGAAAAGCATGAGGACCATCTGACTGTGGTTTTGCAAATGTTGAAGGACCGACAGTTGTATGCTAAGCTTTCCAAGTGTGAGTTTTGGATGCAAGAGGTGCAGTTCTTCGGCCATGAGATCAATAAGGACAGGATATCGGTAGATCCAACTAAAGTTGAGGCAATGCTTAAGTGGGAGAAACCTAAGTCAGTGAGCGAGGTGAGGAATTTTCTTGGACTAGCTGGATATTACCGGAGGTTTATAGAGGGTTTCTCGAAGATTGCGTTACCCATGATGCAATTGACGAGAAAGGGTACAACTTTTGTATGGACGGATGAGTGTGAAAGGAGTTTCCAGGAGCTGTAGGAAAAGTTGACCACATCACCAGTGTTGACTTTGTCAGATCCTTTAGGACAATTTGATGCGTACTGTGATGCGTCATACCAAGGTTTGGGTTGTGATCTGATGCAAGAGGGAAGCGTTGTGGCTTATTCTTCTCCGTCATTTGAGAGTTCATGAGAGGAACTATTCGACCCACGATCTGGAGTTGGCAGCTATAGTTGAAATGGCACAAAACAACCCTAGGGGGTTGAATAGTGTTTTCGTAAATAAGAGTTTTCAAAGCACAAAACGAAATTCAGTGTAGATAAGACGTTAAAAGATGTTATAAGACAGACGCCTGTTTCAGCAAGTTGAATTACAAAGAGCAACTATTAACACTCCCCAAACTATTAGTAACAACAATTAAATAACTTGTAAATAAAGTAAAGAGTTTACGGAATAAAGTACTCAGGGATTTATCCTGGTTCACCCACAAACTTTGGGCTATATCCAGTCCTGGGCTTCATCAAGTTTTATCACTATATCTGATCAAGGTTACAGACGAGTATTATTTGCACACCTAGTCTCTCCAGGCTCAACCACAATTATTGTTTGCACACATAGCTTCTTCAGGCTCAACAACAAGTATTCTTTCAACAAGCCTTTTTAAGCTCAAGGAGTTTGAAAGTTGTGTGAAGCACAACTTCAATATTACAGCAGCAATTCAACCAAATAACACTTCAACAAAGTGAATAAGGATTTATGATCTGATGAGTTGCAGATAGAAGTCTTCTCTAGATGATTTTTAACTTGGAGAGAAGATGATCAGAGTATGAGAGCTTTCACCTTTTTGTATTCTTTTGCACGAATCCTTTTTTCTCTTGAGAGAGTATATGTCTTTTTTAAGTTTCTTGTGAATATTGAGCCTCTAAACTGTTGTGTGTGTTCTCTTCAATATCTTTAGTCTTCGAGTTCTTCAATTTATACTTGTCCATAATATATCCGTTAAGGCATGGCCAAGAATCTTCACTTTATCTTCTGGACAAACAATAACCATTCTAACTTGACAATTAATGTTTGAGAACGTTGGAGGTCCTTTGTTGACCACAGAGCATAGCAGATATGCTTTTCTAACCCGGGCATCGTTTCTTCCCTTATTTGTGCAACACTTAAAAAATCTCAGAGAAAGTTGTTTTTCACTTTATTGCATAAAAGGAGATTTACAGTAATGTCTTTATATTTTATTCTTTTCTGCACTAGATAGAAGACAAGGAATGAAGTAATATACTTCATTTAAATATTTTGATTCCTTTCTTCGAAAAAACATGTCCATTCATATCTCCAAGCATTTTCTTCATTTGATATTTTCTCTTTTTGAACGTTGCTTCAGCACGATAGAAACTATATATCTTCACACTTAAATGCTTCACGTTCTTAAGACATGAGATATGAACTTGAACGCATTTAGGATGCTTTGATAATTCTTACATGAGCTAAGTGTCTTCCTGATTCTGTCAGAGTTTCAGACACATCTTTAGATCTTTAGACGCTTCTTTGTATGTATGAGTCTCACTAAAGATTTAGTCTGTAACTTGATCTGTCTTCTTTCAGCTTTCTTCAGAATATTGTATTTTCACTCTTTGTTGTCTTGCTTAAAGAGTATTTGATCAGTATATAGCTTTTTGAAATTTCCTTGGTCCTTCAACTGAGAGAGGAGGTGAATATCTTTGAGTAGGTCATTCTTTATTCTTTAACAGAGTTTTCACAATGAGTAGCTTGATGATTTGTTGTTGCTTTACTCCTTCATCTTTCATTCTTCAAGATGTTTGATAATGAATATCAATTTGCCTTCTTGCTCTTAGCTACTTCATTTATCTCCAAGGAGTTTGAGATATGAGAATTGCTTTAGTACATCAGTGCTTGAGTCTTTCATCGGACGCATTACTTTGCTTGAAGCTTGAGCTTCCAAAGATCAGACGCACGAAATATGCTTTGATTCTTTCATTGGATTTTCCTGTTAAGATTACTGCCTTTTTCTGCACATCTCAAGTGGATGATTAGTATTGTACATACAGTTCAATTAAAATCATTTGCTTAATGTTTGGGTTCATCAAAACACATACGGGCTAACTGGAGTGTGAGTCAGACGCATGACAGACATGAGGACATGAATGGAGTTCATCAAGGATTATGAGTTTGATCTATAGTGCCATCCCGGGAAGGTGAATCTTGTAGCGGATGCGTTAAGTGGGAAGTCTTTGCATGTGTCCGCGATGATGGTAAAGGAGATGAAGTTGATCAAGCAGTTCAGAGATCTGAACTTAGGTATGGAGTTGGTTGAGGATATGATATGTTTGGGTATGGTCACTATTAGCAGTGAGTTTATGAGAGAGCCTAAGGATAAATAGGGACATGATTAGTATCTGTAGGAGGTGAGTAGAGGTATAGATGAAGGTAAGGTATCTGAGTTCAGTAGAGGATCAGATGGAGTGTTGAGGTTCAGGGATCGGATATGTGTGCCAGAGGATTTAGAGCTTAGGAAGATGATCTTGGAAGAGGCACATAAGAGTAAGTTGAGTTTTCACCCTGGAGCCACGAAGATGTATCAGGATTTGAAGAAGATGTTTTGGTGGCTAGGGATGAAGAAGGAAGTGGTGGAGTATGTTCTGTCTTGCCTTATGTGTCAAAAGGCTAAGATTGAGCATCAAAAACCTGCAGGTTTGTTGCAGTCTTTGGATATCCCAGAATGGAAATGGGATAGTATAACTATGGATTTTGTGGTTGGATTACCACGAACTCCTAAGAGGCATAATGCGATTTGGGTTATCATTGATAGGTTCACGAAGTGTTCTCACTTCTTACCTATTGGTGAGAGTTATACCTTGGAAAGGTTGACCCAGATCTACATCAAGGAAATGATTAGGTTGCATGGTGTGCCAACGAGCAGTGTCTTCGACCGAGATCCTAGATTCATATCTAGATTTTAGATACAGTTGCATAGTGCTTTGGGGACGAAGTTGAGTATGAATTTTGCTTATCATCCCCAAACAGATGGGCAGCTAGAGAGGACGATTCAATTATTGGAGGAAGTGCAGGACCCCATTATGTCGGTATGAGCCTGGTGAGAGCCAAGTGTTGGGTCCAAATGTGGTGCAGTAGACTACGGAACGGGTTATAAAGATCAGGGAAAAGAAGAAGGAAGCACAAGATAGGCAGATGAGCTACAGTAACAAGAGGAGGAGACACTTAGAGTTCCAGGAAGGTGATCATGTGTTTTTGAGAGTCACTTTGAAGACTGAATTTGGTAGAGCCATCAAGTCTATAAAAACTCATACACAGATTCATTGGACCTATCCAGATTCTTCGACGGGTTGGTCCAGCAGCCTACCATATTGCCTTACCACCTAACCTTTCTAACCTTTATGACGTCTTTCACGTCTTCCAGTTGAGGAAGTATTATCCTATATCTTGATCCTTCTCATGTTCTTGAGCCTAAGTCAATACAGCAGTGAGGGAATCTAGAGTATGAGGCTTTACCTATTAGGATCGTAGATAGAGGGATTAAGGATCTTCACGGTAGGCGGATCCCTTTGGTTAAAGTCATTTGGGACGAGATTGAGACAACCCGATGTCCCAATAAAGAAAACTTAAATAATTAAAACTTAATCATGATATTAAGGTTAAGCATATTGATGGGCTCCGGCAAGTGTACCGGATCGAAGCAAGTAATAAAAATATGGCAAGTAATTACCGAGGTCGAACATAGGAACACAGGGATTGGGAGACCAATTATTCCAAATTCAAAGAAAATAACAACTAATTAACCAAGTCAACTATGAGAGGTTTTTGAGATAAAATATGTTATCTACTTAATTATCAATCTCAATTATCTAAAACAGAAACAAACAAATCTAGATTTAGTTATGGCTTGGAGATCTAAGGTCCTAAATCCACCTATCCAATTAAGCATACAATCCAACCAGGAACCCTAAGTTATCCTAATGTCTCGGTCGAGCACGAAAGGAAACACCTATGCATGCAAATTGCCTATATCTCTATTCGACAACCCACAAGTTAGATTCATTAAGCCCTTCGTTCCCTATATCGATTGCACCAATCTCCTACTCTATCTCTAGCAGTACTCAATCAGTTTTCTTAATCCAAGTCCTAAAGCACGAATCTCTGGTCAGACTCATCGCGCTTGACTAGTTAACCACGAGCTCTTTTGATTAACTCAAATAACACAGAATTAGGAAACAAGAAATTAAGAGAAGGGAATAAGAAAACACCACTGGATTAATATGCCGTCATGAGTGGCTTCATCGTTCCCTCAGAAAGAGGATTAGCTCCTCATCACATTCATAATCAACAACAAAGTAATTGAAAAGAAAACAGAAAATAATCCTAAAATACTAAGGGAGACGCAGCTCCAAGAGAAACAAAGAATGTAGATCTAAACTGGGAACCCTAATTTGTTCAAAAACAAGCTTTATCCAAAACTGGAACAGCGTACGCTCACGGGCAAACAGGAACTCACGAGGCGATCCCTTAATTTTCTCCAGTTCAAATTTGAAGTCTCGCGAGGCGAGACCGAGAGATTCAGAATTCCTTGCGGTCTGGCTCGCAAGGCAAGCCTGAAAGGTTGCAAATTCCTGATCAATCTTTAGCTCTGGCTTGTGGGGCGAGACACTCCTGCTTTCCTTTTTGCTTGTTTTCTTCAATTTTTCTTGCTTTCTCGAGCTTCACTTTTAACCTGGAAATAAAAGTAGCATTAGAATGCTTTATTGACTCAAAAATCACAAAATATCCTAAAAATTACCTAAGTGACTAAAAACGTTGCTTAGGGACCAAGGAAGTTAAATTTGGGTAATTAACGAGGTTAAATCGCTTAATTGGCATAAAAATCTTAGCCTTTCTAGCTATAAAACTAGATAAGCTAGAGGCTTATCAACATACCACAAACTTAAACTTTGCTTGTCCCCAAGCAAACTAAAATCAAAGAGACTCAAGACAAGGTAAGCTTCATGGACTTAATCGAATTTAACCGAGCTTTCATGCACTTGTTAACAATTCCTTTTTCAAATTGATGTCCCCTCCTATTATTCATTATAGTAACCCCCACATGCATCTACTTTTAAACAGAGAGAAATTCATCATCAATGCAATTATTACTCTAAGCAAGAGATCCAAAATACACACAAAAAGAAGATCAACAATTTCAAACAATTGCCTTCCTCACAAGGGCATTTAGCATTTCACTCATTTCCTCACAACTTCCTTGGATTTGTTCTTCATCTCAACAAAGTTCCCACAAAAACATGCATACATCATCAAAAGGTCTTTTCAAGGTTGTAACGTGGCCTGACTTAAGGTAAGATATGCAAACCCTAAACCCTAAGATTTATGAGAGCATGAAATTTGGCATTTACATCTCATTTCTTTTTCTATTTCTATTTTTCTTACTTTGGGTTGCTACAACCTTTTTCCCTTTCACACCTCTTTTTTACTTTGCCCTTTTTGGCAGTTTTGCAATTTTTTCTCTTCTTTAAGCCTTTGGCTTCAACCTTTTTTTTTTTTTTCCCTCTCAACCAAAACAGCATGATAACACTTTATAGCCACCGCAAACTTAGTTTCTAAACTATCCTTACATTGCTAAGTTTCCATGCTCTCCTAAATCATAATATTGGGTTAACATGGTTTTTCCGGATTTATGGCTTGTAGTGTAAGGTCATTCAAGAAACGATAGGCTTTAAGGCTCAATGTGGCTAACTAGGGAACATGCATTAAGGTTGGTTCATTTATAGGCCAAGTAGCTAATTCAAAGAAAAATGCCTAGATCATCTGATGCAACATATAAATATGTAAACCATGAAAAGATTCAAGCAAATCCGGGAAAATACAACTTAAATGTGATTCATTCAATTCAAAACTATGTTCGAGGCTCAAATTCCTCACCCGTACATTTTCATAAATTGTTTGACCGAGATACAATTCTTAGAGTGTGCACTCCTTCACCCCAAACTTATCCTAAATCATGCAATTACAACAAAAATTATCTAAGTTCATATTTCCAATTTTCACATGGGGATTTAAACTTTCAAAACATCGAGAGGGGTTCATCAATATTTTTCATCAAAACACACATGCATTCAAACTAAGCTCAATTCAATCCAATCCAAAAAGACTTACCAACACTACTCTATCAATATTCTTTGCCTCGGACTTGCCCCCCTGGATGAGGATCCTGGTCCCCAAAATGAGCAGGCCAGACGAACCGAGGCAACAAAACCAATTATAAATATATTTTTTTCAACCTTATTCGGGAGGCGAGAAGCACCTCGTGGGGCGCAGCAGTAGACCTCAGATGTTGGTCCCTCTATCTCGCGGGGCTGCCAGCTTCCCGCGGGGAGAGACAGAGACCTCCCATTCTTGGGGCTCTGTCTCGCGGGGCAAATTCTTGCTCGCGAGGCGAGCCGTAGTGTGAATTCTGCTCCTGTTTTCCATGCTATCTAAGTCTTATATGCTTTCTAATGCACTTTTTAAACTAAAGGACCCTACATGCAAAACACTTTGGATTTGTATGACTCTTTTAAGATGCATCAAAGGATATAAACCTTGGGTTGCCTCCCAAGAAGATCTTGTTTAACGTCCCGAGCCTTACGGTCATAGCCCCAAAGGGCTAAGTCACTGCAAACTCACCATGATGGCCTCCAACTTCTTCTTCCACAACGAGTTTTAACCTCTGGCCATTAGCATCAAATGTGTCACTGGATTCCTGACAATCTTTCTTAAAAGCACCACTCGAATGAGTTGTTTTCTTCCTAACTTTCACTCGCCAACGAGACTTCAATTGGTCCGGAAATAACTTCTTCTCAAAGTTGGGAAGGCATACATCTTCTCCTATTCCCCATTTTCCATGGATGAATGAATCATGAAGCACCACCTCAGGTTGCCCCTGTTTACCTCGATCTTCCTCATAAGCTCTCAAGCGGATTTCATTGAGTTAATTGGAACTAGCATCCTTTTTGCACCGGCTCCCCTAGTGAGTGAATCATGTTGCTCTTGTGGCTTTTCCTCCAATTTGCTTAGATCACCCATAATAGATCTAGGCAACTCATCTTTATGCCCCAAATGCATCGGCTCATCATTTTCCATGCCATCCTCAAAGGTGTGGGATTTTACCAACACCTTATCTGGTGTTGAACAATTTGCTTCATGTGTAGGAGTTACCTTGACAATATGTTCCACCACATCCACACTATAGCAACTAGCCTTCTCCACTGGATGCTTCATAGCTCCAAAGCCATCAAATTCCACTTTTTCATCTTGCACCCGAAGTGTGAGCTTGCTTAGTTACACATCAATGAGCGCTCTTCCGGTAGCCAAGAATGGCCTACCCAAAATGAGAGGAATATTGGCATCTTCATCCATGTCAAGTACCACAAAATCCGTCGGAAAAATAAACTTTCCCACCTTCACTAGCAAATCTTCAACCACCCCATAAGAGTATTTGATTGACCGGTCCACAAGTTGGAATGACATCGTTATTCCCTTGGATTTTTAATCCCAAGCTTCCTCATCATGGATAGGGGCATTAAGTTAATGCTCGCCCCTAGATCACACAATGTCTTCTCAAATGTCATCTCCCCAATAGCGCATGGAATACTAAATGAACCCGGATCCTTCAACTTTGGAGGTAGTTTCGTTGTAATATTGCACTACACTACTCGGTCAAAGCAATTGTTTCATCATCAACAATCTTCCACTTCTTAGAGAGAAGCTCCTTCATGAACTTGGCACAGGATGACATTTTTTCCAAGGCTTCCGCAAAAGGAATGTTGATTTGAAGCTTGCAAAAGACATCAAGGAACATAGAAAACTGCTTGTCTTGCAAAGGCTTCTTCAAATGCTCTGGATATGACACCTTCATGTAAGGAGGGAGAGGATGCATCTTGTTAATAACCATAGTTGATGTTAACTAAGCTAGGTTAAGTTAATACATAAGTATCTAGATATTTTAGGTTTTGTATTTATGAGCATTTATGGTGAAGATGAGTCACCACCATGATTCACCATGGTGACTCATCCTCTCTGAGTCATCATGGATGACTCGTCGTTCTGTCTCCCGGTGTATCTCTGCGCATCTTTATCCAGTTCCGTTGTTTACCCGATTACAGTTTTTGAGAGGAAGATGATGAAATGAAAGCAAAATGAAATGGATTTGGTTGAGTGGATGTGGCTGCATGAAGTTGAAGAGGAATTTGGGATCCAAAAATATCTTGGGACACATTGGGAATTAGTTAGGAACTTAAGGGTATTTTGGCATTTTCACCCCTAAATATCTAGATAAACTAAATATCTAGATATTTATGAAGTTGTCGCCATGACTTGATGACTCATCCTACATGAGTCATCATGTATGACTTGTTGTTTCGATCTCTTGGCGGGTCTCTGCAATTCCGTTTCTGACTCCGTCGTTTTCCCGATTTAGGTTTTCTTATGCGATTTTCTTCGAAACTTCACCCGAATAAAATATAATAATATATTTTTGAGCAAGAATTTCAAAATAGCCTATATCGTTGGAAATGTGATATAAAACTAAACTGTTTCGTTCTCGGGTCAAAATTAGGTTTTCTGCTCAGTAACATTTTACTGTTAGTTAAAACACAGACCGGTTTCCGTCTGAATTTTCAACCCAAAATTTACCGTAACCCTCTATCATAAGATAGAGTATGAATATGATTTTGTTTTATCCAAAATCTTTTTCTTGGTCTCAGATAAAAATATAAACAGTTATACAGTTACCGATAATACAGCGGAGATAAAAAGCAAGGTGTTACAAGGTTGATATGTCTGAGTTCTTCCTGGTGCACTACATTCTGAACATCTTTCTGCAGGAGTATGGGTCTTTCAAGATTTCTTACAACTCACATAAGGACAAATGATCAATCAATGAATTAATGACCATGTGTGTTCAAGAAGAAGAAAGGCTTGTGATGATGAAAGTCTCAAGCTAATATTAAGAAAGAAGCAAAGTGTTTTTTCTGCAAAAAGAGGGGACACATGAAGAAGCAGTGCCCTAAGTTCATGGTTTGAGAAGAAATATAATTTAATCTTGTTTGTTTGTTATGAATCTAATATGGCTAATGTTATTATTAACACCTAGTGGATTGATTCTGGTTCAACAATCCATATTGCAAACTCCTTGCAGGGTATGCAAAACCTAAGGATGTCAGTGGGAAGTGAGCAAAGCATCTAATCAGGAAACAAGATGGGCTCACATGTGGAGGCTATTGGAACTTGCTTTTTAACTTTAAGTAGTGGCTTTATTTTAAAATTAGAAAGGACCTTTTATGTTTCAAGTTTCTCACGAAACTAGATTTCTGTTTCCAGACTCATACCATTTGGATATTCCTTTAATTTTAAAGACACAACATTTGGCTTATTTCATAATTCTGATTGTGTCAGGAATGATATTTTGTATGATGGTCTTTATCGAATTTATTTGGAAAATGACGCCACTGATTGTATGCATGTTCACACTGGCACTAAGAGGTGTAATTTTGATGAGAATTCCTCTATGTTATGGCACCGGAGATTAGGACATATCTCCATAGAGAGAATTAAAATATTAGTGAAAGATGGAGTACTCAGTGCTCTTGATTTTACTGACTTTGAAACTTGTGTGGACTGCATTAATGGAAAGCACACCAACATACCTAAGAAAGGTTCTAACAGGAGTTCGAACATATTAGAAATAATTCATACAGATATATGTTGTCCAGACATGGATGCACATGGTTGCAGAAAGAATAAATCAAACATTATTGGACATGGTGCGGAGTATGCTTAGCAACTCCAATCTTCCTAAATCTTTGTAGGCTAAAGCACTAAAGAGGTCTATCTATATATTAAACCGGGCTCCAACCTAGGTTGTTTCAAAGACGCCCTTTGAATTATGGAAAGGTTGGAAACCAAGTTTGCGACATATGTGCCTTTGGGGTTGTCTGTCTGGGGTGAAGATTTATAACCCACAAGAGAAGAAATTGGAACTAAGGACCATTAGTGGGTATTTCATTGGATATGCCGAAAGGTCTAAAGGTTACAGATTTTACTGTCCATCTCAAACAACTAGGATTGTGGAGTCAAGAAACGCCATGTTTCTTGAAAATGACTTGTTCAATGGGAGCGATCAATTCAGGACTTAGTTTCTGTAAATGATCATATAGAGTCTCAAGTTTCCATTTCGAGTGACAGATTGGTTATTGTTCATAACACCCCTTAAGTCAAAAAGATGTTGAACAACTAGTCATTGAGATTCCACAAGTTGTTGATGATCCAGTTGATCAAGTTGAACATCAAATGCCTGAAATTGATGAACAACCAGCAGAACAACACGATCCACAAGAGAATGTTGATCCGGCACTAAGGAGATCTCCTAGAGCAAGAAAATCGGCTATTCTTAGTGATTATGTAGTGTATCTACAAGAATTTGACTATAATATTGGAGCTGAGAATGATCCTAAAACTTTTGCACAAGCCATGAGTTTCAAAGAGTCAAATTTGTGGTATGATGCCATGAAAGATGAGATGAATTCCATGAAAAGCAATGGTGTCTGGGACCTAGTAGAGTTACCTAATGGAGCAAAGACCACTGACTGTAAATGGGTCTGTAAATAGGTCTTTAAGACCAAGAAGTACTCATTAGGTAACATTGAAAGATACAAAGCGAGACTCGTTGCTAAGGGATTCACTCAAAAGGAAGGAATTGATTACACAGAGACTTTCTCTCCAATATCAAATAAAGATTCTCTTTGTGTCATCTGGGCATTAGTTATTCATTTTAACCTTGAGTTGCAACAAATGGATGTGAAAACGGCCTTTCTTAATGGTGATCTAGAGGAGGAGGTTTATATGAAACAACCTCAAGGTTTCTCCTCCAATGATGGTGAGCACTTGGTTTGCAAGCTTAAGAAATCCATATACGGTTTAAAACAAGCCTCCCGTCAATGGTATCTCAAATTCCATGGGATAATTTCTTCATTTGGATTTGTTGAAAATCCTATGGACCAATGTATATACCAGAAGGTCAATGGGAGTAAAATTTGTTTCCTTGTTTTATATGTGGATGATATTTTACTTGTAACCAATGATAAAAGTTTCTTGCATGAGGTGAAACAATTTCTCTCTAAGAATTTTGATATGAAAGATATGGGTGAGGCATCTTATATCATTGACATTAAGATCCATAAAGATAGACCTCGAGGTATTTTAGGTCTGTCACAAGAAACCTATATCAACAAGATTTTAGAGAAATTTCGGATGAAGGATTGTTCACCAAATGTTGCTCCCATTGTGAAGGGTGGCCAGTTCCATTTAAACCAATGCCCAAAGAATTATTTTTAGCGGGAACAAATGAAAAATATTCCTTATGCTTCTGTTGTTGGAAGCCTTATGTATGCCCAGGTATGCACAAGGCCCGACATTGCATTTGCTGTTGGGATGTTAGGAAGATATCATAGTAATCCAGGTATTGACCACTGGAAAGCTGCAAAGAAGATGATAAGGTACCTTAAAGGAACCAAAGACTACATGCTCATATATAGACAGATGGACAATCTAGATGTGATTGGCTACTCTGATTCATATTTTGCTAGCTGTGTTGATTCTCGCAAATCAACATCAGGATACATTTTCCTGATGGCCAGTGGAGCTATTTCTTGGAGAAGTGTTAAGCAGACATTGGTTGCTACATCTGCTATGGAAACTGAGTTTGTCTCTTGTTTTGAGGCAACTTCACATGGTGTATGACTTAAGAGCTTCATTTCTGGTCTTAGAGTTATGGATTCTATTTCTAGACCATTGAGAATTTTCTGCGATTATTCAATTGCTTTCTTTATGGCTAAGAGTAATAAAAGTGGAAGTCGAAGCAAACACGTCGACATTAAGTACTTAGCCATTAGAGAAAGAGTAAAAGAAAAGAAAGTGGTCATTGAGAACATTAGCACTGAGTTGATGATCGCTGATCCTTTGACTAAGGGCATGCCACCACTAAAATTTAAGGATCATATAGAGAAAATGGGACTTGGTTCCACTTTGTGATTGTATACATACAGTTTTTAATGAAACTCTTATGCATTGATGTTTTCTCATATTTATGTGCACTTTAATTTATTTGATAAAATATATTTATTTTGGACCAAGAAAAAACATAGGGTTTATTCATTAACTTTTTTGTTATCACATTAAGTATATACTTGAGAAATAAAATATGTTGTGATACATGGATGATAATACTCGTTCTTAGTGGAACCATCACTATGATTCACGTGTTTGTTTCTTAAGAAAGTTGTTTGATGACTTGCTTAAGTCAATGAGTCAAAACATATGGACCAAGTGGGAGAATTTAATGTTTTCATCAGTTTCATCAGTTACAAAACTGATGTATTATGGTCCATATGTTACATTTCTTTTGTTGCTAAATATTCTTTATTTAGTGATCATTATGGTCTTAAATGTTCTTGAATGACCATGATTGATTATGGTAACAATTCATCCATTCTTGATACTAGAATGGTTATAAAATGGTCTTTGGTCCCTAAGCCTGCTCTCTGTGAATTCCATCCGAAATTACATCATCTGTGAGTGAGAGTTAAGGTTTGGAAGAGCCAAAGACAGGAGACTCATCACGCACAACTGATTACATGACAATGGCGGGAAGTACATCACAGTTCCATTTATTCCGCATTTGGTTTATTGATCTTGTGGGTTTCGTTTTTTATATCAGGAACATGTTTAGATCAATGTAAATGTCTTAAATATTTCTCATTCAAAGAGTATAGCTAATACGTCATTTTGTTTGAACTGATCTTCTGTCTCCTTTAAACGTGTAACCTTCCCACCCTTCGAATCAGTTAAACATATAAATACTCAAAAACAATAAATTAAACTCATATTTTATAGAAAATATAGTAAGACTTCCAATGAGAGTGAGATAGTAAAAGAGGTTGGGACATATGGAGAGGTATAATGAACGAGGAAGAAGAAGAGTGGGAAGAAAGTTATAAAGAGAGGAAGACTAAAGGGTAGGGGAAGAAGAGGGCTGAGGGTTATGGGAATAGGGGAGGGGTAGGGGAGTATGGTGCATGTCTATTGGGGAAGGAGGAGCAGGCCTATCAGCAATTGGCTTGATGTAGTGAACCACTTGGAGAAGTGACTTCCCTGCGAAGGCACCATACGGCGCACCATGTTAGGTTCTCTCTTTTTTTCGTTTTTTTTTATCTTTTCAGAGATTTTGTCAATGATGTGACATATCCCCAACCAAAGACTGGTGGAGTCATGTGGATAAGTACCACTCAACATGGTGTTGCCATGTGGTGCTTGTTGTTTTAGTGTTTTCCCACAATGTGGCTTTGCGCATCTTCCTTATTTGACATGACTAAAAAAATAATGGGGTGGCTGCCACATTGGAAAAATTCACCATACTTTGAAAATAGTTTTCAAAGTATAACTTTTATTGTAATATGTTTCCAAATTTACCCTACTTTGGTCAAAAGGCCCTCATCACTCCCATTACCCAAGTTTGATGCTTTTCTGGTTATAAAATGTCGCATGCATGCCATTGTTGAAAGTCAACAGACTGCGAAAATCACTTATGGCGATTTTGCATAGATAACTTTCTTAATCTGGAAGCTATTATCATGTCTTCTTTTGATACATACGACTTTATTTGAGGGAATGGACATATTTCTCCCAAATGATATGTTAAGATTTTTCTTTTTCAGTAGCTAGTTGTTTTGTTGCTTTCTTTCACATAACACTTCCTTTGGATGGTAAAGTCCTTTTTTTACAACATCGGGATTTAGTGAAAGAAAATATTCTTAAAAATATGTTGATTGTTATTATGGCTTTTTGTTGTTTGGTCTTTGCGGCTGAATTGAAATGGTCTAGTCTTTAGACATGAGTACCATGATGGTATTGATATTTTGAATTTGACAATGGTAAGTTCGTGGATTTGATAATTTTAGATTTGAAGGGGCTAATGTTTCTTTTTCAATTTGGTTCGTTTCTCAACTTGACTTGAGAGTTTGATGGAGAAATGTGAAAAATAGTTTGGTACATGTTAGGCTTATGTATATGGGTTGGAGTATTGTACTCATATAAGGGGTAATGTGGAAGAAGATACATCAAACAAAACTTAATTAGCCCTAGCTAAATATTGTGTTTAGTAATAGTACACGACCTTTAAAACGTTAAAAGAAAAGTGCAACTTTCGAAGCATAAGATTAATGCAGTTTAGATGAGTGTGAGTAAAAGTAACAAATACTATATAATTTATTCTAAAATTAAAAAATAAGGAAAAAAAAACTCTGGGGTGGAGGGTTGTTGTCCCCTTAATGCTTTGTTTGAATGAGGAAAAAACCAAACATGAAAGAAATAGGGCGAGAAGAAGTAGGCGAGAAGAGAGAATGGGTAGAAAATTGTAGAATTTTAGGTTGTGTGGATTAAAAGAAGAAGGAGATAAGTACAATAGAAAGATAAGTTGAGTTTTCTTATAAATATATATTTGCCCCTAATAACATATTTGCACGATAAAAAATAAAAGGTAGATATGTAATATCATTTTCTCCTCTTTATCTCTCTTGGCTACTTCTTTCTTCCAAAAATCTATAGAAACCAATGTTACAAAACTCATACCGGTCATTGATCGGGTCCTAGTACTGGGTTAATGGGTCATTGGTTGAACCGATTGGCTCAGATTATATTTAAAAAATTCAAAACTATATAGTATAGATTAACGAAAAATATTTAAAACATTTATATAGATATTGAGTTTTTTTCAAATAGTATATTTTTCATCATATACACATATTTTTTTTTTGTTATCATCTGTTTATCTCCTTTTTTTTTCAAAGTCATGTATTTTGTATTTAATTTAATTTAAAGAATGTAGTTTGTTATGAAACATGTACAAAATATGGATGTCCATTTAGTCTTGTAACCTCCATGAGTTAAAGGACCAAGTTATTACCATTGAATTCTATATTGTAAATGACTCATTATATGTAGGTTTCAATAGGCTTATAGGTTACAAGAGTTAGGAATGGCAACGGGCACGGGCGGGCACGGATACCACCCTACCCGTCCCCGCCCGTCGCGGGCAAATCTAAGCCCGTCCCCGCCCACCACCCGCGCGGGTATCTGGCGGGCGGGTATCTGACGGGTTTCGTGGGTATCTGCGGGTTTCGCGGGTACCCATGGATACTACCAGACTGAACCTCCCCCCTTCTGTAGATCTGAACAGAGACGAAAAAAAAACAGTGAAGTTCTCCTTTTTCTTTCTCTATCAACCACCATACCTTCCACTTTCTTCATCCCTATAACCAATTAAACATCACAGCAGCAATATCAAAAACCCTCAGTCCATAAAAAAAAATCCAAACATAAATATAGAGAATAAAAGGGAAGAGGAGAAAAGAACCACTGACCACCATAACCACCATGGCACAAAGCTGCTACCGTGCCACCGCCCTTCCCCGCCGTGTCCCCTCTGCCCAGCACCACGTCCTCAAGCTTCTCCGCCGTGTCGTCTTCTCCGCCTCGTTGAACCAAGTAGATCCGAACCACCACCACTCCAACTCGCCTAGAAGCCGCCGTTCACACCCACTCGGTCTCACCGCCGTCACGGAGCTCCTCCGACGTCCACCCTCGCCGCTGCTTGTGCTTCGCCGCATCCCCAGCCGCGTCCCGCTCAGATCCACGCGGTTCAGGTCCACTTCTCAGCCACCACAGGCCGCCACCACCACCGTGGCATCAGTGTTGTTCAGCCATCTCCTTCCTTGACTCTGTTGGTAACGTTGGAAAGGCCAAGCCTTTGTGATTTGTCCTTTCATTTTGTTCCTATTTGACGAGATGACTGACGTTTCTGCTCCACTGTCGACGCCGGCAGCCAGGCACGCAGCTAAGCAAGGAGATTGGGGATGAGATTGGAGATGAGATGAGATTGGAGTTCGGTTGAGAACTTGAGATTGGGGAGCAGAAACAAAACGGCGCAAGCGAGCAACTTTTGTTTAATTTGTGTCTCACACCAAGTTATACTAGGGGTAGTTAAGTAAATAAGTAATATCTAGCGGGCACGGGTACCCGCGGGTACGGGTATCTTGGTACCCATCCCCGCCCGTGAATAAACAGGTAGTGTAAAATACCCGTTTATTTAATCCGCGGATACCCATTTAATCTCCCCGCCCGTGCCCGTCGCGGATATTACCCGCGGGTGCGGATAAAATTGCCATCCCTAACAAGAGTTGTGTCCTATAAATAGGACTATGTATCATTGCAAACTTGCACCTTGAAGAGTATGATACAAAGACTCTCTTATTCTCTCCTCTCTTCTCTATTATTCTCTTCTCTATTCTTCTTAGTTTATAATATCTCGCTATTAGTTTTGTTCATTTCATAACACGTTATCAGCACGAGACTCTACCATATGAGCAATGACTGAATCGATTTGGAGATTGTATCAAAAATGTTTGTTTCTTCTCACTCTTCTTGGGTGATTATATCCTTCTCTTATACTTTTGTTTTTCATGTTACTTTTAGTATGAAAGTATAGTAGTGTTTCATCGATAGAAATTTTCTTGTGAATTTTGCCACATTATCTTGTCACTTATGATAAATTCTGGAAGAATTTGATATTCAAGCATCCCTGTAGGATTGCACAAAATAATGATTTTTCATAGTAATCATTTATAAGAATAATGATACCATGGTTAGTTCCTGAAGAACTAAACCTTTTTGTGTGCGTATTTTCTTTGTCCTGATTTTTGTTCTTATCTTATCTTTCTTCTATTTATCATATTTTATCTTTATTGATATTCATTTTGTTACTCGTTATAATTTCTGGAAGAAATTATTGTGCAACAATCCCCGAAGGATTAGCTAGACAAAATCAATGATTTTGATCAATTTGATCATAATATATTTTTGAAACAAAGGAAATTTAGAGGAAAAAAAAAAATTTATCTATTGTTATGACTCTCAAATATGCTCCCGAAGTAGCAAAAGTGAGAAAATATTTTCAAGAATATTTTGAATTAAGTTTATGCATTATTGTGACTGAGTACAAAATGAATTGAACTTCATTCCCAGAAGTGAATGCTTTCGTATTATACTTTTTGGTACGACAAAAGTTGAGGTTATGGTCATTGATGTGGTAAAAATTATCATTATCCTACTTAAACGTCATGATGCTTGGAGTTTCTCCCTTTCTAACTATTTCATGATGTATAGTCATCCAAGGTGAAGTGCTATAAACATGCATGTATTGCATGTGATGGATGACTCTATTCATTGGGCATTAAGGGTGATAAAGTGCTATTAGTATGATTTATTGTTATAACTTTTACTATTTCTAAAAATGGTCATACACATTATGGGGAAGTGTAACTTCTCTCCCTAAAGGACATCATTTTTCATAAAGAAGGAATGTGAAGAATTAGTGATATGGTTACTTCCTGAAGAAGTACACATTCTTGTGTTATTATTTTATTTGTCCTAATTTCTTCTTATACGAATGAATGAGAAGAATTAGTGGTATATGGTTACTTCCCAAAGAAGTACACCTTCTTGTGTTATTATTTAATTTGTCCACATTTCTTCTTATCTTTTCTTTTCATGTTACCTTATTATTGTAGCATGTGTATGAAATGACATACCTGCTATATGGCAAGATATTGCTAAAAGTGACAACTAAGTTTGAGTAAAGTAAGATGAATTTTTGTCCCTTATCCTAAAGGTGAGCTATGGTCTAGTGATATATTAATTATTTCATAAGTGATTTTTTTTTTATTATTATGAAGTTTTCTTAATCTAATTATTGCTATTAGTAAGGTTTTATTGGTTATAACTTTTAGCATACTTTATTCTTTTGTAACTATTGTATTTATTTTATAACCATTCTACATAATGGTGTATTATATTGCGATGTGTAACTGCTATCCTTATTGATGTTTGGAGTCTTATACAGGGACATGAGCTCTTATGGGGAAAATTATACTTAGTTTGGTTCTAGACTTCTTTTCCTAGTCTTTATCTCTCTTTATTTCCTCTATTTTTAAAGGTAAATCAAGTCTCTAGAATATCTATTATATTGTTTTCTTTGGATAACAAAATTTTATAAATTATGTTTATGCATTATCAACTCAAATAGATTTGATTGTGATTGAAAGATGTGTTAGTTGTAAACTAGAAGTTTGCAATGCACATATATAAACCAAAGTTTATTATACCATTGTAAACCAGAAGTTTACAAATCATAATAAGTTTGTTGTTTGGCATGACCGGTTGGGCCATCCCGGGTCTATTGATGCGAAAATGTTTGAAAAATCATGTGGACATCCATTGGAGATCTTGAAGATTCTTCAATCCAATATGTACCACTTGTTCCCACGAGAAGTTCATAATTTGAAAAATCATGTGGACACTAATTGAAGAGCTGGGAGATTCTTCAATCCAATTTGTACTACTTGTTCCAAAGGGAAATTGATAATCAGGCATCACCAACAAAAATTGAGAGTGAATCTCTCACATTTTTAAGAACATATACAAGATGATATCAGTGGACCAATACACCCATCATGTGGACCATTTAGATATTTTATGATTTTAATTGATGCATCAGCTAGATGGTCACATGTTTGTCAACTCGTAACCAGGAGTTTGCGAGATTGCTTATTCGACTAAGAGCCCATTTTCTCGATTATCAAATTAAGAAAATATGCCTTGATAATGTTGGTGAAGTCATCTCAAGTCTTTAATGAGCATTGTATGTTTATTGTAAATGATAGTGAACATCCTGTAGCATATGCTCTTACACAAAAGGGTTGCAAGACCAATATTTATGAGATCAAAACTTCCGATTTATACATGGGGACATGCAATCTTATATGCTAGACATTGATTCGCATCAGCCAACAAGTTATCATAAGTCCTCCCCTTTACAATAGGTTTCTTGTTAGGAACCTAATATTTACCCTTCTTAGAATTTTTGAATGTGCTATATATGTTCCAATTGCTCCACCACAATTCACTAAGTTGAGTCCTCAAAGAAGGTTGGGAATATATGAGAATTATTTATGGCTTAGTTTGCCGTTTGTCATTTTGATGAATCAATTTTCCCAATATTAGGGGGAGGGGATAAGCAGTTGGAATAGGATATTAGTTGGAATGAATTATCATTTTTAATCTTGATCCTCGTACGAAACAATATGAACTGGAAGTTCAAAAGATAATTCATTGACTATACCAACTGTTAATGCTCCAATTAAAATTGATGTCACTGTTGGACAATGTAATATTGTAAGTGAGTCTCAAGCACACATGAAGCATGACAGACTCGTCGGTTCCAATGATAAAAATCCTCAAACAAGAAAAGGAGCTAAAGAGTAAGATGGTCAAATTGAGGATTTGAAAACTCCAGAAGAGTCATAAGACATAATTATATTTTCAGTTCCAGAAGAAACTCAGGTACCTGAAATTTGTGAAAAATAAAGAGATCTCAATAAATTATGTCAGGAATGGAATACGATGGAACCGGAAATGAAGTCAACGTTGACGATGCTTTTGCATATAATATAGCTCTAAATGAAATAAATGATAAAGAGGATCACAAACCAAAGTCTATTAAGGATTACAGACAAAGAAATATTCGGCCGAAGAAAGATGCAATTGCAATGGAATTAAACTCGCTTGTCAAGCGAAAAGTTTTTGGAACTGTAGTCTGTACACCTGAAGTTGTAAATCGAGTTGATGAGCACAAATGAGTTTTTGTGCGAAATTGAAATGAGAATGATGAAATTGTGAGAAATAAAGCATGACTTGTTTCTTTAGGGTTTTTACAAAAACCTAACATTGATTTTGAAGAGACATGTGCACTTGTGGTGGATGCAAGTACTTTTCAATACTTAATTAGTTTGGTAGCACATGAAGGACTCAATTTACATCAACTAGATATTGTGTTAACCTATTTGTATGGATCACTTGAGGATGACAATTATATGAAACTCCTTGAAGGATTCAAGGTGCTGGAAGCATATCCTTGAAGGATTCAAGATGCATAGAGCATATCCCTGAAGGGTTTAAAATATTTGAAATGTATAATTTAAAATATTGAAAGATGTACTCTTTCAAATTGTGCAATTTGAAAATTTTGAACAATAGTTCAAGTCTTAGAAGTTTTGAATGGACTTGAAGTCCAAAATTTACATAATATAAAATATATTCATGTAAATAGTTATTATTACATCTTATGATTGACTCGAGAGTAATATCTTCATGGAAAATCTCAGAAGGATTAAATATAGCTATATATTTGGATTTATAGTTTATATGCATGATGATTTTCATGCAATGATAGATAAATTTATTTCAAGACTTTTATTTTCTTAGATATCTACGTGAAGAAATTTGTAATTGTGTTTAATATAGTTACTATGAGATGATTTGAACATTATGGAATGACCTGAAGTTGTTCCAGAATTATAGAATATATAAAGAAATTTTTTAACATGAAATACTTTTGAATAATGAAGTTTAGTCTCGGCCTGTAGATCGAGCATTTAGAAATGTGAATTTTATCTAACAAGTTGTAAAGAACTAGCTAGTTCTTAAGAGACTCATGATAAGTTGTATCTATTGAGTACACTATTATAGTTCGGTAGCTCGATGTGAAAAGATAACGAATATATTGGTCCTGAAGATCATATATTGTTGTTAAAAAAGCACGTCCACATATTCCTAAATATTACAGGCTTGATATAATATTTTTTCCATCAAACTTATTGCCGATTGATCTTGCAAAAGTCTCCGTTCCAAATGAAGTTGTTAATGTTTCTGGTTGAAGTTATGATTCATCTGATCCAAGAATCTTGTGATTCCAATTGAAGAAACTATTGTCATGCAAAGGTCAAGGAGGATGTGTCAAAGGTGTCAAAGAGAAGAATATTGGTTCAAATTGCTTCAGGGGGAGATACTCAAAATGTTGGAATTCATATTTTTAAGTGATGATTCTAACAGGGGGAGAAAACTGTACTCTTTTTCCCTTAATCAAGGTTTTGTCCTACATGGTTTTCCTTGATAAGGTTTTTAATGAGGCAGTTCCCATGTAAAGGATATTGTACTCTTTTTCCTTCACTAGGATTTTTTTCCCACTGGGTTTTTTCCTAATAAGGTTTTAACGAGGCATATTCTTTAAGTAATGGACATCCAAGGGGGAGTGTTATGAAACATGTGCAAAATATGGATGTCCATTTAGTCTTGTAACCTCCATGAGTTAAAGGACCAAGTTATTACCATTGAATTCTATATTGTAAATGACTCATTATATGTAGGTTTCAATAGGCTTATAGGTTACAAGAGTTGTGTCCTATAAATAGGACTATGTATCATTGCAAACTTGCACCTTGAAGAGTATGATACAAAGACTCTCTTATTCTCTCCTCTCTTCTCTATTATTCTCTTCTCTATTCTTCTTAGTTTATAATATCTCGCTATTAGTTTTGTTCATTTCATAACAGTATGATGAATAGTATAAAACTAGACTAGATGGTTCTTGTGTGGAGTCATGGGCTAGTGTTTCCTTTAATTTTAAGTAAGAAGAGGGCCCAACTCATGTGATGTACAGGGCTTCACTTAAACATAAGAAAACAAAGTTAGAACCCTTTCTGACTTTTAAGTAGAGGCCTATGCACTAACCAAGAAAACCCTAAAGCTAAGAAAACAAGGTGGTGTAGTGCTATTTTCAAGCTTTCTTTTCAATCTCAATCTCATGTGCAGATATGGATGAATTGGGAGCAAAGAGGTGTAGCGTCAGAATCATGGCTTCACGAGAACCTTCCTCACCACTTGGGAAGAGTAAGAAGTCGTTGGGTCACGAGTGACATCCATCAAACGACCCAACTGCACAGGCAGTGTTCGACCAATTGTTCGATGGTTCAACCTCTTTTTTTTCATCTGGTTTTCTTGCTCTCACTCCATCTCCAGACGTCCAACTATCTTTTCCCCCCTTTCCGAGTCAACCTGTGAGCAAGCTGAACTGTCGAATTTACTGTCCAATCTGGTTTAAGATCGGTTTAGTAACATCAACACCGGTTTACATACATTTCCGATCTGATGTCTTGACCTGACTTGCTTGGGTCCAGTTCCAGTCGAACCGGTCCGGATTTCATAATACTGATAGAAACAAACACTGCATAAGTGAATTTTTTTTTTTGCCTCACAAATCTGACTACCTTTATCCTGTTTAATAATCATATAGCTTAAAGAAATAGCAATTGTTAGCGGAACCAAAAGGTGCACAATAAAATATATTAAAATTTAAATGTATGATGTTTTAGAAAGAAAATTATAAAATAAATAGTTATTAAAAAATATATTTTTTTTTAGCGAAGTTATTAAAAAAGTTAAAAATATGCAGGAATAAGTAGAAATTAAGAATTTTAAATATTTTTGTCAATATTCTTAATAAATAATTTTATAACATTAAAATTCTTAAGATTTCAACCGAAATCTTGATATTAGGAACCAACCCTCCCTCCTTCGTTGCTTTAAAAGAAAAAAATTATTGAACTTGTGTGATAAAAGACCCAAGGCAATATAATATTAAAGTTTGCGACTAAAAAGCCTGATAACAATTATTTCTTTTAGGATTTAAACTTGGCTTCATTGTACTTTTGGTCTCCCTATTATTAATCATGTGCGATTTTAGTTTTTATAGTTTTTGTTAACACATTTTGGTCCATCAATTTTTTATTGTTCAATAAAAAGGAATAGAACCTCTGGTTGAACTTGTGTGATAAAGAACCCTGTAGTTGAATAAAAAAAAAATTGCCTTCAAAAGGAGGGACGAAACTGATAAATGTCAGAGAGAAACTATTAAATTAAATTGTGTTAAAACAGAAAGGCAGAGGAAAGAGAAACTAAATCTAGGGTTGTGCTCTTAGAGTAGTGGTTTGTCTCTGTAGATCATTAAAAAATTGAGAGACACTGGATAGAAAGATCGAATTTGCAAATTGAAAAACATAGGTGACCAAATGTGTTACAAAAAAATATATATATAGAGATGAAAATCGCACATGTCAAATTGTAGGGGACCAAAATTACAATTAAACCTTTAAAATTTGTTGCTTCGAGTGCGACCTTGTACATGTTAAATATTGCCGTTAAATGAATATACTCTTTATATGTTTTGTTTGGTCAAAATTTTCTTGTATATTCGTTCAAAACTTTTTCAACAGTGAGACTATGTGCAGAAACGCAATGCAATGGTAAAGAATATAACACGATGCTTTGGTCCAGCTAAAACATTGGGCCCAAAAAGAAAACATGGATAAATGTCCTGAACGTTTCACAGTAATTGGATTGGGTTAAGCAAAGACTTTTGTTCTGGTGCTTGGTCTTTGGTTTGTTCACTCTTATACAGGGGCTACTTGACCCAAAAAGAGAAAAACTTATAGCAGGCTACATCATCTTGATTTTTAACATTCTCATCAAAATTCGTCCCATAGGAGGAGTGCTGACAGCTGAAGAGAAGGAGACAAGCAAATGTTGGATTGGGAATTTGTAAACACTGTGATTTACGACAATTAAATTGGTTCGCCTCTCTCCATGGATCCAACTTTTGTCTTTAATGTGAAATTCTTAACAAGATTCAATCATGCTGAGTTAGATGTATTGAATGGTGTGGAGATTGTGTTAGAGTAAAAAACAAAATGTGATTTTGTGACATACACTTCTAAAAGTTGAATTCTAGTATTGTTTTTAGATAAACATTTTTAGTTAAAATCCAATCAAATGAGTATATAAATTTTAGAAGTGGGTTTTTTTTTTTTTTTTTTAAATCAAAAACCACTTTTTTAAGTCTAAGAATCTCATAATATTTTATTGTATCTTAGAATATTTTAGAATAAGTTTAATTTCTATGTCATGTTAGTATAAAGAATTTTTACATAGACATCCAATAATAACTTGACAAATAAATATCATTGTTATTTCTCTCTCTCTTAATTATTAAAGTAAAAGCACACACGTCAAAATGTTAGTGATGTCTGTGTAAAACTTTTTACACTAATGATACATACTACTTTAATCCTTTTAGAATATCTTAGACGATATCTTAGGGATTATTTCTTATTTATTATTTCCCGATTTCTTTGCTTATTAAATAGGACCATTTTTTTTAAAAGCAAAATTAGTATCCAAAAACATTACAATAAGGAAAGAAATCTCAATTAGGTTGGCACCTCAGATCTTAGCAATCATCTGCAGGACACAAAGATTTATTGAAAAATAATAAAAGAATACAAAGGGAGCATGGGGGACTAGGCTAAAACCCAAGCTGAAAAGGAATGAATTACCTATTTCTATAAAAAGGATTATGATTAAAGTCCTCTAAAATAAATCTAGGTGGAAAATCCCACCAATTAAATCAATGTGAAGAAATACCATGTGATGTTAACTTATCTGCACAAGTGTTACCTTCTCTAAAAATGTGAGATGAATGAAATTACATCTGCTTAGTCAAGAATAAACAATTTTCCAACGATTCATTAACTTCCAGAATTTATGCCACCCTCTTCTGAAAGCAATCTCAATTGCCTTCATAGCAGCAAGTAATTTCGTATGAAAAGAAGAAGTGACCCCAATGAATTTAGAGAAACAACCAATAAAAGCACCACTGGAGTCCCTAAAGATGCCACCAGTAGCAACCACCCCTAGATTACCTCTGGAAGCCCTATCTGATATGCACTTAATCCATCTACAAGGAGGCTTATACCAATTTACTTCATTGATAACAAGAGCTTTAGGAGCATGACCAGCCACCAAAAAGATCTTGAGGATACTGAATTCACTCACAGAACCTGAAAATTGCCCTTTAAATAAGTTTTTGACAAAGAGGCAACAACCTTGATTGTGACACCTTCTACCCCGCATGTATTCATAACATGATAACATAGAAGGAAATAAAAGAAATACATGCATATCATTTATTATAAAAATAAAAACCAACGAACAGAGGATATCACATTGTAACAAACTTCTCAAACGTGGAAATAAAACATGTTTTTAAGAGAAAACATAACAAACATAACGAACCCAACCCCAATGTCACATTACAGAGCTGGTATAACCATATTCCGAAACATCACGGATAAACAACATAAACTAAGAAATCCTAGACTATGAATAGCAGCTCCTCAGAGTCACTCCTTAGTAAGCTACTCATCGTCCTTTGCATAACCAAAAGATACATGCAAAGCAAACAACAAAGACGGGGAGTAAGAAACATATATATGAACATAACGGCAAGGAAGCAGTTAGCAAGATTAGCATGCATCACATATACACATATACATAGCATATCAAAACATAATAACATCCAACATATTAAATTCATATCATATCCATCATATCAACAATATATGCTATGTGATGTAGCGCTACTCCACTACTCCACTATGCACTTGGATCCAATCTATCTCAGAATGTCAACTTCGGAGTTACATATCCACATTGGCCATTAAGTACCAACGCCAGCAGTTCACCAAACCATGGGTGAACCCCTTGGATAGCCGACACACAGTACTTTAGGATACGCCACCACGGGTGTACATGATTCACTTGAATAGCCGCGGGCGGCCAGATCGCCTTACTCTCGGATGACTTCCCCTATGTTGAACATCCCCCACTAACATCTCCGATGCGTGAATGCATGAGCAACACATCAAACAATCAAACAATCACCACCTTCGCTTGGGCTACTCGGCTACCCAAGTTTTATCACCATCAACACCTCGACCACTTGGCTATCGAGGCCCCCTTGGCCACTAGGCTACCAAGGTTCAACATTATCTTTAATCTTTAGTCTTTTATCTTTTAACACTCTGGTCCTTAAGCACTAGATCAACACCTCGACCACTCGGCTATCGAGGCCCCCTTGGCCACTAGGCTACCAAGGTACAACATTATTTAACACTCTGACCAATAAGCACCAGAACTCAATACCTTGACCAATAAGCATCAAGGCCCCCTTGGCCACTTGGCTACCAAGGTACAACATCATCTTTAAGTTATCTAGCCTGTCTTTACTTCCTTTGGTGTCTTATTTCATTATTGGGAACGTTTGGAGTGAAACGCCCATGTTTCTGTTTCAGCGTTCTGTTCTATCTAGGGGAGCATGGTCGTGCTGCCCCCCAGCACGGGCATGCTGAACTTTAAGTTGAGCACGGGCATGCTGACTATTAAGCACGGCCATGGTCGTTAGAGCATGGCTGTACTGATCTGGACAAAAAGGGTTTAGGAACCCTTGCTATGTTTCCTAGGGCATTCAAAGATCAATCCTATTGGCTTTTAACTATCCATCAGTCCTCAATTTCATTATTCTTAATTAATCTCCATGTCTTATCATTATGAGGAATTAATCCTTTAATTCCAGCTTCATTATTAATGTCCCTAAAATACTCATGAACTAGTCCTAGGGTCTTTAGCTAAACCTTTGAACATAACCTTGCCTCTCATACTAGATTCATGTCTTATGAACAAACGGGAATTTATCCCTTAATTCTTAAACATCATTATTATCGTCTTTAACTGTCTTATTAATCTTATTAATAAGTCCTATTATTTAATTAGAGTCTTATTAACATCAACGTTCATCTCACAACATCAACCAAACAGCCAAAACAATTATCCAAGACAATATTATCATCAAATCATAGCACCATTATCATCATTATGAACATTCATTCATGGCATCATTAAACATCATTCACAAATAGGCATACCAATAACAAATAATCATACATCATCATGAATAGGATAGCGAATAACAATTAACAAAAAACGTATTATTTAAACAAATAGAAAACAGATAGGGTCATGAGATAACCCTTCATCTTACGTTACCCCCAATGCCAACATGTTCATATTATCCCTTCTTCCCATACCTGGTATGAAGATTCTCAACAACGACGATGCGAGCAAACTAGACACGTTCTCTCGAGAGGCTCGACGAGTTTCACAAGCCTTGGCCAAACATGAAAGATTAACCAAATAATCCCAAATCCAAGCAACAATGAATAAGAGATTAGTAGAGGGACAAATCGTTACCTTTTAACTGGAACTAGCGCGTGACTTCTCTCCCAAACGGACTCAAGAGCACAAGAACTTCAAAGGGTTCAAGGGAAGGGAAAGGGAAGAGGTTTTTGTCACAATAGGATTGCCCAAAGTGCCAAAATGGGGGTTTTCACTTGAAACCCTCGCAGACTACTCTCTATTTGTAACTTCAGACAAGAGCATGGTCGTGCTCCATCTAAGTACGGTCGTGCTTAACATGAGCACAGGGTCGTGCTCACTTAAGCACGGTCTTGCAACATCACCGTTAACGAGTGCGTTTTTCCCTTGAGCGTTGTCGTGCTCCCTTTAACCACGACCGTGCTTGTGACTCAGACAGCCACAAGGCACGCACATTGAACACGGGCGTGCAGATACATGAGCATGGTCGTGCTTGTGACACCCTTCTACCCTGCATGTTATAAGCCATTTAATATAAAAACAATTAAATGAAAAACATGCATTTTACTGAATACAATAAAAACAATTGTCCATGGGTAGAAAAGTCCCACATGAACCAGTTCACAACGCGGAAAATATAACATAAGTTTTAAAACAAGTAAACATATCGATGAAATAACTATATCCCAACCCCAATGTCACATACAGAGCTGGTATAACCGTTCCGGGATAAAACCCACAGAATTACAACTGAAAACTAACAAAACTAACTGAAACATGAAACTAGCCCTAACTATGAGTGGCGGCTCCTCAGAGTCACTCCTCTCCGGGCTGCTCGTCATCCTCTGCAAGGTGCCAATCAGGCCAAACACAAACAAACAAATATAGGGAGTAAGAATCATGTAAACATAATAGCAAGGAAATAGGACGTAAAGTAGATCATACAGATATGGCACCAACATAAACATACATCAATAGTATCATCATTCAACATGTTATGTAGTGCAATGCAATCCTACTCCGCTAAACCAACAATGCATGTGGATCCACTAAACTCGGGATGGACGACTTCGGAGTTAAATATCCACATTGAGAATCTACTCAACGCTGGAGAATCTACTCCTTGGATAGCCAATGCATCAAACCAACGAATGCCTCATCACGCGGGCGCTAGGAGAATCTACTCCAACCATGGATGGCCAGATCGCTGTACTCTAGGATGACCTCCCCTATTTTGAACATCCCTAAACAACATCTCCGATGCAATGCGTATGCAACAAACAACAACTGCAATGCCACCTCCATAACCCCAACGGAATCGACCGAAGATAACAGCGGAATCGGTGGCACAACTTGCCTCGCGGAATCTACCTGAGGACTTAAGCGGAATCAACCGCAGCACCTGGGGCAAACTCTCGGCCACCAAGGTATAACAACATAACCTTAGACCCAAACCGCGGGGTCAAGGCTTCCTTGGCCAAAAGCACCAAAGCACAGCTCAACAGCTTGCGGTACCCAATGGGCACCGACTTACCAAACTTAACACCTCACCATCTCATCATCTTTAATTATCTTTAGTAACATTAGCCAAATCGTCTAATCAACTTATCATCATTGGGGAATGGGGTTTGAAACCCCTTAAGGTTCCTTAATTATGTTCTGTCCAGGCGGGTTGAGCACGGTCGTGCTTAACCCCCAGCACGGTCGTGCTTAAACACGTGGGGGGCGTGCTCCACTTTAAGTGAAGCATGGTCGTGCTTCTTATTGAGCACGGTCGTGCTCAGCAGCACGGTCGTGCTCAGCAGCACGGTCGTGCTCAGCAGCACGGTCGTGCTCTTTGTCCTGCACGGTCGTGCTAAACAGCGCCGCCATCTTCCCAGAAATCAACTAGGAGCACAATCATGCTCCCTATTCAGCACGGTCGTGCTCATCGCGCGACAGTGCTATTCTGGGTAGGAACAGTAACCGGGGTTTTAACCAATTTCAACAGTTATCAATGTGTTTTAAGGATTAAACTCATCAACAACATCGGTATCAACTCAACAATATCATCATGTTCATAGCCATCACAACAGCATAAACTCAAACCAAACATTATGAACATAGGCATAACATATTAACAATCATTAACACAAACAAACTGGGGTTATGGGAACCCTTTTACTTTACTCTAACCCCGAGCCTATGATTACACTACCCTTCTCCCCATACCTGGATTGAAGGTAGCTCTAACAGCGGCCCTAACGGCAAACGGTTCCTCCCCTTTAAGCGGCTCACACACGAACAAGCCTTGAACAACCAGAAAATAATCAACCATTAGTTTTCCAACCAGAAAACCAAAAAGAACTCAAAAGGGAAAAGAGACCGTTACCTCTAAACCAAACTAGATGCACAAGGTTCCTCTACGGTTCCAAAAAAATCCAAGAACCGGCTGAGTTAAGTGGAGATAAGGAAGAACACTGTGTCAGCCGCAACAGGGTTAGCAGCCACCAAAAGTAGGGTTAAACGTAAACCCTCGATTCTGCTTTCGTTATATAAAACTCGGACCTGAGCACGGTCGTGCTCCACTTATCGTCACTGAGACGCGGTCAGTGCATTGAGCACGGGCGTGCTCACTGTTGAGCACAGTCGTGCACAACTTAAAATCAGAAACACGCTCCTGACTTTAAGCACGGGCGTGCTGGTTAATGAGCACAAGCGTGCTCATGTACCAGAAAGGGACTTTCAGCCAAAAATCTCACTAAGCCCTCAACCGATATATCCAACTTAAAATTAATTCCGAAAAACGGGGTGTTACAATTCCACCACCTTTATAAAAATTTCATCCTCGAAATTTATACGTACTTCAAGGGAAAAGATGCGGGTACACCTTCATCATCTTGCTCTCCAGCTCCCAGGTAGCACTTTCCTCAGTTGCCCCACTCCAAACCACTTTGACCAAGGGAATCTCCTTGCCTCTTAGCTGCTTCACCCTCCTATCCTCGACTCGATGGGGTAACACCTCAAACGTCAGGTTCTCTTTCAACTGTATAGTGTCGGGTACTATTACGTACGTGACTAGGGTCATGAATGTATTTCCTGAGTTGAGACACGTGAAAAACATTGTGGAGATTTGACAGGAATGGGGGTAAGGCTATTTGATAGGCGACTTCGCCGGCTCTGTTAAGGATCTGGTAAGGACCAATGAACCTCAAAGTAAGTTTCCTTGCCTTCATCACTCTACCAACCCCAGTCGTCGGGGTAACTCTCAAGAATACATGATCACCTTCCTGGAATTCGAGTGCCTTCCTCCTTTTATCATGATAGCTCTTTTGCCTACTATGTGCAACTCTCATCTTTTCCTGAACCAACCTAATCTTTTCTGTTGTTTCCTGGACTATCTCTGGCCCTAGCACCACACTATCACTAGGTTCACTCCAACACAAGGGTGTCCTACATCTCCTCCCATACAGAGCCTCATAAGGTGCCATCCCAATGTTGGAATGGAAACTATTGTTGTAGGAGAACTCTGTCAGGGGCAAAAACTTGTCCCAACTGCTTGACTGTTCTAACACACAAGCCCTCAACAAGTCCTCTAAGGACTGGATGGTTCGCTCAGACTGCCCATCAGTCTATGGGTGGTAAGCTGAACTAAGCCTAAGCTTTGTCCCTAAAGCCTCTTGTAAACTATTCCAAAACCTAGAGGTAAACCTCGGGTCTCTATCTGAAACTATACTAGAGGGTACACCATGAAGCCTAACTATCTCCTTGATGTACAGCTTAGCCAACTTCTCTAAAGGATTCTCCATGTTCATCAGAATGAAATGGGCAGACTTAGTCAGTCTATCCACAACAACCCAAATCGCCTCAAAACTAGCTGGAGTCCTAGGGAGTCCAGACATAAAATCCATGGAGATGCTATCCCATTTCCATTCTGGGATACTCAAAGGTTGCAACTTACCTGACGGCCTTTGGTGTTCTATCTTAGCCTTCTGACAAACTAGGCACGCATACACAAACTCAGCTACATCATTTTTCATCCTAGGCTACCAAAACATCCTCTTAAGGTCCTGATACATCTTAGTGGCACCTGGGTGCACACTCAGTCCACTCCTATGTCCTTCTTCAAGGATCAGCTTCCTAAGCTCAGGAACATCAGGTATACATACTCTATCCTTAAACCTCAAGATACCATCACTCCCATCCTTAAAACTTAGGCCTCTACCCTGAGCGAGTAACTCTCGCTGGTCTAAGAGAAACTTATCTAACTTCTGACCCTCTCTAATCTGATCCATTAGACTGTTGGTAACCTTCAAGGTACCAAGCCTAATACTCTTAGGGGTAAACTCACAAGCTAGACTAAGGTCTCTAAATTCCTCAATCAGATCCATCTCCTTAACCATCAAAGCGGAGACATGCAGGGCCTTCCTACTCAAGGCATCGGCCACCACATTGGCCTTTCCTGGGTGATAGGTCAGCTCGAAGTCATAGTCCTTTAAGAACTCCATCCATCTACGCTGCCTCATATTCAACTCCTTTTGATCAAAGAGATACTTCAAACTCTTATGGTCACTAAAAACCTCAAATCTCGCTCCATACAGGTAATGCCTCCAAATCTTTAAGGCAAATACCACAGCTCCTAACTCTAGGTCATGGGTAGGGTAGTTCTCCTCATGGGTTTTCAATTGCCTAGAAGGTAAGCAACTACCTTACCATTATGCATCAGCACACCACCTAATCCTTTCTTAGAAGCATCGCAGTAGACTACGAAGGGTTCACTAGGATCTGGTAAAACTAATATTGGTGCTGATGTCAACCTATTCTTAAGTGTTTGGAAACTCTCTTCACACTTAGAGTCCCACACAAACAACTATCCCTTCTTGGTGAGACGGGTTAAGGGTAAAGCTATCTTAGAGAAACCTTCTATAAACCACCTATAGTACCCGGCTAACCCCAAGAAATTCGTAATCTCGGTTACAGACTTTGGCGCTTCCCACTGGAGCACCGTCTCTACCTTAGCTGGGTCCACTGCTATGCCACCCTTAGAGATGACATGTCCTAAGAAGCTCACTTCCTCTAACCAGAACTCACACTTCGACAACTTAGCGTACAACTGCTTTTCCTTAAGGGTCTGCAAGACAACCCTCAGGTGTTCCTCATGTTCCTCCTTACTCTTGGAGTACACTAAGATGTCATCTATAAACACCACCACAAACTTATCCAAGTAAGGGTGAAAGGTCTTGTTCATGTAGTCCATGAAGACCACGGGAGCATTGGTCACACCGAAGGCCATAACCAAGTACTCATAGTGACCATATCGCGTTCTAAACGCTGTCTTTGGGATATCCTCCGACTTAACCCGAATCTGATGGTATCCTGACCTCAAATCTATCTTTGAAAAGACGCAAGCGCCCATCAATTGGTCCATAAGATCATCAATCCTAGGGAGGGGATACCGATTCTTTATGGTCACCTTGTTGAGCTGCCGAAAGTTGACACACAACCTCATACTACCATCCTTCTTTTTCACCAACAAAACAGGTGCTCCCCACGGAGACACACTTGGCCTAATGAACTGCTTCTTCATCAGGTCCTCCAACTGTTCCTTCAACTTAGCTAGCTCTATAGGAGACATTCTATAGGGTGCTATGGAGATTGGCCCGGTGCCAGGGACTAAGTCTATGATAAACTCAACATCTCTCTCTGGGGGTAAGTTATAAACATCCCCCGGAAACACTTCAGGAAATTCTCGCACAACAGGTATGCTGGCGACATCAGGAGGACTGCTCTCTACTTTCAGGGAAGCTGACATCATGTACACTTGGGCTTCGTCTCTCATCAAACCTTGAACTTGGCTGACAGAGAGAAGGTCCGGATTCTTAGACTCCTTTGGAGTTCCAAAAATCAAGGTTTTGTCAAAACAATTCAGAAGGAGATGGTTGGAAGATAACCAGTCCATACCCAGAGTAATGTCTAGGTCTTTCAAAGGTAAGCATACAAGATCAGCAACAAAGGTTTTATCATTTATAACAATATGACAGTTCTTGCATGCATAAGAAGTAGAAACAGGTTTATTTGTGGGTGTAGAAACCAACAAATCATACTCAAGGAAAGTAACAAGCAATTTAAGACTCTTGACCCTATCATGCGATATAAACGAGTGAGTAGCACCCGAATCATACAATACAGTTAATCGAGTCCCGTCAATGAAACATGTACCTTGGATCAAGTCATCAGACTCGGAGGCTTCGGTTCCACTAAGAGTAAAGACTCTTCCAGTGGTCTTCAGTCTGTTGGCCTGGGACTTCTGATTCTTGCTAGCACTGGGAGGCTCGGCCTTGGTTCCATCACACTCGTGGCTGATGTGTCCTGGCTTACCACATTTGAAGCAGATGACTTGTGTTTCCTTGCACTGAGATGAATAATGGTCCTGTGCTCCACACTTTCCACATATCATAGCTCTCAGAAAACCCACCCCTGAAGCTATTCTGCTGAAACTGGGCTTCCTGCCACTCTACTTGAAGTCCTTGCCCGTCGGGGCATACCGCTGCTTGCCTTTATCCCTCTGGTCAGTCCTCTTGCCACTCTGATTATCCGATCCTCTGGAACTGGCAACTCTGAACTGACTAGCATCCTCTTAAATCCGACACTTGTTAACCAGAATTGGAAAAACTCGGATCTCCTGATAACTGATGTCCTGTTTGATCTCAGGCCGGAGCCCCGCTTCAAACTTCACACACTTGGAGCGATCGTCTGTCTCATGCTGGTAAGGAGTGTAGTACCTAGCCAGCTCCTCAAACTTGGCCGCATAGTCACCGTCAAAGACAAGAACTCCATCTCTTTCTTGTCCCTGATATCCGCTGGAAAATACTTCTCCAGGAATTTCTTCCTGAACACAATCCAAGTAACCGCTGTGCCCTCAGCCTGCATCCTCTATCTGCAATTATCCCACCAATGCTCCGCCTCCTCAGTCAACATGAAGGTGGCGAAGATGAGCTTCTGCTGATCATTGCAGTCCATCGCACGGAAGATCTTCTCTGTCTCCCTCAGCCACAACAGTGCTCCCTCTGGGTCATACGCTCCCTTGAACGATGGAGGGTTGTTCCTCTGGAACTTATCGAGTCTCAGGAACTCAGCTGACCCACCATTGTTGTTGGGGTTGACCTGTCCAATAGCATTGGCTAGAAGTGCCAATGCGTCAGCAATTGCCTGATCGTTACTCCCTCTACCGGCGATTAGTTCCTGTACATGCCCAAAAACAACTTTTAGTACAGAACTTAAGCGGGTAAAAGCGATAGGCAACTAACTTAAACATCATTATCTATAACAAGTATAGATAATCTAAACAAGAGTCACACAACAGACTCAAGACAGACTCATACCACGTCCGAACAGGGCCGAACTGCTCTGATACCACTAAATGTGACACCCTTCTACCCCGCATGTTATAAGCCATTTAATATAAAAATAATTAAATGAAAAACATGCATTTTACTGAAAATACAATAAAAACAATTGTCCATGGGTAGAAAAGTCCCACATGAACCAATTCACAACGTGGAAAATATAACATAAGTTTTAAAACAAGTAAACATATCGATGAAATAACTATATCCCAACCCCGATGTCACATACAGAGCTGGTATAACTGTTCCGGGATAAAACCCACAGAATTACAAATGAAAACTAACAAAACTAACTGAAACATGAAACTAGCCCTAACTATGAGTGGCGGCTCCTCAAAGTCACTCCTCTCCGGGCTGCTCGTCATCCTCTGCAAGATGCCAATCAGGCCAAACACAAACAAACAAACAAATATAGGGAGTAAGGATCATGTAAACATAATAGCAAGGAAGTAGGAAGTAAAGTAGATCATACAGATATTGCACCAACATAAACATACATCAATAGTATCATCATTCAACATGTTATGTAGTGCAATGCAATTCTACTCCGCTAAACCAACAATGCATGTGGATCCACTAAACTCAGGATGGACGACTTCAGAGTTAAATATCCACATTGAGAATCTACTCAACGCCAAAGAATCTACTCCTTGGATAGCCAACGCATCAAACCAACGAATGCCTCATCACGGGGGCGCTAGGAGAATCTACTCCAACCGTGGATGGCCAGATCGCCGTACTCTAGGACGACCTCCCCTATGTCGAACATCCCTAAACAACATCTCCGATGCAATGCGTATACAACACGACAACAATGGCAACGCCACCTCCATAACTCCAACGGAATCGACCAAAGATAACAGCGGAATCGACCGCATAACTTGCCTCGCGGAATCTACCTGAGGACTTAAGCGGAATCAACCACAGCACCTGGGGCAAACTCTCGGCCACCAAGGTATAACAACAACACCTTAGACCCAACACCGCGGGGTCAAGGCTTCCTTGGCCAAAAGCACCAAAGCATAGGTCAATAGCTTGCGGTACCCAATGGGCACCGACTTACCAAACTTAACACCTCACCATCTCATCATCTTTAATTATCTTTAGTAACATTAGCCAAATCGTCTAATCAACTTATCATCATTGGGGAATGGGGTTTGAAACCCCTTAAGGTTCCTTAATTCTGTTCTGTCCAGGAGGGTTGAGCACGGTCGTGCTTAACCCCCAGCATGGTCGTGCTTAAACACGTGAGGGGCGTGCTCCCCTTTAAGAAGCACGGTCGTGCTTCTTATTGAGTACGGTCGTGCTCAGCAGCACGGTCGTGCTCTTTGTCCTGCACGGTCGTGCTAAACAGCGCGGCCATCTTCCCAGAAATCAACTGGGAGCACGATCGTGCTCCCTGTTCAGCACGGTCGTACTCATCGCGCGACAGTGCAGTTCTAGGCAGGAACAGTAACCGGGTTTTAACCAATTTCAAGGGTTTAATCCGTTAACATCCTGAATCAGTTATCAATGTGTTTTAAGGAGTAAACTCATCAACAACATCAGTAACAACTCAACAATATCATCATGTTCATAGCCATCACAACAGCATAAACTCAAACCAAACATTATGAACATAGGCATAACATATTAACCATCACTAACATGTTATCAAAATAATCAACGAATCATATATATATATATATATATATATATATAATAGATATTCACACAAACAAACCGGGGTTATGGGAACACAATCACTAACATGTTACTCTACTCTAACCCCGAGCCTATGATTACACTACCCTTCTCCCCATACCTAGATTAAAGGTAGCTCTAACAGCGGTCCTAACGGCAAAAGGTTCCTCCCCTTTAAGCGGCTCACACACGAACAAGCCTTGAACAACCAGAACATAATCAACCATTAGTTTTCCAACCAGAAAACCAAAAAGAACTGAAAAGGGAAAAGAGTCTGTTACCTCTAAACCAAACTAGATGAACAAGGTTCCTCTACGGCTCCAAAAAAATCCAAGAACCGGCTGAGTTAAGTGGAGGTAAGGAAGAACACTGTGTCAGCCGCAACAGGGTTAGCAGCTGTAACACCCTGTTTTTCATAAAAAGTTTTATTAAGCTAGTTTTATTTATTTTAATAATGTTGGTTAAGGGCTAAGTGGGATTTTAGCCTAAAAGTCCATTTCTGGTACATGAGCAAGCCCGTGCTCATCAGCCAGCAAGCTCGTGCTTAAATTCAGAAGCGTGTTTCTGATTTTAAGTTGAGCACGACCATGCTCAATAGTGAGCACGCCCGTGCTCAATGTGCTGACCGCGTCTCGCTGACGCCAAGTGGAGTACGACCGTGCTCAAATGCAAGCACGACCGTGCTCAAGTCCGAGCTATATATGCTTGGCGCAGGAACCGAGGGTTAAGGTGAAACCCTAATTCCTATTTGTGGCAGCCACTGTTACGGGTTACAGTGTCTCTCTCCCTATTCCCTCTCCATTCCTTGCTAAAGTGGAGTTTTGGGAACTGTTGGGGAAGCCATATACGTCCGTCTTGTTAGGGGCTTGACTTCGGAGTGAGCCGTTTGAGGATTCGAAATCGGATTACCGTTGGGAACCGTCAGTAGAGCAACCTTCAATCCAGGTATGGGGAGAAGTGGGATTGTATTCATTAGGCGGTGGGTAGTGTAAGGTAACAGGGTTCCATAACCCCGATTGTTGTATGATTTTAAGTGTAAATGATTAACTGTTGTGATAATATATTTGATGTGAATTGGAGTCTTACATGTTATGTTCATAATACGTTTATGTTATGTGGTTTGATTGATATGAGCATGATATTGGATGATTGATTGATGTTGTGATGTTATTGTTTTGGAATTCAAAGTTAAGATATAAATTGATAAAATAGGATTAAAATCGTGATGAGTTAATGGCTGGAAGATCCTAAATATTTGATTAAGACTCGGTTACTGTTCCTGCCCAGAACAGCACTGTCGCGCAATGAGCACAACCGTGCTGAACAGGGAGCACGACCGTACTCCCATTTAAATTCTGGAAAATGGCCGTGCTGTTTGGCACGGCGGTGCAGGTCAAACAGCACGACCGTGCTGCTGAGCACGACCGTGCTGAGTGTGAAGCACGATCGTGCTTCACTTAAAAGGGCAGCACGCCCTCACGTGTCCAAGCACGACCGTGCTAGGGTCTAAGCACGACCGTGCTGACCCCTCCTGGACAGTGATACAATTAAAGGACTTAAGGGGTTTTTAACCCCATTCCCCAATAAAGATAAGTTGAGATAACTAATCAAAGATAAAGATTAGACAACCTGGTTATTAATTATATAAGATAATTAGATAATCAAATGTTAAGTCGGTGTCCGTTGGGTTACCGCACGTTGAAAAGTTGAAGTCTTGGGTGCTTATAGACCTAAGCATGTTGAGTTGAACCTTGGTGCTTATTGGCCAAGGGAGCCTTGACCCCACGGTTTGGGTCTAAGGTTACGTTGAATGTTGATGTTGAAGTCTTGGGAGCTTCATGGCCCAAGCAAGGAGGTGGTTGAGATTGTTTGTTGTTGTGCCATTTGCATAGAGCATTGGAGTTGTTGATGGGGGAGGTTCAACAAAGGGGAGATCGCCCGAGAGTACGGTGATCTGGCCATCCACGGTAGGTCACCCAAGGTTTGGTGACCGAGGCCCCCCCTGATGAGGCATCCACGGTTTGATGCGTTGGCTATCCATGGGGTTCACCCAAGGTTTGGTGAACTGCCGGTGTTGGTGCTTTTATGGCCAATACGGATATGTAACTCCAAAGTCGTTCATCCTGAGTTGGTTTGGATCCACATGCATAGTTGGAGTAACGGAGTAGTTGATGCATTACATAGCATAGCATACTTGGTTGTCATGATGCTGTTGGATGTTAATGTATGCTTATGTGTATGTTTACCTTGCGTACTATTTCCCTGCCGTTTATATGATTACATGAATCTTACTCCCTGTATTGTTTGTGTTTGGCCTGATTGGCATTTGTAGAGGATGACGAGCAGCCCGGAGAGGAGTCACTCTGAGGAGCCGCCACTCATAGTTAGGGCCTGTTTATTGTTTAGTCTGTTTTCGGTTGTATTCCGTGGATTTATTTCCGGAACGGTTATACCAGCTCTGAATCGTGACATCGGGGTTGGGTTATTTATTTGTTTATGTTTTTATTTGTTTAAACTTATTTTTATTTTCAGCGTTGTAAACGAGTTCATGTGGGACTTTTCTACCCATGGACAATTGTTTTATTTAATTCAGTTGAATGCATGATTTTCCTTTTAATTGATTTATATTTAAATGCCTTATAACATGCTGGGTAGAAGGGTGTCACATTTAGTGGTATCAGAGCAGTTCGACCTTGTTCGGACGTGGTATGAGTCTGTTGTGATTATGTTGTGTGACTCTTGTGTGAATTGTCTATACTTGTATAGATAATGATGTTTTAAGTTAGTTGCCTGTAGCTTTTACTCGCATAAGTTTCTGTATTAAGAGTTGTGTTGGACTTGTACAGGAACTAATGGCCGGTAGAGGACACAACGATCAGGCGATTGCTGATGCATTGGCACTACTAGCCAATGCTATTGGTCAGGTCAACCCTAACAATGGTGGGCCAGCTGAGTTTCAGGGACTGGATAAGTTCCAAAGGAACAACCCTCCATCGTTCAAGGGCGCGTACGATCCGGAAGGAGCTTTGTTGTGGCTGAGGGAGACAGAGAAGATCTTCCGAGCCAGGGATTGCAACGATCAGCAGAAGCTCATCTTTGCTACTTTCATGCTGACCGAGGAGGCTAAGCACTGGTGGGATAACTGCCGGCACAGGATGCAGGCTGAGGGCACAGCGGTTACATGGGCTGTGTTCAGGCAGAGATTCCTGGAGAAGTACTTCCCAGCGGATATCAGGGACAAGAAGGAGATGGAATTCATGTCTTTGAAGCAGGGGTCGCTGTCAGTCGGTGACTATGCTGCCAAGTTTGAGGACCTGGCCAGGTACTACACTCCCTATCAGCATGAGACGGATGACGGTTCGAAGTGCGTGAAGTTTGAGGCTGGACTCCGACCTGAGATCAAGCAGGCCATCAGCTACCAGGAGTTCAGAGTTTTCCCTATTCTGGTCAACAAGTACAGGATCTATGAGGATGCCAGCCAGTTCAGAGTTGTCAGTTCCAGAGGGTCAGATAGCCAGAGTGGCAAGAGGACCGATCAGAGAGACAAGGGTAAACAGAGGTATGCTCCGACCGGCAGAGATTTCAAGCAGAGTGGTAAGAAGCCACAGTTTCAGCAGGATGGGTTCAGGGGCGGATTCTCTAACGTCTCTAGGCCCATGCGGTGTGGCAAGTGTGGTGCTACAGATCACTACTCGTCTCAGTGCAAGGAGACGCAAGTTATCTGCTTCAGGTGTGGCAAGCCAGGACACATCAGCCGAGAGTGTGAAGGAGCCAAGACCGAGCCTCCCAGCGCCAACAAGAATCAGAAGTCCCAGGCCAATCGACTGAAGACCACTGGAAGAGTCTTTACTCTTAGTGGAGTTGAAGCCTCCGAGTCTGATGATTTAATTCAAGGTACATGTCTTATTGATGGAACTCAATTGACTGTATTGTATAATTCGGGTGCTACTCATTCTTTTGTATAGCATGATAGGGTCAAGAGTCTTGGATTGCCTGTTGCTTCCCTTGAGTATGATTTGTTGGTTTCTACACCTACAAATAAACCTGTTTCTACTTCTTATGCATGCAAGAACTGTCATATAGCTATAAATGATAGGACATTCATTGCTGATCTTGTATGCTTGCCTTTGAAAGACCTGGATATTATTCTGGGTATGGACTGGTTATCTTCCAACCATGTCCTCCTGAACTGTTTTTACAAAACCTTGATTTTTGGAACTCCAAAGGAGTCTAAGAATCCGGACCTTCTCTCTGCCAGCCAAGTTCAAGCTTCGATGAAAGACGAAGCCAAAGTATACATGATGTTAGCTTCCCTGGAAGTAGAGAGCAGCCCTCCTCATGTCGCCAGCTTGCCTGTTGTGTGAGAATTTCCTGAAGTGTTTCTAGGGGATGTTTATAACTTACCCCCAGAGAGAGATGTTGAGTTTACCATAGACTTAGTGCCTGGCACCGGGCCAATCTCCATAGCACCTTATAGAATGTCTCCTCTAGAGCTAGCTAAGTTAAAGGAACAGTTGGAGGACCTGATGAAAAAGCAGTTCATTAGGCCCAGTGTGTCTCCGTGGGGAGCACCTGTGTTGTTGGTGAAGAAGAAGGATGGTAGTATGAGGTTGTGTGTCGACTTTCGGCAGCTCAACAAGGTGACCATAAAGAATCGGTATCCCCTCCCTAGGATTGATGATCTTATGGACCAGTTGATGGGCGCTTGTGTCTTTTCAAAGATAGATTTGAGATCAGGGTACCATCAGATTCGGGTTAAGTCTGAGGACATCCAAAGACATCGTTTAGGACGCGATATGGTCACTATGAGTATTTGGTTATGCCCTTCGGTGTGACCAATGCTCCTGCGGTCTTCATGGACTACATGAATAAGACCTTTCACCCTTACTTGGATAAGTTTGTGGTGGTGTTTATAGATGACATCTTAGTGTACTCCAAGAGTAAGGAGGAACATGAGGAACACTTGAGGGTTGTCTTGCAGACCCTTAAGGAAAAGCAGTTGTATGCTAAGTTGTCTAAGTGTGAGTTCTGGTTAGAGGAAGTGAGCTTCTTAGGACATGTCATCTCTAAGGGTGGCATAGCAGTGGACCCAGCTAAGGTAGAGACGGTGCTCTAGTGGGAAGCGCCAAAGTCTGTAACCGAGATTAGGAGTTTCTTAGGGTTAGCCGGATATTATAGGCGGTTTATAGAAGGTTTCTCTAAGATAGCTTTACCCTTAACCCGTCTCACCAAGAAGGGACAGTTGTTTTTGTGGTACTCTAAGTGTGAAGAGAGTTTCCAAACCCTTAAGAATAGGTTGACGTCAGCACCAGTTTTAGTTTTGCCAGATCCTAGCGAACCCTTCGTAGTCTACTGCGATGCTTCTAAGAAAGGATTAGGTGGTGTGCTGATGCATAATGGTAAGGTAGTTGCTTACCTTCTAGGCAATTGAAAACCCATGAGGAGAACTACCCTACCCATGACCTAGAGTTAGGAGCTGTGGTATTTGCCTTAAAGATTTGGAGGCATTACCTGTATGGAGCGAGGTTTGAGGTTTTTAGTGATCATAAGAGTTTGAAGTATCTCTTTGATCAAAAGGAGTTGAACATGAGGCAGCGTAGGTGGATGGAGTTTTTAAAGGATTATGACTTCGAGCTGACCTATCACCCAGGAAAGGCCAATGTGGTGGTCGATGCCTTGAGTAGGAAAACCCTGCATGTCTCCGCTTTGATGGTTAGGGAGATGGATTTGATTGAAGAATTTAGAGACCTTAGTCTAGCTTGTGAGTTTACCCCTAAGAGTATTAGGCTTGGTACCTTGAAGGTTACCAACAGTTTGATGGATGAGATTAGAGAGGGTCAGAAGTTAGACAAGTTTCTCTTAGACCAGCGAGATTTGCTCGCTCAGGGTAGAGACCTAAGTTTTAAGGATGGCGGTGATGGCATCTTGAGGTTTGAGGATATAGTTTGTGTGCCTGATGTTCCTGAGCTTAGGAAGTTGATCTTAGAAGAAGGTCATAGGAGTGGATTGAGTGTGCACCCAGGTGCCACTAAGATGTACCAGGACCTTAAGAGAATGTTTTGGTGGCCTAGGATGAAAAAGGATGTAGCCGAGTTTGTGTATGCATGCTTAGTTTGTCAGAAGGCTAAGATTGAGCATCAAAGGCCTTCAGGTAAGTTGCAACCTTTGAGTATCCCAGAGTGGAAATGGGATAGCATCTCCATGGATTTTGTGTCTGGACTCCCTAGGACTCCAGCTGGTTTTGAGGCTATATGGGTTGTTGTAGATAGACTGACTAAGTCTGCCCATTTCATTCCGATGAATATGGAGTATCCATTGGAGAAGTTAACTAAGCTGTACATCAAAGAGATAGTTAGGCTTCATGGTGTACCCTCTAGCATAGTTTCAGATAGAGACCCGAGGTTTACCTCTAGGTTTTGGAATAGTTTGCAAGAGGCTTTAGGAACAAAGCTTAGGCTTAGTTCAGCTTACCACCCACAGACTGATGGGCAGTCTGAGCGGATCATCCAGTCCTTAGAGGACTTATTGAGGGCTTGTGTGTTAGAACAGTCAGGAAGTTGGGACAAGTTTTTGCCCCTGATAGAGTTCACCTACAACAACAGTTTCCATTCCAGCATTGGGATGGCACCGTATGAAGCTCTGTATGGGAGGAGATGTAGGACACCCTTGTGTTGGAGTGAACCTAGTAATAGTGTGGTGCTAGGGCCAGAGATAGTCCAGGAAACAACAGAAAAGATCAGGTTAGTTCAGGAAAAGATGAGAGTCGCACAGAGTAGGCAGAAGAGCTACCATGATAAAAGGAGGAAGGCGCTCGAATTCCAGGAAGGCCATCATGTATTCTTGAGAGTTACCCCGACGACTGGGGTTGGTAGAGTGATGAAGGCGAGGAAACTTACTCCGAGGTTCATTGGTCCTTACCAAATCTTTAAAACAGTCGGCGAAGTCGCCTACCAAATAGCCTTGCACCGTTCTTGTCAAATCTCCACAATGTTTTTCATATGTCTCAACTCAGGAAGTACATTCATGACCCTAGTCACGTGATAGTTCCCGATACAATACAGTTAAAAGAGAACTTGACATTCGAGGTGTTACCCCTTCGAGTCGAGGATAGGAGGGTGAAGCAGCTAAGAGGCAAGGAGATTCCCTTGGTTAAAGTAGTTTGGAGCGGGGCAACTGAGGAAAGCGCTACCTGGGAGCTCGAGAGTCAGATGATGGAGGCGTATCCGCATCTTTTCGTTTGAGGTACGTGGAAATTTCGAGGACGAAATTTTTATAAGGGGGGTGGAATTGTAACACCCTGTTTTTCATAAAAAGTTTTATTAAGCTATTTTTATTTATTTTAATAATGTTGGTTAAGGGCTAAGTGGGATTTTAGCCTAAAAGTCCCTTTCTGGTATATGAGCACGCTCGTGCTCATCAGCCAGCAAGCCCGTGCTTAAAGTCAAAAGCGTGTTTCTGATTTTAAGTTGAGCACGACCGTGCTCAATAGTGAGCACGCCCGTGCTCAATAGTGAGCACGCCCGTGCTCAATGTGCTGACCGCGTCTCGCTGACGCTAAGTGGAGCACGACCGTGCTCAAATGCAAGCACGACCGTGCTCAAGTCCGAGCTATATATGCTTGGCGCAGGAACCGAGGGTTAACGTGAAACCCTAATTCCTATTTGTGGCAGCCACTGTTACGGGTTACAGTGTCTCTCTCCCTATTCCCTCTCCATTCCTTGCTAAAGTGGAGTCTTGGGAACTGTTGGGGAAGCCATATACGTCTGTCTTGTTAGGGGCTTGACTGCGGAGTGAGCCGTTTGAGGATTCGGAATCGGATTACCGTTGGGAACCGTCAGTAGAGCAACCTTCAATCTAGGTATGGGGAGAAGTGGGATTGTATTCATTAGGCAGTGGGTAGTGTAAGGTAATGGGGTTCCATGACCCCGATTGTTGTATGATTTTAAGTGTAAATGATTAACTGTTGTGATAATATGTTTTATGTGAATTGGAGTCTTACATGTTATGTTCATAATACATTTATGTTATGTGGTTTGATTGATATGAGCATGATATTGGATGATTGATTGATGTTGTGATGTTACTGTTTTGGAATTCAAAGTTAAGATATAAATTGATAAAATAGGATTAAAATCGTGATGAGTTAATGGCTGGAAGATCCTAAATATTTGATTAAGACTCGGTTACTGTTCCTGCCCAGAACAGCACTGTCGCGTGATGAGCACGACCGTGCTGAACAGGGAGCACGACCGTGCTCCCATTTAAATTCTGGAAAATGGCCGCGCTGTTTAGCACGACCGTGCAGGTCAAACAGCACGACCGTGGTGCTGAGCACGACCGTGCTGACTGTGAAGCACGACCGTGCTTCACTTAAAAGGGCAGCACGCCCTCACGTGTCCAAGCACGACCGTGCTAGGGTCTAAGCACGACCGTGCTGACCCCTCCTGGACAGTGATACAATTAAAGGACTTAAGGGGTTTTTAACCCCATTCCCCAATAAAGATAAGTTGAGATAACTAATCAAAGATAAAGATTAGACAACCTGGTTATTAATTATATAAGATAATTAGATAATCAAATGTTAAGTCGGTGTCCGTTGGGTTACCGCACGTTGAAAAGTTGAAGTCTTGGGTGCTTATAGACCTAAGCATGTTGAGTTGAACCTTGGTGCTTATTGGCCAAGGGAGCCTTGACCCCACGGTTTGGGTCTAAGGTTACGTTGAATGTTGATGTTGAAGTCTTGGGAGCTTCATGGCCCAAGCAAGGAGGTGGTTGAGATTGTTTGTTGTTGTGCCATTTGCATAGAGCATTGGAGTTGTTGATGGGGGAGGTTCGACAAAGGGGAGATCGCCCGAGAGTACGGTGATCTGGCCATCCACGGTAGGTCACCCAAGGTTTGGTGACCGAGGCCCCCCGTGATGAGGCATCCACGGTTTGATGCGTTGGCTATCCATGGGGTTCACCCAAGGTTTGGTGAACTGCCGGTGTTGGTGCTTTTATGGCCAATACGGATATGTAACTCCAAAGTCGTTCATCCTGAGTTAGTTTGGATCCACATGCATAGTTGGAGTAACGGAGTAGTTGATGCATTACATAGCATAGCATACTTGGTTGTCATGATGCTGTTGGATGTTAACGTATGCTTATGTGTATGTTTACCTTGCATACTATTTTCCTGCCGTTTATATGATTACATGAATCTTACTCCCTGTATTGTTTGTGTTTGGCCTGATTGGCATTTGCAGAGGATGACGAGCAGCCCGGAGAGGAGTGACTCTGAGGAGCCGCCACTCATAGTTAGGGCCTGTTTATTGTTTAGTCTATTTTCGGTTGTATTCCGTGGATTTATTTCCGGAACGGTTATACCAGCTCTGAATCGTGACATCGGGGTTGGGTTATTTATTTGTTTATGTTTTTATTTGTTTACACTTATTTTTATTTTCTGCGTTGTAAACGAGTTCATGTGGGACTTTTCTACCCATGGACAACTGTTTTATTTAATTCAGTTAAATGCATGATTTTCCTTTTAATTGTTTTATATTTAACTGCCTTATAACATGCTGGGTAGAAGGGTGTCACAGCAGCCACCAAAAGTAGGGTTAAACGTAAACCCTCGATTCTGCTTTCGTTATATAAAACTCGGACCTGAGCACGGTCGTGCTCCACTTAGCGCACTGAGACGCGGTCAGCGCATTGAACACCGTCATGCTCAACTTAAAATCAGAAACACGCTCCTGACTTTAAGCACGGGCGTGCTGGTTAATGAGCACGGGCGTGCTCATGTACCAGAAAGGGACTTTCATCCAAAAATCCCACTAAGCCCTCAACCGATAAATCCAACTTAAAATTAATTCAGAAAAACGGGTGTTACAATTCCACCCCCTTTATAAAAATTTCATCCTCGAAATTTATACGTACCTCAAGGGAAAAGATGCGGGTACGCCTCCATCATCTTGCTCTCCAACTCCTAGGTACCTTAAAATTTCATCCTCGAAATTTATACGTACCTTGTAAGCGTTGTTTATGAATTAGACAACTATAAACATGAGGAAGGAGATTGAATTGTGTTTATCAGACTTTTAGTGAAAGTTAAAAACTTTTCACACACAAGAGCTTCAGAGCAGACGAGTGATTATTAAAGCAATCAGACAAGTGACTTGTCTGCAAGTTTTTCAACAGAAAAGCACACAAGCGTACAAGATTAAAAACTTTGTTTGATGTTCACACTTTAACCACTTTAGTTAGTTAAAATTTAAGATAATCAAATTAACTAAAGAGATAAGGATAGAGATAGACACAACTATTTTATCTTGGTTCACCCCAACAACTAGGGTTATGTCCAGTCCTTGGCAGCATCAAGTTTTCTCCACTATAACTGATCAGGTTACAGACAAGTATTCTTTGCCTACCTAGCCTCTCCAGACTCCAAGACAAGTATTATTTGCACACCTAGCCTCTTCAGGCTAACTCAAGTTTGTTTGAAAGAGAAGTGCAATTAATACAACTTTGCAAGTCTTTCACTAACACTCAGAAGAGTGAATTTAATGTGAAGGTTTGAATGAATATGTAATAACTTCAAATGATTGAGGAATAAAGAATGAAGGAATGAAGAATTAATTGCGCAGAGTAATGGCTCTTGAGTTAATGCTATGTTCTATCTTCATCTTCAATGTCTTCTCTATTTATAGCATTCAATCAATTTGAATCCGTTAGAACATTCCTTCTAATTTTTTACTTTAAGCTGAGCTCCATTAAATGCAATAGAGTCGTTCTGGGAAGCCATTAATGCATAGGAACGTTGCTTGTATTCTAACAGAGGGGATCAGTGTTTTATTCTTTGTGTAGCAGCCAAATCAGAGTTCATCACGTTGCTTTTGTACTTTGTTGTGCACATTTCCCTTTTCGTGTAATTTCCAGATGTACTAGGGGATAAATCATTTTGGTAGCACTCCTTTTCTGAGTTGCACGGTTGCTATGAGTGTTTGACCTTCTTAAAATCTTGATCCTTGAGAGAGAAAGCTTCAGCATATTTTGACTGAGTAGACAGCTCACAAAAGTTCTTCAGTCTTTGCGTGTTCTTCACTGAGAGACACTAATGGGTGAGAGCTTCATTAGACGGGTTGACTCTTTTGACATAAAGTCAACATCTCCGGATAAGCTATCAGAGGGGTGAAACTTCTTCAACAGAAGGGTTGGCTTCACTCATCATACCAGTGTTCTTCTCCATTGACCAAGAAAGTCTTAAGGCTGATAGGTGATTAAAATACTTAAATAATAATTTGCACACTAAGTAGACAAGTCAGCAAACAATATGTAGTTCAATTAAATCATTGACAAATGTTTATTTTTCATCAAAACTTTAGGACAAATGCACAGCAGACATTTAGAGACTTAACATTTTAATACTTTTAGTTTATATCTTCTGATATGAGATATATTTGCACATCTGATCTTGATGATTTGTTGGTTCAAAAGATCAATATATTTATGATTTGAGGTTTCTGAGTAATTGCAACTTTTTGAATATTCAAGCTTCCTTTCTGAGTTGTTTTGCAACGTTTTGAATGTTCAGACTATGTTTTTGAGATTGTCTTGATACAAATTAGTTTGTTCCTATTCTTATTTGACACATCTCAAGTTCAACAATTAGTTTTTATCTTCTAAAAAAAATTAAATTTGCTTCAGAAATATTGTTACATTAAAACCGTAATTCGAGAGGAATTTTGTCTCAACATATACATAAATTTCAATTGAGAGTGAAGGTGGTTCAGTGATACATATTCGAGTAATGTAATTTGTGTAAAAGAATCCACCGCAAATTGATGTTAATTGTCTTATTTATTTTAGGGCTAAAATATCATTTTGGCCCCTTAACTTATTTTTTAGATTCAATTTAGTCCCTTAACTTTTAAAATATTCAATTTGGTCCCTTAACTTATTTTTTAGATTCAGTTTGGTCCCTTAACTTTTAAAAGGTTCAATTTGGTTCCTTAATTTATCTATGTTGACTCAAGTTAGTCCTCTCCCATCAATAATGTAAGTAACAGTGTTAAATGAATTTCAAATTAGTCCTTTAAATTATTAACTTGTTTCAAATTGGTTATTTAAATTGTTAACGAGATTCAAACTGGTCTCTTAAATTGTTAGCGAATTTCAACCGAATCCTAAAAAAATCAACACTATTAATGACTCGTTGACGGAGATGACTAACTTAGGTCAACAGACATAAATTAAGGGACCAAACTGAACTTTTTAAAAGTGAAGGGACCAAACTGAATCTAAAATATAAGTTAAGGGACCAAATTGAACATTTTAAAAGTTAAGGGATCAAACTGAATCTAAAAAGTAAGTTAAGGGACCAAAATGGTATTTTAGCCTTATTTTAATTATTTGTTATATGCAATAATTACTTAAATGCAGATGGCAAACATAGGAAGATCGGTAGAGGTTGATGTTGAGGTTGAGATCATGGTGGGAAAGCTTCTCCGACCACCAACACATCGACTTCTGATCAGATCGCGAGTATAGTAGGATCAACTACAATCACATGTATGATGGACCAATGTTATTAAGTGGGATCCTTAGCACGAGCTTGTGATTAGAACTACTTTTGAGCATGGAGGTTCTTGCATTACGAAAAATGTAATGAACAAGCTCATAATCTAGAAGGACAGAGGGATATATATGGATTTCTCTAGATGACAGGGAAGCCTAAAAGGTACAATGGGCCAGGGAAAAATTCCAAAAGAAGAGTGCCATTGGAAACAAAATAAGGCAGTTGTAGGAGAGCATCTTTGTATACTGGTGGCTCCATCTCTGTTGTAGAGCGTAGGAAAAGAATAGTAAGTAACATTGTATTTTAATTTAACGTACCTTCAAGTTTATCAATTTGATTTCAAATATAAAAAAATTAACTTTTATTTATATACATGCAAAGTTTGCAGATGCTCGTGAACTAAGTACATTTGATGCGATGGAAAAGAACAATAAGGTCAACTTAGGAGAGTCGCTTGAACAAGAAGGCTTGGACGATTGATGTAAGTATAAACAAAATACTAAAATTGTAATTCTTATATTTTATTATTGTTAAAAATTGTTAATAATCATGTTTAATTATATTTTGTTAGGAAGAGTATATTTTGCATCCAGACAATGCCTATGCATGTGGCAAGGAGGAGGGGTTTTCCTCTAGTCAAGGGCAGTACTCTCTAACCTCTGACAATGCAATCTTTATGGAGGTTGTTCGTGATTGAAATAAGAAGGGGAACATGTATGAGCTAGGACAATTAGATGATGAGTTTTTGGCTTAACCATGTGACCCTAATGGCGTCAATCCAAGAGCAACTAAAGAAAATGGGAGAGACTATCACAAACCTCAACAACGAGCTCACTATAAAAGATGTCGACATGAAGGAAATGGCAACACAATTTGTCAAGTAATGACAACCTTTTCATTAGCAAGAGTGGATGTCATGACAGGACTCAGATTAAGCGGCTTTTCCATCACTTGAACATTGAGCCTGTTGGACATCACCTCCAGCATCATTGTCTGCTACAAATGACGACACCGATGACACCATCCCGCCGCCACCTAACCCAATATGGCCTTGATTATTTAGTTTTATTTTTATTTTAGTACATTTTTTGTTTTTCAAATTTTTTTTTTTACTGGATTTTGTTTTTCATTTTTAGTTGAACTTAGTTTATTCATTTTGTATTGTAAATAAATCACTTTACAGTGATTCACGCTTATATTAGGTGTAGTCCCATACAAATATTATGTTTAAAATGTATAAAATAAAAAATAAAAATAAAAATAAAAAATAAAAAAAACTGGCAAGTGTATAGCGCACAGCTAGCGCGGGGAAACAAAAGTCGTTCAAATTTGAAATCCTCATCACGGAACTCATTTGAATTAAAATTAAAAAATAAATTATTTGAGAGATGATTCTTGGTAAGATTTTTCCTTAACCGTGAATTTGAATTATGATAACTTGGTTTAAAAAGGGTACTTATTAGAGCCAGGGTAAGTAAAAATTGCCAAATATGTTTAGTCCTGTCTAATAGTTACGGTGGACAGGGGTCTCTTGCCAGCAGGCTAATGATGACTCCTGCTCTGGTGGGTCCTGTGGTAGACGCCCACCATTTATTTCGAGGGCTCCATATTTAGATACTTTGCTGATTTCAGCCACAACACCTATGAGACACTATGAGAAGTGCATATGCCCTAGCACCTCAGGCATGTGATTAAGGTCGTGTTTGGGTAAACAACTTAATTAAGAGCTTATCATATAAGACTTTATTGCATGAGAGCTTATGTCATAAGAGCTTATAAAGAAAGGGGCGGGAGAGGATTCGAACGGGGAAAACACGAAGAGGTCATAAGCACTTGTTAAAATTCCATAAGTTTGTTCCAGTGACTTATGAAAATAAGTCAAAAACTCCTTATGGGATGACATAAATTACTTTTATAAGCTCTGCCAAACACACTGCATAAGAGCTTATATCATCAGATAAGTTAAAATGAGCTTAAATAAGCTCTTCCAAACGCCACCTAATTTTTGCTCCTTATGTCTTGAATTTCTATACTATCTGCGAGGATGATATTAGATGTAGGGACTGCATAATTAGTATTTTATGATTCTGAGAGGATTCGTGGAGCATAGAGTACAACAGTTACCGATAGCTAGGAGGGTCATGATTTTTTTAAGTCAAACATATTATTCAGATGTTATTTTCAAATTAATCTGAAAAATAGTAATCCAAGAAAACATTGTTGAAAAATTTATCATATTTTTTTTTTACTGGAAAAATTTATCATTTCTTAACATTTGTCCGGTGTAATCTTCTAGGTCACCCAACATGTGACTTCATTGTTTGTGAAATCCTGCATGTCAAAAAGAATTTTTTATCGAACCTGCATGCAATTAACTTATAATGTTAAGAGGGAGAACGCAATCATTAAATAACATAATTTTTTCGTTTTCAATTATGAAGGTACTCATTAAGGAATTAAAACGTCAAGTTTTCATGGGAAAATGATGGACTTAATGCTTTGATAAGTGTGATTGTTTGTTTTCCAATAAAACCTTGTTTTTTTGGATTCCTTAATCAATACCCTTATGATATTAGTTAGCAAGACCCTATAAAATAATAATACCTAAAGGTATTAAACATGTGTTTGTGTGTGTCAGGGCCGACCCAAGGGTGAAACTGGTGAAGCTAGGGCTTTAGGCCTCTAAATTTTTTTTTTACTACCTATTTTAATAATATTTTTTTACAACGTATATATACCATATTTTCTTCATCTACTAAAAGATGGAACATTTTACAAGATCATATCTTTAGCCTAACTCTTAAATCATTTCACAAACACGTTGGGAAAGTCGTATCGAAAGTGTAAAAGCCACTACAAGAATTCTCGGTATTTCCCAAGGCTATTTTCCCAGGGATTTAAATCCCTGGGAAATTTTGACATTTCCCAAGGCTGAAGCAGTCGGAATAGTCTCGGTCAGTTTCCCACGGGCAAAACCGTGGGAAATTTAGGCGCGAACGAATTTCCCACGGATTGGGCCGTGGCTTTTTACGCGCCTAGTTTCCCACTGCCCAGTCCCTGACAACGTGGATCAGTTTCCCACGGCCCAAGCCCTCACAAGAGTTTCCCACGGCTTCTGCCGTCGTAAAACGTGCCGCGCCGTTTCCCACGGCTTCAACCGCCGCAAATCAGCACGCCGTTTCCCACGGCCCCAACCGTCGCAAATCAAGCGGCGTTTCCCATGGTCCATGTCGTGGGAAATTTGTTTTTACCCTGTTCTTTCCCTCTTCTTCCCCAACTCGCGCCGGACCGCACCACTTCAACAGTGGAACTCGCGCTGCAGTCTCCTCCGCTCCGCCATCCAGTTCCCTCCGCTCCGCCATCCAGTTCGTCCAGGCCGCCGCTCACAGTTCGTCCGGTCCCTCTCTGCCTTCTCATCTGTCTCTGTTTTCATAGGTATGTTGTCTTCTTATTCTTCTTCTATATATTCCTATCATTTAGTTGATTAAGAGTTTTACTTTGCATGTTTCCTTACTCTACACTCTCCACATTTAAACTTAAACTTAATTAGTAAATTCCACAGCTTATCTGATCCTTTCTAATTTATTTGGACAATTGAATCCAATATGCATAATGTTCTGTGTTGTTTCTTAAAAGGGTAATTTTTTAAGTTACTTTTAAAAAAAATTAAGTATAGTATTTGTCTATTTGATGATGACTGCATGATAGAAGCTGTTTTGAATTCGGTTTATGGTTATCATCTATGATATATTTATGGTAAGTGGTAACTATTAAATTCAGTCTTATATTTCAGTTAGGCCTTTGGTCCTTTTCTTAGATGAAGTCAACTCCTTGGAACGTTAATTAGTATAGGTTCCAGCTTTTATGATGAATATGATTTTGGATTTTTATGAATAAGCTTCAATTTGAAAGTGTGTGAGTGTGGAATGAATTTGAAATTTTATATGGGTTTTAGAGGGTTTTGAATTAGGAAGCTATATATGTTAATTTCTTTATACTCATGTATTGATGTATTTTTTTTGTATGTGGGATAGGGGAATGTCTTTGACCCATGTTTTTTTATTGGTGACAATTTCTGGGTAGTTCCCAGTAGTGTGCGCCACTTGGTTTGAAAGAAATGAAAACTTGGTTTCCAATTTTTTTACTAACAGGGATGTTACTATATTATTTTATATAGGGTTGTCTTGTAGGGTTAATTTTTATTTTATATAATAGTTGAGCAAAGCCTTAGCTTCCCGTTTGAGGTACAATATTATTGAGCGCATATACTCATTAAAGGTATCGTTCAATATATTGGACCTTGAATCGTTCAAAATACTCATTTAATGTTACAATTTATCTATTTTTTATGAATATGTAGAAGATGGATTGTTATCCTTCGAATCGCAGTTGGGTGTATGATAGGTTATATCCGAAAAGAAGGGGTTTGAAACGATCATTCGTAGATGGGGTTGAAGAGTTTGTTGCCCAAGCTAAGCGACAACAGTGTTTCATAAATGATGGAAACAGGATTAGATGTCCGTGCGCTAAATGCCGATGTCGAAAGATTAAGAGCGAAGACCTTGTGAAGACTGACTTGTATATGAATGGGTTCCAGGAAAATTACTGGATTTGGACTCTCCATGGTGAAGAAGTGCCACATGTTGATTTAGGGGTTGACGAGAATTGCATGGGTGCCTCAAGCAGTCGTGCGGATATGGGATATGGGGAACAGTTTGTGTCAATTCAGGAGATGGTGTGTGACGCTCTCGGGGTAAATGAGGCGCACGATTACGATAACACCGAAGATCTTCCAAATGAGGAAGCACAAAGATTTTATAATCTGTTAACTGAGACAGCAAAAAAGCCATTGTTTGAAGGGGCCTCGGACTCTAAATTATCGATGTGTGTGAGGCTTTTAGCTTGCAAGTCCAATTGGAATGTTCCTGAAAAGTGCTTGGATTTTTTTTTGAAAATGCTTCAGGACGTGACACCTATAAAAGGAGTTGTACCAAAGAATTATTATGGTGCAAAGAGGTTAGTGTCGAAGTTGGGATTAGAAGTCAGGAGGATTGATTGTTGCATTAACGGGTGCATGCTGTATTACAACAATGAATTCGGCATAAATGATGGAGCTTTGGTCGAATGCAAATTTTGTCAAGCTCCGAGGTATCGCCCTCCCAATTCTGGGTCAAGCAAGAACAAACCAATTCCCGTAAAGGTGATGTTCTATTTGCCAATAGTTCCAAGGCTACAGAGAATGTTCGCATCAATGCAAACTGCAGGAAAAATGACGTGGCACTATGAGAACAGAAATTCAAACGTCTTACGGCATCCGTCTGATGGTGAAGCATGGAAGCACTTTGACCGGGTACATACTGATTTTGCTGCGGATCCACGCAATGTACGACTTGGTTTAAGCTCTGATGGTTTTACCCCGTATATCCAAGCGTCGGCTTCACCATATTCTTGTTGGCCCGTAATTGTTACCCCATACAATCTTCCTCCTAATATGTGCATGTCGAAACCTTATATGTTTTTGACGTGTCTCATACCGGGACCATCCAGTCCGAAGGCTGGTATTGATGTTTATTTACAGCCTTTCATTGATGATTTGAAGAGGTTGTGGAGCGGCGTGTTGACGTACGATATCGCAAGGAAGGAAAATTTTATAATGAAGGCAGCTTTAATGTGGACCATTAATGACTTCCCTGCTTATGGTATGTTGTCTGGTTGGGGGACTCATGGTAAATTGGCATGTCCACATTGCATGGAGTATACAAAGGCCTTTACCTTGAAACACGGGGGGAAAAGTTCTTGGTTTGGCTCGCATCGTATGTTCTTTGCAATGGATCATTCATTTAGACGGAACAAGAATGTCTTCAAAAAGGGGGAAGTTGAAGAAGATGCACCGCCACCTAGGTTCACACCGGAAGAGATTTGGAGTAGAGTAAGAGAACTACCAAAAGTCACTGACAATGGTCGTGTGTCCAGAGTACAAGGATACGGGGAGGTGCATAACTGGACAAAAAGAAGTATTTTTTGGGACCTCCCGTATTGGAAAGATAATCTTTTGAGACACAATCTTGATGTTATGCACATAGAGAAGAATTTTTTTGACAACATATTAAACACTGTCATGAATGTGAGCGGGAAAACCAAGGACAATGAGAAGGCAAGAATGGACTTAGCTTTGTACTGTAGGAGACCAGAGTTGGAGCTAAAGTTGCAGGCTAATGGGAAGATGTTAAAACCGAAAGCTAGTTACACTTTAACTGCCGATGAAGCAAAGACCGTTTGTCGCTGGATAACAGAACTTAGGCCAGACGGTTATTCTTCCAACTTAGCAAGATGTGCTGACGTCAACAAAGGAAGGATGCATGGGATGAAAAGCCATGACTGTCATGTATTCATGGAATGTTTACTTCCTATTGCTTTTAGTTCATTGCCAGTGCATGTCTTGAATCCGCTTACTGAATTGAGTCAATTCTTCAAGGATTTGTGCTCTGCAACGTTGAGGGTTAATGACCTGGTTAAGATGGAGCAAAATATTCCTATCATTCTATGCAAGTTGGAGAAAATATTCCCCCCTGGTTTCTTTGATTCCATGGAGCATCTCCCACTACATCTCGCGTATGAAGCAAGGCTTGGTGGACCGGTTCAATATAGGTGGATGTATCCATTTGAAAGGTAATATAACCATCCTAGAATTTTAATTAGACTTTTTTTTCCCATTCGAAGTGAAAGGATATGACTATGAACTTGTTTTTTTATAGATTTATGGGTGATTCGAAACGGTCGGTGAAAAATAAGGCTAAGGTTGAAGGATCAATCTGTGCGTCTTACTTGCATCGCGAGACAACCCATTTTTGTTCCCATTATTTCAAGAACTTCATGTTGTCACCGATAAATAGTAGGAATGAAATGGAAAGTGAAAGTGAAAGACATTCATTAACCTTGTCAGTCTTTTGCCAACCTGGTCGTGTTTCCGGGAAGGAGACCGCTCACTGGTTATTGGATAAAGAGAGGAAGTCGGCTCATGTTCATGTGTTGATCAATTGTACCGAAGTTAAACCATACCTTGAGTACGCATTTCATATCATTTTCTTCCAATTGCCTAAAAATATATAATTTTCTGCTAATAATATATAGTCCAATTTTACAGTGCCTTCTTGAATTCTGAAAGCGAACAAGAGGAGTCCGCTCGTATACATGGAGAATTTCCAATCTGGTTTAAGCAACAAGTTAGTATCTTAAAAATCTTTGAATTATCCACTGCATGTAAAATGTAGACATGATTTTTTAGAACTGACATATGTAGGTTTACGGTGAGGAACCAACTCCCATCAACAGACACTTAAGGAACTTAGCCGATGGTCCTAATACAGAAGTCAAAGAATGGCACACTTACTTCGTGAATGGGTACAAATTTCATACCCAATCATGGACGGAGGGCAAAAAAACCATAAACAGCAGGGTCCACGTAAAGGGCCTCACAGAAGGAATTGAAGATGACTTCTACGGCGTGATCCAACATATATATGAACTGGTGTACCCTAGTTTAGACTATACTAAAAGAATAGTTCTATTTTATTGTAGCTGGTTCGATCCGTCCAGTAGAGGCATAAAATTTAATCCAAAATGTAATACTGTGGACATCCGAATGAGTAGAAGATATCAAAGGGATGATCCGTTTATCATGGCACATAATGTGAGACAAGTGTATTATGTCCCTTATCCACCAACTCGTAGGGACAAACGAGGTTGGTCCGTTGCCATCAAGACAACACCAAGGGGTCGCATCGAAGTGGATGATTCAGAGGAAGATGTGCCTTATCAACTGGATGAAATGTCACATGTAGCTAAAGTCATTGAAGTTGACCCTATTGATGGCTTAGGTGACTTGCAAGTCGTTGGTGAAGAAGTGAATATCGCCAATTTGTCATCCATCCAGGAGCATTTTGATGAAGAAGACAATAATTCCGCAGAAGAATGTGAAGAGGCAGGATCTGAAGATGAGGAAGAAGATAATGACTCAACAGGAGCTGAAGACGATGTCTCAAATTCTGAATAAATCGTAGTTAATTTGTATTAGATCCTCTAACGACTTTATGACTTGGATAACTTTTTGGCAGTTGGATTTTTAGTTAGTTATATATGTTAACTTTATGACTTAGATAACTTATCTTGTTGCTATATCTGATTAGCTATATTTCATGAATGTTATTTTAACATTAAGTTGCTTTATAGACATGTCATCAGGATGTGACCCACCTCCACCCAACAGAGATAAGGGTAAGGGTATTATGTCTGATACTGACTCTCGTCCCCGTCGTCGTCGAAACAGACCTCCCACCAAATTAGTGATTCGTGAGTCTACAGACGGATACTCACGTATGCCCTCGACATTGACCTCGTCAGTGTCAGCACCACAGCCACCTGTACCTACATCGTGCCCACCGCCGCTAGCACCTTCATCGCCTCCACCGCGAGCATCTACTTATGCAGGTGTGGATGAGGAGCAAGTTGATAGTCCAGGCTATTCACGCTCACCTTCAGTTGCAAATGTGCATGAGCAGTCAGAGGAGCCAGTGGCGCCAAATGAGCTAGATGAGCCAGAGGAAGTTGAGTTCATGCCCGATGGTCGACCTATTATCAGGCCTAGTGGTAACGGGTACGAATTAATAAATAAATTTCGTTTGTGTTTGGTTGATTCATGCATTTTATTATAATTTATTACTATGTGTTTGAATGGTTCATGCGTCTTTACTGTTAAGGTTCCTTCCTTCTAAGAGAGCAGCGAGTGCTGTCTCATTTGTTATTCAGCAGAGGTATCACAGGACAATTACATCATGGGGAAAACTCACTGACAATGAGCGGATTAGTATGTTTGATGCTTTTAGAGTAAGTAGCAAATTTCAATTTACTTAATGTGCCGTTTATTATTTCAGAAACTATTAGTATAACAATTATTATTTATCTTAATACAGGGTCAGGCGGCATGGAAGAACGAAGATGAGTCAGAGATCGAGAGGATCTTCCACCATAAAGCCTCCGGACGCCTCTCTGATATGCTTAGGGAGGCTCGTGAGAGTGGCATACAACGACCCTGGATTGGAGATGGTATTTGGGAGGAGTTGCTTCGTTATTGGGCTTCTGATGCATTCAAAAAATTATCAAATCAAGCAAAGAAAAACAGGGCATCAGAGAAGGGTGGGAGCCTACACACTGGAGGTAGCATTAGCCAGTCGCAGTGGGCAGAACGTATGGTATGTTCATACAAACATTCTTTATGCATTAACTGTATTTATTCCAACATCATAGTTCATTAATTGTTATCTTAATCATATATGCTTGTGTTATAGGCTAGGACATCTAATCGAGGGGTGCAAATTCACGAGGTTCACAAACGCACTCATACTAGGAAGGGTACTGACGAGTACATAGATGAGCGCTCGAGGCGCACTCAGGTAATATGCCTTTTTTTATTTTTGAAGACGCTGCTGACTTTAATGGATAATGAACAACTCATACTTTGTTGTTGGACTTAAGAGGCAGAGAGCCTCAAATGTTACGACTAGTTTGAATATATTGCTTTGTGTGAATCTCAATGACTTGTGGATTTAAATTGTAGTGTTCTATTTGTAACCAGGGATCTTATAGTTTTAGGGGAAACTCTGTCCAATTTTTTGCAGAATTAACCGTGTAACATATTATTCATGTTTTGATTATTGAGTTCGTAGAGTCACTTATATTTGGACCTATTGATACTGTATGACATTGGAAATGTCATAACTAGTTTGGATATGGATAATTTATGTGAATCCTATATTGAGCTTTTGATGATGACTTAGGTAGTTAAATTGTGGTGTTCTGTTTGTAAACCAGGGATCTTATAGTTTTAGGGGAAACTCTGTCCAATTTTCTGCAGAATTAACCGTAGAACATATTGTTCATGTTTTGATTATTGAGTCCGTAGAGTCACTTATATTTGGACCTATTGTAACAGGAGGCATTTCATGAGAGGATGAGTCAGCATAGGTCTCAAGCATCAGCCTCTTCGCCATCCACCCCAGCTATCCCACAGGAGGACGAGCAGCTTGCACTGAATGTTTGGGCAGAAGTTGTCGGCGGCAAGTATAAGGGTCGTCTATACGGTGCTGGAGACCTTGCCGGCAACTATCGGAAAGGGCCCTCACGCAGGTTAGAGCTTAGGGTTGGAGCATCCACCAGTAGCAGTCGTCGCCCTCAGGAGTCTGCGGAGATTGCTCAGTTGAGGGAGATGTTGGCCACTTCCCAGGAAAGGGAGCGACAGAGGGACGAGGAGCATCGTCAGATGATGGATACGATGCGACAGATGATGGAGACAGTGCGACAGTTGCAAGCGCATCAGTCCACACAACAACCCCAACAGCAGCAACGACGACAGCAACGCCAGGCTAGTCAGACGACCCATCGCACCCAGGAGGACGACGATACTTTTGACCATTTTAATGAGGATCCTTATAATGATCAGGATATCTAGAATTTTGTTGTGTTTTGTATGAATTTATGTGTTTCTTTTACCTATGATGTTAATCATAGTTTGCATGACTTTTTTTTGTTGAACAAATGACTTGAATAACTTTTTTTCTGTATAAGAGATTGTTTGAATAACTTAAGTGGCTTCAATTATGATGTTAATGTCTTTGTTTATGCATCCATGTAAGAAATTTATATATTTATCTATCTAGCTTAATTATAATTAATTAATTCATTTTGTTTCAAAAAAAAAAAACTTCATTCATTCATTAAGCTATAAATGATTTTTTTTTTTTTTTAAAAAATGAGGTTTCCCAGGGCTTTTTCCCTGGGAAAATTTAAATATTTCCCAGGGCTAAAACCCTGGGAAAATTTAAACTTTTCCCAGGGCTAAAGCCCTGGGAAATTTTCCCAGGGAACAAGCCGCGGGAAATTTCCCAGGGTTTATCCGTGGGAAACTGTTTCCGACGCCCTGAAAACCGACAGATCTGGATCCGTGGGTCATCCGTGGGAAATGTGTATTTTCCCACGGATTTGTTGAATTTCCCAGGGCTTTTGGCCCTGGGAAATAGCGAAAATTCTTGTAGTGAGCTTTAAGATTTCAAACATCACAAATAAGAGATGCTTTATTGAAATTAGTTGAAGTTAATGACGAACCTAAAATAAAAAGTGAAGTTGATTGTGTAGCAACTTATGAGCTTAAAAATTTTGAGTTTTTATTAGGCATGACTATCTGGTATGGGATATTGCTTGCAGTAAACTCAGTTAGTAAAAATATGCAATCAAAGGATATGTGCATTGATATTACTATACAACAATTGAAAGGTCTTATTTCATTTTTTGAAAAATATAGGGAAGACTGATTTGAAAATGCTTTAATTTCTGTCAAAGAAATTGCTATAGAAATGAATATAAAACCAAAGTTCCGTGAAAAACGTATTATTCGTAGAAAGAAACAATTTGATGAGATTATTGACAGTGAAGTTATAAAATCTCCCAAAAAATCATTTAAAGTTGATTACTTCTTGTACATAATAGATAAAGCAATCACCTCATTTCAAAGTATATTTGAACAATTTAAAATGTATCAAGATATTTTTGGTTTTCATTTAGTATTGAGAAATTAAGGTCATTGGATGATGAAAATTTAAAAGAAAATTGTCTTAACCTTGAACGTTCATTAAAACATAATGACAACTCTGATATTGATGGATTAGATTTATTTACGGAACTAAAATTTTTAAGAGAAATTATACAAGTGGAAAATGATACACCAATTGACATACTTAATTATATAATAAGGCTTAATTCTTTTCCAAATGCATATATCGCTTATAGAATAATGTTAACGATTCCCGTAAGCGTTGCTTTGGCAGAAAGAAGTTTTTCAAAACTAAAATTAATAAAATCTTATCTAAGATCGACAATGTTTCAACAAATATTAAATGGACTAGCTTTATTATCGATTGAAAAAGATTTATTAAATGAAATCGATTACAATAATTTAATAAATGATTTTGCATCCCAAAAAGCATGAAAGATAAACTTTAAATAAAAATATAATAATTTTTATAATTTTTTATTATTTTCTTTAAAAGGCCTCACTTTGGAGTTCGCTTTAGGCCTCCAAAAGTGTTGGGCCGGCCCTGGTGTGTGTACACCCACCAATTCATCAATATTTGATTGTTTACAATTTTGCTATTGAATATGTATCCATGTTGGGATGTCTCACTTGTCACTTTGCACTGGCTGCCAAATTTAAAATCATGAAAATGAAATGCAGAAGTGTGGATTGAAGGAATATGGATGCAACTATGCATGCAAGTGATTTTTGACATATTGCGGTTCTGTCTTCATCAACATTAACGAGACGAGACGTCTTGGGTAGTCAATTATCATGTTTTGAAAAGAGTTATGTTATTGGATCATCAAGTTTTGGATACCTTATATGATATTATATGTGTTTATCTCTATCTTTTAATTATTTTTTTATCTTCTTTGTAAACATATACTATGTCCAAAACTTAATGTTCAAATAATACAACTCTTTGAAAATAAATCTTGTATGTATGATTTTATTTCAGAATTTTTTTTATCATATTTCGTTAATAAAAATTTGAATTTAGTTTTGATACAATGTCCTTGTAATTATTTTCACATAATCAAATAATCATAAATCATGATATCGTTGACGTTAAGTTGTATAATAATTAGGATAAGACTTAAACATTTTTAAAGTATAATAATTTATGATTAATTAATAGTGTAAATATTTTTACATTGACAATACATAACAATTAAATCCATGAAATTTTTGTTATATTTTTTCTTATGCATAAAATTTTATTATGTTTAATAAATTACATTAGAATATTTATTCGAGGGGTTTGGTAACTCAAGTGGTTTGAGCTAAAGGTATAAGGAGTCAGAGGAGTAGAAGGTCCAAGGTTCAAACATTGATAAATGAGAAAAAATTAACATAATAACTAAACACTAATATTTGCCTATCAAACCTATCCAAAAAAAAAAAAATTAGAATATCTAGGTAGTTATACAGTCAGCACATTTTACATGAGTAATATGGAAGAAGCTTCAGAATAATTGGATGTGCACCACATTTTTTTCCACAAAAGTGGTTCACACGAAGTCTGATTTGGTGGAAAAAGAATAAAATACAAGGTATACCCAAGGTGAAGCGATGAACATTAACTAGATGCTTTTGCCACAACTTAGCAAGAATTGACGGATCTTTTAAAATATAGACTAAAAGGTTGTTTATTATTGAAAAAATCACTTTATAAAATAAAAAAACTTTATTTTTAATGAGTTTGATCATGTTTGTTTATGTTTTTCATAAAAATAATTTATGTTCTTTACAAAAATCATTTTTATGGTTAATATGAAAAGCTACTTTTATTAGCTTTTGGAAGAAATCTCTTAAAATCACTAACTAATTTTAGGGGGAAAAATGATTTTTATGATTATAAAGAAACAGAAAATAACTTTTGGTTCTCTTTAAATCACTTTTTTAATCCCTGAGAAAGGGGCTCGAAAACCTATTTTCCTAGTTGATTTTAATTCTTATTCTCACTTTAGATTTTAGTATTTATAATCTCAATTTAATTAGTCCAATTGTCACGTACAAAAAAAAATCATTTTTGGTTATCAAAGAAATTGGTCACTTAACACTACAAGAAAAAATCAATTTAGCGACAGAAATATAGTGACTGAACCATATCGATTGCTATAGCGATTGATTTTCATAGGATCATAATTGTTTGCTTATTTTTTATTTAGCGATCGAAGTAGCTCGATCGCCATATTAGCGATCGATAATTCTGTCGCTAATTTAAAAAATTTGAGATTCAACTATGTTGACCGGTTAGCGACCGTCTAATTAATTTTTTAAGATTATCAACCGAGTTCGGTCGCTAAATCTGAGATCCCTAAAATAGAATCGTGCCTCCCCTTTCCCCCATTTTCACTCTCCCTCACAACTCCTCCCTCTCATATCCTCCCTCTCCCTCACAACTCCTCCCGACGAGGCACCGCACCACCGTGCCCTGTACCTCAGCTCTCGTCCCTTTCTCTTTTCTCCCTCTCTCTATTTCGTGCACCACCACCTCCCACAACCACCATCGCACCACCACCTCCAATGGACCACTGCGCCACCACGCCACCACCTCCCACTGCACCACCGTGCCACTACCTCCCTCTCCGGTAAGTCCCTCTCCCTCCCTGATAATAAGATTACATGATTATTTTCTAGATTTTCTACATAATTCAATCTTTAAGTTTCATTCATTATATGTTTCACATTAATGTTTAAAAGCTTGAATATTTCTGGTCTGGCTGATGGTATGCATGCTTTTTCATATTGGTTCTAAGTTGTATGCATCTTATTGGCTCCTTAGAATTTTTATTTGGTTGCCTTCATATGTGCTATGTTTAATCAAACAATGAAGTGTACAAAATGTTTATTGCCTATATTGTTCGGTGTACATGGTGTGATGGTTAGGCACTGTTTGGTTTGCCAAATCCGCTAGCGTTTAGCGGATAGCGTATAGCGGATGGAAAAGTAGCTCCGTTTGGTAGTCATTTTTAAAATTAGCGTGTAGCGTTTTTTCACTAGCGTATAGCGTTTTTCCCAGACGCTACTTGAAGTAGCGTTTGATCATATAGCGTATAGCGTTTCATTTTTTCTTCCATTTTTGTCCCTACCATCTTAATTAAATTCCTCACTTATCCTTAATTATAAAATAAAATACTAATAATTTAACATAGTTTATAAATAAGAATTAATTTCGCTATTTATTTAGATTTATATTTAAGATAAAAAAGTGGAAAATATATTTTTATCTATAAAATATAAAACTTATATAAAAATCAAATCAATATATAATTTTATTTTTATTATTCCATTTTATTTATTAAAAATAATTAAAACTAAATTAATATTAATATTAAAAATTAATGATTAAATTTTTTAAACGATAAATAAATTTTTTTGACGTGATAAACCATAAATAATTTAGAATAAAATAAATTATTATAAGTGATAATTATTTTAAAATAAATAATATATATACATATAATTTAATAAAAAAAATGCAAACATATCCTTTTATGTCATTTTACATTTATCTGCTAGTTCAACCGCTAGTTTTACCAAACACTTTAAATCTAATCTGCTAGCTAATCCGCTATCCGCTATCCGCTATCAGCTAGCTTATCCGCTATCCGCTAGTTTATCCGCTACCACTATCCGCTAGCTTATCCGCTATCCGCTAGTTTTTACCAAACAGAGCCTTAGTCTTCCTACAAATATTGTTTTATTTTTAGCTTAAAAATTGCATTTTGAGCATATGAATGCTTCAAGTGTGATGAAGGATGAGGACAGATTTGGTAGGAATATTGTTAGCTCACTGTTTTTTGTGTGTAAATAAGGATTTGGTTACCTTACTTCTTTTTGTTTTCATGCTTTTAGGTAATTAATGATAAAGAAAACTTGTTAAGTCTTAACAAATCACTCTACATTGATGATTTGGTACAAGAACTAACTTGTAAGTCTTAAGTTGGACTGTTAAATAAGCATAACCATGCATAGGTTTGTGTATACAAAGTTGTGAATCTAGATTTATAGTCACAGGTTTATGTAATTACCACCAAAGTTTTGGGTAATTTCTGATTTGTTCTTTTTAAGTATTTCTTAGGTTTTTAGGAAGACTTGTTTTATTATATTTATATTGGGATGTCACGAATTGCATCAATAATTTAAAAATCTTTTTTGAGTATCCCCAAGGCATATGGTTTTGTAACTAGCTTATAATCTATTTCTTATTTAAAGGTTGTGGAGGTTTACCATAACGTTCTAATCTATTCCTTTTGGCTAAATGGTATATTCCATGTTCTCACCTCTCTATTCGTTTGTTGCTTTTCATTGATTAGTTAGGTATGTCTCTCTTTGATCCCTAATTGTTTTAAGTTAATATGTTGTTTATTAGTAGGGAGCAGGGCTCAATAGGTTGTATGATCTTGTCTCAAAAGCATGACTGGTTGTGTGCAAATAATGTAGAAACCTTGCATGTGTTTGTTAGTAGAGATCGAAGCACAATAGTTTGTTTGATCTTGTCTGAGAAGCATGACTGGTTGTGTGCTGATAAGGTAGAAACCTTGCATGTGTTTGTTAGTAGAGAGCGGAGCTCAATAGGTTGTTTGCTTATAATGTCTTTGGTAAATTGATATGTTGTCTAATAGAGAGCGGAGCTCAACATGTCCTAATTGCTAAGTCCTTGTGTGCTTTATTTTGTTAAATTTCAAGTGAGTGGATTTCGACATTTACATTTGCCCTATGAACTTCAATTTCAAGTACTTTGGGTTAAAGTTTTGTTGTTTTTTATCGGAAGTCTTAGTTTCCCATTTGAGATCCGATATCAATGAGCACATGTACCTTTTCAAGGTACCACTCATTATATTGAACCTTGAATTGTTCAAGTTGGACAGTTTGGGAAAAATCTTTTCTACACAAAGTTAATAGTTATTCTTTGGATTCTTGTACATTATACTTGATTTAATTTTGGTATGTTACATTTCCTATTGTTCTCTGGGTGCATATTTGATCGTGATGGATGTCACCGCGTTCAATTCGTGTACACCGGAGACCAATGAGAAATGCTGTCGAAATTTCATCGGGTATGAGGCATGAGAATCAAGGAATAACCGTTAATGGAGTGTTCAAAAGGTTTGTTCTTGAATAGGATAGGGTCATACCTTGTAATAAAAATTGGAGAACGATGGAGATCTGGGGCTGAGAATTCTTATGGTAGTTATCAGTGATGGAAGCACTTGAGAATCGAAAGTGGATGGATAGAAGAAAGGATCATGGAGGACTAACTCGCGAGTTCATCAAGGGAGTGAACGAGTTTTTATTTATCCGAGCCAGCAAGAGGAATATTTAAGTTAACAGGATCCAAAGATGAGATGTCCTTGTAAGAGGTGCAAATGTCTAAAATTCCAGTATGAGGATGATGTCATGGCACATCTCTACGAGAAGGGATTTATGGATAATAATTATTATTATTGGGTCAACCATGGTGAAAAGTTGCCATTGGTTCCCCTGGTTGTGATAGAAAATGCATATTATGGTCCTGGTGAGGGGAGGGAACAATTCAACCCTTTTGAGTAGATGATTTTCGATCATGCAGGCCCCTCTGTTGGTATAGGAATTCAAGAAGATGATGATGATGTTGAGGACCATTACATAGAGGAGGATCCAAATTTGGATGCACAGAGATTTTATGACATGTTGGCGGTTGCACAAGCTCCGTTGTGGGATGAATGTCAGGCCTATTTGTTGGTTGTGGCTTCTTTATGCTATGTTTTCGTTATGTTAAACTTATGTTTTTTTTTCCGCATTGAGACATTGTTACAATGTGGTGCCTTTTACCTTGGTCTTTATTTTATGAAATAAATGCATGTTTTTATTTTATATCTTTTATTTAAATGCTTGTTAATGCATGTGGGGTAGAGGGTGTCGCAGCACCCCCCCCCCCCCCCCCACCACCACCACCTATCTGGTCACCCTGCTGGCCCCTCTGGCGGTTCAAGAGCCAAACAGTGGAGACATGGTGTTGGCTCATCCACCGTAGCTCCATCACCCACTACCGTGCCTCCCACCTAGCTCACTACAGCATCCTCGGTACAACAGACTGCGGGGAGGGGGGGCAGGCCTTGGGTTCGGGGGTGACTACAAGCACAGACACGCGCATATGGATTCGCGCGGTAGATGGGCCCATAAGACCATCTCAGAGGTTGTTAAGGGGCATCACACCGGGTCTTGGCTCACATGGACGAAGATCCCTACGACAGTCCGGGATCACTGTTTCGAGCACCAATTTGGTGTAAGTATTACTTTTTAATTGGTGCATTGGTTAGTTCTTAATTTAATTTTTATTGGTTTTATTATTACATTGTGGTCTGATGTCTTGTATGTCATGCAGGCCACTTACAGGTGGCGACCAGAGGATGAGGCGCTGATTCAGGCCATATTTGAGTATCACGGATCCCGAGGTTCTAGAGGGCCTGCGTCAGTATTGGGCCACTGATGAAGAGTTCTTTAAGAGGAGTGCAATCGGGAAGCAAAATCGAGCCGCAAATACCGGTGCTCCTCTATACACGGGTGAGTCTGTACCCATCACGAAGCATCATGAGAGGCTGGTAATTAAGTAAACTTTATATTTCAATTTCAATTAGGTAAACTTATTTTGCATTCGTTGTTATTAAATATCTTAACTGTTATTATTGAATATATATGCAAACAAACGAGATGTAGAGGCCCCTCACTGCATATAAGGTACTGAAGGTTACCAAGAAGACTAAGATTGGGGAATGGGTAGGGAGCGCATGCGAGATTGCTGTAAGTTAAAATCTCTTATTACATTATTTAATTATATTTAGTTCTCTTCCCCCTAAATGCTGACTTATTTTGCCTTATAATGCAGGACGAGTTCCACCGCCACCGAGATGAGGCCATTAGTCAGGGGCAGGAGCCTTCTGTTGCCTCTAACAATGCCATTTTCCTGGAGGTGGTTGGTGGCAGGAACAAGAAGGGCCATGTATATGGTTTGGGAACCCTGGGAGACAAGTTTGTGGCCTCTGCCACACCATCTTCTCAGTGATGCCATGGTCCTACACCGGACGTCAGAGGGCTCATCTCCGACCTCAACATCGGAGTCAGCTTGCAGAGAGGGTGGCTACTCTGGAAAGGGAGAGGGAGATGTTGTACTAGCACTTGGGATTCAGACCCGACGGATATGGTTCCGTCCTTGAGGATGCTGCTGCTTTGGGTACCCGTCCCGATGACCCATCCGTTCCCGATGCCTCTGGCCATCCGCATGATGCAGATGATCATGAGGCCGATGATCATTGGTCCCCCCCACCCCCACCTAGTTGACTTTTATTTTTTTATTTGATAGTTTGTAATTTAAATTTTGACCGGATTTAATTTTATATATATTTTTGAATTTATATTGTTTTATTTTATTTGTAATTACAGGTTTCTAATTTGTTTTAAAAAAATAATTTACAATATATATATATATATATATATATATATATATATATATATATATATATGGGTTGGGATCCACTAACTCCAAAAGTAACTCTTGTTAGAGTTACTCCGCTTAATAACTCATTGGAGACAATGAATTTCAACAATCCCATCGTTGAATTAAAACTTCTTATTGAGTAGATCAACTCCTCAAAGTTTCATAAAATTTCAAAAACATTTGGTACTTCATCAAATAACTTCGATTGAACGTATGATACGTTTTCTAAAAATTTGAGTAAATGTCGACTATGAAATTACATGGCTATGAATGTCTAATTTTTATGAAATTTGGTGTGCATGATTGATAGGATAATATGACAATGTTCAACGGTTGGATTGTTGAAATTCAATGTCCCCAATGAGTTATTAAGCGGAGTAACTCTTATTAGAGTTACTCCTGGAGTAAGTGGATACCCACCCTATATATATATATATATATATATATATATATATATATTTAGCGACCGAGAAATAAAATGACATTTAGAAAATAAAAAAATAAAAATGCATTTAGCGATCGAATTAACTCGGTCACTATCACGGTCGCAATTTGGTACCAAGATTAGAATCTGGTACCAACATTAGCGACCCGTATTTAATGTTATGCGACCATCTCTTTTGGTCGCTAATTAGCGATCGACCCCTATTTTCTATCGTCAAACAATTAGCAATCACTGTTATAGCGACAAACTTTTATCGGTCGCTAATTCTGTTAGCTACCAAATTCATGGAATTAGCGACCGATTTATTCAGTCACTAAAGAGTTTTTTTTCCTTGTAGTGTAAGCTAGAGATAGCAAACGATGTACAATGGTGGCTTGTTCACTAAATGATAGCTGTTGCAATTGATTGCTAGTTTATAATAAGCAATCACTAATTGTTAGGCACATCTAATTCTTGGAGACCAACTTAGCAATCATTACAAATGGTTGCGATTTCAGTTGCTAAACTGACAGAGGCTAGTATCAAACTAACAGATTGAGACTAACAACAAAACCCATCAAAATAAAAAACTACAGCCACCCAATTCCTATTTCCCAAAACTTCCAGCCTAACATAGTAAAGTGAGATACATAGCCAAAGAGAGAAAGAGTTAACTAGTTGCGAGTGAATGAGAGAGTGGATGTTCTCTCAATCTGTCAACCTTTTCTTGCTCTTTTATTAAAAACCTATCACAAAAAAAATGAGGTTAAAACTCTATTGCAGAGAGTAAAGAGAGTGAGAGTAGAAACCCAAAACCTCTTGTTACCCAAACAAAAAATGCTATCGCAGTGAGTGAGGGAGTGAGATTGATGAGAGCAGAGAGTAGAGTTTGAGTCATGCACTAGTGGTGGGTGTTTGGATCACGGTGGTTCTTCGTGTGGAAGAGAGAGCTCGCGAGTGAGAGAAAAAAAAGAGGAAGAGAGAGAGTGTGTGTGAGGGTTTGTGTTGCGAGGGAGGGTTTCGATGGCAAAAAAGAGGAAGAAAGGAGGAAAATGGAGGAGCACACACAAAATAAGATTTTCTAATTTAGGAATCGAGAATATCAATCGTTAAATCTGTCGCTATATGTAGTTAGTAAAACTCTATAGCTAGACCAGTCACTTTAGGTAGCGTTTGGTATCTGGAATGTTTTATTCCCAGGCAAACTACATCCCTGGAATGTGATTCCCAGGAATAAAGTTTTCCCACCTTCACACTTGGGAATAGAGTTTTCCCAAGTTTATAACTATCATTGACTAATTCTATTCCCGGGAATCTTTTATGCCTGGGAATAAATTTTTAAAACTTGTAACAAACATGGGAAAACTTTATTCCCATGCCAACATTCCCGGGAATAAACATTCTCATGTTTATTTTTCATGGTCACACTTTAGCCAATTTTGTTCGCCATAATTGAATTAAATTAATTTGAATTTTAATTTATATAGTATCAATTGATTTAGCAACTATCTAGAAGTGTAGGATTAGTTAGCTGCTCTCAACGGTTGTATCATTACTTGCTACTAAGTCAAAGTACATTAACTTTTAGGCTAAATTACACCTTTTGTCCCCAGATTTTTTTCAATGTTCAATTTGGTCTCCAAGTTTTTAAAATGTTCATTTTGGTCCCTAAGTTCCTAAAACTTATTCAATTGAGTCCTTCCGTCAAGTTGACTAACGAACATGGACGTTGACCCCAAAATAATGGTCCCCAAATTGTTTTTCAATGTTCAATTTGGTCCCCAAGTTGTTTTTCAATGTTCAATTTAGTCCCCAACAGACGGGAGTTGAATAAGTTTTAGTAACTTAGGGACCAAAACGAACATTTTAAAAACTTGTGGACCAAATTGAATATTGAAAAACAATTTGGGAACCAAAAATATAATTTAGCCTAACTTTTATTTTTATGAATCTATGATGCTTTATTAATAATTTAAAAAATGTTTTCTTTGTTAGTTGCTAAACAGGTACTCCTTATTGGTTGCTAACTTCACAATCACATTTTTTTTGGTAGAGAAAAAATAAAATAAAAGACACCCGAGGAAAGACATGCCATGAAATGTGAAACATAATGTCACATGCCTTGTCTTGAGCATCCATTCTTTGTACTTCTTTTTCCTGACTCATAAAAGCTGAAAGCAACCAACAGCCTGTCCTTATTGTCTATCTTTCCTCCTCCTTTCCTTTCTCTCTCAAGCTACACATACTGGCAAGGGAAAGGACCCCTATATTTGGAATAATAAAATATTAAAATATTTATTTGAACTTGTAAGACGGAGCATATCACCCAGCTCCTTTTTGCCTTTCATTGGTGGTATTCTTCTCTCTCTCCCTCCTCCTGCTTCCATACATTATCCATTCTCATCACAATCACAAATCAACGATTTCTAACAGGTATTTTTTTTTTTTGGATTATTCTCTCTCAACATAACATACAATCCACTCTCTATTATTTAAAAATAAAAATAAAAAATACATAGTTTCTTAATATTACTATTCACCCCATTGGATACTCACAGAATCCATGTCAGGCAAAGAGTGGTGGGTGAAGGAGATAGTTAGAATCCTTCTGCTGCAATTGTCTGTAAGTACTTTCTTCCTTATCTCAATTAATTTTTTTTTCATGCTTCTAGTTGCTTCATTAATTATATCCTGTTGGGCAACCTTCTTTATTTAGATTCCTGTTTCCTTGTAACTCTTGCTACTTGGCTACTAGCTTGGTAGTTAAGTCTTTAAATGTGTATATTTAACCCTTTGATGCAGGTTTCATCCTCTTCATCCAAGTACGTACGGACAAAAATGTCTAATGTGTTTATAATAACTTTATATAAAAATTAAAAAGTGTCAATTTCTTACTGTTTATTTTTTCATAATTTCCTTCTCTATCACTTATCCCTTTCTATTCTTGTTGAATTGGAGTTTAGTTGCTGTCAGTATATTTTTTTTCTCTTTACGTAGTTGTTAATTTCAGTTTGGCTGTTGCCTATACTATACCTTATGGGATTCATCAAAAAAATAAAAATAAAATAAATAAATAAATAAATAAATAATAATACTATACCTTATGGAATGTTAGTGTCTAAAAAAGTAGTATTTATTACAAGCTAATGTGTTACTCACAGCTGAATTAATTTTTTATTGCCTTTCATGCTATTGTGAATCATATGGGTGATATAAAGAAGGTCACTAAACAAAGATAGAGGGGCTTTTACGAAGCAGAGCTGAAAAGCGAGAAGTTCTATTTTTAATTTGTTATGGACTGGAATTTGAAAGCACTTTATTGGGATTTGGCTGATGTGGATGAGGCAACCTTACCCAACGTAGAAACAATGGATCATGAGTCAAGCAGATTTGGAGCTTATAGAACGAAAGGGGATTTTTCTGTTGACTTGAAGCTTGGTCAGATGGGGAATTCTGGCAATGAATTATCAGCAAAGCCCAACAAGTTCAAAGATGCTGCTGTTGCTGGAGTAGTCTCCAAAATGACAGGTTCACCTTCAGGGTCATCTAAGAGAGCTCGAGCCATCAGCAATGGAACCGTGACTGTGTCATGCCTTGTGGACGGGTGCAATTCAGATCTTAGTAATTGTAGAGATTATCATAGGCGCCATAAGGTCTGTGAACTCCATTCCAAGACTCCGGAGGTCACAATTGGTGGCCTGAAGCAAAGGTTCTGCCAACAGTGTAGCAGGTGTGTATCATATAGAACCATGTTATTTGTGCAATAAATTTCAATAACATTTTTAATGATAGATGAGTGTGTGTGTGTGTGTGTTTTTTTTTAAGTTTGAAATTAGAGTTCTAGATTAATTGCTAGTAATTTGCCCTCATTAATGCTTTTTCCCTCGTTTTTGTTATAAGTTGAGGAGTTGGTTCTTAGGTGGTATGAGAGTTTATCCTAAATTTATTGGACCACTCACAAATGTCCATTCCTACAAACTTCATGTTCTATATGTCCAAACTCTCACCCCATGAACTAGTTTTTTTTTTGGGGGTGAGTTAGACTCAAACCCAAATTTTAAGAGTAATATCTGATAGACATCTAATCTAAGTCATTTGCATTCATATCCATTATTCATGTTAGCTTCACAAGTACTCTTGCTACCTTGGATGGGAGTGACTGTCAAGGAAAGTACGCGAGCCCATTTACTTTCTTTTGCTTTATACAACCGCTGGCATCTTAATTTAGCGTTCTTTAGAAGAGCTCTAAGCAAAATTCTTAACCAAAAAGAATCTCAACATAGACGGAAACTATTCTCACTTAAAAATTGAGTTATCTTATTTAAACATCAAGTTTTAGACACCATATGTGATACATCGTATATGGTAATCTATATTTCTTTACTTACTTTTTCATCTTCTTTGTATATATGTTTTCCAACCATACATAAAAAATCAAAGGGACATGTATGGTGTTCCAATTTGGTTGCTCAAATATCATTATTCTTAAAATTTTACCGGATAATGCAACATCAATCACCTGCCAGAAATTACGCTTGTTTATGGTTATGGTTACTTTAATTTACAAATAGTGTTCTTTCTATGATCGTAAACCCTTGTGCATAATGTCTATAATCGATGGTCGGTACACAGAGACGGATACAGAAGACATCATAAAGGGGCCAAATATATAAATATGTATCTAGGAAATTCTATTGGCAAGATACTTGTTATATTAATTTTACAAAATATATCCAAGAGGGAAATGACGCTCGCCCCTAAATCTTTCCCTGTACATTCATAATTCCTCTTGCCAATAGAATTTGCAATGTGGAGAAGCTGAAAGTAACCAAGTGCATGGAACAAGATTATAGAAGTTTTTATATAGAATCTTCTGAAATGACTTGCGGTTAATAAACCCTTTGTTTTGCCTGTCTTATGGTGAATCTGCTGTATAAATAATTTTCATTTCTTAGTTTCATGTGCATTCCATGTCATATTACCGTGACATTTTGCGTTCCTGAAGCACCTTAAGTCCTGAATCTTTGTTTTCTGCAGGTTCCATTCGCTGGAGCAATTTGATGAAGGAAAAAGAAGCTGCAGGAAACGTTTAGATGGACACAACCGACGGAGAAGAAAGCCCCAGCCTGAACCTCTCACGCGACCTGGAAGTTTTTTGTCCAATTACCAAGGTTAGCTTCTTGTTCTAGGTTCTAGCACATTATGAGTGGACCCATATGCATCTATACCTAGATTTGGTGGCATTTGCTGAAGATCCCCACGTGGGTACAATCTTAAAAGAGTGAGAAATTTCATGTGAAAACAATGCACTTAGCTAGGTGAGTGCGCTGCCAACGTCCCTGATGGCTGATTTGGTCTATCGATGTCCACCCTATGACAATCTAGCTATAGTGGCCACTCAAATAACATATCCGGTACTTATCCCAAAAGAAAAGGATTCTGCTTTTGGGAGATAAAACTCGTTTAAAAGTAAGAAAAAATATAAAGTAAGAATGTAAATATAAAGTGAGAATATAAGGATGGGTGGCATCCCTCCCAGCTGAGGTTTTTTCCATACCCAAGACTCGAACCCAAAACCTTGGTTAAGGGGCGAGAGGCCTTTAACCACTCACGCCAACCTCAGTTGGTGAGGGGAACTTTAATTTATGAGTTTATGTTATTCACACACAAAAAATTATACATTTTTAAATTAATTATCATATACTTCACTTCGTGTAATACAGTAATTAATCCATTATTAGTTCTACACATGTCAATTACTAATTTATACACTAATCATCAATATAATTGTGATGCTTAAAATTTGGTCCACAAATATCTATCATTTGTAGGAAATTATTCTGATGCATAAATATCATATCTAATTTTAGCATGTTTGGAAACTCAGGTAAACTGGATAGAATTGATTTCGAAATATAGATATTTGGATCCAAACATGCATAAAGCCTCGAATATCTTGGTCTGGAAATTATGCTGACAACACTGTCAACAACACACACATAATGATATATATTGGTTAATCCTTTCCAAGACATAAAATATAACACTTGAGTAGATTCAATTATGCCTAAAAATTTACTACTACTTTTTTCAGGCACTCAGTTGCTACCCTTCTCAAGACCACACGCATTTCCTTCCACTACAGTGGTGAACCCTGGTTGGAGTGGTGGACTAGTTACAACTTCCTGTTCAGATGCTAGAATAATTCACAACCACAACCAACACCAACAAGTGCAGTTGGTTGAAAAACAAGACCTTTTTCTTGGATCTTCTCCAACAAGCTATAAACAAGGGAAGCAACTTGCATTCTTACACGGTGAAAATCCCTCCACGGCCACTTTCAACAACCAAAACCCACCTCTCCCAGCTTCTTCCATTTGCCACACGCTTCTCAGGACCGGTTCTTTGTCCGAAAGTGGAGGTGTGAGAAGCAAAATGTTCTGTGATAGCTTAACAACTAATTCAGTCCATGACTCCCCTTGTGCTCTCTCTCTTCTGTCATCATCACAGACGCACACACCTGGGAATGCTATAATAAACCAAATGGTGCAGCCTCATGACTCAATGTCCCTTATGCAGCTGCAGCCCTTAGGCCTGAGCCTGCATGATAACAGCTTAGAGTCCGTGGACCGAGTCTTGGTTCCAAATGGGAGTGATCATTGTTCCTCAATGTATAACATGGTTTCTGATAGATCCCAAGGCAATGAAGCCTCTCAACTATTTCCTTTTCAATGGGAATAGATAATTCTATATTAAGGATTCTACCTTTTGTTTGGTCATTTGGAATGGATTATTTCCCTCGTACTATTTAATTGTGATTTTTTCTTTCTCTCTATTAATGAAGGTATTGGATCATCCGGAAATTTGGAAAAAGATCCTCTCTATTCCATGTGTCCATTTATGTCCATTTTCAAAGTAAAATTGTAGCAAAATAAATATGTATTATACATATTTATGTACTCTCTCCATATATTTATTATCCCAAAATTTTAGTAATAGACATCTCCATTTCTCATGAGAAATGGAGAGGATCCTTACCTGTGAAGTTTCTAGGATAAGAAAAAGGGAAAAGCATAATAGTACAAAAAAGATTTCGTAAAACAACGTTCGAATATATCTTTAATGAACAAGATTATCCGTGTTTTTGGTTTAACATTCTCTCTCTCTCCTCATATCCCATGCTTCAATTTGATTGGTTATTAAAGTTTCGTGTGGCATTTTTTCGTACTATCTAGCACCGCTCTAAGAAAAAACTCAAAACAATTATACATTCCATAAAAGAAGAATGTGTATAATTCTTTTTTCCTGCATTTATATCAACTGATGGGCGTGTTATTTTTTTTTATAAACATATAAACTTTATTAAGGGGTATAAGGGGTATCCAAAACCTATATACATTACAAAGTTTATCTGAAAATAACCAACTGCAAAAATGGCTAACCAGATTCATACACAAATGTTCAAAAATTAAGAAGGCCAACAAAGCAAAATATAGCAGCAAAAGATAGTGCCCTGATTCAAAACGTGAACCAGCACCCATCAACAAAATAATAAACGGCCAAACAAATGCTCCACCAGGACAACATATGGAAAACCAAAAAATCGTTGTATGACTTTATAGAGCTAAACTGATGGGCGGTGCTATCATGCACGCTATTCATCTGGGATTTTTGCGTTGTTATTGATTGAATTAGTATTGTTCCTGCCGAGATCCGAGTTGCCGGAATCTCGTCGTAAACGTCAGACCAAGGGTGAACGTTGGGATCGTTTAGATCGTAGCTTGACAGAATACTTAAGTTCCGGTCCTACGTATCCCAATGGGAATCAAAGCCAAACGTAGTTCTGTGTTCAACCCTTGATCACATGGTGCATCAATCTCTTAATCTTGTATCTGATGTACTCCGATGGGCAAGGACCTATTGATAGTCTCTTGATCACAACCGGGACCTCTAATACGCTTAAGAGAGAACACCAAGCTCTAGTAAAAGTTAAAGTGAGTCCTCTCTTAGACTCTTCCTCCTTTTATAGAGGAGTAGAGGAGTAACCCGATCCTATTTTCTAGGATCTGGTTTATCTTTATCACTTATCTCTTTTTAGCCCAACTCCAACCTTCTTATCTGATTAGGTTTATCACTATCTGAGATAAGGTTGTTAGTTGAGTTATAGATAAGTGTTATCATTTAAGTTAGTTAGGTTTCCGAGCTCGGCGGTCGAGCTTACCAGCTCGGCCAGTACAAGTATGAAGCAAGGTTTCAAATTTTGGTTTGAAACCGAAATCTGGGCCGCGGCGTGTTGGTTTTGGCAGTCGCCGAAACGGCATCGTGACAGTAATTGCAGCCGCATTGGCCGCATTTTTCTATAAAATCTGCAATGCAACTGCAACTGCAACTGCAACCGCAATTTAAAACCTTGGTATGAAGTTTGAGTAGTTTATTGATGATAAAAAATTCAAGCTTTCCTATAATTGCTATATTAAAAAGAATTAATTTGCCTCGCTACAATAACTAATAAAATGACCGACCCTAAACACTTATCACTGAGAATATATTCTGCTTCATCAGATATCTAGTCTAATGATGACCGACTCAAAGCGCTTTGTCGTCTGATACCAAAAATACATAAAGTAAAGCCTTGCATGTTGTGACTATTTTTTTTCTAAGCAAAAAAAAGATGATATGTAAAAGCATCACTATAAAATCTAACATCCCAACTAGGTTGGCACCTTAGATTTTATCTAACATTTGCAGTATATTATTAAATTTATAAAAGAAAAAAAAAGAATACAAAAAAAAAAAAACGTGGGACCAAAACTCATGCAAAGAAATACAAACAATCATTTGAACCTATAATTTGGTAGGCAAAATTTATTTCGAAAGAATTCACTATAAAAAAAACCTTTTTAGCGATCGAAGATTTCGGTCGCTAAACATGCTAATTCGGTCGCTAGCTATCTTGTTTAGCGACCTAAATAGCGACCGAATAAATGGGGTGGCAGAAACCTTGGTCGCTAAGGTTTTAGCGACCGAATTTATGTTTCAGACTCAAAATAGTGACCGAATTTTCGGTCGCTAAATTATATAATTCGGTCGCAGCTTAGTTGGTCGCATGATCAGGGTAACCGAAATTTGGCGACTGATAATCGATCGCTAATTCGGTCGCTAATATTGGTTACAGTAACCAATATTAGCGACCAATACTTCAGTCGCTAAAAATGAAATAATTTAATATATTGATTTATTTTTCCTAATTTAATCTTAGCGACCGATGTTGGGGTTGCCATTTCGGTCGCTAATATTTGATTTTTTTTAATTTTTTTTGTTTTTTATTTAAATTTTATTTTAAAAATTAATATTTTTTTTTTTACTTTAATATTAGTCAATATACTACTGCAACTCACCAATATTAAAAAAAAAAAAACCAAGTATCATATAAATAAATAAATAATGTCATACAATAAAGTGAATGTAAGTTCGTAAAATCGAAAAAATACAACAGAAAATCATCAGTCCTAGGGAGGCGGACTCAGAGGGGACCATCTGTGTGTGCTGTCGTCGTCTGGCATCTCCTCATCCTCCGGATCAGGATCATCAGTAGCAGGAGGCGGTGGAACTGGAGGAGCGACAGTAGGCGACATAACTGCCGGAGCATCTACCTGAGCAACTAGAGCCTGGATCCTCATCTGCTCCAACACCAACCGCAGTGTCTGGACCTACTCCATCGTCGTCTGCAGTAGGTGCTGGTGTGCCTGAGTCAAATGTGTAATCTGCTCCTGCATCTGCCGCTCTGTCTCCCTCTTCTCCCGAAGCTTCGCGTTCAGCTAGGCATTTTACTTTTAAGTTATTTTTATTGTATTTTAAATATTTGCTTATGCAATTAAATGTAAGACTTGGCAAATATTGTTGTATTTTAAATGTTTGCTTAGATTAGATGATTGATTTTTGTGTTTTTACATTGATCTATAATTGTGCTATAAAAATAGATATGTCAGCATCAAGAGGACAGCCGCCCCACCCCCCACCACCTAGCGGTGATAAGAGGAAGGGGAAGGCTAAGCGGGGATGTCACATCTTCAAGTCCCGGGTGCTTGCTCGTTTTGCAGGTCCCTCAGCACCCACCGCCCCACCACCATCCCTTCCCCACCCACTCCAGCGGCACCTACAGGAGCCTCCCCCCCACCCATTCTATACCCTCACCGACCCATACTACACCATCCCCTACCCACACTACACTAGTACTATCCCCGACCCACACTACCCTATCCTCCACCCATGTCCAGACCTCCACTCACTTTGTGCCACGACACGCACTAGCTGGCTACTCGCTGCCCCCTAGTGGACAGCCACACCCAGCACCACCATCATCATCGGCTGTGCCGACCACACAGCCAGCAGGATTATCATTTATTCCTACTCATAGGATGATGCCACAGTCGGACACGACCATTCCATCCTCATCATCCGCGCTCGCATACGGTCACGACACGGCCATTCCATCATCATCGTCTGTGCAGTAGTCAACCGCGGCGGAGGACCTGCCTGAGTGGGCCAGGGTTCCCGCACCTGAGGATCGACCATGGATTCGGCCTATTTCTGGATCGTAAGTTTTATTTAATTTAATATCTTTTAACTTTGACTATTTTAGTTACTATTTAATAAGTATATATTTGTTGGTTGTCATATTGTTGAATTAATAAAATTATAAAATTTTCAGCTTCATCCCATCGAAAGTGGGATCGAAGCATGTTATATACGCCATCAAGGCGCAATATCGTCGCTTTAGGCCATCATGGGGGGTGATCCCCAAGGACGACCGGGATTGTATCTTCAGACGATTCGGGGTAAGTTGTTGTTTATTATTTCATGTAATTTTACCTTTATTTTTCACGCATTATATATATATTTTTTGTATAATGTTATTAATATTTTTTCTTTGTTAACAGGAGCTTGTGTGCTGGTTACCGAAGCATGCCTCAGAGATACGTGCTATCTTTGACAACCGAGCAGCTGCTCGACTGAGGGACATGTTCTGGGTGCGTAGGGAGACCCGGATACGTCCGGATTACATCGGGCCCAACAACTGGGTCCAACTATGTTCGTATTGGGACACTCCAGCTTACAAGCTGAAGTGTCAGCAGGCGAAGAGGAATTGGGCTTCCAAGAAGTGTGGGAGCATGCGCACTGGTGGTTCGTTTAGCCACATGCAGCATGCCATTAACATGGTATGCATATATAAGTAATTTTATTTATAAACTGTATATTTTTTTATAAAAATTTATTTTATAACTAATTGGTTTTATTCGTGTGACAGTTGTAGGCAGGAGCGCTTGCCCTGTCCGTTGATGTCCCTACGGTCTTTGTGCAGACGCATATTCGCTCGGACAACGGCGAATTTGTTGATGAGAGGTCGAGGCAGACAGTGGTGAGCTAAAGTGCCTTTTTACATTTAAAGTATAGGTTGTTGTTATTATTATTATTATTATTATTATTATTATTATTATTATTATTATTATTATTATTATTATTATATATATATAGTTTAATAATATATTGATTGTAATGTATTGATCGCAGGAGGAGTACAATGCCAAGTTTAGTCGGGTAGCATCTGAGGCTACCTCCTTCTCTGGGGCCTCAGGTCCTTCCCAGCTGGACCCCACCGAGGTTGAGCGACTACAGACCCAGGTTTGGATGGATGTGGCGGGCAGGAAGAAGAAGGGGCGGATTTACGGTGCTACGACCCTAGCCAAGTCCATCCGTCGGGGGTCGACGCCGAGCTTGACCATTCGGGAGCCTACATCCTCTGGCCACAGGACACGGAGGAGGTGCAGCGGCTGAGGCAGGAGGTGCAGCAGCAGAGGGAGGCGAACGAGCGCATGATACAACAGATGGAGACATTCTCTACGGTCATGACCTTTGTGCTTGATTTCCTCCCACCAGATAGGCACAACGCTCTGCAAGGGGTCCTCCATGCCAGCCAGCCCTCCACTACTTCTACCATTTCACCACCGCAACCGCATGATGCCGGTCTGTCTTCTGAGCCGCAGCCTGATGGTCATCTGACGCTGGTAGACTCCCCCCGCCAGGACGACGATGACGAATATTATGGTGATGAGTATTAGGATAGTTATAGATGTAGTAGAGTTTTGTAGCTAGACAGATATTTTATGCATGGATTATATGTTGAGTTTGTTTTTATTTTAAATTAATTTTAATTTAATTACTTTTAAAATTTTATTTGTAATTTCAAATTTTTTTAATTAATAATATAATAATAATTAATATTCAAAATATAAATTTTAATTTTAATAAAAAAATAAAAATAAAATAAATCATTAATTATTATTATTAAAAAAATAAAATAAAATAAAACAAAAAAAAAACCCTTGTTTCCGACGGACATTTCCATTGGTAAATGTAGTTTAGATTTTCCGACGAAAAAGCCAGTTGGTAACTTCCACTGACGCTTACCGACGGATATGCCGACGGACATATCCGTCGATAACGAAGGACTCCGTGTGACACGTGTTCGGACGGACAAGGCCGTTGGATATTTCCGATGAACGGTCCAGATTCGTCGGAAACCCTTTCCTACGAGCTTATTACCGACGGATACGTGTCTGTCAGAAATTCAGTCGGTAATCAATGTTTCCGACGGCGTTTTGTCTTTTCCGACGACTTCTGGCCGTTGGTAGTTCGCCTTTTTTTTGTAGTGACAATAGGGTGCATAATATTTTTCATATAAAAATAACATTAATATTATGTTTTAGAGTTTATTTTTATGCACTGCCAGTATAAAAGAATTTTACACAAACATCTAGTAATATCTTGACAAGTCAACATCTTTATTATTTCACTCTCTTAATTTTGAAAGCACATAGGTTAAAATATTAATGGAGGTTAATGTAAAACTTTTTACACTGACAGTGCATACTACTTTAATCCTATGTTTTATAATAAAGTGAGGTTCAATTAATATAGAAATTTATCCTTTTTTTCCCCAAAGAAATCACTTAATTTGTGGCCTCAATCTATGGAGAAAATCATTAAATACCCTTTAAGATCTTGTCAAATTGAATACCCCTCATTCTTACCTACCTATAGAGAAATTAAATTTTTAATATTGTAAATAAAATTTTTAATTTTTTTGTCCTATATATATTTTCTTAATTAGAATACTAAATAAATTATTTATTAATTTAAATAAAAAAAAAAAATATTATGTTACTAACACTATAAATGTTTTATTAGTTATTAAGATGTTTAAAGATAAAATTAAAAGAATAATTTTATGAATATATTTAACTCTTTGACTACAACTTTTTAAAATATTTCTCAAGTTTTTATTACATAGTTATAATTTATTTCAAATACATTATTATTATTATTATTATTATTATTATTATTATTATTATTATTATTATTATTATTATTATTATTATTATTATTATTATTTAATTATTATTTAATGCTAACCATTTTATAGACATTGTTCAGTAATAATGAAGTAATCCACAATAGGGTGCATAAATTTTTCATTTAAAAATAACATTAATGTTATGTTTTATAATAAATTGAGATTCAATTAATATTGAAATTTATCCATTTTTTTAATAGAAATGTCTTAATTTGTGGCCTCAATCTATTTTGAAAATCATTAAATACCCTTTAAGATCTTGTCAAAATATCCAAATTCATTTAATAGAGAATCCATTCAAAATCCGCAATAGGGAACTTTCTTAATTGTATTAATTAAGTTATAAGCGTTACCAGCTCACGCCCACTTGTCCCTCACACATTCTCATATACTACATGTTCTATATAAACATAAGTTCGTAAGCTTAACGGGAGCACATACAATCACCATCATGGATAGGATGGCCAACCAAGGTGGAATCAACAACTTCAGTGATGACGTTATGCACCACATTCTGGCTAGACTACCAGCCTTGTCCTTTGCATATGCAGCTTGTGTTAACAAAGCTTGGTACCGTGTCTCCCGTCGAATTCTCTCTCGTCCCAAGCTTGCCTCAGCTCTCTCCCACAATCCCTCTCTCGTTGTAAGCCCATTTCTCTTTAACAAGTATTTATTTATTCAAGAATTTTCGTTATTCGAACAACTTATTTGAATATTTATATATCTTTTTTCGTCATGTTATTATTTCATTGTGAGGTGTCTAAATGGGTTGTTCACAGAAATTGTTCCTTGGTTTTGATTAAGATAGGTATTCCCCACGGTACACAAGAAGTTAGATCCGTTGGATTAAAGAAGTGTACGCATCTTATTTTACTCCTCCCACACCATATGATGCCTCCTCTGTTCACAGTCTCCTCCGCTATAGGACCAGCCGCGAGCCACCTGGCGTTCCGTCGCATGAGTACGCCAGCCACCAACACCACCACCTCCTCCTCCTCCTCCTCCTCCTCCTCCTCCTCCTCCTCCTCCTCCTTATATTAGCGTCATTCCGATCACCGCCGCACCGAGGCTTTCCAGAAATCGAACAGATCTGAAACCCTCTTCTTTCTCCCCTTCCTCCGCCCCTTTTCTTCCCGACACCCACCTCCCCTCCAGCACCCAAACTCTTCGCAAGCCAAAGTATCTTGTCCTTCTGCTCCACCTCTTCTTCGACCCTCCACTTCCACCACTCAGCTTCGGCACATCTTGTGGTTTGGGTGCCGCACCCTCCTCCTCCACCAGCTCCGAAGGTCGACGGCAGTGCCAGCTCCCTCCCCTCTGATGCCCTCCCGTCACCTGGAAGTATCCTGTCGGAGAATGATCGAATCTGAAACAGCGGAGACGACTCGCTGTTGGATGGTGCTGAGAACGATTGGTTCTGCAACGACGGAGACGGCTCATGGTTGAACGGTGCTGACCGGAGAAGAAGGTGGAGCTCTATGACGGTGCTGATCTGGCATATACAGGGACAGTGAGGTTGGAAAAACGTGATTTTCTTGGTCTGAATTGCGGCGGAGCTATAGTGACTAAGAGAGGAGGGATGAGGGCGGCACGAGCGGAAGGGAAGGCGGAGACAGTGGAGTCACACGGGACTGGGAGCCTGTGTTGGGAGGAGGAGGAGGTGTTGACTGGAGAGGACAACCGGAGTTTGACACGACGGTGCTTGGAACACTGGCAGAGTGGCGACAAGAGAACATAGGAGATAGTTGAGACGCAGGGTGTGGAAGGGTGCACCATATTACCGTGGTCCACATAAATCTAATGGTTTAAACTACTTGTGCACGGTGGTACCACCTATCAAAGTTGTCAATCGTAGAACTTGCCTCAAACTAGATTATTTGCATTTTCGGGTTGAATCCAAACAAAACCGATTTAACACCGGATCTTAATTGGTTTGGCACTCGAGTTCATGGTTTCTGAAACTGAACAGAATTGAACAGAAATGGTTTGGTACTCGAATTCATGTAATTTTATTTTTTTAACTGTCAACCCAATGAATATAATTATCAAACCAACCCGTTCTTGATCGGGGTTGTTTTGGTTCAGGTTTCTTGATGAAGTTTTACAAAATCAAACAAAACTGAATCAATTGATTATTATTAATTTGGATTTATTTCCTATGGAACCGAGCCACCGATCTCTGACACCCTACTTCAAAATATATTGCTCTTTGTTCAACAATCAGAACGTCAAATAAAGTTTATTCTTTTGTTATATTAAATGTATTTATATAGATTGATTTCTCAGAATTTGTCTTTAGCTTCATTGGATTCTATTGTTTTTGTTTTTTATTATTGATAGGGTGCTGTGGCGGAGGTTCTTGAAAAGGTTCTTTGCAAACCAATTCGTCCAGACTTTGCCATAGCTTGCATCAGTGAAAAATATGGCTTGAGATTGGCTCACTCACATGTATTTCTTTTGTTACTGTTTCAACTGTGTATTCTTAAGAATAGTATACTGTCTATATTTTTGTAAATGTTAATGTTTTTTTTCTGATTAATTACTGCTACCCTTTTGGTTTGAGCTTTGGAATAATTCAGCTTAGTCAAGCACTTGGAACCAGAACTCCTTTGGTTACTCATATTTCCAATGGGGTGATGGGCTTGGACGCTCTGACAGATGAACTGAAGGAAGTATGTTTTTTTCATCCCATCTTTTTTAATTTTTTTTAAAGTAACTTTTGGCTAATATTACAATAAATTTTAGTATTTATATATTCTTGGATAACACAGGTGCAATGGGATTATTTTGATCATAGGGATCTTGGTTCTCGTTCGCTTGACGTATATGGCAATGCAAGACACGGGATTGTTTTGGTGGTTGGATATTTACCAGGACTAAAAGTTGAAGCTATACCATTATTTCATCCAAAGAGGGTAAGCTAGCTAGAGACAACATAACCTTTTGTTTAAATTAATTTTCCAATAACCTTTTTTCATTTGTGTAATTTTTCATTTCAAAGAAATTATAATCAAAATCTTTGTGCAGAGAATTGAAATGATTATTTTGTCTTACATTAAAACAGGACCCTAAAATTACCATGACAGGCTATGACAAATTTGTTAGAGTAATCAAGGCTTATTCGGTTGATGTTTCTCGCAGTGAATTCCCTTCTTCCATCATGTTGTTTGGAGTAAGTTATTCTCATTTAAGTTCTTAATATATTGCGCACGATCGATCAATAACATAAATCATTAGTTAATGTGTGTATTAAAAAAAAAAAAAGGTAACTATGAATGTATTTATATCATGAACCTACTAAATTCAAACGTGGCCTAATTGTTTGTTCGATTTTTTTAACCTGTGCAACTTTACACATGTTAAGGAATCATAAAATATAAATGTAATATTGGAAGTTATGTATTCAATTCCTTGAAAATTAAAAAGCCACTCTTTCCAATATAATATTTCTATTTTATGATTCCTTAACATGTGCAAAGTTGCACAGGTTAGAAAAATCCTTGTTTGTTTACCATAGAGAAAATAGCATGTGTCTTTTTTGTAAACCCTTCCACTAATCGCTGATACATGTCATTTTTGTTGTATTTCAAGGATTGTAATAGTGACGTGAATTCCATCGTGGCAAAACTTGGTGAGAAACCTCACTTTTGAGGACTCATGAATTAACATCACATTTCCCTTTGCTCTTTTCTTTAGATATGATAAGGAATACTATATTTGTTGCAGATCATGCTATGCCAGAAGAAACCGTCATTGTTGGTGATGCGGGTGGCTGCTTTTTGTTCAGTAGTTTGAACTATGCAATAACTTCGGCTAAGGATTCATACATACTTGATGCTGTTGCTCTTGTATTTGCTAAGGATAAAGACAAGTCTCCTGGTACTTTGTCTATAAACTCAAATTAAAACTTAATTGATCTTATTTATTGCAACATAATGGTTTGGCTTATTCATCAGATGTAGGGGAAACTCAATTCCATGTTTCAATTGCTGGGGGTTTAAAGTCATTCGGCCCTCGACTTAAGGTGGCTTTTCTTTGGGAGAAACAATCAACTAAACGCTCTTGGATATATGCTAAAATGCAAGGACATGATGAGGATTTGAGTTTGGAGGCCTTGTTAAATACTATTAACGAGACGGCACGTGTTTTCATTTGTTTTCAGTATATGTTTTAAAGTAGTGAAATTGCATTTGACTTCTTGGGGTTTAACTTAATAACATTTGGCAGTTCTCTTCTTTTAAAAATTACAGAGACAAGTGTAATGAAAAAAGAAGTATATAACCATAATATAAACTTCAAGGTTAAGTATAACGCGCCGACATACTTCAAAGGAGTAGTTGATGCAATTTTTGAAACAATAAGAGTGTCAAATGTAATTAAGAAAAACTTGAAGAAAAGTTAATGTAATTTCTCTTTTAAACTTCATTAATTGATCTTCTGAAGTTGTGCAAAAATGGCCCATTGCAGATGGATCATCTATCTCCAGATTTATACATTGCCGTAACGCAACGAAGAAGTTGTTACTCTACTGAATCTAAAAGTACGACATTGGCAACATCCACATTCTTCTATCGGGTCTTAAGGTAAGATGCTGAATCTCATGTCTTATCATATATATATATAATGGTTTTTCTAACCTGTGTAATTTTGTACATGTTAAAGATCTTAAAAGAGTAAAATTATATAGGAACTTGTGTGTTTTATACTTTCAAAACTGAAATGCTTAATTTTCCAATAAATAGTTGTTACTTTTGGGTTTCTTAACCTGTGTAAAGTTGCACATGATAGAAAAACCCTATATATAATTTACACACACAAAGAGACAAAGAGTGTGTTCTTATTTTCCATGTTTTAAAGAATAAAGTAAATAAACTTCATTTGTGCTGCTTCTTGATTACAAACAGTGGTAGTGGTCCCGTTTGCATCATTGATGGGGTTGGTGTGAGGCTTGGCGATACCTTCAGCTTTTACCAGAGAGACATGGACACTGCACAAACCACTAATGCCATTGCCTTTGGTAATCTAGAAGTCTTGAAGGAAAAACTAATAATTGTGATGTGCATAGTGTTTTTGGTGGTTTAATCTTCTCCTGCTATTCTCGCGGTGAATCATATTTTGGAGAACCTAATGTTGATATCTCTCAATTCTCTCGTAACTTTCCTGGGGTCCCAGTAGCTGGAGTGTTCTGCAAACGAGAAATCGGGCGTGTCACATCAAGATTTATCACACCAGAGGAGCATCAGGAGGAACAAAGCCCTGGTCGTTGTTGCCGTCATGCTAGTAGTGCAGTTTATTTGGTTATGTCTTTTGTTCCTGCCTCAACACAATGAGGCACTAAGGAAATTGGTTGTTGCACATCAGTTAGTATTAGTATGAGGTAGAAGTATAAGAAGGTGTAAAAGTTTATGTGAGATGATGTGTATACATCTTGCGGGTTGCGGGTATCTATAGATATCCATGGATATTCAAACACCTCACAAATTATTGAATATTAGATTAAATTTTTTATATCCCTATCTTGACATCATTCACACATAAGCATTAATCCACAAGCATTAATCAAGAAACTATAATCCATAAGCATTAATCCATAACACAATAGTTGAACAAAAGCAATAATACGTAACAATATTTCATAGAGCTTGGGTATGATAAGGTTTGGGAGCTGCAACTGCTATATATTTCTGAAATAAAATAAGAATAGTGAAAAATAGGGTATTTCATTTATATATATAAATGTATTTTAGTAATTTCACCTTAATAGGTACCCACGGGTATGAACACTACAATATCCGTCCCCACCCCATTAATAAGTGGGTAGAGAAAATATCCATTTTATTTATCCATTGATACCCATTTAAGGTATCCCATTTACTACCCATTACGGATATTATCCACGGATATCCGTGGGTACGGGTAAAATTTACATCCCTAGATGGTGTGATGGTAGTCTTATTTTAAAAATAAAGCTCTCCAAAACAGGTCCAAGTTGGGGAAAGATCTGCATTTGAGCTCTTCTTTTTTAGTTCTTATGTTGTTCTCGTTTGAGTGAATTATGATTGGTTTTAGAAATAATATGTCATGTTTAAAATAAATGTCCAAATGTTTGCCTCGAAAAACTGTTAATGAACAAAGTAAGTTATTTATAGTAGTTTGATTATTATATTCAAAAATTGGTAACCATGTTATAGTTGTTTAAATAAATTATTTGAATTATTATATTAAGTAGTCATGATAATCATTTTATGTAAATTCTCTTTGTCGCCCACGACCATGCACCTGGTTCACCTAAAACTTATTAATCAATGCTTCCATGAAATTGCAAATCTTGTTAATGAGACACTCCCTAGTATCTAATTAAATACTTGTCCCATCCTAATATAACTGACAACTTTAATCATCAACAACAAATAAATCCGGACATATATTAAACACATAAGGGCCATCTGAGCTCCCCAACATGGAAATCACATGACAAACAGATATATTTTTGTTATAATATCATCATGTTATAAATGAATTTAAAGATACAGCACATATCATATTATAGGAAATTCTTGGAACAAATTTCTCAAAAGAAATACTATGTATATTTATAGCTTGTATACATTATATACATATCGCCCTAATACATTTCTTGCAGAGTTGGTCCAACAGACTGTACATACTTCCCACGTTCTTAGCTACTCTATCAAGAAGAGTGACAAAATGATAAAAGCAGTGAGTGCTTTGTTGGCAATGGCAACCATCACCTGAGAGGGGGTTGAATTGGGTTTATAAAATTTCTAAATTAATTTATAAAAAAATGATTTTCTCAATTAAAACTTATTGTGCACAGTGAAAATAATCAAAGCACCAAAGAAGAGGATGAATAATGTAAAAGAGATAGGGAGGAAAAGCTTGCAAACCAGATTTTATCCTGGTTAATTCAGCCACCCACCAATGGTGACCTACATCTAGTCGCCAGAATATGTTTTCGGGGTTTATCTACTAATACCAAGCTTGCAGTGCTTGAAAACCTTACTCCACCAACCAAGCCTTATGTGATTCCTCACTCATGTGTAAGAGCCTCAACAACCTTCAGCACTCTCCCTCACACCTCTGGTATACCTCTCTGGCACTTTTGAGCCTAAAGTCGCACACCAAAGGGATGCCCCGTCACTTACAACAGAAGGATACTTAACCTTCTAAATAGAGGGATACCTCAGTACCCTCTACCTAGTGATACCACATCCTATTTTTGAGTTGGTACAGAGAGTAGAAGAAACTGAAGCACTATAGAAAGTGCAGATGATACAAACTGAAGCACTATGAATATGAATATATATGATGATTTTGACAAGTTTGGCTCACAAATAATTATCAGATCATGATATATAGTATTTTTCGTGTGTTCTTTACACTTTTAATTTTCAACCAAGAAACTCACTTTTATAATCTTTTGAAAATATGATCATTGCAGTATAATTAAGGAAGGAACCGATTTTAGGGAAGTATCTGTTCCACATTAATTTCAATGTGTCAATCAATTTGTTCTAAATATTTCTCATAAAAACTAAAATCAATGTAAAAGAGAAATGCCAATCAATTGGTGTGATGCAAATGATAGGTTGATGCAGGGGCGGCAACATAGTTGGGATGTTTGCTTCTATTGTGATGCTTTTGCAAGTTACTTTGATTAAAAAAAAAGTACCAATCAATTAAGAAAGGAGAAGCAATTTGATTGAAATAATGTTATCAATTGAGTGAATTGGATTTCAATTGAATAAAATCAGATTGCACGTTGATTTGAAAAATAAATTGAAAAAGTTAATTCTTTTGTTCATTAAAAATATTTAATTCATTTTAAATTGCTTTTTTTTTTTCATTTTGAAATCAATTTGAAAATTACTTGCTAGTCAAATGATTGAGAACCTTTTATCCAAAAGTGTAGTGTTTTAGTTAAATTGTTTAAATGAGCGAAAGTGAGTTTTAGTCATCATACCTTTTTTTTTTTATATAAAGTTGGCATGCAAATGCATCACAATAAAAAAAGACATCACAACTATGTTGGCACCCCTAACTTTACCAATCATTTAACACACCAAAAAATTATTAAAAAAGATGGAAAAAAGAAAGAAAGAATACATAAGAACATTGGGGGGACCAAAGCCAAAACCCAAGGAAGGATAAAGAATCAATGAAATCTAATGCAAGGAAGACTCACCCTATTATGGAAAAAGTCCTACCTAATAAAATCAGGAACTAAATCCCAACAAGAATATCCAAAATTACTAGCCCATAGGAGGCTAATTTGTCTACACAACAGTTTCCCTCCCTATAAATATGAGAATAAATAAAATGCATCTTCTTAGTTAAAAATATACAATTATTCCATCTACTTTTAAGAGACCAAGGAACTAAAGAGCTGGACTTGAAAGCTACAATGACAAGCATGGACACTCAAGCCATAATTTATGTCACCCTTTAGAATAAGCCAACTCAATAGCCTTCATAGCTTCACTTAATTCTGCATGAATAGTTGAAGCTATACCAATGTAAAGAGAGAAACATCCAAGAATAGAACCTCTAAAGTCCCTGAAAGTACCACCACAACCAACATGGCCTGGAGAATTTTAGATGTCCCATCTGTGTTGCATTTCAACTAACCACAATTAGGAGGAATCCAATCAACCTTCTTGATAATAGGAGCTTTAGGGGCATGACCCATCACTGAGAAGTACTTAAGGATCCTAAATTCCTCCATAGAAGATGACATAAGACCCTTTGATAGATTGCCAGTCATAGAAGTATTAGCAATAACCAAATGAATAGCACTTAAACTAACAGAGGCATTTTTGAATCTCAATTGGTTCCTGCTGAACCAAATGACCCAAAATACATTTATAACAACTGCCAATAATATGTCTTTTAATTGGGAACTACACGGCTTGTCAAGAACAGATAGCAACACAGAAAAAGAAGATAGTTCAAGGACACAATTCAGAACACCTTGCAGCCAAGACCAAATATGCAATGCAAATTTACAATTAAGGAAGAGATGAAAAGATCGACTCTTCTTTCTCACCACATAGACTGCACATGGAGACTATTACACAACCTTTACACCTTAAGTTCTCATCATTTGGCATTTTTCTTAAAATCAGTCTCCATAGAAGAAATAATTTAGAAGGAGCGATGGTAGGAGACCTTATAATCTTCCCCAATGAAGATTCTGGCCTGCAGGTTTGATATAATTAAAAGCTTCTTTCAGGGAGAGAATACCAGAATATGTAGCACTCCACACTACTTGGTTTGCATCATCCATCAAAGGAACATCGACTTGTTTTATATTATTAACCAGTTGAGGAAAGAGATCAGAAAAGGAAGCAGGAAAAGACCAACTCCTATCATAGATAAAATCCTTAACAGTAGCTTGAAGATGCTTATGCATGCTATCAGGAATGTTAAGAAGATATACAATTGGTTGACCAGGCGCATTATCATTCCAGAAATTAATACTATTACCACTGCCCAAAATCCAAGTAGTTTTAGACTTAATTGAGTGCAGATGACTCCTTGAAAGCAAGGAATGATAGATGATTTAACATAATAGCTGATATGAGATTGGTGTTTGATGAACCTGGCTCTCAAAATCTAGCCCAATTGACCACTCGAATGCATGACTTCCAAACTAAGTTTAAGAATAGCAACATGATCGATGGATTTAGTAGACCTCAAACCTCCCTCAACTGTTGGAGCACAGACTTTGCCCCATGCCACAATAGCTAACTTTCTGGTTTCAATGATCCCTGACCACACAAAGTTCCTTATCCATTGATCCACTTTTTTTAATAGAGCGGCTAGCTAATGATAAATGTGAAAGCTATATATTAACATTCCATTGATGATTCAATTAACTAGCTGAACTCTTCCCATAATTGACATTAATGTGCCCTTCCAAGAAGACAATTTTGCCTTAATTCTATCAGCTATAGGCTGTAAAAAGATAGCTTTTGGTTTCCTTTTGAAGATTAGAACACCAAGGTACGTGAAAAGCAAATATCTAGGGCGAAATCCAAGTCATAAAAGTAAGTTAAGTTTCCATCCAGGTGCCACTAAGATGTATCAGGATTTAAGGAAGATGTTATGGTGGCCTGGGATGAAGATGGAGATGGCAAAGTATGTCTAATCCTGCTTGGTGTGTCAAAAAGCGAAAAATGAACACCAAAAGCCAGTGGGATTATTGCAATATCTGGATGTCCCATAATGGAAATATATATTCCAATGGACTCCATATCCGGCTTGCCTAAGACACAACAGAGGTATGATGCAATTTGGGTGATAATTGATAAGTTTACGAAATGTGCTCATTTCCTACCTATCAATTGGAGGTCATCTTTGGAAAAACTAATCTAGTTGTATATCAAGGAGATAGTGAGGTTACATGGAGTACCAACAAGTATAATTTCGGTCAGGGATCCGAGATTTACATCAAGTTTCTGGCCAAGTTTGAACAGTCGGTTGGGAACTAAGTTAAGGATGAGTTTGGCTTATCATCCCCAGACAAATGGTCAGTTCGAAAGGACGATGCAGTCTTCAGAAGATTTGTTAAGAGCTTGTTTGTTGGAACACACAGGTAGTTTGGGACGAGTTTCTTCCATTGATTGAAATTACATATAACAACAGTTTCCACTCAAGTATTGGCATGGCGCAATACGAAGCACTATATGGAAGGAAGTGTATAACACCTCTCTATTGGTATGAGACCTATGAGAGTAGTACAACAGACAATCGAGCAAGTCCGCAAGATCTGGGAAAAGATGAAAGCGACGATCGATAGGCAGAAAAACTACAGTGATAAGAAGAGAAGGCCTTTGGAGTTCCAGGATGGCGACCATGTGTTCATGAGTGTCACTCCAAGGACTGGAATCGGCAGGGTAATTAAATCCAGGAAGCTTACACCTCGTTTCATAGGACCATTTCAAATCCTTTGCCGAATTAGTCCAGTAGCCTATCAGATAGCTTTACCACCCAAAATTTCCATTTCCAATATCCATGACGTCTTTCACGTCTCTCAGCTTCGTAAATATCATTCTGGTCCATCGCACGTTATAGAGCCTGAATCAATTCAGATAAGAGAAAACCTTTAGTATGAGGCTTTGCCTATACAGGGATTGAGGACCGAAGGATCATGGAACTTCGCGGAAAGAAGATTCCACTGGTCAAGGTCATATGGGATGTTGTTACTGGAGATGCCACATGGGAGAGAGAAGCAGACATGTAACAACAATACCCACATCTGTTCTCTTGAGGTAACTTAATTTAAATTTCGAGGACGAAATTTATTTTAACGGTGTAGTAATGTAACATACCATTTTCTAGATTAAGGAACCGAACTATGATTAAGCATGTTTGAAGGCTTAATCATGTTCTATGTGTATTAGTGAGCTTGTGTTTCAAGTTTGAGGTCAATCGGATTTCAAATGGACTCCGAATGCACCGAAATGTGCAAAAAATTGGGTACCGACACCAGGGCAGAATGCTCAAACGTGGGCTGTGGATGCTCGAGCGTTCTCTGGTCCTAGACACGTGGTGCACATGTGTCAATTGCATGGACTTGTGGAGGAACCAAGCTCCTCGCCCTAGCATTGGAAGGCTCCACGCTAAAGCGTGGACACGCTAGAGCGTACAAAACCCTACACGCTAGAGCGCGCTGTCTGAGTTTTAGGGGGTAAAAAAAGTTTAAGTGAGGTTCATTTGCATGAACCACACAATTCGGGGCAGAGATGAAAAGAAGCGAAATAGAGAGAACTAAGAGGGAAAGTTGGAGAGTGAGGAAAATCTAGGGGTCTGATTGCAGCTTTGACCTCATATCCGTGATTAGGGCAATGAGCACGTCATATAGCTAGCTTCGATTAGTCGATCGACTTAGTTAATGCTTGAATCCCTAACTCGTCGACACGTTGACATTCTCATTTTTGTTATTTATTAATTCTTGCTTCGATTCTAGCTTTGTTTGTGGAACCGTTTCAAGATTAGGGTTTGTGACAATGTCTAGATGTTGTCGATGTGTTAGGGAAAATGTCGGAGCACCGGGGAACCCCAAGGGGCGCGTGGCAGCAGCTAATTGGTAAATAGGGGTTTGCTTTTCAAAGTTCGAGACATCTACAAGAGAGTATTCAAGGTGGGGAGAAAATAGCTATCTCGCCGGGTAGGCAAGCTTAATACTACATGTTATACATGTGTAGGGTGCCCTAGACCCTACTAGTTGTCGAGTAGTCAATGATGGTTAAACCCTGCTTGAAAATGGTTTTAAAATGATATTTCTGGTTTAGTTATCGTAGACTTATCGACTTTTGGGCAAAACCATAGGTTAGATAATTCTGGTTGAGGTTGATTGTGTTATATGCTATGTGATATGTCTATGGATGTTGTGTTGTTTGATGTGTGGTACTTGTTTATATTTTAATGTTATTTTATTGTTATTGATGGATTGATATAATTGATATATGTATATACTAGTTGTTGTAGAGGATGATTGTTTGGTTATGCTGTTAGAACCCTAGTTGACACCTTAAGGGTACACTGTTTGGATTTGTCTTCAGAATGCGGTATACAGGTACCGAGTTGAGTTGTGGATGCTTTGGGGATCATAAAACGTGTAGGTTGAGATTTGTACCGATGTCAACTTAGGATGATTGTCCAATGCATAAGTTGCCAAGTGGCGGCCGCGTGACTGGGAGTCATGCGAGGTTGGTGTACCCAGGTACAGTTACGGAATATGGAGAGGGACGGTTCTGGGAACCTTGGGGATGTAGTCTGGTCTGGAATGATCTACAATGACCGGTGATTTACACCCACTATGTCGTGATCCCCGTGGAGGCTTGGCTATTCCGACATCTGTCCCTGAGTATTCCAGTCACAGGTGGTCCTTCCAAGGAGACCAAATACCGCTACTGGAGAATGAGCTTATAGGGGGAAGCACCCTTATTGGTCACAGCAATCGGAATGGTACCCTGGGCAAACCAACTAACATTCTATGGGCAAGGAAGGCCCGTGAAAGAGAAAGAGAATGTCTGGGGGATCAATATCCCTAGAGAGAGAGAGAGAGAGAGATCGACCGACATGCATATGAGTGTGACTCCTTACAGGATTTAATCTTAGATATGGATTGAGGATGTTTGTAAATTGTTGACTTGATAGATGTTTGCTATCTGTGAATCTATGCTACATGTTGACATGTTGTATTGTGCCCCAACCCTGTTTATGGTGTTTTATAGTTACTTTTCTCCTCTCCGTCTTTATTTCTCTCTATGTACCAATCGATAGATGAACTGCTGCAGCCGTACTGCGACGACAATTGGACCGAAGCACAGACTGATGCACTACCTCCAAATGATCCCGCCCAGGGTCCCGATTTTGGGGCGACATTGAGATTGTGTATCATGATGAACGTGGGTAGTGGTTCGACCACTTATAGTTCTTCATGAGCTATTCCGGCGTAGTCAGCATCTGCATTCGCTTAGGAGGGGCCCTTTCTTCACTTTGCTAGGGTCTTACCGCATCTCCCAGCGTCTTCCTTTCTCTGAGATGTGGTATCCACCCCGCCAGCAAGAGCTCTTGGATGACATGTGGAATATGGTGGATCATCCGTAGGCTTGCAGCATAGTTGGGATAGTGCACAAAGGCAGAAGGAGGAGAAGCGTCCAAACGATATACCATTTCCGTCGTGTAATACCCCTGGCTGCTCTATGGATTGACGACTGTCCCTACAAACTAACACGGGTCTTCCCAGGAAGTGTGTGAGTGAGGACATAGTACGATGAAAAGACACATCTTGGTTTGTGGGGATAGTCGTCAATCTATAGAGCAGCCAGGGATGTTTCACGTCTCTGGAAAGTGATGTGCAGCGGCGAGTCTGTGAGGACCAGAGTTTATAGGCGCCGTTAGGGCGAGGTGAGGGTAGCTCCACGTCTGCTAAGAGTGTGCCTCTATGAGCTTATTTTGTATTTTCATGTACTTTTGAGAGGCTAGGGTAGATGCAATATCTTTTGTCTTTTCTGTGACCAGTATGTATATGTTCTTTTGTTTTTCTCGAGTTTGTATAGTTTCTTATGGTTTTGATCCCTTTGTTGGGATCTACAGTACTCTGGTGACTTTTTGAAAATATTATGTATATATGCATGTCATGTTTTATTTCCTTCCATTATGCATGTTTTTAAAGAGGTTTTAATTTCCTGCTTCCACGACGTATATTACTTTCGCTTGTAATTAACGAGCTAACGCTAATAAAATAGATTAAAGCTTAGCAAATTAAGGTTGTTCTTTAATGGGACATCGGGGTGTCTCACTTACAAAGTTCTTAATTGTCATGACACACCATGGGATCCTAGGTAGAATGGAAAAAAGAAAAGACACATACGAGACAACATCCTCATATGAAGAGTCAATCTTGATACGAAGCTTAAGGAGAAAAGCTTCAAAGAAAAGAAAACTCATGGGACAGCATAATATGTCTATATTGATGATAAGGAAGGTTTACAAAATGCTCAACTGTTATGGTACTTGGTGGAATGTTAAGGTTTAACACCATAAAGTTAAAATCAATAAGGACAATTGTAAGGCACATATGGGCCAAAGGTTGATTCACAATGTAATCAATATGAATAACTGAAGTTATTGTTTTTTTTTTTTTTTGGAATTTGCAAGTTTGCTCAATGTAAGCAAAATTATTGTTTTCAGACTAAATTTACGTATTTTTTATGTCATATCTTTAAATAATATTTTAAAGATTATGATAAAAAAAAATTTCTTGTCTTGTTGCAATTTAACATGTCATAGGATAAAAAAAATATATAGATGCAATAGAAAAAAGCTGTCCAAACAATTTATTCCTTCAACATCCGTTTAAAATTAAAATGAACAATGTTCAAGTTTTCAAAGGATGGGCAACTAATGCTCAAGTTTCAACAATAGGATGAATCGTAGAGCTTTCAAGAATTGCCTTAAAAATCACACTTTGTGAATTGTTATTTTTATTTCTCAATTTTAGTCTTTATATCTTTTAGTTTGCTGGCCTAGAAAAGGACCTGGATTCCCTTCGATAATGGAAGCACACATTTATATGCAGTGAACAATCTCGACCATTGATTTGAGATCAGATGACTCACATTACCCCTTCACTAAACCAACTTAAATTTTTTTTTTTTTGCTATTAAGATGTAACTGCGTCACACAGTTAGGGTTTAGGATTTATGGGCAGAGAATCTGTTTTCCCTAGAAAATGATAATTCCAGATTGCCGATTAACAAAAACGTTTTGAAAATAAAAGTTTAAATGAGTACTTGTTTTTCTATGTTCTAAAATGATTAACAACGATCCTCCTTAACCCTCAGTAGTGCTGGAAGCACTTTTAACAGGGGTTAAAGTTGACTTATAACGTCAGTTTCGAAGGCGACGTTACTTTACAAGTTTAACCTGTAACGATGGTTATCCAACCGCTGTTACAAGTAAATCTGTAACGGTGGTTATTAGGAAAACCGTCGTTACAAGTAGTGAATTGAATGATCAAAGCAATGTTACAAGTTAACTTGTAATGACGGTTGATGTTATAACTGTTGTTACAAGTTAACTTGTAATATCGGTTGTCCGACGAACCGTTGTTACATGTAACTTGTAACGTCGATTATTTTCTTAACCTCTGTTACAAGTAACTTGTAACGTCGGTTATATTCTTAACCGCTGTAACAAGTTTTTTTTTTTTTTTTTTTTTTCAGTTACTTCACAAACATTGCACCTGCTTTCAGATATACACACAGAATCTAGAATTCATACCAAATGGCAGAATCAAGCTATATTGCTCTATATATATATATATCTTACAACATATATACTATACCGAAATTGACTAAGCTAACTAATTAATTAAGTCATGATCTATATATACACAATCTAATAATGTTCTAAGTAACTAAAACATAACTAAAACATAAATCTACGCCTACAATCTAAGTTTATTTATTTCTCTTTAGCATACTCAAAAAAGAACTTTCCAAAGTGCTCCTTCAAATTTGTGAATTCCGACAAAGTCATGTTAGATTGATTGCGTTCGAAAGCCAGAACAAGTTCAAATTAATGCAACATTAATTAAATTAAGTCAATAACAAAAACAGTATATATATATATATATTACCTGCAATCATTTGTCTTTAATACCAGTGGAGACAATGTCTAACATATGTCTCATGACATACTATGCACACTCCTAACTGCTGACTTGTTTACGAGACTACAAATCAATTTGAAATCGATCAATATCAAGTAAAAATAATATATGAGTGTAATAATAATAATAAATAATAATAATTACTATTTATTAAACTATTTACCTTTGGGATAATCCATGTAGGCTTGAGTTTTGCCTTTACACTATTACTTTTACCATTTGCGCAAGCAATGCTACATGCAATCATTGCACTATGAAAAAAAATATATATGAATGTCAATGATATGTTCATGCATATGTAATAAAATAAAAGCAAAATGTTACAAATTATATAAGAGTTTACATACCTATCAATATTATGTCTCACTTTAGGGTCCGGCTGATATTGCAATGAGCAAAGAAATATGACTGTATGCTACGTTGGACAAAGTAGGAGTAACTGCCAATGGTTATCCCTAAGAATTGGTGCCATATATACCTCAGAGTGGTTACCATCAACTATGGATTGCAAGTATCTGGTGATGGCATCGTCAGTTATGCAGAAATTACCCTGAATGAGGGTGGGGTCTAAGAATCCATAATTTGAAAGGATGCCCCTTGTCATAACAAGGCGATGCAGATACCTAAGAAATGAAATAATTAGTTAATGTTAATTAGGTAATATATTGAAATAAATTATAATATTGAAATACCTAAGATACAATATGAAAAAATGTACTTACTTGCACCAGACACTGACAACCGTATTGGCTATCCATACTCGATCATGGCATAGGTCACCCACATCCCCCCCCCCCCAGGCAACCAGGCAATTACAGCATCGTGTACCAAAGGCAACTCAAACTCATCGTATTGGTACTCTGCCGCCCACGCAGCCAGACGAGCTATCGCCGAGAAACTCTTTCTCAGATTCGACAGAGCTGCGTCGTCCTAAACAAACAATATAAAGTATTATGAATAAATGGTTAATTTATTTCAATTGTAAATATAAAAAACAAAAGTAATAATTGAATGATTATGAATACCTGGGATGAAAGAGACTTCCCCTCTACTACTGCGATGGATTCGATGGACCACGGACTTTGTCATTATCCTAAACAATTAACAAAGGTAAAGCATTAGTAAATATTGCCAAGTCATTTCAATTGTGAATAGATAAAGACATAATTAATTGAGTGAATATGAATATCTTCGGCTCCATCGGCTCCACTAGCTCATTATCATCCCGCTCCTCATCATCATCAACCAACACATGTTGACCTGGACAGCTCCCCTTTGTACTCACATGTGAAGGTTGGATAGTTGGGGTTCCTTCAGATTGCATAGATGATAAAAAGAGTTCAGAGAGCCCAAGATAACATCCTCTCTAATCTGCTCCGTGAATAGCTGATCCCGCTCACCGATCATTACAAGAAAATTGTTTCTAACCGACGGACAACGAGTTGGTAATTAAGACATTACCGACGGAAAAAGCCATCGGAAATGTTGAAGATGAAAAGCTTCCAAAGTTACTGACGGAATGACCGTCGGTAAGATTACCGAGGGATATTCCATCGCTAAATTCGTCGGTGTTGGTGGCGGGAAGGGGGGATTTATGGAATGAGGGTTTACTGAGGGAATAGCCGTCGGAAACTTTGATGATGTTACCGAGGGAACGTCCGTCGGAAAGTTTATATTACATTACCGATGGAATTTTCCTTCGATAATTCAAAATTTTGAATTACCGATGGAAAATGTCATCGAAAAGTTTTAATTATTCATCGGAAATTATAAAATATAGCAGCACAGAAAACCTTTCCCCCAGTTTCCTTTTCTCTTCTTTCTCTCACTCTCAGAGCTCTCTCCCTTCTCTCAGCCCCCCCACCTCACGCCCCCGTGGCTACTGCCCCCCAATCGCGACGAGCCACCACTACCACCCCTCCACCGTCTTCTCTTCTCTCTCCCTGGTCTCCCCTCTCCCTCTCCCTGCTCCACCGTGACCACCGCCTCCACACCCTCCGTCGCACTCCTACACCCTCCATCGCACCGGCCACCACCTAAACAGCCCCCACTGCCACTCCTACCACTGCCATAGGTTTGCCATTGTTGCTTTTAGCTTTGGTTGATAGTTAATCATAGATATTTTGTTTAGTCTTTGTTATACCCATTTGCAAAGGGTCAAATATTCATGTTATTTTGCTATTTGATTGGTTAAACCTTTGATTTATGTGATATTGCTTGTTGATGTGACTGTTAAGGCTTGTTAAATTTTATTCCCTGCTTAGTTCTCTAGTACTTGATGAAAGTCATATGATATTTGATCAAAGATAGATAAAATTTCTGGATACTTTCACTCTATTTACTTGATTTGATTGGTGTTGTGAATAATGGTAGTATGGTGTTTGACGAAAAACCTGAATGAACATGAAGTTTAATGCTTCTTAAGGTTTATAATCTGTTTAAGTTAGTACAAATGAGTTTATATTGGCATATGTTGTCAAAATAATCTTTTGAGCAAGTTTTTTTGTTTGTGAAGCATGTAATTATGTAGTTTGTTCTGATATTATTGTTGTTGAGTTTGTTTGTTTGATTTTTGGTTATTTAAAAAAATATGAAAGGAAACTTAGAGTATTTGTATACATGTTGATAATTAAATACCTTAGATAAAATGTTTACGCCTCATAAAATGATTACACCTTTAATTATTAATTAAATAACTATCAGACATTACTTAAATTAACACCTTAGATAAAATGTTTACGCCTCATAAAATGTTTACACCTTGTTTATATGGTTCACGTTACATGCATGGATCGGCATCGATGGTCTTCAAGGAGCGCTCAGGAAACTTAAACAATATTGTTAATTAATATTTATTTAAATAAATAAAAGTAAACAATGACATCCAAATAATAAATACATAATATTATTAAAAAAAATACAATTAATCTACAAAAAATAATTATATAGTTAATAATTACAATTAAACAATAATATATAATTTACGATAACACATATAAAAATAAAAAATATTAAGTATTAAGTATAAAAACTAATTAATATTTAAACACTAATTTATAAGGAAGTAATTGAATAAAATGGTTGCAAAAAATAAAATTATTTAAATAAATAAATGATTTCTGCATAAGCATAATACTGCTAAGGTTTCTTAGCACTTATAATAGATTTTAGTTAAGTTTCATAAGACTTAAAAAAGACTCATAAGACTTAAAACAATAAAATAAAAAATATAAGAATATAAAGAATAACATTTAAATAACTAATATTAAAGTATATAAATTAAATGATAATAATTAAACCATATAGTTAGGGAAAAAATTTGTAAATCAAAATGATATTAGATTATGACATTGAATTTTGTTTTTACAAAAATGAACTATTAAAATTAGTTGCTTCTGGTTTGGTGTGGTAGTGATTTTGGTTTGCTATCTTTTAAGGATGCTTTTGCCTTTTATCATCCTCGTGGTCAATGCAAGCATTGGGGCAAATTGATTTGGTCAGCTTCAGTTCCTCCTTCAAGGTCATTCCTGATTTGGAGATTGATCCATAACAAGCTACCAACTGATGAAAACTTGCGAATTAGAGGCTGTGTATCTGTTTCCATATGTTGTCTTTGTGGCACTCATGATGAATCCTCTCAGCATTTGTTCTTTGAATGCCAATTTTGCTGTCCAAACATGGCTGTGGCTGCAAAGTAAGTTAAATTGTTCAATTAATTACAATTCAGCCTTGGATGTTCTGAAAGTTTGTGATGCTAAGTGTAGCCCTCAATTGAAGGATGTGTACCTAGTAGCAATTCTTAACACAATATGGACCATCTGGTTTTGTATGAACCAAAGGAGATTTAGTAATGTCAATATCAGTTGGAGATCAGCCTGTAATATGATCTTAACTCAAACTTCTTTAGCTAGTTCCTTATCAAAAGGCCATATGTTCAATTCAATTGAAGAGTTTCAGGTTCTAAAAGGCTTTGCTGTAGCAATTCATGCTCCCAAAGCTCCTTCTATTAAACAAGTGGATTGGATTCCACCCTCTTTTGGTTGGTTAAACACTACAAGAAAAGTTGAATTTTGCCGTGGATTATTTGCATCGGCTCTGTTGCCGTCGCCAAAACGGAATTTTGTGACGGCTTTAGCCATCGCAAACGGAGCTGGTTGCATTTTAATGTTTTGCGACGGCTTTCTGGGACACCCTCGCAAATTACCTTCGCTAATAATCGCACGAAATTGGTTTAAAAAATGGCGCCCAATTTGCGACGGCCAAGACCGTCAGTAAAATTTGCGACGGTCGAGGCCGTCATTAATTAAAAACGTTTGCGACGGCCAAAGCCGTCCATACCATTTGCGACGGCTGAGACCGTCACTAAGGGAGCGGGCAGATTAGCGACGGCTTGGGCCGTCGGTGGGCTGTCGCAAAATGCCCTTCATTCTGCATAACCAAACCCTCTCTCTCCCCTTCCCCCACTTCACCATTTGCGCCGTTTCAGCCCTTGTGAGCAGCGCCTAGCTCCTCCCCCCATTTCCTTGTGAGCAGCCCAGCTTCACCCAGTTTCGGCGACCATTCCGGCAAATGTAAGTCCCTCTTTTTTATACTCACTTTCTTTATCCTTGTGTTTCTTCATTTCATTCGTTTTCCTTGTTTTTAAAAAAATTTCAGCAACCTCGCACCACCACCGGACCACCACACACCACCACGTCCCAGTTCCCTTTTGCTCCCAGGTTTGTTTCAATTTGTTGTCTTTATTTTATCTTAATTGAATTTGTGTTGAAATTGCTATTTATATGTTGTTTGGAGATGCCATGCATGTATGTCAAAGTTGTTGTAAATAGTGATGAAAATGAGTGTGAAACTTGTGTGATACAGGGTTTTTTTCTTTTGAAATAAACACTGATTTGGTATATATCACATATTTTTTTACTTTCATTTTCGTTCCTTCATCATAGGGATTAAAAAATATGTATAATGTCAAGCAAATGAATAAGTTTTGTTATGTTTGTTCAAAACGCTCTTCACAAATATCCACACCGTGATAAGCTGACTATGGTTCTTTTAGTCCAAGACATCCATTTCCCCTTGAATATATTGAGGGAAAAAATTCATTTATTTGGTAGAAATTTTCTATTCAACATTATTAGCCATGAAAATTATGTGTTATGTGTACTATGTTTTGTTTCTAAACTCAATTAAGTGCTGCAGCTATTGCCATTCTCTGGCTTTATCTCTTCTCAGTAAATTGCTAAATTCAAGCAGAGTTTATATGGTTAGATAAACGACAAAAATAAGCATTGAGCCGGGACTTAATTTATTAGTTATACAGATTTTTACCCATATTATGAATATATTTTTAAAAGCTTTAAAGAATGAAAAAGGAAAAAAAAAAATAGTGGTGTTTAGTAATGAACCTTCTGCACTGCCTATTAAAATATCAAAGAAGGTTATAGCATACAAATCAACAATTGAGGTATGTTTTGGTAACAATTTTTTTATTGCCTTAATTCTTATTTGGTTTTGAAGTTTGGATCATAATTGGCGTTTATTAAAATTCATAAATGATTTTTGATAATTAGCACTAATTTGCGTTTTTAATTAGCATTTTGACTGCACCTTTTAATTCATTATTGGAGTGAACTATAAAGGATCCAATTGTAACACACAATGTAAAGAATTACGTTATTAATAAAAATCAAACTTTAAAATAACTTCTAAACATAAACAGTTTTATACAAACTATTATAAAGTTTAAGGAAAAAAAAAACTCATAGTCAAATATATGAATGATTTCAAATTATAAATAAAAATGTCAGTAAATTATCAATGCCCATTTAAATTAGTAATTTAATCCAAGTAAATAATTTAATAAACATTTCATAAAAGAGGGTAAATTGTTATATTAATAAACAATTTAATAAATTCAGTAAAAAAAAAAACAATTTAATAAACAATGCATATTGTTATATTAAGCTGTTTTGTTTATTGTGTAAATTGTTGTTTCGTATTTCATTTGTAGTTAGTTCTGTTAGTGTTCAAATGTATATAGAAGAATCAAATATTGGTGACAACGTGTTCAAACTCATTAACATCCCTTTGGTATTATGAAATTAAGTGGCAAAATTGTATTTAGATGAGTATGTCTGGAGTGTGGCATGATGTTACATGCAATAGCTTTGTTGTGATTAGCTTTATTAAGTAGGCCAGGGTGCTAAACTGAATCATGTATAGATGTGGATGAGAACATTGTTGAAATGAAATTGAGAATATGACATAAGTTGAAAGGATTGTAAAACAAGTTTATGATTCTAAATGAGCAATTCTTGAGAAATATGATCATCCTTGGATTATTTCTTTGGTATACATTGAAATATGGTAACGGATCCTTTTTTTGGGTTGTGACAATAAGTAATAAAATGAAAGCTAAGTAATTATCCGCACTATAATAAGTTTATTTTTATCTCGGATATATGTTTTTCAATATTGTTATCTTTTTTTGGGTCAAATGCAGAGAATGGAATTTGTTCCTTCAAATCGTACTTGGATGTATGATAGGGTTTATCCACGTAGAGGGGGGTTGAAACAATCTTTTTTAGATGGTGTTGAGGAATTTATTACCAAGGCAAGTCAGCAAGATACCTATAACAATGGGGGGGGGGGGGGTGACTAGATGTCCTTGTGTGAAGTGTGATTGTACACGGATTAAGAGTTTAGACGATGTGAGGCTCCACCTGTATAAAGTTGGGTTCAGGTCTAATTACTGGATTTGGACAAACCATGGAGAAGAAATGCCGCAATTTAATTTTGGCATTGACGAGAATTGCACTGGTGGTTCAGGTAGTGGTGCAGAAGTTGGATATGAAGATCATTTTGTTTCCATGCAGGAGATGGTGTGTGACGCTCTCCTGATGCCCGGGTCATTTGAGTCAAATAATACAGAAGAGCCCCCTAATCCTGAAGCGCAAAAATTTTATAATCTCCTAACAGAGACAAATAAGGCTTTGTAGGAAGGGTCCCCCGACTCGAGGTTATCGATGTATGTTCAACTGTTGTCTGCCAAGTCCAATTGGAACATACCCGAGTTGGGCTTGGATTTCATTGCCAAAATGGTTTTGGCCGGGACGCCTTTCAAAGGAGGATTACCCAACAATTATTATGATGCGAAGAGGTTGGTGTCCAAGTTGGGATTGGAGTCCAAGAGGATTGACTGTTGTGAGAATGGATGCATGATCTTTTACGATAATGATTTCGACAGAAATGATGGCGCATTGGTATCGTGCAGATTTTGTCATGCGCCAAGGTATCGTCAGCGCACCAGAAGTAGAAGTAATCTGAAACCAGTTTCGGTAAAGTCTATGTTCTACTTGTCAATCATTCCTAGATTACAGAGGATGTTTGCATCGATGCAGACTGCTGGAAAAATGACTTGGCACCATGAGAATAGGAGGAAAGCCGGAGTGTTACGCCATCCTTCTGATGGTGAAGCTTGGAAGCACTTTGATCGGGTGCATCCGGATTTTGCAGCGGATCCTCGCAGTGTACGACTGGGGTTATGCTCGGATGGCTTTACCCCATATATCCAAGCCTCAGCCTCGCCTTATTCATGTTGGCCCGTTATTGTTACCCCTTACAATCTTCCTCCTGAAATGTGTATGTCAAAGCCATATATGTTCTTGACTTGTCTGATTCCGGGTCCGTCTAATCCAAAGGCTGGCATTGATGTATACTTACAGCCTTTGATTGATGATCTGAAGAGGTTGTGGAATGGTGTTTTGACGTACGAAATTTCTCGGAAACAAAATTTTATAATGAGGGCAGCGTTGATGTGGACAATTAATGACTTCCCTGCGTATGGCATGTTGTCTGGCTGGGGGACGCATGGGAAGTTTGGATGCCCGCATTGTATGGAGCATACAAAGGCATTTACCTTAAAGTACGGGGGGAAGTCGTCTTGATTTGACTCTCATCAGAGGTTCTTGCCGAACGATCATCAATTTCGAAGGAATAAGAACGCCTTCAGGAAGGGGGTTGTTGAAACAGATGGACCGCCTCCGAGGTTGACACCAGAACAGATTTGGAGTAGAGTCAGGGACTTGCCAAAAGTCACTGAAGCCGGGGTTTCCCGATTAGATGGTTACGGGCAGTGGCATAATTGGACAAAGAGAAGTATTTTTTGGGATCTTCCATATTGGAATGATAATTTATTGAGGCACAATCTTGATGTAATGCACATTGAAAAAAACTTCTTTGACAACATTTTCAACACTGTGATGAACGTGCGTGGCAAGACCAAAGACAACGATAAGGCTAGAATGGACTTAAAGTTGTACTGCAGGCGACCGGATTTGGAGCTAAGACATCAGGCTAATGGGAAGATGTACAAGCCAAAGGCCAATTATACTTTGACTATCCAGGAAGCAAGGTTAGTTTGTCAATGGATAAAGGAGCTCAGGATGCCTGATGGTTATTCTTCCAACTTGGCAAGATGTGCTGATGTTATAAGATGCAAGTTGCACGGGATGAAAAGCCATGATTGTCATGTGTTTATGGAATGCTTACTTCCCATCGCCTTCAGTTCGCTTCCACCCCATGTAATCAATGCTCTCACTGAAATAAGCCAATTCTTCAAGGACTTGTGTTCTACAACTTTGAAGGAAGACGATCTGATCAAGATGGAACAAAACATTCCACTCATACTGTGCAAGTTGGAGAGAATATTCCCCCCTGGCTTCTTTGATTCAATGGAGCATCTTCCAATTCATCTTGCATATGAAGCCAGACTTGGTGGTCCAGTTCAATATAGGTGGATGTATCCATTTGAAAGGTAATATAAATATATATACTATTTAGCCTTTTCCATGCATGTTAGTTAATTAATAATAACATCATCATTTTTTCAATAGATTCATGGGCGAGTCAAAACGCTCGGTGAAAAATAAGGCTAGGGTTGAAGGTTCGATCTGTGCGTCTTACTTGCATCGTGAGACAACTCATTTCTGCTCTCATTATTTCAAACACATGGTTTTTGTCGCCAACAATTAGAAGGAATGAAATGGAAAACGAAAGTGGAAGACTACCCGGAACCTTATCAGTTTTTTGCCTTCCCGGTCGTCATTCTGGAAAGGAGCTGACACATTATTTAACGGAGGAAGAGTGGAACTCGGCTCATGTTCATGTACTGATCAATTGTGCCGAGGTTAAACCATATCATGAGTACGTATATGTTTATAATTTTTATTCCTTCGATAGCATATGTTAATTGTCATAACTTATATTCATATATGTTCAGTGCATTCTTGTCATCTCAAAACATAAGCAACCGAGATGCATCTGCTCGAACTCATGCAGATTTTCCAATATGGTTTAAGCAACAAGTAAGTATTATACCGAACTATCATTCTGTTATTCACTCAAATGTATACAGATAAAAAACTTATTGTCAACTCTGTGAATAGGTTTACAGTGAGGCACCTATAGTCATTAATCAACACTTACGAAACATGGCTGATGGTCCTCTAACAATTGTCAAAGAATGGCACACTTACTTTGTGAATGGATACAAATTTCATACTCAATCATGGACAGAAGACAAAACAACAATAAATAGTGGTGTTTACGTAAAGGGTGAGTCAGGCGGAGGTGCAGACGACTTTTATGGTGTGATACAACACATATATGAGTTGTCGTATCGTTATTTAGATTATCCTAAGAGAATAGTGTTGTTTTATTGTTAGTGGTTCGATCCATCTAGTCAAGGCACTAAAGTGGATAAAAAATATAATATTGTGGACATCCAAATGAGGAGAAAATATCACTTCTTTGATCCGTTTATCATGGCAAATAATGTGAGGCAAGTATACTATGTTCCTTATCCAGCAACGCATAGGGACAAACAAGGTTGGTGTGTTGCAATCAAGACAAAACCAAGGGGTCGCATTGAAGTGGATGTTTCAGAGTTGGAATAGCCATATCAAACGGATGAAATGTCACATGCAAATGAAGCAATTGAAGTTGAACCAATCCCTTGTTTACTAGACACACAAGTTGTAGGGGAAGAAGTGGACACCTCCATCTTCGCATCAAATCAAGTCATTCTGAATGAAGATGTTGAAGAAGCTGACTCGGCGGAAGATGATGAAGAGGAAGAAAGATGCAGAAGATGAAGATGACTTTGAATATGACACTGGCTCAAATTCTGAATAATAATTAGCTTATTTATTGTAGTGATATATTTTGTATTAAGTTGTATTGTCATTATCATAACTTTTAAGTTAATTATTATTAGCATCATGTTTCAATATTTACAAATTTGTGTTTTTGGTTACTTTAAGTTAATTATTATTAGCATCAATCTCCATCATGTGCAAATTTGTGTTTTGGTGATGATGAAGATTATTTTTATTTTATTAGTATCATTTTTCACTATAGAAATGGCTGATAAGGGAAAGGGTAAGGCATCTACTGGAGGGGCACGCCGTCGTGGTCGACCCCGTATCGTGACACGGATGGTCGATGAAGGATTCGTGTCCCTCCCATCTACATTTGTTCCACCACGCCCTCCGCCAACACCTTGGCCTACACATGATATGGCACCCCCACCCCCACCTGTTGCTCCTACACCACGTCCACCACCCACACTTATGCCTGACTATGTTCCGACACCTCCCTACCGACCTGATGCTCCATCTACTCAGTTCATGGAGACCTCCATTGGCATCACGGTGATGCCTACCCCAGGGTTTCAGACTCATACCCATGGAGAGAGTTCTGGACAGCCAAATGCACCAGGGGTGGATTTGCCCATGGACGACGAGGAGAGTCATGGATATACACCGCCTATATCAGATGATGAGGAGGACATCGTCGAGTATATGTCTGACGGCCGACTTATTATTACCCCGATCGGTAGAGGGTAAGAAACTTTTCAAATAATGTTATTTTATTGTTGAGTTTATATGTATATGTATTTAATTGTTCTCCATGTTTTATTGATAAGGTTCCTCCCGTCGAGGAAATCCGCTGATTGTGTCAAATATGCGGTCACATCTCAATTTGATCGGGCTTGGAAAAATTGGGGTGAGCTGCAGGACGAAGATCGGGCTCGATTCTTTACAGCTTTTAAGGTATTTTGTACATTTGAATTTAGTTCCATTTTTTAGTTATTTTTAATGTTTCTGTAATTTATTATTATCATAAAAAACATTATATTCTCGAAATTTACAGGAGAAGGCTGCTTGGAGAGTAGAACATCATGATCAAGTTGAGCAAAATTTTCATCACAAAGCTAACAAATGTCTTTCAAGGTTGATGCAGAGACAACGGTCAAAGGGAGAACGTCCAGATTGGTGTTTCCCACCCATTTGGGAGGAGCTATGTGCTTATTGGGCTACACCTGCATTCAAGAAATTATCCGCCCAGGCCAAGCTCAACAGGGCCTCGGAAAAGGGTGGGAGCCTGCACACTGGCGGCAGCATCAGTCATCCAGAGCACGCTCGACGCCTTGTAACTTCAAATATCATATTTTGTGAATTCATTTAAATTTCATTTATATTTAGAATGTTTAAATTTAAATATTAACAAGTTTTTTTGGTGCAGGCTAGGGATTTACGCCGTCCCGCTAAGCTGAATGAGCTTCATGCTCGTACTCATACTAGGAAGGATACCGGCGACTATGTAGATGAGCGCTCTAGACGCACTCAGGTGATTTACACATCTCTTTATTGGTATTTATTTTTACTTTATAATTAACAAAGTTCTGGTTATTTTGTATGATGATGTGCGTTAATTTTAATGACAGGAGGAGTATCAAGCTAAGTTATCTCAGGTTCGGTCTCAGACAGCCTCATCTTCCCCTACCACACTTGACCCAGAGGTGGAAGCCCAAGTGGAGTTGCAGACATGAGTTGAGGTTGCTGGCGGTAAGAAAAAGGGGCGCATTTACGGTATGGGAGACCTCTCTAGCAACTATACACGTGGGTGCTCTAGCGTCTTCACTCAGCAGAGTCGAGCATCGTCTAGTAGGACCCGCCAGTCTCAGGAGTCTGTGGAGATGGTCGAGATGCGGCAAAGACTAGCAACTCAGGAGGCGATCAATTGACAGATTATGGAACAGCTAAATATGATGGCAGCTACACAGAGAGAGCTGATGATGCCTTTTGGAGCCAGCACCTATCAGCCACAGTCGCAGCAGGACCAGCACCTTCACAACACCCCTCAGCCGCAGCAGCCGTCGTCCCAGCCACCTTCGTCCCAGCCTGAGGGTCATCAGCAGATCGATGATGAGGAGGGTCGATCCTTTACAGACTTGTTGAGGGGTTATAGAGAGGATTATTAGATTCTTTATGGTTATTTTATATGATGTACGCACTTTGTCAAAACAATTATTAGTTTCTTTATAATGTACGTACACTTTGTTAAAAGAATTTGGTTTTTTAAGTTTCGTTATGATTAGATTTCATTTATCGTTTAAATTATTATTCATTTATTATCATTTAGAATTATTATTTATTTATATTAGTAGAAAATTATAATTAAGAAAAAAATTTATATTAATTATGAATTTTATATTAAATAATTGATTAAAAACAATTCATCTTTGTAATAATAAAAAATTAATTATTTAATCTGGTGATTTGCGACGGCCTGGCTGTCGCTAATGTCAGTAATTTGCGACGGCCATTTTGCGACGGCCAAGCCTTCGCAAATCAGCAGAATTTAGCGACGGCCAGGCTGTCGTAAATTTGCGACGGTCTTTAACAATCAGCCGTCGTAAAACTTTTGCGACGACCTTATATGCGACGGATTTTCGGCCGTCACAAACAGTAATTTTGCGACGGATTTTGAGTTTTGTGACGGCCTTTGGCCCTCGCTAAAACCATTTTTTCTTGTAGTGAAAGTGCAACACTGATGGGGCTGCCAAGGGATATCCTGGCCATGCTGGTGCTGGTGGCATTTTCAGAAACTCTCTTGGAGATTCCTTTGGTTGTTTCTCTTCCTATGTTGGTATTAAAGTTTGTGCTGAGCTTTATGCTGTCATGCTTGCTATCGAGTTAGCTTCAAAGAGAGGTTGGAAAAACATTGATTTGAGTGTGATTCTACTTTGGTCATTGCTTCTACTAAATCTCACTCTTTGGTCCCTTGGAAAATCAGAGGCAGATGGGGAAATTGCATGAAGATTGGTGCTCAAATGAATTTATTTTTTACTCATATTTTTAGATAAGGTAATCATTGTGCTGATAAGTTAGCTTCTTTTGGTGCTAATGGTTCTAGTTACACTTGGTGGGATACATTTCCAGATTTTGTTAAGTCTGATTTCTATCATGATATGCTGGGGTTACCTCAGTTTAGGTTTAGATAATTCTTCCATGGGTCTTGGCCTAGTCCCCCCATGTTTTCTCCTTGTATTCTTTTATATATTATTAATATCATTTAGGTGTGCTGCAGATGATTGGTAGGGCCTGGGGTGCCAACCTAGTTAGGATGCCTTTCTCTATTGTGATGCCTTCGCATGCCTATCCTTTTATTAAAAAAAGTAGTCGCTTCATTATGCTTGTTTACCAATTTGGTAATTATGTGTTGTCCTACACTACAAAAAAAAAGCGTTTTACCGACGGCCAAAACCCGTCGGAAAGTCAATGAAGCCGTCGAAAAACAGAGTTTCCGACGGACCCTCATCAGTCAGAATCCAGCGCGTAGGAAAGCATTTCCGACGGAATGGTGTTCCGTGGATTACACCGTCGGAAATTAAAGACGGATTTTTCGACGGAAATTTCAGTCGGAAATTTTTCCGACGGAAAAAAGTCCGTGGGAAATTCTAAGCCATGTTTTCCAATGGAAATTTTCGTCAGAAAATTTTTTCTGAATTATTTTTTCTATATTTTAATACTATTTTGTTTTTAAATATTAATTAATTTGTTAATGTTATTTTATTTATAATTATTAAATATTTTTTTTATTTTAAATATTATTTATTATTTAATTGTTATTTTAAATAGTGATTATTATTTTATTTTTATTTTAAACGTTAAGTTTTATTTGATTTTATTATAATTAATTAAATATAATAATTTAAATTCAAAACTGAAATTACAAATTAAATTAAAAAATGCAGTTACATTAAAATAAAAACAAATACATAAATATCCGTCATTGTACTAAACTCAGCTACATCTATAACTATCCTAATAGTCATCATAATAATTGATAACGTCATCATCCTGTCGGGGGGATGTCGCCGGTGTCAGGTGACCATCATCCTGCGGCCCAGAAGGCGAATCGCCATCATGCGGCTGCGGCGGTGGATCAATACTAGTAGTGGAGGGCTCGCCAGTATGCAGTACCCCCTGCATAGCGTTGTGCCTCTCAGGTGGAAGCAAATCGATCAGAGAGGTCATCACCTGCGACCATGACTCCATCCGCTGCTGCATGCGCTCTGCATTCCGCCTCTGCTCCTCCACCTCCTGCCTCAACCGCCGCACCTCCTCCGTGTCCTGTGAGCCGGAGGGTGCAGTCTCCCGAATGGTCAAGTTCGAAGACGACCCCCGACGGATGGTACGAGCTAGAGACGCGCGCCCGTGACATCCATCCAGACCTGGGTCTGTATCCGCTCAACCTCAGCAGGGTCTAGTTGAGAAGGATCAGAGGCACCAGAGCAGGAGGCAACCTCAGATGCAACCTGACTGAACCTGGCATTGTACTCCTCCTATGATGAATACATTACAAAAATTATGTTATTAAACTATAACACTAACATATACTTTAAATGTGATAGCACTTTATATAGCTCACCATGGTCTGCCTCGACCTCTCATCAACATATTGGCCGGTGTCCGAACGAATATGCGTCTGCTGAAAGACGGTAGGGACATCGACGGTAGGGACATCGACGGTCCGGGCAAGCTCTCCTGTCTGCAATCAACACAGGAATAAAATCAATTAAATATTTTTTAAATTGTTAACAAAAATGTACAGTTTATATATTAAATTATTTATATATGCATACCATGTTAATGGCATGCTGCATGTGGCTAACCGAGCCACCGGTGTGCATGCTCCCACCCCTCTCTAAAGCTCGATTCCTCTTCGCCTGCAGAGACTTCAGCTTGTAAGCTGGAGTGTCCCAGTAGGCACATAGCTGGGCCCAGATGTTGGGCCCAATGTAATTCCGACGTATCTGATCCTCCCTACACTCCCGGAGCATGTCCCTCAGTCAGTGCGATGCACGCTCGTTAAAGGTAGCGCGTATCTCTGAGGGAAGGGGGAGGGGGGAGGGTCGTTACGGTTAGGATAAATAGAAGGTTACCAACGGCTTCCTACGGCTTTTCCTGTCGGAAATTCAAAATAAATGATTACCGACGGACTATTCCATCGGTACTCACAAGAATATTTCCGACGGTTTAATCCGTCGGTACTTACAGTTCAAAATTCGGTACAGTCTCCCGCCGAGAATTTGTCATTCCCGCCATCACTTCCGACGGAAACGGCCCTCGATAATGCTACCGACGGAATTTCCGTCGGTAATGCGTGCAACTTTTGATATTCTTACTTTCCGACAGTTAAATCTGTCGGAAATTCACTATCTATCGACGGATACGTAGTCCGTCGGTAATCGTCTGTCGCTAATTTCATGTTTTCTGGTAGTGCTAGTTACATAAAGCTTTATTTTATTTTAAAGTATAATTAATATGTAATTGAGAAAAACCTTAATTTCTCGTTCGAGGTTCAATATTATTGAGCATGTATACTCGTGGTCATGGTATCACTCATTTTATCGAATCTTGAATTGTCCAATTGGGACAATTTGGGAAGAAAGTTTTTGTCCACTGATATAATAATTACTCCTTGATTCTCATATGTTAAACAGTTGATGAAATTTCGGTTCGATACATTCTTTTTGTTCTCCGGGTCCATACTTTATTGTGGTATCTTACCGCGATCAAGTCGTATACTTGGAGACCGATGGGAAATGCTGCCGAAATTTCATCAACTATAAGACATGAGAAGTAATGAGTAACTAGTATAATACAGTGATGAAAAAGTTTTTTCTCGAATGGGATAGGGCCAAACCATTTAAAGAAAGGAAGCAAATTGGGGTCATAGAATCATGTTTAAATATACGTCAACTTATCTGAAAATGCAGAAGGATGGAATACTATCCCTCGAGCCGTAGTTAGGTGTTTCATAGGAACGAGTCTGGAAGACGGTGTCTGAAACAATCATTTGTAGTTGGAGTTGAGAAGTTTATATCCAAATCTAAGCAACATTGTGATTATGCCGAAGAGGGGGGATTAGATGTCCGTGCATAAAGTGCAATTGTGCAAAGGTTTTGACTGATGATGTAGTGAAGGTACACCTATACCGATGTGGGTTCAAGCCTAATTATTGTATATGGACTGATCATGGTGAGGAGTTACCGAATATTGATCTAAATGAAGTCGGTGGTGACGATCACGGCATAGGTGCATTAGGCAGTGGATTACACGACGACTACGTCGAACAACTCCAGTTAATGCAGTGGATGGTGGATGATTGTCTCGGGTAACGTGAGACTTTTGAGGCGAATGAGTCTGATGACATGGAAGAGCCTCCTAATGAATCGGCATAGAGATTCTACAATCTATTGTTAGAGACAAATAAGCCATTGTTTGAACAGTTGTCAGATTCAAAATTATCAATTTATGTTAGGCTTTTAGTTTGCAAGTCCAATTGGAATGTCCCCGAGCAGTGTTTGGAATTTTTATGTAAAATGCTTCAAGATGTGACACCATTCAAAGAGATGTTGCCAAAAGGTTATTATGATGCAAAGCGGTTGGTGTCGAAACTGGGGTTGGGGGCTAAAAACATTGATTGTTGTCCGAACAGGTGCATGCTTTATTATGACAGTGATTCGGCAAATGACAGGCAATGGAAGAATGTAAATTTTGTCAGACACCCAGGTACCATGTTCAAAATAGTGACCGTAGTAAGAACAAACCAGTTCCAGCGAAGGTAGTGTTCTATCTACCAATAATTCCAAGGTTGCAGAGACTGTTTGCATCAACGCAAACAGCAGGGCAAATGAGGCGGCATTATGAAAATAGAAGCAGTACGGGCGTTTTACTCCTCCCTTCTGATGGTGAAGCCTAGAAGCACTTCGATCGGGTACACCCTGAATTTGCATAAGATCCTTTAAATGTACGACTTGGGCTATGCTTAGATGGTTTTACCTTGTACATTCAGGCGTCAGCCTCGCCATATTCATGTTGGCCAGTAATTGTTACACCGCACAATCTTCCTCCCGAGATGTGAATGTCAAAACCATCTATGTTTTTGAATTGTCTCATACCGGGGCTATCTAATCCGAAGGCTGGAATTGATGTATATTTGCAGCCTCTGATCGATGATCTGAAGAAGTTGTGGGCTGGTGTGATGACGTATGACGTTTAAAAGAAGCGAAACTTTATGATGAGGGTGGCACTGATGTGGACTATCAATGATTTTTCTGCATATAGCATGCTCTCCGGTTGGGGGACCCACGGTAAATTGGCGTGCCCATATTGCATGGAACATGGAAAGGCTTTTACCCTAAGATATGGTGGCAAAAGTTCATGGTTTGATTCTTATCGTCGATTCTTAGATCATGATCATCCCTTCCGAAGGAATATCCGAGCTTTCAAAAAGAATCAGACAGAAGAAGAATGTCCACCGCCTTTGTTGACTCCTGAACAAATTTGGGGTCGGGTTAGCGATCTTCCAAAAGCCACTGATGCCGGTGTGTCAAAATTATCGGGGTATGGAGAATGGCATAACTAGACAAAACAAAGTATTTTTTGGGAACTACCATACTGGAAGGATAATTTGTTAAGACATAACCTTGATGTGATGCGCATTGAGAAGAATTTCTTTGGCAACCTTTTTAACACGGTTATGAATGTGGCTGGCAAGACGAAGGACAATGAGAAGACAAGGATGGACATAGCTCTGTACTATAGACGAAAGGATTTGGAGCTGAAGCCGTAGCCAAATGGAAAATTGGTCAAACCAAAAGCTTGTTACACTGTAACAGCCGATGAAGCAAAGTCTGTTTGTCGGTGGTTAAAAGAGCCTAGGATGCCCGATGATTATTCCTCTAATTTGGCACGATGTGCTGATTTAAATAAGGGGAGGCTTCATGGGATGAAAAGTCGCGATTGTCATGAATTCATGGAGTGTTTGCTTCCTATTGCTTTCAATTCGTTGCCCCCGCATATTTTGAATCCGCTTACAGATATCAGTCATTTCTTCAAAGATAGCTCTACAACTTTAAGGATGGATGGTCTGAGGAGGATGGAAGAAAACATTCCAATAATTCTGTGCAAGTTGGATAGGGTATTTCCCCCAGGTTTTTTTTTATTCAATGGAACATCTCCCTGTCCATCTTACATATGAAGCAAGGCTTGGTGGACCAGTACAATATAGGAGGATGTATCCATTTGAAAGGTAATATTATTACATTTGCACATTTAAATAATTAGCGTCCCTTGAATAATGACTTAAGCCTAATTTTTTTTTTTTTTTTACTTAGATTCATGGGCGACTCTAAACGATCTTTTACAAACAAGGCCAGGGTTGAAGGAACAATCTGTGCTTCTTACTTACACCGTGAGACAACGCATTTTTGTTCCCACTATTTCAACAACTTCATGTTGGCACCAAGAAATATTAGGAACGAGGTAGATGCTGATAATGCAGGGTATCCTTATATGCTATCCGTATTTAACCTTCCTGGCCGTCATGCCAGCAATGAGCTTACTTACTGTAAGTGATGAGGGTATAAATCGGCCCATGTTCATGTCTTGATAAATTGCACCGAGGTGAAACCATACCATGAGTAAGTTTCAAGGACTTATTTTTGAAATAATCTATCACATGTTATATCAATTTTTCTGTTAACACATCATACACATATTATTTGTCAGTGTGTTCCTGCAAATTAATCATATAAGTGAACAAGATGCTTCTGCTTGTACACATGCAGATTTTCCTGAGTGGTTCAAGGAACAAGTAAGTGTCATATAACTTTGCAAATATTATCAAATTTTATTGCTAATTGAAAAGTAATTATTTAATATGACTTACATATTCGTAGGTGTATCAGCAACTATTAAGTGTGACAAATTAACAATTGAGAGATTTAGCATACGAGCCCTATAGCCATGTTAGATCATGGCATACGTATTTCGTCAATGGGTACAAATTCCACACAGATGAATGGAACATGGGCAAAAGACAATTAAAGCGGGGTTGTCATACAAGGTGAAGGTAGTGGTTGTAAGACTAAGCTCTCATTGATGTTTTGATGTATGACAAACAAAGTGTATTTTGCATAAGCTTTTTTATATTGATTATATACTTATAGTGTGTTGAGCATTTTGCAAGATCTCTCATGAAAAAGGAAAGTCAAGGATCAAGGGATGCAAGGTCAAGGACACAAAGCAATGAACAAGGAATAAAGCATCAAGCAATGAAGATTTCATCCTTTAGATGCTATTGTAAAAATAGCACACTTGATTCCTTAGGTGAAGCACTTGGAATTTAAGAATAAACTAAGTTTTCCAAAGGTATAAAATAAATGATTTTTTCAAAGGAAAGGTTTTTCAAAAGATGTTAATTGGATTAAGAAATTAAGTGTATTGTACATATGTGTTGTACACATGTGTATATAAAGCTAAATTTCAAGTTTTAGAAAGAACCTTTCTGTACACAGGTGTCATACACATGTGTATGATAAGTTGAGTTTTAAAAACAAAAGAAATCAGTCTGTACACATGTGTTGTACACCTGTGTATTCGAAACTGAGCTCTCGGGTCTGAAATTACAAATCTGTACACATGCGTTGTACACATGTGTATCAGTGTTATGTTTTGAAAAATATGAAGAATACATAGATGTACAAAAATGATACACCTATGTATAGAACAACTCAAATATTTCAAAACGTGTTCTTCAATGATAAATCGATGTACACAACATGTGTATTGAGTTTTGGAATAATCTGGGTTGGTGTTCTAATATACACCTGTGTACAAAGGTATACACATGTGTATTCAAGAACAAGGCAAGAGATACACACGTGTACAAATCTATACATCTGTGTATGCGTTTGAAAAAGCTGAAGACTTGGTTTAATACACAGATGTACAAAGAAGCTAATCTGTGTACGAGCTTTGAAAATGTCTGAAAAACACGAGTACACAGATGTAGTACACAAATTGATCTGTTACAACTTTGCAAAACTGATTTTTAATCACTTGTAACAACTTTTGTGATAAGACCCACGAATCTAAATCTTCAAATACCTATAAAAGGACTTCATAACAACACTTTTCTACATCTAATACATTCTGAAAAGAGAAATTCGAAATATTCATAGTGCTTCATCTTTGAGAGAAAAGTGTGATATTCTAAGAGCTTCAATTTGTATAATCAGACTATTAGAGTCTTTCTTCTACTCAATTATTTCTGCGAATTAGTGTGATTAAGAGAGGGTATCTCTTAGGATTGAACAAGGATAGAAGGGATCCTTGGGTAAGAAAAGCAAGTGTGCTTTTTGGTGAAAGGTTTGTGCAAGGAGGTTATCCTTGTGTTGCTGTAATTGGATATTGTAATTTCTGGTTATAGTGGAGAAAACCACAGAGGTGTGGGACTGGATGTAGGCGTACCAGAGGAGGTAGCTGAACCAGGATAAATCGGTTTGCATGTTCTTCTCATCTCTAAACTCATATTCTTGTTATATGCATATGTGTGATGTAAATGAGTCTTAAATGCTTGTTAACTTGAGTCTTTGATCTGCAACTTGTGTTAAACTTATTGTTTCTTTCTTGTAATCTTTCTTAACGTCATTACTTGATTAATAATCTGAATCTTGGGAATTAAAATTAAGTGAAAACTAATTTTCTTTAAGAAAACTCTGTTTTGCTTTAAATTGTTCAAAAAGTTTTCAATCTCTCAATTCACCCCCCCTCTTGAGATTGTAGCCATTACCAACAGTGGTGATTTTTGTGGGATCATAAAACACATATACGAGTTACAATACAATACTACTACTTATCCTAAAAAAGTAGTCTTATTTTATTGTAACTGGTTTGATCCATCGAGGACAGGCACAAAGGTGGATCCCAAGTATGGAACTATGGACATTTGCATGGCCGGAAGATATCAACAGTTTGATCCGTTTATAATTGCTCAGAATTCAAAACAAGTTTATTATGTCCCTTATCCAGCAATGCGGACGGACAAATGAGGTTTGTATGTAGCTGTCACAACCAAGCCTAGGGATCGCATAGAAATCAATGATGCAAAGGATGAGATGCCCTTCCAGGCGGATGAATCATCACATGTCAATGAAGTAATTGAGGTCGAGCGTATTACTGGCATGTTGGGCTCTGAACCTGATGGAGAAGAAGTGGTCATTGGTAATCAGTCATCGATGCATGCATCATCAGAGGAAGATTTCAAAAGTGATGACTCAATGGAAGAAGAAGAGTCTGATTTAGAATCAGATGACGATACCGAGTCTCAATAGGAACTTTACTGTTAAGTACTTTTATTGTATTTTAAATATTTTAAATGTAAGACTTGACAAATTATATGTTAGATATTAATAATTATATATATGTATTTTGATTAATAGCAAGACATCGTTTGATTTAGTGTTTTTGTGTTGTTTTATATTTTTCCCATTAATATAGATATGTCAGCATCAGGAGGACAGCCGCCCTGCCCCCCACTGTCCAACGGTGATAAGGGGAAGGGGAAGGCTAATCGGGGACGATACATCGTCAAGACTCCCGTGCTAGCTTTTGCTGCTTCATCTTCCACACCCACCCCCATCCCATCTGCACCTACCCGGACCCCTGCTGCACCCACCCCAACCCCTACAGGAGCCTCCCCCACCCATTCTACACCCTCCCCGACCCATACTACACCTTCCCCGAACCCACACTACACCATCCCCAACCCCTACAGGAGCCTCCCCGACCCATGCTACACCCTCCCCAACCCACACTACACCATCCCCGACCCCTGTTGCACCCACTCGCTTCCATCCCCGGCGCACACTTGCTGGCTACTCACCATCCCCTATTGCACCCACACCACACCCTCCACCACCATCATCTGTTGCGCCGACCACACAGCCAGCAGGATTGTCTTTTATGCCCACTCCCGGCATGACGCCACATCTGGACACGGTCATTCTGTCCTCATCATTTGCGCACCAGTACGATCATGGTACATTATCTTCTGTGCAGCAGTTCGCTTCGCCGGAGGCCGCGCCTGAGTGGATGAGGATTCCCGCACCTGAGGATCAACCATGGATCGAGCCAGTTGCTGGAGCGTAAGTATTTTTTTATTTTAATGTTTAACAACAATTACTATTTTAGTTATTATTCAATGAATTTGTTGTTTGTCATATTGTTGACTATTTAAAATTATAAACTTTTCAGATATATCCCATCAAAAGTGGGATCAAAGAACGTTACCAACGCCATCAAAGCACATTATCGTCGCTTCTGGCCATTATGGGGGTGATACCGCAGGGGATAGAGATCGTATCTTTAGACGATTTGGGGTAAGTTATTTATTATTCCCGGTAAATTTATCATTTGTTTTTCACGCATTTTATATATTTTATTGTATAATTTTATTAATATTTTTCCTTGTTAACAGGACCTTGTGCCCTGGCACCCGCAACATTCCTCAGAGATACGTGCGATCTTTGAGGATAGAGTAGGTCGTAGGCTAAGGGACATGCTCCAGAAGCGTAGGGAGTCTCGGGAGCGTCCAGATTACATCGGCCCCAATATCTGGGCCCAGCTATGTGCATACTGGGACACTCCACCTTACAAGCTGAAGTGTCAACAGGCGAAGAGGAATCGAGCTTCCAAGAAGGGCGGGAGCCTATTCGATTAACCATATTTAGCATGCTTTTAACATGGTATGCATATGTAAATAATTTTATTTATAACTTATTTATATTTTTATTAATAATTTATTTTATATTTAATTGATTTTATCCGTGTGTCGTTTGCAGGCAGGAGAACTTGGGTGGTCGGTTGTTGTTCCTACGGTCTTTACACAGACCCATATACGTGGGGACACTGGCGAGTATAGTCAGGTAGTGTCTGAGACTGCCTCTTGCTCCGTTGCCTCAGATCCTTCCCAGCTCAAGCCCGCCAAGGCAGACAGACTTCAGACCCAGGTGTGGGTTGATGTGGCCGGCGGGAAGAAGAAGGGGCAGGTTTACGGTACTGGGAGCCTAGCTCATACCATCCAACGGGGAATGCCGAGCTTGACCATTCGGGAGCCTGCATCCTCTAGCTCACAGGACACAGAGGAGGTGCAACAGCTGAGGCATGAGGTGCAGCAGCATAGGGAGGCGAACGAGTGCATGAAGCAGCAGATGGAGGCCCTCTCTATGGTGATGATTGTTGTGCTCGATGTGCTCCCACCCAAGAGGCGTAGCGCTCTGCAGGTGGTCCCCCAGACAACCCAGCCCTCCACTTCTACCAACCAACCTCCGCAGCAGCAGGGTGCCAGTGTTACTTCTCAGCCGCAGCTTGATGGTCATCTTACGCCGGTGAACTCCCCCCATTAAGATAACGATGATGGTTATTATGATGAGGGTTATTATTAGGCTAGTTATAGTTTTTGGGTTTTGTACTTGTAGGGTTATTTATGTATGGATTGATATTGATATTGTATTTGTTTTATGTTTTTATTTAATTTTAATTTTAATTTAATTAACTTTTTAAATTTTATTTGTAGTTTAAATTTAAGTTTTAACTAATAAAACAATAATATATTAAATTAATTAACATTAAATAAAATAATAATTAATATTTAAAATAAAAAAGTTTAATAATAAAAGGGTAAAGGCCCATTTTAGTCCCTAACAAAAAATACGATGCCCGTTTCAGTCATTGACAAAAAAAACTACCCCATTAGTCCCTGACAATTACTAACATGGGACAAGTTAGTCCCTAACAGTTATTATGTGACATTATAGTCCCTAACAATATTTAAAGTGAGACTAATTAGTCCCTGACAATTAGTATCGTGGGATATTTTAGTAACGGACGCTGACTAACGGAAGTCACGTAGGGACTAACTTGTCCCACGTTATTAATTGTCAAGGACTAATATGGTAGTTTTTTTTTTTTTTGTCAGGGACTGAAATGGGCACCGCATTTTTTGTAAGGGACCAAAATGGGTTTTTACCCTAATAAAAAAATAATTAATAATAAATACTTTAATAGTTAAAATAAAATTTAATATAATTAATTAATAAAAATAAAAAATAAAAAATAAAAATAAAAATTAATAATTATATTAAAATTAACTAAATTAAAATATTAAAATAAATTAAATTTAATATAAAACAAAAAAAGAGAACTTACCGACGGACATTTCCGTCGGTAATGGGGCAACTCTTCTAATGAGTTACCGACAGACATTTCTGTCAGTAAGTCTTTGATGTGTTTACCAACGGGCATATCCATCGGTAATGGGGCAACTGTTCTAATGAGTTTCTGATGGGCAATTCCGTCGATAATTACCGACCGACCCCCATATCCGTCGGAAACCCTTACCGACGAACTTATAAACCGATGGACACGTGTCCATCAGAAATCCGTCGGTAATCACCTATTACCGACGGCTTTTTGGGCTTTCTGACTACTTTTGGCCGTCGATAATGAGCTTTTTTTTTATGTAGTGCATGGTTCGCTCATGTGAGCATTGTCCATGGAATTGCCGAGTGCCCACTTGCCCTCCAGCACTAATGACTCGGCCAGGGTGGTTGTCTTTGTCTACGGCAGCGGCCAGGATGTCCCGACGTCCCTGTGGAACGAAGGATCCTTATCAGCTTTCTTCCTTCAGCGAAGCCTACTGTTAGAAAATCAGAGAAATATCTGATAGTATCTTTTCATATCTTAGCATATCTTAGAGTATCCTAGATAAACTCTTTGGATTTATTTCTTACTTATATTTTATGTTTTGATTCTCTATTTGATTAAGATTAGGATTCTACTTTTAATATAAATAGGACTATTGGGTTGTCTTTTGTAATCACATCGTCATTACATTAATTCAATATGAGTCTTATTATTTCTTAATTTGTTTCTCTCTTTTCCTCTTTCCCTACGTAAAAACCTTCCAATTCAACACCTACAAAGACAAAATTCAAAACAAAAAAAAATATGTGTAGGACGATGTGTACTACTTTAAAGTTTGTTATAAATTACAAGTAGAATTGAATATTAATCACTTATAGTCTTTTCTGCAACAACGCTTGTGGGCTCAGATTTAATAACTCCCGACTTTGACTTTCGGCCTTCAATCTATGTATCCTCGCGTGGGGGTGGAGACGGTGGAAATGGAGGATCAATAATTGTTTCCTCATCTCCTACATCTTTCCGCTTCTTCATCAACTTGTCCTCCATCATCTTCTGCCTAACTAGTTTATAGCCACCACGAGACATCGTGTGTTTGTGGACATTATTTTTCTGGATCTCCTGTGCCTTTTCCCTTTCCTCCTGTTACAAATAGCACATACTCAATTCAGTTAAATAAATAAATTAGGTTGGCCTATTATAAAAACAAAAATTAACTTCAACTAACCAGATAGGTAGGCGAGCGTTGGATAAACAAACAGGTCCCACGTGTCTCAATCAAGGAAAGGGTACACATCAATAGGAGATTTGTTGGCCTTCTCTCCAAAGATGTAGTTACTAGACAGGTATGACTTAAACCCCATCCAACGCTTAGCCGCAAGTGAAAGCACTTTCTTCTTCATGGCTGCAGTATTCTGTAACACCCTGTTTTTCATAAAATGTTTTATAAAGTTAGTTTTATTTATTTTAAAATGTTGGTTAAGGGCTAAGTGGGATTTTAGCCTAAAAGTCCCTTTCTGGTACATGAGCACGCTCGTGCTCATCAGCCAGCAAGCCCGTGCTTAAAGTCAGAAGCGTGTTTCTGATTTTAAGTTGAGCACGACCGTGCTCAATAGTAAGCACGCCCGTGCTCAATGCGTGGACCGCGTCTCGCTGACGCTAAGTGGAGCACGACCGTGCTCGATGCTAAGCACGACCGTGCTCAGGTCCGGATGATATAAACATTGCAGAGGCCGAGGGTTTGACGTGAAACCCTGCTTTTTGGTGCAGCTGCGGCCAGAACGCGTTCTTGTGCTATTTCTCCTTCGTTCATCGCCGTAGTGGAGTTTTGAGGACCGTTTGGGAGATTAGATTGATCTGCTTCATTGTTAATAGGTAATGGTTTCGTCCCTTTTAGTTTCCTTTTGTGTTTTGGGATTGGAAACTAACCGGTGGTGTTATTTTTGCCCAAGGTTCATCAGTGGAGTGAGCCGCTTTGGGAACGGTACCAGTTTGCTAGTAGGTGCAGTGTTAGAGCTACCTTCAATCCAGGTATGGGGAGAAGTGGGATTGTACTCATTAGGCGGTGGGTAGTGTAAGGTAACGGGGTCCCCATGACTCCGGCGTCATTGTATGTTGTATGGTTTATATGTTGATCACTGTTTCTGTCAATAACATGCTATATATATTTTATGTACATGTTGGTGGTTTAACGAGTATGATGATATATTGATTATTGTTATTGATATGATGTTGGTTGGTTGATGTTATGGCTGTGATAATTGCATGTTGGTAAAACTGTTGAATGGAATAATTAAATTTAATAAACGTGTAAGGTTAGATGTTTAATCCATTAAAAATTTGGTTAGAACTTGGCTTCTGTCCCTGCCCAGAACAGTGCAGTCGTGCATTGAGCACGACCTGCTGAACAGGGAGCACGACTGTGCTCCCACTTAAATTCTGGAAATGGCCGCGCTGCTCAGCACGGCCGAGCAGGTCAAATAGCACGATCGTGCTGCTGAGCACGACCGTTCTGAGTGTGAAGCACGACCGTGCTTCACATAAAAGGGCAGCACGCCCTCACGTGTCCAAGCACGACCGTGCTAGGGTCTAAGCACGACCGTGCTGACCCCCCTGGACAGTAATACAATTAAAGGACTTAAGGGGTTTTTAACCCCATTCCCCTGTGATGATAAGTTGAGATAAATAATCAAAGATAAAGATTAGACAACTTGGTTACTAATTATATAAGATAATTACGATAACAAGGTGTTAAGTCGGTATCCGTTGGGTTACCGTACGTTGTTAAGTTGAAGTCTTGGGTGCTTATAGACCCAAGCATGTTGAGTTGAACCTTGGTGCTTATTGGCCAAGGGAGCCTTGACCCCACGGTTTGGGTCTAAGGTTACGTTGAGTTTGATGTTGAAAGTCTTGGGAGCTTCATGGCCCAAGCAAGGAGGTGGTTGAGATTGTTTGTTGTTGTGCCATTTGCATAAAGCATTGGAGTAGTTGATGGGGGAGGTTCGACAAAGGGGAGATCGCCCGAGAGTACGGTGATCTGGCTATCCACGGTAGGTCACCCAAGGTTTGGTGACCGAGGCCCCCCGTGATGAGGCATCCACGGTTTGATGCGTTGGCTATCCATGGGGTTCACCCAAGGTTTGGTGAACTGCCGGTGTTGGTGCTTTTATGGCCAATACGGATATGTAACTCCAAAGTCGTTCATCCTGAGTTAGTTGGATCCACATGCATAGTTGGAGTAGCGGAGTAGTTGATGCATTGCATAGCATAGCATACTTGGTTGTTATGATACTGATGGATGTTGATGTATGCTTATGTGTATGTTTACCTTGCATACTATTCCTCTGCTGTTTATATGATTACATGAATCTTACTCCCTGTTATTGTTTGTGTTTGGCCTGATCGGCATTTGCAGAGGATGACGAGCAGCCCGGAGAGGAGTGACTCTGAGGAGCCGCCACTCATAGTTAGGGCCTGTTTATTGTTTAGTCTGTTTTCGGTTGTATTCCGTGGATTTAATTCCGGAACGGTTATACCAGCTCTGAATTGTGACATCGGGGTTGGGTTATTTATTTGATTGTGTTTTTATTTGATTAAACTTATTTTGTTATTTTCCGCGTTGTAAACGAGTTCATATGGGACTTTTCTACCCATGGACAACTGTTTTATTTAATTCAATTAAATGCATGTTTCTATTTTCAATTGTTTTATATTTAAATGCCTTATAACATGCGGGGTAGAAGGGTGTCACATTTAGTGGTATCAGAGCAGTTCGACCTTGTTCGGACGTGGTATGAGTCTGTTGTGAGTCTGTTGTGTGACTCTTGTATGAATTGTCTATACTTGTATAGATAATGATGTTTTAAGTTAGTTGCCTGTAGCTTTTACTCGCTTAAGTTTCTGTATTAAGAGTTGTGTTGGGCTTGTACAGGAACTAATGGCCGGTAGAGGACGCAACGATCTGGCGATTGCTGACGCATTGGCACTTCTGGCCAATGCTATTGGTCAGGTCAACCCTAACAACGGTGGGCCAGCTGAGTTCCAGGGACTGGATAAGTTCCAGAGGAACAACCCTCCGTCGTTCAAGGGCGCGTACGATCCGGAAGGAGCTTTCTTGTGGCTGAGGGAGACAGAGAAGATCTTCAGAGCCATGGATTGCAACGATCAGCAGAAGCTCATCTTTGCTACCTTCATGCTGACCGAGGAGGCTGAGCATTGGTGGGATAACTGCAGGCAGAGGATGCAGGCTGAGGGCACAGCGGTTACATGGGCTGTGTTCAGGCAGAGATTCCTGGAGAAGTACTTTCCTGCGGATATCATGGACAAGAAGGAGATGGAATTCTTGTCTTTGAGGCAAGGGTCGCTGTCAGTTGGTGACTATGCGGCAAAGTTTGAGGAGCTGGCCAGGTACTACACTCCCTACCAGCATGAGACGGATGACCGTTCGAAGTGTGTCAAGTTTGAGGCTGGACTCCGACCTGAGATCAAGCAGGCCATCAGCTACCAAGTGATCAGAGTCTTCCCTATTCTGGTCAACAAGTGCAGGATCTATGAAGCTGCCAGCCAATTCAGGGTTGCTAGTTCCAGAGGGTCAGATAGCCAGAGTGGCAAGAGGACCGATCAGAGGGACAAGGGTAAGCAGAGGTATGCTCCGACCAGTAGAGATTTCAAGCAGAGTGGTAAGAAGCCACAGTTTCAGCAGGATGGGTTCAGGGGCGGGTTCTCTAGCGTCTCTAGGCCCATGAGGTGTGGCAAGTGTGGTGCTATAGATCACTACTCGTCTCAGTGCAAGGAGACGCAGGTTATCTGCTTCAGGTGTGGCAAGCCAGGACACATCAGCCGAGAGTGTGAAGGAGCCAAGGCCGAGCCTCCTAGCGCCGGCAAGAATCAGAAGTCCCAGGCCAATCGACTGAAGACCACTGGAAGAGTCTTTACTCTTAGTGGAGCTGAAGCCTCCGAGTCTGATGACTTGATTCAAGGTACATGTTTTATAGATGGAACTCGATTAACTGTGTTGTATGATTCGGGTGCTACTCACTCATTTATATCGCATGATAGGGTCAAGAGTCTTGAATTGCCTGTTGCTTTCCTTGAGTATGATTTGTTGGTTTCTGTTCGAGCAAGAACAATGATCCGAGAAGTGTCTCGGGAGATGGAAACCTAGTATTCTCCAAATCCTGCCTCTTTAGCTCTGATTGGCCTATCTTTTATAGGGTCTGAGTCCAACGTCAGTTGGCACCCTTTCCGCCGTGATTCCTGTCCGAGTTATTCTTATTTATTTGTGTGTCTGTTATCCCTAATTGTGCGCTGCCTTGTTTTCAGCCGTGATTCTTTAGTGCACGTTTTATCCATGCGGATAAGTCCTTCCTCCGACTTGAAAGCTCCCGCCTCTCAAGTCTTGATGTGATCCGAGTTCTGTCCTTTATCCGGCCAGAGGACCCAGAGTACATCCGAGTTGTGGTTTGGACCTATTTCCGAGTTGTGTCTTGGGCTGGCTTCCGAGTTATGGCCCAGACATCAACATAAGTCCCCCAAGCTCCGAGCCACGAGGGGCGAAGGAGCTTTCAATGCCGAGTGGTACCGAGTTGTGGCCCAGGCATCAACATAAGTCCCCCAAGCTCCGAGCCACGAGGGGCGAAGGAGCTTTCAATGCCGAGCGGGACCGAGTTGTTTTGGCCGGGTTGTGTTATCCAAACCGAACACATATACAACCAAGTTAGGGCCCTACTTGGTGCGAGTGAGGGCACGCGTCTGCTGTCAAATGAAGTGACGTTTCACTTCTGTCCCACGCGCCTACTGTAGTCATGTCCATTGCCCTCACGAGTCCCCAGACACTCCATTTTCCCAACCGTTTGATCTTTAATTGCATCTGATTGTTTCACTTTTCAAAACCCCTTCATTAAAGATTAACTTTCATTTCCTCCACATTGTCTTTTGCTCTTCGCCTGTTCCTCATCCCTCTCCTTTCAAACTCTTCTTTGCCTGTGCTCCCCCTCTTTCTTCAAGGTATGTGACTTAAACTTTGTTGCTCCATAATATTTAGATTCCTTCGTATTAGTTCCTTAGTTTCGAGTGAGGGTATCCGATTTTTGTTGTGCCTGATTGCATCGTTCTCGCATCGTGCATCTTGGGATGGGTTGCGATTTGCTTCTGTCGCGGTGCCCTTCAGCTGTCGAGCCCAGTTGCGACGGTGTGGGCTCCTCCCCTCCCTCCGAGACGGCCGCCACCGAACGCGACTCTGGTTCCTTAAAACCAGCAGTGTCGCCTAAAACTAAAGTGTCCGGTAACCCCTCCTTCGATTGGGTTGATCCCGAGGTCTTAGCTATTGCTTCGGACTTTCAATCTTCAGATTCTCTTTCCTTATTGAAGGGTTTGGTGGTGGATTATGAGGGAAAGAACAGAGTCGGTTACGGTTATTGCTCCGCTTTTGACTGTGTTTGTCATTCGTCTTCCTCCGACGACGGAGCCTTCTTCTTCATGTACCATTTTTTAATGAGCGAAGTAGGGATTACGTTACCATTTTCTGATTTTCAATGTTCGGTGTTACGCTGCCTGAATATTGCTCCGACCCAACTTCACCCCAATGGGTGGTCTTTTATTAAATCATTTGAAGTGCTTTGCGACTTCTTTGGCATGAGTCCCACACTTAGCAAATTCTTTTCTTTTTTTTAGAGCAAAACAGAAAGGCCTTGCTAAGTGGGTTTCTATTAGCTCTATCCAACACCGAAAAATTATCGACCCCCTTACTTCTTCTGCTAAAGGTTTCAAAACCGGATTCTTTAAGGTTTTTACTCACAACTCCGAATATCCCTTTTTCTTATCGGATTCCGGGGAGCCCAAATTTCCGCTTTACTGGGATCCGAATCCAAGGATTGTAACCGGCTTCGAATATTACCATTTATCCAACCGCGAAAAACTCGAGGTTAGCTACCTCGAGCAACTAGTCTTCATTCCTAGTCGTGGGTTGATCGCATTAGAAAACAATTCAACCGGGTTACAAGTTTTTATGGGTGAGGGATTTTATTACTTGTTTATGTTGTGTATTTATATGCGGGGGCTCGTATATTGATTCCCATTTTTGTTTCAGGAAGAATGGCTCCTAGGATGTCAAAGAAGGCCCTGTTGCAATTTGTCAGTGAATGTGCCGAAGAGGGCGAGCAACTGAAAGGGTCATCCAACGCCCCCCCAAGTCCCTCTCATTCGGGCCGAACTCGTGCCGGACTGTTGGTTCGTAAGAGACATCCCCTTGAGGTGGCCGGCGATACTTCTGCAGCGAAGAAACAGAAGAGGAAGAAGAAGATTGTTGAAGTGGTGGATGTTGAGAAGCTGTCCGTTGACGTTCCTGTTCCTGAGGCGGGTCACGTGCCAGGCGGCCAAACTTCTTTGCCGGCTGGTGTCAATTCTGTCTGGGCTGCGAACTTCCCTACTGGGCAGTTCGTGGACGACCAACTGTGGCATGGGGCGGACATGAAAGTTTATACCCAATCTGGGAATTCGGAAGTAGGCCGAATGATTAGCAGTTATGGTTTACGGCTAGCGACTATGGGGCGCTTCATGGAGCTTGAGATTGCGGCTGCCGAGGATAGACATGTTGCTCTCGAGAAGGAAAATAAATACCTCAAAAGCAAAATTGCCTCTGATTTGGATTTGGTTAAGAATGCCGAGCGTGTGGTTACCAGTTTAAGTGAATCAGAGGCCGAGTTGACCCGACTGAAATCTGAGTTCGAGCAAGTGAAAGCCCAGAATTCCGACCTATCGAGACACCATTCCACTCTTACTGCCGACTTGAACATCTCGCGGTCTGAGGTGCAGAGATTATCTGACGAGATCACATACTGGAAAAAGTATTCTGCTCGTCAATTGTTGGAGGGATTCAAGCTAGCCAAATCCCAAGCCGAATTCCTGACTCCTGATGCCGACTTGAGCGAGATGAGCGTGTATAAAGAGGTCCGAGGTGGTGCTTTGGTGGAGGCTCAAGACGATGAGGAAGAGGAGGAGGAGGAGGGTGAAGCGGAAAGCGTCCGAGTAGAAGAAAAAGATGCAGATTGGAGTGCTCGGGAAAACGAAATGGTTGGACCTGATGCCGAGTTTATTGGGAACAAATCCGCCACTTCGGCTAGTTAACGGATTTCCTGGCTAGTTATTTTGTATTCTGCTTTATTTTCGCTGTTCTAAACTTATTTATGCGGTCCAGGTGTTCACAGAACTTTTGGATTTGTATGCGTTTTTTGCTTTTACTTCTGATGACCGTTTCCTAATTTATTGCGTTTGTTTGGATTTGTTGTTTAATGCGGCATTTCTTTTTTGGTGTTTCCTCGGTGATTCCTTCTATAAATTGGAATGACTACCTTCAATAGTCCATGGCCACCAAAATGTGGCCTTTATGTCTAGAACATATACTACTTTGGTCGTTTATGGGAAATTGCTTTATACGTGGGAAACAAACCTTTTGTTTCTTGAGGGTGAACCCTTCAATGGGAGAAAGTAGAAAGATTCTTCCTAGGACCGTGGGTCCTCATCTCCCTACTCGATTTACGATTGGCCTTGAATAATTTCTTCTTTTGTACACGAACAAACAATCGCGTAACCTAGCTCTGTAAAAAAGTAATTCCTCTTTCGTTGGCTTCTATTAAGATGGCTCGTTGAGCTTACATAAAAAATTTAACCGAGTTGTTGTCCGAACTCGTTTTTAGGGACTTTTCGCTGAGAAGCGGCCCGTTACCCGAGTTGTTCATGGAACTCGTTTTTAGGGACTTTTCGCTGAGAAGCGGCCCGTTACCCGAGTTGTTTGTGGAACTCGTTTTTAGGGACTTTTCGCTGAGAAGCGGCCCGTTACCCGAGTTGTTGTCCGAACTCGTTTTTAGGGACTTTTCGCTGAGAAGCGGCCCGTTACCCGAGTTGTTGTCAGAACTCGTTTTTAGGGACTTTCCGCTGAGAAGCGGCCCGTTACCCGAGTTGTTGTCCGAACTCGTTTTTAGGGACTTTTCGCTGAGAAGCTGCCCGTTACCCGAGTTGTTGTCCGAACTCGTTTTTAGGGACTTTCCGCTGAGAAGCGGCCCGTTACCCGAGTTGTTCATGGAACTCGTTTTTAGGGACTTTTCGCTGAGAAGCGGCCCGTTACCCGAGTTGTTGTCCGAACTCGTTTTTAGGGACTTTCCGCTGAGAAGCGGCCCGTTACCCGAGTTGTTCGTGGAACTCGTTTTTAGGGACTTTTCGCTGAGAAGTGGCCCGTTACCCGAGTTATTCGTGGAACTCGTTTTTAGGGACTTTTCGCTTTGTTTGAACATTTAATTCGAGCCAAAGATTTATTAATATTCAAAAAGCGGGAAAACAAGGTGGGCCTCATTAAAACCTTCCAGACAAAAACCCTCCTTAGGGAAAAAAGGTCTGGTAAGGAAAAAGAGTACCCTTTCCCATTACATTAAGTGAAGTAAAATTTTAAATGAGTAATGTTCCAAGTTCTCGGAACCTCTTCCCCGGTCATCATCTCTAGCTTGTATGCTCCTTTTCCAACTTCCTCCTTGATTCTAAATGGTCCTTCCCATTTAGCAGCAAGCTTTCCATCCTTTGCACTCTTCCTTGGTCCTTGACACAATCTTAAGACGAGATCGCCCGTCTTCAGACTTCTTGGTCGCAATCTTGAATTATAATACCGTGCGGCCTTCTGTCTTGCTGCAGCATTCTTTATGAGCGCTTCCTGTCGTACTTCTTCAATCAAATCCAACTCTACTCGTCGTTCCTCGTCCTCGGTGTTTAGCTGAAAATGTGTTCTTCTCCATGAGGGCTCCCCGACTTCTACCGGGATCATTGCATCAGCTCCATAAGTCAGCTTGAATGGTGTCTCCCCAGTTGCGGATTGGGGGGTGACATGATATGCCCATAATAAACTAGGCAATTCCTCAGCCCACAGTCCCTTTGCTTCACCAACTCTTCTTCGAAACTCATTGAGGAGTACTTTATTTGCGGCCTCTACCTGTCCGTTAGTTTGCGGGTGTTCGACAGATGCAAACCTTTGGTTGATCCCCAAGCTAGCACAAAGCTAATTGTTCGAGCAAGAACAATGATCCGAGAAGTGTCTCGGGAGATGGAAACCTAGTATTCTCCAAATCCTGCCTCTCTAGCTCTGATTGGCCTATCTTTTATAGGGTCTGAGTCCAACGTCAGTTGGCACCCTTTCCGCCGTGATTCCTGTCCGAGTTATTCTTATTTATTTGTGTGTCTGTTATCCCTAATTGTGCGCTGCCTTGTTTTCAGCCGTGATTCTTTAGTGCACGTTTTATCCATGCGGATAAGTCCTTCCTCCGACTTGAAAGCTCCCGCCTCTCAAGTCCTGATGTGATCCGAGTTCTGTCCTTTATCCGGCCAGAGGACCCAGAGTACATCCGAGTTGTGGTTTGGACCTATTTCCGAGTTGTGTCTTGGGCTGGCTTCCGAGTTGTGGCCCAGACATCAACAGTTTCTACACCTACAAATAAACCTGTTTCTACTTCTTATGCATGCAACAACTGTCATATAGTTATAAATGATAGGACATTCATTGCTGATCTTGTATGCTTGCCTTTGAAAGACCTGGATATTATTCTGGGTATGGACTGGTTATCTTCCAACCATGTCCTCCTGAATTGTTTCGATAAAACCCTGATTTTTGGAACTCTAAAGGAGTCTAAGAATCCGGACCTTCTCTCTGCCAGCCAAGTTCAAGCTTCGATGAAAGACGAAGCCCAAGTATACATGATGTTAGCTTCCCTGGAAGTAGAGAGCAGCCCTCCTGATGTCGCCAGCTTGCCTGTTGTGCGAGAATTTCCTGAAGTGTTTCCGGGGGACGTTTATAACTTACCCCCAGAGAGAGATGTTGAGTTTACCATAGACTTAGTGCCTGGCACCGGGCCAATCTCCATAGCACCCTATAGAATGTCTCCTCTAAAGCTAGCAAAGTTGAAGGAACAGTTGGAGGACCTGATGAAGAAGCAGTTCATTAGGCCTAGTGTGTCTCCGTGGGGAGCGCCTGTGTTGTTGGTGAAGAAGAAGGATGGTAGTATGAGGTGTGAATATATGCCTTGACAGGTACTTTAAGTTTTGATGAATGACAAAAGGGAAAGGTCCAGAAGGACTAAATTGCAAAAAGCGAAAAGTTATAAAGCAAGCAAGCACGAGGGGCAAAATGGGCATTTCAGTATTTGTATTGAGTGTTTTAGAAAAGTGTGTAAATGGTAAGTAGGGTTCTCAATTTAATATTGGTCTCACACACACACTTTTAACATGTGCCAAAAACATTTTAAACATGTTTATATCTGACAATTAATTGCGCTTAATGAGTAATCAAATATTAATTGTTAAGATTTTCAAATTCAAATATGCTTCGAGCCATAATCGATAATGGGAAACCAATAATCGATTATTATATGTATTAAAAGGCTTTAAATGAGTTTAATGGGTAATTATGTTATTAAAGCCGTTGAGTTTGAATTTTGAAATAGAGTAATCGATTATGTGAAATGTATAATCGATTATGTCTTTCTGGCTTTCAACGTACTTCAAACAGAAACCCCGTAATCGATTATGTAATCGATTATGGCTTTTTATATGAAAGTCAGTGGACTCGTAATCGATTAGTATAATCGATTATGCCTATTCTGTCAAAGTGAGCGCTTCCTGAAATTGGTTTAAATAATCGATTATGAGAATGTAATAATCGATTATGCTGCGACAAAAATGAATTTTAAGAGGCTTGACCTAATTTCTTTTGAACCTTCACCTTTCTAATATAAAAGCAAAGTTAGGCAGCCATCAGAATAGAGAACACTGCAATATTTTTCTGTGCTAAAACTCTGAAAACCATTTTCTCTATTATCTCTCTTGCACTATCACTTTGACCATATTATATTGAGAGTTCTACACACCATATAGGTGTTATTGTAATTGGGCTTCAAATTGTTTTTATCAGCACTATTAAGAGTGCATATTTGTTGGTAAGAGTCGTGTGACTCAAACCCTTCTTTTTCTACACCATTATTACAAGAGAGGTGATATCTCTTGTGGTGTTGTCTTGGATGTGATTTCCAAGTGTTTACAAGGGAGGTGATATTCCTTGTGGTTTACAAGAGAGGTGATATCTCTTGTGGTATTTTCTTGGATGTGATTTCCAAGTGTTTACAAGGGAGGTGATATTCCTTGTGGTTGACAAGAGAGGTGATATCTCTTGGGTTATTGTCTTGAGACTCTTTCACTGGGGGAGGTGATATCCCTGGTCTGTGAGGAGTGCTCTACATTGTAAAGGTTCTAGTTTATCCTGTTTAAAAACTAGAGTTGATTGAAATCCCTTGGTCGTATTGCCTTGGGGACTGGACGTAGGCCACGTGGGTAGTCTGTGGCCGAACCAGGATATATCATTGTGTTCATTCTCTTTCCCTATCCTCTTTACATTTCCTCATTTTATTTATCGCGCTTTAATTTCAAACGATTTATCTTTCAAAGCGCCTTAATTTGAAAACAATTATTTATCCGCTGCGATTTCTGTTTATATTTTAAAAGGGTTTTTGATTTAACGCAAAAGATTTTATTATTATTTAAAACCCAATTCACCCCCCCTCTTGGGTGATGGTTGCCACGGCCAACAAGTGGTATCAGAGCTTCGGCTCTGGTTAGTAGCTTAACAGCTCCGAGTTAAGATCCTTTTGGCAACCTTTTAAGTTTTCCAAAATGTATGGTTTTGAAATTGACAAACCACCATTCTTTGATGGTGAGAATTACAATTATTGGAAAATGAGATTTGAAATTTTTATACAGTCAATTGATGTCGACTTATGGGATATTGGAGTTCATGGATCCATTCTCAAACCCAAAGAACATCAGACTGAGCTTGATAAAAACTGTTTTTGCTTGAATCTCAAAGCTATGCAAATTCTTCGGAATTGTTTGTGCGATGATGCTTATGAGAAAATTAAAAATTGTGATTGTGCCAAGGATATTTTGAATATGCTTGATTATAATTACCTTGTCACTGATACTTTTGAGAATGAAAGCAATTACAGGAAAGGGCAAATTTCAATGGAGGAAAGACATCCTCATGAACATGCCAAGAAGAAGGACCACAAAAGCAAAAAGCTATTGTTCAAGAAAATAGAAACAACTCTCCAAGCATCTCAAAGAAACTTGGAGGTAATAGATTCTAAATTAAATCCATTGAATGATAAATGTTCACATGCATACAATGAATTGTATGATGAATTGGTATGTTTAGAAAATAAGAATTTAAACTGCTTGAACAGTATTTCATTGATTGAAAATGATTTGGAAAAATTGAAAAATGAATATACTTTTCGTTGTGATGAAAATGTTGTGAAATTTGAATCCTCTCCATGCTATGAAAATTGCATACTTCTTGATAATAAAATTGAGGACTTATTTCAAGAAACTTCAAAAACGAAGAGTTTCACACGTGTACATCCTTTACATGAAAAAGAAGAAATTCAAGCCAACTATGATTTATCAATTGCTAAACGTGACATACATGAAGGTCAAATTCATTTTATAGTTGGAAATGAAAATTGTAACATGAAACATAAAAAGCATATGACATGTAATTATTGTGGAAGAATAGGACATATTTCTCATATGTGCAATTATAAGAAAAATATTTATATGAGAAATAAAGTTGCATGGGTGTCTAAAGGCACAAATAATTTGTCCACTAACCTTCAAGGACCCAATATGAAATGGGTACCAAAAGGTCTCTCTAGTTCCTCAAATTTGCAGGAAAAATCAAAGCTTGAGAAACAATCTAGCTCACATAAGGATTTGACATCAAGAAGAATGCTTCACAACTCTGATATTGCGATCACGACATATAGAAGCAAAGATCGTTTGATGAACAACCCAAACAAGGGCAAGATTGATGATGAAAAAGGTAGATTCAAAATCAAACCAAAGTGGGTAAGAAAGGATAGTCTTATGAATCTACATAACAAGGTTTTCTCCCAAGAAATAGACAAAGTTTCTGAAAATTCGAGCAATAATCGATTACCAAAAGGAGATAATCGATTATGCACATAAAGGAGACAACTATCAAAAGTCAGTAAGGTAGTAATCGATTAACATAATCGATTACTCTTGGACGATGAGCAGAAAGGCAAAAGTCAGAATGCCTCTAATCGATTGGCATAATCGATTATACAACTGGGTAGTATTCCAGAAGAGTCAAAATCGATTACATAATCGATTATGCAAAGAACCTTGAAAATAATCGATTATATAACTGATTTCGCGAAAGGAAAAGGTCATGCACTCAACTTATGATTAGTTATTGTACATCTTGATAAATCTCATGAGAAATAACTCTTGCATGTTGGAACCTTTTTCATGAATATCTCTTCGAATTTCTTTGATAAACGCCTTTCATCATGATACATGCTTGTAATGCTTCAAATTTCCCATTGCATCAAATCAAGCTAGTTTTTAATTTTATCACTGATGTTGGTTGACATTAAATGCTTGGTTATCCTTTTCTCCAATGCCTTAGAAAATTGAAATATTAATTTGAAAAACTATTTTTGAAAGGGGGAGAATTATTTGCATGCTTAAGGGAAATACGAATATAAGATCACACTCTTGCAAAAGGGGGAAAATTCTCTTGGAATAATATTTTTCTATCTTGGCACTTGCTTCCGCACACTTGTTTGAATTACACTGATGCCTTTTATATATTTATTACTCTGAATATATGCCTTGCTTTATCAATATTTTTCCCGCTTTTTGATAATGCCAAAAGGGGGAGAGTTATCTGAATGCATGATTCAGGGGGAGTGGATTTGAATGTATGCATAGAGTGAGGGGGAGTAGAGCAAACTGCGCTTAGAACTTAGAACTCTGATATATCTGCTTGAACTGCTCTAACCCTATCTTTCTAGCAAATCCCTCCTGAGATGTTTGTCATCATCAAAAAGGGGGAGAATGTGAATATATGCCTTGACAGGTACTTTAAGTTTTGATGAATGACAAAAGGGAAAGGTCCAGAAGGACTAAATTGCAAAAAGCGGAAAGTTATAAAGCAAGCAAGCACGAGGGGCAAAATGGGCATTTCAGTATTTGTATTGAGTGTTTTAGAAAAGTGTGTAAATGGTAAGTAGGGTTCTCAATTTAATATTGGTCTCACACACACACTTTTAACATGTGCCAAAAACATTTTAAACATGTTTATATCTGACAATTAATTGCGCTTAATGAGTAATCAAATATTAATTGTTAAGATTTTCAAATTCAAATATGCTTCGAGCCATAATCGATTATGGGAAACCAATAATCGATTATTATATGTATTAAAAGGCTTTAAATGAGTTTAATGGGTAATTATGTTATTAAAGCCGTTGAGTTTGAATTTTGAAATAGAGTAATCGATTATGTGAAATGTATAATCGATTATGTCTTTCTGGCTTTCAACGTACTTCAAACAGAAACCCCGTAATCGATTATGTAATCGATTATGGCTTTTTATATGAAAGTCAGTGGACTCGTAATCGATTAGTATAATCGATTATGCCTATTCTGTCAAAGTGAGCGCTTCCTGAAATTGGTTTAAATAATCGATTATGAGAATGTAATAATCGATTATGCTGCGACAAAAATGAATTTTAAGAGGCTTGACCTAATTTCTTTTGAACCTTCACCTTTCTAATATAAAAGCAAAGTTAGGCAGCCATCAGAATAGAGAACACTGCAATATTTTCTGTGCTAAAACTCTGAAAACCATTTTCTCTATTATCTCTCTTGCACTATCACTTTGACCATATTATATTGAGAGTTCTACACACCATATAGGTGTTATTGTAATTGGGCTTCAAATTGTTTTTATCAGCACTATTAAGAGTGCATATTTGTTGGTAAGAGTCGTGTGACTCAAACCCTTCTTTTTCTACACCATTATTACAAGAGAGGTGATATCTCTTGTGGTGTTGTCTTGGATGTGATTTCCAAGTGTTTACAAGGGAGGTGATATTCCTTGTGGTTTACAAGAGAGGTGATATCTCTTGTGGTATTTTCTTGGATGTGATTTCCAAGTGTTTACAAGGGAGGTGATATTCCTTGTGGTTGACAAGAGAGGTGATATCTCTTGGGTTATTGTCTTGAGACTCTTTCACTGGGGGAGGTGGTATCCCTGGTCTGTGAGGAGTGCTCTACATTGTAAAGGTTCTAGTTTATCCTGTTTAAAAACTAGAGTTGATTGAAATCCCTTGGTCGTATTGCCTTGGGGACTGGACGTAGGCCACGTGGGTAGTCTGTGGCCGAACCAGGATATATCATTGTGTTCATTCTCTTTCCCTATCCTCTTTACATTTCCTCATTTTATTTATCGCGCTTTAATTTCAAACGATTTATCTTTCAAAGCGCCTTAATTTGAAAACAATTATTTATCCGCTGCGATTTCTGTTTATATTTTAAAAGGGTTTTTGATTTAACGCAAAAGATTTTATTATTATTTAAAACCCAATTCACCCCCCCTCTTAGGTGATGGTTGCCACGGCCAACATGAGGTTGTGTGTCGACTTTCGGCAGCTCAACAAGGTGACCATAAAGAATCGGTATCCCCTCCCTAGGATTGATGATCTTATGGACCAGTTGATGGGCGCTTGCGTCTTTTCAAAGATAGATTTGAGGTCAGGATACCATCAGATTCGGGTTAAGTCTGAGGACATCCCGAAGACAGCGTTTAGGACGCGATATGGTCACTATGAGTATTTGGTTATGCCTTTCGGTGTGACCAATGCTCCTGCGGTCTTCATGGACTACATGAACAAGACCTTTCACCCTTACTTGGATAAGTTTGTGGTAGTGTTCATAGATGACATCTTAGTGTACTCCAAGAGTAAGGAGGAACATGAGGAACACTTGAGGGTTGTCTTGCAGACCCTTAAGGAAAAGCAGTTGTATGCTAAGTTGTCTAAGTGTGAGTTCTGGTTAGAGGAAGTGAGCTTCTTAGGACATGTCATCTCTAAGGGTGGCATAGCAGTGGACCCAGCTAAGGTAGAGACGGTGCTCCAGTGGGAAGCGCCAAAGTCTGTAACCGAGATTAGGAGTTTCTTGGGGTTAGCCGGGTACTATAGGCGGTTCATAGAAGGTTTCTCTAAGATAGCTTTACCCTTAACCCGTCTCACCAAGAAGGGACAGTTGTTTTTGTGGGACTCTAAGTGTGAAGAGAGTTTCCAAACCCTTAAGAATAGGTTGACGTCAGCACCAGTGTTAGTTTTGCCAGATCCTAGTGAACCATTCGTAGTTTACTGCGATGCTTCTAAGCAAGGGTTAGGTGGTGTGCTGATGCAGAATGGTAAGGTAGTTGCTTATGCTTCTAGGCAGTTGAAAACCCATGAGAAGAACTACCCTACCCATGACCTAGAGTTAGGAGCTGTGGTATTTGCCTTAAAGATCTGGAGGCATTACCTGTATGGAGCGAGGTTTGAGGTCTTTAGCGATCATAAGAGTTTGAAGTATCTTTTTGATCAAAAGGAGTTGAATATGAGGCAGTGTAGGTGGATGGAGTTTTTAAAGGACTATGACTTCGAGATTACCTATCACCCAGGAAAGGCCAATGTGGTGACCGATGCCTTGAGTAGGAAAACCCTGTATGTCTCCGCTTTGATGGTTAGGGAGATGGATTTGATTGAGGAGTTTAGAGACCTTAGTCTAGCTTGTGAGTTTACCCCTAAGAGTATTAGGCTTGGTACCTTGAAGGTTACCAACAGTTTGATGGATGAGATTAGAGAGGGTCAGAAGTTAGACAAGTTTATCTTAGACCAGCGAGATTTGCTCGCTCAGGGTAGAGACCTAAGTTTTAAGGATGGCAGTGATGGCATCTTGAGGTTTAAGGATAGAGTTTGTGTGCCAGATGTTCCTGAGCTTAGGGAGTTGATCTTAGAAGAAGGTCATAGGAGTGGATTGAGTGTGCACCCAGGTGCCACTAAGATGTATCAGGACCTTAAGAGGATGTTTTGGTGGCCTAGGATGAAAAAGGATGTAGCAGAGTTTGTGTATGCGTGCCTAGTTTGTCAAAAGGCTAAGATAGAGCATCAAAGGCCTTCAGGTAAGTTGCAACCTTTGAGTATCCCAGAATGGAAATGGGATAGCATCTCCATGGATTTTGTGTCTGGACTCCCTAGGACTCCAGCTGGTTTTGAGGCAATTTGGGTTGTTGTGGATAGACTGACTAAGTCTGCCCACTTCATTCCGATGAACATGGAGTATCCTTTAGAGAAGTTGGCTAAGTTGTATATCAAAGAGATAGTTAGACTTCATGGTGTACCCTCTAGCATAGTTTCAGATAGAGACCCGAGGTTTACCTCTAGGCTTTGGAATAGTTTGCAAGAGGCTTTAGGGACAAAGCTTAGGCTTAGTTCAGCTTACCACCCACAGACTGATGGGCAGTCTGAGCGGACCATCCAGTCCTTAGAGGACTTGTTGAGGGCTTGTGTGTTAGAACAGTCTGGAAGTTGGGACAAGTTTTTGCCCCTAATAGAGTTCACCTACAACAACAGCTTCCATTCCAGCATTGGGATGGCACCTTATGAAGCCCTGTATGGGAGGAGATGTAGGACACCCTTGTGTTGGAGTGAACCTAGTGATAGTGTGGTGTTAGGGCCAGAGATAGTCCAGGAAACAACAGAAAAGATCAGGTTAGTTCAGGAAAAGATGAGAGTTGCACAGAGTAGGCAGAAGAGCTACCATGACAAAAGGAGGAAGGCGCTCGAATTCCAGGAAGGCGATCATGTATTCTTGAGAGTTACCCCGACGACTGGGGTTGGTAGAGTGATGAAGGCGAGGAAACTTACTCCGAGGTTCATTGGTCCTTACCAAATCCTTAAAAGAGTCGGCGAAGTCGCCTATCAAATAGCCTTGCCACCGTTCTTGTCAAACCTCCACAATGTTTTTCATGTGTCTCAACTCAGGAAGTACATTCATGACCCTAGTCACGTGATAGTTCCCGATACAATACAGTTAAAAGAGAACTTGATATTTGAGGTGTTACCCCTTCGAGTCGAAGATAGGAGGGTGAAACAGCTAAGAGGCAAAGAGATTCCCTTGGTTAAAGTAGTTTGGAGCGAGGCAACTGAGGAAAGCGCTACCTGGGAGCTCGAGAGTCAGATGATGGAGGCGTATCCGCATCTTTTCGTTTGAGGTACGTAGAAATTTCGAGGACGAAATTTTTATAAGGGGGGTGGAATTGTAACACCCTGTTTTTCATAAAATGTTTTATAAAGTTAGTTTTATTTATTTTAAAATGTTGGTTAAGGGCTAAGTGGGATTTTAGCCTAAAAGTCCCTTTCTGGTACATGAGCACGCTCGTGCTCATCAGCCAGCAAGCCCGTGCTTAAAGTCAGAAGCGTGTTTCTGATTTTAAGTTGAGCGCGACCGTGCTCAATAGTAAGCACGCCCGTGCTCAATGCGTGGACCGCGTCTCGCTGACGCTAAGTGGAGCACGACCGTGCTCGATGCTAAGCACGACCGTGCTCAGATCCGGATGATATAAACGTTGCAGAGGCCGAGGGTTTGACGTGAAACCCTGTTTTTTGGTGCAGCTGCGGCCAGAACGCGTTCTTGTGCTATTTCTCCTTCATTCATCGCCGTAGTGGAGTTTTGAGGACCATTTGGGAGATTAGATTGATCTGCTTCATTGTTAATAGGTAATGGTTTCGTCCCTTTTAGTTTCCTCTCGTGTTTTGGGATTGGAAACTAACCGGTGGTATTATTTTTGCCCAAGGTTCATCAGTGGAGTGAGCCGCTTTGGGAACGGTACCAGTTTGCTAGTAGGTGCAGTGTTAGAGCTACCTTCAATCAAAGTATGGGGAGAAGTGGGATTGTACTCATTAGGCAGTGGGTAGTGTAAGGTAACGGGGTCCCCATGACTCCAGCGTCATTGTATGTTGTATGGTTTATATGTTGATCACTGTTTCTGTCAATAACATGCTATATGTATTTTATGTACATGTTGGTGGTTTAACGAGTATGATGATATATTGATTATTGTTATTGATATGATGTTGGTTGGTTGATGTTATGGCTGTGATGATTGCATGTTGGTAAAACTGTTGAATGGAATAATTAAGTTTAATAAACGTGTAAGGTTAGATGTTTAATCCATTAAAAATTTGGTTAGAACTTGGCTTCTGTCCCTGCCCAGAACAGTGCAGTCGTGCATTGAGCACGACCGTGCTGAACAGGGAGCACGACCGTGCTCCCACTTAAATTCTGGAAAATGGCCGCGCTGCTCAGCACGGCCGAGCAGGTCAAATAGCACGATCGTGCTGCTGAGCACGACCGTGCTGAGTGTGAAGCACGACCGTGCTTCACTTAAAGGGCAGCACGCCCTCACGTGTCCAAGCACGACCGTGCTAGGGTCTAAGCACGACCGTGCTGACCCCCCTGGACAGTAATGCAATTAAAGGACTTAAGGGGTTTTTAACCCCATTCCCCTGTGATGATAAGTTGAGATAAATAATCAAAGATAAAGATTAGACAACTTGGTTACTAATTATATAAAATAATTACGATAACAAGGTGTTAAGTCGGTATCCGTTGGGTTACTGTACGTTGTTAAGTTGAAGTCTTGGGTGCTTATAGACCCAAGCATGTTGAGTTGAACCTTGGTGCTTATTGGCCAAGGGAGCCTTGACCCCACGGTTTGGGTCTAAGGTTACGTTGAGTTTGATGTTGAAAGTCTTGGGAGCTTCATGGCCCAAGCAAGAAGGTGGTTGAGATTGTTTGTTGTTGTGCCATTTGCATAAAGCATTAGAGTAGTTGATGGGGGAGGTTCGACAAAGGGGAGATCGCCCGAGAGTACGGTGATCTGGCCATCCACGGTAGGTCACCCAAGGTTTGGTGACCGAGGCCCCCCGTGATGAGGCATCCACGGTTTGATGCGTTGGCTATCCATGGGGTTTACCCAAGGTTTGGTGAACTGCCGGTGTTGGTGCTTTTATGGCCAATACGGATATGTAACTCCAAAGTCGTTCATCCTGAGTTAGTTGGATCCACATGCATAGTTGGAGTAGCGGAGTAGTTGATGCATTGCATAGCATAGCATACTTGGTTGTTATGATACTGATGGATGTTGATGTATGCTTATGTGTATGTTTACCTTGCATACTATTCCTCTGCTGTTTATATGATTACATGAATCTTACTCCCTGTTATTGTTTGTGTTTGGCCTGATCGGCATTTGCAGAGGATGACGAGCAGCCCGGAGAGGAGTGACTCTGAGGAGCCGCCACTCATAGTTAGGGCCTGTTTATTGTTTAGTCTGTTTTCAGTTGTATTCCGTGGATTTAATTCCGGAACGGTTATACCAGCTCTGAATTGTGACATCGGGGTTGGGTTATTTATTTGATTGTGTTTTTATTTGATTAAACTTATTTTGTTATTTTCCGCGTTGTAAACGAGTTCATGTGGGACTTTTCTACCCATGGACAACTGTTTTATTTAATTCAGTTAAATGCATGTTTCTCTTTTCAATTGTTTTATATTTAAATGCCTTATAACATGCGGGGTAGAAGGGTGTCACATATTCGGCAAATCAAAATGGACCTACATTACAGAACAAAATAGAGGAATTAGTGTATGATAATATGCTTAAATACAATAGATACAAGCGAAGATGTTAAAAGTTACTTTATCGTGATTGCCTCCCAAATCTGATTTTTCACGTTCTCCGGTACTTTAGCCCATTCCTCAATCAAAATGCTAGCATGGTTTTTAGCTTCCACAGCCAAGAAACTAGAAAAATCCTTCGCATGCAGGTTAATAGCCTCCCCATATCTATAAACTCAATCGGCCACTTCATATTATTAGGAAGGGTAGTGGTCAATTTTTTCATGGTGGTGCATGATCAACCCCTCTTTTTGGAAGAGGTACTACCAACACCGCCCTGTGAAGGAGGCATACCAGCTGACGAGGGACTACAAGCACAGCCCTGTTAATCATCCGCCTGTTTAGACAAAAAAATAATAAATTAGATAAAATGCTTTGCTCCAAAAATAGTCAAGTATATATATGGTGTTTATGAGTAGTCAACAATGTATACATGTGTTTTCTATAGTCTACTGTATGCATAGCAACATATTTTCCTTTTCTACACCATGGGTTCAAATTAATATGCCTCAAATCCAAAGCAACCCAAACAAATATGTTTCCAAAGTCAATCCAACATTCACATACTTGACAATAGATTTAAATATAAGATCATAAGCTAACTCACCCAAGCATCCTATTTTTATTTTCTACACCATGGGCAAAAATCCAACACAAAGTATCAACAATCTTTCACATAATGTCAGCTAATTACATAACCATACCATGCACACAGGCAATCATATCACAATCATGATCAAGCAGTTTATAATAACAATCCATACAACATGAAAATAGAAAAAAGTAAAGAAAAGAATGAAAACCTTAAGGGAGAAGAAGTGGATTCAATGCTCTTAAGGGCGGCGGCGGCGACGTTGCAGTTCTGAAATGTTTAATAGAGCTGTTAGGGCTTGATAAGGAGTAAGGAACAAAAAAGAAAATGGTGGCTATTAGGGCTTGATAAGGAGTAAGGAAATAAAAAAGAAATAAAAAAGAAAAGAAAATGATGGCAGTACTTACCTCACGATGGGAGACCTCCTTTTGGAACGGGGGGAGAGAGAGAGAGAGACAACAGTGGAGGATGGTGGAGGACGGTGGCTTTGCAAGAGACGACGGTGGCTTTGTAGAGAAGAGGGAAGAAACAGAGAAGTGTGTTAGGGCGCATGAGTGATGAGAGACTTGAGTTTTCATGTTAACGTTATAAAGACATGTAATGTCGGTTGCTTGGCCAACCACTGTAACGTCGGTTTCAAAGAACCGCTGTTACAAATTTTCCCTCCACCCCAGTCTTGTAAGAATTACTCACTTGTAACAGTGGTTGTGTCACAACCGCTGTTACAAGTCACTTGTAACATCGATTATCTCATAACCGTTGTTACAAGTATTTTAAATGAACCAGATATTTATGATGCTATAACACCCTTTTCTGCACTTTTCTAGTTGAGCCTTTTTCTTGGCTTCCAAGAAAGCAAATAAATCTTGGTCCATTAAATCTTATGGGGATATAAATAGTGAATTATCCATTCTTTATGATATAAGGTCTTGTTCCACCCTACATCATAAATTATTATGTTCATATTTTCACTAAGCCGTTCAAGACTTAGGTTTTTGCATTTTACCGTAAATGCTCGTCCTCGCGGACTAAAATCCTTTTTGTCTTAAAAACCAAAACCTTTGGTTAAAACCAAACCATTTTGAAATCAGATTCCATCAAAATTACATAAGTACCAAATTCCTCAAAGACAGTTTCTTGAAAAATGTCAAAACTCTTAAAATACTTTTTACTGTATTTCAACTTAAATTCCGTATTTTCGTAAATATAATCATTTTTCTCAAATCCTTCACTTTCCTAAGTTACCATACCTATATTAAGGTATTAAAATACTGTTTTCAAACTTTACATTACAGTTGGATCAAAACCCTAAAACTCGACCGAACGTCATTAAGTTCAAAAATCGCTTAATTTCTTTTTTAATGATTTTAAACCCTAGCAGTCCAAAACTCATTTTGGAGTCTTAGGACAATTAGTTAAGTATGAAAAAAAGAGTCTCTAACTGTCTAATCATATATATTTTCGAAACATGCAGTTTAGCCCCTAAACTTTCATTATTTGCAAAAAGATCCTTATTTACTTAAAACCTTATAACTTTTTATCTATAACTTCAAATCACACCAAACCAACTTCTATGGTTTCATATCATAAAATATTTTTCAGTCACTGTAAAAATTCCAGAAATTACGTTTCTGCCCCATATTTTTCAATATTTACATAAAGGTCCTTGTTTAGTAAAAAGCTTATAACTTTTTATGTATTAGTCCAAATAACATCAAACCAATTTATATGGGCTTATATCATCAAGGACTACAACCACAACACATAAAAATATAACTTTCAATATAATCAACCAATTCAATTCAAACCAAATTTGGATCTTTAAAATAGGATAAGGCAGTGTATACTGCCCTAAAAACAGTTTTGCCAACATAATAATTTTTCTTGGTTTTGTTACCTTTAAAAAACTTTAAATACACATAGGATTCCATGATTTTAATCCTTAAGATTTTCATACAATTTTGCTCATCATGGCCGAAACCATGACCACCACAAATGAAGATTTTCTCTTCATCAATATGCTAAATATTATCCCCCATACCTCTTGTGGATCACTTTAAAGCAAGCACAAATATGCTAAACCAAGCAAGGTAGCCCATGGTTTTGGTGTCCAAAACCTAGACAAAAGTCAACAACAATTTACAAGGTTGATACACAAGGTTCTAATCATAAGGATTGAACATAGAAATGTTAAGAAATCCTTAATAGAATCAAGTAAGATAATGATCAAGTGATGGATGATCCAACTAGGGAAAAACCCATTTTGAAAGAAAGCTCAAAATGGAAAATCTTGTAAGATAACTTTGTCTTAGAATGAGGAGATGATTAAGGATCTAATATTGGTTTATCAAACAAGTATTTGGGTCATGAAATGATGAGGTTGGCCGAAACTTAGAGGAAAGAAAGGAAGGAATGGATTTTACTTCATGAACAAGGATGATGAATATGGTCTTGGTTTTTCAATTAAGCAAGTGGATCATGGATTTTAGGAGATGAACGAATTGGTGTATGTGAACCAAGGAAAGATTTTGTGTCATGAAACAAGGTGATGAGTTGAAAATGGAATGAAGATGTGTAAAATGTGGAGGTGGCCAAATTTAGCAAAAGAGAGGAAGGAAGAACACTTTGTATCATGAACTTGGATGATAACTTAGGAGTGAAATGAAATGACGTCCAAGTGTGTGGTGTGGAGGGGTGACCGTGTATAATGTTTGGAAGAGGAGAAGAATTGGCTTTGTTAACATTAATGTTAACCACAGTTGATGTTAATCAAAGCTATGTTAGCTTAAGTTAGAAATACCATATTATAATCTAGCTATTCTTATGAATCATCATGCTAGGAAAGAAATGTGTGGTGGTGGTGTTTCTAGGGGGTGTGGCTGTGTATGCACCACAAGGAGGAAGGAGAAGCCAAACTGGTTTTGCCTTGGTTATGACCATGGTTGGTTAAGTGTAACTAATCATATATAGGTTAGAAAATTATATAGTATAACTTATATGTATTTTTTTATGAACTAACATGATAAGGTGGAGCAAAATGGATGAATGATCAATGGTGAAGGTGGCTGGTCGAAATTATACATGATAGAAGGATAAAATTGGGAAAACACTTGTTGGACATCAAAGGAATTCATAAAATTATCAAAGGGTATTTTGGTCATTTCACAAGGATATTAAAATAATTTTGTGTTTAAGTCATCATGACTAAGTGATTATGTGTGGCTAGGAGCACTTGATCGAAATTCATGGACCATGGAGCAAGAGGAAGAGAATTTGAACACAAACTCTTAATATGTACAAGATAATGATTCATTAATTTTCATTTATGACTTTAGTGATTCACCATCTTTCATTTATGGTCATTTATGACTAGGGTGACTCACTAGATGACTCATGTAGATGAGTTGTCCAAGTTGAATCACCATTCCTATCCTCCGACATATTTCTGCAGATCCGAATCCGGCTTCGTCGTTTATCTGATTAGGTTTTCCGCTCCTTTTTCGCTAAAAGTTCACCCAATAAAATAAAATATTTTATTTTTGAGTAGAAACTCTTGAAATATATTTTGCCCCCAACAAGTGGCAAACATTTTGAAAATTTTGTTTTCGGGCCGAAATTAGGGTTTTTGGGCAGTCCAGAATTGCACTATCTCTAAAAATACAAACCGGTTTCCGTCTGAGTCTTAAACCCAAAATTTAACCGTAACTTCCTTCGATATAGAAGGTCTCAACTATGATTTTGTTTTCCTCAAAATCATTTTCTATATCTCCGGCAATAATATAAAATATAATTATCAGTCAAGACGTGAGAAAACGGGATGTTACAAATACTGCCACCACCTCTTTTGTAACATCGGTTCTAAACTAACCAATGTTACATCCAGTCGTTTCAACTAGTGCCTTGTCCCCTCGTCAAAAGCAGGGGCGGAGGGAGGGGGGACCAAGGGATGCCATGGCCCCCCTCCCCATGTTGTCATCTTATATATATATATATATATATATATATATATATATATATATATATATATATATATATATATATAAAAAACAATTAACTCTTATAAAAAATGATTGGCTCAAATTTAATTAAAATAAGTATAATTTCAAACACTTAAATTACACTTTTTTAGAATTCCAAGATAGATACAATTGTTTACATTAAAAAAAGAAATTGATAAAAATAGACCACATATGATAATAGATGATTTTTTACTCTATGAAATGTCGTGTGTACAATTGAAGAAGTGAATGTTTTAGATATAAATCTATTTGAGTAATTTATATTATATTAAGTTATTATGAAATTTGTATCATATAATTTGTTTTTATATATTAGTTAATTTTTTATGAATTAAAATAGTATATACTATCAGTATAAAATGATTTACACTGACATCCGCTAACATTTTGACATGTGTGCTTTTATTTTAATAACTATGAGAGAGAAATAACAATTACGCTGATTTGTCAAGATATCATTGGATATTTGCGTAAAAAAATTATACTGACACTGTATAAAAATTAATTAAACTTATTTTTTATTATTATTTCATATTATGTAAATTAGATTTTGGCCCCCCTCATCGAAATTTTCTGGCTCCGCCCCTGGTCAAAAGTGTATGTTACCTATTTACTAATGCATGGTAACAATGACTGAATGTTAATTCACAGAAAATGAAATCATGACCAGAAGAATGGATTATCGTTTTCCGTGTGGTCGCTCGGATCAGAATTATAATCCAATCAACGTTGAACTTTCTCTTCGAGTTTGCTAGTTAGACCAATGCAATGGGATAAGCTGAAAACTCATCAAGGACTACAATTTTTTTAATAATTTTCAAGTGAGATAGTTGTAGCCACAAGACAAAAATGGTACCGGCAAGACAGCAAGATCAAGAGGGTTGTCTACTAATTTATCACCTCTATGTCGTTTAAATCTATTCACCGATCATTCTTGCACATCACGGAGCACAAGAAAATCTAACTTTTGCAATTCCATCTTAATCCAAAGAAAATGCTATTGACGTGGAATTAACAAATATAATCAGATCCCACAACGCACATGATTTGACAACAACAAATCCCGGTCCATCACAATTAATTAAAGGAAATAATGAGCAAAGAAAACCATGATGAGTGAGAGCCACTTTTAAAGTAAAGAATATATAAATATAAATAATAAATATAAAAGTAGTTCACACCCTCTTAAAAACAATGATAAAGCCATGGATTGAGGAACAAATGAGAATACATGTTAGATTAGTGGGCTACATTAGGATTAGGATATTGATCTTACCATTAAAGTAACATGGTCATATGAGTTTTGCATTATTATCTTTTAAAAAGGAGAAAGAGGAAGGACCTATAAAGTATATTTGGAAGAGCTTATAGATAGCTTATTTGATTTTGCAATGAGAATAACTTATGTAAATAAATTTATTCAAATAGTTTATGATATTCATATAAACTTATTTCAGTTTATTTTAAAAGCTTATTAGAAAAACTTATAAAAATAAATTGTTTTTAACTTTTTTTTAAAAAAAAAAAAAACTTATTATACAAGCATTTAATTAAGTTGTTTATCAAAATACAATATTTTATAGACTCAAATACGGTGAATAATGCCCCATCTGAAAAGTCCTTCTAAAATTATTAAAAACTGAAGCTCATCACAAATACAAAATTAAGGGAAATAGATTTCGGGATACAGCGATATTGGAATCAGCAATTTCTTCAGGACCATGCAAAAAGAGTCCTATCTTTTTATGCATCAAAATACTTACATGGTTTTTAAATTTTAAATTCTATCATAATAGTAGAAGAAGTAGTACTTGCAGGTGATCTGAAATGCCCATTTACGCAAAATGCTTGTCTCTAACTTATTTGTGGAAAGGAAAACTCTAGCTTCCTTCCCAGGCTGCTTTTGCTTTTAGGTAGGTTTCTTTGTTCTATAACAGAAATCACCATAGTACTGTTCTAGCTTAACATTTTGGGGGGCTTTATTAGCTAATATTTACCATAAAAGCATCACTTGGCCTTTAATTATAGCTAGGGTCCCAAACCAGTGGCTTAAACATTCATAAGTCCTTGGAAGTTCCAATTGAAAGATGAAGCTAGCAATGTGGTCCAACAACAATCAGTAACTGAAAATGTTCCTTCCAGTTTGTCCCTGTGCTGTGCACCCAAAACCATAGAGTGTTTGTACATTTCTTGGAGATATTTTTAAAATAATATCTTGATCTGGCTATGCCTATGATGAATCTAGATATATTCTTTTTTCTTTTTATGTGATTAAGATAAGAAGTAAGAACAGTATAATTGTTCCAATCTTCCGAGTTAAGTATAAGAAACAATACAGCAGTACCATCTAAAAGTGATTAATTAATAGATAATGCTTGTGAGCTGTGCTGTATTGGCAGGCTGGAATTCATGTTAAATTACTGAACCATCTGTATTTTGTAACTTTGCCGACTAAAACAGTACAACTCTACAAGTACAGATCAAAGGTTTATGTTTTTTTTTTTTTTCTAAGATTTCCTTTTTTCTTTTTGATCAGAAAAGGTTTATGTATTAAGTATAAACACGTAATTTGCATAAAAAATTTCTCAAATGATGATCTATTATTGAGCCACGGTAATGTTATTTGTAGAACTGGATTTTGACTACTGGGGCGACAACTGCGATATTTGGTTAATGCACTTCAAATATGTAGTTAATTACATTTAGTAATTGGCTAATTAGTTGTGACACCTTATTATATCAATTAATCATCCACCGAACGTGATTAACCACTTATTTGAACTGCATTAACCACGATTATCAGGTGTTCAAATATACATGACCCCACACCTGAAAATCGTGGTTAATACAGTCCAAATATGTGGTTAATCACGTTCGGTGGATGGTTAATGGATGTAACAAGGTGTCACAACTCATTAACCAATTACTGAATGTAATTAATCACATATTTAAACTGCATTGACCAAATATCACAGTTATTGCCCTAATTGTCAAAATTCAGTTGTACAAATAATATTGCTCTAGCCATAACAATAAGTTGTAACTTTTGCCTGCAATGGAGGCTACACGTGGGACAGTTCACAACAAAAGAAAAAGGTTAAGGAGACAGAGATATGAAAAGAGCATAACCAGTTAATGTAGAAATAATTAGAATTATATATTTTATTAAAAACAGACAGAACTAGCTGGCTAGACCACAAAGTAAAAATATTCCCGAAGTTGATTACCCTAAAATAAAAATATATATCTCAAACCAAACATCTAGATCTATAAAACGCATCACAAATGTTTGTCATGGGCAAACTAACCATCTCTAATCGTATGCTTCCCAATTATGCTTTGACAAAACAAAATTACGAAAAAAGAAGAGCAACAGATGGTAAACAAATTAAATATATCATTGCTTCAAACAGATTATGAGATTATCTGAATAGGTGATTCCGCATCTATCAAAATTGAGGACTTAAATTCCTGTTTATTTTGGATCAAATCTAGAAAAGAGGAGGCAGTTTACTTGTAAATCACAATCATTATAAATCTATTCAACAAATTTATGAGGAACAATAGAAATCCATTCTTTGTTTTTTACTGCATCTCAGAATTCTAATTCTAATAAGATACATATATAGATCTCGAAAGTTACTGCTTTTAATCTTAAAAAATCAACAAAATGATGTCAAAACAGCAAAAAGTGAAAAACTTCGATGATTGGATATACCAAGCATTAGAGTCAAATGCTGTGTGTCTGAAGTTTCGAGTTGACCCTATTCTGTATCTTCCCACAGCTTTATTGAACCGCGCCAATGTGTTAGAGAGTGCCATGGCATGCATGCAAAGGAACTCTTAGATGCAGTTCAAGAAAGCTGTGGAAGAATACAAAGAGGGGCATGATATTGAAGACCGAAGATACAGATATATACAGCACAAGTACTCAAATGAAAATGGCGTGGATATAACATAAATTAGAACCTAATCCAAGTGAAGGAGAAAAGGTGTAGGTTTACTAAAGGGGAAGGTGCGGTATTTATAGGAGAATTAAGGGGTTTTTAATTTTTAATTTTTGCATTTTCCCATCAATCCCCATAAGAATATTGGGCCAAGACTAAAGATTATTGAACTTGCCTTTTTCTCAAACCCTAATTAAAAAGTTGAATATGTTAGATCCCATTAGACCACTAGTAACTTAAATAAATATATAAATAAATAATATAATAAGGATTTAATTAATATAATTATCAGTGTAAAGATTTTTTATAATAGCAATCAATCAGAAATTAACATATTATAAATTTTTTTGACTCTTATCATAATTATCCTAAAAATTACACATGTTATAATTTCTAATTGGTTGACGGTATAAAAAACTAGGTCTTGCTAACGAGTACCCTAAGGATATTGGTTAAACAACCCATAAAAAGAAAGTTTGTATTGGGAAACTAAGTGTAATACTTTTCAAAATGTTAAATATGCCATTTGCTATACAAATCTTTCTTTTTTTATTCCTTAAACAATACCCTAGTGGTACTCATTAACATTCTAAAAAAAAATTTGTAATGTAAGTTCATAGTAATTAAACTCTAATAATAATAATAATAATGCTGTCCAAAGGCATCACTATTTGTGCGGCTATATGATGCTCCGTGCCAGATCAAACGGTGGCGGTTACCTTTTGTGGGAGTACAGCGATGGACCCACCTTCAGATCTATTGTTGTTGCTGAACCAAATTTGAGCCCACGCGCTCCATGCCATGTTTACTTCACTGTTCAGTGGCCGGCGCAATAAAATAATTAAGGGAAAGCATAAAATGGAAGTATAATTAATACTAGGGTTGCTGAATGGTGCGGGATCCAGGACCTGGATCTGCTCCAGCGGCAGGAGCATCCTGCCGCTCATCCAAGCCGTCCAATCGTGGACCTACACACCAGAACAGCTGGTCCCACCCTCCAACAACAACCTGCAGCCGTTGGATTTGTGCAGGAGCGGCGCCGGATGGATTTGCGCAGGAGCAAATCCTGGCTCGCGGGATCCACGGGTAAAATTTTATTGAATATTTATGGAATAGTAAAAATCTATTAAAATTATAATATTGCTATTATAAGTGAAATATAACCATATGGCTTTTGAACTATTATTATTATTATTTCCAAGAGTTGTATTCTTTCTATGTCCTTTATTTTTTTCCTCAAAGTATTTCTACAATTCACTTAATTTTTCAAATTCACTTAATGATCTACCAATCAAAAATTGGTGTCCTTCCCATTCCCTAACATTATTTTTTGTTTTTACAATGCATTCAAACCCAACGTGTTTAAATACCTTTCTCAAATTCACGCAACTAGTTAAAATATGTATTATACTCATTTAGAAAATTAACCCCGTGGATTGTAAATATTCAAATTATTATATTCACATTTAAAACATTAACTTCAATAAAAAATATTATAAATTTTACATAATTATGTACATCTAGATATACATATAAGTATGTTTTCGTGTAAAATTTACGACCTGGGTAGTGCTCTGCCATCAAAAGTAAATTTGGACAAAAAGTGATGTGCTATGCCAAAAAGTAAATACAATATATTTAGTTACAGTTCTTACAAAAGTGAAACCATTATCCAAAAACACAGCAAGTGAAAGAAGTTTGGACAAACCTGTAAGAAATCATACAACAGTACAGTATATTCAGGCTTGTTGGGTCTGTAGTTATAAAAATCATACATCAGTGGAGTAGTAATCGCCAGATGCATAAGCTACAGAAAGAGGATAACTTCATTCAGGACTATTATGTTTTGGAACATCAACAATGAGAGAAACTCACTACAAGAAAACATCGATTTACAGACGCCCATTTACCGACGGACGTTTTTCCGATGGCAATTTTATCATTACCGACGGCCATTTATCGATGGACATTTTTCCGACCACAATTTTATCATTACCGACGGAAATTTTATCATTACTATGATGATAATGATTATTAGGATAGTTTTATATTTACTTGTGTTTTCTAGACAGATGGATATTTTATGTATGGAATATTTATGTCAACTTAAATTTAATTGTCTTTTTAATTATTTGTGATTTCTTTTTTTGATCTAATATAATAAAGTAAATATAATAAAATAAAAAATGTAATTTTTAAAATAAAAATGCATTAATAATTTATATTTAAAATAAAAAAATAAATAAAAAATAATTATTAATAAAAAAATAATTACCGACAGAAATTTCCGTCGGAAACGTTACCGACGGCTTTTTCCGTCGGTAACGTTTCCGACTGAAAAAGCCATCGTAATGGAAACCGATTATTAACGGAAAAAGCCATCGGTAACGTTACCGACGGAAATTTCCGTCGGTAATTTTCGACGGATCCGACCCATCCGTCAGAAACCGTTTCCTACGAGCTAGATACCGACGGAATTTGGTCCGTCGGAAACGTGCTTTACAGACGGATTTTTGGCGTTTCCGACAGGTTTTGGCCGTCGGTAATCCCGCCTTTTTCTGTAGTGACTTAAACTTAAGAATAGCAACTTCTTGACAATCCAAAGCTAAAACACCAAACCTTTACAAGTAGAAAATCTCCAAGTGTGCTGCCAACTACAAATAAAACCCCTCCAACCCCTTTTAGAAATATGATAGTGGCAATGAATTGTCGACTTGACCATGTGAGACATCATGCATAACACAATATTTGGACAATGGAGATAATGGAATCAATTAATTAAGAGTTGGCATAAAGTAATTATCAAGAGTAAATCTTTATAAGCATAGTTTAATTAAGAATAAGGATATTTGTGAAATAACCAAAGTGAACACAAGAAGGGGGGCTGAATTGTGTTTACCAACTTTTTCGGTTACTTTAAAAAGATTTTCGCAGGCACAGCAAGCAAGGTTTAGATAAGAGAAAGTTAGACGAGTGACACGTCTAATATTGAAACAGAATAGCACACACAAACAGAGAAGGTTAAAATAGAGTTTGATAATCACAGTATTAACTCCCCAAGTTAAAAGCTAAAATAGAAACAATACTTAAACAAGTTAAAAGATAAAGGGAGTAGAAATATCACTCAAGAGATTTATACTGGTTCACCCCAAAATCCACAGGGCTACGTCCAGTTTCTTGGCAGCACCAAGTTTCCACTATAACTGAGTAAATTACAGTACAAGTATTCTTTGCACACCTAGCCTCTTCAGGCTCAACACTCAAACAAGTATTCTTTTCTCACCTAGCCTCTTCAAGCTCAAAACAGTAAAGGATAAAAGGTTTTTGTGTAGTTAATACAACTTGCAAATCTTTCAAATCACACTCAGAGAGTGGAATAAATATGAAGTATTAAAGACTGCGAATTTATATCAAATGATTGAATGTGTATTCAATGAAGGAATGAAGAAGTTAATGAAGAGAGTAAATGCTTCTGCACAGTGTTCTTTATGATATTCAACTTCTTAGCTCCATCTTCATTGTTTGATCTATTTAAAGACTTCAATCAAGAGATCTGTTTTGACACAGCTTCAGAAAGTGTTTGCTTCTGACTTGAGCTTTCTGAGACACCATTTAATGCCAAAGAGTAGTTCTGAATATTCATTAAATGCTTGGAAACGCTGAGCTTTGACAAGGGTGTCCAAGAGTATACTTTAGACTGAGCAGCTGTTCTTTCGAAGTATATAGCAGCAGGCTTCTTGTACTTGTTGCAGAGAGCTTTCCTCTTTCAGTGCAACATCAGTTCACTTTCCATAAAGCACTTTTACTTTGTACTAAAACAGGCAAAAGGTTACTGCAGTGGTGTAGAGATTGCGTGTTTATTCCTTAAAACCTTGAAACAACGTTCTTTATTCTTTGTCCTTTGAGCTATTGTCCAGAGGTCTTCGAGATCCTTAAAGGATGGCATATAATATGAATAACGTGACTTGGACTTGATTTCTGATATAATGACTTGGTATCAGTAAAGAGAATTTTTAGACGGGTGAAAGTCATCCAAAAATTAGACGGGTGATGATTATTCAAAAATTAGACTGGTGCTGGTACGTTCAAACATTGGACGGGTGCTGACGTGTTCCAGAGTTAGACGGGTGATCAACTGAGCCAAACTTAGATGCATGCTTCTTGCCATGTCATCAAGTGAACTTAGTCTTTCTTGAGCGTTGACTATCTTTGACTAACTTTTAGACGAGAGGAGACTTAGACGAGTCAGTACTGAGCTTCTACTAAAAAGTAGACGGGTCATAAAATAGACGAGTGATCTTAAGTCTATTTTGCTGCACACTTATCAAATATATCAGTAATTTCATTTGGTTCAACATTATCATACTTGAACTATTTGGAATCATCAAAACTTAGAGAATTTACACATTGAATGTGTTTTAGACTTATGAGGTCTCAACATTCTCCCCCTTTTTGATGATGACAAATATCTTTTCTGATTTTATTGAACATCAAAAAGAAACAGTAGAAATTTCTAAACAGATATAGTTGATCAGAGTATGTTATGCTCCCCCTTAGTTTATGCACTAAGTAAAGACAAATATCAGAACAAAACATGATATTAGAGAGAATAACATAAAGTTGAAATATAAAATCATGAAAATTTATCTATATTTTCTCCCCCTTTTGGCATTAATCAAAGAGATAAACAATAAAGAATATAAATTGCCAAACGAAATCAAAAGAAAAACTCATTTCATTTAACCAAAGTCAAGAAGGGTTACAAGTGATAGACATCACTGACTTAGTACACTGCATGACTCAATAAAGAAATGAAAAACAGATTCCTAAAAACTAAGAACTAGGGCCTCCTTGGCTTTTTAAGAAAGCTTCCATCATCTGCTGCATTGCTTGCTGCTGAGCTAGCATCTGAGCTTGAAATGCAGTCTGTTGAGCAATTGCTTCATCCTGTCTTTGAATGACAGTCTGCAAGCTTGTAGCCATTTCATCAAGTCTCTGATGTGCAGCAGGATCATATGCAACAACTGGAGAGGTAGTATCTATAGTGGCCAAAGAAGTTCCAGAAGTTGATGGAGGAGGTGGACAAGGAGGAGTGGTAGGAGGTAACTATTCAACAGAAATATCATCCTCAGGGTGAGGATCTAGAAAGACATTTGTTGACAGAGTGGTTACAAAATCATTATTGGGATAGAATTCCTCTAGAAAAGCATGAATTCTGTCATGATGTAGAGGAGAATCTATGACAGAGAGAAGAAACTCATAAGATCTCCTAATGAGATTTATGTGTGTGAAAGGGGAAGTTTCAGGGAAATTTAAAATAAAGAAAGGAAAAACCATGAAGAAGGGAGGAAGTGTGTAAATGGAGGGTGAAAAGGGGTAGAGAGCATAGGCTTGGCTACCTCCGGTGGGAATGTCTGCCTTCTCTTCTTCTGGCAGCCCAGAACTAAAGCCACCTTTGGAGAACATCCTCTCTCTGAATTTAAGCTTCTAATCATTTCTATTGATAAGAGAGAACTTCTGATCCAATGGCAAGGATATTTTTTTCTGCTTTCCTTTCAGAGCCATGGAGTCAGGCATTACTCTGATTGTAGTTGAGGGCTTCATAAATATGTGAGGGTTGAATAGCCATTTCCCTACTGGCTTCTGTGACCTTTCCAGCCTCACAATCTGTCTTTCAGCTCCAAAGAGGCAATCATGTCCAAGGTCTTTCCATCAAGATAAGAGGGACAGGATTCATCTGTGACAGAGAACGGGGTGGTTCTGGAAGATGGGTGATAGGGAGATATAGTGGCTAAGGGGATAGGGTTATGTCTGGTTTCAGAGAATAAATCTGGAAAGACTATTCTCAGAGGCACTTGGCACTGGTTAGTGATGTGATCAGGGATTGGTGATTTTGGTGAGGGAGGAGGAGTAAGATTGTCAAAATACTCAAAGTCATTGACATCCTCAGTTTGAGGAATGTCAGAATGGTGAGATATTTGTGGTGAGGTTGGTACAGGTGAGTGACTATCAGACATGTGAGTTTCTGATATAGTAGGGTTAGGTTCAGAAGAGTGATGGTTAGGTGATGTATGTGGTGGAGTTTGGATTTTTGGTGAAGTAGGTGGAGTGGGAATTTTTGGTGATGTAGGTGGTGTTGGGATTTTTGGTGATGGTTGAGGGGATGGTGATCTTTGTGGTGGTGGAGATGTTCTTTGAGGTGAAGGTTGTGGAGTTGGAGCTGTTGTGGTAAAAGGTTCTGTTTCCTGAGGAGGAGGGGATGAATCCTTCTGAGGTGAAGGTGATGGTGATGGTGATGAAGAGGGAGGTAAGACAAGTTTCCTCTTTGTGACTGTTGTCCTCTTCTTTTTAGGGATCACAGTCTCTTCTGATTGAGACTCTCCCTCAGCTTGTACTGTCCTCTTTCTCTTGAAGACCTTAGTAATTTTAGGTGCAGAGGCAGCAGCTTCCTCAGAGACAAGCAGTAGCAGGTTCAACAACTTGGGTAGTCTCTTTAGTCACAGAAGTTTCAGCAATTATTTTGGTGACTTTCCTCTTCTTCCTCTGAAGTTGATCCCTGATTTCCTCAGCTGGTTCCTCAACAACTTCAACTTTAACACCAGGAATGGAAACAGTTGCTTCCATCTGAGCAGAGGCTTCAGCATTGTGACCAAGAGTAGGGGTCAAGTTCATCTTCATTAAAGCTAGGGTCTTTGTTGTAATCGCAGTACAGAGATCAGCAGATACAGCCCTTCTCAAATCCAGTTTGCATGCCCTAAAAATTCTAGTCATAACCATTCCAAAGGGGTAGTCCTTATCTTTTCCCCTTACAGCTTTTTCCATATGTATGAAAATCAGATCAGTTATGTCTATCTTGATTCTTTGGACAAGATGAAACAGAGCCAACTTTTCTAACAGGTTGACATGGTTTCTAGACCCAGTCCTAGGCATTACACAGTTTATAAGTAAGACATGTAAAAATCTTGCCTTAGGAGTTAGATACTTTGAATCCATGTTACCAGGGTTTGCAGTCCCATACAGCACCAGATTCACATTGTCTTCCCCTTGATCCTTCATCCAGTCTTTATAATGCCCAGCTCCTTCCCTACGGCATTTTGTTACTTCAGCGAGTAACTCGTGATTGATGAAAATTTGATCCTCACCAACATCCCCAGAAATCATGTGGGTAGTATTATCCTTGGTGATTTTTGCCGTGGTCCAGAAATCCCTAACTAGAGCAGGGAAAACACGTTCTTGCAGTTGAAAGAACGGTAACCATCCGGCATGGTTAAGCTCTGGAAGCACGTCCAAACCCTTGGCCCTAAGTTCATCAAAGTTCGTAACTCTTCTAGGGAGCACCTTCTTCAACTCAGCGATAGATACCTTGGTCTTCTCAGATAACGTCTCAAGAAGGCTTTTGGGTGCCATTTGATTTTGAGAGAAGAGGATTAGGGTTTGACAGAGAAAGTCTCGAGAAGATGAAGATGAAGAAAGCTTTAGAGAAAGAGTTTGTGAGCAAGAAATTGAGTGGGTAGATTTTGAAAAGACACGGGTTTTTGTTAAAAACGCTTGAGTGCTTTTTACGTTGGGAACAAGGAAAGAGAGTGTTGCCATAAATGACAATCAATCAATTTCAAACAAAAGATAATAAAATATTTAAGAAAAGGAGGGAAAAAAGTAATGTACATGTGTCTCAGTCAGAATTTAGCACTGAGTGCTTTTAGCCACGTCATTAGACGCTTGGCTAAATTAGACGAGTCAAGTATTCATAGAATATAGTAAAATAGACAAGTAATTTTTCAGGCATATCAGCAAAACATTTATTCAGATACATTATGCATGTTAAGATTCCTTCTAATAAAAACAAATCTATCTTCACTTAAAGGGTTTAGTAAAAATGTCTGCCCACTGATAATCAGTGTTTACAAACTTAATTTCAAAAACACCTTTTTGAACATAGTCTCTAATAAAATGATGCTTTATCTCTATATGCTTTGCTCTAGAATGCTGTATTGGATTTTTAGACAGATTAATAGCACTGGTATTATCACACCAAACAGGTATATTATGCTCAATCATTGAATAATCTTCAAGTTGATATTTTACCCAAAGTAGCTGTGAACAACAACTAGCTGCAGATATATATTCAGCTTCAGCAGTTGATAGAGCAATGGTGCTTTGCCTTTTGCTTGACCAGGAGATCATATTTGCTCCAATGAAGTGGCATCCTCCACTGGTGCTTTTTCTATCAATTCTGTCTCCAGCAAAATCAGCATCACAAAATCCAACTAACCTGAAATCTTCAGATTTCTTATATAATAGACCAAGGTTAGTGGTTCCAATTAAATATCTGAAAATTCTTTTGACAGCCTTGTAATGAGATTCCTTTGGGTCTAATTGAAATCTAGCACAAAGACAGACACTGAATTGAATATCAGGTCTGCTAGCAGTTAAATATAGCAGAGATCCAATCATACCTCTGTAGACAGTTTGATCTACCTTTTTACCTTCCTCATCCTTGTTTAGAACAACTGTTGGATGCATAGGAGTACTCATAGGCTTTGAATTTTCCATTTTATACTTTTTCAGAAGCTCCTTGGTGTACTTCTGTTGATGGATATAGATTCCATCATTTGACTGTTTTATTTGAAGACCAAAGAAGAACTTCAATTCTCCCATCATGCTCATCTCAAATTCATTCTGCATCAACTCAGAGAACTCTTTGCAGAGCTTTTCATTAGTAGCACCAAATATAATATCATCAACATAAATCTGTACTACTATGAAGTCTTTTCTTGAGCATTTCTTGAAAAGTGTAGTGTCTACTTTTCCTCTAATGAAGTTATTTTCCATTAGGTATGTGCTTAATCTATCATACCAAGCTCTAGGAGCTTGTTTGAGTCCATACAAAGCTTTCTTAAGCTTATAGACATGGTGAGGATTCTCAGAGTCCTCAAATCCAGGAGGTTGCTTGACATAAACTTCTTCCTCAATTATTCCATTTAGAAATGCACTTTTAACATCCATTTGATAAAGAGTTATATCATGTTGTGCAGCATATGACATGAGAATCCTAATTGCTTCTAGTCTAGCTACAGGAGCAAAAGTTTCAGTGAAATCAATACCTTCCTGTTGATTATAACCTTGGGCAACTAGTCTTGCCTTGTTCCTTACCACTTTTCCATCTTCATCTAGTTTATTTCTAAACACCCATCTGGTTCCAATAATGGTTTTCTCTTTGGGTTTAGAAACTAGTGTCCAGACATCATTCCTTTTGAACTGATTTAGTTCTTCTTGCATGGCTAGAATGCAGCTTTCATCTTGCAGAGCTTCTTCAATCTTTTTGGGTTCCAAGTCTGATATGAAGGCCATGTTGTTGTTTTCATTGAAAGCAGATCTGGTTCTAACTCCTTGAGATGGACTTCCAATGATGAGATCTTCTGGATGATAGGTCTTGAATTTCTAATCTTTCTTCAAAGTCTGAGTTTCAAACTTATCAGTATTAGTCTGTGTTTCAGACACGTCTACTTTTGACTTGTCTGAAGATTCTTCTACTGCAGGATTAAGTTCAATACCTGCAACATCATCCGCTAGATCTGATAGTTCCCTATCAGTCTTCAAACCATCATTAAACTTTACATGAATTGATTCTTCTACAACGGAGGTTCTAGAATTAAAAATTCTAAAAGCTTTAGACATTTCAGAATAACCAATAAATACGCCTTTATCTACTTTAGAATCAAATTTACCAAGATGATCTTTTGTGTTGAGAATATAACATTCACAACCAAATGCATGAAAATATGATATGTTGGGTTTTTATGTCTTTCCACAATTCTTAAGGAGTCTTATTTAGAATAGGCCTAATCAGTATTCTGTTTTGTACATAACAAGCAGTGTTAATGGCTTCTGCCCAGAAGTACTTAGGAAGATTATTTTCATTAAGCATTGTTCTTCCCATCTCTTGAAGAGATCTGTTCTTTCTCTCAACTACTCCATTTTGCTGTGGAGTTCTAGGTGCAGAGAAATTGTGAGAAATACCATTTTCCTCACAGAACAGTTTGAACTGTTCATTTTCAAATTCTCCTCCATGGTCACTTCTTATAGCAGAAATACAAAAACCTTGCTCATTTTGTACTCTTTTACTGAATACTGAAAATGCCTTATAAGATTCATCCTTGTTGGTTAAGAAGAGTACCCATGTAAATCTAGAATAGTCATCAACTATGACAAAACCATATTTCTTTCCACCTAGGCTAGCCATACTGACTGGTCCAAACAGATCCATGTGTAACAGTTGCAAAGGTCTAGAGGATGTGACTTCTTTCTTGGATTTGAAACTTGATTTTACTTGTTTACCTCTCAGACATGCATCACACAAAATAACTTTCTTAAAAGAGATGTGAGGCAATCATCTCACAAGGTTATACTTTTTCAATTTAAAAATTTGTTTCATACTTACATGTCCTAGTTTCTTATGCCACATCCATTTTTCATCCTCTTTAGACATAAAGCATGTTACACTTTGATCTGAAAGTTCAGTCATGTCAATCTTATACAGATTGTTTTGCCTTTTGGCAAAAAAGAGGGTTTTTCCACTACAGTCATTGACTATGCATGCATCCTTAGAAAAAGATACAGAAAATCCACTGTCACATAATTGACTTATGCTAAGCAGATTATGTTTTAATCCTTTCACATATAAAACATCATGAATAATAGGTAAAGGAGGTTTACCACCAATTTTACCTAAACCAACAACTTTTCCTTTCTGGTTGCCACCAAAAGTTACACGTCCACCTTTCTTAGGTTGGAGGTCTAGGAACATAGACCTTTCGCCTGTCATATGTCGCGAGCATCCACTGTCCAGATACCATGACAGGTGTTTGCTTTGTTCTGTTGAGAATGTCTGCAACAGGAATGATCATGACCTTAGGTACCCATATTTTCTTGGGTCCTTTTTTGTTAGTGTGAGGAGTCTGTGAGGACTTCCTTCTCTTTTTGTGAATACACTTGGACATGATATGTCCAGCTTTTCCACAGTAGGAACATATAGATCTATTTGAGCTATCTAATATAGATTTAACAGTTACATTTGAAAACTTTGTTGATCCTTTATGATGTTCTTGATTGGAATATCCTATACCTTCTTTGTTAAGGGAGTGCCTCTGACTTCCTAAGAGTTTAGTCAGATTATGGGGGCGTTTGGGAGAGCTTAAATAAGCTCCTTTTGACTTATCTGATGACATAAGCACTTATACAGTGTGTTTGGCAACACTTCTGAAAAGAACTTATATCATCTCAAAAGGAGATTTTAACTTATTTTGATAAGTTGCTGATACTAGCTTATGGAAATTTAAGGAAGAGCTTATGCGAAACACTTGAGCGAGATTTCCCAACTTCGAATCCTGCCTCCTTCAATTCTTCTTTTTTCTTTCTTTTTTTTCTTCCCTTTCTTCTATTCTCCTTCGACCAAAGAAGAGAAGAGAGTGACCCTTCTTCTTTGTTAAGCAGCGAGAACCCTAGCCTGGCCTCAGCCCCGTCCCTCGCCGCCTTCCGCCTTCTGTCTAGAGTCGCCTTCTGCCTCTGTCGTTCGCCTCCGCCGCCTGGGAGATCGCGTCGTCCTGCGAGATCGCGCACCGCCTGCGAGCTACGCCTTCTGCCTCCGTCTTTCGCCTCCGCCACCTGCGACGCGAGCTACGCCTTCGCCTCCTCCGTTCGAGCGCCGCCGTCCACGAAGGTATGTCTCTTTCCCTGTACCTTTCCCTTCTCCCTTTCCCTTGTGAGATCTGTTTATGTTGCCCCTGTTGATCTGCATAAAGTTGGGGATTGGTAATTGTAGCATGTTTGGGAACAATATGGACACAGCTAGATGTGATTTCATAGGTCACAAGTGCTATTTTCTTAAGCATCACTGAATGAAAATGCAACATGTTAAGTGTCTTTGTTATTCCTTCAGTTTTTTTGTTAAGTCACTGAATGAAAATGCAAATGCAAATGCAAATGCAAATATATAACAAAGTGATTTAAAATTGAACTTCCATTAATTTAGGGAATACAGAAAAAAGAAACTGATTTATGCTGTTAGATGATGTTTTGATGTTTTGCATTTTGGGGGTTACTGACTCTGTGCTGCTGTAATTTTAACTAATGCTATGTATTTATATTGTGTTAGAATTGCCTCTAAGATGTCTTCAAACCCAGTTGAAGGGAATGTAAACGGTAGTGGTAATGGAAAACGACCCAAGGCCGATTGGAATGAAAAAAATAATGAAATCTTTCTTAAGTGTTGTATTGAACAAGTACGGGCTGGGAATAGGCCACACGCTCACTTTAACAAAGCGGGGTGGGCAAACTTGATCAAGAGTTTTAATGAACAAACAGGGTTATGTTATGAGCAAAAGCAAATGAAAAATAAATGGGATATTTTGAGAAAAGAGTGGCAGACGTGGGAAAAACTCAGAACATGTGAGACTGGTCTTGGAATGGATCATAGTAAGGGGACAATTGCTGCTACTGATTCTTGGTGGGAGGAAAAGATTAAGGTAATTTGATATCCTTGATGTAATTATATATTTATATATTTATTTATCTGATGTTTAAAGTATTTACTGATTTGAAATACTTTTATCTTAGGTTTATCCCGAGTTTGCAAAGTTCAGAAAGGAAGGTCTAAAAAATTTGAATGAAATGGAGATCCTTTTTAAGGATACTGTGGCTATTGGTACTGGTGCATATGCACCATCTCAAGACCCAGAGGAAGAAGCAAGAAAAAATAGTAATGAAAGGTATGCACCAATGACTGAGGAGCGTGGTGTTGAGGACGAATATGAGGGGATTGAAGACCTCACAATCGATCCAAGTCCTTCTAGTCAAAGGTCCAAGAGGAAAAGGGGTGGGAGGGATAACAAGAGAGGTAGTGTCGGGCATCGAATGTGTGAGCAATTCGATTGCATAATTGAAAGTTTGAACACTGAAAATTCTGCTACTAGTGCCAGTGTTAGCAATGTTAGCAATGTTCCTACACTTGCTGAATGCATGGATATGCTTAAACAATTGCCGGGGTTGGAGTATGGTGGGGAGACTCATATAATAGGTATTAGACTGATGAACAGCAAGTCAAATAGGGAGGCCTTTGTTCTAATGAATGACCCCGTCCTTCAGCTTAATTAGATCAAGAGCCACACTTTGGCTGATGTCGCTCGTCTTTGAATTATCAATTATGTATTAGCTTTGACTTTGCAGTTGTTTCTCGGTCTGTTTGATTTCTTTACTTGAAGCCTAGACTTGTTTTATTTTTATTTGATTTGGGTTTGTTATGTGTTGTTAGGTGAACTTATGCGTGTAAAATTGACTTATCAAGTTATTAAATGTTGTTAATCGTTTATATGTATTTCTCTTTATGATTATGATGTTATCTCTATATTTGGAACTTGCACAGGATGTCTACTACTAGTACAAATGATACTGATTCTGGGTTAGATAGTGATGATTCATGTGATAATAGTCATTTATCACGAACCAGGAAGAAAAGAAAAGTATTGTTGTCGATGGTAATTCATGCTGCACAGTGGTTCTTGAATCATGTGGAAAAGAGGCCATGTAGGACTTCTGCATTGACAGGTCATGAATGGGTTCAAGAGATTATCAACGGACATGGGGTTCGTTGTTATCAACAATTCAGGATGAAAAAAAATGTGTTTTTGCACTTGTGTAATGTTTTGCAGAATTATGGTCTAAAACCAACAAGGGGCATGGGTATTCATGAACAAGTTGGTCTTTTCTTATATGTGTTAGGACAACCAGGTTCAATTCGTAATGCGGAGGAGAGATTTCAACATTCTGGAGAGACTATTTCCAGACAATTCCATCGTGTCCTGAAGGCGGTACTTGCACTTTCCAGGGATATTGTAAAGCCTGTTGACCCAACCTTTAGAGACATTCCTCATCATATTAGCAATGATGATCGATATTATCCTTACTTTAAGAATTGCATTGGTGCTATAGATGGCACTCATGTGAAGCTTATTGTCCCTGCTGAAAACCAAATACCGTACACTTGCAGAAAAGGGTATACAACAACTAATGTAATGGTTGCTTGTGATTTCAATATGTGCTTTACTTTTGTGCTAGCAGGATGGGAGGGTTCAGCACATGATACTAGAATCTTTATGGAAGCTTTACGCAAGCCTGAGTTGCATTTTCCGCATCCTCCTACAGGTTCATGAATTGTATATATTTTTTTTTTTAAAAATTCACCATTATGAATACATATTAAATTATTGTATACTTTATTTACAGGTAAATATTATCTTGTTGATGCTAGTTATCCTAACTTTATGGGCTACTTGGGACCGTACAAAACCACTAGGGATCATCTCCCTCATTTTAGAATAGGACCGAGAGCTAGAGGAAGAAATGAAGTGTTCAATTATTTACATTCTAGCCTTCGAAGCACGGTCGAACGATCATTTGGGTGTTGCAAAGCTAGATGGAAGATACTAGGCAACATGCCTCCTTTCCCATTGAAAACTGCGACTCACATAATTGTTGCTTGTATGGCTTTGCACAACTTCATAAGAAGGAATGACATAGGTGATGAAGAATTTCTTTTATTTGATGAGAATGTTGAATTAGAGTATAATATGGATGTACATGAAACTGCACCTGAAGAAGTAACATGGGAGGAACCAAGTCAACAAAGTGTTAGGCAAATGGAGCAACTCAGAGACACCATTAGAAACCAGATGCCTGGATTTATCTAGTTTAATTATCATGCAACTTGTTTGGTATTTTTGAACAATATTCTAGTTTGATGGTTGTACCTCAAACTTGTGGTACTAATGCAACTTGTTTGATATTTTTGAACAAAATTCTAGTTTAGGGTTGTATCTCAAACTTATGGTACTAATGCAACTTGTTTGGTATTTTTGAACAATATTCTATTTTCTATTGAAATGAAACATATGGCTAGTAAATATTTCATGATGATATTATTTTTTAAGTTAATATCTAAAAAATTTATCATTATTTATGATATGTGTTTTGAGATAAACGTTAAAAAAAACCAATACTTCAAATTATTTGTTTTTTTTTTGAAGCAATCAAATTGTTTGTTAAAATTACATTTTTATTGTAATTTTATAAAATAAAAAAATTAAATGTTTATAAGCACTTATATAGTAATGTATCCAAACGCCTTAATTTGGTATAAGTGCTTTTCGAAGTGTACATCCAAACGCACATAACTTATTGAATTTAAGCGCTTATGGCATAAGCTCTCATGCAATAAGGTCTTATGTGATAAGTGCTTAATTAAGTTGTTTTCCCAAACGCGACCTATCTCTACCATTAACAAACTTGGCAAGATCTGAGGTGAGCTCTTCTACTTTCTGTTGAAGTTTAGTTACTTCTTCAAATGGTAGAGTTTCAACTAAGATCTCAACTTTAGACTTTTCAGTCTTAAGTTTACTATTCTCTTCAGCTAACTTCTCACACTCTAGAGATTTCTATGTATACTCATTTGAGAGTTTAGCATACTGTCTCTTGAGGGATCTGAAAGCTTTAGATATATAGTTGGATTCTTCCAATAGTTCATCATAGGCATCATTCAATTTTTCAAGTTCAGAATGTACCTCAGTTTCTGATTCTGAATCTGTATCTGCCATAAGACAGAGGTTTGCTTCAAGCTCCTCTCCTTCACTTTCAGTGGAGCTTTCATCAAGATCTTCCCAAGTAGCTATCATCCCTTTCTTCTTTTTGTTGAAGAATTTCTTGGAAGATTGCTTTTTGAGTTGAGGGCATTCTGCCTTGATGTGACCAGGCTTTTTGCATTCATAACATACAATGACATTTCTGTCATTAGATCCACCATCCTTGTTGTGCTTTTCTTTGTTGAAGCGCCTGAAGGGTTTGTCTTTTCTGCAGTTTCTTTTCTTCCACAGCTTCTTCATTTTTTTGGTGAAAAGAGATAGTTCATCATCTTCATCATCAGAGTCATCCTCATTGGATTCTCCAGATTCTTCTGAAGATTCATCTACTTTGAGAGCTTTTGAACTTGCTCCCTTAGATGACTTCTTGTCAGCTTTGAGTGCAATGGACTTGTTTTTCTTTCCATTGTTCTCTTCAATCAGTTCTTGTTCATGAATCTGAAGAGTGCCAAGAAGCTCATCAAGCTTCATTGTTTTTAAATCCTTGGCCTGAGACACAGCAGTTACAAGTGGTCTCCATTGTTTTGGAAGACTTCTGAGAATCTTTTGAATGTGTTCCTCAGTCTTGTAAATTTTTCCCAGAGATTTCAATCCATTGGTTATGGTTTGAAACCTTCCATACATTTGGCCAATAGTTTCACCTTCCTCCATTTTAAACAACTCATACTTTCTGACAAGCATGCTGACTTTGGTTTCTTTGACTTTGCTGGTTCCTTCATGAGCAATGGCTAGTGAGTCCCACATTTCTTTTGCAGACTCACAAGCATAGACTTTTTCAAATTCTTCTCTGCTCAAAGCACACATGATTGCATATCTAGCTTTGGCATTCAGCTGCCATTTTGTTCTTTGATCAGTGGTCATGATTGCTTTAGGAATTTCATCTCCTTTGTCATCTTTAGGAACAAAGGGACCTTCATCAATGATATCCCAAAGATCAGAATTAGTGGATTGTAAAAACCACTTCATCTTTTCTTTCCAATAGATGTAGTCCTCTCCATTGAAGAAAGGAGGTCTCGACATTGAGGATCCTTCTCCAGCATGGTTCTTGCTTCCACTGGTTTCTCCTGCCATTTCCAAGATCTTTTCCTCTACACTGTTAAGTGCTCAACCCAGAGGCTGAGCTCTGATACCAACTGAAATAACCAAAGTGAACACAAGAAGGGGGGTTGAATTGTGTTTACCAACTTTTTCGGTTACTTTAAAATGATTTTCGCAGGCACAGCAAGCAAGGTTTAGATAAGAGAAAGTTAGACGAGTGACACGTCTAATATTGAAACAAAATAGCACACACAAACAGAGAAGGTTAAAATAGAGTTTGATAATCACAGTATTAACTCCCCAAGTTAAAAGCTAAAATAGAAACAATACTTAAACAAGTTAAAAGATAAAGGGAGTAGAAATATCACTCAAGAGATTTATGCTAGTTCACCCCAAAATCCACAGGGCTACGTCCAGTTTCTTGGCAGCACCAAGTTTCCACTATAACTGAGTAAATTACAGTACAAGTATTCTTTGCACACCTAGCCTCTTCAGCCTCAACACTCAAACAAGTATTATTTTCTCACCTAGCCTCTTCAGGCTCAAAACAGTAAAGGATAAAAGGTTTTTGTGTAGTTAATACAACTTGCAAATCTTTCAGATCACACTCAGAGAGTGGAATAAATATGAAGTATGAAAGACTTCGAATTTATATCAAATGATTGAATGTGTATTCAATGAAGGAATGAAGAAGTTAATGAAGAAAGTAATGAAATAGACAACTATAAACACGAGAAGGGGGGTTGAATTGTGTTTATCAGAATTTAAAGTAAAGTTAAAAACTTTTTGCATGCAGAAGCTTAGTTCGGACAGGTGTAAAAAGTTACACAGACAGGTCACCTGTCTGTTGTATTTTTCTCAGAAAACAACACACGTATACAGATGGAAAACAAGCTTGATAAAAATAGTTTTAACCCCTTAGTTAGAATGCAGATGATATATAATCAAAACAGCTAAAGAGATTAAGGGAAGAGAGATTAACACAGTGATTTATCCTGGTTCACTCTTTAACACAAAGAGCTACGTCCAGTCCTTGGCAGCACCAAGATTTATCCACTATAACTGATCAGGTTACAGACTCCAAGTATTGTTTGCACACCTAGTCTCTTCAGGCTCCAACACAAGTATTCTTTGCACACCTAGCCTCTTCAGGCTCACTCAGATTTGTTTGAGAGTTTGGTTTGTAATAAATACACTTACAGACAGATAGATCTTTCACTAACACTCAGAGAGTGGTTTAAATGTAAAGCTTAGGAAAGTCTGCGTAATAACTTCAAATGATTGAAGAATACAGAATGAATAAATGAACAGAGTAATGGCTCTTTAATGCTTTGTAATCTCTGATGTGGTCATCTTCAATGACTTCTGTATTTATAGCCTTCAACCATTTAATATCCGTTAGAGACATTCCTTGCAACGATGGCTTCAAGCAGAGCTTCATTAAATGCAATATAGTCGTTCTGGGCAGCCATTAATGCAATGGAGACGTTGGTTGTACTCTAACATGAAGGATAATGGCTTTATGCATCGTGTAGTAGCCAACTCAGAGTTGTGCAGAGTGCTTTTGTACTTTTGCAGAGTACATTTCCCTTCCTGTGTAATAACTGAAAGTACTAGGGAATAAAGCATGTTGGAAACATTCTTTAACTGGAAGTTTGTCTTTGACTTCCTAGGTTGCTTGAGAGAAAGCACTTCTGAATTTCTTGATAAGCGTGAGAGAGAGATTCAGAGTCTTCTACATGAGGGGACAGCTTCCAAAAGCTTCCTGTACTTCGAGTTCTTTAACAAAGAACCTTAGACGAGTTGAAGAGCAGAGCAGAGACAGGTTGTAAACCAGTTTGCACATAGTCAACAATCCCAATCAGCAGACAGGTTGACTTTTTGGCTTATACAGACAGGTTAGTACTTAGGTAGACAGACAGGTGAGTTTTGTAATTTTCTGATCTGTACACTAAGTAGATAGGTTAGCAACCACAAAGTAGGTTAATTAAATCATTAACCAATGTTTAGTTTTCATCAAAACTTAGGGAAATGCACACAGACATTTTAGAGACTTAACAATCTCCCCCCCTTTTGATGATGACAAACATTCAGATGATTTAATGAACCTTAGAAAATATCATCTTACAGAATAATAGAAAGTAGACAGGTTGATATTTTCTATATGTGCAGACAGGTGCATTTGAGTTCAATTAAAAGTATCAGAGCAATATGCAGCAGGCTTAAGTTCAAAATATCAGAGTAACAGAGAATTAAAATTTTACCAATTTTTATATTCTCCAGAACACTTAGCATATAACCATGACATAATTTTCTCCAATCATTTTACATTAATCATCTTACATTTTTCTCCCCCTTTTGTCAGCAACAAAAAGGAACAAACAGATAACAGTAGAGAGAAAAAGAGATAATAAAGAGAAAATAAGGAAGATAAAGTAATATTGATTTTTATTCATCATAAGCATTTCATTTACAAGGCAGTTTCTACAGACATCTACCTAGACTGATTAAAAAGAAGATACAAGGAGTCAACTTTCTTTTCCAACAGCAGCCTAGCATGCCTTTCTGCATCCAGATGTCTTCTGACTTCTTCTAGCTCAGTCTTAAGAATATTGAAGCTATCTAAATCCACCATCTAAGAGGAGGAGGCTTCTGTACACAGACTGGTTGAAGCAGCAGACTAGGTTGGATACCAGGGTAAGGCTAAAACTGGGGGTGCCTTAGGAACAGAGAAAGGTGAGGAGACATGGGGAAAGAAATACTGATGGATGGTTCTGAAATAGAATAAAGGAAGAAAAGCTAATTTAAACAAAGGTTTGATTCTGACTAGGTCAAAATCAGGGGAGGGAAAGACACAGGAGAGTCTTTCACATAGAGACAGACGAGTGACTCTAATTTGGATAGGAGGGGGAAGAGGTTGATTGGCTAAGACAGATGGAGGTAAGGGTAAGAGAGAGTCTATGTGAGAGAAAAACGAATTAGACCATGTGACTAAGAGAAAGAAGTATCTAGACCTAGAGGGTAACATCACAACAGAGGCAGGATAGTGAGATCCTTCCAATGTTCTAATGAACAAAACAATAGGGGGATAGAAGAGAATCTCCCTACATGGGTTCAGAATGTGAGGTGGAGGAGAAGGGATGACAGATAAGTGAGAGACACTTGCAGTCATCAGAGATTGCAAATCACTCACAAACAGTCTTGATGATATGCCAGATTGTTCTCTGGGAGTTGAGTCCCTGTGAACAACTGTGTACTGACATATATCAGACACAACATCAAAAGATGTTTGGGTGGGGTGAGAAGAGACAGGTGAATGAAAAGGGGAGGCAACAGACAGGGGATTGATAAAAAGGGCAGAGGGGGATGAGACTACAGAACTTTGAATACCTTGGTGAAGGGGAGAGGATGGTGCAGAAGGAAAGGTGAAAAGCTGATCTTCAAAGAGTCTTGGCTTCTTCCTTGAAGGGGACAGAGAAGTAGCTTCAGGGTGATCAACTGTCTGAGTCCCATCAGACAGGTCAGCAGAGATTGCAGTAGCAGCAACAACAGCAGGCTCTTCTGCAGGAACTTCTTCCCTTCCAACAATGGCCACCATAGGCATAGGGTAGCCTGACCTTCTTTTTCTGGGAATGATTCCCAGATCAAGAGGTTTGATCTCCCTAGGCTCCTCTGAGGGTGGAGATGTCTGCTCCCCCTGAGCAGGTGCTTCCTCTTTACTAGGTTCAGACTCCACTTGTCTGACCTTGGTAAAGGTCTTCACCAGTCTTCTCCTCTTGGTAGGTTGTGCAGAAACCACACCAGATTTTCCAGCCTCACTGGTCTTCCTCTTGGGAGAGGGTTTCTTCAGCTTGAATTTGAGAGGCTCAACTGTCTCAAGTCATCAAGTGAACTTAGTCTTTCTTGAGTGTTGACTATCTTTGACTAACTTTTAGACGAGTGGAGACTTAGACGAGTCAGTACTGAGCTTCTACTAAAAAGTAGACAGGTCATAAAATAGACGAGTGATCTTAAGTCTATTTTCCTGCACACTTATCAAATATATCAGTAATTTCATTTGGTTCAACATTATCATACTTGAACTATTTGGAATCATCAAAACTTAGAGAATTTACACATTGAATGTGTTTTAGACTTATGAGGTCTCAACAATTTGCAGCCGCCCACCAAGGGGCTTTAAAGCACATCATTTCACCATTTAATTACAGCATTCTTCCTCATATTGTCATCTTTTTCCTTGTTCATCTAGTCATCAAGGAAATGTTTATCTACATTTTAGGATGCTTACTTTTCGTTTTCAACAAAAATACATGTTGATAAATAAGTGAAGTTACACAAAACTTGATTGAAGCAAGAACTTTGATCAACTGTAGGAACTCCTTGTTCAAGACCAAACTGAACTTTAGCTTCATAGTTATCTCCTAGTGCAAATGAGATTGTTTAAAATGTCATGGCACAATATAAGCTCCCCAACGTCTACACATAATGTAGGATGCATTATTTTATTTAAATATAAGTTCAGGTAGTTTGTTATAGTAAAAAACCAAGGTCTGATCGATGTAAATGCAAAAGAATCATAAAACCATGTAATACCACCAAGTATTACCATGAATGATTAACGTACTATGTATATACCATATGTTCACAAAGTACTATTTTCATTAATCTTTCAAGGATTAGTTGAGTTGCTTGCCCCTGCTACAAAATTGATCACCCATTTCATTATTAACATGCATTGTGGCCTCATAGTAAAAAGTGTTGTCCTTGTGATTGGGAGCATCCTTGTAGAGCATAAAACAAACTTCCATGACGTATCTAGGTGGCTCTAAGTCTTTCTCTCAGAATGCATTGCCAAGCTGCTGCATCTATGAAGCAAAAGTGTCATCCTGAACCTAGAAAAATCAATGACATTTAGAATGTTAGCAAGATTAGAGCACAGAGTCCTGTAAAGTGAAAATGGGATAAGGTGATAAAAATAATTAGTAATTTCCGATAAGTCTATAAGTAACTTTCAAACATTGTTAGGATCCTGTAATTTACCTTGTTTGAAGAAACTGAGCTATTCGACAGGAGTGCAAAACAAACTGAGCTTTATGATAACAAAGCAACTGAGCTACACATCAAAACTCAAAACCAACAACACAAAACTATACTATTCCATGGAATCAAAACATGTAGCAAGATTATTCCTTTTGAGACCATTAAGAAAAATCTTCAATCTCAAGATAAGTGTCCCTGACTAAGATATTTAAGCCACAAAAATCAATCAAAACAATAGAATTCTCAAGCAACTAAACAATAGTGTTATGTAACAAAGATTGAAGAGATTAAAATTACAAACCAAGTCAGAACAAAGTAAACAATTTTTTAACAAAACATAAAAAAAAAAAACCAATATGAAATGTTTAACAACAAACACAAAACGCTTTTTGGGGCCTTCTTCATGAGTTGTCTCCTGGGAAATGAGTTTTTCAATACTATAAAGCATAACAATGCACCAAAAAGTGTTGTGCTCTGCCATAAAAGTAAATACAATATATATAAAGAACATAATATTTTTTTTACATTAAGATGGTACAAAAAGAAGAGCAAATATATCACTTACACATTTATTCAAGTGGCTGGAAGGCATGAAGCCTTTGCTCAGTCATAGCAAATAAACCTGTAAGAAATAAATGCATAGTTATGTTTCTTATAAGATTTACTACATCAGTCCAAGCAAAAGGGAATGAAACATAAATATATGTATATCAGTCCAAGCATCAATAAGTGAACATAAATATATGAATACACAAAAGTTAAAAGAAAGAAAGAAGATGCAAAGAAGAAAATGGAGTATCAATTAGCAGAAAATAACCAAAAAAGGGGACAGATGGGATGGTTTGAGAGAAGCTGTTACTGGTTTGAGAGGAAGATGGTTTGAGAGAAGCTGTTACTGGTATGGTGATTTTGGATGAAGGTCCAAATGGGATCAGAAAGTAAGGGTATTCTCTGTTCATGATGGAAGGAATCAGAAAGTAAGGGTAGAAGATGAATAAAAGAGGAAGGGAGGTGTCCTGTTCAAGTGGTTTCGTCTAAGGCCTCCCTGCCGCCGCCGCCACCGCCTCGCCGTCCTATTAGCAATCGCCACCATCTTCCGGCTTGACCACGAGAGGAGAGAAAGAGAGATAGAAGGGGAGAGGAGGGTTTTATTTTGTCTGTAAAATTTGTAAAAGAAAAAGAGATGGAAGGTCATATCTCTATGAACCTACTTTCAGCACCCATCCTATGCTATTGTGTTAGCTTCAAGCTCTACGTCCCTCTATCCTATTATGTTAGCTTTAGCCCTTTGACTAAAGATAAAGTCTATCCTCTTAATTTTAGCTTAAAACTTGCACAACACTCTTTAGTAAATTTAAATTATAATTAAAAAATAAAAAAAATGTTAAAAAGGTCATTAAAGCTCCTTGAATTAAGGAGAGTCCGCCAAGTCAGCAAATAGTAAAAGCAAAACATTGAGCAATATTAAAGTTATGATTCCACTTTCAAACATAAAACATTCAAGGGAGCTACTTTGGAACCCATGAAGATTTGTGGTTTTGGTACCCATACCATTATTTTAATGTTTTTTCTCCTTTTTTTTTTGGGTAAAATTAAGTACTTAGCTTTGATACCAGAACGGTACCTCCCTATTAATTTTAGAGAATTTTGATTTATTCATGATTTAGGGTAGTAATTTTTAGAAAAAATCATCCAAATCATCATATATATATATATATATATATATATATATATATATATATATATATATATATATATAACATTTCATATTCTGCTTCATATAAAAATCGTGCTTCATCCAAATATGCTAATTCTATATCTAGTAAAAATCAGGTAATTTTCTTCTTGTCTATACTGATTTTTTATCTTTTCGATTATTAATTATTTACAATCCAGTGGTAATTCCATTAGTAGCACATTCATTATTTGTGTTTCTGTTTGTTCATCAAATTCCATATATGTTTCCATTTGTTAATTAATTAGAAGATCCGGATGGAAGACCTTAAGGGCTGATTCTCCATTTATATATCATCTGAAATTTTCTTGTTTTCTGTATGATAGCTTCCATTTTTCTTTCACTATTTTCTATATTTCTAATACATTCTCCTTTTCTATTAGAAGTCTTTCAATCCTTTTTCTGTTTCTATGATCAGGATCTATTTTAGGTAATAATCTAGGATTCCAGTAAGATTTCTTATTTCAATTTTAGTTTCTTCTTTTCTTGTTTTAAAGTCAATCATCCAAAGTCATGTTCTTTCTAAATTATTCATATTCTATTTTTTAAATATTGAGCTAAATCTTTTACTTGATTTGTTAATTTATTAATGTCATTATCTTCATCAATTTTTTCAGGTTCTGAAAAACTAATTGGTTTTGGGATTTTTTTAATTTCTAATAGTTTTTGTTAAGTCATAAAGCTCTTGACTCTGTCATGCGTCTGACTCATACTCCGGTTAGCCCGTGTGTGTTTTGCTGAACCCAAACATTAAGTAAATAATTTTAATTGAACTGTGTGAGTATTGCTAATCATCTACTTGAGTTGTACAGAAATAGAACATTGCCTTAGCAGGTCAATTCAACTTCTGTGAGTATCTCAGTGGTGTAACGTTCATTCTTCATAGTGATCTTCACAAGTCAGATTCGGTCTCGGGAACAATGGAGAATTGCTCCGAACCTCGTAATCAAATACTTGGTGTTCCTTCTTCTTTCACTTTCTTTGCATTTAGTTTTATTGATTGCATTTCTTGATATTGTTGTTTTCATTTCTGCATAATTTGCAGATTTCATCATCTATTCACCAGTTTGGTCACAACAACTGTTATACACAATATTGTAAGTAGCATCAACCTTTTGCTCAACATAATTAGTCTACGAAAGCAAAATCAGCAGGGCATGCTATACACTTGCCCAATTCTACATTGACAATGCCAGAATTTTTTTCCCCAAATCTAATTTTTTATGCTGTATTATTTTTCTGTAAAGAGTATCTGAAATTTGACTTTTCCAATTGATTCTAAAAACAAGAAACTTGTAGGGGCAGTACACAATAATTTTAATTTTTTTGTTTTGAAGTTTCTAAATGAAATCTTCCACCAAAGGCAGCCTGCAAACCACCAGCGCTTTAGGTTGCCTACCTCCACTAATTCATGGAAGGTCATCCTCATATTCCTCTGAGTTTACAATAGGCATACAAACAGGACCCCAGGAAGCCAATCGATTGACCAAGAACATTGAACTGGGAACATAACATTACATAAAACTTTAATAAATAAAATAAAGTGATAAGTTGCACTAATCAAAAGTTGATTTTTGCAAAGGAATATGTCTTTACCAAATCATATGGAAGTCCTCTGAACAATAGCCAGCCAATCCCGCTAGTGAAAACGTCCTGGTAAAGAAGTAAAGGTTAGGAAAAGTATATTCTCAAACTACTTTTTTTACACGATTTGTTTTAATCTGTTAATAATTTGTAAATTAGTAGTTAATCACGTGTAATGACGATTATTCAACAGGTATGTGCTGTTGGATATTTTATTCAATTATTTCAAAATAATTTAATATTTAAAGGTTTTAAATTTGCCATTTATTACAAATAATTTTCTTCAACATTTTCATTAATGATTTAGGGGGTGTATTGGATTGGGATTTCAAAAGATTTTAATGGACTTTTTTATGACAAAAGAGTCATGTGGTATTTAATCAAGACTTTTATATAATATAAATAAGTCATGTGGTATTCAATCAGGATTTTTAAGATTTTTTTTTTAAGGATTCCAAATCCACTGATATTCAATCAAGACTTTTTATAAGTTACTAAAAATCTTCTGGTATTCAAAAGTTTGTTAATTTCGATGGATTCTTTTGTATAATGGATTTTGAATGACTTTTTAGTAAGAAATATAAATAACAAACCTATATCCCACCCAAACCCCTTAGACTTTTTATTACCTCATTCCTTGTCTCACAGACTTCTCCTCTCAGCCGTTCTCTGTTCTTTGACGGAACGTACATATGACTCATCTTGCAATTTGTGTTCTGGGCAACTCTTTTCTTTAATTTTTTTGTTTTGCTTTGCATCGATGTTTGCATAGACACCATATTGTGCAGCATGATACTCACCATATGACGTATTAATAAGTAATATATTATCATATTCTCTATGTTTAATTTGTATAAAAAAAAATTATTACATGAATAGGTTGAAGGCCACTGAACAGCGCCGTACACATGGTGTATATGAAACATGGTAGTGGCATACTCATTCCTAATTCTTAATAGGTATAACGGTTCAATCTGTCCAGGCACCATACACAACTATATATATATATATATATATAACACTAGTTGAATCCAATTTTTTTACTGTTACACTCATTAGTAATTGTGATTTTGTTGATTGATATAATATGTATTCTTGTGAAACAACTGATAAGTTTTTTTTACACATGTAGTAGTAATTCAAATGGGGATTCACAACAAGGAAATAATAATAAAGGAAAGGACAAAGAAAACTATGAATCTTGGACCATGGGATACCAAGTTTTTTTACTATGAAAGGACAAAGTTTTTTTACACTCATTCTTTGTTATGTTTTTCTTGACTTTTGTAATTTTGAATCTTTGCTAAAAATCATGTATTCCTTTCAAATCTTATAAATCCATATAGTCCATTCAAATCTTATAAAGGCTTATGATATAAATCTTTTAAAATCCAAACATCATAATCCTGATTATAACAATCTTTTAAAAATGTCTTAAAAGTCGTTACATTCCTACATAGTCTTTTAAAATCGACAAGACTTTTTATGGCCAAAACAATCTTTTAAAATCCCAATCCAATACACCCCCTTAATTTAGTTTTAATTGGTTTTTATTACATTATTTGACATCTTTTTTTTCTTAATGTAACAAATGAATCTTTATGGCTTTTATATGTCTTGATTGATTGATTAAAGGCATACGTTTCTTTTTCAATTACAAACGGTGGAATTATTTGAAGAAACTTGGAGACACAAAGAAGCCTTGTAGCTATATATACCTAATCAACTATTTGGAGGAAAGTGTGTTCAATGAAAATATTCAAAGGTGTGGCTGAGAACATTTGAAAAGTGGTGCATTGTTTTCTCAAAAGTTTTTGGTCTTATATGTAGAAGAAAATATTTTTATATTTTATATGTATGGGAGTTGATATAATTCTTACTGTTGTGACACCCAGAATAATTTTGTTATTCTGGAAGAGTCTGTTATATCCTGGGAGGAGTTTCGCAATTAATTTGAGACAAACTTTTGTGGGTGGGCAAAATAATCCTTAAGGACAGTGTCCTTTGACATGTCTCAGACTATAAATATTTTATTGTTGTTCTTCATCTTTTCCTATATTTATTTTATTAGTCTATTTTATTTATTTTATTCATTATGTTTACAACATGTGCGTGGTTAATGGTTAATCCGTTAACCATCAAATATACGTTATAACTAATTTATACATCATTAATCAGATATAAAAAAAATGATGTAAAAATGTAGTGTGAGATGATAATTTTTGTAATTGTTATGACTACTTTACAGAACAAGTTCAATTTACCATGAGTGTCGTCCATTCAAGGAAAACAATATGGTCTGGTTTTCATGTCTAAACTAATAGTGCAGTCAGCAAAATTATCTTTAGACAAACAATATTAAGAATGACATGATGAACAAAAAGTCTGTCAAGAAAATGGAAGCATGCCGGCAATCGAGTCAAGAGTGAGACAGCACCAGCTTTACATTCCAAAAAAAATAAATAATAATAATAATAACAATAATAATAATAATAATAATAATAATAATAAACCCCCAGAATCATTGTCGAATATATAACAAGTTTTTTAAACTTATATTTAGGACAACTCACTTAGCCTTATCCCACAAAGTGCAAAACATAGACAATTATAATGTATATAAGTTGGGAAGCTTGAGTATAAATAGTCTAAACTTTTTGGATCACAGAGTGACTCCCGAACTTAATGTACAAATCAACTTGCTGACTAAATAGGCAAAGACTTTAACTAACCTTTAAATTACCACAAATTGCTTGAGTAAGTGCTGAGTTGACAGTAGTATTTAAAACTACAATGTAGTTCATAAAGAAGGTCAAAAGGCAGGAAAGAAGCATCACAACCTGCACAAGATTCCAATTCAGCAAATCAAATAATAATGCCTCCAAATTTTTAATTGATAGGTATAATAACAATGACATGAAGTATTCTTGGAAATGTAGTTCATAAAGAAAGTCAAAAGGCAGGAAAGAAGCATCACAACCTGCACAAGATTCAAATTCAGCAAATCATAATAATGCCTCCAAGTTTTTAATTGATAGGTATAATAACAATGACATGAAGTATTCTGGAAATGTACATATGCAAGCATATACTAGTTGTAACAAATTGGAAAAAGATAAATAGTAAATAATCAGAAAATACTTCAGGGCATTGTGGCAAACTGGTAATTGGTAACTGTGTCAAGTTTCATGCGAAAATATATAGATGGAATTTCTTAAATTTCAGCAGATGCAATAACGAGACGGCATATTGTCATCTTGAGTTGCATAAGAATATATATTTTGTGATTCCAAGATAAATTTATCAGAAATATTATGGTGTATCATATCATGGTGGTTTTGAATAGAAAAATTAAATACTAGGAGAAATAGTGCTCTTATATTCTACACAGGACAAATTGAGATGTCTTCAGTTCAATTTGTGTTAAGAAGTTCAAGCAACAATAAAACTGAACGTGGCAGCAATTCAACCAATAACATAAGTAGTCAACATTATATAAGTGCAGAATCTAAGGAAGCAATAAAAATTGCAACTAAAAGAAAAGCATAGAATCCTCATATCAACGGTTTCAAGCATGCCCATGAATGTTATAACCATAGAATTTGTTGAAAACAAGCACCTGAAATCCAGGGTAGTACAAAAAAGGGAAGTTCAGTGTTGTTTGTAGCTCTCCTCTGAGTACGGACCAGAGCAACAAGATTGGACCACAAATCACCACTAATTAAATAGAATATAATGTGTTAACATTAGTCCAATTTATTATTATCTCAGAACAGAAGAAATCGGAGATTAAGCAACATATCAAGATAACTTAATCTTACCATTGCACCAAATAAGACCAAAAATATTAAGGCCGCTGGATTTACCTACAAAAGGTTGTAAACATATCAAATTTAGTAACAGAACTCCTAGGATAACCAAATGAATGTGACATGTGTTTGGTTCAAAGGATGGGAGGGATGGGAAAGGAAAGGGAGTGGAGGAATTTCAATTAGGTATTGTGTTTGGTTGAGAGGAGTGGTGAGATTTTAATGGAGGGGTGGAATTTCAACACAATTCATGTTTGGTTTATAAGAGGAGGTGATGGATTTTAAAACCAATTTACTTTTACACCCTTATAATTATTTATTTCAAAATAGACAAGTTACGATATTTTGGTCAATGCATGTAAAATATTTTAAAATCTCTCCCTTCCCTTCTAAATCTCCTGTGAGAATGGATTTTGCTTCCCTCCCCTCTCACCCCCTTTAAAAAGTTGTACCAAACATGAAAGATTTTAAAAATCTCTCTCATTATTTCCATCCAACCAAACACTGTGAAAAGAAATAAGGAACATCTTACCAACACGAGAAACGAAAGCAAGGTATACTGCTTTACACAAGTTTTCCACGAAAATAATTGCATAGGCATAGGCATCAAATGCCAAGTCCCGAGCTCCAGCAACAAACGTGCCAGCTATGATTATCCCAACACTGTAAATCCCTTTGATCCGTTAGGCAAAGTAAGTAATGCAGAATAGTCACTCAAAAATTGGCTAGCTACAGAGGCCTGAATGCTCGTATCTATTATGTAGCTTATGCAAGTTAAGAATTGATTAAAGCTCTTTCAATCATATGAACGGAGCATCACTGACAGATACGATCAAATAGGAAGATTATCAAGATTCAATAGTGCTTATGGGGGGACGTGCTTAAACTACTACACCTCCATCTCCTGGGAGACAAAACTACAGACTCAGCTTCTCCACCAACTATCCTCACATATTTTCACAACAAATGAAGTGTATAGATTATATATTTAATTGTAATACATAGTACACTATAAGTAATCAAAGTCTACATCATTCAAATATTTGACTCTTACAATAAATACCTTAAAAATCATATATATATATATATATATAGGGAGCAACTCAAGTGAGAGGAGTGTGTTATTATTAGAGATGAGAGGAGGAAATCTGGACCTTTGGATTATACATGAATGGTCAAGATTAGAACATAAAGTCATGTGACTTTTTTAAGTGATCATATGACCACCAACTAACTTCTAATCCTGACCATCCATGTATGATTTAATGGTCCAGATTTGTTCCTCTCACTCTCCTAATAAGACACTCCTCTCACTTGAGTTGCCCTATATATATATATATAATTGGAAGATAGTATTAAAACTTTACAGTTACAATGCATCAAAGTTATTCATAAATTATTACCCTTCTCATTGGCAGCATGTTAGTCCTCATTCCCTATTCATCCTCATCTTTGAAGATGACAATTTTTAGAAACATCTTTTTTCTTTGGTTGTCATAGAATCAATCTAATTTAAACCCATCAGTTACAAAGTTACACTTAATATGGAATTCCTTTTCTACATCTTCCCCCTTTATATTACTTTGTTTTGGAATATTATATATGTTTTATCTAGTGATATTATTTTGAAAAAAAAAAAAATAGGAAGAGAACAGGTTGGCCCATTTCAAACATCAGGCTTTGTATTTTATTTTGCGTAACCATATTTTTGTGCTATAAACTATAAAGAGATCAAATGTGAGTATTGAGAACTCACATTTGTTCCTTCCTAAGCAAGTTAGGTGCTGCTAGTTTATGAGGCTAATGGCTTCGTTAATTTTTTTTCTTTTCTATAATAAAAGTAGAGGTGATCATAAACCGACGACCTGACCGAACCCGAACAATCCATTTTGAACTTGGGTGAAGCGGTCGGTTTGAAACGGGTTACGGTTCCAAACGGGTAAAAAATATGGATTAAGATGGATAAGAGCGGGTGGGTTCGATTTTGCATAATTCAATTCATCGGTAACCGAACCCGACCGAACAAGGATAATTTAACTGTAAAAGCTATTTTCGTTGGGCTGAAGAATTCAGTAATGTCTCTGGCCCATATTCATTTGGTCCATTTTATCGCATTTGTGTCCCTAACATTCTTAGTCACCTCTCAATCCACTATCGCCATTGAACCCTAACATTAGCACCTCACAACAAATTTCACTTATCTTCCTCCATGGCTCCGCCGGCGTCACCAGCGGTCCTTCTTGCTTCCTCTTCTCAGTGACAGTGGCGACGACGAGATGACTCGATCTCTTCCGCTTCCAACCGCCACGCTGAGATGACGACGATGAAGAAGAAGATAGTGGAACTGGGTACCTCGACGTGGAAGGACAAGACCAATATTAAAGTAAGGCACACCAGAACCAGATTCGGCCTGTTCTGTAAGCCTCACCACCGTGAGTTGCGTCGGACCTCCGCCCCTTTCCAAGGCACACTAGACCCAATAACCTCTCCTCCTGCTGCGCACCTGCCGCGAGCTGTGTCAAATCTCATGTGTTATTGTCTGTGTTCTCCTTTAGTGTTATTTGTCTGTGCAGAGAAACAAGGAACAAGGGAAGAAGCTTTGCTTCTGTATCATCTTTTTTGTCATCTATTTTTTTTAAGTTGATTTTTTTATCCTAAATCGCTCCAATCCGACTGCCACCCGACCTAACCATTCATCCAAACGGACAGAAATGGATTAGACATTACCACCTTCAGTTTGAATCGGGTTGAACCGTTTGAGGTTGAACCCGGCCGAACCCAACCGTTGCTCACCCCTAAATAAAAGGGTTAAACAACCCAAGAAAACAAAACTTTATCCGCAGCATCATCCGAGGAATTCCCTTACATTATAACATGCGAAATGACACCACAGGATTTCCAAATTATCAAATAAATAATAACACAGAGGGTCCAACATATATGTCACATTCACTAATTCCATTGGACTTTATGCCCACGGCAAACTTTTAAGTACGAATCCTATCTAGAAGATAGTCCATGACCAAATGTCTAAATTATCAGTGGATTCTCATTTTGGCTTTTTTTTTTTTTTTTTTTTTCTTTTCCAAAGTCTCATTTTGGCTTTTTAAACTCTTCCATCGGTGATATTCTTTTAATTCCACCATCAAAACATATCTAAAAATGTATAATAATTTATAGGTATAATTGGTATATGGCGTCAGTATAAAGTTTTTTTTTTTTTACATTCAATCAATTATAAATTATCACATCATTAAAAATATTTTATTCTTGTTATAACTACCTTAAAAGTCACATATAACATGATTTTTGATTGATTAACAATGTAAAAAGTTACACTAAAATTGTATTACGATTAAACTAATAATTTATTATTAACTACGAAATTATATAAGCACAAAAATGATATAAAAAGATGGTGTTTAATTGATAATTTTTCTTTAGCAAATTATTCAATTAATTGATCAAGTGCATAAATGGCAACATGCACAGAACAAATAAAACATATAATGGTTCTCTTAGATTTCATTATCATGGAAGATGGAAGATCAATGTACAAAAACTAGATGGAAGAATGGTGTGCAAGTCCCATACCTTCCAATAACAAAACTAGAATGTCTCTTCCCTGACACAAGATACTCAACAATCATTGTGAAGGCCACAGTAGTTCGCCTGAGGGTGGTGTACATCGGAACATTTGTGCGGCGCACAGCTTCCATGGTCACCACCTTTTACCAAATAGGCAAAGGGAAAGTCAGAGAATACTTCTTTCCTCTATGAAATAACAAGGGCTTATATAAGTTTCTCATTCCTATAAACGGGGGTCATTTGGCCGGTTTCATCCGAATTTCTTAATTTCGTCTTTGCAAGGTTAAAAAATTTGATCTACATTCTTGCCGACTTGCCGTTAGTCAACTGACATATTTGCCACATCACTACTTACATATAACCAAATAAATATTATTGTATTCATTTTATTTTATTTTAAAAAAAGTTCCATCTATTTCTCCCTGGCACTTTCCACACAACAACCTCAAATCACACCAATTTTTTTTAAATTGCAAATTCTTCACATTTTTGAATTCATTCATATACCTTCCATCGTCCATATTAACTTAGGCAGTAGCATTGTAAATTAATAGATTTATGTATTTCCTAGATCATGTACTAAGGGAACATGTATCACATTTATTTGCTTGTAAACACAAGTTATAATTAATATTTCAAGTGTATAAAAATAAATACCATTTTGCGGTGTGAGCAATACACACAATTCATGCTAGACCCAATAACTAGAGAAGGAGTTGATTCCGATGAGGCATGACGGATTCCGGTGTGGCCACGTTGGGTTGTTTTAAGTATGAATGATGATTAGGGGTTTGATGAATTTGTCCAACAAACAAAATGAACAAGGAAGAAGATGAAAGAGAATACAATTTTTTGGAGTTCTGGATTTCAAAGGTTAAGAAAGTGTGAGAAAACCACCTAGAAAATGATGGGAAAATAGAACCCAGAAGAAGGGAAGAAGATTGTATTGTTTTTTCCCTGTGATGGTGAAATTAAATTAGGATTTTGAAGTGTGATGGGTGAATCTATTTATTTATTTTTTTTGACAAAAGGTGAATCTAATGTTGGAATGAAATTGGTTGGGAAAGTGATGGATTTGGAGGAAGAGAAAGGAGAGAGAGATAGTGGAGGATAGAGAGAGAATTATTTTATTTTTATTAAATGATTAAAATAATATTTATAATGTTATGTGCACCGGTGATGTGGTACATTATTTGCCAGTTGACATTAGTTGACTCATGTAAAGGAAATTGATCAAATTTTTAACTTTGCAAAGACTAAAATCAATGCAAAAAAATTCATAGGGAAAAAACTAAAAATCCCTTATTTCCAGCAACCTAAAACTTATATAAGCTAAAAGAAAATATTCGCAAATACTTACCATATATAGTAAATATGTAATTGCTAGAGGAAGGGTGTGGCTTAATGTCCCCAAGGACACAAATCTTGCTGGGTTGTAACTGTACGAGCTGCTTTTGGGTTCAACAGGTATGAAAGAAATTATCCTCAAGGATTTCAACACATAGAGAATAACAAATGCACACACCATCTGAAACCAACATGACATAAATTTAATTTCAGGATGAAACATATTAATTATTGTTAAAAGAGAAGTCTGATGGCTGATAATATGTTAGTACGGAACTTGGTCAATAATAAAATGAAACAAATTAAGGCTTAGTGCTGAGGAATTACAGTAAGATCACAAGCATTAGTTAGGGTAGGAATAGTAACAAACCATCTTGGAAAAAGAACTACCTGACAAAGTGTGATGACATTTGCCAATGGGAAATTGTAAGAAGAAAGGGCTGCTTTATTGAACATGACCAAGAGAACTGTAGCAGAATAATTGAAAATCACATTGAAAAAATATCGTTCAAACGGCACATCATCCTACTTGAACCATTAACTAAGATATCCAAACAGCTAAAGCAACCACGCATATGCAAAAACTAAATTAACAATAACTACAGATCAGTTTTTATATAGCAAACAGCATATAAAAGTAGCAAAAGCCAAGAAAAGGCAACTCCACCGTGAGGAATGAGGATGGACAAATATCATTACAAAAGTTAAAGTACGTAAATTTGTTATAAAAATATTCATTAGTAACAATTTTTCAAGACCATTTTATTATTGTATAAATTTTATGTAAAATACATTAAATAATATCCTCTCGATCTAAATTAGATGGTCCTACACAAACTCCTTTACTACAAGAACTTCTAGTAAACAATATTTATTAAAAGAGTAAAGACTCAAAATGATCCAAAAAAAAAAAAAAAACCACGGATAAATATTTGATTCATAAAAAAAAAATATTAATTTGATCATCAAGAATTTCAAATTTCAATCAAAATTAATACATCCTAATAGGAATCAAATGTCCTTAAAATCCATCTGATTAATGATTAATTTGACCATTTTTTATATTCTTTATGATCAGATTGGCGTTTTTCATTTTCTTTTTGGACACCAATTTAAACACTTTTCTAGTAAAAAAAGACTAGTAAGAGCAATGCTGCGCGCGAGCCCCCACTTTTTAAGCCACGTGCCCCGCCTCTGTTTCGCCTTGTTGTTACCAAAAAATTGGTAGCTGTATTCTTGTCCCTGTCTGGTTCTCGTTGTCCCCTGTTTGGCCGTTTGCCTCTATGACTCTGATTTTGCATAGTTTGTTATGCTCCTTTCCAGTCACAAGCCATCGATAGAGCATATTCAAGTTGGTTTAAGAAATTAGGAGCTTCATTCAGTTATTTGACATTCTAGACATGTTTTTTAAGACATTGCTGGGTATTCTGAATTTGAAATTTGATATTGTTCTTCCTGTTTGAAACTTTCAAATGCTGCATTTTATGAATCTGAAGTATTTGGACATATTGTGTATGAATGGTTATATGTCAGACTATTTCTTACCCACTATGTTAAAGTGGCACCTTTTTTTCTCTTGTTTTGCATGTTTTCAATGGTGCCCTTTTTTCTTGGACATGCAACATTCTAATCAGCTCGATCGCCTGGCTTTTGCATCATTCCACTTATATTTTGTTGTGTTATATTTATCATTCATTTTCTTGTGTCTCCACTCTCCAACAAGCAGTAATGTCTCATTTTTCCATGTTGTCTACCCAAATAACCCAGTAGTGTTATAAGATGCTTTCTATTATGTCATATAAAGTATAAACCTTAGGTGCGCTTGGAATTTTTCAAATTCTGCATGGATAGTTAATCTCTCCTACTTTTTTTTTTTAATAGGCAAAAGATTATATTAATTGGATATAATTAAGAGATACCCAACCCATAAACAAATATAAAGGGACATAACCAGAAGTTAATCTCTCCCACTTTAAAAATACTTTTAATGTTATAGTTGAGTTATCACACCGTAAATGGTTAAGTGCAAGACATTTTCTTGCTCCAATAAAACTTATTTATTTACATATTCCATTATATTTGTAATATATTATAAGTTTTTTCACTTAATGAAGTGTTCGTAGTTTTAACAAGCATATGCTTCGATTTGGCGTGGAGTATTTGAATATTATGACTTTTGTTATTTTAATATTATGTTAAGAATGTTATTGGATTGTGCTTGTATAAGTTATAATACGTTAGTACTTGTATTAAAATGTTAGTATAATTCGGGTAGGAACTAAAATCTTTTATGTTGGGACGTCATATAGTGGACCTAGAGGAGGGCGTAATTTTTTTTGTTTCCCTTAGGAATACGTACTTGAACTATGTAATTCCACAAATAAAGAAGTTGCTTTGAACCTATCATCAGTAAGTAGCAAGAACTACTAGAAATCTTCCGACAGTGGATTTTCCTGCGGATTTTACTAAAAATTCACAGGAAACAAGTTTTATACAAATTTTCCTAAAAATTTCTACCTATAGGTAATACCTTTGTAGGTAACTTTTTCTGAGAATTTTAAAATCCGTAGGAAATTTCCTGTAGATTTTCTTGCAAAAAAATTTAAATCCACGTGAAAATCCGCATGAAATATCAAAATTTCCTACGAATTTAAATATATCGGAAAAAAACATTCTTTCTGAAAAAACTGTAGCAAAATTCGCAAGAAATTTCTATGGAAAAAATCTGCATAAAAACTCCCAAGTAATTCATAAATTTCTAATAGTGAAGGTTTTAAATTGTTGTTATATTGTGTTTATCTTCATTGTGAACAAATACGACTGATGCGGCTGCAATTACGATCATAATGCTATTGTGAAGATTACAAAATTTCCAACGTTGCAGCCTCAATTACAATTACAGACATCATTTTAAAACCTTGGCGAGTAGTATCAAAACTGACTGGATTGGGTTGGGCTGTTAGAGATTCCTAACATTGTCTCTTTTATGTAACTGTATTCTTGTTATGCGATTACCATCCCTTTCCAGGGTCTCTTCTACATCACGATATCTAACTTCTACATATAACTTTACATATATATAATATTTCCTAAGTATAACAAGAGGGAAATAAAAAAAAAAAAAAAAGTATCACAAGAGGAATCAAATGTCATGCAGAAAAAACGTTAATATTATCGTTAACCAAGGTACATTTAGCCACTAGGTCATCGCACTGGATCTCGACATGTCCCTATGAAGAAACTAAGGCATGTACAGTAACTTACCCTGGTTATATGCACGCGCGGCAATAATAGACCTAGTAGGGTCACCTCAAAAAGGGAAAGGGCGGAAGCAATATGAAGCCTAGGGAGAAGAAGTTAACCCTTAAAAATCATATTCCAATCAAGTTCTGGATAAAAGCTCTGCCACTTAAAAATACTTTTCAATAAAGCTATAGGGTCTGATTTCTGAATCTTATGAAGTTGATACAAGTAAATTTTAACTAATGGAGCACTAGTAACCATGACGCTGACTTCAATCTTCACTGTTGACTTTATCTCCTAAGTTCATAACAATTCATAGATCACATCCTAAAAGGTAAAAGCAGACAAATTCTCTACTGTTTATATATTGTAAGTTGTAACAAAAGGTGGCAAGTGTACTCTTTTCATCCAAATCTCTCGCATGCTTCACATCAAATGGACCCCAACCAATGCCACAAGCCTATTTTGAATTGTTGTTAAACAATAAACTGTTAAGAATATGCACTAAAAATATGACATTCACTGTCACAACTAGGAAATAATGTCTTTCCTCCAGGAAGCTGAAGAATCCGAAGCTGCCATTTCCCCTGACATTTCACTCCCTTTCTTGTATATACTTAATTAATTATTTATAGCTAGAGAAGGGGTTATAAGGTTGGCTTGGTGGTTGTGGTGGGCGAGTTAAGAAGTGGAGTGATAAGGATGTTGATTGTTCAAATCTCACCCACTAGCAAAATACTGACATTAACACAAATTTTTTTTTTTATAAATCTTGGAATATACTCTCTAAAATCTCAACCTTTTAAGAATAACAGTGATGATTCTTAATCATTTTCATTTCTTGACCATTCGAAATCAAACCATCCTATACCAGCTCAAGCCAATATATAAAATCCCAAAAGTGAGTATAGAAAAAAAAAAATCTCAAGCATGTGATTTAAATATAATGATTAAATCAAATTTAATCATATAAGTGTCAGGAAATGCACAAAGACATTAGAAGAATATGATGTTGTTAAAGAAGTAAAAACAAACCCGAAGCGGCCATATAAGATAGAGCAGCGTAGATTCCTTTTCTTGTCATTGCCGAACCTTTGTGTTGTCTCTCTTCACTTTGTTTGGAATGAGAGAGTGGCAGCATCATATTCTTCGGAGAGTCCATTAGTGGCAGTACTCACCAACACTCTCTGTTTACTTCTGTCTCTATCTGTAGGTATCTTGTCCCCTTTACTGAGAAGTTTTATAGCAAAGCAGACAGAGAAGAAGAGGAAGAAAATAAGAGCAGTCGCAAGGAGGGAAAGGAGTGTTTTTGACAGACAAAGGACGTAGAGGGGAGAGTCCTGGCTGATTTTATTATGTCTAAACAGTAAACATACCCACAAAAAGAATCTACATGATTTGGTCAAAAATTTAAAGTACATTAATTCTTTCCTTAAAATAATATATAAATATGGAGTAAATGTAAAATAAAATATAACAGTTCAAATGCAGAGTTTATTTTGGTCAAATTGAACCACAAATCTAACCTATTTAAAGATATAATATCCTATTCTTTTTTCTTTGACTTGAATAGTAACTGTTTCAATATATGAACCAAACAGTCAATGGCTTAGTCTAAAAAACTTGCTTCTTAAAGAAGATTGTGCTGATGTACTTTTAGCATAAAATTTTTTAATGTTGTCAACTAATTAGGTATTAAGTATATCATTAAAATTATTTAATTCTTATGATAATTATAATAAAAGTCATATATATGGTTATGTATATAATTACAATGATCGTGATCAAATTTCGACTATTGAGGAGAATTTGTTGGGTGTCGACGCATGCCATCGTGAATCCTTCAATCTTGATGCCATATCAACAGCTTTGCAACTTCTGCACTATGGTATATGTGCCTAAATCATGGTATAGTGGAAAAATACCCTAGCATCTTCTCCAGATTCAATTATTTTGTTGCTTATATCGTGGCACATTACATTTTGGACACTATCTTAACAACGCATTCATTGTGATATAAAATGCAATCGTTAGGACAAGCATGTATCTTCTCACAGCTCATGCCATCGGTTTAGCATCATATGTTCGACTAGGAAACACATTATCCTCCAGCAACATTTCTTTCAAAAGTGTAAGTAAGTCTGTAAAGCTCTTGTCAGTCCATCCATTGCCCGATTTCAGGATGTACAACCTTAACATTACTGACAATCTTTTGAATTCAGTACAATCAGGATATAATAGGTTCTGTAAATCACTTATCAACCTCTAAAAATTTTGAGGACAATCATGAAGATCCTCTTCGATTATATTTGCCATCTCTTAAAAACGGTCACCCACATATGTATCCATGTTGCCGTCAGTATCATTTGGTGCATATCTCACACTATTGTCAAAATCATCATTAGATTCATCTCTTGTCTCATCATGCAGTGTCCAACATGTATAACTTTGATCAATTCCATGAAAGACTATATTATCTTCCAAATCATCAGAACTAATTCTCATTGAATAACAACAATCTAAACAAGGGCACATGATTCTACTACGGTTTAATTTCCTGCATGCTCAACTACAACTATAATAAACTCATGGACTCTGTCCTTGAAGCCATCCATTTCTGATCCATATTGTCCCAATATACACATTAAATGCATGTATCCATATTAAAACTGTTAGAACCAAAACAGTGATAAAGTTTAATCCCTCAAAGTTTTAACGATTAATTTATTGTCTTTGTTTGAAAAATATAATGTCGGGAAGCACTAACTCTTAAGGTCAAAAGACCTTTATCTTATATTTGACTGCAGACGGAATCAACTTATGGTGATAAGCACTTCATCCATCCAACCTTTTTTGAGACTAGAAAAGACTGGACGGAATCATTATGGTTCTCAAGGAACATCTTCAATAGTGACTGGACCAAACATGCTCATAACCAATCTGCATCCGTCCAAGCTTTTGGTCAAAGGACAAAAATGTTGTTTCGTTTGACCAATATCTTTATATTATACTTTCGTCCCCTAACAGTATTTTTGCAAATAATGATGACGTGCACAGTAGTCTTCATCCACTGATTCAAATGAAATATCCCTTGGATAGAAGACAAAAGAAGGTACAACGGAGTACATATCGAGCAGCGCAAATCAAAAGCAATTTCTGCCAAAAGCATGTCAATTCTGCTGCACTTGCTGTACAAAAAGAAAATATGTGTGTCGCTCTTACAAAGAAAGGACACCTATGGACAGTGGACAACTTGCATTCAAGATGTGTCTAACAGAAGACAAATGTGTCTAAACGGACATATTTATTTCCCCCTTGAAAGAAGAAGATGAAGAGCCTGTATAAAGAGTGAAGAGCAAGAATTTAAAGTTGACGAATATTATTCATTTTGCTCTCTATCATTCAAAGTTCCAAAAAAAAAAAAAAAATCTTATAAAGCTATAAACTTTCATATTCTTTCATTGTAAAGCTTTCACAGCTTTTAGAGCTTACTCTTGTAATATCTTCACAAATAGTTAGTTAGCTAAAAGCTCAAAAACACTCATTCAAATCTAGGATTTGGTTGATCCTGAAGAGGTTTGTCTGTTAGGACTGATCATCAACCCATGACCCTTCCGAACTCGATTAAACCGATTGATAATTTTGTGAAGTGCACAGGTTCGGTCGGGTCAACGCGTTATCGGGTGAAACAAATAGGCTTATCATGGATACCATCGGGCGGGTTCGGTTTCACATTAATCAACCCATTGATAACCGAACCCGACCGAATACATTGGAAAAAAATTGAAACTTTCCTCTCCTCGGTGAGTGTCTCTGTCCCAGTCCCACCAAGTCCCAAAATCACTAGCTCCCTCCCTAATTTAGGACCCAAATCACCAGCTCCCTCTCTCACTTCCTCACTTCCCAACCTATGTCCCAAGTCCCCAACCCTTCGCTGCAGATCTAGGAAGCCATCATGACACTGCTTTCTAGGCTGTGCATCCGCCACCCAGAATCTCAGAGGCCGTCGACGGTCTTCTTCTTCCCCTACCTGGAGCCGGATCGGCTTCTCTGAGGGGACGGATGGTGAAGTGGGGGTGAGCCATATCTACACGGTGCCGACAAAGATCCCGACAAATTGAAAGAAGAAGAAGAAGAAGAACTGGGGGTGTGGGCCGGTCCGATGCGCAGCAGGGTGCGATGCGCGGCGACAGCGAGTCTTCCTCTGATCCTCTCGAGTCTCGAGTCCTCTAGTCCTCTGTATGTACATTTGTGATTATACCCTCTAGCACAAACTTTGGTTTAATCACAAATAAATGATAAGAGAAGCAAAAGAAATGGTATAAGCTACATGTGTGTGTGTGTGGTTATATTCTTCTTTAATCTGCATCCATTGCTATGGCCCCCTATCTCTCCAAACCAAATATTAGACACCTTTTTCTTCCTCCCTAACGTGCAATTTTGTAAATCTTTTCTTCCATTTTTTTTATTTTTATTTTTTTGAAATAATAAATAAAATAATAAAAAATTGTTGACCCGTATGAATCCACCCGCCAACCCGCCCAACCAACTCGTTATATATAACGGACGAAAATGGATTACAATTTTCTCTCATCGGTTTTCTACGGGTTGGCCCGTTTGAACCTGAACCCACACGAACTCGCCCGATGCTCAACCCTACTGTCTTTAAAAGAATACTTGGTGCCTGGAGAGGTGTAGAAAACTTGGAGTTGTATTAGTTACGAGTGATTAAGAAACAATTTGTAATCGTGCTAAGTGATTTAGTGGATAAACCTTCAGATCAAAGGGACTGGGCGTAGCTCTTTGTTGGATAAGAGTGAATCAGGATACATCTCTGTGTGAATATCTTTTTTCCTTATCTTTGTCAAATTTTACTATTTACTAACTTGGGGTTTGGTGATTGAAGATTCTTAATCTTTTAGAAAACTTGTTTTCTGTGTGTTTACCTTGATTGCCAGCAAAAATAGTTTTTGAAAAGATTTTTCAAAAAGCTTAAGAAACACAATTCAGCCCCCTTCTTGTTTCCATGTTTGCACTTTCCGTTGGTATCAGAATTTAGCCTCTGGGTTGAGCATCTAGTCGTGCTTGAGGAAAGATCCCATTAAAGCTTGATGGCAGGACAAGGTATGTGTCGCGACCGCTCGTCCGGACACCGCGAAAAGGTGGTAAAAACAGGAGAGTCGCCACCAAAATTTTTTATTTGGGAAAACCTTAGAAAACCCATTTATTCAAGGAAAACTGATCTTTCAAAAATGAAAGAGATTTAAGTTTGGGAGTCAGTTACGAGTAAGGAAGGTGTTAGCACCCAACATTGTGGGTTTAAAAATGGTACCTCAAGTTAATTGTGAATTTTTATTTAATAACTTTTAAAAAAAATTGCTTTTACCCCAATTTTGAAACTAAAAAAAAAAACAAAAAAACAAAAACAAAAAGCAATATAAAATTTTGGCTTGGCAGAATGATTGATTCTGCTCCAATATATTCCTAGGTGCGATGGGAAACTCAAACCCACGTAGATCTTATAGAAAATGTTTGATTGGTTGGTTGATTTTAATTTTTGAAAAGAATATCAAGGGTTAACAAAATGCCGCATCTCAGTATCCCCTTTTAACAGAAGTTAACTTAATTTTATTTTTAGAGGCTTAAGATCATCAAACTGTCACAACTTAGATGTCCTAAAAAGATAAGGATTAACAAGACGACATATCTCAGATAATCCTTTCATTTTAAAAGAAAATAATTTTATTTATTAACTTTTACTTTTTAAAAGGGTTTAAGATCAACAAGTTGTCACAATTCAGATATCCTAAAGAAAAAAAAGGATTAACAAGATGTTACATCTTAGCTAACCCTTTTATTTTAAAAGAAATTTATTATTTTTTTTTTAAAAAAATACTTAGAATCACCAAGTTATCACAACTCAGGTGTTTGGAAAACAAAAAGGGTTAACAAAATGTTACATCACAACTAACCCTTTTATTTTGATATTAAGATATGTGCAATTTAATATATTTAAATTAATTTGATATGTTATTGTAGAAATTAAGCATCTCTTTTATACATATTATAACAAAATTGAACAACTCATAATCTTTATCATTTATTTTAAGAACAGGAGGTGAAAATAAATTTTTAAAAGGTTTTTTATTTTTATTTTTGATTTTGAGCTTTTTAGGACTTTTTTTTGTGTTTTGATTTATGAAAAGAAAAGAGTTAAGGTATGTTTCTACCTTATTCAAGCCCAAATTCAGGGAGAAAAAAAAAATTTAGCCATGACCCAAAATTTATAACCTAATAATAAAAGCTGAAGAAAGAGGTCTAGTAGCTAGTCCTTAGTTTATGTATCATGCTGGTGGGCCTCACTACATCCTTGGCCCAGCTACAAACACTTATACCAGAAGAGGAAAAAAATAAAAACAAAATGGGCCTAACAGAGAGGGTCCAAAAGTTTTTTTAAAACAACATTCTCTTTATTTTAGGGTGTTGCTTTTTACACCACAAATATCTCTAATACACCACAAAATTTTTAAAAAAGTTTGAATATCCCAAAAATACCTCATTTTCTTTCCTTCCATCTCCACATTATTTCCGGTTCCTTTTCTTCCCCTCTTCTTGCATTCCACTGTTTCATCTTCTTCCACTTTTATATAGGCTAACGACATATATACCCCTTTAATCAAACAATAAGCTTTGGTAATTAAAAATATGTTTGTCGTTAACCTGTACAATTGCTCTACAAAAAATAAGTGTGTGAATCTCACTGTTGAAAAATCAATGCCAATATACTATTCCACCTAGTGTGGTGGATCCCACCCGTCCCATACTTCACTGAAGCCCAATTCCTATTGTCAACACCTACCATGTCGCAGTCGCATCAGTCGTGAGCATTTGCATCTGATCCTACCCTCTCCCATGTTTTCTGAACCGGAAGTATGTTTCCGTTAGTGCAGAATACATACCGGAATTATTTCCGGCATGTAAAATATATTATACCGGAAATTACGTAGAATGCAAAATATGTTTTAAATTCCGGTATTTAAAAAAATATACCAGACTTTAAATTCCAATATGCAGATACTTACAGAATGTAGAACGAAAAAAAAAGAGAGGAAAAAGAGAAAGGACCATTGCAAGGGAGGATTCAAAGGGAAAGAATGAAAGGGGAAGTTATTGAAAGGGTGGGGTGAGGAGGGAGAAGAGGGAAAGAGAAAAAAGAGGGGAGTGATGTATTTTTTTCAGAAAGTAGGTCATGGGTGTATGAAGATAGTTGGGGCATTTTGGGAATATTGAATTTAAAAAAAAAAAACTGTTGTGTTAGAGATATTTGTGGTGTAAAAAGCAACACCCTTATTTTATGTCTAAGTCCAATGCTCTGATCAAACAAAAAAGACAATAAGAAGGGGAACAAGTTGGGCCAAATGAAACATCATAACCCAATCATATAATAACCAAACCCAAACAATAAAAACAAAATAAATAAAAAAGGAACGAAAAAAAAAGGAAGTAAATAGAACATAGAAGGAAGCTTAGGCTTCCATTGTTACCAGTAACAATAGAGGGAGAGAAGATTGGCTGAGCGTGTTGGGAGGCGGACGCCCGACAGAGAGGGCCGATCGTCGATGGATGCACGGCAGTTTGGCAGGTGACGGAGCCACGGATCTTGCACCTGTACGTGGTGGGCACGAATCTGGTGGGGTTCGTGACGACGGAAAGGACAACAATGGCAGTTTGAGACGACGATGGAGCGTAGGAGATCACCAGTTCGGGTTAGGTGGTGCGCAACAGTTCTGAGTGGCGCCGGGCATAGGAGCAGCAGTAGTCGGTGGAACAGAGAAGCAGCAGCGATGGCGGATGAGCTCGGGACAAGACTTTGCTTTGTAGGTGTTAGGATTTTTAATTGAGATGATGATGTGGGTTGTGGTAGATGATTTGTAGGAGTTTAACACTACTGGAAAGTCTAGTTCAATGGTGTAATTGTCATGGTGGGATGAAGATGGAGGAAAGGTTGTTGATTTTGAAGGGCAATGCTTGAGAGCAAAGAAAACTAGTCTCTCTGGTCTCTGTGTTCTCAAAGAAAAAAATCGTTCCCCTCTCTAAGGATGACAATTTGGACCCTACCCAATGGGTATCCGTAAAAAATACCCATAACGGGTAGGGTAAATACTTGCTTTATGGGTATGGGTCCGGGTCCAGCCTGCAAATAAGAGAGGGTATGAGTGCGAGCACAGGTACTCTAGTACCCACCCCGACTTGCAGTCGCTATATATATATATATGGGTTGGGATCCACTTACACCAGGAGTAACTCTTGTCTGAGTTACTCTACTTAATAACTCACCGAAGACATTGAATTTCAAAAATCCGATCATCAAATTAAAACTTTTCCTTGAGTTGATCAACTCCTCAAAGTTTCATAAAATTTCAAAAATATTTGATACTTCATCAAATAACTTCAACTGAATGTATAATACGTTTTCTCAAAATATGAGTAAATGTCGACTATAAGATTACATAGCTATGAATGTCTAATTTTTCTAAAATTTGGTTTGCACGATTGCTAGGATAATATGACAATATTCAACAGTTCGATTGTTGAAATTCAATATCTCCGATGAGTTATTAAGCGGAGTAACTCTGACAAGAGTTACTCCTAGAGTAAGTGGATCCCCACCCTATATATATATATAGGAAGCGTATCAAGTGAGAACTATTCTTATTGTGAGAAATGAGAACTATTAATAATAACCATTGGATCACACTTAAAAGGAATTAACGGATCAGATTGTATAGGTCACATTAAAAAATCACATGACCTCTAATCTCTTCTGTAATACCCCCTTGGGCATTACTTTGTAACACGTGCGGAAATAAATTAAAAAGTTATTTGCTGGTTACTTTCGGAAAATTTATTTACTTTAGGTCAGAAAACTCGGTTGTAAAAATTTTTCTTTCTAAATACTACACCCAACATCAAAGTAAAAATCATATTAAACTTAATAATACACATAAACTGGGTTTGTTCATAAATCAGGCTACCACAACATATAAGTTTTCTTGAAATTATTTCCATACTGAGAAATTACAGACCATACCAAGGATTGCAGAATCCCCTAAACCAATTTTCTCAAAATTACACAACACAGAGAAAATCCTAAGCTGGCCACTCTATAAAACGTCGACTGGATCTCACCACTATTACCAACCACTGCAAAGATCGGGATTAGTATCCCCAATTGAAGCTAAGACTTCCTTTGCACCATCTACTACCAATGCCAAGGTACAATGGCAAAAACGAGTAAAACCTGATATATTGTAAAGGTGAGACACCAGTATATGGATATAAGCACGATAACTACATTCGTGACACACAAAACAACATGTAGTCATATAAAGTCATATAGCATAAACTTCTCAGAATAACAAGTAATTTACCAATGGGTTTCATCCCCGAGCAGTCATTGTCCTTTATAAAAGAGATTAATGACACTACACAGTTCAACATCTAACCTTATATCTAATCTCCCGGAGATTCACTCACCAAATAAATGAGCTGATCAGGCTCTTGAATGACATATTGTCCAAACTCTTGGTACAATGGTCAACAACATAATGGCACGTTATCCGAACTCCCGGCACAATGGTCAACAAAACAAATGGCACATCGCCCAAACATCCTGGCACAATGGTCAACAAATCAAATGGCATATCGTCCATTAAGGCACAATGGTCAACTCTAAATGTCACATTGACCATAAAGGCACAATGGTCAACTAAACATGAATACACCATGATATCATGACTACTAAACACACTATAACATGAATATCCTCAAGATATCATGACTAACAAATAAACTATAACATAAATATCATCCACATATCATGACTAACCACTACCCTATAACATGAATATCATCAAGATACCATGACTAACAGATACATCAAGACATGAAGATCATTAAGATATCATGATTAACCAATACTCTGTAACATGAATATCTTCAAGATATCATGACTAACAAATAAATCGTTAAGTAAAATCCGTTTACAGAAAATCCTTTCTGTTGTAACTCTTTTATATAACATCAAACCATATTGAAATTCATTTTCTTTTGGAAACTCTTTTCCCCGAAATAACGTTCAATCTTCGTAAAGTCATTTCTACCATAAATTCCTTTATCAAATCACTAAGAAAATCATTTCTTTCTTTTGAAAATCCTTCTCCGAGAAACTCTAGTTCTTAAAAAAAACGATCTTAAAACTAAATCCATGTGTGAATGATTAATGTTGTTTTTAAGAATGCATTCCGTAAATATTTTTGGAATTCACCGTCTTTTCGTATTTTAAAAACGTTTTAAGTCAAAACTTGCTCTTTTCCACTTAAATAATTTTCTAAAATCATAATTAAGTTATTTTCGAAGATTAATTTCATAAAATAACTTTTTATAATATATTGGATTTGTCCACCTAAAAATTAACAGTACAAAAATAATTTCACGGTTACGTCCTCACTCTTACACCGATAAATCATTAAAATAATGATATTTTCAACTTTTTCTCATTTTCAACCAACCAAAAACCTAAGTAATATTATATTACTATTTCTCATCAATTAAAATTTATTATCCCATAAAAACTTTTGGGTAAAGGCCCATTTTGGTCCCTGACAAAAAGTGCATGGGTCATTTTAGTCCCTAACAAAAAAAAAACTACTTCGTTAGTCCCAGACAATTACTAACTGGGACAAGTTAGTCCCTACATTGACTCCGTTAGTCAGTATCCGTTACTAAATTATCCCACGATACTAATTGTCAGGGACTAATTAGTCCCACTTTAAATATTGTTAGGGACTATAATGTCACATAGTAATTGTCAGGGACTAACTTGTCCTAGTTAATAATTGTCAGAGACTAACGAAGTAGTTTTTTTTTTGTCAGAGACTAAAATGACCCACATACTTTTTGTCAGGGACCAAAATGGGTCTTTACCCAAAACTTTCTAACACTTTGAGCCTCATTACTTATTGAGCACTGACCACTGTCAGGCTTTTCAATCCACAAATAGCATCAACGATTCATGAACAATATTATAACCATTCACCTAGGCAGATCATGGATCAAAACATTATAATACATAACTGCAAATAAATAATTAACCGTAGATAAACAAACACCACAACCATCAATCAAGTAATACAAGTCATACAATAGATCACACATATAATTATCCGGAAAAATCCCTCAGGTAAGCTCCCCTTACCTCTTGAAGTTACAGATTTCCTCAGTGAATTTCTTCTAAGAATCCTGATTCCTCCACGAACTCACAACGACAAACAATACTTGTCCTTCACAACAAATCAAATCCAAATCAACAAATGAAACCACAAAATCCACCTAATCCCTATGGTTATGTTTCGGCCTTCATAGGTTAATTAGGTTAAGGATGTTGAAAATTTCTCTACTCATGGATTAATGATCCTTAAGCAAGATTAACGCATAAACAAAGCTTACTTAACAAAGCTTGAAACAAAATCATCTTAACCCCAAGGTTAAGGGTTTCGGCCACCAACCAAAAATATAGGTTAGAGTATGTTTTGATCCTCTAATCACTTGAATCAACAAAAGAATGGACTAGAGATCATAGATCAACACTTGTTTTCAAAGTTTGAAACAAAAGTTTCCTCACCCACTTAGGGTAGGTTCGGCCAGGCATGAAAATAGAGCAAGAAATTTTAGTTTTATATAAGAACTTGGATTCAACATAGTTACATACTAGAAGGATGAAATACAAGATCATTTTCAAAAGAAATGAACAAAAGTTCCTCCACCCTCACATGCATAGTTTCGGCCTTAGAGAGAAAAATAGGGAGGAAAATTTTGTTTGCAACAAACTCTTGGATTATGATTATAGAGGTGATAATAAGAACATAGAAATTGGTTTCACATTTTTAGGATTTTTCTAGGATTTTCTAGACAATTTCAAAGTTTCTAGATCTAGGAAGTGAAAATGATGAACATGACATTGAAACATGAAAATAGATGAAGAACATAGTGCTTAATGATGATGAGGATCATGGATTACCTCTTGGAATTGAAGAAAAGTGTAAGAATCAACCATTTGCTTCACAAACTAAGCTTATGGAGTTAGAGAGAAAATGGAAGAATGGAGAAGTTTGGAGAAGATGAATGAAGCTTGGAGAAGGAGATGGCATCATCTAAATTGATGAACCAATCCTTATGGGCCTTGGGCTTGGGCCTTGCGAAAATGGGCTTGGGGAAGTCCAATTCATACACTTGATTTTCAACATAAAAATGTTGAAGACATAACAAAGGCATAGGAAAGTCAAGAGTAGCAATTTGCCTAATGCAAAATGAATTCATGACCATGATATTGGGCCTCAAAAACCACAGCCCAACATGGTTTGGAAGAGCCAAAAATTGATCCACTTCACTTAGTGTATCATGGAAATTAGTTTAGGGACCAAAATGAAATTAAGATAAAGTTTAAGGACCAAAAATGCAAATTCAACTTAAATTGTCATCATGAGCTAGTAGGAAAATACGTGGTGAATAAGTGAGGAGAAGTGTGGCTGTTTTTGGACCATAAGAATTAACCGTGGTTAAAATTTAACTCAACGTCGGTTAGGTTAAGCTTAGGGGTATTTTGGTCATTTCACTTGAAAATTCCCGATTACTAAAATTTTAGGCCGGACTCCTTGTCCTCTCTGGTACATTAATCCCTCCTAATACCTTAGCTCCATAATCGACTCCATCGTTTACCCGACTTAGGTTTTACGTGTTTTCTTAACGATTACGTCCGAATAAAATAATAGTATTTTATTCCTAACGAATTTTTCCGAAATGTGGAAAATCATCCGGGGCAAAATATAAAACCTCATGGTTTCGTTCACGAGTCGAAATTAGGGTTTCTGATCAGTAAAAACTTACTGTCAGTGAAAACGCAGAAAACGCAGACCGGTTTCAGTCTTAATTTTCATTCCAAAATTTCCCCGTAACCTTATAAAAATAAGTATGACAGGGAAGAAAGTCGAAAAATCAAGTGTTACATCTTCTCCAACCACCCCTCCCCCTTTCAATGTGTTTCTGTTTCTCCATCCATGGCAGCCTATCCTCCTGAAACGCTCTGTCATTGTCTAAACTCCATTGAAGCACATCAAACCAAAAAGCTAGTTCTCCTCAAAGGTAGTTCTTACCTCTGCCATCCAATGAGGCAATTAGTGATGATAGTGAAACGTTCCCAATTTCATACATGTGAACAGAACCAGCCCACAATAGATATGTAAATGGCCACAAAACTGTCACATTACACATAAAATTAATAGGTACATGAATTCATAATCTGTCTCATATGTCGGCATGAATATGCTTGCCAAACTTCAACAATTAATGACAAGAATAGTGCAAGAGCTAAGATAAACTTGTCAATTCTTCTCTACCTCCATAATTTTAATTCACAAACAGGGTTACCATTTGAGAAGGGCAACCCTTGCTATATATGCTTGTATTACCCTATGTACAAAATCCAATTTCTTAACACCAAACCCTGCAGACGGCCCCTTGCCCATCACAGTGGTGAGGTTGCCTTTTCTTCTTCCCAGGCACCAACCCATATCTCACAAAATCTGCTCTCTTGGATATGCCCACCTCACTGCTCCACACCCCATGAAGTAATGAAAAGCAATGAATCGCAGGTGTGGCGGTGAAAACGAGGAAGAAGGATTTGAAGTCTGCACTGATGGTTTTGAGAGGGGGAGATGTACAGCCTAAATCGTGAAGTTTTTTTTAACATGATTATATAATTTGGTCCGTTAATTTTTTTTAGTTGTAATCCAATGGCCCTTATGGATAGTTCTCATTTATCACAATAAAGAGTAGTTCTCACCTGATACAAAGGTCCAGATTTATTGCTCTCATCTCTCATAATAACACACTCCTCTCACTTGAGTTGTTCCCTATATATATATATATATATATATATAGATTATTCAGTTGTTCCTCAACTGATGGTTCAAGATTTAATTCTTTGATCTTTTTCTTTAGCCTACAGTATTTACTGATATGGCCTTGTTTACCGTAGTTGTAACATGTCAATAGTTGCAATAGTTTAGGTTTCTATTACCTGTACTGTTGTAATAGTAACTTTTCAATCTTCTATATATATATATATATATATATATCGATTTTTGTGAATAAAATTATGTAAAAGTTCTAAACATAGGGCTCATTAGTTCTTTTCCTTTTTTGGACTTACAAGTTCATGAATTTATTGTTTTGGATGTTTATTGTGATATTTACTGATGTTTTGGATTTTTTTCTATTTAGTTTAATACGTTGACTTATAATGTTTCATGAGTAGATTTGAAAGATCTTTAGATGATTTTTTAATAGAGTTATAATGTTCTTTATATTATTTATTGCTTTTCTTAGTTAAAGTGCGGATAACGGGTGGGGGTTGGGGTACAAGGGTACCCAGAGAGTACGGATAAGGGTACTAAAGTTGCTACCCACGTGGATATGGGTCCAGGTATGGGTATTATTTTCAAATGCGGGTATAGGGATGGGTACTATAGTACCCTACCCAGACCCTACCCATTGCCATCCCTACCCCTCTCTCTTTGGTGCTCTCACCCTTTTAACTCCTCTCTCGTTGCAAGACTCCAAAAATGAAACCCAATGACTCACTGCCATGGTTACAATGCAGGGTCCTTTTCATATGTCCAATCTCATTGATTCTGTATTTGTTGATTTTTTCTTTGTGCTAAAAATTTCCCATCTTCTTGTTGAGTGCATTTCTCTCTGTTTAAGGTTTGACTCTCTCAAAAATAGCAGAGCATTCCCTGTTGCCATTTTCCCCTTTTTGATGCTTAAAATTTGAAAACATTTTTTGTTGCACAAGCCTAGGACTGCCATTGTTCTTTTTAGTTACTAAAATGCATTAAGAAACTTGGCTTTTCCTTTTGGTTGTTTGCTTGTATGCAACAATGCTCTGCACTCTTGTTATTTGCAATGTTACTTTTATTTTTTAACAAAAGAAGGCAACCTTTTTGTTTGTTTGTAAGTGTGTTGGGCTAAAAGAACATGGGCCAAGGATTATTATATTATTATTATTATTATTATTATTATTGTTATTATTATTAATATTATTATTATTATTATTATTATTATTATTATTATTATTATATATTAGCAAATTAGAAAGCTTTTTTGTAATTAATTTTTTTTTTTTTTTACATCTTTTTCATTTGGGTTGGGTTCATGGGGGTTTAAATTGTGTTTATCAGAAATTAAAATAAAGTTGAAAACGTTTTGCACACAGAAGCTAGGTTTAGACAAGTGTAAAATTACTTACACAGACAGATGACCTGTCTGATGTATTTTAACAGAAAAGCACACAAGCATACAGAGAGAAAGCAAGCTTGATATTCACCATTTTAACCCCTTAGTTAGAAAGCAGATAGTATAGTCAAAACAAATAAAGAGTTTAAGGGAAGAGAGATTAACACAGCTATTTATCTTGGTTCACTCTTTAACACAAAGAGCTACGTCCAGTCCTTGGCAGCACCAAGTTTTATCCACTAAACTGATCAGGTTACAGATTGAAGTATTGTTTGCACACCTAGCCTCTTCAGGCTCCAAGACAAGTATTCTTTGCTTACTTAGCCTCTTCAGTCTCACACAGGTTTGTTTTGAGAAGTTTGTTTGTAATAAATACAATTAGACAAATAGTTCTTTCACTAACACTCAGAGAGTGGATTAAATGTAGGCTTATGAAAGACTGCGTAATATCTTCAAATGGTTGAAGAATACAGATTGAAAGAATGAAGAGAGTAATGGCTCTTTAATGCTTTGTAATCTCTGATATCTTCATCTTCAATGACTTCTGTATTTATAGCCTTCAAGCATTTAAGATCCGTTAGAGACATTCCTTCCAACGATGGCTTCAAGCAGAGCTTCATTAAATGCAATAGAGTCGTTCTGGGAAGCCATTAATGCAATAGGGACGTTGGCTGTACTCTAACATGAAGGATCATGACTTTATGCATCGTACAGTAACCAAATCAGAGTTGTGCAGAATGCTTTTGTACTTTGCAGAGTATATTTCCCTTTTCGTGTAATAACCAAGAGTACTAGGGAATAAAGCATGTTGGAAACATTCTTTAGCTGGATGTTATCTCTGATTTACCTGGTTGCTTGTGAGAATGACCTTCTGAATTTCTTGATAATCATGAGAGAGAGTTTCAGAGTCTTCTGTATGAGGGGACAGCTTCCAAAAGCTTTTTGTACTCGAGTTCCCATTGAAGAACCTTAGACGAGTAGGAGAACATTACAGAGACATGTTGAAACCAAGTTGCAGAAAGTCAACAATCCTAGTCAGCAGACAGGTTGACTTTTGCTTATCAAGACAGGTTGTCATTTATGTGAGCAGACAAGTGAGTCTAACTATTATGATCTGCGTACTAAGTAGACAGATTAGCAACCACAAAGTAGGTTAATTAAATTATTATTCAATGTTTAGTTTTCATCAAAACTTAGGGAAATGCACATCAGACATTTAGAGACTTAACAATCTCCCCCTTTTTTATGATGACAAATATTCAGATGATTTAATGAACCTTAGAAAATATCAACAGAAGAGATAACAGAATTCAGACAAGTTGAAATTTTCTAAACCAGAAGTATTGTGCAGACAGGTGCACTTAGGTACAATTCTAAATTTTCAATCAGTACAGTATCAGAGTCAGTATCATTATCTTGCAGCATTATTATCAGAGTCATGCAGCTCAAGTTCAATTTTAACTTAATCATCTTAACTTTTACCTTCTCCCCCTTTTGTCAACAACAAAAAGGAAAAATACAGAAATAATAAAGAACATAGTTGATAAAAGAACATTGATTTTTATTCATCGTAAGCTTGTTCAAGTACAAGGCAGATTTTTACAATAAAAACTACCTAGGCTGACTAAAAAGCAAAAACAGAGAGTCAACTCTCTTTTCTAAAAGAAGCCTAGCACGCCTTTCTTCATCCAATTGTCTTCTGATTTATTCTAGCTCAGTTCTAAGCAGATTGAAGCTATGTAAGTCCACCATCTGAGAAGAAGGGGCTTCTATAGACAAGCTAGTTGATGAAGAGTTCTGAAATAAAAGAAAGGAAGAAAAGCTAACTTAAACAAGGGAGTGATTCTGGCTAAGTCAGTATCTCAGGAGAAGAAAAAACACAAGAAAGTCTCTCATACAGAGATAGACGGGTGACTTTAATCTGTATAGGAGGGGGGAAGAGGTTGATTAGCTAAGATAGATGGAGGTATAGGCAACAAGGAATCTATATGACAGAAAAAGGAATTTGATCCTGTGACTAAAAGAAAGAAATACTTAGACCTATTAGGTAGCATTACAACAGAGGCAGGATAGTGAGTTCTTGCCAATGTTCTAATGAACAAAACAATAGGGGGATAAAAGAAAATCTCCCTACAAGGGTTAAGTTATGAGATGGAGGAGAAGGAATGACAGATAGATGAGAGACACTTGCATTCATCAGAGATTGCAAATCTCTCACAAACAGTCTTGTTGATATGCTAGTTTGTTCTTTGGGATTTGAGTCCCTGTGAACAACTGTGTACTGACACATATCAGACGCAACATCATATGATGATGTGTGGGTTTGGTGAGAGGAGACAGGTGAGGGAAATGGAGAAGCAACTGATAAAGGTTGAACAAAAGAGCCTCATTGGGCTCCTCCAAGGGTGGAGTTGTCTTCTCCCCCTGAGCAGATACTTCATCTTTACTAGGTTCAGACTCCAATTGTCTGACCTTGGTAAAGGTCTTCACTAACCTTCTTCTTTTGTTGGGTTGTGCAGATGCAGCAGCTGATTCCTCAGCTTCACTTGTCTTCCTCTTGGGAGATGGTTTCTTCAGCTTGAACCTTAAAGGCTCAACTGTTTCAGCAGTTTCTCCAGAGGCTGAAGGTTTCTCTAACTCAGATCTCTGGTCTTGTCTGGCAACCTTTCCAGAAGGCTTCCAGATCCTTTCAGAGATAGGAACCTCTGATTCATCAGTGGAAACCACTGGTTCCTCCTTTTCCTCCTTCTGCTTCTTCTCAGCAGCAGGCTTCTTCTTCTTTTTCTTCTTTTCTTCCTCCTCATCCTTCAGAGGGATACCTTCAATGTCCATCATAGACAAGACCTTCCTGTCAAGGGGAAGTAACATGTCCACAAAATGAACATCACTGGGAACAAACAGCTTGTTCCTGAACTCTCTTGTCAACAGCATCCCATAGGGATAGGTCTGCTTGTTGGTCCTCTTGATCAGAATTTCAAGGTACATGTAGATGAGATCGTTGATGTCTACCTTGATTCTGTAAATCAAGTGGTACAGAGCAAATCTGTCCATCTTGGTCACACTATCTCGTGAGCCTTTCCTAGGCATCACACACTCCAGCAATAGCTTGTGCAAGAATTTGCACTTTGTCACCATGCTTGTAGGCTTCTTGTTCTCAGGGTTGGGAACACCATAGATAGCTATGTTGACATTCTCAACTCCCACATGATCTTCCAAATCAGGTTTGAAGGCAGCTCCAATCCTTGGGTATTTTGTAACCAGCTCTAGAGAGTTGATGGGGAAAAGAAGGGTTTTATCCATCATTCGAGCCTTAAAGCTTTTGGTTCCATCAGCCTTGCTGGTGATGACCACAGCATTTGACCAGAATTCTTTGACAAGCTTGGGATGAACAAGTTCCTTGATGTCAAAGAAAGGAGTCCACTTGGAGTATTCCAACTCTTCGGTGACATCCATACCCCATTTCTTCAACAGTTGAAGATCAACAGTCTTTCCTGGTAGGATCTTCTCAACATCAGCAACCTTTATGTTGTATTTCTCAGCAATTTATGTTGAAGAGAGACGCTTCGAAGATGCCATTTTTCAGAGAAAGAGTTTCGAGGGTTTTGGAAGAGAAAAGGGTTTGAAAAAGGAGAAGACGAAGACAAAACGACTTCAGGGATTTGAAAAAGGCAAAGATTGAACCTTTCTGATTATTTGCCTTTTATAGCAATAAAGGCAGGAGAGAGAAAGAAAACATTTTTAATTTAAAAAACGGCACGATTTTTGTGGGGAACTGTAGCGCCCACTTAAGACGTAATGAATACATGGTTTCGAGATAAAAAAAAAAAAAAAAAACTGTCGTGCACATGATTAGCTTCAGATTAATAAATGGTATTAAACAATTAATAACCATTTCAATAAAACTGTTGAGTTCTAGCACAGTGACTCAGCAGAGTCAGACATGTAATCATAGACAGGTGATATAAAACCATAAGACAGGTAGCATAGATAGGTCAATATTCAGACATTTCATTCAATAATGCAATGCATGTTTAGATTATCTCTAATAAATAAGAACCTTTCTTCTGCTAATGGTTTAGTGAAAATATCAGCCATTGATTTTCAGTTTTAACAAACTTAATATCAAAGATACCTTTCTGAACATAATCTCTTATAAAGTAATGTTTGATTTCTATATGCTTAGCCTTCGAATGCTGAATTGGATTTTTAGTTAAGCAAATGGCACTAGTATTATCACACCACACAGATATATTATGCTCATAAATTGAGTAATCCTCAAGTTGATGTTTTACAGATAAAAGTTGAGAGCAACAACTAGCAGCTGAGATGTATTCTGCTTCAGCAGTAGATAGGAGAATAGTTGTCTGCCTTTTGCTTGACCAAGAGACTAAGCTTGCTCCAATGAAGTGAAATCCTCCACTGGTGTTTTTCCTTTCTATTCTGTCTCCAGCAAAGTCAGCATCACATAATCCCACTAATCTGTATTCTTTAGTTCTTAAATATAGCAAACCAAGATTAGTAGTCCCAAGCAAATATCTAAATATTCGTTTAACAGCTTTAAGATGAGATTCTATTGGGTCAGATTGAAATCTATCACACATACATACACTAAATTGAATATCAGGTCTGCATGAAGTTAAGTATAATAGAGATCCAATCATACCTCTGTAGACAGTTTGATCTACCTTTTTACCTTCATCATCTTTACTTAGTTTTGCATTGGGTTGCATGAGAGTTTTCATCAGTTTAGCACTTTCCATCTTGTACTTATTAAGTATCTCCTTGATATACTTTTGTTGATTCCATCACTTGTCTGTTTGATTTGTAATCCAAGGAAGAACTTTAATTCTCCCATCATGCTCATCTCAAATTCTGCTTGCATTAGCTTGGGAAAAATCCTTGCATAACTTTTCATTAGTTGCTCCAAAAATAATATCATCAACATATATTTGGACTATGATGAAGTTCTCTTTAGAATTTTTCTTAAACAAAGTATTATCTACTTGTCCTCTAGTAAAACCATTATGCATGAGAAAAGAACTTAATCTATCATACCATGCTCTAGGTGCTTGTTTTAAACCATATAATGCCTTTTTAAGTTTGAAAACATGATCTGGTTTATCAGTATCTTCAAAACCAGGGGGTTACTTAACATATACTTCGTCTTCAATTATACCATTGAGAAAAGCACTTTTTACATCCATTTGAAAAAGAGTGATTTGGTGTTGTGCAGCATATGACATCAGAATGCGAATAGCTTCTATTCTAGCTACAGGTGCAAAGGTTTCAGTATAGTCAATACTTTCATGTTGGTTATAGCCTTGAGTTACTAACCTTGCCTTATTTCTGACAACTTTGCCATCCTCATCCAATCTGTTTCTGAAGACCCATCTTGTTCCAATGATAGACTTGTTCTTGGGCTTGGAGACAAGTGTCCGGACATCATTTCTAGTGAACTGGTTGAGTTCTTCTTGCATAGCAAGAATCCAGCTTTCATCATCAAAAGCTTCTTCAATGTGCTTTGGCTCTATTTCTGACATGAAGGCCACATTGCTTGATTCTTTTAAAGTGGATCTGGTTCTCACTCCTTCTGAGGGATTTCCAATAATAAGATCCTTAGGATGATGAGTTTTGAATTTCTAGTCCCTTTCAAGATCATCATGAAGATCTTGACTTGTTTGTTGACTTGTCTGCTCCACTTGTATGTTTGGTTCATTTTCAGGTTCTGTCTTGGTCAGGTCAGGTTGTTGATTTTCTGGCTTATTTATATCAAGACCTGCAAGATCATCTTCTAGATCTGATAATTTCTTATGAGTCTTTAAACCATCATTAAATTTAACATGAACAGATTCTTCAATAACAGAAGTTCTAGAATTATAAATGCTAAATGCTTTAGTGCCTGTTTGTTTCAGCTTCTTGGGGGTGGTGTTCTCCGTTGGCATTTCTGAAATGGAGTTTCGGAATTTAATTTTTGTTTGGGTGAAATTTCTGTTCAACGCAACTGCGTTTCAGGGCCGCATAACGGAGTTTTTGAGAACACTGAAGGGAGGAGCTTTCTGGTTTGCAAATATCAAAAGGAAATCGGTTATTTACTTTCTTGCCCATTGACATCATTTATTTCTCTTCTTCCATTCCAACAACCATAGACGTGGGTCCCCCACCAAAATGGATTGGCTCCCCAACGGTCATCATTTACTTCTTCGGCAACCAGAGGAGCGTATGATTCTTCTTCCTCATCAAAATTAAAGAGCTCATCACTGTTGTGCTCCATTTCATCACAGATCCAAGTTCTTCATTGCCACTTCACTAAAGGTTGGCTCCCAATTTTTTTAATTTAATTTTTTTTTTCCAGATCTAAATTAAATAAATTATTAATGGGTTCAGCTGTGATCATCATGTTTTTTTTTTTTTTGGTTTTATGTTTGTCTATTTTTCCGTTATTTTGAAGAAATTTCAAATTCAGCTTCATATTTGATCTTAATTATGGTTCGTTTTTAAATATAGACCATAGTTATGTCAAATATATCAGTTAGAAAACAAAAACAGTCCAAGGGAAAATAAACACTACAAACATCAAAAAATGTTGAAGAGGGAAGGCCAAAATCAAAAGCACTTTGGGATCGTGCCACGACAAAGATGTTCATTGATGTTTGTTTAGCCCAATCAAACAAAGGAGAACGCAATGGTAGTACCTTGACTCAAAAAGGATGGTGAGATGCCATTGATGAGTTTAACCATGTTAGTGGGAGATGTTATGACAAAGGACAAATCAAGAAAAAATGGGATAACTTGAAAAAAAGAGTGGCAGCATTGGTATAATCTATTTCAACATGTAACTGGAGTAGGTCGGGATCATGATAAAAACACTGTGGTTGCTAATCCAGAATGGTGGGATGCTAAAGGGAAGGTAAGCACACATTCTGTAATTTTATAATTGTTATTTTTAAAGAAGTTGTTGATATGACATTTTAGATTTGATATAATATTTTGTATTCGCAGGAAAATCCACACTATGCAAAATACCGCAACGAGGGGCTGCCATTTTCACGTGAGTTGACATATCTTTTTAAAGATAAAACTGCCACGGGTGAATTTGCATGGGCACCATTAGGTGGAGTCTTTATAGAAAATGATGAAGGGGATGAGCATTGTATTGATAGTGGTGAGAGTTTTGGAATGGATGAGAATGAAGGTTCAGGAGATAGTGATGATCCAACTATAGGTGTTGATCTAAGTGGTCGGGTAGATGGTGGTGGTAGTAGTATAGGGGTAACAAATATTAACCTAAACACCTCTGGAACTACAAGGACAGCTAAGAGTAGAGAAAAAGAGAAAGAGGGGATAGATAAGGTAAAAAAAGGTAAGATGGATAGTGCCACGGTTATAAGTAAACAACTTCAAAAAATGACAGAAGCAGTTGAGTCTCACACTTCTGCTATTGTCACTAAGAAAGAAGATCCTAGTAGTATTGGCACAGTAATGGCTGATATTCATAGACTAGATGCAGTAGTGGACAATGCTGATTTTTATGGTAAAGCTTGTGAGTTGATGATGAAGAAGGCTGCAAGAGAGGTATTTGCTGCAATTCCAGATGATGAGCATAAAGTGATTTTCCTCAAGCAAGCAGCATATGGAAACCATTAAGGATTAGCAATCTTACGGTGTTTTGTGTTCAGTTAAATGTATGACTTATTTATGTAGTTGTTATGTTGAACCATTAGTAAGTATTTGAACTTATCTGTATGATTATGTGTGTATGACTTATTATTTATGGATATCATGCTTATTATCTTTATTATTTATGGATATCATGCTTATTATCTTTATTATTGTACCAAGTAGATTACTTTTTATATCTTGTCACAATGGAATGTTGGTGTTGTTCTTTTGTTGCAGACTTTATTAAAATGTCAGACATATCGTTGAGTGATAATGATGAAAACTCAAGTGAAGAAAATGATAACAATGACATAGATAATCTTGTTGTGTCTATGGTGGGAGTGGCAGGAATATTAGTTGGACAACATGTGAAGAAATATTTATGCAAACAGCCATGTAGAATAAGTGGATACAAATGGGTTCAAGAAATTTTAAATGGAAATGATAAGCGATGCCAGGAAATGTTTAGGATGGATAAACAAGTCTTTTCACTGTTTTGTAATGAATTAGTTCAACAAGATTTGAAGGGTACAAATCGTACAGGAGTAGAGGAGATGGTTGCCATGTTTTTGCATGCTCTTGGGCATGGAGTTGGAAATAGGATAATTCAAGAAAGGTTTCAACATTCGGGAGAAACCGTTAGTAGACATTTTCACAATGTACTTGTTGCATGGTTGAATTTGTCATTCAAGATGATTAGGCCACAAGATTATACATTTAGGCATGCACATAACAAAATTAAGGATGACAGGCGATATTGGCCATATTTGAAGGATTGTATTGGGGCAATAGATGGAACTCATGTACCATGTGTAGTTTCTTCCAAAGAAAGTGTAAAATATATAGGTAGGAAGGGATATACATCACAAAACATCATGGCTGTTTGTGATTGGGATATGTGCTTTATATTGGCATTGCCTGGATGGGAAGGATCGGCTCATGATGCTCGAGTATTTAAGGATGCTCTCACAAAGTCAAAATACAACTTTCCACATCCTCCTCAAGGTTTGATTTCATGATTTCAAACATCATTTTAATACTACTTTGTAAAGGATGATCCTAATAAGTTGTGTTTGTTTTTAGGTAAATATTATTTGGTGGATAGTGGTTATCCAACACCGGTTGGGTACTTGGGTCCATATAGATGTGAACGATATCATCTTCCCGAGTTTAGGCATGTAGCAGGCTTCAACAATCATGATGAAATGTTCAACTATTATCATTCAAGCTTAAGATGCACTATAGAAAGAACATTTGGGGTATGGAAGAATAGATTTGCAATTCTTCGTCATATGCCCAATTTTAAATATACTACTCAAGTTAAGATAGTAGTTGTCACAATGGCAATACATAACTTCAGTAGAATGAATAATGTTTCAGATATTGAATTTCAACATGCAGATGAAGCTGACATCACTATGGAAGACCTTGATAGTAATCACAACTCACCAACACGCACAGATGCTGACATAATATCATCATATGAAATGAGTTACATTCATGACTTAATTAGAAATGATATTGTGGCTGCTCAAGCTGGAAACTAAGACATATTTTGGCTTATAATTTTTGTTTTTGGGAATATACACAAGATCCTAAGCTTGTTGGTCCTAATTAACTCAATATTTTGTATATGCTGACATATTGGTATGTATTAATGTTCGTGACTTATGTTTTGCTGCAATTCTTTTGGTTTTGATTTTTATTGAAATAGTTCCTCTTGTAATTGTCTAGAATTGCTGCAGTATAGAGTTGTCTCATGTTTGTTGGATTTGTTCCTTTCATTGTTACCATTGGTACGGGTGTTAGAGTTGATGAAGGAGTATGTTCTAAAACATAGATAACTCCCAGATCTAAGGTTTTCAACAGGCATTACTAATACAAGGTTCCAATGGATCTTTACAGTACACTCTAATGCACGCAATCAATCTATAAGAACAAATACCAACTTTAATTTTGTCCATACCACACAATCCAAGAATTTCTCACTAAAAAAATCATAATAGAAACTATATCACTTACTAACATGGGAAATCATAACACTAATTGTTGATTCATACGGTCATGATGACAATGACATAACAAAGTGCACAGCGAGTTGTGGAACTAGGCATGTCATTTTGGTGAAGCTCCGAGTCGTCGCTATTTGGGCAAGTTGCAAATAAAACATGGAGATCCAACGTTCACAGCAACTACAAGTCAAGATCCAACGTTCACAGCAAGACAAGGTCAATGAGCCCAAAAAAAGTGGGGAAGGATAAATAACTCATGTCCTTTTTCGTAAAATTACCCTCAAAAGTGATTCTTCTACCTTCTATCCAACAAAAAACAATTCTTCTAAAAACTGACTTTTAAAACATCATTCCCAAACACAAATCAATTTTGCAAAAACTCCATTTTTTAAAATCAATTCTTCCAAAATCAATTCTTCCACATCAAGTTCTATCAAAATCTAAACCAAACGGGCCCTTAGACATTTCAGAATAGCCTACAAAAGATACCTTTATCATGATTTGGAAATCAAACTTTCCAAGTTGATCCTTAGTATTTAGAATCAAGCATTCATAACCCAAATGACAATGAAAGTTAAGAAATATTGGGGCTTTTTTCCTTTTCCAACCCAATTCATTAAAGTGTCTTCTTTAGAAAATGCCTAATGAGTATTCTGTTTTGTACATACACATGCCCAAAAAAAATGTTTACCTGCTTGCCTTTCTGCCCAGAAGTACTTAGGGAGATTATTCTCATTGAGCATAGATCTAGCCATCTCTTGCAGAGGATCCATTCTTTTCTCTCAAACACGTCCATTTTGGTGAGGAGTTCTAGGTGTAGAGAAATTGTGAGAGATTTCATTCTCCTCACAGAAACTGTCTCTAAACTGCCTCATTTTCCAAAATTCTCCCCTTATGTTCACTTCTAAGAAGTTAGAAATACAGAAAACCCTGCTCATATTTGTACTCTTTTTACAGGAATACTGAGAAAGCCCTTAAATGACTTCATCGGTTGTGGGTCTAAGAAGAGTAACCATGTATATCTAGAATAGTCATCAACTATGACAAATCCCATATTTTCTTACAGCCAAGCTAGCAACACTGACTGGTCCAAACAGATCCATGTGTGAAAACAACTGAAGAGGTCCTAGAGGTTTGATACATGGTTTTTAGAATTTGAAATTTTGATTTTACTTGTTTTACCTCTCTGACAAGCCATCACACATAACATCGTTTCTTAAAACTAATATCAGGCAATCCTCTCACAAGGTTATCCTTTTTCCAGTTTTGAAATTAGTTTCATACTTTGCATGTCCTCGAGTTTTTCTTATAGCCATAACCATCTTTTATCCTCTTTAGACATCATATAGGTTTACACTTTGATCTGAGAGTTCAGTCAGTTCAATCTTATATAGATTTTAGTTGCCTTTTGTAGCTGAAAAAAAGAGTTTTCGCCACTAAGATCTTTAACTACGCATAAATCCTTGGTAAAAGGAGACATCCAAAATCCACTGTCACATAAATTGGACTTATGCCCAAGCAAATTGTGTTTTAAAAATCCTTTAATCCATAAGAACATTAAGATATAGAGGGATAGAGGAGGTTTACCACCAATAGTACCAATGCCTTATCAACCTTCCCTTTCTGATTTCCTCCAAATAGCAACATGTCCTCCTGTTCTTAAGTTGGAGGGTCTAGGAACTAGACATTTCTCCTGTCATGGTGTCGCGAGCAAAACCACTGTCCAGCGTACCAGCAGTCGGCCTTTGTTCTTCCTTGTCCTATTGAGGACGTCTTGCAACCAGAGATTATTTTTTCTTTTGGTACCCATAACTTTCCTGGGTCCTTTTTCTGTTAGTTTCTAGGAGTCCGTGAATACTTCCTTGCTTCCTTCTTTTCTTTATGAATACACCTAGACATAACATGTCCAGTGTTTTTCCACAGACGTTACAGTACAGGTAATGGATTTAACTGAAAGTTGATTTAGCAGACACTTTAGAGTTTTTAGTTTATACTTTATGATGTGTCTGATAGACATATCCAATACCTTCTTTGTTAAGGAACGTGCCTCTGATAGTCAAGCAGCTTAGTCAGATTATCTCTAACCATTAACAAATTTGGCAAGGATCAGAAGTGAGCGATCCTTCCACTTTCTGTTGAAGTATTTTCAACTTCTTCACCGATTGTGATGTTTCACCAGAGATCTTAGCTTCATCAGGACTTTTTCAGTCTTCAAACTCACTATTCTCTTTGGCAAACTTCATCACACTCTTGAGATTTCCTGTTTTATGCTCACTAAGAAAGTCTTAACATACTCTCTCTATTGAGGTGATTTGAAAAGCCTTAGATAAGCAGTTGGATTGCTACAAACAATTCCTCATAGGCATCAAGTAATTCCTCATAGTCAGGATGTACCTCATTATCTGAATCTGAGTCAGTGTTAGCCATCAGACAGAGATTGGCTTCTTCCTCTGTCTCTTCATCAGAAGATGTTGACTCCAGATCTTCCCAAGTAGTCATCATCCCTTTCTTCTTCTTTTTGAAGAACTTCTTAAAAGGGGCTTTCTTGAGTTGAGGACATTCAGCTTTGATGTGACCAGGCTTCTTGCACTCATAACAAACAATTGAACTCTTGTCTGTTGAAATGGATTCTTTGAAGTTCTTTGTCCTTGTTGAACCTTCTGAAGGCTTATCCTTTCTGAACTTCTTTTTCTGTAAGAGAAGCTTTATCTTTCTAGTTAGGAGAGATAATCTTCATCACTTTCAGAATCCTCGGGTTCAGACAGGTCAGCATCACTGGATGACTCGTCTGCCTTCAGAGCTTTTGAAGCCTTTGATGACTTTTGATTAGCTTTCAGAGAAATTGACTTGCCCTTCTTTGTTGTAATTTCTTCTCCAAGTTCTTGCTCATGAACAATGAGTGTACCAAGAAGTTCATCCATAGTCAAGGAAGTGAGATGCTTGGCTTGAAAGATAGCAGTGACCAAAGGTCTTCACTGCTGAGGTAGACTCCTTAGTATCTTTCCAACCTTCTCAGCATTGGAATAAACTTCGCCAAGAGACTTTAGGCCATTGATGATAGTTTGGAATCTTCCTATCATCTGAGCAACAGATTCTCCTTCCTCCATGAGAAACAGTTCATACTTTCTGACAAGTATGGCAATTTTTTATTCTTTAACTTTGGTTGTTCCTTCATGTGTGACAGCTAAAGTGTCCCATATTTCTTTAGCAGAATCACAGGCACAAACTTTTTCAAATTCTTTACGACTGGAGCACAAATGATGTTATATCTGGCTTTGTGATTCAGCTCTCATTTTGTCTTTTCTGCAGGGGTCCACTGAGCTTTTGGCTTGTCAGTGTTGTCATCATTTTTAAGAATGAATGGACCATTTGTGATGACATCTCAGAGATCAGAGTTCCGTAGATATAATGAACCATTGACATCTATCTTTCCAATAGTTGTAATTTTCTCCAATGAAGAATGGAGGTCTGGTTTAAGGAAGCTCCTTCAATCTGGTGGCTCCCACTAGCTCTAGCAGTCATGTCTATTCTTCAGGACCTTTTACCTCTACAACTGTTAGAATGCTCAACCCAGAGGCTGAGCTCTGATACCAACTGAAATAGACAACTATAAACACGAGAAGGGGGGTTTGAATTGTGTTTATCAAAAATTAAAATAAAGTTGAAAACCTTTCGCACATAGAAGCTAGGTTCAGACAAGTATAAAATTACTTACACAGACAGTGACCTGTCTGGTGTATTTTAACAGAAAAGCACACAAGCATATAGAGATAAAGCAAGCTTGATATTAAACACTTTTAACCCCTTAGTTAGAAAGTAGATAGTATAGTCAAAACAACTAAAGAGTTTTAGGGCAGAGAGATTAACACAGTTGTTTATCCTGGTTCACTCTTTAACACAAAAAGCTACGTCCAGTCCATCGCAGCACCAAGTTTTTTCCACTAGTAACTGATCAGGTTACAGATTTCAAGTATTGTTTGCACACCTAGCCTCTTCAGGCTCCAAGACAAGTATTCTTTGCTCACTTAGCCTCTTCAGGCTCACACAGGTTTGTTTTGAGAAGTTTTGTTTGTAATAAATACAATCAGATAAACAGTTCTTTCACTAACACTCAGAGAGTGGATTAAATGTAGGCTTAGGAAAGGCTGCGTAATAACTTCAAATGATTGAAGAATACAGATTGAAAGAATGAAGAGAGTAATGGCTCTTTAATGCTTTGTAATCTCTGATATCTTCATCTTCAATGACTTCTGTATTTATAGCCTTCAAGCATTTAAGATCCGTTAGAGACATTCCTTCCAACGATGGCTTCAAGCAGAGCTTCATTAAATGCAATAGAGTCGTTCTGGGCAGCCATTAATGCAATAGGGATGTTGGTTGTACTCTAACATGAATGATCATGTTTTTATGCATCGTGCAGTAGCCAAATCAGAGTTGTGCAGAATGCTTTTGTACTTTGCAGAGTATATTTCCCTTTTCGTGTAATAACCAAGAGTACTAGGAAATAAAGCATGTTGGAAACATTCTTTAACTGGATGTTATCTTTGATTTACTAGGTTGCTTGTGAGAATGACCTTCTGAATTTCTTGATAATCGTGAGAGAGAATTTTAGAGTCTTCTGTATAAAGGGACAGTTTCCAAAAGCTTTTTGTACTCGAGTTCCCATTGAAGAACCTTAGACGAGTAGGAGAACATAGCAGAGACAGGTTGAAACTAAGTTGCAGAAAGTCAACAATCCTAGTCAGCAGATAGGTTGACTTTTGCTTATCCAGACAGGTTGTCATTTATGTGGACAGACAGGTGAGTCTAACTATTATGATCTGCGCACCAAGTAGACCGACTAGCAACCACAAACTAGGTTAATTAAATCATTATCTAATGTTTAGTTTTTCATCAAAACTTAGGGAAATGCACATCAGACATTTAGAGACTTAACAAGCCTAACTTCAACAATGCCATACTTTTTATCGATTTTTGTCCTTACGTCAAGAGTAGGATCAAACCAATCACACTTGAAGATAACTAACTTCACCACGGGAAACCGATATACTTAATTAAGTTCAAGGATGTCATTTAGAACCCCATAGAAATCATCCTCTACATTGCCATCAGTGGCTCACACACAAACATCATAGTTACACGACTGCATTCCTTAACCTACATATTTACTGAACCACGCAACAAAGTGAGAAGTAATTTCTCGATCAACCTGAGCATTCGAAATGTCAGGTTAGATTTCCCTTAGATAATTGCCATACATCCTACGTATGGGAGGTTAACAGCAAGACGATTAATGACCATAAATGACAATTTAACTTATAAAAGACATTGTAAACACTTACTCTAAATATGGCGCCACCTCATCACAATTTTGAAGGATGTACAGATGAGCAGCATTAATGTCATGCTGATCCAAGAAATGTCCTTGAGATTTGCCACTAAATCTGCCCGGATAGTTGAATATTGATATAGGAGGACTAGTTGAACATCCTTCACCCGAATCAACATTTTGAGGCATCCTAGTCCTTCTCGTGTCAACTTCATCCGGGTAGTAATAAAAGGCAAAAGTGGAAGTCTCCTCTACTAAGTATGCTTCACAAATGGAACCCTCTACTCGTGCTTTGTTTTTGACTTTGTGTTTAAGGGAGTGCAAAAACCTATTAAAGAGGGATACATACAAATAATTACGAGTGTTAAGGAAAGCTAAAATGGATACCCCTCATTTGGATACATACAAATAATTAATTAAAATAATTGATTTTGTATACCTCTCAAATGGATACATCCAGCGGTATTGGACTAGACCACCAACTTTTGCTTCGTAAGGTAGATGAACTGGAAGGTGTTCCATTGAACCAATTACCCATATAAATCTAAAAATCACATTTTTCTCATCAAATGGCCATGAAGTCACCATGAACTTGTTATTAGTTTCTCATAAAACTAAATAACAACTTTCAGAGCCAAACTAAATCAAGATACATATAACAAGAGAAGGAAGAACAGAGAATGCAAACCCTAAATTAAGAACTACAAATCATAACCCAGAACTAATAACTATTTGAATCAAACTAATAATTATTTGAATGCAAACCCTAAACCCAGAACTACAAATCACAACCTAACGATAATTTCATGTTCAAATGCTGTAAATTAAGCAAATAAAAATGGGCTTACAGCAGGGAGTTGGACAGAGAAGGAAGAACAGAGAAGGATGAGGCAGTGATAGGAGTTCCTCATGGTGGCAGCAGTGACTCGTGGTGGGTGGAGTTCTTCGCGGTGGCCCAGATGGTCGTGGGTTCTGTTGACAGGAAAAGAAAATAATACATGAGAGGAAGAGAAGAGAAGAGAAAAGAAGAGAATGGAAAAGAAGAGAGGAGAATTAAGAAAAGTTACCTTGCGGTGGTCCTCGCGGTGGCTGGACGGACGTGCAGAGGGGAGAGGAAGCACGAAGAGGAGAAAAGAGGAGGAGCAAGGAAGACAGAGCATGAGAGAAAAGAAATTGGGAAGAAAAGGGGGATTCACGCGATTTAGGGATTTTAGATTTAGTGACCAAATTAATCGATCGCTAAATTCGTTGCCATGCCAAATTTTCAAATTTGGTCGCCAAAATCGGTCGCTGTTGGTTACATTTGAAATTTTCATTAATTAATTTAGCGACCGAATAGGATTCGGGCTAACAGGCTCCCAAATTTTTTTTTCTGGGCGCGTTATCGACTGAATCAATATCGATCGCAAAAAGTATTAGAATTTGACCGTTGGGATAATATCGGTCGCAAGATCGGTCGCTACTTAGTCACCAAAGTTTAACTAAAAAAATCATTGATTTAGCGACCGAAATAGCGACCGATTTGGTTGCTACCTAGAAATTTGGTCGCTAAATCGGTCGCTGGATACATTATTACAGACTTTCTGAAAGATCCTAAAATTCGTCTCTAATTCGGTCGCCATTTGCAACTGTCAAATCCGGTCGCTATTTTCGATCGCTATTTGACCTTTTTTTTTTAGTGAACTGTGAAGACGGCCAGCCGCGGGAACCCTAGTAGGAACCCTATCGGGAGCTGCTTCCATTAATGCCAGAGGAGGAATGGCTGGAGCTACCTCAGTGACACCTTTGCCTAAATGAAATGCTTCCCCCAAGGAGGAAAGGAGCACATGGCCTCCCACACACCTTCATAGGACTGACACCACTCTGGATGCACATAAGTAGTGAGGAAAAATTAAATCCTCCAGTCAACTCCTGAGCACGGGGCACTAAAATAATTCCTTGCCAGACCTTCTAGATGATCGAATTGGTCAAAACACATAAAATAAGACTTATAGATAATTCTCTTAGCTTTCCAACGCCATAAAGATCACCTCGATCGGACATCTAGAACTCAAGATATGACCAAAACGGTGAAACATGTTACTAGGACTCTAAAAGGGTTGAACCTTTCGAAGGCTAAACTTTCCCAAACTTGAACTTAGACATCAAAAACAACCTAACAAGCATATACAAACATATATACAACATATATGAAAGCATTAAGCTTATTTACGAAAAACGGGGTGTTACAAGAAGTCAAGATGTCGCTTGGCTGATTCATCATAGAGGTTGAGGTTCGAGCTTGCAGTGATAGGTTGGAATTTCTAGTGGACGCCTCTTCAGATGGTTCAAGGCGATGGTCTTTGTGTTTTCTATCATGCTTGACCTTTCTTTTCTTAAGACAGGCATGATTGTCGTTGGTCTGTAGGCTATGACTTTTCTCTTGGAAAGGGAAAGGGCTTAGTCCGAGAGCTACTTTTGTAGTGATTCTAGTAGTGTCATTTGTGACGATGTCGATAGTGGACTCAAGTAGAGTTTCCACTAGATCTCGTCAGTTGGGTTTGTCATTCTCACAATGTACGAGAGAAGATGGTCTTTTATATTTTAGTTTGGCCAGCTTGGGATGTCTGGGAGTTAGTGTTATCGTTAATGGAGCTGCGACTCCAAATATCTAATATTTTAGGAGCTGCGTCTCCAGAGCTTTATGTTAGGTCTGTGTATCTTTATGTTTTCAGTTTATAAGTCGGGTTGGGTTATGTAAATAATTTTCGAACTTATAACCTTAATTAGGATTATGAAATATTTTACTGCATATTCAGTTGATTCCAAGTATATATAGTTATGCCTTGTGAAAAAGAAAAAGAAAATCACCCCATTATATTACAGGAATTTAATTAACCTACTTTTCGGCCTTAAAATGTAGCGCTCGAGAAGGGTGTTACATTAGGCTTCCTAGAGGGTCACACTTGAGTGTCCAATGCTCTAACGTTGGGTATCTGGCACGCATGAGCGTGCTACTCTGTCCAGCAAGTCATCTTCCGCACGTTCATCCAATTCGAAGCTAATCGCTCGTATACCTTTCAAGCATACTTTCAAACATGTAAACAAACCTACTCAACACTTAAACTAGGGTTTCCAAAACACGGATGTTACACCTTTCACAAGAAGAACCAAGCCAATTATGGAACAAGAAGAAACAAATTGAATTTTGTTGAAGCATTTATTTGCATTTGGTGATGACCTTTCTTCCTTGTTTTGGTAGTAACTTGAGCTCTGGTTATCCAATTGATGTGTTCTTTGATGCGTTTTAAATCTAATATAATTTTCTAGAAGTTATATTTCGAGACTCAATACCTGATTTGGCTTATAGCATGGTGCAATCAGGGCTGGAAGTTGAAGATGAAATTGCCGACAAGATAGAGTCGTTTGATTCTAAGCAACATTTTGGCTTGTATTTGGTTTTGATTTTTTATCTTGTATTTTGGGCCTTCTATTGTGTGTTTAATTTGCTTGTAGTTAGACTACAAGGGGTGTATTTAGTCTACATATGGGATGTCCTAGTAAGAAAATTCTAGACTCTTGATGACTTGGCTAGTTTTAAAATATTCTAGGTCCTCTCTTGAATCTATAAATAGGCTTGTATTCCTTGTCAATGAAAGTTTAGAGAATTTGCTCATATTGAGTGTAAGAGAGTTTTGAGCCTCTTGTGGGATCTTGGAGAAGATTAACATTCTTTGATCTTATCAAAGGTATCCATAACTTTGTGGTGATTCTTCAACATAGGCTTATAACTTCTCCTTTCTCAATAGAATTTAGAATGTGTGGCGCCTCTTCTTCCATCTTCTACTTTTCTCCATCTTTTGATTTTGGTTACTAATGTTTGGTTCTTGTTCTTGTTTCATTTAATTTTGCGCCAATTTCATGTTATGATCAGTTTGTCATTTGAACTTTGGTTGATTAAAGAGAACTCACTCAAGGATAGATGCAATTTCAATATGTTCCTTTCAAGGATCATATCAATAATCGTACCCATTTCTTGCATCTTCTAGGTGAGAAAATCGTTATCCTCAAACTTCATAGAAATGGGGATCACTGACATTGTGAGCAGCGATGAGAAAGAAGGAGGAGATGGAGATATGGCATTGGCTATTAGGCTCTTCATACCATGAAGAGACAAAAAAGCAGAAGAAAGAGCATAGAGAAAATATGAATGAATTAATCTTGTATTAATTGAATTGAGACACCTGTTAAGAAAGTATTTGTACAAGAAAAAGAAGGAGATGGAGATATGGCATTGGCCATTAGGCTCTTGATATCATGAAGAGACTACAAAGCAAATGAGCATAGAGAAAATATAAATGAATGAATCTTGTATTGATTGAATTAAGACATCTGTTAGGAAAGTATTTATACAAGAGTTGTACTGAGTAACACAATTATAACTAAATGCTTACATGTATAACTTGCATGACTAACTCATAACTAGTCTACTCCCTTTATAGTTTTGATTTCTTTATTAATTGATTACTATGGAATGATAGTTTAGTTGCATTGATTCCCGAATTTATCCAATTATTCAATTTGTTGGACTTTGAATTTTTGCTAACTTTCTTAAAACATTAATGTAATAATTTTGCATGACTTTTATCATAATGTAGTTCCTTTATTCTCTATATTCATGCTTTTGTCTTTCACATCGATATCATTTGTCTTTGTTGTCTTATCAACTTTCTTTCCATTATTCAAAGTGCCTTCCTTGATTTTGACTTTGATTATATTTTCTACATTTGTTTTGCTTTAAGATTTTTTTGGATAACCTTTGACAAGAGTCATCCCACTACACTAGGGGCATAAGTAAATGGTTATTTATGGAACGAAAAAAAAGGAGATAAAAAGTGAAAATAAAATTCATAAAAGGAAGGAGAATGAAAAATCTCGTAACTAAAAGATTGTTTGGGAAAGATTAATTCTTTCTCATTCAGCTGTTTGTTTGGTTTAAGCTGCTTTGTTAAAAAATTATTATATTTGGGCATCAAAATTATTTTCTTAAAAAGCTTTTTTCTTTCCCCTCATTTAATCGGTTTTGCTACCAGCTGGGAAGTGGATGGTTTGCTTAATTTTTTTTCGATTGTTCATTTATTTCCCATAATAGCCTTTAGTATTATCCTCAAGAAGCTTTTTCCACAAAAGGGTCCCACCCAGTTTCGTGTTACAGCACTTTGTTATTACACAATGTAATAAGATGAGATTTTTTTAATTCATATGTTGGGATTTAGTGCCTCCTCAACGGGGTTCCTTTCATTTTTTATTTTCCTTTCCCAGTGATGAAGGTGTTGATTAAACATATATAAAGTTATGGACTTTGACCGTGGAGTTTACGAATAATGAATATTGGGTTATTAACGTGTTGTTAGTAAAAGAAAAACAATATTATAAACAAATAACTTCATATTTTTTTCTTAATTTATTATATGAAAGTGATTATTTTTACATCACTCAAACAAAATAGATTATCTTAAAATCGTTTTTTCAGCAAACATATCCTAACAAAAACAGATTCTGATTATAATCGATTCTCACAATAATCAATTATTTGAAAACAGATTATCATCATAATCTTTTTTTTTCTTCAGTTTCTCCAAACACACTCTAAGGCAACTAATTAAATGAGAAAAGGAAGCAAAAAAGGGAAAATTAAATGAAAAGAAATGTGTTCTCAAAATGCAAAGTAGATTGATCAAGCCTACTTTCAAATGAACTGGTTCTAACCCTACCTCGTTTAGAGGAATGCTACTAACAGTTACTCTAACACTCTCCCACACAACAAGCCACATCACCAACTCTTTAAAAGTCATCACCTGGTTACCGGTTCTTTGGGTTTACAACTTTAAATTTGTATTTTTCTTTTTTTAATATTACTGGCATTCAAAGCACTGCCTCGGCATCTCCTGCGTCAAATGTGTCAAATACGCGCCCACTAAGTTTTGAGCTGCTTTGAAATCGCTGCACCACTTTTAATTCGTTAATTTTACTTTATTATTTTCGTTTTCAATTTTTTTATTAAAGATGATAACTTGATACCTTGATTATTTTTTTAACTTTGTCATGGACGAGTAAATTTGTTATTTTTTTAACTTTTTTTTATTAAAGATGATAACTTGATAATTTGATTATTTTTTTTAACAAATTAAGCTTTTCTGGAAGCTTTATACTTGCAGCTATCTTTTGAAGTTGACACAGGCAAACACAAGAAGGGGGGTTGAATTGTGTTTGTTAATATTTTTCGAAAACAACCTTTTCAAGAATAGTTTTCTCACACAAAGATAAAGAGGCAGAATAAAGCACACAGAAAAACAATCTTTTGAAAGAATAACAAATTCAAGTTCAAATCCCCACAGTTAGTATAAACACGTAAAACCAAAGAGATAAGGGATTAGAAGATTCACACAAGTTGTTTTATCCTGGTTCACTCTCTTCCAACCAAGAGCTACGTCCAGTCCCTTCTACTTGAAGGATTTCTCCACTATTTTCCAAATAGATTACAGCAAGTATTCAACACCTCTCTAGGCTCACAAGTATTTCTTTCTTACCAAGCCTCTTCAGGCTCTACCTCTAATAAAGAGTTTTTGATTTCTTTGATCTTCTAACTCACTATGTGTGAGAATATGAAAGTTTAAGATCAGATGAATATTATAGCAATATTCAAACTATGATATTACAGACTTTTGCTTTTTGAAAGAATAAGAGAATATTTGCTCGCAAGAGATTTCTTGAGATTTCTTTGTATGCGCAAAAGTTATTTCTTCAAAAGCCTTAGTCTTCTATTTATAGGGTCCTTGATCTTCTCTTCAGAATCATCAACGGTTGTTTTTGAATTTTCCGTTTAGTGATAGAATCAACCAAGTAAATATCCGTTGTGACTCAGCTTGCTCGTGGCCTTTGTACTATGTGACAAAATTCTTGCATGTAATGGCACACCTCTGAGCAAATGCAACTTGAAAAACAGTCTTGCCTTCCTTGTACAAGTTCCAGTTATTTCAGCGTAAAAGGTGACAGGGTACACAATGTTTTGCATTGTACTATTCTGCTTTTTGCAATTCCTTATTTGTACTATGTCTCTCTCATTGAAACAAGACAATAAAAACCGTTAATAGAAAATAAGAAGGACCATTATAAATATATGAAATGAATATCAATCATATGAAATAAATTCGCTTTGGTTCAGATTGATTTAAATATAAATGCTCAAATTCTTCGTCCAGCAAAACAGTTGTAAAGGCAAGGTAAGTAAGAAGAGTTTTAAGGCTCCATCCACTGTCGTGGCAACCAAAACTTCGTCTACTTAAAACAACGGTCTTGCCAGTACTTGAGACATTTAAAATCTCCGTCCAGTGACGTGGCATTAGAAAACTAATGTTATTATTGGAGAGTAGCTCACGTCTATATGAAAGGAATTTCTCCGTCTACTAGAAACATTCAAGCACTCGTCCACTGACGTGGCACTTGAGTTTAAAGGAGATCCTTGATAGAGTGGACTCGACCACTCTGGGAAACTTTCAATACAAAATATATGGACGCGGATTGCAAAGAAAATAGACTTAACTCTTTAACTTATAAAAACAGAGATCCTTTAAGACTGAAGGCACTTGTTAGATTAAAGCTAACACTTTGCTACACAAATTTAATCCTTATTGTTAACATCAAAACTTAGAGATTATTTATCCAAATTACTTTGGTTCCAACATCTTTAACCTTCCAATCTTTAAAATATTTGTAGAGCTTTTAAAACTTGGTTGCTGTTATCAAATTATAGAAAATTTTACTACATTACTCAATAAGATACGGGAACAAGAATATAAACCAGAATCAAATATCAAATGGCATTAATCTCCATCACTAAGTTAGAAAGATACCAACAAAAATAGTACCTAAAGGATGCAGGCATTAATTGTCAGTTGTTGCAGAAAATTGTTTTATGAACCTCTATCCTTTGCTTGAGCGGCGCACAGAGAGGGCATGTGAGTGGTATATAAGAGAGACAAGCTCTGTGTAAAAGAAGCAAGGGCGTGCAATTAGGGGTGGGAAAAGGCCGGACTCCCCGATAGGGGCCTACGGCCTGACCTGTTTAGTAAAAATGTCAGGTTTAGCCTTTTTAAAAAGCCTTTTTAATTAAAAAGGCCAGGCCCAGACCTATTGAAAAGTCTTTCTTGCCTGTTAGGCCAGCCTCTTGATATATATATATATATATATATCTTAAGAATATTAATATTAAAATAAAATAATATTTACAATTTGACTATTTGTAAAAAACCTATTTAAAGCTAGAGGCCTATTAGCCTATTTAATGACCTATTAGCCTATTTAGAGATAGGCCAAACGGCCTATTTGAAGTCTTTAATATGAAACATGCTTTTAAAAAGGCCAACAGGCTAGGCCAGGCTTTTAAAAAGGTCAGACAAGACTCAAAATAAAACCTTTAACAGGTAACAGACCAGGCTTAAGCTTTAAATTTTTAAATAGGCCAGACCTATTTAAGCAAAGCCTGGCCTGGCCTATTCCCACCCCTACGCGCAATAAAGGTTTAACCTTTGTGATACCAATAATAATTAAAATAAATAAATAAATAAGTGTTGAAAGGTGTGAACCCAAAGAACCCGTAACCAAGTGATGACTTTTACATAGTGTTTGGTTGGAGGAGTTTGGAGGGGAGGCGAGGGGTTGGGTTTTTTTTAAATCTATCATGTTTGGTTCAATTTTTGGAGGGGAGGGGAAGGGAGCAAAATCCCTCCTTAAGTGAGTTTTAGCTCCCCTCCAATATTGGGGGGATTTGGAGGGGAGGGGAGGGACTTTAAAGTATTTTATATGCATTGACTAAAATATCCCCATTTGTCTAGTTTTAAATAAATAATGTAAGGGTTAAAAAGTAAAGTTGTTTTAAAATCCCTCCCATCCCCTCCTGAACCAAACATGAAAATGTTATTCCCCCTCCCCTCCTTCCCCTCCCCCCAACCAAACACAATATCAAATTAAAATCCTTCTCCTCCCCTCCCCTCCTCTCCATTAAAATCCCTCCCCTCCCCTCCCCTCCCCTCAGTTGAACCAAACACACCCGACTGGGTGATATGACTTATTGTGTAAGAGAGTGCCTAAAAGAGAGTGTTACAGTGACTGTCAGCAGTATTCCTCACCTGGTTTAACTTTACGGCTGCCCCCGTTGAACAAAGTATGAAGCGAAGGCAACTCAAATGAACTGGTTCTACCTCTACAAGCCACAACGGACGCTTAAACTTTTTTTGGGGCCAGAGGAAGCGATCTGATTTCGGTTGATTCGGTTCCTTCACGATACGTAACCCATTCAATTCATTCCAATTAGCCCAACTGAACAAAAATTCTGTCTGGATTATAGAGAGAGAGGTGAGCGGTCAGTTGCGCAACATGTCCTCCACCACCAACGTGGTGGTTCTAGACAACGGCGGCGGTCTCATCAAAGCCGGCTTCGGCGGCGAACGCGATCCCTCCACCATTCTCCCCAACTGCCTCTACCGTTCCCATTCCTCCAAAAAATGGCTCAACCCAAACCCCCTAAACCCCACCACCACCACCACCGACACAACCACCGAACCGGACCTCACCTCCGCCGCCGTCCGCCGCCCCATGGACAGAGGCTACCTAATAAACCCAGATCTCCAACGCGAAATCTGGTCCCACCTCTTCTCCTCAATCCTCCGCATAAACCCTTCCCACTCCTCCCTCCTCCTCACCGAACCCCTCTTCGCTCTCCCTTCAATCCAGCGCTCCCTCGACGAGCTCGTCTTCGAAGACTTCAACTTCAGGTCACTCTACGTCGCCGATTCCCCTTCCCTCGTCCACCTCTACGAGGCCAGCCGCAGGCCCGATGGGCTCATCTCTCGGGCCCAGTGCAGCCTCGTCGTCGATTGCGGCTTCTCGTTCACACACGCTTCACCTGTGTTTCAGAACTTCACGCTCAATTACGCTGTCAAGAGGATCGATTTGGGTGGGAAGGCACTCACGAATTACCTCAAGGAGCTCGTCTCGTTTCGGTCTGTTAATGTCATGGAGGAGACTTTCATCATGGATGATGTTAAGGAGAAGCTCTGCTTCGTTTCCCTTGATCTGCCCCGTGACCTCCACATTGCCAGGTAACCAATTTTCTTCCACCATTTATAAATTTGAAGTTAACAAAAAAATTAATTATTAGGCAGTGGAAGTACTGCTAACCCTGCGAACTTTACCAGCATATATGGTTTGGAATCCTAAAGTCACTAACTTTGAGAATGAACTATTACCCTTGTGCGAGGGTTAGTGTCATAGTTGCCATGGAGATACCGATCAAAGACCAAAAACACAAATTAATGATTAGCCCCATTAATAACATTATACATGTAGTTAACAAGAAATTTTGTATATTATTAACAGGGGTGTGGCTATTGACACTCCAATATGCCTATTCACACTCTCACTTTTTAGTTTTTATTGTGTTTTCCAAATGTCCCGTTTGCAATTGACTCTTCACCCCTTTCATTATGTCATCATGCTTGAACATCACTGGTTTCCTCCCTGTTAGTGTCTCCAACAACACAATCCCAAAGCTATACACAACTGCTTCCTTTGTGGCTTGCTCAGTTAATGCAACTTCAGGTGATACTTAACCCAATGAAGGAATTGGAGTGGATGATGAGGATGCTTCTGCTGGGTTTGCTAGTGTTAATTGGTCCAACCCAATTTTTGACAATTGACAAATGACCTTCAAGATCCGCATCGAAGGGAACATTTTGAGGCTTCACAAGACCATGATTGGCATAAAGTGTAAGAAACCTAGCCTGGGACCAATGCCTAGTGCAATGAGATGACACATTGGCTGATTCAGCACATGGCCAACTTGCTGAGGCACCTCTTGAAGTAGTGTCCCTAAGCTCCCATTGGGCATGTAGACTGTTAGGAATCTAGCCCAGCACAATACAGATAAACTCATTCTTGGTTTATTACCGAAGGCCCAAGCTGCAGCAACCTCCCAAAGAGGGAACCATTGAGTAAGGAAGTCGCAGGGAAATGGTGAGAGAGGGTCTGTTACTAAGAGGGTCTGTTACGTATTGAGTTTGTTAGGAAAGTTGATAGAGGAGTCCTTGATATAGGGTGAGAATGGAATAACAAGGTCATGGAAAATATTACGTTGTAATTAGGGAGTCTTGAGTGATACTCAGACTTGGGAGCTATATGCTCTTACTTTCTTGTACCTTTTTCTTAATCTTTCATATAATACAAAGAAATACTCATTTTAATGATAGGAATACCTATTAATGGTGCTCTCATTGAGAGTCACTCAGTTGGAGGGAGATTTTAGTGCCTGCACGCACATGGCTTTTCATAAGATTAATGATCTGAAGGTGCTTCTCAGTAACATCACTAAGTCACTTGCAGCACTGCATGCCGAGGTACGAGCTGGGTTCCAGCACCAACGAGGATTGTCGGGGTCACCGTTTAACACTCCCGGGATCCATGACGAGCTGAGAAAATGGAGTCCAAACCCTGCCAGAGATTACTCTTACAACATGTTGGAAGTTAGCGGTGAGCAGAGCAAGGGTTTCCCGGACATGTTACCCATACCTGAAAACAGGAGCCAAGAGAAAGACACAGATTGAGGACTAGAGCCATGTGGAGATTTTGGATACCAAAGTGGTGGCTGTCGTGGAGAATGTAGAGCAGGAGGAATCAGAATTGGAGCCCAAAAAGAATAGTGACCCAACAACAGAGAAGATGGAAATCGTAACAAGGGAGAGACAAAGAGAAAATAGAACGAAGGAGGGTAGCAAAACAGAGAGAGAAGAGGGGAAGGAACCGTTATGTTTGGGTCGCACAATGGTGGAGCAGAAGGGGAAGGGGCTGGTGGCGGCCATAGAGGTTAGGGTCTCGACCTACATGATCATCCCACAGCCACCACCTCGGAAGCCACGAGATACGTATACGGAGGAGACAATGGTCGGTGGTGAGCGTGAACCGCCGCCGAAACCGTTGGATCAGAACGCATTCGTGGGGGAGGTTGAGTCGTCGCAAGGCGGTCAAGCCTTCATTGCCACTAGTGACAGAGGGCAAAGCGGGGAGTGAGAAACAGATGAAGGAAAGTGTTAGACATGATTATGACAGTCCCAAAGGAGCTCTATAAGTCTATTATAGAAAGAAGAAGGTTAAGCCTACTTAATTAGCTATCATACACTTAGGTTGTTAGCTAGTTTGTTAGTTACAGATAATCGGCATAAATAATCCCTCTAGATGAAGAGGTGGACAGGAGATTGTAAACTTGAGAATTCGACTAGGATTGCCTAATGTAAAAGGAGAGTGCTCCTTTGGGTACCTTGTGTACATTGTGTTGCAAATACTTGAATAATACAGAGAATTCTTTCTTTCTTGCTTTCTTTCTATATTCTGTGTGATTGTTATGTGTGGAGTAAGGAAAATTGTTCTATAGTGAAGAAAGGTACCTAACAAGTTTGGTCTGACCTGCCAGATCATCGTAGCAATGGATAATCGTGATTCCACGTTAGAAAAGATGGCCAGCGAGCATGGAAGAAAACTGGAAGAACTCAAAACCGATATGGTGGAACTTAGAACTGATATGGACTTCATCAAGACTCTCCTCTTGGAGATGAAGGCCAAGAAAACGGCATTTGAGAGTGGGGACAATTTGATTAATCAGAAAGGGAAAGAGAAGGCCGCAGAGGAGGAAACGGGTGATGAAACTGATGAGGAGGGAAGCGTTCCATCACGTTCTTGGATGAAAAAAGTGAGTTACCCACTTTTGAGAGGAGCGACCCACTGGGCTGGAGAGCAAGGGCAGAGAAGTTTTTTGAGGTGCAGCAAATCAAGCCCTCTGAGAAGCTTCGTTTGGCTCTCATCAGTATTGAAGGGAATGCAGTTCATTGGTTTTGGTACTTGCGCCAAAAGTCCAAGACTCCTTCTTGGGAAGATTTTTCAAAAGCACTGTTAAGAAGGTTTGGGGGAAACGGTCGTGGAACTGTATATGAACGGTTGACGACATTAAAGCAGAACTCGGGCGTGGAGGAATATGTTCAAGAATTTGAACTCTTGGTGGCCCAGGTGTCGACGACGTCGGAGGAACAATTGTTGGGGTATTTCTTGGTCGGGTTGCAGCATACTAAGAACAATGAAAAGAAATAAAAGCATAGAGAGAAGAGAGAATGTGATAACTGTATTTCTGATTCTATATTTCTTGAATCTTACTGAATACAGTGTGAGGCTTTATATAGCCTTTGGGTAGCTCATACAGCTAGCCTATACTACAGCTGTCATAACTGAATTCAGTTATGAGCAGTTATAAGGTTTTCAAAGGTACTGAATACAGTTACATTATATACTCTAATATTCTCCCCTCAAACTCAAGGTGGTTGCTGAGATGGAACCACTTTGAGTTTGGTCCTCAATTCAGCAAATCTGGATGAGGAAAGTGGCTTGGTCAGGGAGTCAGCTAACTGATCACAGCTAGGCACATGAATGACTTGGAGGGCTTTAGAGATGACTTTCTCTCGGACAAAGTGGATATCAAGCTCCATATGTTTGGTCCTAGCATGTAGGATAGGATTGTGTGCAAGTGCCACAGCACTTAGATTATCACAAAACAGTTTTGGGGCTGAAAAGGGGATGCCAAGTTCAGTTAAAAGAGACTGAATCCAAGTGGTTTCTGCTGTAGTATGTGCCATGCTTCTGTACTCAGCTTCAGTACTGGATCTTGCTACAAGAGGCTGCTTTTTGGAGCTCCAGGAAACCAGGTTTGGCCCAAACAGAATGCAGGAGCCTGAAGTTGATCTTCTATCATCAGGATCACTTCCCCAATCTGCATCACTGTATGCATGGAGAGTGAAAGGAACAGAGGGTATTGCAGGCTGCAGAAGCAGTCCATAGTTGACTGAACCTTTGAGGTATCTTAATATCCTCTTTACAGCTTGCCAGTGAGTGTCCAAAGGGTTGCTCATGAACTGACAGACCTTGTTAACACTGAAAGCAAGATCTGGTCTGGTTAAAGTGGCATATTGAAGAGCTCCAACAATAGATCTATACAAGTGAGGATCAGGCAGAGTGTCAGTCCCAAATTTAGAGAGTTTACAATTGCTAACCATAGGAGAGGAGATTCCTTTTGCCTCTGCCATGTTGGCCTTGGCAAGGAGATCTCTAATATATTTGGACTGTGTGAGCAGTAGGCCACCACCAGATAGATGCTTGACTTCTACCCCAAGAAAGTAGTCCAGATTGCCAAGTTCCTTAAGAGCAAACCTGGCATTAAGTTTCTGAATTAGGTGCTGAACCAAGGCTGGGGAGGATCCAGTGATAATTATATCATCTACATACACTAGAACATAGAGGGAGTCAGAGCCCTTAGAGTAGATGAAGAGTGAAGGGTCACATTTGCTGGTTTGGAACCCAAAGGAAATCAGTGCAGCAGCTAGACTTTCATACCAGGCCCGAGGTGCCTGTTTTAGGCCATAGAGGGCCTTGTGCAATTTGCACACAAGTGTCTTGTCAGTGGCTTCAAATCCTGGTGGTTGGACCATGTAAACCTCCTCACTAAGAACACCATTTAGGAAAGCATTGTTCACATCAATTTGCTTAATTGCCCATTTATTAGTGAGAGCAAGAGTGAGAAGGATCCGAATTGTAACAGGTTTAACAACCGGGGAAAAGGTCTCATGGAAATCAAATCCATGTTGTTGGTGGAACCCTTTGGCAACTAGCCTTGCCTTGAACTTGTTGACAGTTCCATCAGGGTTTTCCTTAACCCTAAAGACCCATTTGCAGCCAATAGCAGTCCGATTAGGAGGAAGAGGGACAAGGGACCAAGTTTGGTTCTTAAGGAGAGCAGTGTGCTCATCCATCATGGCAGCAAGCCATTGAGAGCTCTGCAGAGCTGATTTCACAGAAGTTGGCTCAACATGACTTAGAAAAATTCTGGGTTTGGGGTGGCCAGTTTTTGACCTGGTGAGCATGGGGTGAATGTTAACAGTTTGAGAGGGAGGAGAAGGTGAGGTAGAAGGGCTGGACACAGGGCTGAGCACAGGAATATCCTGTTCAGCAGAAGAGGTAGAAGGGTTTGGGATAGAAGGAGAAGAGAGTAGAGATGAGGAGGAGTTAGAAGAGGTTGCAGTGGCAGGTGAGGGCTGTTCAGGAATGGAAGAAATAGGTGACAAAGGAGAATTAGGGAGAGGTGAGGGAGAGGGAGAAGTAGGAGGATGCACAGTAATAGGTGCAGCATCCAAGGGAGGGTAGATGGGAACAGGAATAGTGGCTGGATAGGTTGAAGAAGTGGAAAGAGTGGGGGAAGGTGCTGTAGAAAACAGGGAAGTGTAGGGAAACCTAGTTTCATTGAATAAAACATCTTTGGAAATGTAGATGCGACCATTAGGATCAAGGCATTTGTGCCCTTTGTGTTGAGGTGAGAGACCTAAGTAGACACACTCACAAGACCTAAACTGGAGTTTGTTTTGGTTGTAGGGTCTAAGATGGGGAAAGCAAGCACAGCCAAACACCCTAAGTGTGGAGTAATCTGGTAGGGAGCCAACAAGGGCATGAAAGGGTGAAGAAAAGGAACTGAGAGCTGCTGTGGGCAGTCGGTTAATGAGATACACAGCTTGTGTAAAGCTGTGATCCCAATACTTTAGAGGGATAGATGAATGGGAAAGAAGAGTGAGTCCCATTTCTACAATCTGTCTATGCTTTCTCTCTACTGTCCCATTTTGATGGGAGGTATGAGGACAAGTCAAACGATGCACAATTCCCAAATCAGAAAGGTATTTGGAGAAGGGACGAAACTCTCCTCCCCAATCTGTTTGCACAGCCTTAATAGAGGTAGAAAATTGAGTAGATACTAGGGCAGAGAACAGTTTGAAAGCACTAAGTGCATCAGATTTTTGTTTAAGGAAATAAATCCAAGTGAATCTAGTATGTGCATCAACAAAGGTGATGTAGTAGTTATAACCACCAGAAGAGTTAAATGGGGCAGGTCCCCAAAGGTCACTGTGGACAAGCTCAAAGGCTACTGGATGAGTAGAGGATGATAATGGGGCATGCAATCTATGAGATTTGCCCATGCAACATGCATTACAAAATTCAAAGAATGTTTTATTCAATGTAGGTATCTTACAAATTTGTAGAACAGATTTTACAGCATTGTTATTGGCATGTCCAAGTCTAAGGTGCCAAGTGGCTAAAGAGCTAGTAGCAGTAAAAGAGATAGGAGGAGACTTAGCTAAGTGCTCATTAGGAGCAGAATTACAAATAGAATGTTGAAAACAGGAAGATGAAGGCTCCTTGAGAATGTTGATATTCTCAAAACTGTATAGACCATCACCTCCAAGAGAGCCCTCAAGGAGAACACGACTAGAGCCCTGTGATTTGACATAGCAAGAGAATGGGTGAAACTCAAAATATACATTATTATCACGAGCAAATCTAGACACAGAGACTAAATTCTTTGTAATTTTAGGGACAAGGAGAAGATTTTTCAGGGAAAAAGTGGTTTGGGGTTGAGAAGGGGAAGAAAAAGTAGATGAGCCTATTGAGTTTATAGATAGACCTTGGCCATTTCCCATGAGGACTTGATCCTGTCCTCCAAAAGGAATGCTATGGTTGAGATTGTTAGGATCTGCAGTTATGTGGTGAGAAGCCCCTGAGTCAGGAAACCAGGCTTGATTGTCAAAGGATCTCTGTAGAGGCTCTTGTGTATTTGGCACAGACTGAGGCTGCTGCATGACTAGGTGAGCACTAGGCTGATTATAGGACTGAGCAGGTCTCTGATAGACATTCTGAGGTACCTGAGGATAACCAAAGTTCTGTTGCTGCATTGACTGATGAGTTTGGGAAGAGTTGAATTGTGGCTGATTTTGGGGAGGTCTCTGTGATGGTACAAAACTTTGGTCAAACCTGTACCAACAGTTATAGGCATCATGCCCATACTTGTCACAGAGTTGACAGGTGGGTTTGGGTCCCCCACGACCACGACCCCTACCTCCACGGCCACGATTCCTACCACCTCGGCCTCGGAAACCACCATGAGACTGATGAAACTCAGCTGCAGAAGAGGATTCCTGAAGAGTTGATGCCTGTGCCACATTCGCAGTAATTGATGGAGTAGGAAGTTCTTGCCTATACTTCTCGAACTGAGCATCTTGAACTAGGAGGAGTGCCTCAATGTCATCAATTGAGGGAGGTTCAACCCTAGAGTAAATCATCATAATGAAGGAATTATATTCCTCCGGAAGTCCTTCGAGTATTGTATCTATATGGTCTTGATCTGAAACTGGATCACCGATGGCTTGCAATGAATCAACTAGGGCACGAATCCTCATTAAGTATTCAGAAATGGATCGTGAACCTTTTTTGGTGTTTTTCAGTTCTGACCGAAATTGACGCACCTTAGCACGAAGATGAGCATAGAAATGCTTGTGAATTTTGTCCCAAACCTGATGTGAACGCTTGCAACCTATGAAGCGTGGAAGGATCGAAGGGGACAGAGAGCCAAGGAGCCATGTGAAGAGCATTTGGTCCTGTACTAACCAAAGTTGATAAGCATCCGATTCAATCCCTAGATCTCGATTCGCCGGCGACGTAAACTGCGGCGGAATCACGGGATTAACGACGAACCTGTGAAGCTTGTGTGCGATGATCACCGCCTCGACTTGCTGTTTCCATAATAGGAAGTTTTGATCGTCGAGCTTCACGGAAAGTGTGGGATTGAAATTCATCGAGGAAGACAACGATGGCGGCGGCGGAGGCGGTTCAGTGAACGGATTTCCGGTGGGAAGAGTCGACGCTGCCATGGATCAGCGAGAGAGAGGAAGATCGGTGATTACACAGAAGATGCGGCCCAGAAAAGTAAAGCTCTTGATACCATACTAAGAACAATGAAAAGAAATAAAAGCATAGAGAGAAGAGAGAATGTGATAACTGTATTTCTGATTCTATATTTCTTGAATCTTACTGAATACAGTGTGAGGCTTTATATAGCCTTTGGGTAGCTCATACAGCTAGCCTATACTACAGCTGTCATAACTGAATTCAGTTATGAGCAGTTATAAGGTTTTCAAAGGTACTGAATACAGTTGCATTATATACTCTAATACAGCAAGACATTCGGGGGCAAGTGCATCCTCACGACCCCAAGGACTTGACCCACGCCATGGAGATCGCACGTGATGTTGAGGAGGCGATGAAGGCAACTCGCTCGATTGGGGGCCCACTGAACCGAAGCATTTCCAAATTTCGGTTTCAGGGAGGCGGCGAAATCGTGTTGCGAGTTGGGTCAGGTGGCGGCGCGAACAGTGTCCAAGCTTCTAGCGGAGGTGGTCGCACTGCACAGGGGGGAAGCAGAGCCACATCAGTGTCCTCTGTGGCAAAGCCAGGTTAGAGTGTCACTCCTTGTTCTAGAAACAAAGGTACACAGACTCTCCCTTACACTGAGTATCTGAGAAGAAGGGAGGAAGGACGATGCTATCACTGTGGATTGGCGTTTGGGCCAGGCCATCGGTGTCCTGAAAAGAATTTGTGAGTTGTGATTTTAGCTGAGGATGAGCAGGTGGATGAAGCTGGGGAAATCGCTAAGATTGAACAAGAAGAGTTTTGTGAGGAAGAAGGAGATGAAGAACAGGAGGTAACATGCAAATGGATGGATCTTTCTCTTTGCTCAGCTGGGGGGTTAACCCAGCCACTTACTATGAAGCTTTAGGGAAAGGTTCAAGGCCAGAAGGTAATAATCTTGATCGATAGTGGAGCTAGCCACAATTTTATTTCCAGCAAGTTGGTACAGAGTTTGGGGTTATTGGTGGAACCAACCAAACCTTATCAGGTGAGGGGATGGCCATCGACAACCCACTCAAAGGGTGTTGTAAGGAGTTAACTGTACAGATGGGAGAATATGAACTCTCTGGAGATTTCTTTTTGTTTGACCTTGGGGGTGTTGATGTGATCTTGGGAGTAGCATGGCTAGCTACCCTAGGTGAGGTAAAAGCAAATTGGAGGACCCTGAGCATGACTTTTGTGCATCAAGGTCAGATCATCAAGGTACAAGTAGATCCTAGTTTGGCCAAATCTGTCATATCTGCTAGAGCTTTGAGGAAGATGGCAGAGGAAGAAGTGGAGGCTATGTCTATGTTGTGGATAGTGGAAAAGGAGGATGGAGGAGATACTAAACTACCCGCTGATCAAGAAGAACAGCTGCAGGATTTATGGGAGGAATTTGCTGAGGTTTTTACTGAACCTACAAAGTTGCCACCTTACAGGGAAGTTGATCATAGAATTCCCATTAAGGCTGGAGTAGATCCTATCAATGTAAGGCCCAGCCGTTACCCTCATCTACAAAAGAATGAAATTGAAAAACAAGTGGCTGAAATGATTTCAACCGGGGTAGTAAGACCAAGTAATAGCCCATATTCAAGTCCCGTGATCTTGGTAAAGAAAAAAGATGGCAGCTGGAGATTTTGTGTTGTCTACCGAGCTCTCAACAAGGTTGCTATTCCAGACAAATTTCCTATTCTGCTGATCGAGGAGCTTCTGGATGAATTACATGGAGCTGCCTATTTTTCTAAGTCTATGGATCAATGCTCCAAGGATATTGATGAGCTTCAGTGCCTCCAGTTTCAATGTTCTGCCCCTGTGATGAATGGACGAGGATTTATTGAGTTTGAGGACCAGGGTTTGAGCAGCAATTTTTCCCCTCTCATATTTGTAGAGGAGGATGTTTGCTCTGAAGTCTGTGTGCTTGAACCTTTACAAGAGTCAAGACTCAAGTGATACTGATCTAGGTGTTGAAGGGGCTGGAAAAATTCAAGCTAAAAATCAAGCCATGGATTTCATTCCTGAAATGGGTTGGCTTCTCCATATACGCCAAATGAAATCCAGGATGGCTCACTTGCATTATAGTGCAGATCTGTTTCCATTAGATCGATTCAAATGGCTCATGGAGTTTTCTGTGGACCCTGATCAGAGTTTCTTGTTCAGACTTGGTGTTGTTGACCCTGCTGGTTTGACACCACTCCATATAGAAGCTGGGAAGGATGCCTCTGAGGATGTACTGGATGCTTTAACTAATGATCCTTGCATGGTTGGAATTGAAACATGGAAGAGTGCTTGTGATAGCATGGGCTCCACATCTGAGGATTATGCCTATTTACGTGGCCATAACTTAATTGCTGCCAAACCAGGGGCCACTTTAGTATTACACACCAGTAAAACCAAGGAGTTTGAAGTGGTTTAGGAGATGGTAGTAAATGTCTTTCTCAAGGAAAGCGTAATAATTTGATGATCCTCGTAGGCCAAACAAATCTATTGGTGGATGCTTGTGTTCTTGAATTAGGGAACTTTGACCTTAGTTTGGGAATGGAGCTGATGGAGACCTTGGGGGAAACCAGGACAGCTTGGACTGAAAACCATGAGTTTCAATCAAGATGGTTGTAATGTTACTCTCAAGGGGAATCGCTTGGGTGATCAACACCGCAGTGCTGCCATACAGCAAGGTTCACAAATAGCTGGATATGGCAAGGGAGAACTTCCAGTTCCTGAAGCCGTGTTGACCACTAGAGAAGGAAGGCACGGTGGTTGACCTGTTTCAGAGTGGCTCATCCCTTGGAAGACATTGCTCGTAGAGGAAGCCACTGGGGAAGAGGCAGACTCTGTTAAAGAGGATTTCCCTTTTCTTTGTCTTGAGGACAAGACAGATTCTACAGCAGGTGGTATTGTTAGGAATCTAGCCCAGCCCAATACAGATAAACTCATTCTTGGATTATTACCGAAGGCCCAAGCTGCAGCAACCTCCCAAAGAGGGAACCATAGAGTAAGGAAGTCACAGGGAAAAGGTGAGAGAGGGTCTGTTACGTTGAGTTTGTTAGGAAAGTTGTTAGAGGAGTCCTTTATATAGGGTGAGAAAGGAATAAAAGGGTCATGGAAAATATTACGTTATAATTAGGGAGTCTTGAGTGATACTAAGATTTGCGAGCTATATGCTCTTATTTTCTTGTACCTTTTTCTTAATCTTTCGTATAATACAAAGAAATACTCATTTTACCGATAGGAATACCTATCATAGACCTAAACAAGAAGCCATACACCAGGTGGTCTAGTAGCCACACAACACTTAAATTGTGGTGCTTCACTTTTCCTAAGGATTCTGCTTCTTTGTGGAAGGTACCCTCAACGATGAACCCAACAAGGAGATGATGAATAGAGAGAACCATGCCATCTTGGTGGGATGTTTTGAATACAAGACCATATTTTGCCCTTCTCAGCATGTTGTCCTCATCGAATTGATTGGTTGATTCCAATGTCTCCACACAAGTGATGTTGTCGAATATTATTAACTTGGCCCTCCATTTTTGCCACTTCGTCGACCTCTGTCTCCTCCTATTCTTGCACTTGTAGGGCTTTGATTCTTCTCCCCTGCTACCCCTTCTCAAAGCTTGTTGTGCTACCTTAAGAGGTTGCAAACATAGCCACAGCAACTTTGAAGTCTGAGTAGATAACTATAATATAAAAATAAAATAGCTATACTATAAAAATAAAATAACTTTGACTTTTTTTTACTAAGAAAAATTTAAATAATGGCAAATTTGGAAGATAACCATAAAAAATTAAAAAGTGGAGAGTATTAAATGGTGTAGGAAATTTACAGTGTATGTACTGTTAATATTTGCTCTTCATGCCTGTTGATTTTGCTTTGCATTTCGGAGCATAGATGTATGCAATTTGTTATTTTTCACATTTCTTCGTTACAATAATAGATTGATGGAAAGAAAGGATTTCAAACCTGGTTTTATAGGAAGAGTGGAAAAGAGAATCTCTTCAGGTGCACATATGTGCTTCCAGATGGTGTTACATACATGAAGGGTTATGTTAAATATCCAGATCAAGCACGCAGATATCTTTCTTTAATGGATGGTGGTGGCCTTCCTGAGGAGGAGGAGATGAATCGCCCAGAAATTGCTGAGCAGCCTGAGGACAGACAGAGAGTGGATTTGACAAAAAATGTAAGCATTTCTTTTAGTGTGACATCTATTCATATTTATGTCAGTGATTTTGATTTTTCACTTTTACTCTGTCTTCTGTAGGAATTTGACTTGACAAATGAACGGTTTCTTGTCCCTGAGATGATCTTCCATCCTCCAGATTTGGGTCTGTATAAATCTAGTACTATTTTTGAATGAAATACAACATAATTTCAGTCAATTCTTTGGTTGATCAGTTTATTTAGTGACTGTAAATGAGGATCTTAGTTTAACTTGATAATTTTCCCATTATTACTGTTGGTATTGTTATTATCATTATAATCATCATTGTTATTATTCTCTGTTTGCAAAATGCTGAACAAAAAGGTTGGCAGGAATGAACCAGGCTGGTCTAGCTGAATGCATCGTACGAGCTGTTAATTCCTGCCATCCACACCTCCACCCTGTACTCTATGAAAGGTTAACCAAAGCATTTGATTTGATGATCCTGTTTGTGAATTTTGCTTTTTCTTAATTCTCTGTTTCATTTTTCAATGGTGTGTGCGCTTCTTTTGGCAGCATCATATTAACTGGTGGAAGCACCTTATTTCCTCAATTTGCTAAGAGACTGTAAGTTCTTTGTTTGGGCCACTACACTTCTTACCATAATAACATAAATTTTATGCACTTTGGTACCCTATCTTTTTGGCCGTGTATAGTTGGTTACAAAATTTAAATAATTGATTCTACATGTTATAGTGAGAAGGAGCTTCGGCCTCTAGTTCCTGATGACTATCATGTGAAGATAACTACTCAAGAAGAGTAAAGATCTTTCCTTAATAGTTTTGTTTCATGTATGTTGAGAATTTTTATAAAAGAACTTATTGTTCTTCTACAGTCCCATGCTAGGTGTTTGGCGAGGAGGATCGCTGTTGGCATCGAGTCCAGATTTTGAAGCAATGTGTGTGACCAAGTCTGAATATGAGGAGCTTGGTTCTGCTAGGTGTCGCAAGAGATTCTTTCATTAAAGACTGCATGCTATCAACATGGCTGATTTTGTATGTAAGCCAAATATGTATTGTTTAGTTATTGAGAATCATAAACATGTCATTTCTTATCCTTTTTCATTTCCTAATCTATACAGCTTCCTCACACGCAAATAATACATGGGAGAGAAGACAGTGGACTGCCAATTCAAAAAGTGTGCAAATGGATAAATTTTGATTAAACCCACTTTGAGTAATTGCATGATTCAGCCAACGTTTCCTCAAATCTTTCCAATGGATTCTTGGGGCCAAGGTGTGTATTCTGAGATCATTTTCTCTGGAAAGGGTTTATTTGAGAAGGCTATATGTTCTACAGTTTCCAGGACAGCATGATGCAGGCAGACCTGTATTTTGGGTCAGAGTCCATAGAATGGCGACTTCCCTCTTGTCTACGACAGGTGTGGCATGCTTTTAAAGTCCATCTAAAGCGGTATTGAAGTGATTTTGCAAATGATATATAATTTCCAATATCAGAAGTTAGCCTTGAGAATTTCATTACTGGCTTTTAAAGTCCTAATGCAGTATTGAAATGATTTTGCAAATGATATATAATTTCCAACATCCGAAGTTAGCCTTCATTTTGTACTGCAAGTAGCATTCTGTTCCTACTTTTACTTTCTAGTGTTTTTTTGTTATTAATTAGTTATATATTGTTGTGTCATTAAAAATGACTTTCAAAATGATCACCTTAAAAGTCATACATGAGGATGAAGATATATGATTATTCGATACTAGGCAAACTATATAGTCACGACACATTGAAATTAAACTCCAAGATTTAGGTTACTGCCTTTATTCTTTTGGTAATTGTTTTATTTAAACTCACAATATGTTGGTAGCAGTACAACATTTATTGAAACTAATACATCCCAAGCCTATCTATTGAGACTGTTCATAAGAAAAGGATCTCATGGTCTAACAACTCCCAAGTATTTTACATAACAAACCTAATAGGTTCGGGTAAAGAAATACACAGCCAAGCTAGAAAGAAACGAAGCCAAGATTCCGAAAGATTGTATTGGAGCAGAGGAATCTGGTGGTTGAGCACTGGGTGCGTCAGAGTTAGGGGACTCAACATTGATACTGAATTTTTGGCCTCTAACACAGTGGTTACCAATGGTGCAAATGAAGAAGCGAGGTCCAGATTTTACAAGTGTAAGCTGAAACACCGTCCTGCCCCCACTCCCTCCGAATGGGCTTGTGAAAGATGTGTTGCAGTTGTCGTAGTCAGCCTTTGATACATCACCCACAGTATGGGTTCCGGTCCAGTTGAAAACTGATCAATTGAGCACAATGTCAAAATATTGAAGCAGTCATTCTTTGGTTATAAAGCAATCACATTAGACATGGAAATTAATGACTGTTTTAAGGGGGAAACGAGGTATCCTAAACAGAATATATATCTAAAGTAAGCAAGTAAAAGGATATATATTGTTAGTGTTGTCTAAGGTGCACTACCCACTAAAGTGGTGCACCATATAAGTGACAAAATGTGACTCATTTATTTTGCCAATTGGGTTAGTCAAAACATCAAAAGGTGAGGGTTGTAACATGAGTTGAAAAGTCAACTAGTCCATCCGTCCAGGTGGCAAAATGATGAATCATATTGTGTCACCTGAGTGGTACATCATTACACCACTTTTGCGAATGATGCAGCATAGCCTTCACCCTTATTTTAGATATAAACTCACTTTAAAGAATCTTTATTCCTTATATGCATACTGCTATTTATTAAGTTAATGTCACGATACAGTTTAGGTTAAACGAAGGATGAATATATTAGTAGTGGCATACATACTTTAAACACAGGCACACTAAGTCTTCCAAAATCACATTAGAAACCATTAAGAAATCATAAAGACTAGTCTTCATTCAATTATCAAGATATCTTATTCTTATTGACAAAATTAAGTATTCTAAAATAAAATGTAAATAACTACAAGCTAGCAGCATTAGCGGGATGAGAATGTGTGCAGATTAAACTTACTCAGTTTGTCACCGACGAAGAATTCCTTGTTGCTTGCCCAGTCTGAATAGAAGCTCTCATTGGTGGGAGTGTTCCATCCGAAGCTGTCACCAACATTATACACTGTTGCTTCAGTTGCACTAAATACGAAAGCCGTTACAACGATGGAGCACCCTATCAAATTCAAACCCATGCTCCTCGCCATTGTTTTTCTTTTTCTCTTTGTTCTTCAGGTCGTCCCTGCTGGTACTCTGTAATAGATAAGGTAGACTAAGTCACAGATGATATACTACAGCTGGTAACATAGATAAGATTTCTTTGTTATCAAAGTTGTTATTGTGGCTGAGATTGTATTGTTGTAACTGTTGTATCTGCTCCTAGTTTTTAGGATCTAGTTAGCTAGTTTAAACTCAGTTTGTATCTATTTAAACTAGGTTGTATCTTCTCTGTTTGATAAGGAATAATAGAATCCTTTTATGGTAATCAGAGCTATACAGCCTAACCGCAAATTTTTTTTCTGATCCTGCCTTTTTTTTTTCATTATGAGTTCCTCAACCTCAGAAACTGAAAATATTCCAACCAACACTCCCTCTAGTTCCATTGATAAAATAGTTGCCCTTAATGTTGGTTCTCAATTGTACATCAAACTTGATGGTGACAATTACCCTGCTTGGCGCCTTCAGTTTCTCTCTCTTTTAACTGGTTATGACCTTATGGGCTATATAGATGGTAGCACACCATGCCCTTCAAAACAGCTGGAGAACAATGCTGCTGCCATCAATCCTGCATTTACTCATTGGGTTCGTCAAGATCAGCTAATTTTGCATGGCATTGTCTCCTCTGTAGCTGCAACAGTGGTCACTCATCTCGGCACTGTACAAACTGCTAAACAGGCCTGGGATACTCTCAAAACCATGTATGCTGGTAGATCAAGAGTCCGCATCATGGCTCTAAAGCAGCGTATTTCTACTTTTACCAAGGGCACTCAATCTATGGCTACCTATCTTCAAGGTATTAAAGCTATTTCTGATGAACTCTCCATAATTGATCATCCTCTTGATAGTACTGATCTGGTCATTCATACCCTGAATGGATTGAGTGTTGAATATAGAGAAATCTCAGCAGCTCTTCGCAGCAGAGAGACACCTATTACCTATGCTGAACTTCACGAGAAGCTTATGGATTTTGAGACAATCCTATCTCGTGAAGCCACTCCTACTTCTGATCCATTGGTTGCTACAGCCAATGCAGTCACTCGCCACAAAGGCCAACCACGCTACAGATCTCAGTTCAATGGACACACCTCTTTCCCTGCTTCAAATTCTGCTAATCAGGTAGTTTGTCAATACTGTGAAAAACCTGGTCATGTGGCAAGGAAGTGTTATAAAATCAATGGCTATCCTAAGAGAAATGGCACCAGACCTTCGGTCAATATGGCAAATCATCAGCCTTCTGTACAGCATTCTAGCTGGATAATGGATACTGGAGCTTCTCATCATGTCACTCAGGATCTTCAACAGCTGACCTTGGCAAATTCTTATCCAGGGTCTGATCAGGTCATGGTTGGTGATGGCACAGGTTTGAACATTACACATATTGGACACTCTTCTATCCACACAACCACTAAACCACTTTATCTCAATCAAGTTTTATGTGTTCCTAATATACAGTCCAATCTTCTGTCAGTTTCTAAACTGTGTCAAACTAATAATTGTTCTGTTGAATTTTTCCCTGATCGTTTTGTTGTGAAGGATTTGAAGTCGGGTCAGGCTCTACTGCAAGGACCACTTAAGCAAGACCTCTATCATCTACCATCTACCTTCACCACCTCTGCTGCTCCACAAGCTCTCACCACTAGCCTTCAATCTGTCTCAACATGGCATCATAAACTTGGTCATCCCTCTTCCAAAATAATCAAACATCTGGCACATAGTCATCATATTCCAATAAAGTTCCCCTCATCACATGAATGTAGTTCCTGTCACTGTGCTAAGAGTCACAAGCTACCTTTCTCGGATCATCATCTTACTAGTAGCAAACCTTTGGAACTCATTTATTCTGATGTTTGGGGACCATCTCCTGTTAGGTCTTTCGATGGTTACCTATATTATTTGATTTTTGTTGATCATTTTTCAAAATATGTATGGATCTATCCAATGAAGAATAAGTCAGATGTATTTTCTCTCTTTGTTCAATTTAAGTCCATTGTTGAGAAGTATTTCAATTTACCTATTGTTTCCTTTTTCTCTGATAATGGTGGTGAATTTGTAAAACTGAAATCATTTCTGGCTACCCATGGAATTTCTCACTTAACCACTCCTCCTCATACCCCTGAAGTTAATGGTTCTGCTGAGAGAAGGCATAGACATATTGTTGAAACAGGTCGAGCATTATTACATCATGCCAACTTACCAGCCAAATTTTGGTCCTATGCTTTTCTCACAGCAACTTATTTAATTAACAGGATGCCCACTCCAACAATAAAAATGAAATCCCCATTTGAAATTTTGTTTCAAAGAACACCTGATTACAATAAATTGCACTCTTTTGGATGCTTATGTTTTCCATGGCTGAGACCTTACACCAACAATAAACTCCAGTCCAGATCTCTTCCTTGTATCTTCCTTGGTTACTCTCATTCACAGCATGCTTATCTTTGTCTTGATCCTTTGTCCAGCCGAGTATATGTCTCTAGGCATGTGAATTTTATTGAAAACTCCTTCCCATATCAGTCTCTTACTCAACAAGCTCCATCATCCACTGTCATTCCTCTTACTGAGTCCACACTGCCTGCAATCATCCCTTTTCAACCTGCACCATCATGTTCTGCTACTGTGTCACATTCCACTCCTGAGCAGCCTCCTATCCCTCCAACACCAGAACTGGATCTTGCAGTGGCTCCTGATCAGCACTCAAATTATTCAACAGCAGCTCAGTCAGGTAACTCTTCATCCTCTCCTCCATTACACATTTCTACTTCCACTAATTCTTCTCGAAGTCATCATATGACTACTAGGTCTCAAAATAACATTTTCAAACCTAAGAAAATACTGACTGCCACCAAGCATGACCTACCTGACAATCTTGAACCATCAACTGTGACACAAGCTCTTAAAGTTCCACATTGGAGACAAGCATGCTCAGAAGAATTTGATGCCTTGTTGAACAATGGTACCTGGACTTTGGTTCCAAGGGAGGAGTCTAAAAATCTTGTTGGTTGCAAATGGTTATTTAGAATCAAGAGAAATCCTGATGGTAGCATAGCTAGGTACAAGGCTCGACTTGTTGCTAAAGGGTTCACTCAAACACCAGGTATTGATTTCAAGGAAACTTTCTCTCCAGTTGTGAAGCCTCAAACAATCAAGGTGGTACTTACAATTGCTCTTAGCCGTGGTTGGTCTATGCACCAACTTGATGTTAACAATGCCTTTTTACAAGGTACTCTAGCTGAAGATGTATATATGCAGCAGCCACCAGGTTTTGTGCACAATGAGTTTCCTAATCATGTTTGCAAATTAAAAAAGGCGATTTATGGTTTGAGGCAAGCACCCCGTGCTTGGCATGATTCTCTCAAGGCATTTGTTCTGTCATATGGTTTTCAAACCAGTCTAAGTGACACTTCTTTGTTCATTTACAGTAAAGATGGTGTTCAAGCCTTCTTTTTGGTGTATGTTGATGATCTTCTATTGACTGGCAGCAACTCCCAATTTCTGCAGCAGTTTATGGCTGAATTATCTTCCAGGTTTTCCCTCAAATACCTTGGCTTTCCTCATTACTTTCTTGGTATTGAACTTATACAAATTAAGGAAGGACTTCTGCTCACTCAACATGGTTATATTCGTGAACTGTTGGAAAAGTTTAACATGTCTGGAGCCAAGCCAACTAGCACACCATTGTGCACATCTACTCCTCTAAAATTACAGGATGGTTCTGCTACTGCAGATGCAAAGTCATTTCGAGGAATTATAGGTGCATTGCAGTATTTAACTCTCACGCGCCCTGATCTGTCATTTGCCATCAACAAGTTGTCTCAATTCATGCACCAACCAACTCAAATTCACTTTCAGCAACTTAAAAGAGTTTTAAGGTATCTTAAGCACACTCTCAACTTTGGCTTAACACTTAAGAAACCAGCTCATCTCAGTTTACATGCATTCAGTGATGCTGATTGGGGTGGTAATTTGGATGATAGAACATCTACTTCTGCATTTGTTATCTATTTTGGTGGCAATCCTGTTTCATGGTTATCAAAACGACAAAGAACAGTTGCTAGATCCTCCACAGAGGCTGAATATCGATCAGTTGCTAATACATCTGCAGAAGTTATGTGGTTGATGAATTTGCTTGGTGAACTTGGAGTTTCCACTCATACACCTACCCTATTTTGTGATAATATTGGTGCCACTTATTTATGTTCCAATCCAGTGTTTCATTCAAGAATGAAACATATTGCTCTTGATTATCATTATGTTAGACAACTTGTGCAAATGGGCAAACTAAAAGTATCTCATATCTCCACAAAAGATCAGCTCGCAGATATTCTCACCAAGCCATTGTCAAGAGCACGATTTGTTCCTCTTAGAGCCAAGCTTGCTGTCACTGATGGTGACCCAATCTTGAGGGGGTGTAATAGATAAGGTAGACTAAGTCACAGATGATATACTATAGCTGGTAACATAGATAAGATTTCTTTGTTATCAAAGTTGTTATTGTGGCTGAGATTGTATTGTTGTAACTGTTGTATCTGCTCCTAGTTTTTAGGATCTAGTTAGCTAGTTTAAACTCAGTTTGTATCTATTTAAACTAGGTTGTATCTTCTCTGTTTGATAAGGAATAATAGAATCCTTTTACTCTGTTCTCGGTTGTTCCTTCTAGTTTTGCGCTGGTCCAAGAGGATAAAGTGGCATGTGTGATATGAGATTGTGGTTGGGGACATGGGACATATATATAAAGAAATTATGGAGGAACTTTTCTATGAGCTAGATTTGAATTGTCAAATGTCGTATTCATTTTGAACTTTGTTTCTTCAACATGTTTGAACGGTTCCCTCAGTAATTTTATTAGTTCTTACGTGCTGCAAAATGGCACCTTGAAGGTTGTTTGATTATTCTTCAACGAAGCAGTCATTCTAATTTGTGATTAGCGAGCCTTGCAGGGGAAAAAAGATTCTTCCAACCCACACAAGTCAAGCAAGCAAGCACGAAAATACAAGTTTAGCGTGGATCAATTTCATTGCCCATCTCCGAGACACTACAAATGTCATTCTATCCGATGATGCCATGTCATTTAAAAAGTATACATTTATAATTAAATGTATGATTAATTTTTTAATTGATACAATCTGATTGGGTAGGATAGGAAATGAGACATCATTTTGAGACAGATAATTTCCATATCTTTCTTAGATATATAGACAACATGAAAAGATATCTCCATTTCTCATGACAAATGGAGATGTGCATTACTATGATTTTGGAAAAATAAATTATATTATTCACTATGTCTATATTATCTCCATTTGATTTATTTCCCAACAAACATAGTTATGAATATCTCAATTTCTCATGAAAAATGGAGAGGATCTCATAGACAAACTCTATCAAATATATATTAGATAAATAATATTACATGGAGAAAAAGGAAGAACGTGTTTATAGTTTGAAATGTGTACAAGACACCATCTTTAATGATTATTTTGTCACATTATAATAATAATAATGTGAATATTCCTAAAATTTTATAAGGCATAAATAATTACCTTGGTGACTTTTAAGTTTTAATAGACATAGATAACTTCCTATATAAGTTCTTCACAGATGCCATATTTTATATGGACATTACAAAGATATACCTCTTCTGCTCTCCATTTTGGAAATCCTTGTTGAGTCTCCAAGTGTTTGATAAACTCATTTATCCTAAATTTTGATGAATTCAAACATTTATAAATTGATTTAAATTAATGAACGTTATGAGATCTATTAATGCATCTACTTAGTGTGCATATATTCTATTTGATTAAACAAATTTTGGGTAGAGGTTGATTCCGAGGAGGATGAGCGGCTTGAGCTACCATTGTGTCTGTGGGCAGAGGTTGCTAGCGGTAAGGAGAAGGGCTACATTTATGGTGCTGGTGACCTCACCAGCAATTAGAGACGAGGGAGATCCAGCATTTATATAGAGTGATGTGATCTAAGGTAGATCAACATAATTGAAGATCTTTCTTTGAATTTGATTATTGAAAATCATAGAACAAACACGATTGGATCAAGACAAGAACATAAACTTGATTATCAAGTGAGAATCAAGCAAACCAAAAAGAGTAGAAGAGAATGAATTACACTACAAGCTACACGAAAATTGAAAGAAGAAAATGGAATAGAAAGAAGATGGGAGAATCACGTCACATTCAATCAACTATGAGGATTAAATGGTAAGCCTTGGGGAAGATCCACCACTAGAATGTTGGAATTCTAGATGAGAATCAAGGTTCAACTCAAGAACCTCTCAAGAGGAGAATTCTCTCAACTCTCGCTAATCTCAATTTGAGAAAACTACAAATGATTCATTGATTGCAAAAATGAGTACGTGAGGTCCTTATATAGGTGATGGCATGAAGCTCATCATCCTTTTAGCTACAAGTTTGCACCTCCCCCCCTAAATCCCAAGTGTGGGCCTTGCTTTGGCCCAATGTATCCTACTCATGTGATATGTTGGGCTAATTGGCCCAACTTCCTAAGCCCAATGATATAAACTAGTCCTAAAGTGCTTATAGAAAAAAGCACTTTTATTACATAGATCATACTCTTATTTATTACAAAGTTCCTACAACTAAGTGGTCAAGACTTCAATGTGTAAGAGGTTCAATGTAGATCCTTCTTCCAATGCTTGCTTGAAAGTCAAATGGTTGACCACTACTCCTTGCAATGCATCTTGGACTCTTCTTTGTCTTGCACAGGTCATTGGTCCTTGTATGTTCTCTAAGTGTGGGACCCGTTGTCCTGCAGTATCCATGATGATATCATAGAGCATAGTCGAGTGTCCACCAGCCTTAGTCGCCGTTCTTAGAAGATCGATAAGATCACTGAGCCAAGGCAAAAAATGGTCGCTACCGAGCAGCGCGAGTCATTGGTCCTTGTATTTTCTCTAAGTTTGGGACCTGTTGTCCTTGAGTATCCATGATGATATCATAGAGCATAGTCGAGCGTCCACCAGCCTCAGTCGCTGTTCTTAGGAGATCGATGAGATCACTGAGCCAAGGCAAAGGATGGTCGCTACCGAGCAGAGCGAGTGTGTGATGATGATGACCATACAAATGGTGATGGCATAATAAATAGAACGAGTTAATGCAGGAGAATCTAGCCTTTAGGGAGATCGTCTTACGGATCGTACCATTTGATCACAACCTACAAAAGCAGCAACATCCCATGTTATAGCTGGGTCGAGCTAGTCCATCGAGGAGGAGGAGCAACAGTCGTCACTAGATGACTTGTTGGACGGCTATCAAGATGGCTATTAGATCATCTTAGTTTTTTTTTCCTCATGTTTGTACATTGTTTACGATTTTGTTTTATGTTCCACTCACTTGTAAACAATATTGATAATGTTATATTGAATTTATTTTATTTTTATTTATGATTACAATTTTAATTTTAATTGATCATATCTTTATTTTATATATCATGTTTCTTTAATAATATTTTAATTAATACCGTAAAGGATTAATGTTGAATAAATATTAAATTGTTATTGATAAATATTAAAATTTTAATATTTTTAAAAATGTTGTTAATACGTAATTATAATTTTTTGTTAAAAAATAATCTGTAACTAATATTTTTTTAAGAAATAGTAAACATTACCAACGACCTTCCATTGAAAATGTCCGTCAATAATGTAAAGTATCGATGGAAGAGGCCATCGATAATGATCAAATTTTGAGTTTACCAACGGGCCAAGTCATTGGTAATGATGACCATATTATTAATGGTTTGGTTTGTCGGTAATTGTATCCATATTATCGGTGACTTTATCCATCAATAATTACCTATGACCATAGCCATGCTCATCAACAACATTTTCGACGAGCCAGTTATCGATTGATTTTAGGCCGTCAGTTGTAAATCGAAAATTTTAATTTACCGCCGGCATTATGGCCTTTCCGAAGGTATATGATCGTCGGTAATAATCATTTTTCTTGTAATGGATCTAACAAACACATTTGGTTGTCATCATATATTAACTTTGACGGCAAATGTATAAAAACACAAAAAAATTTGTGATAATATTTCCTGGACTCCCTAGTTAACATGTCATGTAAAGTGATTTTAAATAGTGAAACATTTTGCATCATCATTTTGGCAAATAAACTTGAGAAAGGAACAGAAGCAATTGTTGTTTTATGGATAAATTGAAGATAATATGAAAATAAGGTAGGGAAAGTGGTCGAAAGTCCAGCATAAGTGTCTCTTGAATTGGGCCTGAGACCAAGCAAGACTTTGGCTGACTGTTTGGTTAGAAATAAGGTAAAGGAAATAGGGAGGGAAGGATTGGGCCAACTAGAGGTCCTCTTAAGCCCAAACCATATTGCGCGCGGTAATGGGCCAAGTCTGGTCGCAAGAGACACTTATGTGGAGGGGAGGCGTGTACCATTGGTTGTTGGGCTGGAGGACATCAATCTATCTCTAGTTGAAACTAGCTTGAAGCCCAATAGCTTAAAAGGGGTAACATTTGGGGAGGAGGAATCAATAGTGGAGGATTCAGTACCCACTGATAGTCAAAATAACGTGGGTTTTATTGGGAGGGTTTTCCAGAAATTAAAACCAACAGTGGGGAAAGAAAAGGTGGAAACGAGATTTATAGGGAGACCCAAGAGGAGAACGAAGTCACTTCTGGAGGTTTTATTGCCATGTGAAAACAAAGAAATTGGAACAGTGGGGGAAGATGAAGGAGCTAATGAAACAGGTGCGATCTTTCCAAGCAGTGAGTTACTGAGAAGAGAGGCAATTGCTGAAGGAAAGAAGCCAATAAGCAACCACTCGGTTCCATCTCAGGTGAGTGATCCCATTTCAGGCTCACAAATTACAAACATAAACTGGGCCACTATCAGAGCAGAGGCTTATAGAGAAGCAAAAGAAATCTGGGATTTAGGCAAAGCGATTGGTCTTACAGCAAAACAACACGATGAGGTTATTATTCAATGACTAGTAGGATTGGAAGAAAGAGACAGAGAGCAGAGCAAAGCAAAGCAAAGAATGCAACCAGGGAAGAGGCAAGAGCGAACAAGGTTACCTAATGCGTATGACCTCATACAAAATTAGGGGGTTGGGGGGGGGGGAGTATAAAAAGAAGAGCTATTAGGAATCTAATAAAGGAATAAAAGCTAGATTTTTTGAGTATACAAGAAACTAAGATGGACGAAGTAGACACAAGCTTTTGTCAATCACTGTGAGGTGGAGCAGACTTTTGTTGGTGTTTCAAGAAATCCACAGGTAATTCTGGAGGCTTAATCTGTATCTGGAATTTAAATAGCTTTGTTTTATTGGATCATTTTGAAGGCAATGGTTATCTGGGAGTTAGAGGTTTTTGGGGCAGCAACCAAGTTCCATGCTTAATCATCAATATATATTCTCCTTGCAATCTGAATGACAAGCGGGTATTATGGGAAGAATTAAGGTGCCTGAGCACTAGTGCAAAATATGCTTTTAACATCGGAGATTCCACATCGGTTTCTATAAAACCGATGTGTAAAACGAGGCGGTGGCATTTTTGAAATTAAAAGCAAAGTTTCCACATCAGTTTCTTAAATAACCGATGTGTCAATATTTTCCATATCGGTTTTATTATAACCGATGTCTAAAATTTAAAAAAAAATATTGAAAATTTAAAATTTTAAGTTTCTACATCGGTTCTTATAGAACCGATGTCTAATATATATAGTAACCACATCGGTTTAGTGATAACCGATGTGTAATATGCATAACCACATCGGTTTGGGCATAACCGATGTGTAATAATTTACAAAACCCTACTATTTGCTTCTATTTTCATTCCCTCCATCTGTCACGCGCCCTTTCCTTTGTTTTTGCTCTGCTCCTTGCTGTCCATAACCCTTGTCCGTCATTACTGCTGCTGCTCCCTTGTCCGTCGTTACTGCTGCTGCTTGCTCGCCGTTGTCTTGCTCCGTCGCAGCCGTTGTCTTCTCCGTCGTGGGCTGTTGGCTTCTCCGTCGTGGGCTGTCCGTCGAGGTTGGAGCAATAGCGATTTTGCTCTGCTCCCCACAGAGGTAACACATTAAGAATCATATGAAAAGACTCGTAAACTCACTTTTGAGGTATGGGGTGTAAAGTCCATTTACCTAGTTCTTCACTTTATTCCATGGAGAAATTTCAGAGTTGGATTTTGGTTCAATATGACCGGAAGAAAGGGGGGGGAGGGGTGGGTTTAGATGCTCTGAATTGGACAATGTTGTGTTATCAACTATAGTCTGTTCGTTGATATTATTTTTATCTTCTGTTAGGACTTAGGATTCATTTATCCTTATCCTCAACTTTATTGTATATTTAAATTTTAGTTTAGCTTCTCTGTTTACCCTTTGTACTCTTGTGTATATAAACACATGAAACATAATCAATAATGCACAGCAGTATTTTCTACCAAATTCATTCTCTGCAGAATTTCCTTACATGTTGGGAAGGGACGCTAATGTGGGGTAAGGGAAATGTGGCATACATCATGAACTAAGAGGGTTTGAACTATGTTCTTCTAAAATATGACACCGTATGGAGAAGGAGTTGCTTGCATCAGCCATTAATTTTTTCTTTTTATTTTTCTATCTTCTGAATTTTTACCTAGTGTTAGATCTTCAGTGAGCACCAATACTCACTAACTAGGGCTGCTCAAGAATGAATAAATAGCTTGGTTTTAAATGAATTAAGCAGATTTTGTTTTTAAAACATGAAATTGAATCCAAGTTGGGATCCACGTTTTCTCACGGGTCAATCCACTGATTAATCCAGAACCCAGTTGGAAGGCCACTGTCCGAGTCAGATCGTACCAGGACCACCAACGCAACATGGATAACTGTTACTCTACCCCTTCAAGTTCCACACAAGAGGAAGCTTCAAGCATGAAGAAGAGGTTTCAATTTTCCTCATTTAATTCGAAACATAGCTTATGCTTTCAAAACAGGTTTCTATTTTCTAAATGTTTCTAAGAATCATATCTATTTTCTTTCTTTCAAGGTTTCTTGATTATTTGAAACTTAGGATTTCGTTTCCACACTTGTTGTGTTTCTTCCCACACCCGGTAAGCTTTCTCATATCTATTTTTCTAGTTTGATTTTTGTTTGTTTTAACTTGGGGATTGGAGTGTTTTATTACTTTTTTAGTGTTAATTAATTAGTAAAGCCTTAGTTTCCCGTTTGAGATGCAATATTAATGAGCACACGTGTACGTGCTTAAGGTACAGCTCATTATATTGGATCTTGAATTGTCCAAGTTGGACAGTTTGGGAAAAAACTTTTTCTTCATTCAGTTAAAATAGTTATTCATTGATTCTCATGTTATATACTTGATGAAAGTTCGGATTGATACATTTCCTTTCGTTCTCCGGGTGCATACTTTATCATGGTGGATGTCATCGCGTTCAAGTCGTGTACGTCGGAGACCAAAGGGAAATGCTGTCGAAATTTCGTCGAGTATGAGCATGAGAGTTAAGGACTAACTGTTAACCGAATGTTGAAAAAGTTTCTTCTCGAATGGGATAGGGCCATACCCTATCATAAGAAGTAGTTGATGAAGATGTTGGACTAAGTATGAAGTTAATGTTTTAGTCATGGATCGCGGTTGGATGAATGCTAGACGGACAAGTGATGAGTATGAGAATGGAGTGGAAGATTTTCTACAATTTGCAAAAACAAATGCTCCTGATAGTAGTGACGGAAGGTTTTTCTTGTCCTTGTGTTAACTGTTTGAATGAGAGACGACTAGAAGCTAACGAGATACGGGATCATCTTATTTGTGAGGGGATTTGCAAGAGTTATATAATATGGATATGTCATGGTGAATCGTTAGACAGGCCAAGGGTGTCGGATAGACAGGAAGTTGATGACGTAGATATGGACGATGGACTAGAGGAAATGATCTGTGATATTGGGCAAGAGTCCTTTCAGCAAGCACATGTGTATGATACTTTGTGCAGTGATGCGGAAGTGGCTTTGTATCTGGGGTGCACTAATTTCACACGTTGTCAGCGGTGTTAAGATTGTTCAATGTGAAGGCGAGAAATGGGTGGAGCGATAAAAGCTTTACCGAATTGCTTGAGTTGTTGAAAGACATGCTTCCAGAAGGTAACACATTACCATCCCGAAACTATGAGGCGAAGAAGATATTGTGTCCGATGGGTATGGAGTATAAGAAAATACACGCTTGCCCCAATGATTGCATATTGTACAGGAAAGAGTTTGAAGAGATGCACGAGTGCCCCAGGTGTGGGGTATCACGCTACAAAGTGAAGGATGGTGATTCTAGTTGTGATGCAGTCACCAAGGGTCCTCCTGCGAAGGTGTTATGGTATCTTCCAGTAATTCCGCGGTTCAAACGATTGGTTGCTAATGAAAAGGATGCAAAGAATATTACATGGCATGCAGATGAGAGGAAACGTGATGGACAGCTTTGTCATCCGGCTGATTCTTTGCAATGGAAGAGAATTGATAGTTTGTTTTCGGAGTTTGGCAATGAGCCCAGAAACCTCAGGCTTGGACTTGCTACCGATGGAATGAATCCATATGGAAACTTAAGTAGTATTCATAGTTCATGGCCTGTTCTCTTGGTAATTTACAACCTGTCTCCTTGGTTGTGCATGAAGCACAAATACATTATGTTAAGTATGATGATTTCGGGTCCAAAACAGCCAGGAAATGATATTGATGTTTATCTGAGTCCATTGATTGAAGACTTGAGAAAGCTGTGGGATGAAGGCATTGATGTGATCGACGGGTATTGCCGTGAGACATTCAGATTGCGTGTCATGTTATTTTGCACCATCAATGACTTTTCAGCATACGGGAACTTGCGGGTATAGTGTTAAGGGGCATAAAGCATGTCCAATATGTGAAGAGGGCACATGTTACCATCAACTGCAACATGGAAGGAAGACAGTTTACCTTAGGCATCGAAGATTTCTCCAGCGTAATCATCCTTATTGTAGGTTGAGAAAAGCTTTCAATGGACTTCCGGAGAATGCAATTGCTCCGGTGGCCTTGACTGGAGACCAAGTTTATGAACTGGTGAAGAACACTAATGTTATCTATGGGAAGTCCCAGAAGAAGGCTACTGAGAAGAATATATGGAAGAAGAGGTCGATCTTCTTTGATCTTCCATACTGGTGCAAGCTTGATGTAAGACATTGTATTGATGTGATGCATGTGGAGAAAAATGTGTGTGACAGTTTAATCGGAACGCTTCTCAACATTCAAGGCAAGACAAAGGATGGTGTGAATGCTCGTCTGGATCTATTTGCGATGGGTATACGAGAGCAGTTAGCTCCACATAAAGTGAGGGATAAGAAGACTTATTTTCCCCCAGCATGTCATACTTTATCAAAAAACGAGAAAAGAAGTTTCTGTGAATGTCTACGGGGAGTCAAAGTGCCACAGGGTTACTCTTCAAATATCAAGAGACTTGTCTCAATAAAAGATCTCAAATTAGTTGGCTTAAAGTCTCATGATTGCCATGTCTTGATGCAACAACTACTACCGGTGGCCATTCGTGACATCTTGCCTAAAAAAGTCAGACATGCCATTACTAGGTTATGCTTATTCTTCAATGCTATATGTAGCAAGGTCATTGACACTAAAAAGTTGGATGACTTGGAAAATGAGGCAGCCATTATCTTGTGCCAATTGGAGATGTATTTTCGACCTTCATTTTTTGACATCATGGTTCATTTGATTGTTCATCTAGTGAGGGAGATTAGATTGTGTGGCCCCGTTTATTTAAGGTGGATGTACCCGGTTGAGCGATACATGAAGATCTTGAAAGGATATATGAAGAATCCACACCGTCCCGAAGCATCTATTGTTGAAAGGTATGTTGCAGAAGAAGCTATTGAGTTTTGTACAGACTATATGTCAGAAGCGGAACCTGTAGGGCTTCCGAAGTCTCGTCATGAAGGAAGATATGATGGTAAGGGTACACGAGGTATCACTGTTAAGAGCATGGATCGGGAGGAAGTGCTTCAAGCACATTTGTATATATTGAATAACACTGATGAGGTTGAACCATACTTATGTGAGCACAAAAGCATCATCAACGAAACTTATCCTAGAATGAATGAAAAATGGTGTTTGAACAAGCATAATAAGACTTTCTTGAACTGGTTTAAATAAAAAATTGCAAACGATGGTACTGCTTCTGATACATTAAAATGGCTAGCACAGGGACCTAACTTTGATGTCATATGCTGGAGTGGGTACGATATCAATAAGTTTTCCTTCTATACAAAGTCCTAGGATGACAAAAGTACTATGCAAAATAGTGGGGTTATGGTCGTCGCTGAGTCCATGCATTTCTCTAGTTCGAAAGATAAAAACCCTGTTATGGCATCCGTTTCATACTTTGGGATCATTGAAGAGATCTGGGAGGTTGATTACACGAAGTTTAGAGTGCCTGTTTTTAAATGTCAGTGGGTCGACAGTAACAATGGTGTGCAAACCGATGAGTTAGGATTCAAATTGGTGGACCTTAATAAGGTAGGTAATAAAGAAGAGCCTTTCATCATGGCATCCCAAGCAAAACAAGTGTTTTATATCCGTGATCCTTCTAACAAAAGGTGGTCAGTGGTTCTCTAGGGAAAAAAACATGTATAATGGTAGTGAGGGAAATCAAGATTCAACTCTTGATATTTCTGACACTCCTTCTTTCTCAACACGGGTGCCTAATTTCAATGAGGAAAATGAAGTGGACGATGTACATGCTACTCGTAATGATCACCAAGAAGGGTTATGGGAGAACGTTACTACTTGACCACAGTGTAAGTTTAGTTTGATTTATGTTTAAAGTCATATTATATGTTTACGTTGATATTTATAAGTTATGCGTACGTTGATTGATATTTATAAGTTATGTTTGATATTTATCCAGACATACTGACATTTTGTTTTTGTCTAAACAGGTATATATGGCTGATCCTGAGGATATCCCTCCTTCATGCAGCGGGTCGGAGACCCCGTCTTCGGGTAGAAAGGGTAGACGTGCCAGACGAATGAGGAATTTGACTGCCAACCATGGTTCAAATCAAAGGATAAGAATCGACTTTGATTGTAACCTCAATCCTATTGGGCCAATGGCAGAGCAGTTTAATAGTTTTTGTGGCGACCCTTGCTCGAAGCAGGCCTAGCATACTATTGAGTGTTGGAAAGATGTACCTCAGGGCGTGAAGGATCAGATATGGGAGAGTATTCTGGTATCTATACTTTTACGTCCTGTGTTTGTATCTACTTTATTTTAATCTTATTAATATCACACAGTAATTCGTTGATTCTTTTGGTGTTAATATAGCTCACCTTTGACCTGCCGGATGCGACGGATATGAAGAAGCGTTGGATAAAGTATGCCGGTGACCGTTGGAGGGGTTTTAAGGTGGACCTGGGAAGATACTATGTATTCAATCCTAGCTGTGAAAAGAATCCACTTGAGGTGTACCCGTTTCTTGACCAGGCGACGTGGGATCGCTTTGTTCAGAGCCGACATGATCCCAGCTTTCAGGTTAACTTATTTGAGTTGTCTCTAAATTTATGTAATTTCATTAATTTTATTAATTTACTGATGTAATTTAATTGTCTTCTATTTATAACAGGAGAAGAGGAAAAAGGGGTAGGAAAACCAAAGCAAGAATGTCTACCCCCATGTACTGTCTCGTGGGGGATATAAAAAGCTTGTTCAGACCATGGTGGAAGAGAAAAAGAAAGCATGTCAGGAAGCAGCATCTCAGGCAGATCCTAACGCTGAAAATCATCCAGAAGTTGTTGATCCACCTCCACCCCCACGCCATCGTAAATGGAAGAGGGCCCGACAAAGAAAAACGGGACAATATACATCTGAGGAGGCCTGCCAAGTAGCTGAGAAGATTGTAAGTGTAGTTTGAATTATAATTATGATTTTAACAATGTTACTGAATTGTAATGTGACCTAATATTTTATATGTTGCAGGATGCCTTGGACGAGCAGGCCACTCAAGGAACCTTTATTCCTAGAGGACGCGAGGATATCTTAGCTGCTGCCATCGGTAAACCAGACCACCCGGGCCGTGTCATTGGTGTTGGATGGGGTGTTGGCATTCGCCAATACCATGGTTCATCTTCACACCAACACCACAGGGATGTTGCTTGCAGATAGAGAACGGCTAAAACAGGAGATTGCAGATGAGCTTAGACAGGAGATGGCCCAGCAGTTTAACCAGCAGATGGAAATAATGGCTGCTATGTCCCAACAATTCACAAGTGTCCAACCCTCTGTCCAACCCTCTGTCCAACCCTCTGTCCATGTGAGCACTAAGGGCTCATGTGATCCTCCTCATCAGCCTGATGATGATGATGATGATGATGATGATGATGATGATGCCCCTGATAGGTGTGAGCTGAATGTTGATGATCATCATGATATTCTGCCTAAAAGGTCAGATCCAGGAAGACCAGAGAAGTCTGCTCCTGCCAAGGTATTCATTTGACCATTCAATTAATTACGAATGAAATAACTTAACTGTGATTACTAATGTATATCTTTTTTGTTGTTTAGGGGAACGACAAAAGGGATCCTGGTGATGTTTTTAAACTTCTTGCTATACAGGTTGTCACCATGGAGGTTGATGCAGCTTTGGTAAGGTTGGAATATGATGCCAGGCCAGGTGACGAACTGTATATCCCAAAGAAGGAACTTATGGAGATGGCGCTCGACCATGAAATGGCTAGTGCTTTCCTCATCTCGTTATGGTGCACGTAAGTACATTTTATTTATAAGTTAAATAATTAAATTTTAAATACTATGATAATTAACATGTTTTATCAATATATTAGGTATCTGCATCGCATGTTAGCTAATCAGGGCAACCTCACCCTTTATGGGTTCATTGACCCCATGCTCATTCAGGGTGATGTTCTCCTAACATCAGAAGACCCGGTCGCCACCATACGTGATATAGTTGCCCGAGACCATCATCAGTTTTACCTTGCGCCTTATCTCAATAAGTAAGTACCAGTTATTTAATTATAACGATATATGACTTAGTCACTAATTGTTTCGCAAATGCAGACAACATTGGTAGTTGTTGATCTTGTGCCCTCGGTTGAATGCCGTGGTCTTCTTCTGCTCGATGGGAAATAAGCCGGCGAATGAACTGAAGCACATCATGGAAACGTAAGCATTAAAATAATTTAGAATCAGTAATGAAGTTGTTTTAATTATCTGAAACCTATTAGATATACTTTAATTAATGTTTATTTTCTTATGATAGGTCTATTGATGCAAGCCGCATGCTGTGTGGTGAAAGGCGTCGGGCTATTAGATGGATTATTCCAAACATAAGATATTTATTAGTTCAAACGCTTCAAGCGCAGTGGGTATAATTATTGATTTCTATTTAATTTCTCATATTCTAACTGGGTTTCATTTGTACCTAGTCTCATAGACAACGTGGATCATGGGAATGTGGATATTATGTGATGAAGTGGATGGTCGAAATTATCTCCTCCGGTATCACTGAAAGATGGCAGGAGGTAAATGCTAATTGGTAACAATTAGTTGTAACAATTATATATAGATTCGTTTATATATTTAATTTTAGTTTATTACTTAAAAGATATAATCTTATGTCCAATTAAACTTGCAGATATTCAACAATCCGACTCCACTCTCTGATGCCGACATAAAAAACATAAGGATGCGTTGGGCAACTTTCTTTCTTGAAGTGTACCAACAATAGTTTGTATGTAGTTAGTATATAAACGCATCATGTACTAGCTATAGTGTACTTTTGACTGATATATGTTTTGACATGAAATCTATAATATATCATATGTAGCTTTTTGGTTTCTAATTATCTTTGTTGTCTGAATGTAATTGAATATATTTATTGTTAGTAATCTTTTAATTTAGTGTGTTTTGGTTGTACAAAAGTGATTCTGTTGACAATATAGATTCTGTATTGATCTGGATTACTGGATTACTGAAACAGGGGAAAGGACTGTCAATATTGAAAAGGGTGGTTTTTTTTAAAAAAAAAAACACAAATTCACATCGGTTTCTGAAAAAACCGATGTGGTAACCCCACTTGGAAACTTAGTTTTTCACATTGGTTTTTAAAATAACCGATGTGGAAAGTGGGGTTACCACATCGGTTTTTTCATAAACCGATGTGGAAAGTGCTGAAAAGGATTTATTGGCTTGCTGAAACAGACTTTTTTACATCGGTTTTTAAAACTGATGTGAAAAGTGGCAATAAACCACATTGGCCTTTTCAACATCAGTTTGAAAACCGATGTGAAAAGCCAAAAAAAACCGATGTGAAATCCCTTTTCTGCACTAGTGGAGAGCTGATAATTTAACTTTGGCATGGTGTATAATGGGTGATTTCAACGCTGTGAGATGTCCTAGTGAAAGGTTTGGCAGTTCATCTGGGTTAGTGTCTCGGGAGATAGAAGATTTTGATGAATTCATAGAGGATATTGGCTTGATTGACCTACTTCTAATTGGTAGCAAGTACACATGGCATAGAGCGAACGGAACCAGTTCGAGCAGACTTGACTGTCGGTGTAAGCTCTAGTGACCAATCTATATTAGTAGATTTACATTTTGTATCATGACTTTGGATTACATATTTTTATATATAAATAAAGGCATTTTATTTATTATGTTATTTATATGTTTTAATAACGTAATAAAGTCCTTAGAATATGCAGTTCATTTAATGAGACATTAAGTACGAGACTTAATCGTGAGACCTCATTAAATAATAAGAACGTTATTCTTAAATATTCGTAGTCGAGTATTATTGTTAATTAGGAAGACAATAATACATAAAGACTATTGTGTGAGTAGATTGATGGCCGTATCTCACGGGTCATGGATATGTGATATCAAGTCAGCACACAGGTATAAATATTAGGAGTAATATTTATACCAGATGACCCATTATGAGAATACTTCATAATATTTATGTAAGTGTCATAAGTATTCTCATGGCGTTGTCCTTCGACTTGAAGTCACTACGATTCCTACATGAGGATTTGTAGGCTTTAATACTATCAAACGTCACGCGTAACAGGGTGATCATAAAGGTAGTTATTGGGCCTGCAATAAATCATGTTGAGGAGTGTGAGTGATGTAGACAGGATTTGTCCCTCCTACATAGCAGGGGTAATGTCTTGGGCCCCTCGATAGAGTGAGACGTGAAATATGCGTGGCCACGCGGAAGTGGGCCAATATGTGATATTGGGCCCATTTATGATTATACGTCTACTCGAGGATCGAGGAATAAATAATTGAACATAACAAGGATCACACTCTTATGCCTTGTGTTCAATTAAGATATATGGATGAAGGGACATTTACTGCACGGTAAATTTTGATCGCGGTAAAGCTAAAATCGGATCATCGATTCTCTTGGTAATTGGGTAGTAATGAGGCATTGCTAGATCCCACTCATTATTTATAATATTTAATATTATAATTAATATTTGATAATATTGTAATATTTAATATTATTGCCAACTTAGTGGGAGCCTACAGGGTCACATGCATAGAGCAAATGCGGAGCGGGTCAATTAATTAAATATGATTTAATTAATTTAAAGGTTATTGGACTTGTAGCGTACAAGGCCCAATAAGTAGTAGTTAGGTCAAAAGGAGTATGTGGTTTATAAATAGATTACTAGTCTTGCTCTAAACCTAGTCTTGCTAACCTTACCTCGCATAGCCATCAGCTAGCACAGGACGCAAAGCTCCGACGCCCGTTTGCTCGCGTGGACTGAGTAGAGGTGCTTCTCCTTTGTGGCACTTGTGATCACAGTGAAAGCATGCTTCAACAGGTAAACACAAATAGCCCTTTATGTGATTCATGTTTTGTAATGTGCGATCCATGGATTGGTTTTCTTCCGCCTTGAGATATGATTTTAAAGAGGATTATCTCATGAAAACCCCTATAGTGGTATCAGAGGCACATGGTCGTAATTATCTTGAATCGCTATATGCTTGTATGTCTTGATTGATGACATGATTTATTGCTTTTGAATATGATTCAATGGAATACATTGTTGTCTTTTATAAGAACATGTTTGTTGTGGTTTGATATATACATAATTTTATATATGTGCGTTATTTGCTTGAACAAACGAATCCTCGTGTTTAGAATACTGGAACCAACTTTGCGCACACCAAGAAACTGGGCGTTCAAACTTTCTTCTGTGCACTGAATATTGTATTGCGCCACAGTTGTTTCACTTTTTCGGACCAGAGTGTATTGCGCACAGGATTGAGTGATTAACAATAAATTGTTTTCTAATTTTCAAAGAAAAGAAAAAGAAGAAAAGAGGCGTCTTTTTCCGGAACTGTCCATTGAATTCGTAAGTTGGTTATGCAATTCAAAATTATTTTCTTGTATTCACGTGAAAGTACAGTGTGCCATCTTTTCAATTGAATTGTAAAATTTTCTTTAATTTATTTTTAAATTATTTAATGATGATAAAGGTCACTAGTCATAGAATTCAGGCACTGACGCATTGGTCCTCATTTTGACCTTAAATCATGTAATAATTATAATAACAATAGTAATAATGATAATAATAAAATAAAACTATTTTATTATTATTGATTGTTGTTAATTTTAATTTTAAGTGGTTATGGTCATAGATTTTGGTGTTATTTATTTATTTTAAATACGACCTGCGTGTCGTGATTTATTTATTTTAATAGGTCTGCGTGTCGTACCTTTATTTATTTATTTATTTTAAATAAATGTAATTCTTCGAGTTGAAGATGAGGCAACACCAAATAATGACGTAGTGGGAGAGGCTTGAGAAGCTGGCTCGAGGGTCAAAGAATTGTAATAAATTAGTTATTTAATTCTTGCCTTTTAGGAGGCCATAACTATATTACCTTATCTTATATGTTTATGTATGAGATGCATGGAATGTATGAGATGTATTTTTTGTATCTGGTGCATGAAATGTATGTATACATGTATGTTTTAAATGTTATATATGTTTGTTAAATATATGATAGCATGTATGCATGTATATTCTGAGAGATGTCTTGTATGAGATACAACGCCGGTGAGATCATTTTAATAAAAATCCCTCAAAAGAAAATATTAAGTTTAAAAGCCTTCCAATGCATGGCACTCATCAAGACTCATATCGAATGTGTGTAGGTCCGCCAAAGCGGAGTGCATTTTTCTATACTAATAAGATGCAATGGGATAGTTGTAATGTCTAAATGCCATCTATTGGGTCTAACTTAACTAAGTCAAATTCAATATGATTGAAAGGCTTAGAGGTGTTGAGTTGGGCTTTAGTCCATGAGATGGATTAGAATAAGAGTTATTCACCCAACTGATCCAAGAGTTACATGAGATGTAATTGGAAATGAGTTTCCTACCTAAATAACTAAGTTTTGGGAGATCAGCCAAAGTTGACTCAAAACAAGGTGAAATATGAATCTTGGTCTCACTAGAAAATCCTCCAACGGGATTTTTCGAGTCAATAATGAGGGTCATTGATTTGAGTAAAATAGTGGGAGGCGTATTTAATTAAAGACCTAATTAAATATGTTAATAGCATGATACTTATATTTTGCATATTTTTAATGTAGATTACCATGACATCAAACACATCAAGTAACTTATCATTGCGATCTGTCCTTGAGAAGGACAAACTATCCGGAACAAACTTTATGGACTAGTACAGAAACTTGAGGATTGTCCTCAAGCAAGAGAAAAAGCTGTATGTTCTTGAAGAGGCTATGTTAGAGGTGACACCAGCTGCGAATGCACCCAAGGCTGACAAAGATGCTTATAAGAAGCATCAGGATGATTCCTTGGATGTCGCCTGTCTTATGCTTGCTACCATGAACTCTGAGCTTCAGAAGCAACATGAGAATATGGAGGCGTTTGATATGATTGAACACCTCAAGCTGCTCTACCAAGAGCAAGCAAGGCATGAGCGGTACGAAGTTTTAAGAACTCTTTTCCAAAGCAAGCTGGCAGAAGGAAGCCCAGTGGGTCCTCATGTGCTTCAGATGATTGGGTATATTGAGAATCTCGAGAGGCTGGGTTACGCCTTGGGCCAAGAGTTGGCCACTGACTTGATCCTGGAATCGTTGCCGGAGAGTTACAATCAATTTGTCATGAACTTCAATATGAATAATCTTGACAAATCACTGCCAGAGTTGTTGGGCATGTTGAGAACTTCTGAAACCAACATTAACAAGGGAAAAGGGAAGGCCATTATGATGGTCCAACCTGGAAAAGGCAAGAAGCAACCCTGGAAGCCCAAGAGGCCTATGAACAAGCAGAAGGGCAAGGACAAGGACAACAACAAGTTCAAACCCAGCACTTCTGGCTTGAAGCCTGTTGGCGGAGTGGCTAAGGAGGGTATGTGCTTCCACTGTGGTAAGACCGGACACTAGAAGAGGAACTGCCCAAAATACCTGGAAGAGTGCAAGAAGAATGGAAGTGGGACTTCCAACTCAGGTATGTTTGTTATAGAAGTCAATTTATCTACTTCTGCATCATAGGTATTAGATACTGGATGTGGTTCTCACGTTTGTACAAATGTGCAGGATCTAAAAAGGAGTAGACCGTTGACAAGAGGCGAAGTTGATCTACGAGTTGGCAATGGAGCAAAAGTTGCTGCTTTAGCTGTAGGAACTTATGTATTGACTTTGCCCACTAGGCTTATCATTCAGTGAGAGAACTGTTATTTTGTGCCTGCAATTAATAGGAATATCATTTCTGTTTCTTGTTTGGACAAGATTGGTTTTACTTTTATAATAAAGAACAAATGTTGTTCTATTTATTTGGATGATATTTTCTATGCTAGTGCACATTTGAGTAATGGGCTTTATGTCCTTGATCTTGAGATGCCCATCTATAACATTGATGCCAAGAGGTTCAAATCAAATGAGATTGGGCCATATAAATGAGAAACGCATTTCTAAACTCCATAAAGATGGATTCTTGGACTCATTTGATTATAAATCATATGAGACATGTGAGTCTTGTTTATTGGGAAAGATGACCAAAGCCCCATTCTTGGACTCATTTGATTATAAATCATATGAGACATCCGACTCTCGTTTGCTCGCATGGACTGAGTAGAGGTGCTTCTCCTTTGTGGCACTTGTGATCACAGTAAAAGCACGCTTCAAGAGGTAAACACAAATAGCCCTTTATGTGATTCATGTTTTGTAATGCGCGATCCATGGGTTGGTTTTCTTCCGCCTTGAGATATGATTTTAAAGAGGATTATCTAATGAAAACCCCTACATTGACAGATTCTTACTTTCCGAAGAGTGTATTTCACTTTGGAAAGGATTGTCACAATGGGGATTGAAAATATCCGTATCAGATCATTGTCCCATTGTGTTGAAAGTTTCTACAACCAATTGGGGATCTAAGCCTTTCAGAGTAATGAACTGCTGGTTTGATCACAAGGATTTTGAAAAATTCTTTTCAGAGAAGTGGAAGGCAGTGAGGGTCAATGGTTCGGGATCTTTTATTCTAAAAGAAAAGCTTAAGAGCTTAAAAGGTGAGATGAGATCTTGGAACAAAGAATCTTTTGGCAAGATAGAAGATAATATTTTCAATGTTGTGGAGGAGATTAAGTTACTGGATGATAAGATAGAGAGGGATGCACTTGAGGAGGGTGACATATTGAAGAGGACACAATTATTTGAATCCTTCTGGAAGCTATCCAGAATGCAAGAGGCTGTTTTCTACCAAAAATCCAGAATAAGATGGCTAAGGTTTGGTGACTCCAACTCATCATATTTTAATGCTTGTGTAAAAAATAGAAACAAGGAGAATGCTATTCATGGTTTGTGGCTTCAAGGCAATTGGGTGGATGATCCAGCTCTGTTAAAAGAAGGGGTATCCAATCATTTTGAATCAAACTTCACACAAGAGGGGTGGTTGAGGCCAACTCTAGATGGGATAAATTTCAGAGAAATTACAGAAGTGGATAATGCTAGACTCACCGCGGTGTTCACAAGGGAAGAAATCAAATGTGCAGTTTGGGGTTGTCATGGTAACAAGAGCCCGGGACCTGACGGCTATAATTTTAATCTCTCGAAGAAATTCTAGAATGTGGTGGGGGATGATTTTTACAATATGGTGAAGGATTTTCATGGTAATGAAAGAATAGTAAGAGGTGGGAATGCTTCATTTGTGGTATTGGTTCCGAAAAAAGACAACCCGATAGGCCTAAATGACTATAGGTCGATTTCCTTGGTTGGATGTATGTATAAAGTGCTATCAAAACTTCTTGCTGAGAGGTTGGGTAAGGTCATGGAATCGGTGATATCGGTTAATCAAAACGCCTTTCCTGAAAGGTAGAAATATTTTTGGATGGAGTGGTGATCCTAAACGAAATCCTGGAATATGCAAAAAAAGAAGGGAATCTATGCATGATCTTCAAGGTAGACTTTGAAAAGGCGTATGACTCGGTTAACTGGGAATTCTTGGATTATATGTTTCTAAGAATGGGCTTTCCTGAAAAATGGAGGTCATGGATTAAAGTGTGTTTGCAGTCAGCTTCAGTCTCGATTTTGGTTAATGGTAGCCCAACTAGAGAATTTCGAATGTTTAGAGGAATTCGCCAAGGAGACCCGATGGCCCCGTTCTTATTTCTTATAGTGGCGGAAGGCCTTAGTGGCCTGATTAGAAGCGCGGTGGAAAAAAACATCTTCAATGAGTATGTTATTTTGGGTGGTGGTGAGAGGTTGGGATTTCACATATTTAGTATGCGGATGACACTATCCTGGTTGGTGAGGCGTCTAATTCAAACGTTAAGGCAATAAAATGTATTCTAAGAAACTATGAATTGGTTTCAGTACTTAAAGTGAATTTTCACAAAAGTGGGTTACTTGGAATCAAACAAGCCCCAGGGTTCGTAGAAGGTGCCTCTCACATCCTTAATTGCAAAGTTGGCAATCTACCGTTTAAATTCCTGGGCATTTTGATAGGAGCAACCCGAAGAAATTCAATACTTGGACCCATTTGATAAACTCATTAAAGGCTAGGCTTCTTGGTTGGAGGAACAAGTACCTATCTTTTGGAGGGAGAGTGATATTGTTAAATGCAGTTTTATCAAGTCTTCCGGTGTACTACCTTTCTTTCCATAGGGCACCAAAAAAGGTAATAAATAAAATTATACAATTACAAAGAAGGTTCCTTTGGGGTGGGAGTGAGGAGTGTAGGAAAATATGTTGGGTAAAATGGAAGGTTGTGTGCAAAAAAAGAGTGGAGGGTGGTCTTGGGGTTAGGGATATTAATGCTTTTAATGTGGCTTTGTTGGGAAAATGGAGATGGCGCTTTTTCACTGAGCAAACTTCTTAAAGGTCCAATGTTCTTAGAGTTAGATACGAAGTCCCTTCAACTTAGAGGACCCCTTGGGTTGAAAAAATAGTAGGGGGTGGGCCGGTGTCTAATTGGTGGAGAGATTTAGGGTGTCTAGAGGAGGAGGATTCCATTAGACCAGGGTGGTTATCTGCAAGTGTGTGAAAAGGAAATTGGGTAGAGGCAATTGCACTAGTTTTTGGGTAGAACATTGGACAGGTGAAGCTCCTTTATTAGTTAGATTCCTTAGGCTTTACAACATATCTACAACAAAGGAGGCAATGGTGTCTGACATGGGGGTTTGGAGGGAAGGAAACTGGTGTTGGAATTTTTCGTGGAGAAGAAGACTGTTTACTTGGGAGGAAGAATTAGTAGAAAATCTGAAATCTGAACTTGCTGGCATCCAAATAGTGGCTGAAGCTGATGATGCTTGGTGCTGGTTGGGAAAGTCTAACTCCACTTATTTAGTTAGAGAAGCATACCATAAGCTAACTGATTCAAGAGTTGCAGAAATGGATCCTACTTTTCAAGTCTTGTGGGACACAAAAGCTCCTCTCAAGGTAACAACTTTCTGCTGGAGAGCCATTTTAGACAGAGTGCCATCGGCAGCAATTCTTCAAAGAAGAGGTATTGCCTTCCAAAATGGTGCTACCACAGGTAAATTTTGCAACTCAGAGATAGAGACTTCTGCACATTTGTTTCTACTCTCTAGATTTTCCTTTCAAGTGTGGATGCATGTTTACAATTGGTTAGGAGTGGATACGATGTTAAATGGCAACTTGAAGGATTTACTTATGCAACATGTTGGTTTATTACCATTTAATGCTCCAAACAAAACTTGGAGTCTGTTCTGGTTTGCGTCAATTTGGTCTTTGTGGCTGCATCGAAATGATTTGGTGTTCAAACAAGGTGCCGTGGACTTTGACAAGGTGGTGGATTTGATCAAAATTAGAGTTTGGTCATGGTCTAATGCTAAGAGTAATAATGGCGGGTTCTCATATGTGGACTGGTGTACTAACCCTTGCAAATGTTTAAGAGCAGCAGCATGATTAATAGTTGTTAGCTTGAATCCAAGTCTGCTCAGGTGCTGATCGAATTTCTCTTGTAGCAGATTTACTCTCTGTTTTTCTGCTGCATTTGAATCAAAATGATTTTGCTGGAATGATACTTATTTTGTAGTTGGCGGTCTTGGTTTTGAGTATGGGGCTGGTGTCTTTGTTATGGGGTGTTTATGTAGGGATTTGACAGAATGTATATTTCAACCTCAGTCGTTTTGTGTGCTATTGGTTGAACAGCTACCTTTTGTTTCCTGGGTCCTTTGTAAATTTGTTTGTTTCTCTTTGTATATGGGTTACAGTACCCCTTGTACTCAAAGTTTTATACTATTTCTTTGCTTATCAAAAAAAAAAAAGTGTCCGTTGATAAAAAAAATTTATAGGATTGAATACTCATAACTTTATTATTGACTTCCATAAATAGATTCAGTGCTTTATTTTATTAAAAAATAAATTAGGATTGTTATTATTAGTTGTCTACTTGACACTAGTTTGGATGTACAACATGGAGGAATTTATAGTCCAAATAAATATGGAGAGCTGTGATAATTGAACACAACATTTCGACAACATACGACGACACTTACACTACTGTAGCGCTACTGTAGTTTCTTTTCTTTCTTTCTTTCTTTCTTTTTTACAAATTTTGACTTTTTATAAAAAAATAAAAATTTTATTTCTCAAAAAAACCCATTAACCAGATAATGAACAGAATTAACCAGATATTTGTACCTGATTAACCAGATATTTGCACATATGTAACCAAAAAACCCATTAACCAGATAATGAACTGAATTAACCAAATATTTGTATCTGATTAACCAGATATTTGCACATGCTTAACCAAAAATTTTATTTCTCAAAAAAACCCATTAATTTGCAGATACTTAACAAAAAAATTTATTTCTCAAAAAAATCCATTAACCAGATAATGAACTAAAATTAATTAGATATTTGTACGTGATTAACCAGATATTTGCACATACTTAACAAAAAAACCCATTAACCAGATAATGAACTGAATTAACCAGATATTTGTACCTGATTAACTAGATATTTGCACATACTTAACCAAAAATTTTATTTCTCAAAAAAACCCATTAACCAGATAATAAACTGAAATTAACCAAATATTTGCACATACTTAACCAAAAAATCCATTAACCAGATAATGAACTAAGTTAACCAGATATTTGTACTTGATTAACCAGATATTTGCACATACTTAACCAAAAATTTTATTTCTCAAAAAAACCCATTAACCAGATAATGAACTGGAATTAACCAGATATTTGTACGTGATTAACCAGATCTTTGCACATACTTAACCAAAAAACCCATTAACCAGATAATGAACTGAATTAACCCGATATTTGTACATGATTAATCAGATATTTGCACATACTTAACCAAAAATTTTATTTCTAGAAAAATCTAAATATTTTAAAAAAGAACAAAATATTTTTTTAGATAAATAAATAAATAAATAATTTTTTTTTTTTTAAAAAAGAAAAGCCCTGCTAAAGTGCCGCACAGTGCAGCACCGTATGTTGTCGCCGTGTGATGTCGAGATTTTGTGTCAAACTATCATTTTTCATTTGGTAAATGCAATCATTCCTAGGGATGTTCATGTACACCAAAAAAAAAAATTCCTAAGGATGTTCATTAGTTCAGATCGACTTGTGAATCCAAAAATACAAACCAAATCAATTGAATTGGTCTGAATTTTTTTGGTGTTCGGATCCGAACTGAACCGAATCAAACCCGATGATAATTGAACCAAACCGATTAATATATTTTAATATATATATACATATTTTCATATTTTAATATTTGCTATTTTTTAATATTTATATATATGTAGTATTTTTTTAATATTTCTTTTTATTTAATATTTATATATATGTTAATATTTTTAATTTTTAATATTTAAAATTTTTAATATTTATTCGGGTTTGAACCGCACCGAACCGAATCAATTGATTTTGATTGGTTCATATTTTTTTTCGTGCAATATGAACCAAACCGACCCATGAACACCCTTAGTTATTCCTTTAGTTCTTTTATACTTTGTTTGTTAGAGTAGAAATGGGAAGAAAGAAATCAAGAAGAGAGAAAATGCGAAGAAAATGCATTTTTCTCTTGTTTGGTGGAGGAGAGAAATAGGGAAGAGGCAACAAAATTGGTGGGACTCACCTCAAATATTTTTCTCTTCCCAAGTGAGAAGACAATAGAAGAGGGAGCGAGTGTTTCATCTAAAATGATTTTTGTACCCTTCTTTTTGGGTTCTCATTCAATTATTTAATAAATTTAAATAAATTGAATTACATTAATAATTTATTTAATTAGATTAAATTGAAATTAATAAAATAATTATTTTAAACTAATAAATTGAATTAGTTAAAATAGCTTAAATCAATTAAATTAATTTAAGTTATTTGATTATTTAAATTAACTTAATTAATAAAATTAAAATATTTGTATATTGATTTTTTAGTTAAGGGTATTTTTATCTTTTTAAAAACAATTACTTTCTCTCTTTTTCTATCAAACAAAACAAAGGGGAGAGAGAACACTCTTCTTTCTCCTCTACTTCTCTCCAAATTCTTATACCAAACAACACATTAAATCTATTTTATTTCTTACCCTTTTCTCTCTTCTTGTACTCTTTCTCATATCTTTCTCTTTTATCTTTTTCTTCTCACAATCAAACAAATCATTAGTCCATATAAGACAATTGACAACTCCTTTTTTTTTTTCAAAGGTCTGAATTGATTGAGAGATTTCTAGGTTGCCTCGATTGTTGTAACATTCACGAATAGTGTATTTAAAAATAACGTTGAAAGTATAAGAGAAATGTTATTCTAACATCTCCCATTTGACATCTACTTGACATCTAAGGTACTGTAGCGCTACTGTAGTGCTACAGTACCTTACTTTTTTTTTTTTTTTTTTTTTACAAATTTTGACTTTTAAAAAATAAATAAATAAATTATCTTTTTTTAATATTAACATTTTTGGTTAATTACGTGTAAATATATGGTTAATTCAGTTCATTATATGGTTAATGGGTTATCCTAAAGCTTACAATTATTTTCCACAACCATGTAAATATTTGGTTAATCCTTTGAAAATGGATGGTTAATTCAGTTATATAAATGGTTAATTCAGCATCCTGACACTTCCAAGTTTTTAAACATCACTTAAAAATATTTGGTTAATCCTTTGAAAATGGATGGTTAATTCAGTTATATAAATGGTTAATTCAGCATCCTGACACTTCCAAGTTTTTAAACATCCAAGTTTTTAAATGGTTATATAACTGAATTAACCATTTATATAATTGAATTAACCATCCATTTTCAAAGGATTAACCAAATATTTTTAAGTGATGTTTAAAAACTTGGAAGTGTCAGGATGCTGAATTAACCATTTATATAACTAAATTAACCATCCACTTTCAAAGGATTAACCAAATATTTACATGGTTGTGAAAAATAATTGTAAGCTTTAGGATGACACATTAACCATATAATGAACTGAATTAACCATATATTTACACGTAATTAACCAAAAATGTTAGTATTCAAAAAACTAAATTTTTTATTTATTTCTTAAAAGTCAAAATTTGTAATAAAAAAAAAAAAAAGGGATGGTACTGTAGCGCTACAGTACCGTAGATGTCCCGTAGTTGTCCAAATCCTGATGTCAGGATAACATTTCTCAAAGTATAATTATGTTATTGGCAAATATTTCAATACTTACTACTTTATTGGCAAATACCTTTCAAAAATGATATTGTGACAACCCATAGTGGACAATATACGGTGACAACCGTATGTTTGTCCATTGTAGCGCTACAGTAATGCTATCTTTTTTTTTTCCCCAAATTTTGACTTTTTTAAAAAAATAAATTTTTTTTATAAAAAAAATTATTTGTTCTTTTTTAAAATATTTAGTTTTCTTGAGAAATAATTTTTTTTGTTAAGTATGTACAAATATCTGGTTAATCATGTACAAATATCTGGTTAATTCAGGTCATCATCTGGTTAATGGGTTTGGTGAAGTATGTGCAAATATCTGGTTAATCAGGTACAAATATCTGGTGAATTCAGTTCATTATCTGGTTAATGGGTTTTTTGGTTAAGTATGTTCAAATATCTGGTTAATCAGGTACAAATATCTGGTGAATTCTGTTCATTATCTTGTTTATGATTTTTTTTAGAAATAAATTTTTTGGTTCAGTATGTGCAAATATCTGGTTAATGGGTTTTTATAGAAATAGAATTTTTTTTAAAAAAAAGGTCAACATTTGTTAGAAAAAAAAAAAGCTACAGTACAAAGTTGTCCCGTATGTTGTCCCAACCGGGTGCTTAGTCACAGTTAAGGTTCCCCGCCTCTCCTCAAAGATATGTTCTGTGGGATTCGAACTCGGGTTCTCCCTCACAAACTCAGCTTACGTAACCAACTGAGCCACACCCAAAAAGAAAAAAAACCACAATTTAAAGCTAAAAAGAGAATGCTTCTCAATAAAAATTCATTGAAAAAATTCCCAATTAAAAGAATAAACATATTCTTATTATGAAACACTATTTTAGACCCCTTTATTTAATCCAATTAAACCAAAGCCTTTGATAAAGTATAATGTGCCTAATTATTTACCTTAGTTATTTAATTTAAATATAATATTCAGGGAATAAAACTTCCAAGTCCACATATATAGGTAAGGTAAGCGGATGGTTGATGGTGTCACGGGGTAGCCTGGTGATTTTGCTCTAGTTCTTATTAACACATCATGAGTTTGGTATCCCTTTCTGTCCAAGTTTATGCTTATATTAAAAAAAATATATTACCTTTGAGTTGTATCCTCAACTATTATTGGAAAGAGTTCCATAATTTCATATTCACATTGAAACTGACTTACATTCACTTGACATGCCATTTAAAAAAACCAAAACAAATAAAAGACAGAGTTTAGAAAAAGGGTGTTTGATGACTTAATACATTTTGCTGGCTTTAATTGTTTACAACCTAAAATGTTGATTACTTGATGTCCTTACTAGTATTTAATTTAGAACATGATTTTCTTGTTGACCATAATGAGCTTGATCAGGAATAGGCCTTCCCATAACCACTCTTGAAGCATTATATGGTGCACTTGCAAATTGCTGAGGTGGCATATAATAGTAAGGACCATTCTCAATTGGAGTTTTCCTCGTCTTGATATGCCTACATATACTTCATGATCAATTGTGTCATCCCTCGGGACAACATCAACTAGAAAATCAAACACTTCATTCCAAGCCCTCTTTGTCAGCTCTGAAATGAACATTTCACATGCCTTGGCAAAGAGAACAGGAGCCTCAGCTGATATCATCCCCACATCCTCATCAGCCTTCATGATCTTCTTAATCCTAGCCAAAGGTAAACTATTATGTCTAAAATCACTAGTCTTCTCAATTTCCTGATATTGCTTTGCCCAAAATTCATTGAGTTGTTGCTACAATTGTGGTTGTTGTAGCTGGTGGATGTAATAGGGAGAATATTGTTGCTCTCGCAAGTAGGATGAAGAGGTAGAAAGACGAGTTGCTTGAGTTGGAGCATGGGTGGGTGCTATCATTTGGTTACACTGATATTGGTTTGAGCCATATGATTGTCCTAGAGTGCTAGTAACGCCTGTTGGTTGCACATGTTGGTTTTGATCCATATTTTTTGTTGTATACTTTGAAATATTCTTTGATCGTTTCAGATGCACAAGACAAGTAAAAAAATATATAATGGGAATTAAACATAATATATACTGTAAAATTATGAAGAACCATGTAAATTATCAATTTATCTTAAATAAAATGCTACTGGGAAACTGCCATTAGTCCAAAACACAAATGGTAAGAGATTATATTGGAGTCCTTTTGTTCTATTGATCGGAAAGACTCCTCAAATTGACTTTGAGCATAATAATCAAATCCAATCAAAGACTTGATAACCAAAAGTAACATTTTTTGCTTTTAGTGATTGGCACCAGGAGGCAAAAGGCAAGGAATTGGGAATTACCTTGAGATGCTTCCAAAGTTAAAGTTGACTGCAATGGCCAATCAAGTTAAAACGTTTGTAAGGCTGAATAAACCATATATGCCAAATTGCAAATCGAACTTATGATGGACAATTCTTTTTTTCTTTTTAAAGTGTGGAATGAAACTTATTTGATCCCCATATGAGCGGAAAAAAAAAACTTCATTGACAATTATTTCGTCTTAATTTTATTTTTCTATAAGGTGGAAAAAGACATCTTTTGCAACCCCGGATGATCTCTTGACTTTTGTCTTGTTTTTTTTTTAAGAAAACCAATTGCATGCACAAACACATATAATGTAGAAAATTAATATTTAGATAATCATAGACAATATGAAGAACTCAGAGAGAGTGAGGAGGGGAGAGAGAGAGAGAGAGAGAGTTACCTCAATTGCCTTCAATAGTTTGAGGTTTCAGCTAGAAACTAGACAAAGAAAGAGTATAGTTGAGTGGATGGAGGTGGTGGTGAGGGTGAAGAAAGAAGTGTCACTGTGACGTTTTTAATGCCACGATAGTTTCCTATATGACGAATTTACCCACATAGTAAAGCATTTATTCCCAAATAGTCATATAGGAACAAAATTGTGTTCGTAAGCTGCTGAGCTGGAAACGTTCATTTTCTTGACCAAATGGCTGAAGAGAATTAAATAAGGAAGATGCATGTAACTTTCCTTTACCGAAAAATGCGGCTTATTTTAATGCCCTGATAATATTGCATATGGCACATTTTTCTTCACTGGATGGCGTTTATTACTGAACTTCTAGATAAGAACATAAAAAAGTTAATAAGATTAGCAAAAGAAAATTAAATAAGGAAGATACCTGATACTTTCCTTGTGGTGGTTATGTGTGTAGAAAGTATCCATGTATCTATAGGAAAAATATATATATTGAAATTCATTCACTACAAGAATAGTGTGTATTACCGACGTAATATTACCTATGGACAAAAAGCCATTGGTAAATGTCACATTTCCGACGGCCATGCCCCTCACTAAGGCCGTCGGTTGACTTTCCTGATTTACGGATGCTCTCGAGTACATTTCCGACAGCCTCTGTCCCTCGCTAGTATCAACAGCCTCTATCGCTCACTAATCACCCCATTTTCGACAGCCTTAGATGTCACGCCCTCTATCCCGTATGTTTTACAAAGCGTTAAAAGGTAAAGATATAAAAGTAAAACATGCATTTATTTCATAAAATAAAAATCGGATAGAAAGTACCACATTGTAACGTCTCAACACGGAAAAACATAAAAATTTGTAAAAAGATAAAACATAAACATGAACATCAAAAGCATAAAACATAACCCAACCCCGATGTCACATATAGAGCTGGTATAACCGTTCCGGAATAAAATCCTCGGAATACAACTGAAACTAAAACTAAAAACAACTATAACTACTGATAAATCCTAACTAGAGTCGCGGCTCCTCAGAGTCACTCCTCCACTGGCTGCTCACTGTCGTTTGCTTAAAGAGATACATGCCAACAACAGAAACAGAGAAAATGGGGAGTAAGAAAACATATAAACACATCGGCATGGAGATAGTAAGCAAGATGAACATACATCATATACATAGCATTTTCATCATTTAGCATCAATATAGCATCAACATATAATTATATCAACATATTAAATCAACCCACATATGCTATGCGGTGCAACACTACTCTGCTACTCCATTATGCATGTGGATCCAAACTATCTTAGGAAGGCAACTTCGGAGTGACATATCCACATTGGCCAAAAAGCACCAACGTCGGCAGTCCACCAAACCATGGGTTAGATAGCCAATGTACCATAACGAGGGTACGCCACCGCGGGGGCGCACGATTTACCAGACCTTGGGTAAACCACCTGAGACTTGGCCAGATTGCCGTACTCTAGGACGACCTCCTCTATGTTGAACTTCCCCCACTAACAACTTCAACCTATGAATGCATGAGCACAACAACAAACAAGGCAACCACCGCCTTTGCTTGGGCCAATCAGCACCCAAGACTTATCACCAACATCAACGTCAACACCTTAACCCTTCTGAGTCAAGGCCCCCTTAGCCAAAAAGCACCAAAGTCTATCAACGTACGGTAACCCACTGGGCACCGACTTAACCAACTTGTTATTCTTGTTTATCTTAATTAATTTTTAACTAAGTTATCTAACTTGTTATCATTCGATTGGTGTATTATTTCATCATTTGGGAACATTTGGGTATAACTACCCTTTAATCCTTTAGTTCACGTCACTGTTCTAATTGGGAGAGCACGGGCGTACTCCTTGTTAAGCACGATCGTGCTTCTTGGAGCGTGACCGTACTGACTGGGCAGGTTTGGTTATGTTCTTTACCCAAAAACTCCCCAAACACTCTTAAATCAGTCCTAGGGTCTAGTCAAGAACAATCAAATATTAACCTCACCTCTCACTACTAAATTCATGTTTTATAATACTTTTGGGGAAATTATTCCTTTAATTGCCATGTTAATAAAGAGCCCTATTTTAACCAATTAGAGTTTTATTAACGTGTTCATCATAAATCACCATACATTCAACCATGGCATAATCAACATCATCAAACTAACAACATTCATGACACATTCAACATACCAATTTAACCAATTAATCATGACATAACACATATCATCAAACATATAAATTGACATACAACATCATGAACCATAAAACAGTTATAGCAATTAGAGATTCATAACTGGCATACTAATAATCAATTAAACATATAATCAAACATGTGATAGGCATTAATTAACAGTTTAACAAACAATAGGGTCATGGGAACCCTTCATCTTATGCTACCCCCTTGCCTAATGTTCATACTATCCTTCTCCCCATACCTGGTATGACGATCTAATCTACGGTCACTTTGAGCGAATCCAAACTTGGTCCACTCGAACTGTTCAAAGGATCTTGGCCAAGAACATCAAAGAAAGAAGGAGTAATTAATCCCCAATTCAAGAAAACAAAAGGAGATCAACAAAGGGTTTACAAGATTACTTTAATTGACACTAATACGCGGTTTATTCTCCAATCGCAAAAGAAAACACCAAGAGTCTTGAGGAGGTTCAAGGGGAAGGAGAGAAGAGGGTTTCTGACGGCCAAGGTTTGAGAGGAATAGTCAAAATAAGAGTCGTAACTTGTAACCCTCCTGACTCACTTATTTATATTGTAAGGAAAAACATCTTTCAGAACTAGTCACAGCCGTCTCTATTAGGAGACACAGTTGTGTCCTGGCCAAAATAGTGTTTCTGAGCGCTAGACACAGCTGTGTCTATCAAGACACATAGCTGTGTCATGGACCAGATCAGCGTTCCAGGAATTCGACACAGCTGTGTCATGGACCAGATCAGCAGCACGAGTGTGTGATGATGATGACCATACAAATGGTGATGGCATAATAAATAGAACGAGTTAATGCAGGAGAATCTAGCCTTTAGGGAGATCGTCTTATGGATCGTACTATTTGATCACAACCTACAAAAGCAGCAGCATCCTATGTTGTAGCTGGGTCGAGCTAGTCCATCGAGGAGGAGGAGCAACAGTCGTCACTAGATGACTTGTTGGACGGCTATCGGGATGGCTATTAGATCATCTTAGTTTTTTTTCCCCTCATGTTTATACATTGTTTACGATTTTATTTTATGTTTGACTCACTTGTAAACAATATTGATAATGTTATATTGAATTTATTTTATTTTTATTTATGATTACAATTTTAATTTTAATTGATCATATCTTTAGTTTATACATCATGTTTCTTTAATAATATTTTAATTAATACCGTAAAGAATTAATGTTGAATAATATTTTTAAAAATATTATTAATATGTAATTATATTTTTTTGTTAAAAAATATTATGCAACTAATATTTTTTTAAGAAATAGTAAACATTACCAACAACCTTCCATTGAAAATGTCCGTCAGTAATGTTAAGTATCGATGGAAGAGGCCATCGATAATGATCAAATTTTGAATTTACCAACGGGCCAAGTCGTTGGTAATGATGACCATATTATTGATGGTTTGGTTTGTTGGTAATTGTGTCCATATTATCGGCGACTTTATCCATCAATAATTACCTATGACCATAGCCATGCTCATCAACAACATTTCTTGACGGGCTAGTTATCGATTGCTTTTAGGCCGTCAGTTGTAAATCGAAAATTTTAATTTACCGCCGGTATTTTGGCCTTTCCGATGGCATATGATCCCCGGTAATAATCATTTTTCTTGTAATGGAACTAACAAACACATTTGGTTGTCATCACATATTAACTTTGATGGCGAATGTATAAAAATACGAAAAAATTGTGATAATATTTCCTGGACACCCTAGTTAACATGTCATGTAAAGTGATTTTAAATATTAAAACATTTTGCATCATCATTTTGGCAAATAAACTTGAGAAAGGAAGAGAAGCAATTGTTGTTTTATGGAGAAATTGAAGATAATATGAAAATAAGTGTGCGTTGATAAAAAAATTGTAGGATTGAATACTCATAACTTTATTATTGACTTCCATAACTAGATTCGGTGCTTTATTTTATAAAAAAATAAATTAGGATTGTTATTATTAGTTGTCTACTTGACTCTAGTTTGGATGTACAACGTGGAGAAATTTATAGTCCAAATAAATTTGGCAATGGATGTTCATTAGTTCAGATCGACTTGATGCATCCAAAAATACGAACCAAATCAATTGTATTGGTCCAAATTTTTTTGGTGTTCGAATCCGAACCGAACCGAATCTAATCAAACCCGATGATAATCGAACCAAACCGATTAATATATATATACACACACACACACACAACACACACACACACATACATATTCACTACAAGAAAACTGTCAATTACCGACAAAAATTTTCCTACGGACACCGAGTCCATCGGAAATGTTATGGTTTCCGACGGAAAAAGCCGTCGGAAACGAAGAATGTGAATAGTTTGCAAAATTACCGACGGAAAGGCCGTCGGTAACCTGTTCCGGGGGAATTTCCGTTGCAAAGTCCGTCGGTAACTCTGGCGGGAATGACAAAATTTTGGCGCCAGTGTTTTTCGACGGGAAGTCCGTCGCAAATGCCGTCGGAAAAGGAGACAACGATTTCCGACGGGATGTCCGTCGGAAAAAATAAGGTTTATTATCGACGGATAAACCGTCGGTAATTTAAAAATTGAATTTTGGACGGCTTAGACCATCGGAAACGTTTAATGGTCCGTCGGAAATCTCGCGTTTATGTTACAGCGCCTACCCTCTTCCCCCCACTTTCCTCTTCTTCATTTTCTCACCATCAAACCTCTCCCTCTCTTCTCTCAGCCACGCCCTCCGTCCTGTGACCACCGCAAGTCACTACGACCACCGCAAGCACCACCGTGACCGTCGCCCTCTCCCTTTCCTTCTCTATTTCTCTCCCTCTCGTTCTCCCTCTCCCTCTCTTCTCTCAGCCGCACCGTCTGCCACTGTGACCACTGCAAGCCACCCGCGGTCCGCCGCCACCACCCAAGCCGTCCTTCTCCCTATCCCTCTCCCTACTCCGCCACGCTGCCACACCCTTGCTCCGCCGTGCCTGAGCAGCCACCCATTTCCACTCCCAGCACTGCCACAGGTTTGTAATTGTTGATTTTTTGTTTTTTTTCATTATTTCGCTGTACTGTTTTGGTTGCATTTGACACTGTCTCTATTTTTTGTTGAAGGCAGAGTGTCACCATCACCACCACCGCGGCAGCAGACACCACTGTCAGTAGGCAACTACACTCTCAGGTTCATTTTTTTTTTTCAGTTACTTTTGAATTGTTTTTATTGTTAATTAGTTAGAAAATCAGATAGTTTTTAATATTTGTGAAATTATGTAGTTTGTATAAAATTATGTGGTGTAGTGTCTAGCTAGTTTGTTTGAGAAATTATGCTATTTAAGTGAAATTTGGAAATTACGTATTTTATTGTTAAATTTTTATTTACTTAATTTTGTTTTAAATTGTTTATGTTGTTAAATATGTTTGAGAACTTATGTTGTTTAAGTGAAATTTGGAAATTACTTAGTTTATTGTTAACTTTTTATTTAATTAAATTTTGTGATAGTTAATATAAATTACGTGTAAAGGTAATTAAATAAATATTAATCAAAGGTGAGACATAGCTAATCAAGGCGCATCAGAGAGCGTGGACGAGGTGGCGGTCGTGATTAAAACATATAGTGTAAATAAAGTTGCATATGTACATAACAATAAATTTAAAATTAATTAAGATTAAAATTGTAAATAATTATATAATTACGTACCAATAAATTAGATGGAGCATTAAATAGAAATTTAAAAACAATAATTTAAAAAAATGACACGCATCGGGGAACATTGACGAATTGACTGTCATTAAAACGAAGTTGCGTAAAAAAATAGAATAAAAAAATAGTTTAATATGTAAATAAAGTTAATTTTATATAACAATAATAAAATTAATAATAAAATTTAATATGTGTAAATAACTAATAACTAAATACTTTGCTTAAAAAAATGACTAAATACTTACATAACATTAAATATAAAATTAAATAAATATTAAATAATGATTTAATAAATAAATTAAATTAAAAATAAATGATTTAATATAAAGTTAGATGGATAATTATGCGATTTATTTTTTAGACGAATACTTTGTGTATGATAGTTGCTTATGTGTTTTAATTTTTGTTGTTGTTGATATATATGTGTTTTATATAAAATGTCAAACTTTATATAAAATGTCTATGTTACTAAAAGGTTTATTTTATTATCTTTTAGAGTATTATTAATACGTACGTGAGAAAAACCTTAGTTTCCCGTTCGAGATTCAATATTATTGAGCATGTGTACTCGTGGTCGTGGTATCGCTCATTTTATTGATTCTTGAATTGTCCAATTGGGACAATTTGGGAAGAAACTTTTTCTCCACTGATATACTAATTACTCACTGATTCTCATATGTTAAATAGTTGATGAAATTTCGGGTCGAAGCATTTCCTTTTGTTCTCCGGGTCCATACTTGATTATGGTATCTTACCGCGGTCAAGTCGTGTACTTGGAGACCAATGCGAAATGCTGCCGAAATTTTGTCAGCTATAAGGCATGAGAAGTGATGAGTAACTAGTATAATACAGTGGTGAAAAAGTTTTTCCTCAAATGGGATAGGGCCACACCTTTTGAGGAAAGGGAGCGGTTCGGGGTTATAGTATCATGTTTGAAAATACGTCAATTTATCTCGATATGCAGAAGGATGGAATATTATCCCCCGAGCCGTAGTTGGGTGTATGATAGGAACGAGTCTGGGAGACAACTTCTGAAACAATCATTTGTAGATGGAGTCGAGGAGTTTATATTGAAAGCCAAGCAACATAGTGATTATGCCGAAGAGGGGGGGATTAGATGTCCGTGCATAAAGTGCAATTGTATGATGGTTTTGAGTGATGACAACGTGAAGTTACACCTATACCGACGTGGGTTCAAGCCTAATTATTGGATATGGATTGATCATGGCGAGGAGTTGCCAGATATTGATATGAATGAAGTCGGTGGTGACGATCTTGACATGGGTGCATTAGGCAGTGGCATACACGATGACTATGTCGAACAACTCCAGTCAATGCATATGATGGTGGATCATTGTCTTGGGCAACATGGGAATTTCGAGGCGGATGAGTCTGATGACATGGAAGAGCCTTCTAATGAATCGGTGCAGAGATTCTACAACCTATTGTTAGAGACAAATAATCCATTGTTTGAAGGGGTGTCAGATTCAAAATTATCAATTTGTGTTAGGCTTCTAGCTTGCAAGTCCAATTGGAATGTCCCCGAGCAGTGTTTGGAGTTTTTTTTGTAAAATGCTTCAAGATGTGACACCCTTCAAAGAGTTGTTGCCAAAAAATTATTCAAAACTTATATTATAATCACTTGCTTTTATTCTTGTGTCGATTGCAGGCAGGAGAGCTTTCCCGGTCTGTTGATGTCCACATGGTCTTTGAGCAGACGCATATTCGCTCGGACATAGGCGAGTTTATTGATGAGAGATCGAGGCAGACAGTGGTGAGCTAAAGTGTCTTTTCATATTAATTTAATGTATCTTTTTATTAATATAGTTTAATAACATTTCCTTTTGTAATGTATTGACGCAGGAGGAATACAATGCCAGGTTCAGTCAGGTAGCGTCTGAGGTTGCCTCTTGCTCTGGTGCCTCGGATCCTTCCCAGCTGGACCCCGCCGAGGTTGAGCGATTACAGACTCAGGTCTGGATGGATGTAGCGGGTGGGAAGAAGAAGGGACGGATTTACGGGACCGCAACTTTGGCTCGTTCCATCACTCGGGGGTTGACGCCGAGCTTGACTATTCGGGAGTCTACCTCCTCCGGTTCACAGGACATGGAGGAGGTGCAGCAGCTGAGGCAGGAGGTGCAGGAGCAGAAGCAGACTGTAGAGCGCATGCAGCAGCGGGCAGATCTCATGCAATAGCAGATGGAGACATGGTCTACGGTGATGACCTTTCTACTCGATTTGCTTCCACCAGAGAGGCGCAGCGCTATACAGGATGTCATCCATGCCGGCCAGCCCTCCACTACTTCTACTGTGCCACCACCACAGCCGCATGATGCTGGTGTGTCTTCTAGTCTGCTTGATGATGGTCAGCTGACGCCGGTGAACTCCCCCCGACAGAAACTACCATCGGTAAGCACAGGCAAATTTCTGACGGAGTTTCCGTTGGAAATTATTTCCGTCGGTAAACACTAACCAGATTTTCGACGGATATATCCGTCGGAAACAACCCAACATTTTCCGACGATTTTTTCCGTCGGTAATTTCCGACGGATTTTGCCCGTCCGTCGGAAACCGTTTCCTACGCGTCTAGTACCGACCGAATACAGTCCGTCGGAAAATGCTGTTTTCCGACGGCTTTTGGCCATCGGTAATACCCTTTTTTTTGTAGTGATATAATATTTTCATATTTTTAATATTTGCTATTTTTTTAATATTTATATATATTTAGGATTTTTTTAATATTTATTTTTATTTAATATTTATATATATGTTAATATTTTTTATTTTTAATATTTAAAATTTTTAATATTTATTCGGGTCTGAACCGCACCGAACCGAATCAATTGATTTTGATTGTTTCATATTTTTTTTTCGTGCAAATATAAACCAAACCAACCCGTGAACACTCTTAGTTATTTCTTTAGTTCTTTTATGCTTTGTTTGTTAGAGTAGAAATGGGAAGAAAGAAAACAAGGACAAAGAAAATGAGAATAAAATGTATTTTTCTCTTGTTTGGTGGAGGAGAGAAATATGAAAATGGCAACAAAATTGGTGGGACTTACCTCAAATTTTTTTTCTCTTCCCAAGTGAGAAGAGAATAGAAGGAGAGAGTGTTTTATCTAAAATGACTTTTGTACCCTTCTTTTTGGGTTCTCATTCAATTATTTAATAAATTTAAATAAATTGAATTACATTAATCATTTATTTAATTAGATTAAATTGAAATTAATAAAATAATTATTTTAAACTAATAAGTTTCATTAGTTAAAATAGCTTAATTCAATTAAATTAATTTAAGTTATTTGATTTTGTAAACTTAATTAATAAATTAAAATATTTGTATATTGATTTTTAAGTTAAGGGTATTTTTGTCATTTTAAAAACAATTACATTTCTCTCTTCTCACTTTCTATCAAACCAAACAAAGGGGAGAGAGAACACTCTTCTCTCTCCTCTACTTCTCTCAAATTTCTCTTACACCAAACAACACATCAAATCTACTCTATTTCTCACCCTTTTCTCTCTTCTCATACTATATCTCACATCTTTCTCTTTTATCATTTTCTTCTCACAATCAAACAAATCATTTGTCCAATATAAGACTCTAATTGACAACTCTCTTTTTTTTCCTAAGGTCTTAATTGATTGGGAGATTTCTAGGTTGCCTCGATTGTTGTAACATTCACAAATAGTGTATTTAAAAATAACGTTGAGAGTATAATTACGTTATGAGTAATGATAGGTGAACACCCAAATGGGACACCCATTTGGGACACCTGGTTAATCATGTATAAATATTTGGTTAATTCAGTTTATTATATGGTTAATCACGTGCAAATATTTGGTTAATTCATGATGACCCATTAATCATATAAAGAACTGAATTAACCAGATATTTGCATGTGATTAACCAAATATTTACATGGTTATGGTAAATAAGCCCATTAACGTGATTAACCATATAATGAACTAAACTAACCAAATATTTATACATGATTAACCAGGTGTCCCTAGGTGTTCACCTATCATTACTCTTACGTTATTGGCAAATATTTCAATACTTACTACTTTATTGGCAAATACCTTTAGTACTTCATTTTTGTCATTCAATAAATAATCGAAACAAATAGCACAAGACCAAAAGATAAGATCTAGGCCCTGCAAAAAAGACCACAATATTTTTCCACCCTAATTAGGGCCTTTGGCTCCCCAGTGGGTCCATGGAGTATCCTCACAAGTTTAGATCATTTGGACCCCTTTAATCTCCACTCGGGTGTTTAGTCACAGCTAAGGTTCCTCGCCCCTCCCTAAAGATATGTTCTGTGGGATTCGAACACGGATTCTCCTTCACAAACTTAGCTTGCGTAACCAACTGAGCCACACCCAAAAAGAAAAAAAAACCACAATTTAAAGCTAAAAAGAGAATGCTTCTCAATGAAAATTCATTGAAAAAATTCCCAATTAATAGAATAAACATATTCTTATTATGAAACACTATTTTAGACCCTTTTATTTAATCCAATTAAACCAAAGCCTTTGATAAAGTATAATGTGCCTAATTATTTACCTTAGTTATTTAAATATATTATTCAGGGAATAAATTAAACTTCCAAGTCCATATATATAGTGCCTAAAAAAAAAATGTCCATATATATAGGTAAGGTAAGCGGATGGTTGATGGTGTCATGGGGTAGCCTGGTGATTTTGCTCCAGTTCTTAGTAACACATCATGAGTTTGGTACCCTGTCTGTCCAAGTTTATGCTCATATTAAAAAAAATATATTACCTTTGAGTTGTATCCTCAACAATAATTGGAAAGAGTTTCATAATTTCATATTCACATTGAATCTGACTTACATTCACTTGACATGCCATTTAAAAAAACCAAAACAAATAAAAAGACAGAGTTTAGAACAAGGGTGTTTGATGACTTAATACATTTTGCTGGCTTTAATTGTTTTTACAACTTAAAATGTTGATTACTTGATGTCCTTACTAGTATTTGGAGCATGATTTTCTTGTTGACCATAATGAGCTTGATCAGGAATAGGCATTCCCATAACCACTCTTGAAGCATTATATGGTGCACCTGCAAATTGCTGGGGTGGCATATAATAGTAAGGAACATTCTCAATTGGAGTTTTGCCTCGTCTTGATATGCCTGCATATACTTCATGATCCATTGTGTCATCCCTCGGGACAACATCAACTAGAAAATCAAACACTTCATTGCTTGCTATTGCAGCTGCAATGTCATTCTTTTGAAGTGTTGTCCTTTTGTTTTCCTCGGCGTTAACCCAAGCCCTCATTGTCAGCTCTGAAATGAACATTTCACATGCCTTGGCAAAGAGAACAGGAGCCTCAGCTGATATCATCCCCACATCCTCATCAGCCTTCACGATCTTCTTAATCCTAGCCAAAGGTAAACTATTATGTCTAAAATCACTAGTCTTCTCAATTTCCTGATATTGCTTTGCCCAAAATTCATTGAGTTGTTGCTGCAATTGTGGTTATTGTAGCTGGTGGATGTAATAGGGAGAATATTGTTGCTCTCGCAAGTAGGATGAAGAGGCAGAAAGACGAGTTGCTTGAGTTGGAGCATGGGTGGGTGCTATCATTTGGTTACACTGATATTGGTTTGAGCCATATGATTTTCCTGGAGTGCTAGTAACGCCTATTGGTTGCACATGTTGGTTTTGATCCATATTTTTGTTGTATACTTTGAAATATTCTTTGATCGTTTCAGATGCACAAGACAAGTAAAAAAATATATAATGGGAATTAAACATAATATATACTATAAAATTATGAAGAACCATGTAAACTATCAATTTATCTTAAATAAAATGCTAATGGGAAACTGCCATTAGTCCAAAACACAAATGGTAAGAGATTATATTGGAGTCCTTTTGTTCTATAGATCGGAAAGACTCCTCAAATTGACTTTGAGCATAATAATCAAATCCAATCAAAGACTTGATAACCAAAAGTAAAAGTTTTTGCTTTTGGTGATTGGCACCAGGAGGTAGGAGGCAAGTTCCCCTAACAGGCTTTGCATTGGTTAATGTCTATATGAAATTATTAAATCTCACTCATTACCACCCATGAAGCTTGATTAATTTCTCTACGAGGAATAAGGAATTAGGAATTACCTTGAGATGCTTCCAAAGTTAAAATTGACTGCAATGGCCAAACAAGTTAAAACGTTTGTAAGGCTGAATAAACCATATATGCCAAATTGAAAATCGAACTTATGATGGACAATTCTTTTTTTCTTTTTAAAGTGTGGAATGAAACTTATTTGATCCCCATATGAGCGGAAAAAAAAAACTTCATTGACAATTATTTCGTCTTAATTTTATTTTTCTATAAGGTGGAAAAAGACATCTTTTGCAACCCCAGATGATCTCTTGACTTTTTTTTTTTAAAAGAAAACCAATTGCATGCACAAACACATATAATGTAGAAAATTAAATACTATTTAGATAATCATAGACAATATGAAGAACTCAGATAGAGTGAGGAGGGGAGAGAGAGAGAGAGAGTTACCTCAATTGCCTTCAATAGTTTGAGGTTTCAGCTAGAAACTAGACAAAGAGTATAGTTGAGTGGATGGAGATGGTGGTGAGGGTGAAGAAAGAAGTGTCAGTGTGACTCGTTTTAATGCCACGATAGTTTCCTATATGATGAATTTACCCACATAGTAAAGCATTTATTCCCAAATAGTCAAAGGGGAACAAAGTTGTGTTCGTAAGCTGCTGAGTTGGAAACGTTCATTTTCTTGACCAAATGACTGAAGAGAATTAAATAAGGAAGATGCATGTAACTTTCCTTTACCGAAAAATGCGGCTTATTTTAATGCCCTGATAATATTGCATATGGCACATTTTTCTTCACAGGATGGCGTTTATTACTCAACTTCCAGATAAGAACATAAAAAAGTTAATAAGATTAGCAAAACAAAACTAAATAAGGAAGATACCTGATACTTTCCTTGTGGTGGTTATGTATGTAGAAAGGAACCATGTATCTATAGGAAAAATATATATATATTGAAATTCATTCACTACAAGAATAGTGTGTATTACTATGGAATATTACCTACGAACAAAAAGCCGTTGGTAAATGTCACATTTCCGACGGCTATGCCCCTCGCTAAGGCAGTTGGTTGACTTTCCTGATTTATCGACGGTCTCGAGTATATTTCCGACGGCCTCTGTCCCTCGCTAATACCGACAGCCTCTATCCCTCACTAATCACCCCATTTTCGACAGCCTTAGATGTGACACCCTCTATCCCGCATGTTATACAAAGCATTCAAAAGGTAAAGATATAAAAGTAAAACATGCATTTATTTCATAAAATAAAAACCGGATAGAAAGCACCACATTGTAACGTCTCCACGCGGAAAAACATAAAAAGTTGTAAAAAGATAAAATGTAAACATGAACATCAAAAGCATAAAACATATCCCAATCCCGATGTCACATATAGAGCTGGTATAACCGTTCCGGAATAAAATCCTCGGAATACAACTGAAACTGAAAATAAAAACAATCGTAACTACTGATAAATCCTAACTAGAGTTGCGGCTCCTTAGAGTCACTCTTCCACTGGCTGCTCACCGTCCTCTGCATACAGAGATACATGCCAACAACAGAAACAGAGAAAACGGGGAGTAAGAAAACATATAAACACATCGGCATGGAGATAGTAAGCAAGATGAACATATATCATATACATAGCATTTTCATCATTTAGCATCAACATATAATTATATCAACATATTAAATCTACCCACGTATGCTATGTGGTGCAACACTACTCCGCTACTTCATTATGCATGTGGATCCAAACTATCTTAGGAAGGCAACTTCGGAGTTACATATCCACATTGGCCATAAAGCACCAACGCCGGCAGTCCACCAAATCATGGGTGAACTCCTTGGATAGCCAACGGTTTACCAAACTTTAGGTAACCACCCGAGACTTGGCCAGATCGCCGTACTCTAGGACGACCTACCCTATGTTGAACTTCCCCCACTAACAACTTCAACGTATGAATGCATGAGCACAACAACAAACAAGGCAACCATCTCCTTTGCTTGGTGGCATCAGCACCCAAGACTTATCACCAACATCAACGTCATATGGTCAGTGGTGCCAGAATCAATGACCCAACGCCGAGAAGTAGAGGATAGACACACAGTAGGATTACCTGTTTGGACAAATGTGGCTGTGGAGGAAGGTGTAGATGACTGCTGGCAAGTTTGAAACTGGGAATATCTGGTAAATTCTTCATCGGTCATTACCATTGTACGCCTTCCTTCTGTTGATTGATAGTGTCAGACTGAGACACTGTGTTAGCAAAGTGAGGATGAATGTGGACAACGATTCCGATAGCGACCGACTTCTCCACAATTAAAACATTGCACCTGGCCGCCACCACCACCACCACGACCACGGCCACGACCACCGCAACCTCCTTTTCCTCCACCATGACTACCACCAAGACCCCCAGATTGGACTGCCAAAGCAGTGCGATCAGATGAATCACTTTCTGTAGTAGGTTGTGATTCCGCAAAAAGGACTGCATAACCTGGGAGAAAACATCAGTGAGATTCTCTACTTACTTGCTGGACAAAATCTGAGACCGAACCACCTCATACTCCGAATCAAGACCAGAAAGCCAACTCAAGGCTATAAGTTTCTTTTGTTGGGTTAACATCTCTTCTATAGATTTGCATGCTAGAAGAGAAGTCAACTCTTCAGTATACTTCTTGAACTCCAAAATATAGTCCATCAACTTTCGTTTATTCTATTTGGGACTGAAAGTCTCCTATAAAAGAGCATAAAAAATATGATTCAAATTGTCAGATTGTATCCATAAATAAATTTCAGAAAATTCCACAACTCCTTCACAGTCCTACAATGGGTAATAACCGATTGAGTCCGCCTATCAACAGAATTCACAAGTAAGGCCAAGATGCGTTTATCCTCTTTCTTCCATGCCGTTGCTGTTTTCGGATGATCTGGGCATTTTTCTGTTAAATGACCATCCTCTCTCATTCCTCCGAGACTAACCTTGACGAGATACTTCCACTCCACATAGTTCTCACCATCCCTATCAAGCTTGATATCATTGAGTTTGGAGGAAGCAGTAACAATCTCAGTAATAGACCCTACTGAACTGCTTTCACTTGTATTTTCAGAATCCTGTGCCATCGTCTAACCAACAATGCCACGGCAGAACACGTGATTTCGACCCGAAATATCACTAGGATGCACCGTAACGCCTCACAACACAAGCAAACCACCAGAAACAGCCACGGAACCAACTGGGCTTTTCTCAAATCTCCAAAATGCCCCAATCTGTCCCCAAAACAAGAGCCATCAGTCGCCAAAACTGTGCGTTCGAGGTCGCGCACAAAAAACGCACAAAACACGGAATTTCATGGTTTTGAGGTTTTCTTCCTGAACTAGCCATCCAAAAAAAATTTCCAACCCTCTAGCACCCTTGGTCGGCCTTCTCTGAACTGTTGTTAGTCTTTTTCTTTATGGTTTTTTTTTTGGTTTTTTTTATGGCGGCGGCAGCAGCTGAGAGGGACCACTTACACGGAACCCTAACCTGCTCTTGATACCATGTAGGTAGAGTGAGTAGAGAGAGAGAAATAGACTTGTGATAAAACTGTAGTGGATACACTACAATGTACAGTGACCCTCGTACTTATATTACTAGGTTAAGAGAGTAGTACAAAGAGATAGCGCATGTGGGCCGAGCCCATACACTTAAGACTAAATCTTATTCTAACTCTTAACACATATATACATGTATTTCTGACAATGTGACACAGAAAATATTCTATATTCTTGTTTTCATCGGTTGATTCCGGACACGTGACTAATAGAATTCTTGTACTTGTGATCTTCTAACAATTAATGTCTGATCCATAATTTTGAAATGTAAAGTAATATTTGGGTACCACGTGATTTTCTACTCAATCGTTTGGAATTTAGGAGTGGTTTTAAGCATATCGTGCCACTTAGATACCATCATCGTATGTATTTGACTATTTCTGTATGTTTGTATGATAGTCAGTGCAATGTTCTTGCCATATCTGAACTAGATCTCACACCAATCTTTAAGTTTACAGTTGCCTTATACAAGATACTGGATCCCTTTTGACTGATTATGTTACATTTGTTATTTTAAAAGGAAAAGAGAACTTTATCAAGATGCAATCTTCATTATCAGTTCTTGAATATGTATAATCTTGAGTCTTTGGGCGTCAAACTTTGACATGGATTTTGTTCTTTGTGTTGTAAAAAGTAGCCGTACAACGCAGCAAGTCACGAACCTGTACAAAGAAACAACAAGACAAAAGCCTGAGACGTGTGGAATCACACTGTCCTCAAGGATTTATTCGCCTAGGATGAAAATCCCCCAGGATTTAACAGGTTCTTTCCGGTTGAAGCCGAGGTGCCAGAACAATAGGAGAAGAAGAAAGTGTTTAACCCAGAAAAGCTAAAATAGCACTCAAATATTTTTTGTTTAGCTAAAAGCAAAGCAAGCAAGGACCAAATTTTTTCACTCTACAGATGCACCCCATCCGACCAGTTTTTGTACCAAAGTTATCAAAGGTGCCGTTTTTGTATTGTAACGTAAACATAAAACAAGCCATAAATTGTCTTCAAGTCATTAGTCATTAAAGGCTTTAAAACCAAATTTCAATTTTGAAATCATGTATCAATACGTTACATTTCCTTTCTCCATTAAATTGCATATAGTAGTATATCAGCAATTTTAGTGGTACGACTCCAATTTGCATGTACAGTAAAAAGCATTTATATTCATTCAATATAATTAAAGAAAATAAAGAATAATAAGAATATAATAAAGGTATTAATGATAATGAATGAGAATTTAAAACTTCTAATTTTTCCTTTTAAAAATTCCAAATTAAATTTTTGAAATAAATTAAATATACAACAATCCCCCACATATTTCAAAAATTAAGGAAATCAAATTTTTAAATAAATCTTTCCTAGGTTAACACAATGGGTGTAAGCGCATCGACTCTGGTGTCTTTTTGGATTATGAACCAAACCTAGACTGATAAGACTTATCATACAAGTGAGTTGGTGAAGGTAAACTTCTATGAACCAAAACACTTTGGTGTATGATAGAGGTCTACCAATCACACCATACCCCCACAATTCTCGCTGTTAACGTTGTTTTGCGCTAATAGGCCATGCGCATGCCTGGTAATTCATGAGTGCTCTAGAGATTATGCCACAATCTCATACAAGCAGCCCCACTTGACACTCATATAGGTGATTTCATCAAGTATATGCTGCACTTCATACACCACCCATACGGGATATGAAATTCATTAAAAGCTTTAAGCTTATCCCGGAATAAATGCAGTCTAGCACTTCTCACACCATAGGAAGGGACCAAATTATTTGTGCTAGCAGAACTAACAAGTGACTTGTTTTTACTCATATGAACCTTCTTCATGGGATCTCCAATCACAAAGGTTGGGTTACCATCACTGTTAATTTCACATTGGCTTAAGTCCTATATTCCCCTCGATATTTTACTCACTAGCGCTTTATGAGCAAGTCGGTCAAATTCATTTTTGACCTCACAATAATTAGGCCTCATCATTTAGTAGCTACTTACAAAAATTGTACACATACGTATGTCTATAAAATATATTCATTTTGCCACTTGGCAATCATAATATAACACATAAGGAGTTAATTTAACTTACAACAAAATATCTTCCAAGAAGTTTTTCAACCACTCGGCCTCATTATCAGCCAATTTCAGAGTATAAACTCTGACCCCATTGTATATTTTACAATAAATTTTTGTTTGGCTGATCTCCAAGGTAATTACACCACAAAATGGTAAACACATCGTCTTTGAATCTGAAATTCAGTTTAACATCACTGCATTTTAAATACAGTGGGAAATCCAGTTCATCCCCCACAAAAATGTAGGAGGCACAAAACATTTTTATTTGCACAAATTCGCTTAGTAGCCCCAAAATCTACCATCCATTTTTAACTCATTTGCCACAAGAATAGTCAATAAATGATTCCAACAATTATATCTTCTCCTCAGACCAAGTTTACCTTTGGCCTTAAGAGGATTAACATTCTTCTTCACACATATACATTGAAATGCACGTGGCTTTTCACTTACAAATTATAACCCCCACAGATCAAACATATTGATCCTATCATTATCAATAAATGAATTATGATTACATCAATCATAAACATCTTAGCTTTTTTTCATGTACACAATAGCGGTGTACAACTTAATATCCATTATTATTCTAGAAAGCTACTCCGAAAATACTTCCACTGCACGGGGCAATTTTAGCCACAAAAATTGAAACATATATGTATAATACAAATCAAATGTATTCAAGCATGCTAAGACAAATTATTGAAAAAACACCCACACATATTCTTGAAATAGAGTTTAAGATTTTTTTTCCCCCACATATACAAAGATATGCATAATAATCTGCCTTCCACTTTTTACTTAGAATCTTAAACTTGTTGTTCAATCTTTGTAATTTATTGAAAATAAAGAGCCACATCTACTCTTCTCCACCGTAACACCCCAAGGCCAAGACACAAAAGTTTCTCATCACATTTAATTTGAATTCAATGGGAAATAAAAGCTATTCACACAAAAGAAACTAAGCATTGTTCAAGATTTATCCCAAATAAATATTTGATTTAATAATTTCAAAACTTATTAACGTAAACATAAAACAAGCCATAAATTGTCTTCAAGTCATTAGTCATTAAAGGCTTTAAAACCAAATTTCAATTTTGAAATCATGAATCAATACGTTACATTTCCTTTCTCCATTAAATTGCATATAGTAGTATATCAGCAATTTTAGTGGTACGACTCCAATTTGCATGCATAGTAAAAAGCATTTATATTCATTCAATATAATTAAAGAAAATAAAGAATAATACGAAAATAATAAAGGTATTAATGATAATGAATGAGAATTTAAAACTTCTAATTTTTTCCTTTTAAAAATTCCAAATTAAATTTTTGAAATAAATTAAATATACAACACTTTGCATCCTCAGAGTTTTCAATTTTATGTTAATTGTGGAAAGGTAATGCTTATGGTTTTCAAGAAGGGCATTGCTATGGCACCTGCAATAATCAGAGGGGTTTAAAACCTTGCTGACGTGGCCCCTAAAACAGTGCTGACATAGACAAATACTAATTAATGATCCAGGTGCTTTTATTTAAAATTTTTGTTGTTTAGTCCTTACCACTTAAAAATAATTTAATTTTAAAAACTTTGCCTAAACCTAACCCCTCTCTCAAATAGCCGGACTCTCCCCTCTCTCAACTCCTCCCTCATCTCACATTCCTTGCTGCCGTCGCCCTTTCCTTCGTCGCCGATGCCGCCTCCACCGTCATTTCCTCTATCACACTGATGCTCTCAACCTTAGGTAATTGCTTCTATCATTCGAAATAATATGTGGCTAGCCTAAAATTTTAAAGTCATTTATTCTATTTTAGTAAAATATCTTGATATCTTGACATGGAGAAAGTGATCTAGGAATTGAGGGTTTGGTGTGTGAATAACTCTTGTGCAGGATGTTCGTTGGGACGTGGAATGTTGGAGGAAAGTCACCGAACGGAGGTTTGAACTTGAGGGATTGGTTGAAGTCTCCTTCACCAGCTGATATCTATGTTATTGGGTTTGTGGTTTCCTATTTTAAAATAATTTGGTTTGTGGTTTCCTCCTTATGGCCACTAAGTCAGGGACATTCCGGTGTGGTGGGCTTACAGTGTATTTCTCCATAAATTTATCTAATTGCTCTACTTGGTCACCACTGCATATTTGAAGTACATAGAACCAAGTTTATATAGAGATATCTGCAATGAAAGAGAGCGTGCAACTGAACATGTCTTGGGTTTCACTGAGAATAAATTTGAAAGGAGTAAACTGCAATATAAAAAAGTAAAGGGACAAATGAACAATGAAAATGATAGCTGAAATGCTTTAATGACATGGCAAGCTTATCAGAGTGGCAGGAATGTATTGGTCCATGATAGTATGGTTTTAAAACCATATATTTAACCCTGTTCACTAGAAATTCTCTTTCAAGAAATATGTAGATCTCTTTCTACAGAAAGCATATATTTGGACATTTATTATTCACACTGTATTATACTAGGATTACATTTTTTATTTTTATTTTTATAAGCAAAGAATTATATAGAAATGAGTACAAGGAATAATCAAACCCATATACAAAAAAAAAAAGGGATAGAGACCTAGGTACAAGTTCAACCAAGAGTAATAGTTAACTACATGGTTTTGAAAAACTAACTTAACGTCCATCACACGCAACAGAAGCATACCCCAAAAGCATCTATATAGACACAACCGAAACAGGAAGGATAAAATGATCCACAGTAAATAAATAGTAACGCAGTGGATGTTGTAGCCCAATTTTTCGACCACTTAGTTGAATAGGAACCACACTAGCCTACCCAAACAAACTTGAGGCATTTGATATAAACATCACCATGAAGCATGACCAACAAAAGCAGACCCAGCCGTACACCACAAATTACTTTGATATATAATTTTCGCCAAACACAGCTAGCAGCACACAAGGATACTTTGCCTAGCCAAGCAGGAGAATCCCACAATGAGTCTTTAACATCGCATATTAAACCAGAGGGTGCATTGCTGCTACAGTTGAATAAGTCTGTTACTTGAATAAGCTTTCCTCCCTTGCGAGACACCATGTAGAGAGCCGGATTTACCAATATACCACTTGAAATTTCTAACAAAAAGAAAGGCCAAATGAAACCCAAGAGAGCTTCCACCAGATAGACAACAATATAAGATTCCAGACAGCAAAACTCCAAACTTAGAAGCACTTTCCAAATACTCAAAATTTCTCAAAATGTTATAATCAAGCAGCTTTGGGAACTGCAGATCCACCCAAATTTTCTCAGACCAGAATAGGCTTAGATACCTTTGGCAGAGCCTAAGAACAGTAGAAAGTCAACCCCTTCAGATGCAAGCTAGGCTTCAAGCTATAAAGACCGGAACATGAAATTTGAAACTTATACACTGAAGGGGTTGCATGATTTAATTCCAGGTATACGGAATTTTATCATACTTTAGCTTGGAGTCTCTCTTTTTATGTAGTTTGTCTGCAAAAGAATATTCAAGCTACTTTTGAACTGGCCAAATTGGTTCTTCTCATAGTGTTGCGATTATTATTTTTTTTTCATTTTTATTGTATGACTATTCTCTTTATTTGAGATTTTGTTTGAAGGAGAACTGGCGAAATGATCAAACTTTCCTAAAAGAAAACTTCACAATTTGCTGTAGTTTAATGTCGACTCTGTTAAACGTCCTCACCGCTCTTTATGAGAGTCTGTTGGCTTCTTTTTCTATTCTAATTGTGAGCTCTTCTTTAACTTCACTGTGAACTTTAAAAAAATTGCTTTGTTGCTATTCTTATGCTTTAACGTTCAATCGTAAAAACACTATTTTGACCGGATCTTTTTTAAGTTTTTCACTAAAATCTGAAAAAATAAAAATAAAAATTGCAAAAACAGAAAAATTAAAAAATGTTTTGTCATTTACTTTTGATGTTTGTTTTTTTGTTTTTATTTATCCCAAAATCCAAAAATTATAAAAGACGAAAATCCCAAAAATGTTTTAAATTTTATTTTATGTTAAACTATTAGAATTGTTTTTGTTTTATTTCATTATTGGGTTAAACCACTCAAGCCCACTACCCACATGCTTACCCAAGACCCATTTTTATTCCCAAACCCGGATCCACCACTTACACCTCTTTTCTCCCTACCCACCAAAAACCTAGCAGCTCCCCTCTTTGCTTCTCCTCTAACAAATCCCTAGCCGCAACTCATAGTCTCCAAGCTGCGAAAATCTCGTTTCTTATCTGCTTGCACAGATGGAAATCACGATTCATTCCTTTCTTGTTCAAATCACAGAAATTTCGCATCATAATCTTGACCCAAATCGTGATCTTCTCTTCTTGATCGTGTTTGGCATTAGAGTTCCCTTTCTCGCGTTCTTGATATGGAGCAAGGAGGATAATACGAGGTAAGCATCGTTTCTTTCTATTTTCGCTTTCAATCAGGGAATTAACTGCGTTTTTATGGTTTGCAGATTGCAAAAGAGGCGGGTCACAGAGAAAGCAAGGGTTGGAGTGCTATAAAAGAGAGAACAAGTCACAAGAAGAGGGGAGGGGGGGGGGGGGGGGGGAATTTTCGAACAACAACAACAACACAAGGAGAAATACAGAGAGAACTCAAAAAACAGAGAGAGAGATAGGGGCGAAAATTGATAGTGAGGAAGAGAGAGTTTGTATTTCTTTATTTTCTTCTTTTCTGAAACAACACAGGGACTTGATTTCTTTCCCTGTCATTTGTATTGAATAATCAAGAATCAATGTATCCAATTTATGGTCATCATTTTGATGTTTCTTAAGCTTTTTTTTTTAAGTTTAATTGATTTTGTTGTGTCTATTGGCAGTCTATGATTTCGGTTTTTTTATTTTTTATTTTTTTGCTCTGCTCCTATTATTTGAATGTTACTTTGCCCAAATTCATGTTTGACTCCAATCTGTAAAAGGCGTGGATGTTGAAAATATATGGCTAATCTATTTCTTTTTTTTTTCTTCATTGATTTACTTGGATGAATTATTCAACATTGGTGCATATACCAGCATCTTGAATGTTGCAAAGATTGTATGCTTATGCTCAAGATCATGATTTATTGATCTATCGAATTGACCAAGTGAGGTTGTTAAATATGCTAGTGTGCAAAACTTATTTGAACTAAATTGTGTTCTCTTTCAAATTTCATTAATTAAGCATTGGGTTCGTGAGAGGAGCTGTAACTTGTCTTTTTAGATTGAATGCTACTTTGCTCTCATCTTTGGGCTTTCTGTTTTGCATTATGATGAATATACCAGTTTGATGGTGATGATTTTGATCACTCTGCATGTGATGAGGTATAATGGTCAGATTGTTCTCATAGCAAGTTGAAGATAGCAGGGTTGTGCATCCTCAATAATTAGTTGTGGTGAAAAGAGATAAGCCCATGGAGCAATTTAGACGAAAATTGTCTGTACAAATTGCATCTCGTTGCAGTATGTTAATTTGACCAGGTAAGTCACTTTATGAAAGAATAATGATGGATATGCTTAGTTTTTCTCGGAATTTCTTTAAAGGGGTAAAATAAGTATTATAGAATTCATTAGTTATTTGCACAAATAATTTGGGTAACCGTTTCTTTAACGGGTGTACTAAGGGTGCTGTGGGGTTAAGTCCTCATCCTTTCCTATGCGCAATCGACTCCCGAACTCGATTTTGGTTCCAATGGCCTTTTTTTTTTTTAAAGGTTTTCCAATTTATTCCTAAATCAAATAAAATTGGTGGCGACTCCCATGTTTTCAAAAATCTTTTTCTTTCGTCATCCCCTTCGTAATTTTTAAACCGAAATTATAGACTGCCAATAGACACAACAAAATCAATTAAACTTAAAAAAAAAAAAAGCTTAAGAAACATCAAAATGATGACCATAAATTGGATACATTGATTCTTGATTATTCAATACAAATGACAGGGAAAGAAATCAAGTCCCTGTGTTGTTTCAGAAAAGAAGAAAATAAAGAAATACAAACTCTCTCTCTTCCTCACTATCAATTTTCGCCCCTATCTCTCTCTCTTTTATAGCACTCCAACCCTTGCTTTCTCTGTGACCCGCCTCTTTTGCAATCTGCAAACCATAAAAACACAGTTAATTCCCTGATTGAAAGCGAAAATAGAAAGAAACGATGCTTACCTCGTATTATCCTCCTTGCTCCATATCAAGAACGCGAGAAAGGGAACTCTAATGCCAAACACGATCAAAAGAGAAGATCACGATTTGGGTCAAGATTATGATGCGAAATTTCTGTGATTTGAACAAGAAAGGAATGAATCGTGATTTCCATCTGTGTAGGCAGATAAGAAACGAGATTTTCGCAGCTTGGAGACTATGAGTTGCGGCTAGGGATTTGTTAGAGGAGAAGCAAAGAGGGGAGCTGCTAGGTTTTTGGTGGGTAGGGAGAAAAGAGGTGTAAGTGGTGGATCTGGGTTTGGGAATAAAAATGGGTCTTGGGTAAGCATGTGGGTAGTGGGCTTGGGTGGTTTAACCCAATAATGAAATAAAACAAAAACAATTCTAATAGTTTAACATAAAATAAAATTTAAAATATTTTTGGGATTTTTGTCTTTTATAATTTTTGGATTTTGGAATAAATAAAAACAAAAAAACAAACATCAAAAGTAAATGACAAAACATTTTTTAATTTTTCTGTTTTTGCAATTTTTATTTTTATTTTTTCAGATTTTAGTGAAAAACTTAAAAAAGACTCGGTCAAAATAAGGTGTTCACAGTTGCCCCTCTTTACTTGTTCATTACTAGAATACATGATGAATGGGTGATTCTTCATGTGGTCGTAGTAAGGGACGAGTAAAGATAAAGAACATGCATTTTGGCCGGGATGACGGAAACAAGCTTGAGAAAATTCAGAACATGGTAGTGGGCCTCAGATCCCAAAAAAAATAAAAATAAAAAATAAAGTTGCAACGGGGCTCAGATCCTCAAAAATAAATATGCAATGGACAGAACCTCCTCTTCCAACAAAAAGTAAATATGCAATGGACGGAACCTCCTCGTCCAACGAAAAAAATTGATGTGGGCCTCAGATCCCAAAAATAAATATGCAATGGACAGAACCTCCTCATCCAACAAAAATAAATATGCAATGGACGGAACCCCCTCGTCCAGCAAATAAAAATATGCAATGGACGGAACCTCCTCGTCCAACAAAAATAAATATGCAACAGACGGAACCTCCTCGTCCAACAAATAAAAATGATGTGGGCCTCAGATCCCAAAAATAAAGTTGCATTGAGCCTTAGAGCTCGAAAAATAAAAGTGCAGCGGGCCTTAGATCCCAAAGATAAAATGCAATGAGCCTCAGAGCTCGAGAATAAATTGCAATGAGCCTCAGAGCTCTAAAAAATAAATTGCAGTGAGCCTTAGAGCTCGAAGATAAAAGTAAAAATGCAGCGAGCCTCAGAGCTCGAAAATAAATTGCAGTGGGCCTCTGATCCCAAAAATAAAATGCAGTGAGCCTCAGAGCTCGAAAATAAAAGTGCAACCGGCCTCAGATCCCAAAAATAAAATGCAGTGAGCCTTAAAGCTCGAAGATAAAAGTGAAGTGGGCCTTGAGTCAAAACAAGTAAGCCATGAGCTTTAAAAATAGACCATTGAGTCAAAAAAAAAAAAATTATGATTGAGTTATGACCCGAGACTTTTCAGCAATGGGCCGCCAAAATGAATGAATAGAGCCATGAGCCCAAAAACTTTTGAATTGAGCCATTACCTAAGAAATTTGTGTTATGGCCCTTGAGTCGATTTTTTTCTTTTTATGAATTAGGCCTTGAGTCTAAAAAACATTTTGAAGCAGGCCTTGAGTCAAAAACTTTTTTATGTGGGCCTATGAGCCGAAAATATTTGCAATGGGCCTTGAGCCAGAAATTTTTATGAGTTGGGCCATGACCCGAAAATTTTATTCGGAGACTTGACCCCCCTTTTTTTTTTTAACAAAGAAGAGGCTTTAGCCAAGAATGATGAATTAAGCTATGTGCAAGAAAATTTTATGAAAAGGGGGCTTTGAGCCAAACAAATTTTTGAATTGGGTCATAAGCCAAAAACTTCTGCTGTGGCCTTTGAGCCAAAAACATTTATAGTGGGTCCTTGAGCCCAAAATATTTGTAGTTGGCCTTTGAGCCGAAAAAAAAATGAGTCTTGGGTCACAGAAGTACAACTCTTCTTTCTCCTTTTTCTTTTTTTTTTCTTTTTTTTTCTTCTTTTTTTCTTTTCTTTCTTTTTCTTTTTCCCTTTTTCCCCTTTTTCTTTGAAAACATTCACACTTGTAAACCAACTCGACACAAAGTCACACAAGAGAAAAATTTAGGCATGAAAAGAGACCTTGCAAATAAATTGAACCTGATGCTTCTTAGCAAGTATCAAACAATCAAACCCGCCTTTGGACCCTTCTGACTTCCTATCCGTTTAGAGTCAGACCTTGTTGTTGCTGCCAATGTAGCATCTTAAACACCACTTGTATTCATATTCCCTTCATTTCCAAGCATTAATTTGAAAAAATCAGGCTCTCTCATAACCTCGATTTCTCCTAGAGAACATCATCTTCCACCTCCACTTGAAATTTTGAAATTTTTATGACTTCAATGGTTCCTCGAGAGATTGTCATTAGATTGTTGAACCATATTGTTAGACCTATATTCAATTATCTTGAAGCATTACCTAATGAACATCCATGGAATTGCAAGTGTCTCAAGAAGAAGATTGATTAGAGACATTCTTTGAAGACTTTGAAGGCTTGACTGCAAGGAATAGAGAAGAGCAAGAAAATCAAATGGGTGTCGCTCCAAGTGAGTTCCTTTGATGGTCCTGGATCAAGATTTACTTACTGATGTGACCCTTTAAGAGCCAAAACAAAATTGCCCCAGTTTAAGGTTGAATTAAGCAACAAGGGAAGAATTTGCCCCAATGTAGGACTGAATTGAGCAATGTGAAAATTTGTCCCATTCTAAGGCTAGACTAGATCAACACAGTAATTTGCCCCGGTGTAGGGTCAACTCAAAAAAATTGCCCCAGTTTAGGATTGAATTGAGAAACGAGGGGAATTTTGCCCCAGTGTAGGGTTAAATTAATTAACACGGAAGTTTGCCCCAGTGTAGGGCCACACTCAACCAAAAATCATGCCTCAACATAGAGTTGGGTAGAGAGTTGTCCCTATGTAAACCCCTCTTCTTTTCTTTCTTTATATTTTATTCGCCCTAACTTTTGCTTAGACCGCCCTTAAAATTTTTTTTTTTATGGAGCAACGTAATTCGAAAAGAATGTGTAAATGCCTTGTCTCGAGATTAAGATTTTATGAAAATATGAGCAACCCTTCATTGATCCGATTGGACATTTTAAAGCTTGTAACGTGGCCATGGTTAAGGGTTAAGAAATGAAAGATATAAAAGGCTCAAACAAGTATTTAAGGGTAAATGAGACCAGGGATCTTTGACTTTTCTTACATCACCAAGAGCATTGCTTGCCTTATCTTGCACCCAAAGATTTTTTCTTTCATTTTTATTCATTTTTAATCCAACTATGTACTTTGCCAACACACCTCCTTTTTTTCTCTTTTTTTTTCTTTTTTTTTTTCTTTTTTTCTTTTCCTCATCGTCATCTCCTTCACATTTTTTTCTTTTCCTTCACTTATTGTTATTGCAAGCAACCTTCAGTACGGGCCCCATTGTAGGGATGATCCTGGTCCAGGGTTATTAGAAAGAATTTTCAAGACTCAAAAGGGGTAGCAAGAGATAATGATCTTTTTTTTTTTTTAAAGGTTTTCCAATTTATTCCTAAATCAAATAAAATTGGTGGCGACTCCCATGTTTTCAAAAATCTTTTTCTTTCGTCATCCCCTTCGTAATTTTCGGTTGCGACATCAATGCTTCTTTATTGTTTCCTGATTTATTTTTTTATTTATCTCCACTATTGAAAATCTGAATGATACTTGCCATGCTAGTCCAACAATGAATCCATGAATGTTTTGCTTCTTCTTAGCCATTAGCCTAGCTTCTGATTCACCAAAACAGCTACTGCCTTGGAAATTGTAAAAATCCATGTCCTCCAATTTAAAGCTATAAATCCTTTTCAAGCATCATGAAATAAGCTCTCTTCACTATTCATATATCCAGGCGACCTATTTTGTTGGAAGACTGCTATTACCAATCAAAGGGCTGTTCTACATTACACTTGTTTCTTCTCTGATTTTGTGGCTTGCAAATATCATATAGGATGTATCTTTCTGGGGTCCAGTTGTGTTATATACCATTACTGTTGTCAAAATTGTTAGAATTTAATTTCAATTTTGGATGTTATGTTTTTAAATGCTGCAAGTACGAATACTCCTCTCTCTCTGTCTCTCCATATTAAATGTTTTGGCATTAGCCGCAGTACACAGCATAATATCTGTACAGTGGTAGGATCATATGATATTTGTAGAGCTAGATTTGCCATAACATGGTTGTTTGTCTATTCAAAGGATTCAGTGATTATGCAGAAGTAGCATCAGACTCTTATTGTTCCTTTATCCAAGGCTTGTTCAAGCTTAGCATTATCTATGCCTTTGTTATCGTTAGAGTTGGACTTGAATGAAAAGAGCACGTACGAATGTCAAATTTCTCACTTTGAGAAATGTTCTCTTTCCTTATAGCTCGTTCTTTTTTTTTTTTTTTTTACTCCTCTACTAATTCGTTTCTAATTATACAATTTTATGACAAATATATATGTTATTTGGTTAAAACAATATTAGACAAGAATTGTAAGATATATATCTATTTATTTATGTATGTTCTTTCATTTTATGATGATTGTGGAAATGGATAAATTGCAGCTTGAGAGAGCTTTGCGTGCAATGCAAGAAGAGCATGCTAAAGTCCTGTCTTCCTCCCAGACAAAGTTAGCTGAAGCAGATGCATTGGTTGATGGAATTGAAGAGAAGTCATCTGTTGTAAACAGCAAATTATTGTATGATGCAGAATCTAAAATTGCTGAGGCAAACAGAAAAACTGTTGAGCTGTATATAAAATTGCGAGAGGCTACTGAGTATGCACTATGCTCTCCATTTTATGAATGTTTGTGGTCATCTCATCGTATTATGTTATCTCGACTTGATTAATTAAGTTGATATTTTACCTCCCATTAAGTCGAGAATCATTTGAGGCAACATTCTACAAACAGGGAATATTTGGAGTGGGAGAGGAAGCTACGTCATAGTGAAGATATGCTATGTGATGGTAGGATAAATCTTGCTGAGAGAGAGGCAAAGGCGAATGTGATTGAGAAGTACTTGAAGCAGAAAGAGAGAGACATAGAAGTGTTGGAAAAGAATATTAATTCATCCAATTCTTTATTAAAAGAAAAGGAAGCTGCGATAAGTAGAAGAGCAGTAGATTTAGATGTGGAAGAGAAGGTGTGCTTCGTACTTTCTTATTATGGTTTGATGATTTTTGTGTTCTCCTTTTGCATGTAAACATCTATTTGCTTTTGTGTGGTCCTTTCCATTATTTTTATGCCGTGATTATGATTGCAGAAAGTGAATTCTTTAAAGAGCATGCTGGAAATGAAGGAAAAAGAATTACTTGCAGTCTTGCACTGGAACTAAAGCTTAGTGGTAGAGGAAAAGTGATTCAGGCACCTGGTAACTGTGAAATGCAATAGACTGTTGTCCAACCTTAGTGGTAACAATGTGTTTTCGACATAGAGAGAGAAAAACATGAATCTAATTGCGAACTTTTCATTTTCTGAATACTTTTAGTCTTATACATTAGATGGCGTTGTAGCTTTCTTGACTGAAGAGGTTATTGTACTGGAGCTGCTTGAAATATGGCTCTAATTTTTTATCTCTCTTCAAAATGCTTTAGTTGCCAGTAAATATTGTATTAGGATTAATTGTTGAATCTGTCTTAAATACACGGGATGACGGGACAAAGTTGCATACAGATTGAAGTTCTTATGTGGAAACATACGGAAATTGCAGTGCTTCAGGTTCTTCGAATTATCCATTGGTTTGTTTTGGATCCAGCATCCATTGCTTGGTTCCATTGGCTTCAATGACATCTTAGCTTTACCTTTTACTTAGGACTCAAATCACTTTTCAAGTTTTTATACTGGATCATAAATCAACAAGGAATTTTGCATTTCTTACTGGAGTATAGTAGGATGTTTTATGCATTGATCAATTCTAGTTTGAATGATAAATCACCCATAATCATGTTTTTCTCTCTTAAACAATGTTTTGGATTTGGTTTTTCTCTCCAAAACCTAGTTTTTGGCCATTTTTTTTCATATTCAGACAAGGAAGAGGATCTCTGGCAATCGACTAACGATGGAAATCTAATTCAATTAGTAGAAATTTGACAGAAACGACTAACTTACTTGATGTAACATTAACAACTTAGAGGGGCTAAATCAAAACTTTTATTACTTATCAACTTAAAATTATAAAATAAGATAGAAAACCAAAAATGTATTTTAGCCTTTTTTTTTGTTTATAATTTACGGAAAATTAAAACTTTCATTTAATAATAATAATAATTCATAAATAACTCTTACAACGGGGGACATAATCCACGATATTCATCCATATCATTCATACCGAAACAAAATAAAAGTCCCTGCTGCTCAAACTGGAGCAAATTTATTCAAGTAGTATACACAAATACCATCACGAATCAAGAAGAAAGTCACCCTATATGTATATCACATCCAAAGTAAAGAAAATCAACACAGAAATTGAAAGAACCCAATTGTACGTATACTAAAAATGACTATGCCATAAATCTGAAGTCTAAAACAAAAGGTTCAAGACAACTATGATGAGAAGAGAGAAAGTAGCAGCTAAAGAGGTTGCTGAGCTCGATGGTGGTGGAGGAGGTGTTGAACCTGGCAGAGATGGAGGTGGAGCTCCTTCACTGGAAGGTGGACTAGGGGTGGTTCCAGACGCGGGAGGAGGAGGAGAACCTTGTGCTGGAGATGGAGCTGTCCTTGGTGAAGGTGAAGAAGAGGCAGTGACATTAACACTTAGCTTTTGGCCACTGCTGCAATGGCCTGTGACAGAGCATGCAAAATAGAATTCCCCAGTCTGATTTAGGGTGAATCTAACTGGTGATGTGCTGAAGACTTGGCTATTTTGGTCCGTGTTGCAACTGTCAAAGTTTGCCTTGGTAAGTACTGCCACGGTGTGGCCACTGCCGAAGTTGAAGACTGCAATAGGGTAGGACACCATAAATAAATAAGCATTTCGTTGAAAATATAGCCTATATGGATTTATTTTTGATAGCCAATGTTACTAAGTTAACTATTATGTTAGTTTTCTCCTTGTCGGTTTGAACCCGGTCCTTTAACTCTTTAACACTTTATATCCTTAGCTCAAATCAATCGAGCTACCCAACCTCCCAAACAGCCTATATGGAATTTTAGTAATAGTAGGATAAAGATATGAAGTCCCCACTAATCATATGTATTCTACATTTTCAATATTAAATAAAATCTTAACTTAAATGACACAATATTATTAATATATGAATATGGTGTGATACACTAAAATAAAACAACAAATCTTCATCCGTAATAGTAATATTCAAAACATGACATAAATTAAAAGATAAGTAATGTTAAAAATACATTTTTTCAAAACACTCTTCAATACGGTTTTTTATCATTGGATGAATTTTATGTAAGATATATTAAATGACATGACTCGACTCTTTCTAAAGTGAATCCTGCATGAACTTTGACTAATAATTAAGAATATGTTAAAAAGAGGTGTAAGCCTAATAAAATTTTTGGGTTTTCATCTTTAATTCAAAGGGCAAAGGAAATTAGGAAGGTTGTTGTTTGTATGCAGATACTCGTACTCACCAAGAGTGTCGTTTTCTTTGAAGGTGATATTGGAAGCCCAGTTGGAATAGAATGAAGCGCCTCCAGGAGGAGAACTTATCCAACCAGTGGAACCCCCTACCGTGTGATCAGCAGCTTCTATGTTTTGTATCATTGCTGCTGCAGCAGCAACTACTAGAAGAATTGCTATATTCTTTAACTGAGCCATATGGTTATGTGTTCAGGTCGCCCCTGTTTGATGTAATTTTCTGCGCCTTTCTGTTTCTGTGAAGAGAGGATTTAATTGAAAATGCCTTCTACTTATGTTGTATATATAGAAGATTGAGGGGCTAACCCAGCATTGTTATTATTTTATGTTTATTACGCTATGATCACTACTTGGTCACAGGATGAATGGTTTTTTTTTTTTCCTTCTTTAATCTAAGAAACGGTCAAAATTAGGAGAGCAAGTCAAGCATGGAAATGGTCCAGTAACTGCAGGCTTCCAAAATACATTTTTCTATTTCCCCATCCCCACCCATCCAAACATAATTAATTCGTTAATTAATTTGGTAAATATGCCTTTATAATTAATTAACAGAATAGGGGTATGATTACCATCACATCACACCTTCCTAGACATTTCACATGCCGATTCAAATTTTATTTTGAGATTTTATATTTGGAATTAGAATGACTAAAAGTAAATGACTAAACTTAGTCAAACAGAATTTGCTAACGTGATAGTTCTCTTTTATTTTTCTATATATATATATTTTTTTGAATGTATCGATAGTTCTAATGTAAAAGTTGTTTTGCTTTCGATGTGTTTGGAGTGGTAATAAGTCAGGCCGCTCATTGGAGGTCTATGACCTAGCCTATTTAAAGTCTATTTCGACCTAGCCTATTTAGTAAAAATGTCGGATCAAAGCTTTTTAAAAGCTTATATAACTAAAGAGGTCAGGCCTGCCTACTAGGCCTATTTAACACATACACACACATAATTATATATAGAGGTGGCAATTCTGGCTACTCGGCTCGTAGCGGGCAGGCCCAGTGCGGGTTCGGGCTTTGTCAGGCTAGGCCAAAAAGGTCTGGTTTTAATTTGGGCTAGAAACAAGGTGCCCAAGCCCGACCATATGCGGGCTACGGGCTTGTTCGGGCCGGTCTGGTTCGATGTTCAAAATTGCACTTTTGCTCCTAATGCCATCTACTAATACCTCATTTTCTTTAACCAATTTTTTTATGTGAATGTACAGAAATTGTAATTTCTATGCACATTTCACACGTAATTTTTATAAAAAAATGCAATAAGATAGTAAATGTGTGAAGTAGTATTAACACAATCCAATTTTACGTTAACAGCAAGAAAAGATATCAACTCTCACATATAACTTTCTTTTTAGTTGGAAAAAAAAAAAAACTCAAAGCAATATTATAAATCTATAATATAAAAAAGAGAGAATAAGTCTAAAAAACCAGCAGGCTAAATTACACTTTTGGTCACCAAATTGTTATTAAATGTTCAATTTGGTCCCCAAGTTTTTAAACGGTTCATTTTGGTCCCTTAATTTCTTAAAATCGTTCAAATACGTCCTTCCTTCAAGTTGACTAACGGCGACGTCAAACCTAATGCCACGTGGCATTAAGTTTAATATTTTAGTGCCATGTGACATTAAATTTAATATTTTAATGTTTATTTTAGTCCCCAAATTGTTTTAAAATGTTCATTTTGATTCCCAAATTGTTTTAAAATGTTCATTTTCGTCCCGTAGTCAACTTGACGTCACCTTTAGTCAACTTGATGGAATGACCTATTTGAACAAATTTAAGGAATTAGGGAAACAAAATTAAGGGACCAAAATGAACCATTTAAAAACTTAGGACCACATTGAATATTTAATAACAATTTAGGGACAAAAATGTAATTTAGCCAAAACCAGCACTATACAAAAGCTATTCGGTAGTCTCTTCCCTGAATGTTGCACAATTAGAGTGCAACAATATGCATGTGTTAACGTGTCTAGCAAGCAGCAACCGTGGGCAATCAAGTAAAAAGTTCACCACCTAGAAGCAGATAATTATATGTAGGTCAATTATGGAATGGATTCCTCTCCACTTACTGGACCATTCCAAGTCTTTATCTCTCATAATGGACCTCTCCATTTACTGGAGAGGATCCGGTTCCGTCAATTATATACAAAACTATGTGGGTGTCGTACGGTTTGCACGTACAATTGAGTGAGTTTTACGTTTTTTTTTTCCTTCAAAATTTTATCAGATTTAAATTTTTATGAATATAAAATAAATAAAAATTTAAATATATTAATTTGATAGGGCTGCCCGAGCCCGGCAGGGCTAGCCAGCTTCGGGTTCGGGTTCCATCGGGCTTAATTCGGGCTCAATTTTCATAGCCCAAACCCTACGATTTATCGGGCTTATTCGGGTCAGCCCGATCGGGCTAGCACAATTTGCCAGCTCTAATTATATATGTATAGTATAATATATTAAAATACTATAATATATTATTTAAATTAATCATAATATTTGAAAGTAAAGGCCTATTGGCCATGTAGTGGCCTACTTGCAAATTTATTTGTGAATGCCTAGTGACCTATTTATTAGTATAGGTCTACCAACTTCTTTATCATTAGATGCCTACGAGCCTATTTACAAGCGAAGACCTATGACCTAGTTATAGAAGGAGGCATATTTAAAGGTCTTGTTGATAAGTAGGCTTTTAAGTAGGCTTTCGGGTCAGGTCATGCTTTAAAGTAGGCCAGTTGCAGGCCTTAGAAATTAACCTATATCAGACTAACAGGCCAGGTTTAGGCCTCGAGATTGGAACACAGGATAGACCCAGTCTTAGCAGGACCTAGCTCGACCTAGTCTATTCTTAATAGTTTGATTTCTTTTATCAAATCTCTCTTTCACGTATTTCTTTTAAGTTCACCAATTTTTTTTTTTTTTTATTTAGTGGAAATCTTTATGATAGAGATTTTTTTTTTATGATAGAAGTTGAAGTAATATAATATCATAATAATAAATCAAATTACAATTATCTAGGTTAAATTATAGCTTGGTAAATACTAGCAATATATAAATTAGTTTTCTATACAATTTTTATATGAAAGAATTGCAATGCAAGTATGTAATATCAAGCCTATAAAGTTTGATTGACTCATTTATATAATCAAGTCAAACGTATCAGGTTTAGGCGTGTTTGTTTAGTTACACAAATCCATTTTTTTTATATAAAATAATTGCAAGTCGTCTTCTTCCCCTAAAGTTATTTGTCATATTATGTGTTTTCATGTTACTTTCCTAATTCCTTCCTTTAATGGGCTTGCCTTCTAGAATGCAAATAAATTAAGAATTACAAATTCGAGGGTCTGCACTCAGCAGAGGTATAGTCTTGTAACTGTTCGCATATCTTGAGGGTTTAGAGTCAAAACTCAACACATATTGTTCATAAAGTTTGTTTTTACTTTGCAGTTGTGTCGAATCTGATATTCAATTACATGTCTAATTCACATAAATTTAATTGTCTGCTTTAAGGTTATCGTAACCCATTTGCCATGCTAGTTTATTTAACACTTCCCCTGGTCTCCTGGTGTAAAGTTGTAGTTGTACTGTGAATATTATTTTCAAGCATAAGAAATTGAAAAAAAAAAGAAAAGAAGAAAAAAAGAGGAATGCTAGCAACACTCACTTTATCACAATCTTTTAAACACACTCCTTACTATTGGTCCACCTCACCATCCTTTAACCTCTTTACCCATTTACCGGGTTATTAAAATTTAATTATCTTATAAAAACAAAAATATTTTCTCAAACTAAAAATTAAAAATTGTTTGTCTTTCCATCTTGAGTTCTGACTGTTTCCTCCCATCGTCGGAGCATCTTTGGTGTGTGTGCCCCACCTGCTCCTGTTGTAACACCCCGTTTTTCGTTAAGTGCTTCTGTGTGTGCGTTGTCTGTTTGGTTAAGCCTTAGGGCTTAGCTTAGAGTTGTTATTGAAGGCTAAGTGGGATTTTTAGGCTTAAAATCCCTTTCTGGTACTTGAGCATGACCATGCTCATGTCCAGCACGCCCGTGCTTGGAAGGCGCGTCTTGTGACTGTCTGAGTCACAAGCATGGCCATGCTTAATAGGGAGCACGACCGTGCTCAGCACATGACCGCGTCTCAGTGACGCTAATGTAAGCACGACCATGCTTAAGGCGGTGCACGGCTGTGCTCGGTGCAGAGTCTATATATGCGTTGCTAGCAGCGAGGGTTACGAGTTAAATCCTCTAAATTGGCACTTTAGGCAACCCTAAGTGTGACAGCAGTCTCTCTCATTCTTCCCCTTTGAACCCGGATCATTCGTGGTGTTCTTGCTTTGTTGGGAGAGTCAATCATGCGTTAGTGCCAATTAGCAAAGGTATAGTTCTTCCCTTTCTTAGTTCCTTCTTCTTGTTATGAATTGGGAACTAATGGGTTAACCCTGTTTGTGTTGACCAAGGCTTGGGATCATTCGTTGAGCCGTTCGAGGGACCCGATTTAGGATCGTCTTCAGTTTAACGAGAAATCTTCATACCAGGTATGGGGAGAAGGAATAGTATGAGTATGTAGGCTTGGGGGTAGCGCAAGACGAAGGGTTACCCATGACCCTTTCCTTTGATAACATGCCTATATGCCTTATGCCTGTTTGTTGTATGATGTTTAACTGTTATGATTGGTATGATTGTTATTATTAATTGTTATTGTCTGTTATGAATATGTTAATGTTATGATGCCATGATTATGATGAGCTATGATGTTATTGGCTGTTGTTTGATGTTGTGCTCTTAATGGATGTTGATTGTTGAGGATGTTAATGGCAACAATGATGTTAGGATGTTAAAATACGTTAATAATGATAATGAGAATTAAGGGATGCTTTCCCAATTGTTCATAAGACATGAATGTAGTATGAGAGGTAAGGTTATATTCATAGGGCTTAGTTAAAGACCCTAGAATTCGTTAGTGAGTGTTCTAGGGACATTAATAACGACGACATGATTAAAGGATTAATTCCCCACGATGACAAGACATGAATACTAATGAAGAACATTTAAGATTAATGAAGCTGATGTTCAATGGATTAGTAAAAGCCAATAGGTTGAATATGTTAATCGTCCCAAGGATTTGGGAAAGGGTTTCTGATCCTTTCTGCCCAAATCAGTACGACTACACTCCATTGAGCACGACCGTGCTTAACAGGGAGCACACCGATGCTCCAGTTTGATATCCAGTGAAGGACGTGCTCTTGAGCACGCCCATGCTTAACAGGAAGCACGGTCGTGCTTGCCTATAGGTCCAATATGCCTGTGCTGAGGGTGGGTACGCCTGTGCTCACCTGACCAGAACAGAAACAGAATGCTGAAATGGGGGTTTTCACCCCAAACGCTTAAGAGACTTAATAAGATACCAACGAAACATGAAGACCAAAAGACAAGTGATAAGATGTTGTACCTTGGTAGCCTAGTCGCATGATCAAGGTGTTGAGGCTCTAATGCTTTTCAGCTAGAGTGTTCTTTAACGTCTAAAGTTAAAATATTAAAGATGATCTTACCTTTGGTGCTTGTTGGCCAAAGAGGTTAAACCATAATAAATGGTGTTGATGGAGGTGGTGGATAATGGTTGTTTGTTGTGTGCATGCATCATGCATGGAGTTTTATGGAGAGGTTCGATAGTTAAGGGGAGGTCGTCCGCGTGTAAGGCGATTTGGCCATCCACGGTAATTCATCCGAGACTTAGGAGATCATGTACACCCGTGGTGGCGCATCCAAGAATATGGTGCGTCGGCTATCTTGGGGTCCACCCATGGTTTGGTGGATTGCCCCGGCGTTGGTGCTTATTGGCCAATGTGGAGATGTAACTCTGATGTTGAATTCCTGGTATAGTTTGGATCCACATGCATAACGGAGTAGTGGAGCAGGGTTGCATTGCATAGCATACACGTGTACAATGATGATAATTGTTATGTTATATTTGTTGATTGTTATAACATGCTTGTTTGATGTATGATCGTCTTGCTAACTGCTTCCTTGCCATTATATTCATATACATGTTTCTTACTCCCTATCTCTATGTTTCTTGTTTGTGGCATGTATTTTTTATGCAGAGGTCGGTGAGCAGCCAATTGAGGAGTGACTCTGAGGAGCCGCGACTCGTAGTTAGGATTTCCCACTTTTAGTAGTTTAGTTATGTTTAGTTTTCAGTTTGTTTATCCGAGTTGTTTATCGGATTGGTTATACCAGCTCTATAGTGTGACATCGGGATTGGGTTCGTTTATGGTTTTGTTTTTATGTTATGTTTCTTTATAAACATGTGTTGGTTTTTCCGCGGTATGTTATAATGCAGCAGTCTCTGCCCGGTTTTTAATATTATGATATTATACGCATGTGTTCTTTCTCTTTTTATATCTGTGTTATCGCTTTTGAATACATGCGAGGTAGAGGGTGTCACACCTGTCATCGGAGCTTCGCCGGAGCGGTATCAAAGCATTACCGGAGCGTCATCGGAGCCTACTCACGTCCTCAAACTGTCCTGGTGCTTAATCATGTCGCTGAAGCATCACGTGGTTCCTTCATTGTGTGTTCTTCTTATTGAAGTTGACACGGCAAACACAAGAAGGGGGGGTTGAACTGTGTTTGTTAATAATTTTCAAAAACAACCTTTTTTAAATAATATTCTCAAGCAGAAATTAACTAAGCACGCACACAGAAAATGATCTTTAAAAGATTAACAGTCTCAAGTTCAAATCCCCATAGTTAGTATAAACAAAAACTGTAAAAGATAAGGGTTTAGAAAAAATCACACAAGTGTTTTATCCTGGTTCACTCTCTTCCAACCAAGTGCTACGTCCAGTCCCTTCTACCTGAAGGTTTTATCCACTATTCTCCAAATAGATTACAAGTATTCAACACCTCTTCAGGCTACAAGTATTATTTCTCTACCAAGCCTCTTCAGGCTCTAACTCTAACAAAGAGATTTAAGATCTTGATCTAAGAACTCACTATGTGTGAGAATTTGAAAGTTTAAGATCAAATGAATATTACAGATATATTCAAGCTAAAGAAGAACTCAAACTATAGCACTTGAAAGTTTACTGGAATGTTGATTGTAAATTGGCAAAAGTTCTGCTTCAGAATAGACATGGTTGTCTATTTATAGTGAGCTTCATCTTCTCTTGAAAAACTTCAACGGTCTTGAATAAACTTCCCGTTTAGAAATAACAATTAATGCATGAGATTTGTTGAGTCTGATAACTTGATATGCTTCATGGAGAAGTGCTCTTGCTTATCAAAGGAATGCTCAAAATAGAGCTGTCACTTCGCTGTTGTATCGAAAGTTGATTTCTGACTTTCCTACTTTGTAATTGATTTGATATTTTCAGCAAAGTAGTTGACTCGAGTACAAAGTTTTATACTTTCGATGGTACTATGTTCTTTTATCCAAGAGACAAAGAGTTAACAATAGAAGCAGCGAGAGTAAAAATACATATATTCTCTTGAATTAAATAGACAATCATTTGAAATAAATACATTCAAGCTTAGACGGGTTTACTTCTTAAAAGCTAGTAGACGCGTAGATCTTTGAACATGCAATAATAACTTATCAGTGAGACGGACTCGTCTACTGATACTGCGTCTATACATCCTTGTCAAGTTCCAAGGGTTGGACTCGCTATTTTTAAGAGCTCGTCTACTGACGTGGCAATTAGTGAGACTACTCGTCTATAATCAAGACTTGCTATACTCAATAGCTCGTCTACTGGCGTGGCGTCTAGTGAGACTACTTGTCTTTGGACTTGCTATAATTCTGAAAATTTATTTCATGGTCTCGTCTAGTTGACTTTTGTTTGACTTAGTTATTCGTTTACCTTAGTCAATTTTAAGACTTCGTCTAAAAACAATTTTTAACACACTCAGAGATATTACCAGAGTTGCGAGCCCGTCTAGAGAATCAAGATAGAATCCGATATGATTCCATTCTTTATTTTAAGTTCCTCTGACTAGTATAAAACAAACAGTCCTGCAATCTATAATAAACAAGTTAGATCTTTGACAACACTTTGCCATTCGAATTTAACTTTTTTGTTAAAATCAAAACTTAAGAGATTATTTAATCCAAAACCACTTTGGTTCTAACAATCTCCCCCTTTTTGATGATGACAAAAACTAATTAAATTTGAGTGAGAAAAGTCTACGAGAGCTACAGAGCTCCCCCTAAGACAAAGCATTTAAACTTAAGATAAAATAGCATCACAAATCATATATATCTTATCTGATCAGTTAAGCATTAACTTGGTCATTTTCAAGTATAGTATCAAATAAAGACATATAAACAAATCAGTTATAAAGAACATCAATATATGTATTAGAGCATATAAGAAGGCATATCAAAGCATATAAACAGTTAAGAGCATGCATATGCAAACAGATAGATACTTCCAAAGACTGACATATATTTAGATCAAAATTTAATTCCCATATCCTTTCTCCCCCTTTTTTGTCATCAGACAAAAAGGAAATAGGAGTGGACCATCATTGTCAGTTGAAAACCGAATGCTAAGAAGAGGGTGGAGGTGGAGGAGGAGGCTGAGTAGGCAGATTATGGCTCTGTTGGAAACTTTGTAGAATGCTCATCATCTGGTTTATCATCACATTTGTTGGAGCCAAAGCTTCTGCAACTTGTTCCTTGACCTGTGCCTTTACTTCTATTTTTACTCTCTCCTTTATTATCTTTCCAAAAATCTCTTCAAAATTTTGTGGCAGAGTAGGTCTTGAGCTTTTAGCACTGTCATGTACATTTGCTTGACCTTGAAAGGTGCTTACTGCTCTAGAATGTTGAGGTTGATCATTTGGATGGATAACTTCCAGAGCCAGTGATTGAGATGAGTGCTTTCCATAAGTACTTTGTCTTGGAGCAGACTCAGTAACTTTTTCATACTCAGTTACTGGTTGAACAGTATCAGTGTAACACCCTCCCTGGGCATTACATTGGAACACGTGTGGAAAATAAATTAAAAGTAATTTACTGGTTGTTTTCGAAAAGTTATTTTCTCCTAAGTCAGAAAACTGGGGTATAAAAAAATTTTCTTCTGCGGATAACTCTTAAATACCAAGATACATACATCTAAACAGTAAAAATCACATTTATAACAAAGTCACCACGACATGCAACTTCTCTCAAAAGTTTCAATTTTAAAAAAAAAGAGAAACAAAATTAAACCAAAAACTAAAGTATAATACCACCTGTCAAATACATAACACAACCAAGACTCCTAAACTGGTCTCTTCTACAAGACATTTATTGAAAAAAAAACCCTGTGGTCATTCCATGATCAAATAATTCCTCAAACCTCTAGATCTAAGTCTCTGAGTGACTTAGGAAAACTCCTCTGCACCATCTGTATTAGAGTACCGAGGTACAACACCGAGACCAGAAGAAACCTGATATATTTGTAAGGGTGAGACACCAATATATGAATTTAAAACACGATAACCATATGCACAGCACAAAACATTAAATAACACGTAAAGTCATATATCATAGAATTCTTGAAAATAGACAGTATTATATCAAGGGGTCTCATACCCGATCAGTCATGGTTTTTATAAAAATATGCATGACACTTCAATATTCAGGCTCTAACCTAATCTCATGAAATACCAACTTCATTTTTCGTTTAAGCTGATCAAGCTTTTTACATGGATCATTGTCAACGAAAAGAATCCAATGTACAACACCTTTGTAACTCATTGGTAGATCACTCAGCAGCCAATGGTTATTGCGCACAAATTATGACATCTCAATTGTCATTACGATAAACGGGAAACTTCTTTCCATGCATTGGCAGATCACTCAGCAACCAATGGCTATCGTAGTTCATGGGCGTATTTCCCCAAAATTCATTGGCCAACACATGACTCAATGATTTCCAACTGGGCAACATGGCACGTCTGCCAAACAAATGCATGTAAAAATCATTTTATTCTCAAAGTTTATCTGTGTGTACTTTATTTCCTTGTCGAAGCTCAAAGGCTACCGACTATTCATAAAATCTTTGACTTTAAGATTCTTCAACATCAACACGGGACACGAAGTCCGAGTGCTCAGTCACAACGCCCTAAACCGATGCACCAGTCTTAAGCTTGTGGTCATAGAAAACAACATTCACCATTAATAACGTTTATCGCAACGTGATTAAGACATACAGTCCACAACTATGTGATTAGGACACACAGTCCACAACAACATGATTAGGACACACAGTCCCCCACGACATGACACGGATCAAAGATCTACATGTAAATCACAGAACACTAGTATTCCGACGTCTCGTATACTAGATTCACTTCCCAACGTATTTATTCTTTTTCGTTCAGTGAAACACAAATACAAATTGAAACTTCAGCAACTTATCCAAGCTTGCTGAAATATTTTGCAAAAGTAGGTTTTTTCCAGAAAATTCTTTTCATTGGAAATTCATTTGTAAAATGTTAAGTTATAAAGAAACCAATTTTCCTTTGAAATCCTTCTTTTTCTTCCAAACCATCTTTGGAACATTATTAAAATCCTTTCAAATCCCTTTCTAAAATATTGCCAACCATTCCTATAAGTTCTCCTTCACCAAAACATACTTTTAAAATTGTTTCCACTTATACTAAAATCATCTCAAGAAAAGGTTTTTTCCTCTCGCTCTAAAATATTTTAGCACTTAGTTCTTAAAATGATTTTCCACTTCACTCTTGAAAATGATAACATACTAAAATGTATTCCTTTCTCAATTCCATTCTTACTCTTCTTCTTTCATTAAAAGGAGTTGACACATAAATGTCTTAAAATAACTTTTCATCTACATTTTTGAAAAAAGATAACGTACTGAAATATTTTTACGATTTCATCCTTTTAATTATCCATTACTTTCTCTTTTATCCAAAAGAAAATCATTAACTAAATATTATCATTGTCAAAATTCCTCATAAGGCTTTTTAAGGCTTTTATCTCAATAATTGATGGAGCACTTACGAATGTCAGGCTTCTTAGACCACAATCCACAACAATATAATTTTCACATCAACATCATTTCAAATAATACAGTTCATGAAATATCTCAAAGCTATAACACATTTCTACAAATAAATCATCAAGCTCAGGTATGTAAAGCAGACAATTTTTAACCACATCAGATAAACACAAGAAATCACAATAAAACTCAAAACAACTCAACAAACCACAAATAATAACATATAGCTATCGGGAGAAAATCTCTCAGGTAAGCTCCCCTTACTTGATTCCAAAGCAAACGAAGTCTTTCGTTCTTTGTTGAGTGCTACGATCTTCCTCGCCTTGCTTCGTGACGGAAGTCCTTGAAGCTTGAAGGAAATGAGTAGAAATGATGAACTCCTTTGAAGATGAAGAAGAAACTAAATGAACTTTGTAAGTGTTTTTGCTAGTTGGTGAGTGTAAAGTTAAGAGTGAAAATTTTGAGTGTTTATATAGAGGGAGGGAGAGTGAGTGGCGTGAGGAAGAGAGAAAGAGTGAGCTTGGAGAACAAGTTTGGCTTAAGGAGGTGTTTGGTTGGAAAAAGTGAGAGAAAAGTGGTTTTTGCTTATAATATGATATATTCAAAAAGGTGTAATGATGGTTTCTTTAGGATGTGACATTTGACTCACATCAACATGTCACTCCTTTTCCAACATGTCACATTAATCATCTTAGCTCCCCATCTTGATCCGTTGTGCACCTGATTACCGTTTTCGATTGTAACTTTCGTAGATTTCCCCCAGATAAAATATTTTATTTTATTTCCGAACGAAAATTTTCAAGAATAACCAAAACCATTGGAAACATGCCAAAAACACTAACCGTTTCGTTCACGGGTCAAAATTAGGTTTTCTGCTCAGTAAACTTGTATCGGCAGTGAAAACGCAGACCGGCTTTCGTCTGAATTTTCAACCGAAAATTTAACCGTGACTTCCTACGTAAGGGGACACAAGAAAATGATTTTAGTTTATTTAAAATCACTCTCTGGATTTTACCAAAAATAAATAAATATACACATGTATTTACTGCTACAGAAAGACACAAAAATCGGGGCGTTACAATCAGCATTCACATCTGGTCCTTCAACTATAATCTCTTTTTCAGTATGCTCAGTAGGAGGAGATGGTTGTGAAGATGAAGCAAGAGTGAGTACAGGAGGGGGCAAGTCTCTAGCCCAGTGAATAGGGTCGTCTTCATAAATAGGACTAATGAGAGGAATTCCAAGAGTGTTCTCATGAATGTAAAATCTAACATAGGAGAGGCCACACTTGCCTCTAACTTTTGGAATGCTTCTTTTATCTTGATCACTTAGTCTAGAAGAAGATGGCTCCTTGGTACATTCTAACATATGATGTCTCCAAAAATCAGCTGCATAATCTTCATATAAATCCTCAATAGGTTGTGACATCCAAAAATCTATCATATTCTGATCAACAGAGTCATCAGATTCTTTAATCATACAGGTGTTGTCAGCTGGCATCTTTGCAGTACTTCTTTGCTTTTTCAAGTCCTTATCCTTGTTCAAGTCCAACATAGGTAGTCTTGGACAGATCATGTAAAGTCTCACTCCAATTCGAGTGTCCTTCAGAGTGTGGAATAGCCATGTTGGTGGAACAAAGTTGGCAGCTCTGATGTATCTGGGCAGCTCAAATTCAGCCTTTAGATGAGCATATATGATGTGATCCACAACATTAGTAGCTTTGCCATATTCTCTTGGATGCACATAGGTCTTCCATTTGGTGTTTCTGTCCAATATGAACTCAGGTCTCTCATAAGTTCTTAACCTTCTATACTCAACTGACTGAGCTTTAGCTTTGAAAGGATCTTGAGTCCAGTCAGGAATAATATGCCTATTAACACCTTCTGTGAAAGGTTTGAAGGGACGAAATTCGATGAGATTGGGGTAGATCTTTCTTGGTGAGAATTTCTGTAGAGGAAGGTGAATAAGGGCAGGTCCAATATGATTGTGCAGAGTGGATGGAAGTGGATTAGTCTGCACATAAGGAATGGGTGCATACCATGGGTATTGTGTAAGCTCAGGCTCATACTCATATTCAGGTAAAGGGTAAAAAGGTCTGATTAACTCTGGTTCTCGTTCATGTTTGTGAAAGAGAATTTTCCAATCTCTCTTGACTCTGGCCCAGCTTTCAGCTTTGCCATTGTACAAGATTGATGTGTTTATGTAAGGGAATTTGGTTCTTGGCATTTTAGGAAAGAGGGCACCAGGGTTAATCCCTACATCATCTAGCTGATTGAACCATGGATCATCTGTAGGTATTATGGGTTGGAATGTGGTCTATTTGGTGAGGTTTGAACAGGTGAGTGTGTAAGTGAGGCTTGTGTTGGTAGTGTGGAAATATAAACATCATGGTGAGGTGAAGGTGGTAACACAGACTCAGCAGGTGCAATAGCAACATTATTCCCATTTCCTAAACTTTTACTAGAGCATCTACTGCTAATTGAACAGGATTATTAGCAGGGATGTTTTCCTCAGAAGTCACAATGGACTTAGCCTTTCTTGAGGGTAACCTTCTTGCTGGAACAGCAACAGACAGCTTCTGCTTCTTCAGAATAGTTCCAATAGGAACATCATCCTCATCATCTTCACCTTCATTGTGAGACAGGATTAAATTTCTTATCCTTTTCTGAGATGGAACAGTCTGAGATGCATCAGCAGGTTGTTCCCTGATTATAATGCCAGTAGGCTTCTTAGCAATTGGTTTCCTTACAGCAGTAGTTTTCCTTCCTACTTTTTTTTTCTTAGCCCTAGAACTTTAGCATTGTTTAGTTCTATTTGTTCCTCCTTAATCTCCAACATCTCTTCTTCTTTAGCAATAGCAACCTGAATGTAGGTGCTGAGATCATGTTGGCTATATTCATCTTTCCAAAATCAGCAGCAGGCATACCCTTCTCAATTGGAATTCTTGCTTGCTCTTCAGGAGACTTGGCAGCAATAATATCATAAGTTTGTTGAGATTTGAAGATCTTTTGACAGAAGATGACAATATGGAATGGCAGAGAGCTTCTTCATGTGAACAACAGCATCCCTGAATCTTCCAAAGAGAATTTTGGGCAAGTTGAGTTTGTTTTCAGTGACGAGATGGCGTAGACAAAACTTGTGCAGAGCTGACAAGTTATCCTTAGACCCAATCTTGTGAAGAGCATACTTGTTCAACAACTGATGAAGAATGCGAACCTCATCCTTCATCTCCACTGACTTCCATGAATGACTTCTCACTGTATCTTCTTTCATCAGCAAGGCAGCTACCACTTCAGAACCACCAAGGTCCTTCTCTCAAGTATTGGTAAAGACCACTCCTTCTTGAGCGCAGATGATATCATCAGAAATGGTCTTTTTAGAGACCACTACTCTTTTTCCTAGTATCTCAGCAGAAATTTTAGTGATTGTTACTTCAAGTTTTCTCCAGAAATATAGGGTAGATCGAGACTTTCTCTATGAACATACCTTCCCAACCAGCAGCAGTGATGTTCTTACTCACGTCCAAGTTATATTCTTTCAGGATTCCAAAGTTAAAGTGGTGCTCCACAGCAGGATTCAGCTTGTCCACATTAAAATCAGAAACAGCAGAAGAAGAAGAAGCCATTGTTGAGGTTTGAGGGTTAGGGTTTGGAGACAGGGGAAACAGAGTACACGATGATTCAAAGAGAAGAGTTTGTGAAAGGTTTTTCAGAGGGAAATGATATTAATTAAAAAGGTTTCGAATGTGAAGAGTTTTCCCAAAGAAAATAACTAAAAAAAAAAGGTGTGAAGAAAGATGTAATGAGTGTTGATATGGCGCAGGTTTTTGAAAATGTAAAAAGGCTATCGACGGTATTTATGGAAATAACTGACTCAGCATGAGAATATTATTAAATATGTCTTGGACATAAATTAATGCAAATTTAATAATAGATAGCATATATGAGTCAGATAAAGAGCATTCAACCAGTTAATGGACGCAATGCTTACTGGATGCATTTGAGTAATAGACGCACATGCAATAGACGCGACAAGCATTAGACGCACAATCAATCCACACAAATCATATTAAGATGCTTTCTAATGAAAATAAATCTGTTCTCTGCAAGAGGTTTAGTAAAGATATCTGCCCATTAATGGTCAGTATCTATAAATTGTATATCAATAATGCCTTTTTGCACATAATCTCTAATAAAGTCATGTTTAATCTCTATATGCTTAGCCCTTGAATGCAGTATTGGATTCTTAGATAGATTTATTGCAGCAGTATTATCACACATAAGTGGAATACTACTTACAAAACACATTGTAGTCCTCCAATTGATGTTTGATCCATAGAAGTTGTGAGCAGCAACTAGTAGTTGAAATATACTCAGCTTCAGCAGTTGATAAGGCAATAGTACTTTGTCTTTTGCTTGACCATGAGACTAGATTAGCTCCATTGAAGTGGCATCCTCCACTGGTACTTTTTCTTTCAATTCTATCTCCAGCATAATCAGCATCACAAAAGCCAACTAATCTGTAATCATCATTTTTCTTCAAGTACAAACCCATATTAGTAGTACCATTTAAATATCTAAATATTCTTTTAACTGCTGATAAATGAGATTCTTTTGAATCAGATTGAAAACGAGCACATAAACATACACTGAACATTATGTCGGGTCTAGACGCAGTGAGATTTAAGAGAGATCCTATCATACCTCTATATACCTTTTGGTCTACCTTTTTATCTTTATCATCTTTGTTCAGTATAGACGTGGGGTGCATGGGAGTGTTCATTGGTGTGCAATCATCCATCTTGAATTTCTTTAGAAGTTCTTTTGTGTACTTAGTTTGATGGAGTACACCTCGTCCACTATTTGTTTAACTTGAAGTCCAAGGAAGAACTTGAGTTCTCCCATCATGCTCATTTCAAACTCTTTCTGCATAAGCTTAGAGAATTCCTTGCATAGAGATTCATTAGTAGCACCAAATATTATGTCATCAACATATATTTGAACAACAATAAAACTGGATTTATTGGATTTTCTAAATAAGGATGTATCAACCTTTCCTCTACTGAATCCATTATCCATTAAGAATGAACTTAACATTTCATACCAAGCTCTAGGAGCTTGTTTAAGGCCATATAAAGCTTTCGTTAGCTTATATACATGTTCGGGTTGGGTTTCACTTTCAAAACTCGGAGGTTGCATAACATACACTTCCTCACTAATAACACCATTTAGAAAACCACTTTTTACATCCATTTGATATAGCATTATACTATGATGTGCAACAAATGATACTAAGATGCTAATAGCTTCTAGTCTAGCAACTGGTGCAAAGTTTCAATATAGTTTATACCTTCTTCCTGAGAGTATCCTTGAGCAACTAATCGAGCTTTATTTCTTACCACTTTCCCATTTCATCAAGCTTGTTTCTGTAAACCCACTTGGTTCCAATAACAGATTTGTTCTTTGGTAAAGGTACAAGAGTCCATACTTTACTTCTTTCAAACTGATTTAGCCCTTCTTGCATTGCAAGAATCCAGCCTTCGTCCAGCCTCGTCTACTGTCTTTGGTTCTAACTCAGAGACCAATGCAGAATCATCTTGCTCTCTGAATGTAGATCTGGTTCTCAGCTTATCATTAGGATTCCCAATGATTTGATCTTGAAGATGGTAATTCTTGAAATACCAAGATCTCTGAACATTTTCCTGTTGAGAAGTTGAAGTTTCTGACTCATGTTGTTGGGGTTCGTCCACTTGATCATCAGGTTTGATATTTGCTTGATTTTCAGAATCTTTGAGATTCAAATCTGCAATAGCTTCATCAAGCTCTGATAATATCTTATCAGGCTGCTACTAAGGTTCTTAACATGTATACATTCTTCTACGACTAAGGGTTCTAGAATTATAAACTCTAAACCCTTTTGATGATTCAGAATACCCTAACAGAATTCCATTATCTACTTTAGCATCAAACTTACCAAGTTGATCTTTAGTATTCAATATAAACATTTACAATCAAAAGGATGAAAGTAAGATATGTTGGGTTTTCGTCCTTTCCACAATTCATAAGGAGTCTTATTCAAGATTGGTCTAATATATATTCTGTTCAGAATGTAGCAGGCAGTATTAACAACTTCAGCCCAGAAGTGTCTAGGGACAGAGTTATCATTGAGCATTGTTCTAGCCATCTCTTGAAGAGATCTGTTCTTTCACTCTACCATACCATTTTGTTGTGGTGTTCTACGTATTGAGAAGTTGTGAAGTATACCACTTTCTTCACAGAACTTTTGGAATAGATCATTTTCAAACTCTTCCCCATAGTCACTTCTGATTGAAGTGATACACATGCCTTTTTCATTCTGTACACGTTTTCAGAATACAGAGAAGACCTGAATGACTCTTCCTTGTGAGCTTGGAACATAACCCATGTCCATCTAGTGTAGTCGTCTACTATGACTAGACCATATTTCTTCCAACTGACAGAGACAGTCCATGTTGGTTCAAACAGATCAAGGTGTAGCAACTTTAGTAGTCTATTGGTACTAACAACATTATTATATTCAAAAGAACCACTGACTTGTTTTCCTTTTTGACATGCATCATAGAGAGCATCAGATTTGAACTTAAGGTTTGGTAATCCTCTCACGAGGTTATGCTTATTTAGCTTTGAAATTAATTTCAAGCTTGTATTATGACCTAGCCTTTTGTGCCAAATCCATCGCTCATCTTCAATAGACACTAGACATGAGAACTTTGATTTGAGAGGTCCTCCAAGTCAATCTTATAAAGATTGTTTTGCCTCTTGGCAGTAAATAAGAGTGATCCATCAGGTTTCTTGACATCACATATGTTCTTATCAAAAGAAACAACAAACCCACTATCACACAATTGACTTATGCTTAGCAGATTGTGTTTTAGACCATTAACTAAAAGAACATTATCAATAATAATACCCCAGTTTTTACTGTTTTTCAATATCGGTAAAATATATATGTTTATATTATTTTTATTGGAATGATAATTATTTGGACATTAATTTTTAATTATTTCATGACGCTTAATCTTGAGTAATTTTATTTACTCTTTTAAAATATTTTTATTGAGTGCATTAACACTACCTTATTTCAATGTATGCATGCTTACTAGACAATAATATAATGTTATTGTCACTATTAGTGTTTGTTTAGAAAATTTTTTCAAATGATATGATTGAAAGAAATTTATTATATATTTCACTCTATATTATTTTAGATTTCAAAATATGTTGGTTTAAAATTAATGGGATATTAATTTTGGATCATTGATTTCCTTGGTTGATAAATTCAACTATCAATCTTTACTCTATTTTGAATTTTGAAAGCATATATTTGTCACTCATTATTTTTAGATTCAAGAATCAATATTATTTATTTTTTTCTAGACTCAATCTTAACCACTCATTTTAGTATTTACTTATTAAGTACATGAAAAACAAAAACTTCTCTCTCTTCTCCCCTTATCAGCGTCGACCCCCTCCCTTCTTCTTCATTCATTCATTTTTTTTCCCTCCTCTTCTTCTCTTCATCTCATCTTCCTCCACCTTCACCCAACCACTTCCATCCGCCTTATAGGACCTCAGCCGCGTGCCACCATCCGCAGGAGCACCCACCAGCCGCACGCGCTGCCCTGGGAGCGTCTCCGAAAGTCGTGCGACGAGGAGGAAGACGCCAACGTGCGTTTGGCAGTTTAGCTCATCTATCCGCCTCTCTCCGTCGCGGGACACTACTATGGCCACCGTCCATGGTGGCTTCCACCATGGTTGTGTTGTTAAAGCTTCCTTTTCTCATTCTATGAAGCTCATCTTCTTTGTTTGACTCATGGGTGTCGCAAAACGTTATTGCCGCCGTCCACCGCCACTGGCACCACCACCCGTCACTGACAGCTCCAACTCCGGCGCCGTCTTCTCCTTTCCTTGTGGGTGAGTGATCTTCTCTCCTTACTTGTCAATTTTCAAAACCCCAATTTTGAAACCCTAACCCTAAGATTTTGATTCAGTTTAAAATGTGAAATTAACACTATTTTTATGCAATTGGGACTGTGGATTAGTGTTTCCCTAAACCAATTTCATTATTCTTTAGTTAGAATAAGTTTTCCCCAAATTGATTTATGAACCCTATTTTGACCAAATTGGTTTTATTGGAAATTGATTTTGCTTTGTTAAATTAAAGGTTTGAAGTTATTGGATTTTATGTTAATGTTTTGTTGAATGTGCTTGGACGCTCTCCCTATGTTGATGGTTGTGTTATTGCTTGCTTGGGAGAGCGACTTTTTATTTTGGAGCGGTCGCGGAATTTGCCTGTATAGGTTGTGAAATGTCAAAGGGATCGAGACATCATCGAGAAGGAAAACAAATCTTGGAGTCAAAAAGAGGATCTTTTTCTAGTCTACAAAGGTAAAGGGAGTTTGCCTGAGGAGTTCCTAGTAGTCATATACTTAGTTATATTATTTGTTTGTGTTGATTTAAAGTATATTATGTTGCCATTAGACGACTGTTGAAAATATATTATATGTTGCATTGTTTGACTATGATTGTCTGAGGCATGACACTGGTCATTGCTTATTAATAAAGATTAAGTCATTAAAATACCTTAACTCAGAAATATTGAAAAAATGATGTTTGTTTAGAAAGTGAGAACAAAATTCAAATGATGAAAGTGTGGAAATAGATTAAAGTTTAGGAAGAGAAAGAACATGGAAAAACATCAAAAATTCATGAAAAGATTTAAAAGAATTTTGAAGGGAAAAGTCTTTTGAAAACAAAGATTTTCTTTTAGGTTTTACAAAAAGTTGTTCAAAAATGGAAAGGTTTAGAGAAAATTCTATCTTTGACAAATTCAATTGCAAGAGTTTTATATTTGGTTTAAAGATGCGAAAAGATTTCAGTGGTTTTCTAAGTTTTCAGAAAATGGATTTTAGAGGACAAATTTTTTTATGAAAGTGTATTTACAAGAACGAAAAGTATTTATGTCACAAATTTGAGAAACTTTTGAACTTTTGTTTTTCGAATTAGTTTTTCGCTGAACGAAAAACAAAATGGAAGAAGTGAAAGTGAAAAGGACCTAGATTACCGAAATGACGGGCTAGATTTCTTGTTTTGAGTTTTGAGGAAAGGATAGGACCTAGATTACCGATGTTGAGATTCGGGCTGGATCTGGATTGCTGAGATATCGGACTGGATTCAGATTTCCGAGAAGCCGTGCTAGTGTTCTGATTGAGTAGAACCTAGATTTTCGAGACGTCGGTCTAGTGTTCAGTTGTGAAGGAGATTTTGAAATATGGATTTTGTTAAAAATCCTAAGTTGGTATTAAATGGTTATTTAATACTTGAACAAAAGTAGTCGAGAGCTTTAAGCCTCGATGGGGAAAGAAAGAAGCGAAAAATAAAAACGAAACGAAGAACTATTGTTTTACATGCATAGTCAGGCAGACGTGTCGTTGTGTATCGAGCCACAGTTTCACACAAGGTGAACTGACAAACTGAATAGTTACGGACCAAAGACGGCTCCTTTAGTTTTTGGGTCTTTAGGGACACTCGGGTTCAAATTCCACGAGATACTCGGGGCCTTGCAATCTCGAGTAGTGGAAATCGGCTGCCCTGCTCGAAATGTACTCAATCAGGAACTATTCTATATTATTTAGGTGAGATGCGATACCCTAGAACAATTGGGTATCGGACCCAAAAGAGGCCGACCCAACGCGAAACATTGTGTTATAGGCATATCGCGATCCTATCATGCTCGATGAAGGGAAGTTAGGATCTCCAGAGAATTATGAAATAGATAGGGATTATTGATGTGACATGAATTGTTTTACAAAATGCATTTAGTTGTCGGGAATGAATCCTTGTGGATATATTTATGATGTTATGTTATATGTTATATTTTTCTGTTGTCGTCATACGTTGTTGTTTGTGAGTCGTGTATGTGACTGCCATATAAAACTCATATATTGGTATCTCTCACCTTTGCTTTATTTCTGTTTGGTTTCTATTTGTGGTATTTTGGTTTGAGTATACAGATGATGCAGAGGAGTTCTCTGTCCCACTGGGAGAGATTGGTCCCAACTTTTGAAGAAAGTTGATTTACTTGAATAACCATGGGGTCTTTTCTAGTAAGAGTCTCATAGTGCGACCAGCTTAGTCTATCGAGTCAAGTTTAGTTTTTGGAGAAGTTTCATATTTATTTGCATTATCGCTCTGAGAGTCTTTTATTGGATTACTGTTATGTTTATGAATGTCTTTTGGAACGACCAGCTGAGGTTTTTTTTTAATACGTTGATTAATGATAGTATGTATGTTTATGGCTCGGAGAGCCTTTATTTTGGATAGAATGTTTATGGCTCGGAGAGCCTTTCTTTTGGATGGAAATATAAATATATTAGCAGGTGTTTTTGTTTGGGATGTTGGAATTACGGAGGAGATTCTGTCGAAATTTTTGTAAAAATTCTAGATCTTCATTCAAGTATGTTTCTAAATTGTAGAGTGATCAGCTTAGGATTTTCTTTGGGTTGTGTACTTTTGTGAAAAGTCAGTATATGTGGTTTTGGGAACCTTTGTATGGTTTGGAATTTTCAGTAGTGAAAACAATCTCAAGAAAGCTTATATGTTGTGGTGGTTTGATATATGAATAAACCCAGTTTATGTGTGTTGTCAAGTATAATGTGATTTTACTTTTGTGACGTGTGTATCACTTTTCCGAAGTATTCAGAAAGAAAAATTTTACACCCGAGTTTTTCTGACTTAAAGTAAATTAATTTTCCGAAAGCAAAACCAGCAACTTTTATTTTTTTTTTCATTTTCGAAAGGAGTTAGATGTGTAACTCCTAGGGGAGTATTGCAATCAATGGTGAGAAAATGATGTTTACCAATTTTACCTACTCCAATGATCTTTCCTTTCTGGTTACCTCCAAAAGTAACCCAGCCACCATCTTTGTGTCTAAGGTCTTGGAACATACACCTTTCTCCCGTCATGTGACGTGAGCAGCCACTGTCCAAGTACCAAGATGCTTGTTTCTTTCCTATTGTTAAGCATATTTGTAACAGGGATGATCTTGTTTTTAGGTGCCCAAATTGACCTGGGTCCTTTCTTGTTAGTAGTCACTGGACGAGCATGTTTGATATGTTTATGATGTATGCATCTAGATGTTACATGACCACTTTTCCCACACACTTTACAAAGTGTTGGACATCCTTATTCTAGTTTTAACATGTTGTGTTTGAGCTTTTGAAGCTCTATCGTACATATGTGGTTTTGACTTTTTATTGACTTTTTTATGAGATGCTTCATGCTTCTCTTTGTCATATCCAAGGCCAGACTTATCATGTGGTGACCTAGAGTACCTTAAAATTAAACTTATTTTATCTGAGCCACCTACAAATTTAGACTGAGTGTCTGTCAGGTATGTCACATCTTGTTTCAATTTTGTAACTTCACAAGAAACATTGGGCTCACACTTGAGTTTACTAGTTAAACTGACATTCTCAAATTTAAGGTTATTATTCTCATTTACAACACTTAGTTTTTTCCATCCAAACCCTATCATATTCTTTAGATAGTTTTGAAAATTTCTTTTTCAGACTTCTATACTCATGAGACAGAATTGATGAGTTGTGCAATAATTCATCAAATGCATCTTGAAGAATGAATGTGTCAGAATCCATTACCTCAGCATCAGTGTATTCATTTTCTGATGATGTATTAGCCATGAGACAGATGTTTGCCTCTTCCTCAGCTTCATTTTCCCCTTCAGATGAAGACAGATCCAGATCCTCCAAAGTAACCATCAAACCCTTCTTCTTCTTGAAGAACTTCTTCTTGTCCTTCAGATCAGGGCAGTCAGCTTTGAAATGACCAGGCTTTTTGCATTCGAAGCACATAGGTGGACCTTTTTCTTTGGAGTCATATTTCTCTTTGAAGAACTTTTTGTTGAACTGCTTCCTTCTGAAACCACCTTTCTTTCTCCACATATGTTGAATCTTTCTGGAGATGAAAGACAGTTCATCCTCATCAGATCCTCCATCACTGTCTGAAGGATCTGCTTCATCTGAGGATTCCTCAGCTTTAAGAACTTTTGATGAGCTAGCCTTCTTTGCCTTTAGAGCAATAGATTTTCCTTTTTTGGAGTTATCTTCTTCATTGAGTTCAAGCTCATGAACCTTCAAAGATCCAAGAAGTTCCTCCAAAGTGAGAGTATTGAGGTTTTTAGCTTCCTGAATAGCAGTGACCTTAGGTCTCCACTGTTTATGTAAGCTCCTCAAAATTTTTCTGACATGATCTCTATTCTCATAGGTTTTTCCAAGAGATCTAAGACTGTTGGTGATTGTTTGGAATCTTCCAAACATTTGATCTATGGTTTCATGATCAGCCATTTTGAATAACTCATACTGGTGAACCAGCATGCTTATCTTTGACTCCTTGACTTGTGATGACCCTTCATGAGCTAGGGCAAGAGTATCCCACATTTCCTTAGCAGTGTTACAGCTATGGACTTTAACATGCTCAGATCTTGTGATAGCACACATCAAGTAGTGCTTGGCTTTCAGATTGAGTTGAAGTTGAGTTTTCTGCTCTGGAGTTCCTTGAGCTCTAGGAATAACAGCTCCATCATCACCTCTTGGCTCAGTGTAGCCAGTTTCAATCAGCTCCCAGATGTCCACATTTTGTGCATCAAGAAAAGCCACCATTCTCTTTTTCCAGTAGTCAAAATCACTACCATCAAAGAGAGGAGGTCTGTTGATTGCTTGTCCTTATGTATCCATGCTTGTTGGATCGTACTCCCTCAGCACTTGTTAGATGCTCAACCCTTTCGAGGCTGAGCTCTGATACCAACTGAAGTTGACACAAGCAAACACAAGAAGGGGGGTTGAATTGTGTTTATTAATAATTTTCGAAAACAACGTTTTTCAAATAATTTGCTCAAGCAGAAATTAACTAAGCACACACACAAAATGATCTTTAAAAAATTAACAGTCTCAAGTTCAAATCCCCATAGTTAGTAAAAACAAAAACTGTAAAAGATAAGGGTTTAGAAAAATCACACAAGTGTTTTATCCTAGTTCACTCTCTTCCAACCAAGAGCTACGTCCAGTCCCTTCTACCTGAAGGTTTTATCCACTATTCTCCAAATAGATTACAAGTATTCAACACCTCTTCAACCTACAAGTATTCTTTCTCTACCAAGCCTCTTCAGGCTCTAACTCTAACAAAGGATTTAAGATCTTGATCTAAGAACTCACTATGTGTGAGCATATGAAAGTTTAAGATCAAATGAAAATTACAGAGATATTCAAGCTAGAGAAGAACTCAAACTATTGCACTTGAAAGTTTACTGGAATGTTGATTGTAAATTGGCAAAAGTTCTGCTTCAGAATAGACATGGTTGTCTATTTATAGTGAGCTTCATCTTCTCTTGAAAAACTTCAACGGTCTTGAATAAACTTCCCGTTTAGAAATATCATTTAATGCATGAGATCGGTTGAGTCTGATAACTTGATATGCTTCATGGAGAAGTGCTCTTGTTTATCAGAGAAATGCCCAAAGTAGAGCTGTCACTTCCCTGTTTTATCGAAAGTTGATTTCTGACTTTCCTTTTTTCTAATTGATTTGATCTTTTCAGCAAAGTAGTTGACAGAGTACAAAGTTTTATACTTTCGATGGTACTATGTTCTTTTATCCAAGAGTCAAAGAGTTAACAATAGAAGCAGCAAGAGTAAAAAGACATATATTCTCTTGAATTAAATAGACAATCATTTGAAATAAATACATTCAAGCTTAGATGGGTTTACTTCTTAAAAGCTAGTAGACGCATAGATCTTTGAACGTACAACAATAACTTATCAGTGAGACGGACTCATCTACTGATACTACGTCTATACATCCAAGGGTTGGACTCGCTATTTTAAAGAGCTCGTCTACTGACGTGGCAATTAGTGAGACTACTCGTCTATTATCAAGACTTGCTATACTCAATAGCTCGTCTACTGATGTGGCATCTAGTGAGACTACTTGTCTATCAAGTCTTTGGACTTGCTATAATTCTGAAAATTTATTTCATGGTCTCGTCTACTTGACTTTTGTTTGACTTAGTTATTTGTTTACCTTTGTCAATTTTAAGACCTCGTCTAAACACAATTTTTAACAGACTCGGAGATATTACCAAGAGTTGCGAGCTCGACTAGAGAATCAAGATAGAATCCGATATGATTCCATTCTTTATTTTAAGTTCCTCTGAGTAGTATAAAACAAACAGTCCTGCAATCTATAACAAACAAGATAGATCTTTGACAACACTTTGCCATACAAATTTAACCTTTTTGTTAACATCAAAACTTAAGAGATTATTTAATCCAAAACCACTTTTGTTCTAACACTTATTAGATATCTGCAAACTTGTATCCACTTTTGATTTCCCAAACCTTGGCCTTCCTTTCTCCGTATAACCTTTTGGGATATCCATATTCCATAAGAATGGCCTAATTCTTCTATTTCAGGCCATTTCCAATATAAACCGCCTCCTGTGTTGATTGGAATTTATGGGTATAAAAACATCAAATCAAATCTCCAGTTAAGGGAATAATGGAAAATTGACCACACAATATCTGTTTAATCATCTTATAAGCTCTAGTTCCTTTATCATGTGTTCTCCTTAGATCTCCGCAAAGTTCTTGATGGGAAATTCATATATAATTGCTTGAACTCTGTGAAGGGTGGGAACTGTGAAGGAAGATCCTCTCATAGATGGGTTAGGATGGCGGGACTTTGATGACGCTCCGGAGAAACTCCGATGACAGGAGCAGGCGAGGCACATGCACCACTGGTACTCCGAAGATGGGAGGAAACAAGGCGTCAGAAGATAGAAAGATGAAGATTTTTATTATTATTTTTTTATTTTAAAAAATAATTAAATTTTGCTTCAAAGAAAAAAATAATTAAATTTTAATAACATGGTAAATGGGTAAAAGGTTAAAAGATGGTGAGTTGGAGCACTAGTAAGGAGTGTGTTCAAAAATGTGTGATAGAGTGAGTGTTGCTAGCATTCCTTAAAAAAAAAATTGATATTGCGAAAAAGCAAATTTTTGTCCTTTGTATCTGTTAGGCTTCTATGTGCCTTCAACATTAGTAAATAATAATAATGTGATATAATAAAGATTTGGAGAGGTCATACGAGACTAACTCGACTCATTTTTCTCATCCCTACGATGATGTCCTTCACTTTCAAGAACTTGTATTCCCTTGCTACTAACTGCTAATTAGGCCTTCTCTTTTAGACGCCAAGTTCCCAAAGTGACTCTAGTATTGAAAAGTGAGATTTCTATGCAGGATATCTTCAGCAACTGGTGTACAAGCTAAGTGAAGTTGGCCAAGCAGTTGAATATAATGATCTATTTACTGCTGGTTCTGTCCTTGGGGGAAGCACTGATACAGATTGGGTTCAAAAACCTAATATAGCCTTCAATAAGGTAAGTCTGGTTCCTAAAATAGTGAAATGACTGCATTCATTTGGAATTGAATTTCAAACATGAAAAAGTCAGCTCTAAATTATGGTGATAACAATAGTTAGTTATCAGGTTTGATTAAAAACCCTGGGAACTGTGAACCAATTCATGTTTACCAATTCATGGTACTTCACAGTGTACAGGTCTTGTGATCTTAATTTCGGGAAGTGACAAACTGCGTAACCCATACTCTAGAGTATTACAAACATGGTAACTATGGTGATAGAATAATCTAATTTCCCTATTTATCACTTAACTGTAAGAAGTTTTTTCCCTTGATACCTAAATTCTCATAGTACTGCATCAGATTCTGAAATTTCAGAACGAGAGAAAATTGTTGCCTACATTTTTCATTTCATGCATTAAGATTGAAACACATTAGCTTGAAAGACCTCGGTGTCCTTAAGTACTTCTTATGACTCGAGGCCGCCCACTCCTTTTGCGGCATTTTCCTTTGCCAAAGGCAGTTCTGCCTTGACTTGCTCACTGATTCTAGGCTCCTTGGATGTAAGCATATCAGCACACCATTGGATCCAGGCATTCACCTTCATCAAGATGATAGTGGCTCTGGTTTAGATGTCCCTGGCTACCAGAGATTGGCTGGTCGCCTGAGCCTCCTTTACTTGACTACCACACGCCCTGATATCTCTTTTGCCACTCAGCAACTCAGTCACTTTCTGTCCAATCCAACGAACTTTCATTTTCGAGCTGCTCAATGTGTTCTTAAATATTTCAAGGGATCCCCTGGACAAGGCTTGTTGTTTCGTCGTAACTCGTCTCTCCATTTGCTTGGTTTTAGTAATGCCGATTAGGGTGGCTGCCTTGATTCACGTCGCTATATCAGTGGCTTTTGCTTCTTTCTCGGTGACTTTGTAATTAGCTGGAAATCCAATAAACCAACTACGATAGCTCATTCTTCCTCTGAGGCTGAATATCGTGCTCTCGCCACAGCCTCTTGTGAACTTCAATGGCTGAGTTTCTTATTGCCTGACCTCCGGATTTAGTGTTCTGAGCCTGTTGTTCTCTACTGTGATAACAAGAGTGCTCTACACATAGCTACCAATCTTGTTTTTCATGAGCGCACCAAGCACTTAGACATTGATTGCCATGATGTTTGGGAACGCATTGCCTCTGGTTTGATGTGCCTTCTACCTGTTCCTTCAGTTGATCAACTTGCTGACCTTTTTACCAAGAGCCTCCATCCCAAATTGTTTACTCATTTTCTTTCCAAGCTGGGGTTGCTCACTATTTTTCAACTCTCAGGGGGTAAGGGTAACAACCTAGTAAAAACCCATTAGAATAGGCCCAAAATCGGTTACCAAGCACAAGTCACATGTGCTGCCACTGTAACTAAAATTCCTGCATTTTGCTTCTGATGCGGACATTAGGCCCAATGCTGGGAATAGGGTCTATGAAAGAGGAAAGTGGAAGGCCAATAAGTGGGGGCAAGTAACAAAGCATACATGAGTGAGGGAATGTTGTAACTAACTACTGCCAGCTGGCAGTAGTGGTGAGGTAAGTAGTGCGTGTGTGCAATTCGGTTACTGAAGGAGGAGTGATATAGGAGTGAGGGTGGGGTAGAGGAGGTTAGGCTGGAATTGGACTTGGAACCTTGGGAGAGCACTAGACCTCTCGAATAGTCTAGCATCCATTGTAGCCTCTATCTTTTTTCTGCATTACAGACTCAGTATCACCTTGATACTAGCCTGTTCATACAAATAATACTACAGTTACTCAATATTGTTCCCTATTACTGATTGATACTCATCAATTGGTATCAAAGCTCACTTTCCTGGAGCTTATGGTTCATACGCGCTTTGGAATGGACACACGAGTGGATAATCTGGAGCGAGGGGTTGAGACCTTGCAGCAGGGAGTTGGCGAGCTGTCGCGAGCTATGGAGGAGATGAGGCAACTCCTGTTGAAGAAGGATCGGCGCCGCCGAGGGCGGGACCGGCGTCGGAGGACACCGGTGAGTGAGGAAGAGGAAGGAAACGGAGGAAGCAGATCCTCGGAGGCTCGCTCGAGCTCCCGCATCCGGGATGAAAGCCGAACTCCGTCGTACGATCACGGTGGACGGAAACTGGAAATCCCTTTGTTCAACGGAGACGAGGCGTACGGTTGGATTGTGAAGATCGAGCGTTATTTTAAAATGAATTCGATACGAGAGGAGGACAAGCTCAATGCGGTGGTGATAGCGATGGAGGATCGAGCACTGAACTGGTATCAGTGGTGGGAGGAGCAAGCCCCATCCTCCAACTGGGAGGAGTTCAAGGACGCGGTGCTACGCCGTTTCCAACCGGGGCTAGCCCAGAACCCATTTGGACCGTTGTTGAGTATTAAGCAAACCGGTACCGTAATGGATTTCAGGGATCAGTTCGAGCTGGTGTCAGCCCCATTGAAGGGGGCGGCGAGGGTGATGTTGAAGGGGATTTTCCTCAATGGGCTCAGGGAGGAGATACAGGCCGAGCTGAAGCTGCATGCCTCGGAGTCCCTTGATGAGTTGATGGATCGTGCACTGTTGTTGGAAGAGAAAAACACTGCTCTTAGGAAAGGTGGTCTTACGGTGGAGGAAAAGAAGGGGTGGAGGGATAAGGAGGGGCCAATGGGTCGAACACCGAGGGACTTCTTTAGGAGCAAAATAATCACTCCTAGAGTTGAACCGGCCGGGAAGGAGGTAGGGGATGGGAAACTGTTTGAAGGGAGTAATCAGGAGAAGAAAATGGTTGGGGGAGGAAGGCTAAGTCAGAATGAGCTCAGGGAGAGAAGCCGCAAGGGGCTGTGTTTTAAGTGTGGGGAGAAATGGGGGCCAGAACACATGTGCAAAATGAAACATTACCAGTTTATTCTAGTGGAGGATTCAGGGGGTGAAGAGGAGGGACAAGGCAACGAAGAGGAAGAGGAGCAAGCAGACATGGAAGTGAAAACCCTGCAGTTGTCCTTAAATAGCAAGGAGGGATTGACTTCAAATAGGTCCTTCAAGACGTGGGGGCAAATTGGGGGCAGGGAGGTATTGGTGTTGGTGGATTGTGGGGCCACTAGCAACTTTATTTCTAAGAAAATTGTGGAAGAGCTGAAATTGAAGTTGAGTGACACACCAGAGTTTGTGGTGGAAGTAGGGACAGGAGACAGGGTGAAAAATAGGGGAATTTGCAAGCATGTGGACCTAATGGTCCAAGGAGTGAGAATTCAACAACATTTTTTCTTGATGGAGTTGGGGGGAACAGAGGTAGTGTTGGGCATGGATTGGTTGGCCAGTTTGGGGAACATAGAGGCCAACTTTAGGAACCTTGTCTTGAAATGGGGAGAAAAGGGTGAGAAGAAAGAGCTAAGAGGGGATCCTTCCCTTTGTAAAGAGCAGGCATCTTGGAAGGCCATGTTTAAGGCCCTACAGGATGAAGGAGAAGGATATTATGTGACCTATCAAGAAGGAACAGAGCAGCTGGACAGGGTGAGGGACCCATTTCCGAGTGGGTTGGAGGAGATTTTAAGGAAGTTCGAAGATGTGTTCCAAGAGCCAAACGGGTTACCACCCCACAGGGAGCATGACCATGCTATCACTTTGAAGGAAGGAGCCTCTATCCCCAACATCAGACCCTACAGGTACCCATACTATCAAAAAAATGAGATAGAAAAGATAGTGAAGGAGATGCTCTTAGCTGGAATCATTAGGCCCAGTACCAGCCCATTTAGTAGCCCAGTTATATTGGTCAAAAAGAAGGATGGGGGTTGGAGGTTCTGTGTGGATTATAGGGCTCTGAACAAACTCACTGTACCAGATAAATTCCCTATTCCCATAATTGATGAGCTGCTGGATGAATTGGGGGGAGCTAGAATTTTCTCGAAATTGGACCTTAAATCGGGTTACCATCAAATTAGGATGAAAGACTCGGACATTCCCAAAACAGCCTTCCGAACACATGAGGGGCATTATGAATTCATAGTCATGCCTTTTGGACTGACTAATGCCCCTTCCACTTTTCAAGCCCTCATGAACCAAATTCTAAAGCCCTATCTAAGGAAGTTTGCTCTGGTTTTTTTTGATGACATTCTAATCTACAGTAGGAGTGTGGAGAGTCATGGAGAGCATTTGGGAAGGGTGCTTCAGGTATTGAGGCAGAATGGGTTGATGGTTAATAGAAAAAAATGCTCGTTTGGCCAAGAACAGTTAGAATACTTGGGGCATATTGTATCAGGTCTTGGAGTTGCTGCAGATCCCAACAAAATCAAGGATATGTTGGATTGGCCCATCCCCAAGGATGTGAAGGGGTTGAGAGGGTTCCTAGGCCTCACGGGGTATTATAGGAAATTTGTTAAGAACTATGGGAAAATAGCATGGCCTCTAACTCAACAACTCAAGAAGGATCACTTCAAGTGGGATGAAGAAGCTCAATGTGCTTTTGAGCAACTCAAACATGCGATGACTTCTATTCCGGTGTTGGCTGTTCCAGACTTTGAAAAGACATTTGTGGTAGAGACAGATGCTTCTGGGAAAGGAATTGGTGCTGTGTTAATGCAGGAGGGACGACCAGTGGCATATATGAGTCAAACGATTTCAGACAGGGCTCAAAATAAGTCAGTTTATGAGAGGGAATTAATGGCAGTGGTGCTGGCCATTCAGAAATGGAGACATTATCTTCTAGGGAGACATTTTGTGGTCCATACTGATCAGAAGAGCCTCAGATTTTTGGCAGACCAGCGGATAATGGGTGAAGAACAGCAGAGATGGGTATCCAAATTGTTGGGGTTTGATTTTGAGATAAAGTACAAGCCTGGAACAGAGAATAAGGCAGCGGATGCCCTCTCCCGGAAGTTGCAGTTTTCAGCTTTATCCACAGTGCAATTTGTTGAGTGGGATGATTTGGAAGAGGAGATTTCAAAAGATGACAAGTTGAGGAAGATAGTACAGGGGCTTATGTTGGACAGTAATGCACACAAGGGATACACACTACGCAAGGGGAGATTGTACTACAGGGGCAGGTTGGTGGTTCCCAAAGAGTCTCCTAAAATCCCTTTGATACTTAAGGAATTTCATGATTCAGCCGTGGGAGGCCATTCTGGTTATTTCAGAACATGTAAAAGGATAGCTGGGCTGTTTTATTGGGAGGGAATGCGAGGAGGAATTCAGCAGTATGTCCAAGCATGTGAGGTCTGCCAGAGGAACAAATATGAAGCCTTAAATCCTGCAGGGCTGTTGCAACCTCTACCCATTCCGGTTCAGCAATGGTCAGATATCTCCATGGATTTTATTGGGGGATTGCCAAAATCAGGAGGGATGGACACCATCTTAGTTGTGGTGGATAGGCTCACTAAATATGCACACTTCATTGCATTAGCTCATCCATACACTGCTAAGGAGGTTGCAGAGGTATTCCTTAGAGAAGTGGTTCGGTTGCATGGTTTTCCAGCCTCAATTGTGTCAGACCGAGACAGAATCTTCATCAGCTCCTTCTGGACTGAACTCTTTAAGTTAGCAGGAACCAAACTGAAGTTTAGCTCGGCTTATCACCCTCAATCCGATGGCCAAACTGAGGTGGTTAACCGATGCTTGGAAACCTATTTGAGGTGTGTGACGGGGGTGAGGCCAAAACAGTGGCACAAATGGCTAAGTTGGGCAGAATTTTGGTATAACACCAACTACCATTCGGCCACCAAAATGTCACCTTTCAAGGCTCTATATGGAAGGGATCCACCGGCTGTGATTAGAGGAGATATGGGAGGTACAGCCCTAGAGGAAGTTGAAAGATTGACTACTGAACGCAATGAATTATTAGAGGAGTTGAGGAAGCAACTGGTGCAAGCACAAAATCGCATGAAACAACAAGCCAATAAACATAGGAGGGATGTGGAGCATCAGGTGGGGGACAAGGTTTATTTGAAGATTCAACCCTACAAATTAAGAAACCTCGCAAAGAGAGTGAATCAGAAGTTAAGCCCTCGGTTCTATGGCCCATATGAAATCATTGAAAGGGTTGGAGCAGTCGCATATAAACTGCTACTACCCGAAGGCAACAGGGTGCATCCAGTTTTTCATGCATCCTTGTTGAAGAGAACTGTGACTGATGAAGTAGTGGTGCAACCACTACCCCCTTTTGTGTCCGAAGAGTGGGAGCTTCAAGCCCAACCCGAAGAGGCCCTGGCTGTGAGAGGAACAAAGAGGGAAGACCTAGAAGTGTTAGTGAAGTGGAAGAATCTCCCTAGTTGTGAGAACTCGTGGGAGAAGGTGACTGACATGCAAGAATTATTTCCTGAATTGCACCTTGAGGACAAGGTGACTGTTGAAGGGGAGGGTATTGATGCGGACATTAGGCCCAATGCTGGGAATAGGGTCTATGAAAGAGGAAAGTGGAAGGCCAATAAGTGGGGGCAAGTAACAAAGCATACATGAGTGAGGGAATGTTGTAACTAACTACTGCCAGCTGGCAGTAGTGGTGAGGTAAGTAGTGCGTGTGTGCAATTCGGTTACTGAAGGAGGAGTGATATAGGAGTGAGGGTGGGGTAGAGGAGGTTAGGCTGGAATTGGACTTGGAACCTTGGGAGAGCACTAGACCTCTCGAATAGTCTAGCATCCATTGTAGCCTCTATCTTTTTTCTGCATTACAGACTCAGTATCACCTTGATACTAGCCTGTTCATACAAATAATACTACAGTTACTCAATATTGTTCCCTATTACTGATTGATACTCATCAGCTTCTTAGCATCATCTAGTAAAAATAAGCTCTTGTACACTATATTCAATCTGAAATTTTGAATCAATGAGAGCAAGTTTCATATTCTCTTGAATTCCAAATCTTTGTTTTATTTCTAATTTCTGCATTTGTTCATGGATCTTTGCATTTCTGATAAAAAAAATATAACTGATTACCTCTATTAGAGGATACACTAAAGATCAGAGCATACTCTATACTCTCCATATGAAAGTTTGAACATTTAACTTGATGGATTTTGTTCCAGTTTTTCTTATTTTTAATCTTTCTTTAACTGCCTCTGAAGTTTTAGATATGATTTCTTGGGTAACATTTTAACAGCCGAGCTCCAGTGAGGAAGAGAAGACTGAAGTGGACACATTCAATTCTTCACTAGCTTAGTTGATTTCATCAGGAGTGTTGCATGTAACTGACTGTGAATCAATTTCATAATGATAGAAAATATAATTCTGCTAAATACTGAATAATATCTTCCGCCAAGGGGAAACAACCCCCCCCCCCCCCCCCCCCTCTCTATATATAATTGAGAAGACAAATTTATAAAAAAAAAAAGCTCGTCGTTCCAATGGAATTTGTTGTCGTTGGGTTACATTAAAATAAAGGGTGAAGATTTGGATTAACTCTTTTAAACTTACTATTAGAGTAACTTGATTATATATATATATATATAGAAGAGGGAGGCAAGCATTATGATAGACTCTTCTGAAGGCTTCATTGAGAAATATTGGAGCACATGCTGACACTTTTTTTTTTTTTTTTTGAAGTTTCTAGGAATGATGTTGAGTCCTTCAAACTTGCCTTTTTGCTCTTCGGCCAGTGCATTTGAGAAGTGGACATTCTGGACAGGGCTCTCTGTGCAGCTTAATATATATATATAGAAGAGGGAGGCAAGCATTATGATAGACTCTTCTGAAGGCTTCACTGAGAAATCTTGGAGCACATGCTGACACTTTTTTTTTTTTTTCCGAAGTTTCTAGGAATGATGTTGAGTCCTTCAAACTTGCCTTTTTTCTCTTCGGCCAGTGCATTTGAGAAGTGGACATTCTGGACAGGGCTTTCTGTGCAGTTCAAGGGGCTTGAGGGAAAAGAATCTATCTACAACACATATCACTTCATTTCATCATTTCGTGATGAAATATAGAGAATTCCATTAATTTTCCTCGCCGGGCAATCTAATTGGCGTCATGGAGTAGTCTCTTCTCAACTTTAACTCGGACCAGTTGATCAACAAACTCATTCGCTAGTTTGAAATTTGCAATTTTGGTGCGATTATTTAATGAGATGGTTTTTGTTTTTGTTTTTGTTTTTGTTCACCAAACATGGCAAATAAAAGGACTTTCAGCTTGTTGTAGGGTAATGAAATTATGGTTTTAGTCCACGGGCTAATGCAATTACAGTTCTTATATACCCCTGTTGTTTGATGGCTGAACCATGTTTCCCTTCTACCTACCTAATATTGCAATCTGGTTTGAAAATTAAACATATCACACAGTTCTTTTACACGATGTACAAATTTTTAGCAACATGCATTGGTTAGTTAACATGTAATAAAACAACTAGTACTATTCCGACATGGCAGAACGGGGTATTTTATTTAATGTATGCTAGCGTACAACACTTGAATATTATCTAGAGTACAAAGAGGAAGGGAATACCCTATAGGCCTTTACCAGTATGTGTAATAGCTTGAGGTTGTCCCTTTCCAAGCTCTTGTTTTATAGGCTTCTCATAGGCATGGAATGGATGATTCTGTTACTTCATGTGAGGCCTTTTCCACGTCATCTTTTGCAGGTGCTCCCAATGTGTCCTTCTATAAGGTTCTTGATGGAATCCAAGAGAGCTCAACTAAAGAAGTGCATGATCAAAACTGGAAGGAACTTGGAGGACCCATGACAAGAGCTAGAAAGAAGAGGATCCAAGAAGCTTTGGAGAGGAAGGAGGTCAATTCCTTGATGTTCATGAAGACCAATTTGGAAGGAGGCCCAAAATTGATCCATCTCTTCCTAATTAAGTGCACAGCTACTTAGCCACATTAAAAATATGAATTTTTAAATTAAGTTTGTAATAATCTTAGTTGACTTTGGACTTTAACTTAATTGTGATGTGAACATTAATCTTCGCTTGATGATGACCTTTCTGCCTTGTTTTGTCTATAACTTGAGCTCTGGTTATCCAATTGACTAGTACTTGGTGGCATTGGAAAGCTAAGAGAAAGTTCTACAAGTCTTTTTTAACCTATCAAGACCTAATTCGTCCTCTATCATTATGAACACTAGGCTGGAAGTTGAGAATAAAATTTTAGGCAGATTTAGAAGCTTGTACTTTGTTTTTATTTTATTTTGTGATGTGAGCCTCTTGGGCCTTAGGGAGTGCACGACCAAGCCTCTATTCTTAGGTTAGGACTATGCATGTGTTGCTCTTTAAATAGTCATGTAATGTCCTTATTTCACAACTTTGAATGAAATTGAGAATTTACTCTCATATTGAGTATTTTGAGTGAGCATGACTCCTCTTTGGTTCTTGGCTTGAACCATTAACTTGATTCTTATCAAAGAGCTTCCATCTCTTTGTGGCGAATATACTCCTTGGCTCATCATTCTTCCAACTCTCATGGAATGAATATGGCGCCTTCTTCATCTCTTTATCTCTTTCATTTTTGTTGTTTAATTTTCATTCTTGCTCTTTACTTTCCTTTACTTATGCATCACTTTAATTTCTAGCCATTTACTTTCATTCTTGAATTATGTTCATGCAATTCTTTTATTGATTTACTTTGAGCATTTTCGTTTCTCTCTTATTCTACTCTTCCTTTGTTTGAGTCAAGTAATTTAAGGACTAAGCTCAGGGAAAGATCCTAAAATTCAAGTGATTCCAAGTTGGATCACATCAGTTCTCTCTATTTCATGTGTTTGGAGCTTTCTCGGGCTAGATAGAGGTTTTTATACTTCGGCTAAGTGATACTAATGGTCTAGGGCCGAGATGTCTGGCCAAGAGCAAGGATTCTTGAGATAGAGGTCTCCCCAATGTTTGGGCTTTGAGTTATAGTGTCTTCGATTGTTGGGCCTTGATGCTTATTTGGCCTCGATCAAATCCAATAGAAACAAATACATTATTAACCAACTAATGCACGTTAAAAATCAAACTCACTTGGTTCTCATAAAAGGCAACCATTTTGCTGATTCAAGTCTAACGGTTTAACTCCACCAAAATAATCTAATGGTATGTAAGTTTTTTAGGTTTTTGTTAACATAGTCACATATTAAATTCTAAAACGAATTGAATAATTGTTTAAATAATTAAAAGAGTTTGATTTCTATGCACTGACAATATAAAAGAGTTTTACACTGACATTCAGTGATATTTTCACAAATATATTTTATTGTTGTTTCTCTTTCTTACTCATTAAATTAAAAGTATGGGTGTCAAAATGTTAGTGGATGTGAGGATAAAACTTTTTACACTGACAATGCACACTATTTTCATCCTAATTAAAATTAATAAGAAATGCTATTTTTCTTTCTCAGGGCATATGTTAACATTTTCTTAAGGAAATATAAGTAGATAATGGGTGATACAATTAAAACTTTATTTTTAAAACTTGTGGTGCTATTTTCTAATAAGGAGAATACACACACACACACACACACCTGTGTGTGTGTGAAGGGCTAAGGCATGCTTTAGCATCACTATAAGGAGAATGATCCCAACTAGGTTGGCACGAAAAACCCCAACAATCATTTGCAGCACACCTTAAATATTATTAAAAAGAAAAAAAATAAGAAACAAAAAACATGGGGGGGACTAAAGCCAATACGCATGAAAATAAAGAATCAAATAAATCTATAGTTAGGCAAGCCTAATCTTCCCTAATGAAACTAGGTAGTTGATCACACCAAATAAAGTTATGGTTCAATATACATAAGAAGCCAACTTATCCGTACGTGCATTTCCTTCCCTAAAAATGTGAGAAACTTAAAATTGCATTTGAGAAGTATAGAACAAGCAATTCTTGTTGACAAGTGACTCCAAACACAAGAAGGGGGTGAATTGTGTTTTTCAAAAACTTTGGCAAAGATAAAGACTTTTATATTATGAAAAACAACTCTGTTAAATACGCGTGTGATTAAAAGCGTTTTGTAAAAGATAAAGCAGAAATAAAAAGATAAGGGATGAGAAGATGAACACAAGCGAGATATCCTGGTTCGGCCACAAAATACCCAGTGGCCTACGTCCAGTCCCCAAGGCAATACCACCAAGGGTTTTTAATCAACTCTAGTTTTTAATAGGATCAACTAGAACCTTTACAAAAGAGAGAACTCCTCACAGACCAGGGATATCACCTCCCCCAGTGAAAGAGCCTCAAGATAATGACCCAAGAGATATCACCTCTCTTGTCAACCACAAGGAATATCACCTCCCTTGTACACACTTGGAAATCACATCCAAGAACACCCCAAGAGATATCACCTCTCTTGAAAACAAGGTGTAGAAAAGAAAGGTTTGAGTCACATGACTCTTACCAACAATATGCACTCTTGATAGTGCTGATAAACAAATTGAAGAACAATTACAATAACACCTATATGGTGTATAGAATACTCAATATAATATGGTCAAAGTGAATGTGCAAGAGATAGAGTATAAAAAATGTTTAATAGAGTTTTAGCACAGAGAAAATGATAGCAGTGTATTGTGTCATGAAGCAAGGCAGCCCACCCTTCTATTTATAGAGAACAAGTGAAGGTTTAAAGAGAAATTAGGTCAAGCCTCTTAAAAATCATTTTTGTCGCGTCATAATCGATTATTGCAAAGTCATAACCGAAACTAATTTCAGGAAGCGCACACTTTGACAGAATAGGCATAATCGATTATATTAATCGATTACGAGTCCACTGACTTTCATATAAAAAGCCATAATCGATTACATAATCGATTACATGGTTTCTGTTTGAAGCTCGTTTGAAGTCAGAGAGGACATAATTGATTATACAAAAACCATAATCAATTATTCTATTTCAAATTTTAAACTTAACGGCTTTACTGTTATAATTACTCATTAACACCAATTAAAGTCATTTAACCTCGACTCATAATCGATTATAGGATTACCATAATTGATTATGGCACATATAAATTTGAATTTGAAAAACTTGACAATTAAGAAATTGATTGCTCATTAAGTACCAATTAATTGTCAATTTTAATCACTTTAAAGCACATGTTAAAACTTTTTAGCACATGATAAATTCTTTTAAGCATATGTTAAATGTGTGTGTGTGTGACCAATATTAAATTGAGAACTCTACTTACCGTTTACACACTTTTCTAAAACAAACAATATATATACTGAAATTCCCATTTTGCCCCTTGTGCTTGCTTGCTTTATAACTTTCCGATTTTTGCAACTTAGTCCTTCTGGACCCTTTTCCTTTTTGTCCATCAACAAAACAAAAGTACCTGTCAAGGCATATATTTACAATTCTTTCATTTGTTCCTTAGGCACCACGACACTAAATTAATCTTTTTGAATGCCTCTACCACCAACTTTGAATCACATTCCAACCAGAGTTTTAACCAACCTATTTTGTAAGATTCTTCAATAGCAATCATAGCAACTACCAACTTAGCATGAAAAGCAAATGAATTAATATGAGAAGTGAAACAACCCAAAAAAGCTCCTAAAGAACCTCGAAAGATACCTCCAACTGTAGTCAAACCCGGGGAACCTCTTGTTGCCCTATCAGTATTGCACTTAAACCATTGACATAAAGGAGGATGCCACTCAACTTGTTTTATAGAAGGAGACGAGCATGGATGACCTTCAATTGAAAAATCCTTTAGAATTTCAAATTCCGAGATTGAAGAGGAATTAGTTCCTTTGTACAAGGTTCCTGACCAATGAGTTGATGCAACAACTAAGCTAATAGCACCTTTATAGTAAATCCTGGAATTATGAAATCTGGACTGGTTCCTGCAGAACCATATCATATTAAAAATATTGATGATTACTACTCTAATAACATCCTTTACTTGACTGCTATACTGCTTATTCAGAATCGAAAACACGGTAGAGATGGAAGCCAAATTAATAGAGCTTTCAATCAAATTCCCTGGCCAACTCCAAAGATTCTGAGCAAATTTGCATTGGAAGAACAGATGCTGTGAAGATTCATCTGATTCACCACATAAATCACACCACAAAATAGTTATACATCCTCTAGGTTTCATATTTTCATCAGTTTACATGTGTAATAATTCATCTATAAAAATATAACATGTGTAATAACTCTTGCACATGTATTCTCCTCGTTGAAAAAACATCACAAGTACCAATTTATCAATACCTAAATTTTGTCCTTTCATGAAATAATTTTATCATACTATTTTATTTATGACCAAAGGCCCAAAATGGTCCCTAACAAAAACACATGGTACACTTGTAGTCCCTAACAAAAAGAAAAAGTCACCATTTAATCCTCGAGAATGTAAAACAGGGACACATTAATCCCTTCGTTAGTTGACCCTCCCAGACCCCCGTTACTTTGTTGATGTGGCCCGTTTGTTTGCTGATCTGTCCATTAACGGTGTCCTACGTGGTTTTTTGTTTCACCTTTCTCAACTCAAAACTACCTCATTTTGGGACTTATTAATCTTCTTCTTCTTCCTTCTTCTCTCTTACTCCCTGGTCCAAACCCACAGAACCCTTTGTTTTCATCTTCCTCTTTTTTTTTTCTCTCGTTGATCACAATGAAGCAATGTCAGAGAGAATGGCTGTACATGGAGGAGGGGGAGGCGGCGCTCACACGGCGGAGGTGTAACACCCCGTTTTTTGTAAATAAGCATAGTGCTTCATATATGTTATATATATGTTTGTATATGCTTGTTATGTTTGTTTTTGATGTCTAAGTTCATGTTTGTGAAAGTTTAGCCTTAGAAAGGTTTAACCCTTTTAGAGTCCTAGTAACCTATTTCACCATTTTAGCCATATCTTGAGTTCTAGATGTCCGATCAAGGTGATATTTATAGCATTGGAAAGCTAAGAGAATTATCTACAAGTCTTATTTTATGTGTTTTGGCCAAATCGATCATCTAGGTGGTCTCGCAAGGAATTCTTTCAAAGCCCCGTGCTCAGGAGTTGAGCACGGTCGTGCTCAACCGGGAGCAAGGCCGTGCTCAGGTATCAATGTCTTTAAATAGAGCAGTTTCGTAAGATTTACGAGCCAAACCCTATTTTGGCACTTTGGGCAGCTTTTGTGGGGAAAAAACCTCTTCTCTCTTCCTCCCCTTAAACCCCTTTAATGCCCTTGGTGTTCTTGCTCTAGTTTTGGTGTGACACCCTAATCTCGGGTCATCACATGGTTACCCGTTTGCGGAAAATAAAATCATAAATTCGCTGGTTGCTTTCGGAAATGTGTAGTTTTGTTGTGTCGTGCATGTGGCTATCGCGTTATGTCCATATGTCGGTTTCTCACTCTTGCATGTTTTATTTGTGGTTTCTTTTCTGGGTTTTATGTGGTGGAATTCAGATGAACCTCTTAAGGACTATGGCGTCTACAAGAAGAAGAATGTTTAGTACGGGGCATGCTGATGCTGCATTCTTTTTGTCGTAGTGTTTGACCAGCTTAGGTTTACTTTAAGTTATATTTTGGGAATACTCGTTTCATTATAAATGTTTAAGTGTGAAACATATAATGCAATATGGTTGTATGACTTACATATATATTTTAATGATTTATTTATAAAAAAGTGATTTATGGGTCGTAGAGAGGGCGCAACCGTGAAAATATTTTACTACTGCTAATTTTTACATAAGCCAAAGTTTGTAATTTTTGGATGAGTAGATCATGAGATATACTCACAAAACCAACACACCCTCAAACTGTCCATATTTTAACACTCATATAAATATATAAACATAATCGTCCGCATTTCGATTATTTTGAAACAGTGAAAATCGGGGTGTTACATTTGGTAGATCTTGGTTGGTCTATGCCAATCGTAGAAGGTAATGGTTCCTTCCCTCTTTAGTACCCTTTCTTGTTTTGATTAGGGAATCTAATTGGTTAACCTTTTGTTTGACCAAGGCTTGGAATGCTAGTCAAGCTGCTTAAGGGAAACACGTTGGTTCTTCGTTTGGGTTGCCAGTTGGCTTTCGTTGGTTGGAATCTTCATACCAGGTATGGGGAGAAGGAAAAGTATTGACATGTAGGCGTTGGGGGTAGCGTAAGATGAAGGGTTAACTCATGACCCTGTCATATGTTGTTGTCTATTTGATGTTAATTGATGTATGTATGATATGATTATAATGTTAATGACATGCTTTAATTGTTATACTGTTTCATGTTAATTATTGATGATGTATAAATGGATGGTCTTGGTATGCCCAATTGAGTATGATGTTTAATGATGCCATGAATGTCTACGATGATGATGATGCTATTATGATGACGATATTATTATGATTATGAGAATGTTGTTATGATAATGATGATAATGTGGTGCTCTGTTTGAGTGTTGATTGTTGGGTATGTTAATGCCAACAATGACGCTAATAAGACTATAACCAATTAATAGGGCTTATTAATGGTGTTAAGACGTTAAAATACGTTAACGATGATAATAGGATTTGAGGGATGTTGTCCCAGTTATACATAAGACATGAATATAATGTGAGATGTAAAGTTATGTTCATAGGGCTTAGTTAAAGACCCTAGGATTGATTAGTGAGTGTTCTAGGAGCGTTAATGACGAAGCTGTGATTAAAGGATTAATTCCCCATGATGATAAGACATGAATATTAATGAAGAACAGTTAAGATTAATGAAGCTGATGTTCGATGGATTAGTTAAAAGCCAATAGGTTGAATCTGTGATCTGTCCCAAGAATTTGGGAAAGGGTTTCTGACCTTTTCTGCCCAGATCAGTACGGCCACGCTCCATCGAGCACGGCAATGCTTAACAAGGAGTATGCCCGTGCTCCAGTTTGAAACCCAGAGCAGGGCATGCAATTGAGCACGCCCGTGCTCAGCAGGCAGCACGATTGTGCTTGCCTGCAGGTCCAGCACGCCCGTGCTGAGGGTAAGCACGTCCGTGCTCACCTGACCAGAACAGAACCAGAATGTTGAAAACAGGGGTTCTACCCCAAAGTATTCGACTAATGAAATAAGACACCAAATGAAGAAAAGATGAGTTAGATAACTTAAAGATGTTGTTCTGTACCTTGGTAGCCGAGTGGCCAAGGGGGCCTTGATGCTTAATGGTCAAGGTGTTGAGCTCTGTACCTGATCAATCGGAGTGTTAATAATTAAAGTGGAAAGATGATGTTCTGTACCTTGGTAGCCTAGCGTTCGCTCCAAAGGGGCCTCGATAGCCGAGTGGTCGAGGTGTTGAGCTCTGGTGCTTATTGGCCAGAGTGTTGTTGTTTTGTACCTTGGTAGCCAAGTGGCTAAGGGGACCTTGATGCATAATGTCAAGGTGTTGTTAACAGATATTGGACCTTGGTAGCCTAGTGTTCGCTCCAAGGGGACCTCGATGCTTAATGGTCAAGGTGTTGAGCTCTGGTGCTTTTTGGCCAGAGTGTAAGTGAAAAGAGTTTGTGATAAAAGATTAAAGTAGCGGAGTAGCATTGTATCGCATAACATACCTTGTTTGGAATGTATATATATGATATTAATATGATGAAACGTTTATGTTTGATATGCTATGTTTATATGATGCATGTTCATCTTGCTAACTAATTCCATGCCGTTATGTTGATATATATATTTCTTACTCCCCATCTTTTTTTGTTGCCTTGCATGTACCCTTTTTGTGTTATGCAGATGACGGTGAGCAACGTGCTGAGGAGTGACTCTGAGGAGCCGCTTCTTGACGTTTAGTTTATGTTTAGTTTAGTTGTTATCCGAGTTGTTTTATCGGATCGGTTATACCAGCTCTGTAATGTGACATTGGGGTTGAGTTTCGTTTATATGTTTATGTTATGTTTTCTTTCAAACATGTTTTATTTTCTGCGTATGATGTTTTGTTTCAATGTGGTATCTTCTACCCGTTGATTTTCATTTTATAATAAATGATATGCATGTGTTTATCTATTTTCGAAAAAACTAAATTACTTCCTTTTACGTTATCGCTTTATAAATACATGCGGGGTAGAGGGTGTCACAGGAGGACCCAAGAGATATCACATCTCCTGTAAACCACAAGGAATATCAACTCCCTCGTGAACACTTGGAAATCACATCCAAGAAACACTATAAGAGATATCATCTCTCTTGCAAACTTGGTGTAGAAAGAAGGGCATCAGACGACTCTTACCAACAATATGCACTCTTAATAGTGCTCATTAAACAAATTGAAGCACAGATACAAGAACACCTATATGGTGTGTAAAGCTCTCTTAGTATAAAGTATGATCAAGGTGCATAAGTGAGAGTGATTTAGAGAGAATAGAAATGACAGAGTTTCAATGCAAATGTATAAAATGAGGATTCACTCTATGCTGAAAGTTGCCCAAGTTCCCTTTATAAAGAAAATGTGATTAGCCCAAGGAAATTAGGTCTATAACACCTCGTTTTTCTTGTTAAAATGCTTTGTGTGTTGCATGTTGTTAAGGTTTGACCTTAGGAACTTTTAGAGGGGCTAAGTGGACTTTTAGAGTGAGAAATCCCTCTCTGGTGCATGAGCACGCCCGTGCTCATGTACCAGCACAGCCTTGCTTGTTGGCGTGCTCAGTGCCTGAGTGAGCCACAGGCACGGCCTTGCTCAAGTGGAGCACTTGAGCATGGCCATGTCGGAAAACGGGCCGTCGTGTCGTTAATGTTGCCTACCCGTGCTTAGTGGAAGCACGGCCGTGCTCGGGCATCAGAATTTATAAATAGAAGAGCTTCGTAAGGGTTGCGAGCCAAACCCTCATTTTGGCACTTTGGGCAATCCTAGTGTGACAGAAACCTCACCTCTTTCCCTTCCCTTGAACCCTTTGAAGTTCTTGATGTTCTTGAGTTCGTTTAAGAGAGAAGTCACGCATGCTAGTGCCATTAAGGTAACGTGTTCATCCCTCTATTAATCTCTTATTCATTGTTTCTCGAATCTGAGATTAATATTTATCCTTTTTGTGTTGACCAAGGCTTGAGGAACTCATCGAGCCGCTTGAGAGAACGAGAGTAGTTATGCCTACGTTGTCAAGAGGCTTAGTTCATACCAGGTATGGGGAGAAGGGATAGTATGAACATGTAGGCATTAGGGGGTAGCGTAAGATTAAGGGTTAACTCATGACCCTATTTGGTTGCTATATGTTTTATTTTGCCTTGTTATATGCTTATTGTTATTATATTTGATAACGATGTTATATGCCATGAATATGCTTGGGTTGAAGATGCCATGAATGATGTTTGATTGTTTATAATATTCATGACTTTGGATGAATGCATGTTGAGTTGATGTTGTTGTTAATGTTAATATGACATTAAAAGACGTTAATAAAGATGATTGAAGTTAAGGGATAAATTCCCAAATTATTCATAAGACTTGAACCGTAGTAAAGAGTGAGATTGTTGCTTAAAGGCTTAGTTAAGACCCTAGGATTGATCCTTGAGTGTTTTAGGGACATTAATAATGAAGCTGGAATTAAGGGAATAATTCCAGAATAAGTATAAGACATGGAGATTAATTAAGAGTAATGAAACTGATGTTGATGTTTAGTTAAAAACCAATAGGATTGATCCTTGAACGCCCTAAGGAGCTTAACAAGGGTTCTTCAACCCTTCTACCTAGAAACAGTACGGCCATGCCCCAGCGAGCATGGCCGTGCTCAACAGTCAGCACGACCGTGCTTGACTTAAAAATTAGCACGCCTGTGCTGGAGAAAGCACGACCGTGCTCCCCTACCCATAACAGAATGCAGAAAACAAAAACAGGGGTGTTTCAACCCCAAACGTTCCCAACGATGATAATAAGACACCCAACGAAACAAAGATAAGTTAGATAATCCAATGAAAATTTAATAAGTGTAATTAAGCACAAACGTAAAGATGGTTAAGTCTGTAATGATGTTCACTGCACGTTGTTGTACCTTGGTAGCCAAGTGGCCAGGGGCATATGCTTAATGATCAAGGTGTTATTAATGTTGAACCTTGGTAGCCTAGTGGCTAAGGGGACCTCGATGCCAAGTGGTTGATGTATTGATGGTGTTAAAACTTGGGTAGCCTAGTGGCCCAAATGGAGGTGATGATTGTTTGATTGTGTGTTGATTGCTCCTCACGCATTCATACATTGGAGATGTTAGTGGGGGATGTTCAACACAGGGGAGGTCATCCGAGAGTAAGGCGATATAGCCGTCCATGGTGATTCAAGTGAATCGTGTACACCCGTGGTAGTGCATCTAAGGTGCGTAGGCTATTCAAAAGGTTCACCCATGGTTTGATGAACTGCCGGCATTGGTGCTTCATGGCCAATGTGGATATGTAACTCCGAATTTGACTTCCTGAGGTAGATTGGATCCACATGTATAACAGAGTAGTGGAGTAGTGCTGCACCACATGGCATGCATTGTTGATATGATGAGAATAATATGAATGCATTATGTATGTTGTTATATTGTAACTAGAGCTATCAAAATGGGCCAACCCTACTCACCAGGGATGGCCCACCACAGGTTAGGGGAAAAAAGGGTCAACCCAACCTGGCTCACATTTTGGTGAGCCAGAAAATAGCCAACCCAGCTCAGCCAATGACGGGTTGGTGGGTTATATGGGTTGGCTCACCTATATTAAAAAAAAAGGAAAAAATTTTTTTTTTAAAAAATCCAACACCTTAAACTGCATATACCAATACCACCATACCAGCCCTCATCACGAATCATAATAAGCTTAAAAAAAAGTACCAACCTAAGCAAATCAATTCCAAAATACAGCATATTCAACAGATTCGATTATTCAAGAGGACAACAGATCTTAGCCATTTAGCAGTAGACTCATCCCCTTTACCTTAGTAACCATTTAATTGAAGTAAAACATAGGGGTGAATGGGTGATGAGAGTAACAGGGTAACAAATAGAGGAGAGATGAGAGTAACTGGAGGGTGAAATCGTGCCGGTGGCGAAGGTGTGGTGGAGGGACAAGCGTCGTGTATCTGCGTTTGGATGGCAGAAAGGACTGCGTTTGCGTGGTGCTAAGGTACGGTGGAGGGACGACGGCGTGTGGTCGACGAACGGCGTCTTGCGGCGACTCACAGTGACATGTCTTTGCTAGGGTTTGAAATGGGAAGGATCATATTCTTCTATATTTAGACTTTCGAAATAGGTGTCAAATGCATAAGGAATATTAGACTATTCTTTTAGTTTTATATATTTACTCAACGTTGCGTTTTTTTTTTTTCTCCCTAAAATGGGTGCAACCCGTGAGCCAACCCGGCTCACCCCGGGTTGAACCCACCCAACCCACGGGTTAGGTGAGCCAGGTCAAAATGACCCAGGGTCAAAATGAGCCAGGTTTTTAGCAATCCAACCCACCAGTGAGCCGGGTTGGCTCGCGGGTTGCAACCCATTTTGACAGCTCTAGTTGTAACATGCTTGTTGTGATGTATGCTCATCTTGCTAAATGCTTCCATGTCATTATGTTCATATACATGTTTCTTACTCCCCGTCTTTTGTTGTTTGATTTGCATGTACCTTTTGTTTATGCAAAGGATGGTGAGCAGCTTGTCGAGGTGTGACTCTGAGGAGCCGCTACTCGTAGTTTAGGATTTATCAGTTTTAGTTGTTTATCTGTGATGTTTCCGGATTTTGGTTATACCAGCTCTGCAATGTGACCTCGGGGTTGGGTTATGTTTTTCATGTTATGTTTTTATTTCCGTGTTGTTTTTAGTTTGGTTACAATGTGGTACCTTTTACCGTGATTTTCATTTTAAATAAATGATATGCATGTGTTTATTTTCAATTTTATTTTATTTCTCCTATGTTTATGCTTTATAAATACATGCGGGGTAGAGGGTGTCATAAGGTCAAGCCCATTTTAAAACACATTTTATCGCGCAGTAATCGATTATGTAAAATGTATAATCGATTATTTTAACTCAAATAACAAGGTGTTGCTTGAGACAGTCGCAGCGTAATTAATTAGACTAATCGATTATATGTTCTCTGTAAAAATCCTGCGTGCTGAAAAGGATATAATCGATTATTACAATCGATTAGCAACTTTGTTTTGTACTTCAAAAGATCATAATCGATTTTTCAAACTTCATAATCGACTATTTAATTTCAAATTCAAACTTAACGGCTAGAAAGAAGTTATTACTCATTAATACTTATTAAAGCCAATTAAGTTTATTTAAAATTTGTTCAGCATAATATAATCGATTATGGCATTTCAAAATCAGATGATTCAAAATTTTTAACAGCTCTTAAATTAATTACTCATTAAAGTAAGTTAAGAGCTATTAATACTATTGATAATCGATTATCATAATCAATTATGACTCGTTTTTAAATTTGAATTTGAAATACCCATTGGCTAAAAATAGTTAATCATTTCAGTTCATTTAAAAGCCATTTAAGTTTTATTTTGAAAGATCATTTATGTGCATGCGTGACCAACTTTAATTAGAGAGCTTTACTTACCATTTACATGAGAATCTAAAACAGTCAAAAAAGTTAATAAAATTCCCTTATCCCCATCTTGAAAGACTTAATCTTCTGGATACTCTTTTTCCGTTTTTTGCAATCTAGTTCTTCTTTGATTTTAGCTCTTCAAGCTCTTGACATCATATTTTTGCTTGTTCCAACCTGAACTTTCCTAATGCACAATTTTCTCAATGATTGCATTAGTTCAAGGTATAGAAAATAATAATAATATTCATATTATTCCATATACAAACCCATGTATAATATTTCATAAGACATATTTTAAGTTAATATCATATTTAATATTCTTTATGTCTATAGGCATATAATAATAATAATAATAATAATAATATAACATATGATTTTATGTCAATTTACTATATTGTCAAACACAAACATATATCTCATATATTAAATATCACATGTCCATTCGCTTAATGTTGTGTCAAATATAATTATTTAGCACATGTGTATTTAATTAATGTGATATTCATTAAGCACATTATCATTAATTAAGAATCCAATATAGATCAAATAGTTACATGACATTTATCAACATAATATATATTAAGCCCAATATTTTATTATTGAATTAATACCATGATACTTTATTTGTCAACATCAAAACATATATCATATTGATTGGCACATGTTCTCTCCTTAATACTACTCCGACCTCTATTATAAGCAAAAATTAAATAAAACACACATATTAAGGTGAGTAGTTAATCTCATTTAATATTGTTAATCTAATTTAAAAAATTAAGTTTGTTACCTAATCATATATTAAATATCACATGTCCATTCGCTTAATGTTGTGTCAAATATAATTATTTAGCACATGTGTATTTAATTAATGTGATATTCATTAAGCACATTATCATTAATTAAGAATCCAATATAGATCAAATAGTTACATGACATTTATCAACATAATATATATTAAGCCTAATATTTTATTATTGAATTAATACCATGATACTTTATTTGTCAACATCAAAACATATATCATATTGATTGGCACATGTTCTCTCCTTAATACTACTCCGACCTCTATTATAAGCAAAAATTAAATAAAACAAATATATTAAGGTGAGTAGTTAATCTCATTTAATATTGTTAATCTTATTTAAAAAATTAAGTTTGTTACCTAAATTATTCTTCATCTTTGTATTATGAAGCTTGTGTTGTTGGGAACAAAAGGAATTATTGGGAAACAAAATTTGTATTAAATGAAGGGGTATTTTGGGGAAAACATCATTAAATTGGATAGAAGTAGTTGAAATTTACTTATTTATTGGACCAAAAAGTTTGGGACTTTTTTGCTTATAATAAAGACCGAAGGGAGTACTATATTTGTCAACATCAAAACCTATATGACATTATGGTTCACATCCCCCCCCCCCCCCCCCCCCCCCCCACACACACACACACACACACACACACACCCCTTTTTTTATGGTGACAAATACTTATAGCAAATATATAAAGAGGTCAGAATGATGGGAAAGAAGCCAAGAACTTATTAATCTATTCCTTGTTCCGGGCTTTGACATAACTAGTTCAACTCCAATGGTTACCATTCTCGGTCAACTCTACCTCAACCTTGTTTATCTTATTAACCTTGTATTGTTCTTCATTGTTCACTTTTGTTCCATCTTCTCCCTTAATTTCTCCTTCAGATTCATGAGTCCTTCTGTTGTGTTCCTCTTCATTATCTCCTTCCACTTCAACCTTTTTGTCAGCAATAGTGGCTGTTTCTGATTTCTCTGGTTCCCCAGATCCACCATCTTTGTTTGTCTCTTCCTGTGGTTGCCCAATATTTTCTTCATCTTTATTTTGAGAAACTTCAGAACCATCAGCTCCTTTGTAATCAACGTTATCTTTCGACGAATGTAGCTCTCCATCAGCAGTCTCATATTTTCCCTCATCATTAAGTACCTGGACATATTCTCCAGCTTTAGCATCTCCAAATTTGGCATCTGTACCCTCCACTCTCTTATCAGCTTGATTTTCCTTCCCAACATTCTCCTCCTCTATACCTTTATCATCCTTGGTTTCATCAGCTTCTTGTATTTGCACTTCCTTTGTCTCCTCTTTTTCTTCCTCGGAAGTTTCCTTTTTCGAAGCTGATGATCTTTTTCCACGTTTCTTTGGGGGCTCACTTTCTGGTGGAGCAGCTGCCTTGGCCTTCTCACAGGCACATGTCTGGCCACTCATCACTCCTGGCGCTCGAGCGTGGTTTTCCGGGCACTCGGGCATTGATCAGTTGACCCGCAAACCCTGATTCACGTGTTTCATCACGTTCTGAGCTCGTTTGAAGTCCAGTTGACCTCAAATTTGAAACATAGCCTCCTCAACACTTAAGGAATAAGATCAAGTCCTCACACATGCCTAATCTATTCCTTAAACATAAATTTCCTACCCCGCATGCTTGAGCATTCCAAGCTAAGTAGCTTATGTTCTCGCTCGATTCCAAGCTGATCGTCTGCGTACTTTTCAAACAAACTTCCAAACACATAAACATGCATCTTAAACGCATAAACAAGATCTTAAAACATGGATGTTACAAGCAGCAACTTGTTTGATCTTAAGGCGAGTCCGCTTTCAAACTTGACATACTTAGAATGATCGTCTATACGGTCCTAGTGTGGGGTGTAGTAATGAGAGGGCTCCTCAAACATTCAGCATACTCATCGACAATCATGTCTCCTTGCAACAGATCCAAAAACTTCATCTCTTTCTTGTAACATATATACATAGGAAGGTGTCTCTAAAATATGTTTCTGAAAGCATTAGGAACATGATTGAGCCTTCAAACATGCTTAATTCTTGTCCCACACACTAATCAACAAAACGGGTACCATTATTTTTCAGCAGAACTATGTTTGAATTCAAGCCAGGAAGAATCCAACTTTGAGTAAAAAAATTAGAGAATAGCATTAAACACATCCTCCTCAACAATACTCCAATAGTTTTGAAAGAAAAAGCCACTAAACCCATCTGGTCCAGGGGCACTAGAAGAATTTAAAGCAAAAACAGCATTCTTAACCTCTTCTCTCAAAGGAAAGTTAGTGAGCCTAAGATTTTGATCAAAAGATACCATTGGTTTAATGGCCTTCTCAATAATAGAGTTCCTGGAACAAGTGTTACTAGAGGCAAAAAGATCCTTATAAAATTGGACAACATGGTTTACAATTTCCCCTTGTTGCTCTAAAACAGAATCACCTACTCTAAGCATGGATAATTGCAGAGAAACTTGCTTAATTTTAGTCATTTTATGGAAGGAAAAAAAAAGCTGAATTTCTATCACCTAGACAATGTCAATCTAGCCTGGTTTTTTCCAACCAGAATTCCTCTTTACATTTTAAAGGTTTGTGCATTTCTAACTGAGCTTCCTTTTCCTGAAGAACAAGCTCATCAGAAGGATTGAAATCTAAAAGTTCATGAATTTGATCAACAACATTCGAAGCAATTTCCACACCCTAACATTTATGTCACCAAAAACTGTTTTATTCCAGACTTTCAAATCCTTTTTAAGAGATTTCAACATTTGCAACAAAATTTTCATAGGACAACCACTAAAATGCCACACCAAGCACCAGAAATAACTCTCTTACAATCATCATGCTCAGCCCACATTTTCAGAAATCTAAAAGATGCAGGTTAAGATTGAACATTTTTTTAAATAGTTAAAAGCAAAGGAAAGTGATCCAAATACATTTTAGTAAGAGTGCAACAAGAAATACTATTCTATAGAGACATCCATTGATCATTGCAAATAGCCCTATCAAGTCTTCTTTGTGACAAAGCATTGCCCCTTCTATTATTATTTCAAGTAAAGAAAGCACCTGTTGTTTGAAGGTGAATTAAATTACAACATTATGTCCAAGAATTAAACTCCTCACATGATTGCCTAATAGGTAAATTCATCCCTCTTGATTCATGTGATCCTAGAGTTGCATTAAAGTCACCTATATAATACCATGGGCCACTAAAGGTTTGCTGTAATTCAGTTAAATCAAACCAAAGATTCCTTCTAAGCAAATAGGAAGTCTTGGCATATACTGCAGTAACATAAAATTCCTGATTATCTATCAAAAAAGAAAAAGTAACATGTTGGTCACTTATTGCAATTATCCTAGGAGAATAACTTTGACTACACAAACACCAAAGATTAGGAACAAAAGAAATTCTATTATTAACAGCAAAGGACTTCAAACTTAAAGAATTCCAAAAATTCAAAGGAATTATGTTAATATAATCCAAGGCTTAGACAGAAATAAAAAATAGGCTTATTAACTAAACACAAATTTTTCAAAAACATTCTTGATTCAAGATTGGCTATTCCTCTAATATTCCAATGTAAGAACTTCATAAAGAAACATCTTTTGATCCTACCCTAGAACGGGTTTCATAAAAATTGGAACTAGCTACCTGATTTTTCTTTTGCTTCATCTTTTTCTTTTGATATTTTGTTAGAGCCACTTGAAACTGTTCCTCTGGTGCTGCATTCAATTGTTTATCTTGCTGCTGACCTTTGACAGTATTTGCAAAATTCCAGAATTGAGAAACAATGTCCAAATCTTGCTGAACTATTGGATTTATAGCTTCTTGAGAAACACTATGAGAAGCTGTGGCTTAATTAGAATGAGCTAATGGAGAACCCTTCTCACTTTTATCCTGATCAAGCGAATTTGGAACCATATCAGAGAAGTCTGGATTCATTGGAGACTCAGGATGTATAGACTCATCATAAAACGACTCAACATCCTCTTGATGACCTTCTTTTGATATCCGGGGAGAATCCAGTTGCTGCAAAACAAAATTAGTATTATTCTCTTGCAACTGGTTGATTGCGGACAAATCAATTATAGATTTCTAATTTCCAAAAGTAATCAGAGTTGTATTCTGATTCGGCTCAGTCACAGGAACACCCTACACTCTTCTCTGTTCTTCACTTTGTCTTTGATCCTCTTCCACAACAGGGACTTCGTTTGCCTCATCCTGCTTCTGACCAGAACTACTAACAGAATGCCTTGGAATATAGACAGTTAAATCTTTCCCCTGACCCTGCAAATCCTGATGAATTTCATGTTTATTTTCCTGCTCCTCTTAACTTCTATCTAAAGGTTTATCAGGAAAACCCCTTTTTCTTGCACTGATCCACATGATGACCTACAGAAATCACAAAACATGGGGAGCGTTTCATAGACAATACTTACATAGAAAGCATAGTCACTTCTTTCAACCATAATCTCATTTGGTACAGAGTTACAAAAATCAATATCCACCAAGACCCTTACATAGTGGCCAAAAACCTTGTTCTTAGTAGATTCATCAAGGGATAATGGTGTACCTATTCCTCTAGCAATTTCAAAGAGGATCTTCGGCCTCCAATACTCCATTGGCAAATTCACAATCCTAATCCACGCCTGAACATGAGTTTGTTTCTGAAATTTGGGCTAAAATCTGGGCTCCATTTCGAGAGTCTCAAAACACCTGGGTTTAAACTCCAGGTTCCCACTGCCCAGGCACATCTCAAGTCTTCTGCAGATGAGAATTGAAATTCATAGTAACCTTTCCCAAGAGGGACCATTCGCCAAAACCCCAGAGGTTTCCACAACTTAGCAAGCTTAGATTTCAGATCCTGAAACTTGATGGGAGAAGCAAGACACTTCCAGGGATATAAGGGATGGCTAGGGGAAGCCATCAACAAAAATGAAACTTCAAGATTTACATTCTTGAGTGCGGGAAACTCCGAATGTACTCAGAGTTATTTGAAGAAGATGAACATTAACAAATATCAGTATAATCAGATTCATATACAAGCAAAATAACTCACACTGGACGATAGACTCGTGCAATGCACGGGGAAATAATGTGTGCAAATGTATGGGAAGTATAAATATTAACATTTTGAAAAACAATAATTTTTTTTAAAATTATAAATAGTAGCACGATAAAACTGACAAATAATCTTGCATATTTGAAGGCTATAAAATAATAAATAATCATCAATGCCTATATATTAAGAAAAAAACGTTCAACCCAAAAAAACAAAACACACTATCTGAATATGTCCATGATATGAAATCATGTTTTCCAACTCAAAATTTTCCATACTAATATTAAACGTCTATTTCTTCCATTCGTTAATTTCCTGTATAAAAAACAAAAACAAAAATCTACTCTGAATTCCAAATCATTTCCCTTTCCACTATTCGTTATCATATATTTGGTATATTATATATGGTATATTTATTGACATAACAATACTTAATATTCATAGTATTCATGCAAATTTGGTTATGCTTATATATTAAGGATACAAATTAACCAAGAACAATTGATGCTTATAAAAAAAACAAAGAATCGTTGATGCTTATCTATTAAGAAAAAAAAAGGTTCAACTAATAAGAATAAAAAATATGGTTATGTAAAGCCAAAAGGCAAGATATACATGATAACACCTTGCATAATCATCTAATCCAGGACTTCTACTAAAATCAATCATTCATTCAATCATTATATAAAATATAAGTATTAAAGATAATTTGACCATCCCTTGGTCAAATTCTTTTTCCCTCCTTAAACCCCATCTAACGCCCACGTAATTTACAAAAGCCAATGAAAATGGATAATCAAAATGAAAAAAAAAAAGTACAAAAAAAAATTATTGAAGTTCAATGCATATCAATATTAAGGTGCCCTGCCTCATGCTATTGTAGTTCATAGTTGAGATCCTTATTGATTTGGTGCACGAAACCCTGTTCACCAGAATTGAAAGAAAATAAGTAATTAAACAATCAGAATTTTTTTATTTCACAACAATAGTTCTTTTGCATAGAATTTCATTTTCAACACAATGGCAAGTTCAAAATAAAGTGATTGCATTACCAACCGTAAAAGAAATTTATGTAATAGTAACCACATTCTAACATACAATTTATATTATAATTGTAGATTCTACCAGTACTATTAATTGATGCAGTATTTGAAAATCCTAGTTACTCAATATTACCTCAACATATAAGGAACTTGGAAAATTGATTAGGAAATTAAAATTATGAAAAACCTAGCAATGTGATATGGTAGTGACTTTTATGGTACTCACATGTCAAGCTATGGTTTTGACCATGACATAAAATACTACAGGCCAGCTTATAGATAGACAGACAGAGTAACAACAATAATAGAGAGAACCAAAAAACATGATCTTTCAAAATAAGAAACAAAGAATCTTTCAAAGTATGGAAGAAACAATTATATAACATACTATATTTTATATTTAGCAGAATCTCTTAAAAAGTAATATACCAAAAGGAAACACAAACCATAAAATCAGCTACCATATGAGATTTTAGAAGAGCAACAAAGATATGCTCAAAACAACATAAGGGAAGGCCAAACTACTTTTGTTTTGTTTAATTGACATGTATATTCCTGCAAACATATATTTGAGTCATAAGTTTATTAAAGTTAGACATTATGAAATTGAATACCAAATATAATATGTAGGAGAATCAAGAAAATATCCCTGATTTGATCCTTGATCTTATTTTATTTTATCTTTATTATTCTGATTTTATTTTGTTTTATTTCCTTCCTTAATTATAGGAAGAGATTTGCTTTGATTTGATTTGCTTTTATTGTAACCTCTCTATAAAAGAGACTCCTACTATGAATGAAATACACAATCAATAATATTTCGAATACTTTTTACACATGGTATCAAGAGCTCCCGATCTTGGGGATCTTGCTGCCTTCATTGCAGCTTTTGGCACCGTCATTGTGCCCTTATCAATCGCAGGTGTTATCACCCATTAGTGCTTAGCGGTACTGTTCATCAGTACTGTTCATTGACATTGTTCACGGATCAATGTTCATCGGTTGATGTTCACCGTGTACTGTTCACGTGATTATTGTTCATCACGCACTGTTCACCGCGCACTCCACAAGGAGTTATGATGAGTAAGGCAGCCCCGATTTCAGAAATAAAGGGTTCTGCACTTGTATCTAGAAAATACAATGAAAAGGGGAAGAAAGATGGGAAGAAATTTGATAAATGGTGCGAGCATTACAAGCGCTCGAGGCATACTCGTGAGACATGTTGGAAACTCCATGGCAAGCCTACGAATTGGAAGAAGAAAGGTGGTGGTGAGAATCATGCATTCTAAGCTAGTACCTCTGATCAAGAGAAGCAGTCTTCTTCAAGCTCATTTCCTTTCACTAAGGAACAAATAGACCAACTGTACAAACTTCTTGAGTCTCAAACTCCTTCCTGCTCCATAGCCCAGAAACGTAACTTTGTTAACAATGCTCTTCTTAGTGTCAACCATACTTGGATTGTTGATTCAAGTGCTATTTAGTTTCTTTTCTTCATATAGTCCTTGTGTAGGTAACCAGAAAATTAAAATTGCAGATGACTCTCTATCAGCCATTGCAGGGAAAAGGTCCATTGTCCTATCTCCAACAATAACTCTCCAAGATGTCCTTCATGTCCCAAATTTGTCATGTAGTCTTTTATCGGTCAGTAAATTAGTTCGAGATAAAAACTGTCAAACTAATTTCTTTCCTTCTCATTGTGTGTTTCAAGATTTGAACTCAGGGAGGATGATTGGCAGTGCTAAGGAGAATGGAGGACTCTATTTTTGATGATGGACTTGGATCAAAACAACAATCCCAACCAATAGGTTCCTGCTTTGGATCTAGTTTTATTTCTGATAACAATAATGATATTATGCTATGGCATTTACGATTAGGTCACCCGAGTTTTAGGTACCTAAAACATTTATTTCCAAAGTTGTTTTATAATAAAGACCATTCTCTATTTCATTGTGAAACTTGCGAATTTGCAAAACATCGTCGCTCTTTTTTTCCTATACAATCTTATAAGCCATCAAAAACTTTTTCTATTATTCACAGTGATGTTTGGGGTTCTAATAAAACAAGTACACTCTCCAATAAAAAATGGTTCATTACTTTTATTGATGATCACACTGGACTTTGTTGGGTGTACTTGTTAAAGGAAAAATATGAGGCTGGTCAAGCTGTAAGAAATTTCTTTAAAATGGTGCAGAATCAATTTCAAAAAAATATTCAAGTCTTCAGAAGTGATAATGGAAAAGGAATATTTTAATATGATATTGGGGAATTTCTTTCTTGTAAATGGGGTTGTGCATCAAAGTTCTTGTGTTAATACACCACAACAGAATGGGATTGCAGAGAGAAAGAATAGACATCTCCTAGAGGTGGCTACAGCCTTATCTTCGAAACAAAAGTTCCAAAATACTTGTGGGGTGAAGCTGTTTTAACTGCAACATATTTGATTAATCGTATGTCGTCCAAAGTTTTACAATTTCAAACTCCCCTTCATATTTTTAAAGAGTGTTTTCCTATGGCTCGTCTTGCAGCCAAATTACCTTTGAAAATATTCGGTTCTACTATATTTGTTCATGAACATAAACATCTTGGGAAGCTAGAACCACATGCTATAAAATGTGTTTTTATTGGATACTCTCCAACCCAGAAGGGGTACAAGTGTTTTGATCCAAAATCAAAAAGAATTTTTGTGACCACGGATGTCACTTTCTTTGAAGAACAACCTTTTTTAAGGACATTCATCTTCAGGGGGAATTGACATGAAGATTCTTAGGAAACCATTATTTTATCTGAAAATTCACACGATTTTGAGACTTATACTACTGCACCAATAGCAAATGACCAAGATTCATTATCTGGACCTACTCCCATCATGAGTAAGGCTCCTACGGAATCTGGGTCTACATCTCTAAATGAAAACTCTGACAAACATTCTTTGGAAATTGATAATAATGAAGAACTAATCGAAATGCCACAAAATGATGACTCTTGTGAAGAAGAAATTAACAGGTTCAAGGATGGTGACCGAAGGTGGGGAAAGTTCTTTGTTTCAAGGAAGTGTAAGAAAAAGAATGAAGAATCAACTCTCCAGCACAGTCATAAATCCGAACTGAGGGAAAATCCAATCAGTCAACCTGATACAAGTAAGTACCCTTCTGAACCTAATTGTCACAATGAATCAGTTGAGTTAGATATCCCCATAGTTCTTAGAAAAGGTATTAGATCTTGTACTAAGCATCCTTTGTCTAAATTTGTGTCATATTCAAATTTGTCTTCCTCTTTTGCTGCATTTACCTCACAGTTGTCTAGTACAGAAGTTCCAAAAAATGTACAGGAAGCTCTAAAAATTCCAAAATGGAAGGAAGTCGTTCTTGAGGAGATGAGAGCTCTTGAGAAGAACAACACTTGGAGTATTATGACCTTACCAGCTGGAAAAAACACAGTGGGATGTAAATGGGTCTTCACTGTGAAGTATAATTCAGATGAATCCGTAGAAAGGTACAAGGCATGCTTGGTGGCCAAGGGGTTCACTCAAACCTATGGCATAGACTACTCGGAAACTATTGCTCCTGTGGCAAAATTGAACACTGTCAGAATTCTCTTATCATTTGCTGCCAACTTAGATTGGCCTTTGCACCAACTGGATGTGAAGAATGCCTTCCTCAATGGTGATCTAGAAGAAGAGGTATACATGGAAGGCCCTCCTGAATTTGAAGAAAAATTTGGGTCAAATGTGTGTAAATTGAAGAATTCACTCTATGAACTCAAACAGTCTCCAAGAGCATGGTTCGAATGGTTCACCTAGTCCATGAAGAAACAGGGATACAGTCAAGGACAAGCCGATCACACCCTATTCACAAAATTTTCATCTGATGGGAAGATTGCTGCACTAATTGTCTATGTTGATGACATTGTTCTTACTGGGAATGATGTAATAGAGATGGGAAGGCTGAAGAACAATTTGGCAACATAATTTGAAATCAAGGATTTGGGGTTATTGAGATATTTTCTTGACATGGAGGTTGCTCGATCAAAGAAAGGAATTGTGGTTTCCCAACGAAAATACATTCTTGACCTTTTGAAGGAAACTGGAATGAGTGGTTGCAGACCAACCGATACTCCCATGGACCCAAATGTGAAACTTTAGGAGAAAGGAGATGTTCCTGTTGATATTGGGAAATACCAGAGATTAGTTGGCAAGTTAATCTACATATCTCATACCAGACCAGATATTGCTTTTTCTGTGAGTGTTGAAAGCCAGTTTATGCACTCCCCATATGACGAACATCTTGAGGCAGTCTACAGAATTTTGAGGTACTTGAAGACCAATCCTGGGAAAGGGCTGTACTTTAGAAAAACCAATGAGAGGAATGTTGCAATTTTTACTGATGTAGATTGGGCAGGACCAGTCACCTACAGAAAATCAACTTCGGGATATTATACCTATGTGTGGGGGAAATCTAGTAACTTGGAGAAGCAAGGCGTGGTTGCTAGAAGTAATGCTGAGGCTGAATTCAGAGCAATGCCTCAAGGTATTTGTGAAGGGTTATGGATCTACAGAGTCTTGGAGGAATTCAAGATGAAGGTTGATCTTCCATTGAAAATGAACTATGACAACAAAGCAGCAATAAGCATAGCTCACAACCCATCCAGCATGACAAAACCAAACACATTGAGATTAATCATCACTTCATAAAAGAAAAATTAGATGCTGGCATTATCCATCTTCCTTTTGTAACTTACAACCAACAAACAGCTGATATTCTGACCAAGAGGCTTGCAAGACCCAATTTTGAACATTTGATAAGCAAGTTAGGCATGATAGATATCTATGCACCAACTTGAGGGGGTATAGAAGAATCAGGAAAAAACCCCTAATTTGAACCTCTTTGATCTTATTTTATTTTATCTTTATTATTCTGATTTTATTTTGTTTGATTTCCTTCCTCAATTGTAGGAAGAGATTTGCTTTGATTTGATTTGCTTTGATTGTAATCTCTCAATAAAAGAAACTCCTACTATGAATGAAATACACAATCAACGATATTTAGAAAACTTTTTACACATAATAATATAATAATATCATTAAATTTTCAACCAAACTGAATTTGAATCATAATATCCATCCCCTTCCCAAGAGCAGCTCCATGATTTGATTGTTCAATGATTTCTATCCCAAAAGATGCTGATTCCAAAGCTTCTTGTAAAGCGGCAACTGCATCCTTGTACCCCTTCTTTTCCTGGATTAAATTTTAAGGATCATCTTGGTTGTTCTCTCTATGTTTAGGATGATCAATACTACTCCATTTTCTGGTTTCCGGTTCATGTAGCCTTTGGTCAACATTCAATTTGTTCTGCAATAGAAGAGAAAATGTTCATCATGAAATGCTTTTTAAATGCCTTCATGATTTGATAAATTTTTACGTTTGCTGTTGAATGCCTAATGCAATCCTTATTTTTTATTGGGATATCATTTGATTTATGAAGTCGCTCCCACGTTATGAAAAAAAGGCTTTGTTGCTATTGTTGTTGTTTTTGAAATGTTTTATTTTAATTAGTGCAAGTTGTTACTTCTCCGCAGGACATGGTTTTCTTACCACATTTATCAACACAGGGTCCTACTCCAAATGCAAAGTAACTCCAATTTCGGCAGCAATTTTCTTTAGCTTTCATTCTAGTGTCCATGGCTGGGTGTCTTGGTGTCAGCTTTTGAAATGGAGTGATGATTCTCTTGAAATGGGGTATCATAATCTAAGCAGTAGTACCTTAGAGTTCACTCTTATACTCTAATTTTTGTGCAACTCAACAACATGATGTGCAAATTCTTTCCGAAATTTTATGTGAGGAGCTCTCGTATCTTGTGCAGTTCTGGAAATTCTCCACACCTTGAGGATGCATAGATAAGGCTGGATATTGCTTCCTCTAGCTCATGAGGGCACTCCCTATGTCATTTTTTTAAAAATGCAATCAGTAAATTAGAATGGTAAAATGCATGTCATTAAGCAATTAATCATCACTTTATTTTTGTGCCTAAGATTCACTCAACTACCATAAAAGAGGTTAGATAAGAAAACTAACTTGTTCTTGTCTAGCACTTTAGCTCTCTCTCAGGAAACTGCAATAGTTTTCTATCATAACAAATACGTCCAAGTTCCAACATGTGTTGTGCTTATGATATGGCAAATATAGCAAGTTGGCAACCATCCCCCAAAAAATCAAAACAAAATCATTTATGCTTACCACACACGCTGGAGCAAGGGGCACCAAGGTTAGATTTTTGTTTACACACTCAGTTTGCATATTTAGAGTCTACACAAAGTGAACATTCAAGGTTAGGCGTATATTCGTGAGAAAGGCTCCAGCAACAAAAAGGAACAAACAGCAAATATTCAGGAACATGATTTTCTTATTTACAATAATTATACACACCCTTAACATTTCTCAAATTAAAACTCAAACAAATCATTTCAAACATCAAAAATCTCTTACCTTAAAATAAAGTAGAAGTATTAAATTAGCACCTGCACCAATGAAATTTCGTAACCATCCAAGAATCTGCGTGCTGCTATCAAAGAAAATTCCTGAACACTTCAGCAAATTGCAACTTGAACGTGTAAAAAGTGATGTCTAATAGATATGCTTTAAAAATTTTATGTTACATAAGGCCTCCATTAATGGAAATCATTTGGGAAGAAAATGGATGCAGATAGATAAGATTGCTTGGGATTCAATACAAGATCATGCAGAACTTCATTTACTGCTCCAGCTGCTTCCTGTTATTGATCTCGTCTTCTGTTGGTGCAGTGAAAACAATCTCATTTTTTTGGGGGGTTCCAGATTTTTTTGGAAAGAACTGCAAGGGAAATATGATTTATGAATCATATATGCAAAAGCATGGAGAAAATTAATAATTGTAAGATATACAAAATTTTAGTATAAGTTAATGATTTCTAAAAGCAATCCCTGATGTGAAAAATGAAACTCTCTTTCATTAGTTTCATCTCAAAAACATTGTTATCAGTATCTTACGATTCGTATCTCATTTCAAAACGAAATCGCATGCAATCGATACGTATCCTAGTACGAATCTTTTTCAGACTTGAATCTTAGCATGATCTCGATTCACTCTATTGAATCCCATGAATCTCGATTCACAGCTGAATCTCACGATACAAATTGTGTCATTGGTACAACTGAAAAACCGGCTAAGTCGGGGAACTTTGTTTCTAAAAGGGATGCTTGGGTTGTTTTTTGCAATTTTTTTCTTAGACGAAACCAAACCTTCCAAATAACCTATTAGAATAACAACCAAACAACCTTAGCCTACTTTTTTGGTTTCCACTCCCTCCTATAGTGCCATTTTTTTTTATCCTTCATGTCTACACAATACTTCGTGCTCACTCTTCTCCTTTATTCTTCTTTGTTTTTTGGTCCTCCTTTGGCCCCCTTGTCTTGTTCCCACTCTATTTTTATGATTTGAATCTTGAATTATTTTGAAGTTCATATATGATATGTCAGCTTATGTTTTCCTGCTTTTTCACTTGTTTTAACTTAAAAATGTCATATTTTTATTGACCATGTATCTTATGATTCATAATAAAATTCGATTCATGATTCGGAAAATAGGTCTTCTGATTCACGATTCGAATCTTGATTTGATAACCTTGCTCAAAAATTCAGTGCTCATGCAATTAAAAGTTGCAACACAATTTAGGATTGGCAGAGCATGTTAAACCCTCTAGAAAACTTGAATAAAAATGTTGTTTCAAATTTTATATATGTCATGAGATATCAGCCAAATTCAAACGGCTTCCAAAATTTCAGATAGCCAGAACAAAAAAACTGTTGGTTTGAAGGTTCATTTTCACCCAAACATATAGCAGTTTGACTGTCAAACTTCAGGAAGAGAGTAAGTAACATGGCACCAAATTAACCTTGTACAGTCAGAAGGCTTTTCTTTCCCTCTTTAATTCTTTCATTCAGGCTATACTTGGGAAACGTGGAAGTCCATGGAATGGAGTGGAAGAGACGAATCTGTGAAGACAAGTATCTGAAGCTCATACTGTGAACAAGAAACACAAATGCACACATATGGATTGTATATGTACCACTGACCAATTTAAAACTGCAGTAATAGAAAATAAATAGACAACAACATGCGGTAAGAGGACCTAAGGTTGATCTCAGGATATAAAGCAAACTACACTACACTATCCAACTTTACCAAAATTTACATGTTCTTTACTTCTTGCCAATGATGCACCTCCTAGCAACAGACACATTCAACCCAATATAATTAAAATGAAGACAAACAAAAGAATATATTTAAAAAGAAAAACCTTTATTTTTTCTGTTCTTTGCTCAGTATCATTTTTTTAACTACATGTCAATCCTCAAATTCGTTGTCCATCTAAAATCCCAATCTAAAAGGAGGGGGAGGGAACATTAGTACATCACAGAATTAGAACACAGCAAGTGATTTTATTTATAGAATTAGAAAACAGCAAGTGAATTTATTTATAGCACACATTTGCTGTGTACCATATATTTATTGCACTAACTATTTGAGTTCTTAATCTGAAATCCAAGGGAGTGAGACATGCCATATATTTACCATCGCTGTGTCAGCTATGTTGAACCACAACAATAACCCTATCTTATTCCTTTGTGCTTAGTCTCTCCCTTGCAACTCCTTGTCTTGATTCTAGCTCTGAGGATAGGAGAATCCAAAGGAAAAGGATTTTCAAAAGCAGCAAAAAAGTTGGAAGTTGGTTTACAACAAAAAAGCAAAAGATCAAGCAAATACAATCCTTTTTGTTTCTTCCACATCTTATGCAACACCTTTTTTTTACGTTTGAAAAGTCTGAAGATTCAAACATACCGCATGCCAATCTAGCCCACCAAGATAATCACACCACATAAGAAATATCAAAAAATATTGGACACTGCAACCCTAACAAAAAATTAATCAATATGGTAAAACATTGATCCAACAAAAAAAAAAAGTCATTTTCAAGGTTCATGACAATGGCAGAATTTCAATGGAGTGCAAATCCAAATGGGGAACATGGAAATATTTTCCTTTTAGGTACTTAATTAACCAGTCACTCAAATGAACCATAGCCTGCAGAAGTACCCAAGTTATTCTTTCCTCATTTTGGTGGACCTCCCAATGCCATATGATATTACACTATCTGATATAACATGGGTATAAAGTTGGAAGAATAAAGGGGAAACCAAAGGAAGGAAGAATCAAGGGAAGATGATGCAGTTAGAGCAGTTATAAAAGAATATGTAGTTACCTCAAATAACACTGTATTGCTCTTAAGCAGTTCCTCAGAGTGTGTTTGATCATTCCCGCCTGTGAGACCTGCTTCCTGAAATCAAGCATGTGACAAAATTTCAATTGATAAAAGCACAAGGATATCCCAAATTGACAGACCAAGGTATGAAAGTCATTGTTTATGTAAACCAAGCTGCCTACAGGGATTACAAGGCTGAAATCAATCTCTGATGCTTGTTCAGTCAATTTCAGCTGGTTCTATAAGCTAGAGACTTAAACCACCTTGAGTTTATAATTCAAAAATCAAAATTAGGTTTTGCAACTATTTAAGACACTAATATCTTTGCTTGATTATGATATATCCAAAGACCAAACAAAAGTTATATTTAGTTCAAAATCTGAATAATTAATATTGAAATGGAGGTTCTTCTACACCTACCACATTGAACTTGTCCTGGAATGCAGATAAAAATAAAAGTATTCCAATGCAAAGTATTGCAGAAAGTATGTTAAGCTCTGATAATATAGAAGATAAAAAGATGATTAACTTTGGGCATGAAAATATTGATAGAGATGTAGCACATGATAATGGGTGACATTATGACCATGAATTGGTTTTTGGCCCAATTACTCTAATAACTTGCATATTATTAAAGGTATTCCCATCGAAAGAACAAAACACAACTCATTATGAAGTACAAAATAGATGGAGACACATCATTGACATGTAACTGAACTTGTTTAAACCAACTCAATTGGAAGGGCAACCACCAAATGATATCTTATACATTCGATAACGAAGACTTAAACAGTATGATGATGACCCAATTAACCAATATGGATGAATAGTTAATAGTTAATAATTTAAAAGAAGAATACCTTCTTGTGGTTGCCGCCAGCACTGATGGCATCTCAAGGAAAAAACAACAAATCTCAAGGAATGCAATGTATGACATGAGAGTTCACTGTAAACAGAAAGTAAGACAGCTGGGTAAATGAAAGGAAACTGTAATATGAGTAAATCAAATAGCAAAAAAAAAAAAAAACTCTGAAATCTATTAACCAATAAAAAATGAAACCAAACAACAAATCAAACAAAAAAACACCAATCCAAACAAATGTACACTTCTGGTAATGTTAAAATCAATAACAACTCTCAAAAGATGCAAATTTTACATGGAAAAGTTCATTCAAAGCAGGACGTAAAGCAGTTGAGAAAATATATACCAAATGCCAAAAAAAAATCGGAAAACGAAGGAAAACTGCAAAATGACATTGGAAAGATAACTTTTCTCACCAAGGCAGTAAATTGCTATATCATGTAAAAAAGTAATAAAAATCATCCATAAATAATAGATAAATGTGCTTTACCAAGAAGACAAAATAACCAAGATAAACATTAAACATATTTAAACATATGATTAAAACCAACGTTAAATCACAATACCAATTACATTCTCTAGAAACATAAAATGCATTGAAATTATTAGGTTGTAGATAAGAAAGTGAAGACACAAAGCTTACCTTGTGGTTAGGACATGGACACAATCCTTGTAGGCAACTACAAATTGCTTGATGAAAACATGAAGCAGCCTCTTATTCTCCACCTATAACATAAGGTCCATTATATTACATGGGTAATTTAGCAAATAAACAACTGCTGTTGTGAGGGGAAGAAAGAATGCATTTACCATCATTCTTAAAAACTGCAGCAACACACAAATTTAGAAAGCACATATGCTGCTACTTTTATTTTTAACGATAGATATATAGATAATCAATACTACCCCTTCTTTTCCTGGATTAAATTTTAAGGATCATGTTGGTTATTTTCTCTATGTTTAGGATAATCAATAATCAATACTACTCCATTTTCTGGTTTCCGGTTCATGTAGCCTTTGGTCAACATTCAATTTGTTCTGCAATAGAAGAAAAAATGTTCATCATGAAATGCTTTTTAAATGCTTTCATGATTTGATAAATTTTTATGTTTTCTGTTGAATGCCTAATGCAATCCTTCTTTTTTATTCGGATATCATTTGATTTATGAAGTCGATCCCACGTTATGAAAAAAAAGGCTTTGTTGCTATTGTTGTTGTTTTTGAAATGTTTTATTTAATTAGTGCAAGTTGTTACTTCTCCGCAGGACATGGTTTTCTTACCACATTTATCAACACAGGGTCCTGCTCCAAATCCAAAGTAACTCCAATTTCTGCAGCAATTTTCTTTAGCTCTTTCATTCTAGTTTACATGGCTGAGTGTCTTGGTGTAAGCTTTTGAATCATCTAGATAATCTAGATAATAGATAAGCCAAAGAAAAGTTATCAAAATAATGTGATGATTCTCTTGAAATGGGGTCTAATGATCTAAGCAGTAGTACCTTAAGAGTTCACTCTTATACTCTAATTTTTGTGCAACTCAACAGCATGATATGCAAATTCTTTCCGAAATTTTATGTGAAGAGCTCTCGTATCTTGTGCAGTTCTAGAAATTCTCCACACCTTGAGGATGTATAGATAAGACTGGATATTGCTTCCTCTAGCTCATGAGGGCACTCCCTATGTCATTTTTTAAAAATGCAATCAGTAAATTAGAATAGTAAAATGCATGTCATTAAGCAATTAATCATCACTTTAATTTTGTGCCTAAGATTCACCCAACTACCATAAAAGAGGTTAGATAAGAAAACTAACTTGTTCTTGTCTAGCACTTTAGCTCTTTCTCTCAGGAAATTGCAGTACTTTTCTATCATAACAAATACGTCCAAGTTCCAACATGTTTTGTGCTTATGATATGGCAAATATAGCAAGTTGGCAACCATCCCCCAAAAAATCAAAACAAAATCATTTATGCTTACCACACACGCTGGAGCAAGGGGCACCAAGGTTAGATTTTTGTTTACACACTCAGTTTGCATATTTAGAGTCTACACAAAGTGAACATTCAAGGTCAGGCGTATATTCGTGAGAAAGGCTCCAGCAACAAAAAGGAACAAAATGCTAAGGGGTTCATGAAAAACTGGTCATTCTCAACCTTCTCCCCCTCCTCCTCCTCCTCCCCCTTTCTAGCCCTTCTCCTTCTCCCCCTCCTCCTCCCTCACAACCTGCTAATGCCCATTCTATGTTGACTAGATCAAAAACTGGTCATTCTCAACCTAGAGTCTTTCTCAGTCAAGTTGAACCACACTCAGTCAAAGCAGCTCTTCAAAGCCCACAATGGCTTGCTGCTATGAAAGAGGAGCACCATGCTTTTCTAAGAAATGAGACCTGGTCCCTTGTCCCTCTCCCTCCTAATAGGACTGCTATTGGTTGTAAATGGGTCTTCCGGGTCAAGGAAAACCCGGATAGAATTGTGAATAAGTTTAAGGCACGACTAGTGGCCAAGGGATTTCATCAACAGTATGGATTTGAATTCCATGAAACATTTTCCCCAGTTGTTAAGCCTGTCACTATCCGAATCCTACTCACTCTTGCTCTCATTAATAAATGGGCAATCAAACAAATTGATGTGAATAATGCATTCCTAAATGGGTTGCTTAGTGAGGAGGTCTACATGGTTCAACCACCAGGGTTTGAAGCCAATGATAGAACTCTTGTATGTAAGTTGCATAAAGCCCTCTATGGCCTAAAACAGGCACCTCGGGCCTGGTATGAAAGCTTAGCCACTGCCCTGCTCTCTTTCGGGTTTCAGACCAGTAAGTGTGATCCCTCATTATTCATCTACACCAAAGGTTGTCTCCCTTTATGTTCTAGTATATGTTGATGATATCATCATCACGAGTTCCTCACCCACTATGGTTCAAAATCTCATTCAGAAACTCAATGAGAAGTTTGCTCTAAAAGAGCTTGGGAACCTAGATTATTTTCTTGGGGTAGAGGTCAAACATCTACCTAATGGCAGCTTGCTACTCACTCAGTCTAAGTACATCAGAGATCTTTTGGCCAAGGCTAACATGACAAAAGCAAAGGGAATCTCATCTCCTATGGTTAGTAACTCTAAGCTCTCTAAGTTTGGGACTGATACTCTTTCTGACCCCCACATGTAAAGGTATGTGGTTGGTGCTCTCCAATATGCTACTCTAACCAGACCTGACCTTGCCTAGAGTGTTAATAAAGTTTGTCAATTCATGAGTAATCCCTTGGACTCACATTGGCAATCAGTGAAGAGGATTCTAAGGTATTTAAAAGGCTCAATCAACTATGGCCTACTCCTACAACCTGCTGCACCCTCAACTACTTTCACTCTCCATGCATACAGTGATGCTGACTGGGGGAGTGATCCTGATGACCGAAGGTCAACATCAGGTTCCTTTATCTATTTTGGGCCGAACCTGGTCTCATGGAGCTCCAAGAAACAGCCACTGGTTGCAAGGTCCAGCACTGAAGCCGAGTATAGAAGCATGGCTAACACTACAGTAGAAACACTCTGGATTCAGTCCCTTCCTACTGAACTTAGCATTCCATTCTCAACCCCAAAACTGTTCTGTGATAATCTTAGTGCTGTGGCAGGCTGTGGTGGTGGAGGCGGTGGAGGCGGCGATGTTTCTTCATTCGTAGCCATGGACCTCACCGAGCTCTAGATACCATGTGAAGAAACTACAGAATTCATAGAGAGAGAGAGAGAGATAGAGAGAGAGAGAGAGAGAGAGAGAGAGATGAATCTATGATTTCATTCACTGAGTTCTCATGGGTTACAATATTCTGATTTATACAATTGCTGAAAGTCTAACCGCTTAAGCTGTGTAACTTATTCAGTTACAGGAACACTCTAGAAGTCTAGGAGGGAATACAGTGTGCAACACTGTATTACCCTTATGGTGTTCCCTAGTGTACTCTAACAGCACACAATCCTATTCTACATGCCAGAACTAAACATATGGAGCTGGATATCCATTTTGTCCGAGAAAAGGTCATCTCCAAAGCTCTTCAAGTCCTTCATGTGCCCAGCAGTGATCAGTTGGCAGATTCCTTGACAAAGCCACTTTCTTCTTCCAGATTTGCTGAATTGAGGACCAAACTCAAAGTGGTTCTAACTTTACAACCACCTTAAGTTTGAGGGGAGGATATTGGAGTATACATAGTATACATACTTGTATTAGAAGTAGAGATACCTGTACACCCATGACTGAATGTATTCATTCAGTTATGACAGCTGTAACATGTAGCTAGCTGTAGGGAAATGTATCAAAGGCTATATAAAGCCTTCCTCTGTAAATCAGTTACTTACTGAAATCAATAACAGAATGCAGTTACACATTTCTCTCTTCCTCTCTCTCTTTTCTCTATTCTTTCTTTCTGTTCGATGATACTCAACACAAACCAACATGTCGTACAGATCAATTAGAGGACCTAATAGTCATGTTCGAGATAATAAACAACAGGACCATCAGAATTAACCACAGCATACATGATAATGGTCCATTGTTAATTCATGGAAATTTTATTGTCATCCCATCCAATCATGTAAATTGACAAAGACACACCCATTTAAAACAGAAAAACTTCAACAATCAAGATGAAATATTGGTGCAAAACCATTGGTAGGAAAATTGCATTTAGAAATATAGGACTAGTACCTCTATCAAATAAAGAGAAAAAAAAGATAGAACACAGTCCCTTATTGATAGCAACCATGGCAAAAATGAACATGTCAGCCGAACCCTTTTGCAAGCCAAAGATAGTAGATTTGGCTTGGCATTTCTAAACCACGCACCCATCTTAAATTATTATTAATCTCTCTCTAGAAACCCTAAAAAAATAGAAATCTATATCTATATAATAATGCAAAGAAAGAAAGAGAGAAGAAAGGGCAGTATTCTTACCACAGCAATGGCAACCCGAAAATGTCGTCTTTACTATTTCTTCCTCTTTTCGATCTTCTTCTCCGTATCAGATTTCTCCTTTCAGCCACATGCTCGTGCCTTTCATTCTAAACTTGTTCCATTTAACACAACAAATTAAAGGTAAAAAAATAAAATAAAAAAATAAGAAGAAAGAGGAAGAGGGGAAAACATAACTACCTGGACAAAGAGATTTAGGGCCATTGCGACAATGTCAACTTCATCTAGCTCTGGCTTCCATTACATATCCATGAAAACCAATATTTGTAGACAAAAGGAATTCCAAACTCGGTACCTCAAGAAACTTGCTACCAGAGTGATGAAAATGTATCCATTGAATGGAGAGAGAAAGAACGTAAGAAAAAGCATAAAAATGGAAGGTAAAGGAACACTGATCATTGGAATTATATTTTTCATATTTTAAATGCATTGGAACAATGCAATATCCTGCCACAAATGCATCTCGAAAATAGCTTGCTTCGAAAACACCATGTATAAATTTGAAATTTGAAAGAGGGGCAGCTGTCTTGAGAAATGAAAGGTGAAGTCTCTGCATAAATGCTGCTATTAATAAAAGCAAAAAATGATAATAAAAAGTTATAGCTGGAATTGACAATATTACCCCTAGTTTTGGAGGGAAAAAATTATCCCAGCCTCTGCTACTTTTATATATATAAAAAGATTAGTTCAAATGACGAACACCAAAGAGATATCTAAACTACATTTGGATATCGGCATCTTACTAAAGCTATAGTTTACAGGTCAAGCAACTAACGGAGTTTTTCTCAGTTTATCAATTTTCAATGCGAAATGTATTGCAGTATTCTCCATCCCCTCATCAATTAGAGCTTCCTTAAAGGTGCTAAACATTTGGGCAGGAGGCCGAATGCCCACATCCAACATCTGTTGAAAGTATTTACAAGCTTCATCTAACTTGCTTTCATGGCACAAGGCACTGATAAACGTGGAGAACATATGCATACCAGGAAGGATTCCCTTGGCTTTCATCTGATCCCAAACTGCCATTGCCATATCCAATCGCTCTTCATTACAAAACATCCTCACCATGATCTCATATGTGCTCACAGTTGGCTCACACTGCAACTCACTACTCATTCTCTGAAAAACTGAGTAAGCTTCTTCAGTTCTTTGAGCCTTTATCAAGTGATGTAGTATTATGTCATAAGTTCGAGAATTTGGACCGATCCCACATTTTTTCATCTCACCAACCATCCTGTATGCATCATCCATCTTCATTAACCCGCAGTAAGCCCCAACAACAGCATTATAAGTGGGTGCTTCTGGGGCAAAACCAATGGCTTTGGATTTTTCAAAGAACTTGAGAGCTTCATCCAATCTCTTATCAGAACCCAACCCATTAATCAATGTACAATATATGTGGGGACTAGCCCTCATATTCTTTGCTTCCATCTCATGATAGAACCCAATGGCCTCATCATATTTCTTAGCCTTACAATATGAATTTATGAAAATACCATAAGCAACAACATCAGGTTCAAAACCTTCAGCCTTCATCTCCCTCCACACCTCATTCAACCTCAACAAGTTCTGCTGCTGACCCCATCCTTCTAACAAAATAGTGTAGGACTTGACATCAGGCACTAACCTTCTCTGCCTCATTTTATCAAACAGCTCTTGTGCTTTCTCAACACACTTGGACTTACACAAAACATCAATCAATCTATTGAAATCCAACACTTCAGTCTTCATCCCGTAGTACTGTTCCATCTTCTCAAACGTCTCCACTGCTTCTTTGACCTTCCTGGCTCTCGCATATCGCCGTGAAATCAAAACAAACGTGTCTCTAGAAAGCAACTTTCTGCGCTTCATGTCATCCACCAAAACCCAAATCATCTTGAATTGTCTGATCTTACCAAGTGCCTCAATCAGAGCGTTGAAGCTCTCCGTGGTGTGCTTGAACCCGTTTTGCTTCTCAGCCCAACGGAAGAACGAAAGTGCGAGAACACCTGCGTTGCTCAGCTTCTTCAAGACCTCTACCACCAGCTCCGGCGACACCTCCTCCACCAGAACACTGCCGAGAGTCACGTCAATGTTGGAATCACGATTGTTGGATAAGATTTTACAGATTGTTTCAGCGGTTAAGGCATTATTAATTGCATCTGAGTTCGTGTTGTTGTCGGGTTCGGCAGATGGTTGTGCTGGAATCGATGTGTGAAAGCGAAAAGTATGGTATTTTAGAGACCCACATGGGTTTTGGATGAGATGAATGGTTGGTATCGAGTAGTGATGGTCAAGATTTGATTTTGGGGAAGATGAGAGGAATGTCGTAGAAGCGGTGTGAGCTGTTGAGTGGGGAAGAAGATTGGGGAGCAAGGGGTGGGTGAATAGCCCCCTCCTCCTCCACGCATGCATCAGCGTTCGAATCTCTACAACCCACAACCCAGAGAGCGAATCAGGATTGAGGGAGAAATGGGAGTAGGGTAAGATTGAGGGATTAAGGGAGAAAGAGAAGTGGCATAAAGATTTGGGATTTCAGATTGAAAAATTGAGAGAGAAAGGGAACGTGATTTCACATTTGGAGATTGAGGGACAAAGGAATATCGGAAGGGGAGAGGGCACACGATTGAGGGAGAAGGGGAACGAGGGTAGCGGAGAGTTTGATTGACAAAATGTTTGGTCGGTGCGGTTTGGAGGGGGGAGGGGGAGTAGAATCCTTTCTTAAGACTTTGTTTGTTAAACAGAAAATGGCAAGAGAGAAAATAAGAAGAGAGGAAAAGAAGAGAAAATATATTTTTCTCTTGTTTAGTGGAGGAGAAAAATAGGGAAGAGAAAAGAAAATTGGTGGGACCCACCTCAAAATTTTTTCTCTCCCCAAGTGAGAAGAAAATGTAAGAGGGAGAGAGTATTTCATGTAAAATGATATTTGTATCCTTCTTTTTGGGTTTTCATTCAATTATTTAATAAATTAAAATAAATTGAATTAAATTAATCATTTATTTAATTAAATTAAATTGAAATAAATAAAATAATTATATTAAACTAATAAATTTTATTTAAAATAACTTAAATTAGTTAAATTAACTTAAATCATTTGATTAGTTAAAATAACTTAAATCAATTAAATTTAAATATTTTTATATTGGTTTTTTTTTTGATAAACTTTTATATTGGTTTTTTAGTTAAGGATATTTTTGTCTTTTTAAAAAAATTACTTTTCTCTCTTCTTATTTTCTATCCAACCAAACAAAGGGGAGAGAGAAAAAACACATCTTTCTCCTCTATTTCTCTCCTATTTACCTTACACCAAATAACACATAAAATCTACTCTATTTCTCATCATTTTCTCTCTTTTCATACTCTTTCTCGCCTCTTTCTCTCTTCTCCTTTTCTTCTTACAACCAAACAAAGCCTAAGTGAGTTTTGTCTCCCCTCCGATAATGTGGGGATTTAGAGGGGAGGGGAGGGATTTTAAAACATAACATATGTATTGACTAAAATATCCCCCACTTATATATTTTAAAATAAATAATTATAAGGGTTTAAGAGTAAATTTGTTTTAAAATCTCTCCCCTCCCCTCCTCCCAACCAAACACAGTAGCTAGTTAAAATCTCTCCACTCCCCTTCTCTCCTCTCCATTAAAATCCCTCCCCTTCCCTCCCATCCCCTCCTTTGAACCAAAGAGAAAGAGAAAGGCTAGTGAAATGGGAATGAAATTGAAAAGACGTTCCTGAAGCTTCTAGGAGCAATATCTATCTATCTATCTATATCTATATTTATATCTATCTATCTATACTATATACATTTAGAATAATCTCATTAAAAATTATTCCATGTATCAACCTCTAAGCAGAACATCATTTAATAATTCAAATCTATAAATAAAGCTCAATGTCACAAATCAATTGATATTTTTTAAAATAGGCACAAAATCATTTTTTATTGAAGATAATTATAAATATAAATTATTATAACATTAAAATTAGTTATAATTATAATTAGGTTAAAATAATGTTTTAGTCCTTATACGTGTCACTCATTTTTAAATTAGTCCCTATACAAAAAATATTTTTATATTAGTCCCTACACGTGCAACCGTTACAAAATAGGTCCCTGACGTTTAACGGCTGTTAACGACCGTTAATGACGATCATTAAGTTCGTTCATACAAGTGTCGCTCATTTTTAAATTGGTCCCTACATGTGTCACTCATTTTTAAATTGGTCCCTACATGTGCCACTCATTTTTAAACAAATGCTGGTACCCTTGATTGGTCCTTCTATGTGTCACTCATTTTTGAACTGGTCCCTATATTTGTCACTCATTTTTAAATTTTAAATTAGTCCCTACATGTTTCACTCATTTTTAAATCAGAAGATTCTTTCTCCCACCTCCTCCATCTTCTCTCTCCCTCTCTCAACTCTTCCTTTCCCCAAATTGCCCCCGATTGTGCCCTAGCAGCCGCAATCTTCCGATTGGCCCACACTGCCACCTACGACGAGGTTTCGCGGTGATTCGGGATCACTCTAGCTGAGGCGTGCCGTGCATTCTTCATGGTTTGCAAAGCCGTTACTGAAAAATTGGGGCAGTTGTTCGAGCTTCGTATCGATTCTGGGAGGGTTGTTATGGAGAGCACAACAGCTTGCAGGCAAGCCTGCTGGAATCTTCAACATTACTAGATTAGACTCACTCAGTTGGTTCATCATGGAATGATATTTGTTCCGATCGGATATGAAAGTTGGTTAAAACTCCAATTGAGTGATTCTAGTAGGCTTGCCTGCAAGCTATTGTATTTCATATCCACTTTGTGAGTGTAATCTGGTGCTGTAGAAGATTCCAGTAGGCTTGCCTGCAAGTTGTTGTGCTCTCCATAACAACCCTCCCAGAATCGGTACGAAGCTCGAACAAATGCCCCAATTTTTCAGTAACGGCTTTGCAAACCATGAAGAATGCACGGCACGCCTCAGCTGGAGTGATCCCGAATCACCGCGAAACCTCGCCGTAGGAACTAATTTAAAAATGAGTGACACATGTAGGGACTAATTTAAAAATGACATTTGTTTAAAAATGAGTGACACATGTAGGAACCAATTTAAAAATGAGTGGCACATGTAGGGACCAACTTAATGATCGTCATTAACGATAGTTAAACGGTAGGGACCTATTTGGTAACGGTTGCACTTGTAGGGACTAATATAAAAATATATTTTGTATAGGTACTAATTTAAAAATGAGTGACACATATAGGGACTAAAACATTATTTTAACCTTATAATTATAAGAATTTAACATTAATTATTTAATCATATTTATAATTAAATCAATTAAATTTAAATGTTTGATTAGTCATTTTCAAGTAAGATTATTTCATTTTATTTTTTTAAATAATAATAATAATAATTATTATTATTATTATTTAGTGTCCTTAAGATAAGTCTATTTACTCTCTTTAATAGTGGTAATTAAGTGTATTGTTTTTCTCTTTCAAATGATTTTATTTCAAAGGAATAATTTGTTGGTAATGGCTACAATCTCAAGAGGGGGGTGAATTGAGAGATTGAAAACTTTTTCAGCAATTTGAAACAAAACAGAGTTTCTTAAGGAAAATTGGTTTTCACTCAATTTTAATTCTCAAGATTCAGATTGTTAAACATGTAATGATGTTAAGAACTATTACAATAAAGAAACAGCAATCTTAACAATAAGATTCAGATTAAAGATTCAAGTTAAAAACAATTTCAATACACTTTCATTCACACACATGCATATAACAAATATATGAGAGAAACAAGCAAACCGATTTATCCTGGTTCAGCTACCTCCTTTGGTACGCCTACATCCAGTCCCACACCTTTGTGGTTTTCTCCACTATAACCAGAAATTACAATATCCAATTACAGCAAACACAAGAATAACCTCCTTGCTTCAAGAACATACCCAAAAGCACACTTGCTTTTGTTACCCAAGGATCCCTTCTATCCTTGATCAATCCTAAGAGATACCCTCTCTTAATTACACTAATTCGCAGAAAAGATTTAAGTAGAAGAAAGACTCTAATAGTCTGATTATACAAATTGAAGCTCTTAGAATATCACACTTTTCTCTCAAAGATGAAGCACTATGAATATTTCGAATTTCTCTTTTCAGAATGTATTAGATGATGAAAAGTGTTGTTATGAAGTCCTTTTATAGATACATGAAGATTTAGGTTCATGGGTCTTATCACAAAAGTTGTTACAAGTGATTAAGAATCAGTTTTGCAAAGTTGTAACAAATCAATTTGTGCACTACATCTGTGTACTCGTGTTTTTCAAACATTTTTAAAGCTCGTACACAGATTGCATTCTTTGTACATCTGTGTATTAAACCAAGTCTTCATCTTTTACAAACGCATACACAGATTGTATTCTTTTGTACACATGTGTATCTCTTGCGCTGTGCATTAATACACATGTGTATTCTTCGCGTACACAGGTGTATGTTAGAACACCAACCCAGATCATTCCAAAACTTCAATACACAGGATGTGTACATCGATTGATGCTTAGAAACCAAGTTTTGAAATAATTGAATTGTTCTATACACAGGTGTATCATTTCTGTACATCTGTGTATCTTTCGTATTTTTCAAAGCAATACACTGATACACATGTGTACAACGCATGTGTACAAATTCTGGTTCCAGACCCGAAAGCTCTATTTCGAATACACATGTGTACAACACATGTGTACTTGTTTTCAGTATTAAACCCGAGAGCTCAGACTTGTGTACACAGGTGTACAACACATGTGTACAGCCTTTCAACTTAAAACCCGAGAGCACACTTCTGGATACACAGGTGTACAACACATGTGTATAGGCAAATTTCCTTTTGTTTTTCAGACTTAAAGTTTCATACACATGTGTATGAAGCCTGTGTACAGAAAGGTTCTTTCTAAACTTGAAATATAGCTTTATATACACATGTGTACAACACATATGTATAATTACACTTAATTTCTTAATCCAATTAACTCTTTTTGAAAAACCTTTCTTTTGAAAAACTATTTTGTTTATCCTTTGTAAAAATTAGTTTCTTCTTAAGTTTTAAGTGCTTCACCTAAGGAATCAAGTGTGCTATTTTTACAATAGCATCTAAATAATGAAATCTTCATTGCTTGTTGCTTTATTCCTTGTCCATTGCTTTGTGTCCTTTGTCCTTGCATCCCTTGAGCCTTGACTTTTCTTTTTCATGAGAGATCTTGCATAATACTTAACACAATATAAGTATATTATCAATATCAAATAGATTAAGTAAAACACACTTTGTTTGTCATACATCAAAAACATCAATGAGGGCTTAGTCTTACAAACTCCCCCTTTTTGATTATGACAAACCTTACCATACTTAACCTTAGTGACAAAAATCAGAGTGCAGCTATAGCGTGAGCATGATCCTTGATTCATTTTCATTCTCCCCCTATCTCATTGACATCTTTCAAAAATCAAGTGCTATAGAGTGAGCATGATCCTTGATTCATTTTCATTCTCCCCCTATCTCATTGACATCTTTCAAAAATCAAGTGTTATCATATCATTATCATGAAAAAGACATCTTGCATTGCTTATTAATTCAAGTATTTCTTTGTCAGTGCAGTTTCTATATTGTTGTCTAATCAAAGTAGCACAAAAACACAAAATGCAAGGTAAAATTAATGGAAGTATGGTTCATTTTTCTCCCCCTTTGTCATTATCAAAAAGAAACTATGGAGAGTATTAAAACAGAACTTGGAACAGGTATGTATTCATTTAAGAATTTGTCATTACATAGCATATGCAATACATCAAAAACATCAAAATATTAAAGTAACAAAAATCAGTACAGAACCATAGTCAAAACAGATAACCCTAGTCCTAACAAACTAGACACCTAGTGACACATAGTCTAAACTAAGACTACACATGGACTTGGGAAAGGGAAGGGTCTTCATGATTTTCAGCCTCTTGGGTTGCCTCCCTTGCCATATTAACCACATCATCAAAGATGGCAGAATTCATTGGAGGTCCTTGAATGGCAATTCCCAATCCTTGGTGTAAAGTGGCCATTTGACCTTCCACAGCATTTATCCTTTCCTTTAAGTAGTTCACAGCCTGCATAACAGCTTGGTGATCCTCAGCATGCTTCCTGGTAAGGTCCTGAATCATCAGCAGAAGCCTATCTAATTTGTCATTCAGAACTTGATCATCCGCAACTCTTTGCCTTCTGTTTGGTGGTTCAGCTGCTGTAGGGATGGCAGATCTTTTCCAGACATTATCTGCATAGACCAAGCCCATTTACTTGATGGTTGCTTCACCAAACCTCTTGGTCACATGTCTTGCTAGGTGCCTCTCTTCTCCATCCAATGAAACGCCAAATCTTTTTAGGAGTTTAACAACCAAACCAGCATAAGGCAATGCTCAAGCTTACTTTCATACATATTTTTGGCAACAATGTATCCCCAACTGAGTTGCTTTTTCTGAATCATGGCCCAGAGCAGAAGTATATCATTGTTTTGTAATACTGCATGGTTGCCACTCCTTAGAACTAAGATTCTGCTTAATGCATATTGGAGAAGCCTATCTTGAACATGCATTGCACTAATGTTTGTTAATCTCCCTTATGGAGAGTGATCTTCCAGCAAACTCAGCCTTGCATCCTCCTTGTTAAAGACCTTAATCCATTCAGAGGCCTCACCAGTTCCAGCAGTAAAGGCACCATTGTAATCCAAGCCAGCAAAATCAGAGAATTCCCTTAAACTCATTTGAATTTTTGTGCCCTTAACCTCAGAAGTAATCCTCTCATTATCCATCTCCAAACCACAGTAAAATGCTCTAATTAATACTGGGTAAACATCATCCTCAATTTGAAGAAATTTCCTTAAGTGACTATCTTCAAGAATGGTTTGAAATTGGAAATTGTAGTTGCCAAAGTAATCGAAATCAACTACCCTAGATTTATGAAGAGGGCGAGACTTAAAATTTTGGAGAAAGGATTCGATTTGTTCTTCATCAGAGAGATACCTTTTTACCAATTCAGCCTCAGAGATTTCCTCGTGAACACCCTTTTTCTTCTTCGTCAGTTGTTTCTGTGGAGTAGCTTGAACAACCTCGGTTGCCTCTATTTGTTTCTTCTTCGTTGCTTTCTTCTGTGGCTTAGCAGCCTTCTTAACCACTTTGGGTGATTTGTCAACCCTTTTGTGTTTGGGTCGCGATGAGGAGGCTTGCGTGGGTGAAGGAGGAGGTGGAGAGGAAGAGCGGGTTGAGGAAGGAGGAGAAGAGGTGGGTGTAGGGCGAGATGGTCCAAGATTCTTGCATCTCGCCATTGTTGAGTACGGGTTGGAGCTTAGTTTTAGGGTTCCTGATTTAGGAATTCGGGGAAGAAGACGTTGTGACAGGAGAGAGGCGGGGGTTTGAGTGTTTTAAAAAAAAATTCAGAAGCTTGTACATCGACTATGTACACATGTGTATTAAACAGTCTTTGGATGTTTGTACATCTGTGTACAAAGTGCTAAATCGATGTACACGGGGAGACAGAAGCTTGAAATTTCAGTTATGACATAGAATCGATGTATGACATCGATGTATTAAATGGATTGTCGAGATGATACAAATTGTACATCTGTGTACAAAATTGTACATCTGTGTATAGCGTAACAGATGTAAATCAGAAAAGTGTTCTGATATATACATCTGTGTACATATCCTGTGTACACATAGCCCGGTAGCTCTTTTACTTAGTACACATGTGTACTAAGCCTGTGTACAAAGACAAACAGTCCTAAACAGAAGAAGTACATCGATGTATGATATCTGTGTACAGAAACACTAATACGAAACCGATTCAATACATCTGTGTATTGACCCTATGTACAGAATGACCATCCTATCAAATTCAAATTATAATTCAGAATTAACAAAATACAACTTGTACAAATTGATTTAATTAGATCAAATACATCATTTAGGAACAATCAAGCAACTTAAAACACCAAATATCAGTCATTTTGTAGATCAATTATGCCAAGTTCTCTTCTAATAAAGAAGAAACTCTCCTTATTTAGTGGTTTGGTGAATATATCAGCTAGTTGCTTAGTTGTATCTACATGCTCAATCACAATATCACCACTTTGAATATGATCCCTGATGAAATGATGCCTAATCTCAATATGCTTGGTTCTAGAATGCATGATGGGGTTCTTTGTTAGATTAATTGCACTAGTGTTATCACATTTTATTGGTACATGATCTAAATGCACACCATAGTCAATTAATTGTTGTTTCATCCATAGAATTTGAGCACAACAACTCCCAGCTACAACATATTCTGCTTCAGCTGTGGATAAAGCCACACTTGTTTGCTTTTTACTAAACCAAGACACTAGGGAATTTCCTAATAAATGGCATGTTCCACTTGTGCTCTTCCTATCTAACTTGCATCCAGCAAAGTCAGAGTCGGAGTATCCTATCAATGTGCAGGTGGATCCCTTGGGATACCACAGCCCCATTTCTTTTGTTCCTAAAAGATACTTCATTATTCTTTTAACAGCAGTAAGATGTGATTCTTTGGGATTGGCTTGATACCTTGCACACATACATACACTAAACATAATATCTGGCCTACTAGCAGTGAGATAAAGTAAGGATCCGATAATACCTCTATACTTGGATACATCTATAGATTTACCATGTTCATCTTTGTCCAAATAGCAAGCTGGACTCATTGGTGTTGCCATCTCCTTTGCACTTTCCATGCCAAACTTCTTTAGCAACTCATTGCAATACTTTGTTTGGCTTACAAAAGTTCCATCATGGCATTGTTTGATTTGGAGTCCAAGAAAGAAAGTGAGCTCTCCCATCATGGACATCTCAAATTCACTTTGCATTAGATTACCAAAATCCTTACATAAAGACTCATTAGTAGCACCAAAAATTATGTCATCCACATATATTTGAACAAGTAAGATGTTATGTGCTTTTCTTTTAGTAAAAAGTGTGGTATCAACTTTGCCTCTAGTAAAGCCTTTCTCTAGGAGAAAATTGCTTATTCTCTCATACCAAGCCCTTGGAGCTTGCTTGAGTCCATAGAGGGCTTTAGTGAGTTTATAGACATGATTTGGGAACTCACTATCAACAAAGCCAGGGGGTTGGCTTACATACACTTCCTCTTGTATTAATCCATTTAAAAAGGCACTCTTCACATCCATTTGGTACAGTTTGAAGTTCATTATACATGCATAGGCTAATAGCATTCTTATGGCTTCTAATCTAGCTACGGGAGCATATGTTTCATCATAGTCTATTCCTTCTTCTTGATTATAACCCTTAGCCACTAGTCTAGCCTTGTTTCTTACTATTATGCCATTCTCATCCATTTTGTTTCTAAACACCCATTTGGTTCCAATTATTTGGTTGCTTTTAGGTTTTGGAACTAAATCCCAAACTTTATTTCTTTTAAATTGATTTAGTTCCTCATGCATTGCAATCATCCAATGTTCATCATTAATAGCATCATCAACACATTTTGGTTCTATTTGAGATACAAACGCCATGTTATTGCAAATATTCCTTAAGGAGTTTCTAGTGGTTACCCCTTTTGTGATCTCACCAATAACATTGTCAAGAGGATGACTATTTGAGATTTGCCACTCCTTAGGAAGATTGTCTTGCTGGATTTCAGCTTGATGTTCCATGTTGTTCCCTTTATGTTCCTTGTCCTCATTACTGTCTTTTTCTTCATCAATTTTGGCTTCATCTTCAAGAATTTCTGCATCATCAAACATGTCCTTTCCCAACCTTTTGGGGTTAGACTCATCAAATGTAATGTGAACAGATTCTTCCATTGATAAAGTACGTTTATTAAACACTCTATATGCTTTGCTAGTTAATGAATAACCTAAGAAAATAGCCTCATCAGCTTTTCAATCAAATTTCCCTAGATTATCCTTGCCATTATTTAGTACAAAATACTTGCATCCAAAAACATGAAAATGAGCTATGTTAGGTTTTCTTCCCTTATACAGTTCATATGGAGTTTTCTTCAAAATTGGTCTTATTAGTACTCTGTTTAATACATAACATGCTGTACTTACAGCATCAGCCCAAAAATACTTTGGTATATTGAAGTCATTTAACATGGTTCTAGCAATTTCCTCAAGTGACCTATTTTTCCTCTCAACTACTCCATTTTGTTGTGGAGTTCTAGGTGCAGAAAAATTGTGTTGTATACCATGTTCTTCACAAAAATTATCAAACTTCTCATTTTGGAATTCTCCTCCATGATCACTCCTAATTGACACAATTTTCATGTCTTTTTCATTTTGTACAAACTTAGCCATTTTCTTAAAAGCTCTAAATGCTTCATTCTTATATGTTAAAAAATAAGTCCAAGTAAATCTAGAGAAATCATCAACAATTACTAGAGCATAAAGATTTCCACCAAAGCTTTTTGTCCTAGAAGGTCCAAAAAGGTCCATGTGCAACAATTGTAAAGGTCTACTTGTTGAAACAATGTTTTTAGCCTTAAAAGAGGTTTTCACTTGTTTACCCTTTTGGCATGCATCACATAAACCATCTTTTACAAACTTCTTATTTGGTAAACCAATTACAAGATCTTTGGAAATCAATTTGTTCAAGTGATCCATATGAATGTGAGCTATTCTCCTATGCCATAGCCAATTTTCATTTTCTTTGGAAATCAAGCAACATGCTTCATTAGAAGGTAAATTGTCTAAGTCAAGCATATAGATATTATTTATCCTATTTCCAATCAGTTTTATGCTATCATCATGAATGGATTCTATCATACACAAGTTTGAGTTAAAGTTTACCTTGAAGCCTTTGTCACATAGTTGGCTTATACTTAATAGGTTGTGTTTGAGCCCTTCCACATAGAGAACATCTTCAATCTTAGTTGTTGGACTTTTTCCTATTGTGCCAACACCAAGAATTTTTCCTTTGTTGTTGTCACCATATGTGACATTTCCACCTTCTTTAGGAGTGAAAGAGGTGAATTTTGTAATGTCTCCGGTCATGTGTTTGGAGCAGCCACTATCTAAGTACCAACTTGAGTTTCTGGCTTTCAAACACACCTACAAAAACAGAATTTCATGCTTTTTCCTTAGGTACCCAAATCTGGTTGGGTCCTTTGGTGTTAGTAGCAACATATGTTCCTTTTGGAACCCAAATTTGTTTAATGCCAACACGTGTGTTCTTTCTAAGTCTACATGTAGTGGCTGTATGCCCTTTCTTTAAACAATAATAGCATTTAACAAAAGGACTAGTTGAGGAAATAGGTGCAACAAAAAGCTTCTTGAAAGATTTTTCATGTACCATTGGATTATATCCAATTCCAGCTTTGTCATAGACACCTTTTTGCTATCCTAATATGGCATTCAAGTTATCTCTACCCATAGTGAATTTAGATAGAGTTACATTTAGTTTTTCAACTTTATTTTCAAGTATAGTGCATTTGGTGCAAGTTGAACTAGATGCAAGTGAATGTAAATTCTTAGCTTCTAGTTCTTTAAGCTTTATTTGTAAAGATGCATAGTCACTACATTAGAAGATATAAGTTGTTTACCTATTTTAAGATATTCTTCATGCAATTCATCAAAAGCATCTTGTAACTCATCATAGGTAGGTGAAGAATCATTTACCTCGGTTTCACTATCACTTTGATGACTTGTCATAAGACATAGGTTGGCTTCTTCATTTTCAGATTCACTAGTGGAATCCATATCGTTTTCTTCCCAAGCTATGTATGCTCTTCTAGGCTTTCTTCCTTTCTTTTCTTTGTTTTCATTTTTTTCAGACTTTTCTTTCCTTTGTAGCTTTGGACATTCATTCTTGTAGTGTCCAATCTTTCCACATTCAAAGCATTTGATTGAAGAGGAAGAGCTTTCACCTTTGTTTGTGTTCTTCTTGGTAGGAAAACTGAATTGCTTCTTGTTTCTATTCTTTTTGATGAATCTCCTAAATTTCCTCACAAGCAGTCCCATGTCTTCTTCTTCGGATTCTTCACTTTCATCAAGGTTTTCATCTTCATCACTTTCTATTTGTTCTTTGGAGACATGAGCCTTGAGTGAGAGACCTTTCTTCTTTTTCTCTTTGTCTTCATGGCTTTTCAATCTGTTGAGTTCCAATTCATGTTCTTTCAATTTGCCAAACAGAGTTGCAATCTGCATTGTTTCTAGATCTTTTGCTTCAGCAATTGCAGTGATTTTTGGCTGCCACTCACGACTCAAACATCTCATGATTTTGTTGATTTGTTTCTCATCCGAGATTGTATGTCCAAGTCCTTCAAGCTGGTTCACAATGTGTGTAAACCTCTTTTGCAGCTCATCTATTTCCTCACCATTTTTCATGTGAAAGAGTTCATACTCATGAACTAGTGCATTCATCCTTGCTCTCTTTACATCATTGGTTCCTTCATGAGTGAGTTGGAGAGTGTCCCACATTTGCTTTGCTGATTTACAATTGGAGACCCTGAAAAGCTCATCATAATTCAAAGCAGCTGTTATAATATTCTTTGCCTTAGCATTATAACCAACTCTTCTCTTATCATCATCATTCCACTCATTTTTTGGTTTATTTTGTCTAATTCCCTTAGCATCAAGAGTAAATGGAACATAAGGACCATTTTCAACAGCATCTAAAACATCTAAACCAACAGCCTCAAGAAAGATAAGCATTCTCTCTTTCCAATACATGTATTTGTTGCCATTAAAGGCAGGAGGTCTAGAGAGGGAAGCGCCATCACCCATGATTTCATTTGTAGCCATCTCTTGAAGCTATTAAGCTTTATAACAAGAGTTTTATCCCTGATACCACTTGTTGGTAATGGCTACAATCTCGAGGGGGGGGGGGGGTGAATTAAGAGATTGAAAACTTTTTCAGCAATTTAAAACAAAACAGAGTTTTCTTAAGGAAAATTGGTTTTCACTCAATTTTAATTCTCAAGATTCAGATTGTTAAACATGTAATGATGTTAAGAACTATTACAATAAAGAAACAACAATCTTAACAATAAGATTCAGATTAAAGATTCAAGTTAAAAATAATTTCAATACACTTTCATTCACACACATGCATATAACAAATATATGGAGTTAAGAGATGAGAGAAACAAGCAAACCGATTTATCCTGGTTCAGCTACCTCCTTTGGTACGCCTACATCCAGTCCCACACCTTTGTGGTTTTCTCCACTATAACCAGAAATTACAATATCCAATTACAGCAAACACAAGGATAACCTCCTTGCTTCAAGAACATACCCAAAAGCACACTTGCTTTTGTTACCCAAGGATCCCTTCTATCCTTGATCAATCCTAAGAGATACCCTTTCTTAATCACACTAATTCACAGAAAAGATTTAAGTAGAAGAAAGACTCTAATAGTCTGATTATACAAATTGAAGCTCTTAGAATATCACACTTTTCTCTCAAAGATGAAGCACTATGAATATTTCGAATTTCTCTTTTCAGAATGTATTAGATGATGAAAAGTGTTTTTATGAAGTCCTTTTATAGATACATGAAGATTTAGGTTCATGGGTCTTATCACAAAAGTTGTTACAAGTGATTAAGAATCAGTTTTGCAAAGTTGTAACAAATCAATCTGTGTACTACATCTGTGTACTCGTGTTTTTCAAACATTTTTAAAGCTCGTACACAGATTGCATTCTTTGTACATCTGTGTATTAAACCAAGTCTTCATCTTTTACAAACGCATACACAGATTGTATTCTTTTGTACACATGTGTATCTCTTGCGCTGTGCATTAATACACATGTGTATTCTTCGCGTACACAGGTGTATGTTAGAACACCAACCCAGATCATTCCAAAACTTCAATACACAGGATGTGTACATCGATTGATGCTTAGAAACCAAGTTTTGAAATAATTGAATTGTTCTATACACAGGTGTATCATTTCTGTACATCTGTGTATCTTTCGTATTTTTCAAAGCAATACACTGATACACATGTGTACAACGCATGTGTACAAATTCTGGTTCCAGACCCGAAAGCTCTATTTCGAATACACATGTGTACAACACATGTGTACTTGTTTTCAGTATTAAACCCGAGAGCTCAGACTTGTGTACACAGGTGTACAACACATGTGTACAGCCTTTCAACTTAAAACCCGAGAGCACACTTCTGGATACACAGGTGTACAACACATGTGTATAGGCAAATTTCCTTTTGTTTTTCAGACTTAAAGTTTCATACACATGTGTATGAAGCCTGTGTACAGAAAGGTTCTTTCTAAACTTGAAATATAGCTTTATATACACATGTGTACAACACATATGTATAATTACACTTAATTTCTTAATCCAATTAACTCTTTTTGAAAAACCTTTCTTTTGAAAAACTATTTTGTTTATCCTTTGTAAAAATTAGTCTCTTCTTAAATTTTAAGTGCTTCACCTAAGGAATCAAGTGTGCTATTTTTACAATAGCATCTAAATAATGAAATTTTCATTGCTTGTTGCTTTATTCCTTGTCCATTGCTTTGTGTCCTTTGTCCTTGCATCCCTTGAGCCTTGACTTTTCTTTTTCATGAGAGATCTTGCATAATACTTAACACAATATAAGTATATTATCAATATCAAATAGATTAAGTAAAACACACTTTGTTTGTCATACATCAAAGCATCAATGAGGGCTTAGTCTTACATAATTAATTTTCACTAGAGCAACTTTTGTTCCCTTTCCTTATTGAGGTAGAAATAAATCATATTTATGAGGTAAAATTTTCTCTCACATCACATTTGATTGTGGATCAGACTCCTCTAAAGTGAGTAAAAGTATAAAGTGAAGAAGTATGTGTGCATTCATCATTGATTAGTCAAAGTAGGTTGAAAATATTAAAAATAATAGATAAATATATTTTTTTAAAATGGTTAAGCACGGAATAATAGGATAAATATAGTTTTTAAATGGTTAACTTGCACGTAATAGTGTGTGCATTCATCTTTGATTAACTTGCGCGGGATATGTTAACTTGCACGGGATAATAGGATAGATGAATCAAATAGATCTTCAAGAGAGAATAAAAAATAATGATAGATAAATATATTTTTCAAAAATGCTTAACTTGCATGCCAAAAATAGGAGAATTAAATCAAATAGTTTTTTTAGAGAGAAGAAAAAATAATATGCTAGATAAATATATTTTTTAAAAATGGTTAACTTGCACCGTGCAAAATGAAAAAATAAATTAAATCGATTTTCAAGAGAGAAGGAAAAAACTCAGATCATTACGAAGATCACAACGACGTATTTAGTATTAGTGTTTAAATAACTTGCATTTATAAATGATTAATCAGGTTGCAAGCAATTGTTGCTTTGAAAATGTATATTTACTATTAAATATTCAAATAAGTACGATACTAAAGTAGTGAGAGAAGAAATGGTTAGTGTTAACTTATAATTTTGCTTTGAAAAAAATTCACATTAAAAATTTAATGGCTATTTTCAAATATTATATTTTTTTATAGTCTTCATACATGTCTTATTTTAAATTATATTTTTAATACTAAAATTGTGTAGGAGACAGTATGTACTTACTTTTTACACTTGAGCGTCATTAAAGTATTGTAATATCTATAATAATTATTAAGTTAATATCTGCTACAATTTATGATTGATGATTCAGATAAAATATTTTTTTAACATTTTTCGGTATATAATTTTCCACAATAAATTTAAAACCATAAAATATGAATTCGACAATTATATATTTAAAAAGTCCTAAAAAATAGCACATTCCCCGTGTATGGCACGGGTCCATCAATCTAGTTGTAATATATTAGGGTTGCTGACCCGTGTTGAATGCACGGGTACAACATTGAAGGCTTTTATAAATAACATGAATTATAATAATATTTTAAGTTTCAATTTTTTTTTGTTGGATTAAATATAACTAACATTGAATGGCCCAAACAAATGAACCTATACCGGGTGTCAGGGGGTCGATGCCCCCTCATCGAGTGTCCCTTGCGAGGCCACGACCCTAGGGGTCAAGGGGACCGGGTCGGGTCTGGGGCTAGGTCTCGGTGGTACGGGGGCCGACATCGGTGGTAGGTGGCACATGAGTAAGGAGATGGAATTTCAAAATAGCACCTCTTTAGGTGGTATTTCAAATTCCTCAAATTTACCTTAAACAAAATATTCCCATAAAATCCATTGATTTGTAAAATACTTCATATTTAATACCCAAACAAAGTATTTTAGAGTGAAGTATTTTAACTATCCTCTTAAAATATTTCACCCTCTACAAATACCTCATCCAAACACAGAGTTATTTACTGTTTTTCAAGGGTATTTGCTTTTTTTCTCCCCCTATTTGACAAAAACAAAAATGATTTAAATCTCCTCCTAAAACTATGCATTTATTATAAAGAATTCTCCCCCTCAATGTTTGACTTTATTGACCATGAGAATCTTCCTATGTTTGAAAAATATTCAGCAACTAATGCACAAGGGAAAGACATTTAATTGCATATCACATTTAAGGAATAATTATTTGGATGAGAATATCAAGAATAAAATCAATGTTGTATTATTATTATTATTATTATTATTATTATTATTATTATTATTATGCCTAAAGCCATAAAGAATATTAAATATGATATTATCTTAGAAATTAGAATATATCTTATGAAATATTATACGTGGCTTCGTATATGGAATGATATGAATATTATTATTATTATTATTATTATTATTATTTTCTATACCTTGAACTAATGCGATCATTGAGAAAATTGTGCGTTAGAAAAATTCAGGATGTAACAAGCAAAACTATGATGTCAAGAGCTTGAAGAGCTAAAATCCCAGAAGGACTAGATTGCAAGAAGCGAAAAAAAGTATACAGAAGTTCAAGTCTTTCAAGATGGGGATAAGGGGATTTTATTAACTGTATTATCTGTTTTAGATTCCCTTGTAAATGATAAGTAAAACTTTTTATTTAAGATTGGTAGCGCGCACACACATACATGAGCTATTATGTGTTCCAAATAATGAGATAATCCAAATCCATGAAAAAGATGGGACTTGCATTGGACCGCTCTTCACCCGGGACCTGTAGCCGTAAACAGCAAATATATTACTTGAAAGGACCTAGTATAATAACAACTTTAAGAGTAAATAGGAATATCTAGGATATTGTTACAGGTCCATAATTCCATATCACATTACAAGTTTCTTACTACATAATGTTACAAGGGAACAAGAAGCTACAAGTCTGTTCAATACATCGAAGTATGGTACATCATAGGGTGGTACATTATACATCGAAGGATGGTACTCCATAATTGTATTGTTCCAACATCCAATGAACAATCAGATAAATAACATCAACAAAAACTACAGTCATTTTCAGACAGATCTAAAGAGGTCAGAATGATGGGAAAGAAGCCAAGAACTTATTAATCTATTCCTTGTTCCAGGCTTTGACATAACTAGTTCAACTCCGATGGTTACCATTCTCGGTCAACTCTGCCTCAACCTTGTTTATCTCATTAACCTTGTGTTGTTCTTCATTGTTCACTTTTGTTCCATCTTCTCCCTTGATTTCTCCTTCAGATTCATGAGTCCTTCTGTTGTGTTCCTCTTCATTATCTCCTTCCACTGCAACCTTTTTGTCAGCAATAGTGGCTGTTTCTGATTTCTCTGGTTCCCCAGATCCACCATCTTTGTTTGTCTCTTCCTGTGGTTGCCCAATCTTTTCTTCATATTTATTTTGAGAAACTTCAGAACCATCAGCTCCTTTGTAATCAACGTTATCTTTCGACGCATGTAGCTCTCCATCAGCAGTCTCAGATTTCCCCTCATCAAGTACCTGGACATATTCTCCAGCTTTAGCATCTCCAGATTTGACATCTGTATCCTCCACTCTCTTATCATCTTGATTTTCCTTCCCAACATTCACCTCCTCTATACCTTTATCATCCTTGGTTTCATCAGCTTCTTGCATTTGCACTTCCTTTGACTCCTCTTTTTCTTCCTCAGAAGTTTCTTTTTTCGAAGCTGATGATCTTTTTCCACGTTTCTTTGGGGGCTCACTTTCTGGTGGAGGAGCTGCCTTGGCCTTCTCACTGATTCTTGCGGATCTTCTTGGGGTCTCACCAGTCCCCCAATCAAATTCTGATACAGCTGGACCACCAGGGTGTGCTTTCAAATACTGTTCGAGCTGCTTCCTGTTACTGATCTCTTCTCCTGTTGGTGCAGTGAACACAATCTCGTTTTTCTTTGGGGTCCCAGCCTTCTTTGGGGAGAACTGCAAGGGAACCAGTATATGAATCATCTTATATGCAAAAGCAAGAAAAAAAAAAATAACAATCATATAAGTTATTGACTTCTAAACATAATCCCTAACATGAAGAATGAAGTTCTCTTCACTGCTTTCACATTACAAACACATTAGAGCCTGAGTGTGGTACCCATGCAATAGAAAGTTACACCAAGATTTAGGAGAAGAGCATATCGCTTGAGAAAACTGATTAAAAATGTTGTTTCTTGTTATTTTATTATTTCTTTTTATATTGATGAGATATGTCAGCCAAATTATTTGATTTTTGGGCCTAACTCAATCCCAAAAGCTAGCTCATAGGATGAGGATTGCCCACTAATTATAAGCTCTTATTAGACACTATCTCTAGTCAATATGAGACTTCGATTTTTCCCAATACAAATTGTAGCGACTTCCACAGTTTCATGTAGCTTGATCTAAAACTCTTGTATTCACGGTTCAGCTACAACAAATCATAAAAGTGAAATCTTGCCTTTATTGGGGCAGAGTCATTCTTTCATGGACTCTGAACTGGTGCCTAGTTGAACAATATTGGCTGTTACAAACTAGCAGTTTTACAATGAAACTTCAGAAAAAGAGTATCCTTGGTACCAAATTAACCTAGTCCAGTCAGTAGGTTTTTCTTTCCCTCTTTAATCTTCCATTCAGGCTATACTTGGGAAAGGTAAAAGTCCACGGAATGGAGTGGAAGAGATGCTAATGTGAAGACAAATATCCAAGAACCATCCTACTGTGACCAAGAAACAAAAAAAAAAAAAAATGCACGTACATGGACTGTGTATGAACCATTTACCATTCTAGAATTGGTAATGAATAATGAATAATTTCATGCAGTAAGACAACCCAATAAATTACACAGACCTTCTGCAAGTTTAGAAAGCATATTCATACATCCCCTCTAGTTTAGCACAGTACAAAGGTTGTAGTTGCTTTTCAGGGGATATTATATAGAGTAATTGCACATATCCTAGGATATTCTAATGGACAAGTATGAAGAGATATGAGAAATTCTTATATAGGATTAGTATACACAAGTTATGAAGACTAAGCCAATAAATAATTATCATGTTATGTCGTTATCATTTTGCATTAAATAATTGCCTAGATCTGAGTCACAATTATTTTATATTTTAAATGAAGATCTGCCAATTATTTATTGGTACACAGCTTGTGTAGACTAAGTCTACACAAGAATCTCTCCATGGATAGAGAGCCTGAACTCTCAATAGATAGACTCAACCAAAAAAATAATTTACATATGGGACATAAGTGTTTTTAATACATTGAAACATAGGGGTATTTTTTAGGCCAAACAACAACAAAAACGACAACCAAAGCCTTCTCCCACCAACTGGAGTCAGCTATACGAAAGAAACGATGTCACTGTGTTCTATAAAAAAAAAAAAAAAAAACTTCCCTAAAGGTCATTTAAATCTAAATCCTTTCCAATGGTCTCACCTAGAGTTTTTACTGGTCTTCCTTGACCTTTTTAATTATTGAGCTATCCTCCATTTTATCCACTCTTATAACTAGAGTTTCTAATAGTGTTCTCAAATGTCCAAACCATTTTAGGTGTGATTGTGCCATCTTTCTTCAATAGGTGACACTACTACTATCTCTCTAATACATTCATTCCTAATCTTATCCTTTCTTGTATGCCCACTTACCCAACACAATATTCTCATATCTACCATACTTATGCTCTTGTTGGCACTTTCCTGCCCAACATTCAGTACCATGAGGCAACGCTGGTCTTATGGTTGTGGTAAAAAATCTCCCTTTAGCTTCATAGGTAACTTACAAATCACAAACCATACGTGAAAATTTCCTCCATTTCATCCACCCTGCTTGAATCCTATGATTTAGATCTCCCTCAACTTTTCCACTACTTTTAGGTAAAGTTTGAAGAGTTTAATTTTGATATAATGCAATTAAAGTTTATGACACTATCATTCAATCTTGTGTTCACACATTATTAAAGGAGTTTGACTTTTCAGGTAGTTATTATCATAGTTAAACTCTTTTAATGATATGGCAACACATGATTGAGTGATTGTATAAAAACTTTTACACTAACAGCGGGTCAAAATTAATCTAATTTAAATAGGTATTTTAGTATAATTTCTGAAATTAGAGCAAGTGTTTGCAAAGGTTTTGTAAATCTTATGAGAAGTTTGAGTAATTTGCTTCAAGAAATATCATAAAGGTTGCTACAAGGTGGTTTTTCAAAGTAGGAGAAAATGACATCATTGACCAAAGTTAATACTGAGAAATGTCACAAAAATTGGACTAGAAAAAGTTATACTAATAACAACATGAATGTTGTTGCATGGTAAGCAATAAGATTTTTATTTTTTTCTTTTAGTCAATAAATATGAAATTCCTAACATTGTAAGTGTTGTATATGGTGGTTTTCTCATGAATATGAAAGGCTTATTTTAACTTAAGGAAATGTGACAACGCATAAGAAGGAAAGTAAAAGAAAATGGATATGAAAGTTTGATTTGTTTTCATCATAAGACTACATACCATATAATATTTATTAATTCATGCTCATTTGACATGAAGCAGCTAAAGCAACATAAAATATTCCATAAAAGATTCCACGAAGTGATTGTAGAATCTTATGAATAAGATAAGGTATTTACTGAGCATCAAAAAAGACAAGGTATTTACCATGCACCAAAGATATTTTTAATCAAAGAGGAGGCATAAAAACTAAAACAAATGTGGGAAGGCTAAGATTATGCGGGAATAGTGGATCCCACTGATTATGTGGGAATACTGGGCATGAATGAATTCCAATAAACCATGAAGATCATCCTGTGCTAAGGATTTGCTAAATTGACTATGTCTTGTGTCCAACCTCTCTAGTTTAAAAGGCCAGATCTATAGTAGCATACAACATCACTAAATAATTTAAACCTGACCAATTAGAAAACACATTAAAATACCAGAGCCAATAAGAATAGCCAATTGAATGATTTGATGCCCTGTAAATTTTTTAAGAGTGGTGCTAAAAAGAAAATCAGATAATTGACTCACTATCGTAGGGCTAGCAGAACATCTTAAAAACTTATACATTAAGAACAAAATTTGAGAGAGAAAATTTGTGTAGCATAAGACATGAAATAATTCAAGATATATTTCTAATTTCTGCTACTTTACTATTTTCACCTCTTTTGGAGGAAAGGGGTGTTTTAAATGTAGGGAGTGATTCTGATACAAGAACAAAACTAGTCGTAATCCCTGACGAACAGATATTTGTAAAAGATATATTGGCAAATGTATAGAGATAACTTCTCTCACAAGCCTGGAGTCCAACGTCACTGGCATAAAAAGCAGATCTACTGTAACATACAGCTTCAATATTTTTTATGACAACAAAGTCTTCTCCCAATAAATGGGGCCATCTAAATGAATCCAATGACGTCAATGTGTTCTATCGCAAACCATGTCTTTAGAAATGCAAATAAATTCTAAGTTCTTTTTAATGGTTTCACCTATAGTCTTTCTTGATCTTCCTTTCCCTCTAACTATCGGTCTATTCTCCACCTTATCTACTCTTCATATTATAGCTTCTAATAGCCTTCTCCTCACATGGCCAAACCACCTAAGACAAGATTGATTTTATGTGACATTAATTCTAGTAAAAAAAGGATAATCAGCTCACTGTAATAGGGCTGGTCATTGATTTTTTTCTTCTTTTTTCCACCTTTTCTGTAGGAGGGTGGGGGTGTTACGCAGTGGGGATTGATTATGATACAGGCATAAAACTAATCATGCTCCTCCAAAAAGGTTATTTTCAAGAAAAGATCTAGGCAAATGTAGAATGATAATTTTACTCAAGTAATTAAACTTAAACCACATTTTTTTATGATTTTGAAAAGCAAACAAGTTCACCTATCATTATGGAAAAAGAATTTCTTTGGCAATTGCCTTCACATATTAGGATTGTTTATATTATAAAGAAAACAAATAAACACAACCCATAATGTTAGATAATACAAATCATTATACTATGATAAAACACATAGGGGAGTCAATATGCAGGCAGCCATAATTGATAGAGTCTCCATATCCAGATTCAAAATAAGTTTAATGATACAAACACCTAGGATAGATCAAGATCAATGATGCAGTAACCACCGTTACCAGATTAAAAAATTAACAAAACCAAAGAAATTTCCACAAAGTAAGCCACAATACATTTGTACAAAATTTCCATATTTAAATCACAGTCCTAATTATTGGTTGGAAAGAAGAATAATTTATTGTAACCACGGAAGAAAATTAATCCCCAGGAGCAGGCATACAACAAAATTGAATACAACCCATCCAAAAAGTTCTAGAACTGGAAGCAACAGTGTCTTACAAAAATATTACCAATTTTTGGTAAATAAAATGTGATAAACGTGGCCATGGTAAGATTGCATAAGACACAGTACGAATCTATCAAAATCCATGAAAAATCGGACACATCAATAAAACCCTAAACACTTGAACTTGGCTGCTAGATAACTTTTTCTGAACTCAAAACACAAAAAGGCTCAAACAATTCATGTGAATTTTGAAGTACAAGCATTCAGCATGCCACAATTCAACACAAACTAAGCTAGCCCTAGGTCATTTGTCGTAAATAAGGCATGGAACCACACGCAGTGGAACGAAAATGGGGAAAATAAACAAAAAACCAACATCGAAATTCGACGTCAAAGCCATAATTGCGGCACGAAAACAACCAATTACGACATTTCAAGAAGCAAATTCCCTCGAAATGAAACAGTCAAAGCAAAGAGGGCAAAAAGAAAAGAAACAGAGAGAGGGAAGAAACAGTGGTGAACCTTCTTCTTCCAACCAGGTGGAGCAGGTAGCTCCAAAGAGAAGGGTTCTTCGCTCGCACCACCCTCTTTTGCCACTGAGCTCGCCATTTTCACCTGCAAAATTCAGCAGAAAAATAAAATAACAGAACAAGCTGAGGGTAAATTTTTTTTTTTTTTAATGTTATAATTTCAAATTATTGAAGAAAATGATAAAACAGCAACGGAGACAGAAGAAATAATAATAATTTGAAAAGAACTTGCCTGTATTTGTCTTGGTTTGTTTCTATTTTCGGGGATTTCAGTGAAATTGGGTTGTTGTGAATTGACGTTTAGTTTTGTGTCTGAAATTCTGAAGAGGAGAAAGAGGAAGAGAGAAAGCAGTTAAGAAGAGGAGGCTTGTTTGGAGTTAGGACACGTGGAATCACTATTAAAAAAATGTAGGTAATCAGGGTCTCTCACACGAGCTTCAGCTCGATTCGATTTGTGTGCTGGGTACTTAAAAGCGTCACAGAGCCCTCTCCTGCTGCCACCTGTCTCAGGATTTTCTCTTTTACTAGCATTTTTTTTTTGGCTATATCAGTAGCTTTTTTTAACTTACCAAGACATGTGAATTGAAAAATCGTCAATCAATTTGTTTCATCAAATTGCGAGGTAATATCAATTTAGAGACTAAATTGAATGAAATAGCAAAAACATCCCTGAAGTTACAAAACGTTATTCAATTCAGTCCCTTCGTCTATCCCAATCTGTTAACACAGTTAACATGGCTGGTGCATGTTAAGTGTCTGGGTGGCACCCATATAAGCATTCATGTAGCCTCCACGTCACAAAATGCAATTTTAGGGACCAGTGAATTCCTAGACTTAATCTGGAAAAAGTAAGCAAAAGATCAATATCTCTAACAGGTTAATCAGAAAATAGAAGCAGGTGAACCATTGGAGTTTAAGAGAGGTACTAATGGTATCATAAAGTTTGGAGATAGAATCTGTGTGTCAAATGATAGAGAAATTAAGAATTTGATTCTAGAAGAAGCACACAAAAGCAAATTAAGTTTTCATCCAAGTGCTACAAAGATGTATCTAGATTTGGGAAAATGTTTTGGTGGCCTGGAATGAAAAAGGAAGTTGCAAAGTACGTCCAATCCTATTTGGTGTGTCAAAAGGCAAAGATTGAACACCAGAAGCCAACAGGATTATTGAAATCTTTGGATGACCCAAAACGGAAATGGGACAGTATTGCAATGGATTTTGTGTCTGGTTTACCTAAGACATAAAAGAAGTATGATGCAATCTAGGTAATTATTGATAGATTAACGAAATGTGCTCATTTCTTGCCAATCAATCAAAAATTCTCAATGGAAAGATTAACCCAGTTGTATGTTAAGGAAGTAGTTAGACTACATGGAGTGCCAGCAAGTATAGTTTCAGACAGGGATCCGAGATTTACATCAAGATTTTGGCAAAGCTTACACAGTGCGTTGGGAACGAAGTTAAGAATGAGTTCAGCTTATTATCCTCAGACAGATGGTCAGTCGGAAAGGACAATTCAGTCACTGGAAGATTTATTAAGAGCATGTGTGTTGGAACATACAGGTAGTTGGGACGAATTTCTTCCATTGATTGAGTTTACATATAACAACAGTTTCCACACAAGTATTGAAATTGCACCATATGAAGCGTTGTATGGAAGAAAATGTATAACACCTCTCTGTTGGTATGAAATAGGAGAAAATCAATTGATTGGACCCGAGGTGGTGCAGCAAACAACGGAACAAGTTCGAAAGATTCGGGAGAAAATGAAAACAACAATAGATAGGCAGAAGAGCTACAGTGACAAAAGGAGAAGATCTTTAGAATTCCAGGAAGGTGATCATGTTTTTATGAGAGTCACACCGAGGACTGGAATTGGCAGGGCAATAAAATCCAGAAAGCTTACTCCTCGTTTTATCGGACCATTTCAAATTCTTCGCCGAATTGGTCTAGTTACCTATCAGATAGCCTTACCACCTAATCTTTCAAATCTTCATGATGTTTTTCATGTATCCCAACTCAGAAAATATTATCCTGATCCATCGCACATCATAGAACCTGAATCAATACAGTAATTAAGTTGGTGTGAGAGCTTAATTTTGTTTGTTAGGTGTTAATTAGTATGTGTTTCAAATTTGGGGTCAATCGGACTTCAAACGAGTTCAGAATGCGACGAAATGTGTGAATCAGAGTTTCTGGTCAAACTGGTCAACGCGGGTTAGGCCGGGCTCAGAAATTAGGCTGGGCACAGGTTTGTTAGGCCGGGCGCGACACAAAGGCGGTGATGTATGCATTTGGGCCGGGCGTAGAAAATTTGAGCTGGGCGTAGAAAACTTGAGCCGGGAGTAATCAGTGCTGACTCACCCCCTTAGTCTTTAAAATGCTAGAAACTTGTAAAAATTTTTAGAATTTTTGAGAGGGACCAGGAGAGATCTCGAGAGTGAGAGGGAGAAAGTGGGTTTTGGAGAGAAAAATTGATTCTGAGGAAAATCCGTCCGTCCGATCGTAATTCCGACTTCGAATCTGTTATCAGCACAGTGAATACTACGAGTATCAGCTAACATTTCTTCGATCCAACTGAGGTAATGCTCAAATCCCTAACTTGGCATTGTCATTTACTTCTCTCTTGGGTTCTTGCTTCAATCTGAGTTCTATTTGAGAAACTGTCGCAAGATTAGAGTTTATGACATTGCTAGGACTCTGTCCATGTGTTAGGGCAAATTTTGGAGCATCGAGGAACTCCCTGGGGTGAAAGGCAGCAGCTGGTTAGAGAGGAAGAGAAGTTTGGATAACGATACCGGATAATCCAAGGTGAGGAGAAAGTAACCGACATTGTCGGGGAGGCAAGCATAGAGTAACAATCATTTATGCATATGTGTAGGGTGCCCCAGACCTTACTAGTATATTGAATAATCAACAATAGCTAAATCGTAATATAATAATATTTTTAAATAAGGTCTTGGGTTTAGTTATTGTAGATTTATCAATGTTAGGCTTGAAACCCTAGGCTAGATAACTGATAAAGATTGGGGTTGTTTGCTATGTCTGCTACTGTGATGACTGCTATAACATGCTTGGTTGTGATGATTGATGTGATAGCCTGATATTTTATTATTATAATATATTGTTGATGATTGTTGGATGAATGAGAATGACTGATAGTGTGATTTGATTATATTGAGAGTTGACACCTGGTAATGCCTTGAGACTGTGGCTTTAAGGCCGGGGATGTATTGCCATGCAATCTGAGACTGTGATTTTGAGATTTGGATTATGAGATAAGGTTACGGTGTTAACTTAAGGATGGTTGTTGCATTGCATATTGCCAAGGTGGCGAGCCGTATGACAGGGAGTCATACGAGGTTAGTTGTACTCGAGTACGAGTACGGATTATGGAAGGGTTGGTCTAGGGAGAGACCTTGGGGATGTACGAACTGGACTCGGGAGGCTCACAGTGACCATTAGGTAGCTCCTAGTGCGTCGTGTACCCCAATATAGCCTAGTTGTCCCGGCTTTACCCTGAGTATCCACGTCTAAGGTTGACTATCCGAGGCGAATTAGATACCTCTGATGGAGCTGAGCTCACAGAGAGATGCACTCTTATGGGTCACGGCGAGCAGAAAAGTTACCTAGACAAACTAACTGATGTTCCTTAAGCAGAGAGGCTTGATAAGGGAATGTCTTGGGGTTGAGACCTGGATGAGATATATCGGCCGACATGCATAGGAGTGAGACTCCTTAGAGGAATGATCTGAAAGTGTGACTCTTGAAGATGATTGTGTTGGTGTGACTGGATGAATGATTGTTTGTTTGTTGTATGATGTATATGTGACTGTTGATCTATGTGTCCCCATCCCCATTTTTATGACTACGTTCTGTTGCTTATCTCCCTTCTTCCTTTATCTTTCTTGTATGTTATCGGTATAGTAGATAAACAACAATGGCAAGATGGGAACGTCAACTTGGAAAGATTACCGGCCACAACGCTATCTACAAAAGATTCCACCACAGGTATAAGTGCGCCGTTAAGGCGAAGGCAAGGGTAGTTCTAGACTCCCACATCAGTGATGATGTGGATATGTCGGATGCGTCTGTAGGTAGTGAGCCTCTACGAGATTGTTTTGTATTTTGATGTATTTTGAGAGACGGGCCGGGTATCTCTAAGACTTCTTCTGTCTCTCTTTGGTTAGTATGTATATGTTTATACTTTGAGTCTGTATAGATGGTTGTAAGTTGTAATGGTCCCATGGAGGGGACTTGGCGTACTCTGATAGATGTGCTGTATATATTGTATATATGTGTGGATGACATCGCTTGCGTATGTTTAAACTGTTTTAAAATAACTACAATTTTTATTTTACATATATTTTTGAATGTAATAAATGCGTTAACGTTAATTACGGATTAAGGTTTAAGTAATTAGGGTTTTCTTAATGGGACATCGGGGTGTCTCATACGCTGTTTGTGGAACTGTTGTGAAAGCGGTGTTTTAGCACTGAGATGAGGTTGTGGATGCCTAAGGCATCATATTAAGTGTAAATGTGGAAACAGTACTGATGTCAACTTAGGTTCTGTGTTCATTGCATATTACCAAAGTGGCGAGCCGCGTGTCTGGGAGTCATGTGAGGTTGGTGTACCCGGGTGCGGGTACAGAATGAGAGAGGGACGGTTCTAAGAACCTTGGGGATGTAGCCGGGTTCGGATTGATTGACAATGACCAGGGCTTTATAACCACTGAGTCGTGATCTCTGCTGGTACTCGACTATCACAACGTCTGGTGTGACACCCATCTACCCTGTATGATATAAAACACTTAATATAAGAGCAATTAAATGAAAAACATGCATTTTACTGGATAATTAAAAACATTTGTCCATGGGTAGAAAAGTCCCACATGAACCAGTTCACAAACGCGAAAATTAAAACAAGTTTAAAACAAATAAAAACATAACCAATGAACAACCCAACCCCGATGTCACAACTCAGAGCTGGTATAACCATTCCGGAAAACATATCCTCGGAATACAACTGAAATAAACTAACTAAACATAAAAACGGGCCCTAACTATGAGTGGCGGCTCCTCAGAGTCACTCCTCTCCGGGCTGCTCGTCATCCTCTGCAAGGTGCTAATCAGGCAAACAACAAACAACCAAACAACATAGGGAGTAACAATCATGTAAACATAATATCAAGGAGGTAGGAAGTAAAGTAAACAACAAGCATAACAACAGTTCATCAAACACCATCATCGTGATAACAGTATGCTATGTAGTGCAACGTAACCCTACTCCGCTAAACCAACAATGCATGTGGATCCACTAAACTCGGGATGGATGACTTCAGAGTTAAATATCCACATTGAGAATCTACTCAACGCCGGAGAATCTACTCCTTGGATAGCCAACACATCAAACCAACGAATGCCTCGTCACGGGGGCGCAAGGAGAATCTACTCCAACCGTGGATGGCCAGATCGTCGTACTCTAGGACGACCTCCCCTATGTCGAACATCCCTCAACAACAACTCCGATGCCATGCGTATGCAACACAACAACAACGACAAACGCCACCTCCATAACTCCAACGAAATCGATCAGAGACAACAGCGGAATCGACCGCCGCGGAATCTATCGCAACAACTTGCCTCGCGGAATCTACCTGAGGACTTTAGCGGAATCTACCGCAACACTTGGGGCAAACTCTCGGCCACCAAGGTACAACAACAACACCTTAGGCCCAAACAGCGGGGTCGAGGCTTCCTTGGCCAAAAAGCACCAACTCATCAGCTTGCGGTACCCAATGGGTACCGACTCATCAACTTGACACCTCACCATCTCATCAACTTAGTTATCTTTGGTAAACATTAGCCAACTTGTCTAATCTTTATCTTTAATTAGCTATATCAACTTATCATCATTGGGGGTATGGGGTTTGAAACCCCTTAAAGTTCTTTAATTTTGATCCTGTCCTGGAGGGGTGAGCACGGTCGTGCTTAAACCCCAGCACGGTCGTGCTTAACACGTGAAGGGCGTGCTGCCACTTAAGTGAAGCACGATCGTGCTTCTTATTGAGCACGGTTATGCTCAGCAGCACGATCGTGCTCTTTGTCCTGCACGACCATGCTTAATGCATGGCCATTTTCCAGAATTCAAACTGGGAGCACGGTCGTGCTCCCTGTTCAGCACGGTCGTGCTCATCACGCGACTGCACTGTTCTGGGCAGAAACAGTAACCAAGTTTTAACCAATTTTAGGGATAAATTCGTTAATCATTCTAAGTCAATTATTAACACGTTTTAAGGACTAAAACTCATCATTAACATCAATCCAACTCAACATTGGCATCAACCAATCACATCATATTAATAGCAACGATTAACAAACAACATCATGCTCATATTCAACATAAATCAATCATCAACAATATGGAGCACATAACATATTATCATAAACCAACCAAAACATACATCAATCAACATAGCCTTAAATCATACAATCATTATACCAAATAACAACGGGGTCATGGGAACCCCTTTAATTTACACTAGCCCCAAGTCTATATAAACACTACCCTTCTCCCCATACCTGGATTGAAGGTAGCTCTCCCAAACACCAATAACAACTGGTCTCTCCTCTTAAGGTGGTTCAACATCAAACAAGCCTTAAACAATAGAAATACAAACTTTATTAGTTTCCCAATACAACAACGAAAAGGAAACCAACAAAAAGGGACGGAACATTACCTATATACGAAGTACAGACGAAACAACTTGTCCCTAGGGTCTCCAATACTCAAGAAACACACTGAGTATGAAGGGAAAGAGGGAAAAAGACGTAGCAGCCGCACTAGGGTTTTAGCCACCAAGATTTAGAGATGACGGCGCAATCCTCAAGTCTGTACGACATATATAAGCAGTGTTTGGAGCACGGTCGTGCTCCTCACCAAGCACGGGCGTGCTGGACTTAGCGTCAGTGAGACGCGGTCTGCACTTGAGCACGGGCTTGCTCACTGTTGAGCACGGTCGTGCTGAACTTAAACTTGGCAACGCGCTTCAGGCTTTAAGCACGGGCGTGCTGGCTAATGAGCACGGGCGTGCTCATGTACCAGAAAGGGACTTTTAAGCCAAAAATCCCACTAAGCCCTTAGCCTACAATTCCAAATTAACAGAACAGGCTTAAGGAAAGCACTTAACAAAAAGCGGGATGTTACATCTGGGCCCCGAGTATTCCACGTCACAGATGGACCTTCTGAGGTGACCAAGATACCCCTATTGGAGTTGAGCTCATAGGGGGAAGTACCCTTATTGGTCACGGTTAGCGGAACAGTTACCTTGAAAAACCAACTAACATTCTCTTGGTAAAGGAAGACCCGAGAGAGAAAGAGAATGTCTGGGAGATTTGTATCCCTAGAGAAAGATCGACAGACATGCATGGGAGTGTGACTCCCTAGAGGAATTGATCCTAGTTGGATAATTGAGGATGCTTGTGAAAGAATGACTCGAGAGATGTTTGTTGTTTATGTATGTTTGTTGTTTGATAACATGTTGTGCTGTGTCCCCATCCCTTTATATGGTGTTGCTTAGATGCTTATCTCCCTTCTTTCCTCTTTCTTTTTATGTAAGTATTGGTTCGATAGATGAGCAGTGCGAGCAGGACAGAGATAGCGGGATGACAGGATTACCGGCCGAGACACTACTTGCAGAGGATCCCTCCCAGGGCCCCGACCTGGGAGACATTGAGATTGTCTACCATGATGACCATGGGTGGCAGGTCGACCACTCACAATTATTCATGACTTATATCGGCCTGGTTAGTTTCTACATCTGTCTTGGAGGAGGTCCATTCTTTCATCTAAATTAAATGGCCCGTATAGGAACGCTCAACAGCTACCGTTCGCCGAGATGTGGTTTCCATTATGTCATAGAGAGTTCCCTGACGACATGTGTAACATGGTGGACAGATCGCGGTCTAGGAGTCATGTCGGGATGGTGCAGAGAGGCTAAAGATTGAGGAGCGTGCAGACTATGTATCATTATTGTCGCCGTAGGTTGGTGATGAGTCCGTGTGGGATCCCAGAGCCAGAGATGCCAGAGTCTACCGTCGTACCTTCGGTGTGGGTGAAGGTAGTTCCAGGCGCCCATATCGTCTGTGATATGGTTATGTCGGACATGTCTGCAGGGAGAGCCTCTTGAGCGTATTTTCTGTTTTGATGTATTTTGGTGAGGCGGGCTGAGTAGTTACAGTAGGACCCTTCTGAGACCAGTATGTGTACTTGCTTTTTTGTTCAGTGTCTATATATATAGTTTTTGTAGGGTTATGATCCCTATGTTGGGATTCATTGTATTTTGAGGACACCATGCTTAGATATTGTACATATTGTATATATATGTCATGTTTTCTGTATCATCGCTATGCATGCTCAAACTTAGTTTTATTTTTTCACGGTTTTAATTATTATGTTATTTTCGATTGTATAATCGAGCTAACGTTAATAAATGGATTAAGGTGTAGTTAATTAGGGTTCTTCTTTAATGAGACATTAGGATGTCTCACAATGCATCTAACTTCCATACTGAAGAAAGTTGACAGAGATAAAAAGATAGACCAAGAGGTATTCAGAGGTATGATTGGATCTCTCTTATATCTTACTGCATCCAGACCTGATATTATGTTCAATGTTTGTCTGTGTTCCTGTTTTCAATTTGACTCTAGAGAGTCTCATCTCTCAGCAGTTAAGCTTATCTTTAGATATCTAAAAGGTAATACTAATCTGGGTTTGTGCTTTAAGAAAAATGATGATAACATATTAGTTGGTATTTATGATGCTGACTCTGCTGGAGACCCTGTTGAAAGAAAAATCACTAGAGGAGGTTGTCACTTCATTGGAGCTAATCTGGTCTCATAGTCAAGCAAGAGGCAAAACACCATTGTCCTATCAATTGCTAAAGCTGAATACATATCTGCTGCAAGCTGTTGCTCATAAATTCTATGGATCAAACAACAATTGGAGCATTACAATGTGTTTGTAAGTAGTATTCCACTCATGTGTGATAATACTGCTGCCATCAATCTATCTAAGAATCAAATATTGATTCTAGAGCAAAACATATAGAGATAAAACTTAATTTCATTAGAGACAGTGCAAAAGATGTGTTTTGATATACAGTTTTTTAAATACTGATCATCAATGGGCAGGTATCTTTATCAAACCTCTAGCCGAGGACATATTTATTTTTATCCTTAAACATCTTAACATGGTATGTGTTGATTGATTAGACATCCAATATAGTTTGTCCAATGTGTTTATGCAATCTCGTCCAACGTATGATCTGTCGTCTAAAGCTTTTAATTATATTGTGTTATGGCTCGTCTAAGTGTTTGTTATTTTGAGCATTCATTGAATTAAATCTTTGTCTTCAGATAAAATAAATTCACACACACACACACACACTCTCTCTCTCTCCGAGTCAGTAATTTTCATCATTTTTAGAAATTGCTTTTGACGGTTTCAAAAACCTGCTCCGTGTTAGCATTAAATGCCCAAGTCCTTTCACCTATTTTATTTTTATTTCAAAATTCTATTTTCAGAGAAAAACCTATTCGTATTCAACAAGATTTCTTTTTCCCTCTCTTTCACAAGTTGATATTCTGATGAAGGAAGATCAAAAGAAGAGTATTAAACTGATTGCTTCCAAGATGAATGATGAAGACAGAGTCCTTCATCAAATCTTAAACAAGACCATTTTCCACAAGGTTAGGTCTAATGACTTTGTATCAAAAGGTCATCAATTTTGTCTTTGTCATCTTCTGACAGAAGCTAAAATTAACGTGCCTAATGTCCTGTTCAATGCATTCTGAAACTACATAGTCAACAAGGAAAGCAGCAATGCAATACCTTTTGGAGTACTTCTTTCAAGGGTGTTTGTAACTCAGAATATTCACACCATGCTGGAATGGGAAAGTCCTAAGGATCATGCTCTATATCTGAAATATAAAGGCCAAGCACCTTTTACTTTTGGCAAACATAACTTGAACATGAAGAAGCTCGAGTCTGTAAAGAGCAAGAAAGAAGAGTTACTAAAGGTAAAAGCTGAAAAATTATATGAAGCTATAGACGTTAAAGCTGTTGGACAAGCTACTCGTCCACAGGAATTTAGACGACCATCTGATGGCACAAAGCATCCAGCTGGAGGGATTGTTATCCGAGAAGAGCCTAAGATGAAAAGACTAAGAAAGATTCACATGTATGCTACAAGTGATGACGAAGAAGCATAGGACAGAGAGCCTATAGGCAAGAAGCTGAAAGCCATAAAGGAGGCATCTATTGTTGCTGTGCCTACCAAGCCAAGGCAAGCTTCAACGAAAGCAAGAGTCTCCAAGGATCTTGCATATGTTCCTGCAACTCAGGTTGAGGTAACTCCTCCTATCCGACCGCTTTGGGAATTACTTCCGTTGCTACTGTTGTCATCTAACCCGCTGTGGTTTTGAGACTTTTGAAAATGTTTCTGCTCCTTCCCCACCTCAAACTGGCGTACCCTCACCAACACCAAGTTCACCATCTCACCAACAACAAAATGACCTCCCCTCACCATAACACCAAAACTCACCTCTTCACCAATCCCTTGCCCTCTCTGAACCTGATTCTTGGTTAAACCAAGAAGATGATGGTATTATACATGGTGCACCTTTTCCTAAAAACCAAAATCAACTTTCCCATACACAGACCCAAATTCAATTTATGAGAACAAGACTAAAATTGGGCCTCTTGATAACTCTTTGAAAGAAGAGTTATTCATTACCTTTATACCCTTAATTGTTGATGTCTTCTAGGATTAAGTTTGCATTTATGTAAATCTTTTGCTAGTTTGTAAATAGTGGTGCTGAAACATTGAATGCCAGTTATTTGTTGTTATTGTGCTTCATCATTGTCTCATTTTTTTCTACGTGCTCAAGCAGAGAACTGCAGGAGCATGAATGAAGCATGGAGAATGGAGTTCTTGACCGTTTGCAGCAAAGCCAAATTTGTAGCTATGCACTAGAAGACAAACCTGACATGGACACATTTTCTCTCTCCTCACAGGCGCTAGTACCTCCGAAAATGTGGAGCCCACGGGCCTAGGGATCAGCTATTCTCAATTATTGGCAATGGGCCAGGGTTTATTTTATGAATACTTTATTGTTGGCCCAAAATGGATGAAAGAGAGTTGGGGTATATAACCAATTTGGTAACCCTAATGGAGGGTCAGATTATTACATTTTTTTGATGACACACTCCATTGTCCTGACCTAGAGAGCAGTGTCGAGCTCTTCTTCAACCTCCAAGTTATTGCCATTTCTATTTTCTTCCCCATTATAATGAACTTCTACTCATTCTTAGATTTTGGTTATTGTAAGCTCAACATGAGCTAAACTTTCTAAGCTTTAGGTATGCTAATTTAATGAATGCTTAGCTGATTTTTATGCAATGTTATGATTCTGCATTTTCCTTTATTATGCGTTGAATGTTGTTTGGTTAAAATTGATCAACTTAATTGAATATCAAGCTTACTTGGTTTGGAAGAATTGAGTAAAGTGGAAAGAGATAAAGGATAGGGATTAAATCATTAATTGGAAAATTAATTGGTGTTGAATAGACTAGGAATAGTTATTCAAGTTCCTAAACTAACTGGAACATGCTTATTAAGATGATGGTGTAATTAATCTAAATCTAGGAATAGAAAGCAGTTAATGAACCTAATTCTTAAATGTTGGAAAACACATCTTACTTCCTTGAGTTAGCCGGAGCATACGCAGAGCATAACATAGGCTAAGCAGGATTTATGAAAGAGCATACCTAGAGCTATTTTTCTATACTTGAAAATACAACTCTTTTAAATTTCATTTTCTAGAACTTTAACTTTCTCGAGCTCAATTTACAATTATCTTGCACACACAACCAATTTTTGTTACCAATCTAACTTCTTGAGCATATAGTCTAAATGGGAATTTTGTTACAACATTATAATCCTCGTGGGAACGATATCCGACTTACTTTGTATACTATTTTTTGTGATTTGTGTATACTTGCACAAGCTTAAAGACTTCTGTTTTTGAGGCAACAAGTTTTTGGCGCCGTTGCCATGGATTGTTAATGGTGTTTAAAATTCTATTTTTAGACTATTAGTTCAGTAGTTAGAATATCTAATACTCTGGGTGATTTGCTGTAGCGTCAGGTACTAAAACTGCATGCATAGGTTCCTATCACCAGACTACAGACTTGATCCAGAGATTGAAAGGACATTCAAGAGGCTCAAAAGAGGTCAAACTACTCAATCCTTACCTGAGTTGGTGTTGAATACTCCAACTAATTCCACACCAACTTCTCCTGAATCACCACCTGCTGCTAGCTCAAAAACGAAGAGGAACAGCAGGACAGTATGGCTATGGCCAGTGACAGAAACAGTGCTATCCGAGGGTATGCACTGTTTGATCTTGAAACAATGAATACCGGGATAGTGAGGACTCCAATTAATGCACCTCAGTTTGAGTTCAAACCAGTTATGTTCCAGATGCTACAAGCTATGGGAAAATTCAATGGGGCTGTAACAGAGGACCCTCACCTGCATCTCAAACAGTTTTTGGATGTAGAAAGTAACTTCAAGATCCCAGGCATCACTGATGATGCATTCAGACTGAGATTGTTCCCATTCTCTTTGGGTGGCAAGGCAAAGAATTGGTTTAACTCTTTGGAGCCAAATTCAATTGACACTTGGAACAAACTGGCTGGGAAGTTCTTAATCAAGTTCTTCCCACCTACAATGATTGCAAAGATGAGAATTGAAATCACTTCCTTCAAGCAACAAGAAGATGAGCCATTATTTGAAGCTTGGGGGAGATTCAAACAACTATTGAAGAAGTGTCCTCACCATGGTATCCCAATCTGTATCCAGATGGAACACTTCTACAATGGTGTCTTACCTGGTTCAAGGATGATGCTGGATGCCTTAGCTAGAGGCAGCTTGCTCACTAAATCTTACAATGAAGCCCATGCTCTGATCGAGAGCATTGTTGCTAACAGTTATCAGTGGCCAACAACTAGACTTGCTCCTGGAAAGGTCAATGTTGTAGCAGGGGCATATGAAGTGAGTGAAGTATCTGGACTATCTACACTGATGCTTTCCTTAACCAATTTGGTAAAGGGACTCACCATGGGAAACCAAGGCAATTCTGTGGCTCCACCTATCAAGACTGAAACAATGGTGCAAGAGCAGATCTACAATGCAGATGCTGTTTCATGTGTATATTGTGGTGGAGAGCACCTTTTTGAAAACTGTTCTGCAAACCCTGCCTCAGTTAACTATGTAGGAAACAACAACAGAGGAAACAGTTCATACAGCAATGCCTACAATGCAGGGTGGAAGCAGCACCCTAATCTTTCATACTCAAATTACAATAACACTATGAATCCTAGGGGTGAGCATCGGTCGGTTTCGAGCGGGTTCGGGCAAAAAATATTCAATCCGCCTGAAACTGATGAGAGAAATATGTGGCCCATTTCCGCCCATTTTGTTCAGCGGGTTGATCGGGTGGCGGATTGGTCGGGTTGGCGGGTGGGCGGGTGGGTTGATACGGGTATGCTAAAATTGGGCCATATCAAATTTTTAACATATTTTTTATTTTTGATAATTTTTTTTAACTGGGCTCTATTCATCTATTTTTTTATCAGTATAGGCCCTATTCATCTATTTGCCCACACCTTTGAAAAACCCCAACCGAATGGACCAAAGATAAAAAAAAAAATAACTAAACCATGAAAAAAATTAAAAAAAGTTACAATTAACAAAACCTAGATGAGTTTCTGGACTCTTCTATTCTAGCTTGTTGTCCATAGATGCACTATTCCAGATTGGCTATGACCTGACGCTGAAAGGAAGAGGCGGGGGAAGGAGCCGTACGACGTGGAGCGGTGGCGTTAAACGGCTGTGCAAGGCGGAGCTGCTCGTGCTAAATGGCTGAACGGTCATCGGGACTGGTGGTACTGAGCGGTGGTGCAAGGCGTACGCAGTGGGCAGGCGGAGCTCACGACGGATGATGGTGGCTGAAGAAGAGGAGACCAGATCTTCTTTTGCCACCGTCAGATCTGGCCTTGTCAGGCAGAAACCGGTGTCGCGTGGTGCTTCACGGCGAAAGGGAGGAAGGGAGGGAGGCAAGGAGCTGATCTGAACTCTGAAGATGATTTGGTGAAGGTGGGACGTGGGTGGGACTGGGAGAAGGCGATATTGCGATATCAGTACCTAGTCAACTAATTATGAGATGTGAGTGGTATTGGGACGTGGGTCAGGGAAGGGAAGCCGAAGGGACTAGGTACTGGGAGTGGGAGAGGCGAGCAAGACAGGTGAGATTTAGTTAGAGACGGAAAGTAGTAAACTTTTTTTTTTAACAGTGTTCGGTCGGGTTTGGTTACCAATAGATTTAATTTTCTAGAACCGAACCCGCCCGATGACACCCGTAGCAAACCATAATTTTCACCCGCTTAACCCGTTAACCCGCCCGAATCCACCCACTTCACCAAATTTTGAATCGGTTTGTTCAGGTTCGGGCGGGTCTCGGTTTGATGATCAGCCCTAATGAATCCATCTTCTGGATACAGTCAGCAGCAACAACCTAGACAACAACAACCTCAGCAACAACCACAAGTTCAACAGAAAGCTCCAAAACCATCTTTAGAATCTGTTCAGAAGGCATTTATGATAGAGACCAAAGCTAGAACGAGAAATCTGGAAACTCAAGTGGGACAACTTGTTAATGCACTCAACTCAAGGCAGATTGGTACATTACCTGTGTAACACCCCGATATTCTGCTTCTCGTTAATCTATGCTTAAGTGTGTGTTCGCCAATAATTAATTTTAAAATTTGAGAGATTAGTTTGATAAACTAAAATCATTTTCATAACTTAGTTTATCTTAGGAAGCTCCAGTAAAAATTTCAGCTGAAACTTCAGATGAATCCCGGTCTGCGTTTTCTCTATCGGTAAAGTTTACTGATCAGAAAATGAAATTTTTACTCATAAATGAAACGCTTGGGCTTCTAATTATGATTTCTAATATTTTTGTCATTTAAAAAATTTTCCTTTAAAAATTTTATTAAATTGATTTTTTCGGGTTTGATTTTCATAAGAAATACGATCGTTTTACACAGCCGGGAAAGAAATTGAACTGGAACGAAACAAAAAGTAGTCAATGAATTAAATTGCACCAAATTTAGAGTGTTTGGTGAGCAAAAATCTGATTTGTATAAGGTGAATAGTGTATTTATGACATGAAATCATTTCCTTTATAATAAATAATTATATTTCAAAAATTTCATTAAAAATGCAATTAAAATTTTTTATTTTTCTCTCCCTTTTCCGGATCAGCCAGCGGCCCCCCCTCCCCCCCCCCCCACACCCCCACCCCCACCCCCCCTCTATATAAACCTCTTCCCTTCGCAATTCATCACTTTTCCTCTCATTCACACAAAACCACTTTTACTACACTTGTTCTTATTTCTTCTTGTTCTTGAGAAAGCTCAAATATTGCTCTCAAAGCTTCTATTTTCTGCAACATCTAGGTATAATATTTAGCTAGTTTACTTCAAGTTTCTTGCTGTTTTCATATCTTATACATGCATGGTAAGTTTGGTTCTTGAAAAGCTTGTTCTATTTCAACTTCTACTCATTCTTACCACCATCTTCAACACTTGCATGTTGAAAAAGACCCTCCTCTGACCATTTTGAAGGGGTGGCCGAAGCTCCTAGGGAGGAGAGATGATGGTTTTGCAAGTTTATTTTTCATGCATGGTAGTAAAACCATGTTTTATGACCATGGTTCTAACTCATACTCTCAAAGAAAGTTCTTTTAATATGAAACTCAATTTTTATCAACTTTTACTCAACTCTATTTCCATTTTCATGTCTTGCATGTGGTGAAAAGTCATCCTACCCTATGATTTTGGTGTTGGCCTAAAACACCAAGAGGGAAAAAGGAGAACTTTTGTTGAAAATCACACATGCATGGCTTGGGATCTCTTATTTATGTATTTTTCAACTAATGTATTTTGTTAAAAATATGTCTTCCTTCCTTGTTATGATTTATGGCTAAAACTCAAAAAAAATATGGAGTTAGTGAAGCCTAACTTTTGATCATTGGAAGGATGCATGTTTAATGAAACTATGTGCTTTGCATGAGTGATTTAATGTTAAGAAAATTTTAAAGTCCCTAACCCTTTTATTTTAATAAGGCTGAAACTCATTAGGAAGAGTTGATGAGGCTTGATCAATTTTTTTTTTTGGTAGTATAATATTTAAAATGTTACATAAGTTACATGCATGAAAGTAGATTATGGAAAAATCATATTTTTTTTCTCTATTTTCTTGCAATGGCCGAAACCTATGGTTGATGAGGCTAAGGGTTTAAAATTTTACTTTAAAGTTTTGAACTTATATTTTATCTCCTTGATGCTTAAAATTACTAAATCCAAAAGCTTGTGGAAATTAGAATTTTCTAGCATATTTTATGGGGCATGGCCGAAACATGCATGAAGAATTTGGGGTGATTTTATAAAAATTTTTAATACAAGTTAAACCTTGGTTTTGTTTAGATTTGCAATCGTAACCAATACTCAAGTCCGTTGCTTTAAAACCGCAAACGACCTATTTACCGTTTTACTTTGAGGTAAGGGAAGACAGCCTGAGGGATATTATTTTATGATGACTATGTGTTACCTATAATTGTTTGATGATGATTGGTTGAATATTTGTGATAATGATTGGGTTGATGGTTGATTTTGGTTTGGATTGATATGTTGAGTTTTATTTGATTTACATGTATTATATGTTTATTTAATTTGTAAAATGCTTATGATTATGTGAATATGTTGAAGCAATAGTTTAATTGCTTAGTTGTTGCATAGAATGCCTAACCTTGGGTTAGAGCTCAAATTAATAAGTTAAGATAAAAGTCTTAATAAATTTGTGGAGAAGTTTGCAAATAAATAATCTTTTTGAAAGAAGTTTTGAAAAAGAGAAGAAAAATAAAGTTATATCTCTCACTTTTTTTTTAGCAACAATAATTTTATGAAAAGGCATATTTTTGGAAATATTCACACCATCTTAAATAAGGAAAAGAATTAGACTTCTTGAAATATTTTAAATAAATAAAAAGGATTTCCAAAATGAATTTCTTAAGTTATAAAAGGGAGATTAATTGATTTTTTTTTTAAAAAGAGTGGATTTTTAAAATCGTGATAATTTTTGAAAATGAATTTCAAATAAAAAGTTTTGCTAAAAACTTTACTCAAAATAATATTCCAATAACTTGGATAAGTTATGGAGATTTGGTTTTTGCTTTGTTTTTCACTGAACGAAAAAAAAAAAAAATATATAATGTTGAAAAGTGGACTTAGTAACCAAGACGTCGAGCTACTAGTATAATTAAACACGTTGATCTATGGTCCGTGTCACGTTGTTGTGGACTGTGTGTCCTTATACGTTGTTTATGGACTGTGTGTCCTGCATATGTTATACCAAACGTGGTGAAAGAAGTAAAGGTGAAAAGTTGATTTTTCTATAACCACAAAGTCTAAGACTGGTGCATCGATTTAAGACTTTTGTGATTGGACACTCGGACTCAAATGTCATGTGTTTACAAATTTTAATACGTGAAAATTTATGGGAGGTCGTGAGCCTTGAGCTTTGACAGAGAAAAAAATCATACACAAAGAAAAGTTGCGAGAATAAAACAATTTTCATGCATTTGGCAAACATGCCCAAAGTTGTTTTGTATGAATACCTTGAAGGGCAAGGTATATCATGCCGAGTTGTATCATTGTGCCTTGATGGACAATGAAATCCATATGCCTTGTTTACTATGCCTTGAGTTGGATAGTATGTTATGGATATCCACACACGTTGACCATTGCGCCAGGAGTTTTGGGCAGTGTTCTGGAAAACACGTTGTGCCCTTTTATGGCAAATTTCGGGTCCGATCAGCTCATTTCTACAATCGAAGTTGGGGTCTCCGGAGATTAGGATAGAGGTTGAATTATAGAAGTGTCATGGTTTTTCAAAAAACGATGATTATCACCTACTATGTACTGTTTAAAATAATATCTTGTTACTTGTATATGTTTCTCTGTGTGTTTTGGGTGCATATAGTTGTCATAATTATCCATATATTGGTATCTTACCCTTGCATTTTCTTTTATGTGTATATATATGTATCTTGTTATATTGAGATTAGATGGACCCAGCACTACCTCTCGTGCACTTCCGGGTGCGGGCGATCATGTTTGAGAATGCCAACAACCCAAGGGCTGGGTGATTCATCCAGGGAATCACACTACCGAGTACACTGGCCCGATTTGCAATGTAGAAGGAACACAAGAAGGAGGTCCAGAGAGGAGAATTCATACCGTGGAGACCATCTAGATATCACTTCCACCATCCTGGTTGTATGTACAACATTTAGCAGAGCAGGGACAGCTAGTGTTGGATCCACCACCTCAGAACGAGGCTCCGGCGTCACCCATAGAGGAGGATCCGGAGGAATTCATGGAGGAAGAACCCCAGTACCCTCCTTTGGGCAGCGATGCTGAGGACTATGGTGCTCCCGGTGGGGAAGATCTGGTGGAAGTATCCTCTTCTGATACTTCCTCTGGAAATGGGGGAGACTTTCGTGGTCTCCCGAATGGGTATCACTAGAATCTGTCTTGACCAGCTTAGGAGGCTTAACTTTATTTTGGGGTAGTGATGTTGGATGGATCTTTTTAGTAGCATTTTTTATTTTGTCTCCTTAACCTCCAGTTTAATTTAGTATTTTGATTAAGTAGCTTGCGTGCACACTCAACAAAGTTTCTGTCGAATGGACCTGTCTCTAAAAAGGCCTTAATATCAATGTGAATATTATGTATGTCTTATGTGCAAATATGTTAGTCTTTTAAACTTATGTCTCATGTTGTATATTTTAAATGAAAGTGAATTACTAATTTAATACTAATTTCCAAAAGAAATCGACATATTCTTTTAATTACGTTAATATTAGTAAAAAGGGTTATTTACTGTAATGCCCGGGTATGGGTGTTACAACCTGCAACACTGAAAATCTTAAGGCCTCAAGTTCTGGAGTTCGAAATGAGCAGTGTAAGGTTATCCACTTGAGGAGTGGCAAAGATGTAGAGGTTGCTGAACCAAAGAAGAAACTAGAGGTGAAGAAGGCAGAACCTGAAAAGATGATAACAAGAGAAGATGCTGCATCACACACTGTTCCCAAATTGATTCCAGAAAGCCCTCCCCCACCTTTTCTTCAGAGATTAAAGAAGGTCCATCAACAGAAGCAGTTCAATAAGTTCTTAGATGTGCTGAAGCAACTTCATATCAACATACCTTTGGTGAAGGCTTTGCAACAAATGCCTAATTATACAAAGTTCATGAAGGATGTGCTAACTAAGAAGAGGAGGTTGGGAGAGTTTGAAACAGTGGCCATGATTGAGGAATGCAGTATGATGCTGCAGAACAAAGTCCCATGAAAGATGAAGGATCCTGGAAGTTTTACCATACCTTGCTCCATTGGAGATACTTACTATGGCAAGGCTTTATGTGACTTAAGAGCAAGCATCAACCTTATGCCAATGTCAATTTTCAGAAAGCTGGGAATTGGAGAGGCTCGTCTTACTTCTGTTACCCTTCAGTTGGCAGATAGATCTATTGCTTATCCAGAAGGAAAGATTGAAGATGTTTTGATTAGAGTTGACAAATTTGTGTTCCTTGTGGACTTCATCATATTGGATTTTGAGGCAGATAGGGAAGTCCCTATCATTCTTGGGAGACCATTTTTAGCAACAGGGAAAACTCTGATTGACATACAGAAAGGAGAACTCACAATGAGGGTTAATAATCAGCAGGTCACATTCAATGTTTTCAATGCCTTCAAGTGTCCAGATGAAGGGATGGAAGAATGCTTTTTCATACAGTCGTTTGATGAACTGGTGCAACAACATTTCTTAAAGAGTCAGTCTGATTATGGCAATGTTGCAGCATCAGTAGAAGCTGATAACTCATCTGATGAGGAAGTGGTGAAATTCCTGGATTGCAAAGCAAATCAACATGTGTGGTCCAGGAAATATGAGCCATTGGAGGTAATTGATGGTACTTTTAAGGATAATATTCCTTCTATTGTTAAACCTCCCACCTTAGAATTAAAAAAATTGCCAACCCATTTGAAATAGGCATATGTTGGTGATAATGATACACTGTCTGTAATAATTTATGCCCTACTAACCTGTCCTCAAGAGGAACATTTGCTAGCAGTTTTAAAGAGGCACAAAAAAGCAATAGGATGGCAAATGGCAGACATTAAGGGAATCAATCCTTCTATATGCATGCATCGGATCCTTTTGGAAGGCAATTCAAAGAATAGTATTGAAAGCCAAAGGAGACTGAATCCAAACATGAAAGAGGTGGTTAAAAGAGAGATCATTAAGTGGCTAGATGCTGGCATCATCTACCCCATCTCAGATAGTGTGTGGGTGAGTCCCATCTAGTGTGTGCCTAAGAAGCGAGGTGTAATTGTTATTACAAATGAAAAAGATGAAATCATTCCAGTAGGAACTGTAAGTGGTTGGAGGATTTCATGGACTACAGGAAGCTGAATAAGGCAACTAGAAAAGATCACTTCCCCTTGCCATTTATGGATCAAATGCTGGATAGATTGGCTGGAAAGGATTTCTATTGCTTCATGGATGGTTATTCTGGATACAACCAGATTGCTTTAGCACCAGAAGATCAGGTGAAAACAACCTTCACTTGTCCTTATGGCGCCTTTGCTTTCAGAAGGATGCCATTTGGACTATGAAATGCTCCAGCAACCTTCCAGAGATGTATGATGGCAATGTTCTCTGACTTGATTGAGAAATCCATGGAAGTATTCATGGATGATTTCTCTGTGTTTGGAGAAACTTTTCAGAACTATTGGTGAATTTAGAGCAAATTCTAGATAGATGTGAGGAGACTAATTTGGTATTGAACTGGGAGAAATGCTACTTCTGGTGGCAGGAGGAATTGTGCTTGGTCATAGAATCCCCAGATATGGCATTGAGGTGGATAAGGCAAAGATTGAAGTTATTGAAAAGCTGCCCCCTCCCACATCAGTGAAGGGCAACATAAGCTTCCTTGGCCATGCTAGTTTTTACAGAAGGTTCATCAAGGATTTTTCCAAAATCTCAAAGCCACTATGTCAATTGCTGGAGCATGATAGGACTTTTGAATTCACAGCTGAATGTTTGAAAGTTTTGAGCTTCAAAAAAATGCTCTCATCACTGCATCTATCATAGATCCGCCTGATTGGGAGAAGCCTTTTGAGCTTATGTGTGATATGAGTGATTTTAAAGTGGGAGCAGACCTAGGACAAAGGTATAACAAGTTATTTCACCCTGTTTACTATGCAAGTAAGTCCCTAATTGATGCTCAAATCAATTATACCACCACTGAAAAGGAGCTGCTAGCTATGGTATTTTCCTTTGAGAGTTTAGATCCTATCTTGTTGGTACAAAAGTAGTAGTCTACACTGACCATTCAGCTATCAAATACCTTATTGACAAGAAGGATGCTAAACCAAGGCTCATAAGGTGGGTGTTGCTGCTACAAGAATTTGACTTAGAAATCAGAGATAAGAAGGGAGTGAAGAACCAAGTAGCAAATCATCTCTCAAGGTTATCAGAGGATGTTACAGCATCAAGGGGAATAGCAATTGAAGAATCTTTCCCTGATGAACAACTACTAGCAATGCAAGATGCTGCAACACCTTGGTATGCTGACCTAGTGAACATTTTAGTTAGTGGTGTGGTTCCCCCAGACATGAACTCACATTAAAGAGAAGGTTCTTTCATTAGGCAAAACAATATGTCTGGGATGAACCATACCTCTACAAGATGTGCCCAGATAATTTGAATAGAGGATGCACTGCAAATGAAGAGTTCTAGGATATACTGACCCAATGCCATGCTTCAGCATATGGTGGACACTTTGGTGGCATGAGAACTGCTGCCAAGGTTCTCCAATCAGGTTTATTCTGGCCTACTCTATTTAAAGATGCACATGAATTTGTCAAACACTGTGATAAATGCCAAAGGGTAGGGAATTTGTCTAACAAAAATGAAATGCCCCTAAACACTATTTTAGAAATTGAACTTTTTGATATGTGGGGTATTGACTTTATGGGACCATTTCCCCCTTCCTTTGACAACCTCTATATTCTAGTAGCTGTTGATTATGTGTCTAAATGGGTGGAGGATGTGTCTACAATAAAAAATGATGCTAGGGTGGTGACAAAGTTCTTACAAAAAAATATTTTTTTCTAGATTTGGCACCCCTAGAGCTATCATAAGTGATGAAGGAACCCATTTTTGCAATCAAGTATTTTCTAAACTACTTGCAAAATATGTTGTTAAACATAAAGTAGCCACTGCCTACCATACCCAAACTAATGGGCAGGCTAAGTTGTCTAACAGAGAAATCAAAAGAATCTTGGAAAAGATGGTTAATCACACAAGGAAGGATTGGTCCACACATCTGCATGAAGCCTTGTGGGCATACAGAACTGCATTCAAGACCCCCTGAGAATGTCCCCATATAAATTGGTGTATGGGAAGGCTTGCCATTTGCCCTTGGAATTGCAACACAAAGCTTGTTGGGCAGTTAAAAAAAACTGAACTTTGATCTTCAGTCTGCTGGAGCAGCTCGTATGCTGTAGCTTAATGAATTGGAAGAACACAGGTTGTTTTCCTATGAAAATGCTAAAGCTTACAAACCAAAAACCAAAGCTTGGCATGACAAAAGGATCCATCAAAGATCATTTCATGAAGGATAAAAAGTCCTGTTGTGTAACTCAATGCTGACGCTCTTCCCAGGCAAGCTTAAATCAAGGTGGTCTGACCCATTCAAAATTATGAAAGTCTATCCACATGGGGCTATGGATTTGCTAGATGCAGAGAGTGGTAGAGAATTCAAGGTTAATGGACAAAGAATCAAGTACTATTTTGGTGAATCTTTAGATAGCATGAAGGTCACCACCACTCTTGATGACACTGAATGATGCTTTAACATGGTCTGGCTGAGGACCTTATAAACCAAGCGCTCATGGGATGCAGCCCATCAATAAATTTAATTAGTGTTTAATTGTGTTTGAATATGACAAGACCAAGAAGTGAATAATTAGAAAGTAAAGGAGGAAACAAGTGAGTTCAAGCTGCAGCAAGAAAAAGGAACTAGTTTGCTGTAGGCAGTGCTACATTATGCTCCCAAATTCTGAGTGCAGTGTATGACAATTGTGGATAGGGACCAATACCTGACACAGGTACAAGGTGGGGGCCAGCGCATTTTTGTCTGTTGTGGATAAAGTGAGTTGGACAGTTTTTGAAAATTTTGAAATTGAATTAAAGACTGGGATGTGGAGAGAGAAGATCACGGGCTCCCATACAACCAACCGTACAGCCCCACTCTCTCTCCCACTTTATTGCCTTCTTTCCCACGCCTCACCTCCCTAATTAACCAACACACACCCTACCCTGACACATTAAATAGCCCCTCTCCTCCTTCACTCACCCACTACACACTTTGCAACTTCTCCCCTTTCTCTGCCTTCTAACCCTAAATGCTCCCACTTCTTCGTTAACCTCACCCAACCACACCAAAATGACCACCAAAAAGGGCGGCCGTGTCAAGCACCATGCCACAAAAACTCCCAACCCACCTCTGGTACAGAAAAGTACCAACTCATCTCTTGGACCAATGCTGAGACCAGGGAGAAATTCGAAACAGAAACCCTAACCACAATTTGCACCCAGAGAAAGGTTTCAAGTATGGGAAGGGTCCCAATTGGGGAATCTTGGCTGAGCTGGTAGAAGTGATAGAGGCCCATAACTGGAAGGTCTATGCTGAGCACCCTGAGGGTTACTGTACACAGTTGGTGAGAGAGTTCTACGCCAACATCAGTACAGAAGCCCAAACCTTTGTAGTGATACGGGGTGGGAAGGTCTTGTTCTCTGATGGGACAATCAATCTAAACCTGAGTTTGGAAGATGGAGAAAATGAATACCAGGAAATCTTGAAGAAGATGACAGACAAAAAGCTGCAGGAAATCAAGAAAGATTTGGCTGTTACTGGAGCAAAGTGGATCCAGCAGCCTGAGGGTCAGCCGAAGCTTCCTAGGCCTATGCTGTAGCCCTTAGCAAAGATCTGGTATCACTTTCTCAGGCACTCTCTCTCTCCAACTTCACACCCTAAAACAGTGGAGAAGGAACACCTAGTCCTCTTGCACTACATCATGAAGAAGAAGAAGAAGAAGAAGATCAATGTGGGGGAGATGATCAAAGACTAGATCTCCTCTTGTGCAATGAAAAAGAAAGGCAACTTGATCTTTCCCTGCTTGATCACTAACCTCTACATACAGCAAGGTGTGGAGTATAACCCTGGAGAAGGCCCAGAGAAAAACTCAGGGCCTATTGACATGAATTGCATACTAAGGATGTAATCTAACTCTAACAAGGCTGGTGCAAGCGCCAGTAAACCACCTAGAGCAGGCACCCCAGAGCAGCAGGATCGCTCTGGGATGCTAGAGCAAAAAGCTGAACAACTCACAACTGCAACAACAAGTGCAGCGGGAGAAAACCTTCTGGGAATTCTGCTTTGTGAATTCCAGTGGGAGAAACAGATGATGAAGCTCAACAAATGGAAGTTAGAGACCCCCATTCCCCAATTTCCAAGAGAACTGCTACCACCAACTAAAGAAGATAACCAAGTCCCATCTAAGAAAGCTGTCCCAAATCCTGCCCCTGAGAACCCTGAGATCAACATCAACACCACACTTGCCAACAGCTCTTCATCTTTCAAGGAGTGGCTAGGCATTCCTCCATCCTAGTAGCAAGATGTTATTGTGGCCCCTGAGCCCAAAAAGAAAAAAAAACAACTCCAAAAAGCCCTCAGCAAGACCAAGGGAGTGCAAAAAGACCTGATGCTATAGCATCAGAAGAAGCTCCTCTCCCTGCCACTGTTGTAGCAAAGGCTACTCCTCAGGCCCCCAAGCAAGCTAAGAAATTCAAGAGTAATGCTGGAAGGGGGATCACTATAATGCAGATTGCTACTGAGTATGCCTCAACTGAGGAAGAAAAGGGGATGAACCAATCCTTCCTTTCTCCAAGAAACCAAAGCCTGTTGTACCCTCTACTGCAGCCAAGATTAAACTGGAAAAGGCTGCAACACAGCGTGAGGCCATAGAATAAGATGTTGCAGCAGAGAAGGTTGAGCATACTGAACAAGCTGAGGAAGAGGAGGAAGCTGAAGAAGCAGAGACTGAGGAAGAGGGTGAAAATGAAGAAGGAGAAGAAGTCCAGGTCACTGGAGCAACAGCAAGCAAGGCACCTTCCACCAAGAGTGGGGGTACCAGGAGGAGCTCACGCGTCAAAGCACCACAGGCTTGAAACAGAGCCCTAGCGGATTGTTGCAGCTTACTGCAGCATCCCATAACAAGATGCATTTCTGAGCCCTCCGCCTCATTACCAGAAACTATGTTTTTAATTTCTGTAACTAGTGGTCATTTGGACCTTTTCTGTTCTGACTGTTTGTAGGGCCAATAGGGCCATAGTTGTTTAAAATTATGTCTGATGAATGGCTATGTATGTGCCCCACCCTTCTGATTCCATAAGATTAATGATTAAATGGAAGTGGCCTCTGGCCTTTTTGTTGTGTTTCAATTAAGACTCTTTGAATAAAACACTTACTAAATAACTTAATACTCTGACTTAACTGTGCAATATTAACATTGCTGCAACACTAGTTTAGCTAAGAGGACACATATGCTGCAGCATGAACAGATAAATGTGAGCTTGAGTGACAAGACCACACTGAACATATACATCACACTCATGCATTTTCTGTAAAGCTTGCTTTGGATTCTGTTTAATCTGAACACATATGATTGCACACACTTATTGCTTGAGGCATTTTCTTGTTTTGTTTTTATTTTAGCTAAAGTTTAAACAGCCATCCCTCTCACTCTGTATGTCCATAGTGTTGCCCCTTTGAACCTTGGCCCTTTATTGTGATAACTAGCACATTACAAGCCCTTAACTGGAAAAACAAAGAATGCACTTTTAGCGACCAATCTCCTCTTAAAAAAGGAGACTTTAGAGACTTGAGGATGCACTTTGCAGAATTTTTCTTTAAGTATGCTAAGGAAAAAGGAATAGCAAAAAAACATCCTTGAGTACTTAGAAGATGTGTAGTTTTTTTTTTTTTTTTTGAAACAAGATGTGTAGTGTTAATAATTAGAAACTTATATATAGTTGATGTGTGTATTTACATTTAAAATACTTAGAAACTTTTAGTTATGCTTTTTCTATCAATGGGTTTTGGTTTTTTGTCCCCTCATTGGTTCTTTGTATTTATTTACTTTTTTTTATAAAATTTAAGGTACTCTTTTTCCTTAATGATGTTTTTATAAGGAGGGTTTTGCAGCATAAGGTTTTTAATGAGGCCCTTTTTTGCTAAATTTGAGTGTATGTGCAAATTCTGTAATGTGCCTATTCTGTATATTTTGGACTGTGTTTACTGAATGCAGTGATATGCTGGGGGAATGGATAAATTGTAACAGAAATTAAAAAAAAAAACAAAAAATCAAAATTAACGTCAGTTATTTAAAACAACCGACGTTAAAAGTAATTATGTCAGTTATTTAATTTAACTGACGTTAGATACTCTGATTATAACATCAGTTGTTTAAATAATTGACGTTAAAAGTTTACTTTTAACGTTAGTTGTCAACTGACGTTAAAAGTTACACTTTTTAAGTCTGCTCGGATAACATCAGGCATTTTCCAGACGTTAAAAAAGAATTTTAATTGACGTAAAAATCTCTTCCTGCACTAGTGGCTGCAACAGCTATGCAGCATGGCTGTAAAGGGGAAATCAGCAAAGAAATAAGGAACTCACAAATGTAAAATGTGAAGCTGCATTGTGAAGCTGGATTTCCCTCTTAAGCTTAAAAAAAAAAAAAATAATAATAAAAGAGCAGAAATGTTGAAAAATGAGAATAAAGAATGATGAAAAACCTGAAAGTTTAACAATAATTTGTTCTTTGTTCTCAACAAAAGTAATAATGTGAGGAATTAGAAAGGAAAGGAAAGTATGGCAGTATGGCTAAAAGACTAAAAGTTGGGATTATAGGAACAATTGGGATGTTGAGCTTAATAGAAAAGCATCCTCTTGCTCTATCTTGTGATCAGCTACTTATCCAAAAAAAATTAACCTCACCTGTCCTAAGCCCCCTTACAACCATAAAAGACCTCTTGCTGTGTGCAGCGCTGTGATGTTTTGATTGTGATAGACACTTATCAAGTTTAAATCAGAGATGTATGTTTGTGTTGAGAGTGAAATCCTGATGAGATGGTAAGAAACAGAACCAACTGTTCTGAGTGACTTTGCTGCAACATAGGTTAATCTGAAGACAGACCAGTTTTGTGAAAAATTGTTGATATGTGCATGATAGGAAGAGTATTTTGTTATGATTACAAGTGTAGAATTCTGTGTCTTAAAATGAATGAAGAATCTGGGTGAGCCATGTATGCCATTCAAGGGATAGAATTGTTTTGTTGCTATATTTTTCTTGCATTACTTGAGGACAAGCAATGGTTCAAGTTTGGGGGTGTGATAACTCTTTGAAAGAAGAGTTATTCATTACCTTTATACCCTTAATTGTTGCTGTCTTCTAGGTTTAAGTTTGCATTTATGTAAATATTTTGCTAGTTTGTAAATAGTGGTGCTGAAACATTTGAATGTCAGTTATTTGCTTTTATTGTGCTTCATCATTGTCTCTGTAATATCCCTCCACAAGGATATTCTAGTCTTTCATTATAATTTACCATGACTGTGATTGGATCCTTTTATATTTCGTAAATGTGCAATCGTATAATTGATTGAATTGTGAAGTTAAAGAAGGAATAGAATTTTTATACACTTGTGTTAGGTTAACTATTGTTAATCTAGAATTTTTTTTTAATCACACACACACCACCCTCAATTAGATTCATTCCAATTAGATGAATAATCATGTTCCCTCTCATTTATATGCATATACATGTTTAACCCGCTCACATATACACACACCCACTTATTTTAAAACCATCTTATCCACCTCTATCCTAAAATCCCTTAATTGACCAATGTCTTTCAAGGAAATGAAGCCCCATTGGTTGACCAATCCCCTTTCCCTTTCTTTAGATGAGGTTCAGCCAGACCACTAGGGGAGAGGTGTTGAACCTTCTTTCATTCCATTCACTCACAAAAAGATCCAACCTTTCCTCTTCCTCTCTTCCTTAAAGAAAGCTCCAGTCAACACACACACACCATCACTTCACCACTTTCTTTTCTCCATTCCAGCTACAAACAAGCTCAAAATGTGAGCTTTAAGGAGGGCTAGAAGGACTGTCATCCTCATTCCTTGTGAGCCTGGAGCAGCTGCAATTGGTGACCCAAAAAGGGAATAGGAAGAAACTCAAGAGAGACCCACATTTACTATCTTCTCTCCACTACCTATCATGTGAGTTCTTGTTGTTTGTAACATTGAGTGACCATAAATCCCAACTTTTGCTAAGTGCATGATTACTTCTGTTATATGCTTATTTTGGTGTTGCATGATGTGTGGAACCACTGATTTTGATTGCATGCAAGGTTAGGGGCTGATTTGGGTTAAATTGATAAAGGGGGAGAAATTAGTCTCCAAACCCGTATTGACACCCTGTCAGTATTTTGGCAATAACTTCCTCCACAGAGGTTGTTTTGAAATGATTTTTAAATCATTGGAAACTAGACTCATTTTCCTTTGAAATGGGCTCTGGAATAGTTCAAGTTGCTGATCGTATTTGGAACTCTGTACTGATACTGTTGCAGTGTTTAATTTGCAATAAATTGTACAAATGTTGGATTGAGTTAATTCATGTGCTATTAGAAAATAGATAGAATTTGTGACAAAATAGGCTTTGGAATTTTGGAATTTGATCGGTTTTGATGTAGAAATCTCTGTTGTAAATTGCTGAAAATTCTGTTGACAGATTTTTAATAAGATAACTCCTTGAATTGCATAAATTTGGTTTATGAATGTTCTTAGATTTGTTATCAATGCATTGTTGATATGTTCAGTTATGATTAGTTCCATATGAGCTCATAATTGTTTGCGATTGGATGTTTGAGCTGTGAATTAAAGGGGTGAATGGTAACCTTAGGCTTTATCCTCCAAATTGTGTTAGTTTTTGCAAATTGTGAGATGATGGTTTTGAGTACTTGCTGAATTTGCCTTCCATTGGAGAAGATATATAAGAAAATGAATCATAGCATGATATTAAAAATTTAAAATGGTCTATATATAGTGAAACTTAATGTTTCAAAACTATTCTAGCCATTACTTAAGGCCACAATATCTATGTGGGTGAGATGTTTTGTAAGTCCTTCATTTTTGGAGGCTAGGATATGGTACTAGCAATTAAGGGACACCTAATTGTTGTCATAGAGCACTGACTGCCATATCAACCAATTTAAACTACGTGTGCCTTATTTCCACTCACACTTGAGGTACCTAGTAAAGGTTTTTATACTTAAAATGCCTATGCTTAGATTCATTTTCAGTAAATAAATCAGTCCAAGTAAGGACCTAGTAGAAAGATCAAAGTTGGAGTCTTGCTAGGAGTCGATATTTATATGAGTTTGAATTTTAAATTAGGGGTTAAATACTTATTTGTATTAAAATAATTCCAATGCTATGTTCATTTCTACAAAAATCTCTTATAAAAATGTTTCTCTTAGTTTAAAAATTTCTAGATTCAACTATTTTTTTTTTTTTATGCTTTAATGAAGTTATGTATATTCGTACTTTGTAGTATCGTATGGGAAGCATGGATATTACAGTCTCATTTTTTTATACGTGCTCAAGTAGAGAATTACTGGAGCATGATCGAAGCATAGAGAATGGAGTTCTTGACTATTGCAGCAAAGCCAAATTTCAGTAGCTCTGCACTAGAAGACAAAGCTGATATGGACACATTTTCTCTCTCCTCACAGACGCTGTTACCTCTGAAAATGTGGAGCCCACATGCCTAGGGATCAGCTCTTCTTAATTATTGGAAATGGGCCAGGGTTTATTTTATGAATACATTATTGTTGGCCCAAAATGGATGAAAGAGAATGGGGGTATATAACCAATTTGGTAACCCTAAAGGAGGGTTAGATTATTGCATTTTTTTTATGACACACTCCTTTGTCCTGACCTAGAGAGCATCGCCGAGCCCTTCTTCAACCTCCAAGTTATTGCCATTCCTATTTTCTTCCCCATTGTAATGAACTTCTACTCATTCTTAAATTTTGTTTATTGTAAGCTCAACATCAGCTAAACTTTCTAAGCTTTAGGTATGCTAATTTAATGAATGCTTAGCTGATTTTTATGCAATGTTATGACGATTCTGCATTTTCCTTTATTATGCATTGAATGTTGTTTGATTAAGATTGATCAACTTAATTGAATATCAAACTTACTTGGTTTGGAAGAATTGAGTAAAGTGGAAAGACATAAAGGATAGGGATTAAATCATTAATTGAAAAATTAATTGGTGTTAAATAGACTAGGAATAGTTATTCAAGTCCCTAAACTAACTGGAACATGCTTATAAAGAGGATGGTGTAATTAATCTGAATCTAGGAATAGAAAGCAGTTAATTAACCTAATCATTAAGTGTTGGAAAACACATCTTACTTCCTGGAGTTAAATGCTGGAGCATACGCAAAGCATAACATAGGTTAAGCAGGATTTATGAAAGAGCCTACCTAGAGCTATTTTTCCATACTTAACAATACAACTCTTTTAATTTCATTTTCTGGAACTTTAACTTGCTCAAGCTCAATTTACAATTATCTTGCACACACAACCAATTTTTGTTACCAATCTAACTTCTTGAGCATATAGTCTAAATGGGAATTTTGCTATAGCATTATAATCCTCGTGGGAACGATATTTGACTTACTTTCTATACTACTTGCTGTGATTTGTGTATACTTGCACAAGCTTAAAGAATAATTTTTCTAAGGCAACACCTCTATTCAAAGAAAAATAAAAGTTTTGTTCCACACCGTACCATCCCCACCTGAAACCATTATTCCATTCTATCCTTTACCTGAATATGAATTTTAACCCCCTGTACATACCCCCTAGGTATCTTGGCATTCCTTATGAGTCCACAGACCCTGTTCCCTCCAACTCTTCAACTCTGATGTACCACTCCTTGTACATCTTCCACAAAAACACATCCCTCCAAGAAAATTAACCCGAACCCTGTCAAAATGAAGCCCTTCACCCCTCACACCGACAGAGTAGGCAGGGACATTATTCCTAATTGTGAGACAGTCCAAGCCAAGCAAGACCATTCTGATATTGCCTGCAGAGGATCCAGAACATATCTGCACAAGAGACTCATTCTCTTCATACTTGAAATGGATCCCTTCACATCCCAGTGTTTTTGGAGATCTTGTTGATCTAGGCGACTATCTAGCCTATGGGATGGTTAAAAGTGAAGTAGAGTGGCCAAGAGAAGTTAAGGCTAAGTATTTTGTGCTTAAACAGTGGCTGACCAACTTGTCCAACACTTCCATTGGAGTTTTTCCCTCTAAGATTTGTCTTAAACTACCAATGATAGACTACAACAAGGATAAGGATGACAATTACAAACTTAGAAAGGAAATTCTACTAGCAGAGAATGCAGTAGACTGGAACTTCTGGAAGGATGACATTGACGATGAAGATGATAATTATGAGACTGCTTGCATCTTTTGGACCAGTCATATGAGAGTTTGCACCAAGCAAGCCTCATCCTTTGGACTCAGTGCTGAAGAGAAAGATGAAACTCCTACTATTAGAGGTCAATATAGAATGATTGGGAGACATTTTATGATATTAAATGATGTATTTGGGGTTCCCATCAAATGCCCCTTATACTATGATGAGGAAATTCAGTGGGATGAGCCTTAAGAGTCGGTTCAAGAAGATGTCCAGCAAGAAGTTGCATTTGAGCAAGTCCAAGGACTGCAAGTAGAAGAAGAACCTCAAAATGAGCATGTTGGTGACTCTGAGCAAGTTGAGCAGAACTCTGGATGACATAAATCTTAACCTATTCCCATTTTAGTAGTTCATCTAGAGCAACCCCAACAATCTCTTGCCCTATGCACAGTTCCTAGTAAAGGTCAAGTGGAGGCTACTGCTGAGCAACAAATCTAAACTCAGATTCAAGCCAACAGTGCCACTCTTCTTCAGGAGATGTTTAAGATGATGCAGAACTTCTTAGCACCTAAGCAACCTCAAAATCCTCCTCATCCACCTCCTCCTCCCTCTTCCTAAAAAAAATCTCAGTTTATTTTTTCTTTTCTTTTTAAATTGACAATGATGGTCTTTCTTCCTTTTTGTCTGATACCAAAAAAGGGAAGAAGCGAACAGAGAAAACAAGCTTTTGGGAATTAAATTATGAGTTTATATGCTTACTTGTCTATAATTGTTTGAGTTATATGTTTGCTTTATCTTGCCTAGATCCATGCTGCATATGTATATTTGACATGCTAGTATAATCAATATATGCTTGTTTATATTGAATGCTTTACCTTAGGGGAGCAGTCTGGCTCTCTGAAAGGTTTTGTTCAATCAAATTTAATAAATTTTTGTCATCATAAAAAAAGGGAGATTATTGGAACTAAAGTAGTTATGGTGAATGACCCCTAAATTTTGATGTTAACAAAAATATTAAATTCGGAGAACAAAGTTAGGCTTATGGATTAAATTGTTTATTTAAGTGTGCATGACCATATAAAGTCCAACTAGACGAGTGAGCTAGTCCAATAATAGAAGTCCAAAGACTTATAACTTAAGTTACTAGACAACTAATACATCAGACATCCAATGATATTCAACATCAATCTTAAGTAGACGCCCAATGATAATTAATCTAGTTTATCGAATATACGTCCAAAGACATATATGTTTTCTTAAATAAACTTGTCTGGCACTCGTCTAACTCAATATGTGTTATGTTGAAATGTTTCACATAAACGTTACCTTGCATGCTCTAAATATAAATAATATTTTATCTTGGTAAAAGAAACATAGTACCCTCGTTTACATAACAACCTTTTTGCTCTGACATGGGGAGGCTGCAAAGTTGACCCTACCCAAACAAGGAAAGACAAATGGCAACTTTTGAGTATAACAGAGAAAAGTCACTTCTATTTTGAGCTATATGATAATGAAGAGCACTTTTCAAAAGAACAATAATCAAGTTATCAGACTCAACGGATCTCAGTATTTAATGCTATCTCTAAACTGATATATCATGAAGACCGTTGAAGAAACAAGAGTTGAAGAAGCACTTCGTCTATAAACACTGGATGACTCTCATTGAAGAAAAATGACGAGGCTCTGATATTAAAAGTGCAAAAACTTTGCTCAAATATTTCTCTACAAACTTCATTGTATTTCTCTCTGAGCTTAAATTTGTTATACCCTCACACATAGTGAGTGATCTTTTGCTCAAATCTTTAAAGTCTTAAGTTAGAGTGAGCTTGAAGAGGCTTGACTGTAAAATAATACTTGAGTGCCTAGAGAGGTGTTGAATACTTGAGAGAATGTAAGTTTGAAGAGGCAATTTAAAAGAGTACTTGTAAGCTATTTTGTTTATAAAGGATAAAACCTTTAAGTAGAATGGACTGGACGTAGCTCTCGGTTGGAAGAGAGTGAACTAGGATAAATCATTCGTGTGGTTGTTCTTTTATCCCTTATCTCTTTAGTTTTACTTCAACTAACTCGTGGGGATTTGACTTTGAGTTTATTAACAATCATTTCCAAAAGAATTTCCTTGTGTGTGCTTTACCTTCTGCTTGCTTGCTAAAACGTTTTTGAAAAATATTTTCAAAAAATTAAGAAACACGATTCACCCCCTTCTTGTGTTTCCCTGTGTCAACTTCAGGTTATAAATCACCAAAATTACTAACCATGTATTGTGAGTGCTACTTCGAACACCATGCAAATTAAATCTGTTAGTAGACAATATAAGACATAGATCTCTTGCTTCTAGGCCAATATCAGGGTAATCGTGATCAATTTTCGATCATTGAGGAGAATCTGCGGGGAGTAAAAGCCATCCATCTTCAATCCTTTCATCCTCATGTCATCTCCTGTTATGTCATCTGCATAATTATAATATATTGTTTTAATATGTTTGTCTGGGCTTAAGTCAAAATGAAAACGAGTGAACGAGTTACTGGATTAATTCAAGTAGACTAAGAAACCCTGTAAAGTCACCAACTAAATATCTAGAACCTAATGTGAAAGTAACTAAATAGTATAAACACTTATTCTTTGATAGTGAAGAGCTCAAAGCTTCGGTAAGTCCTCTCTGGCTTTTCTCCACTTTTTTTTTCCTTTCTTTTCATTGAATATAAGTTTTCATTCAAGATTTCATAATCATATAATACAAACAAGTCATAAATATGATTTGTTACATTAGTTGTTAAACAATTCTTTTATTTTCTTGGATAACAGTGGCCTTAGCCCAACAACACAGTTATAATGAATATAGTTATATCATTAGGTCAGCAGCTTCATTAGTGGCCATATGCAAAAAGGCAATCCATATGTTTTTAGAGTTACCGAAATTTAATTACCGGACATGTAAAATTTTACACATTTAGAATCCAGTTTCAGAACGTGTAAAATTTTACACATCCAGATGTGGGTGAAGGGCATTTTTGGAAAACAAGAGTAAAAAGAATTCACACAAAGTGTGTGGAGCAAACAATCAGGTGCCAAAAGTAAGTCCCTTTGTAATGTCTTGTTGAAAGTGTACTAGCCTGTGGTGGGGCTTAAGTAGTGAGCCATGAAATATTGGATGTATTTGTGTTGATTTGAGTAAAGCTAAACGGTAGTTGACTAGGACAATGACCTCAGTAATTTCATAGGGGCCCCAATACCTCTTCCCCAATTTGTGGTGATGAACGCTTAATACAGAAGACTGTCGTTAAGGTGGAAGTTTCACATAGACCCGATCCCCAATAGTGTATTGAACTCTCCTTGTGTGTGCATCGGGGGATGCCTTCATTTGTTGTTGAGCACGATACAATTTATTTTTCAAGAGGGCGAGCATGTCCTCTCTATAAGAAATAATTGAATCAAAAACTTCTAGAGAGAATGCACCAGCTATGTGATATGGGATTTTGGGCGGCGGTTCCCATAAGTCACCTGAAACAGTGTCAACCTTTTGCAGAATAACATGTAGTATTGTAAGACTATTCAACTAAACAAAAAAACTTTCCCCCATTGAGAAGGCTTGTTGCCTAATAGGCCCTTAAATATTATTCCAGCTCCTTATTTAATGTAACACCCTGATTTTTCACTGTTTTAATATCGATAATATATATAAATATGTTTATATTTTTATCTGAGATTTAGAAAATGATTTTGGATAAACCAAGGTCATATTCATAATCTACTTTGTCGTAGAGAGTTACGGTTAAATTTTGGGTCAAAAATTCAGAAGAAACCTGGTCTATGTTTTTCTGACAGTAAAATTTTACTGCTCAAAAGATCTAATATTGACTTGTGAACGGAATACTTAGGGTTTTTATGGATTTTCCAACGACTTAAGCTATTTTGAAAATTTTCACTTAAAAAGTGAAATAATATATATTATTCGGGTGTTATATTAAATTGGGCGAACGATGGAGCTGAAAACGGGATTGCCGGGACCCGCTAGAGGATAAGTCACCTTGTCATCATTTAAAAGACTATTATATCCTTATCTTCATTTAAATGACAAAATTGCCCCTAAGTGATATTATCCTTTTGTCCCTAAATTAACACCACTTGGACCCTTTAACCCTCCAATTCCCCATGGCCCAAACTCCCTAAATTAGGCCATCACACTCATTTATGCATCACTTCATCTTCTTCATCATCATTTCTTTCATTTTCTCTCAAAAGTTCTTAAGTTCCTACAACCAAATTTGTGAGGCAACTACTTGATCTCTTGCTCATTTTCAAATTCCAAGAGGTATACCTTGCTCATCTCACTCAATCACCTCTATGCTCTTCAATTATTTTCATGATTCAAGGCCTATTCATCATTTTCCATTTTAGGGTTTCCATCTTCAAAAATCTATAGAAAATCATAGAAAAATCCTATGATCATGAAACCAATTTCTATCATCTTGTTATCATCTCTATGTTTACAATCCAAGAGTATGAATCAAGCAAAAATTTCTTGCCTATTTTCCCTCTCAGGGCCACAACCCTAACTAGTGTGGGTGGAGGAACTTTGTTCATTTTTTTTAGAAAGTCATGCTTGATTCAATCCTTCTAATTCATGTATGTATTGAATCCAAGATGTTGAATCAAAATAAAATCTCTAGCCTATGTTTTATATGATGGCCGAAAATTGTGTTCTCGAGAGGTTGATATATTTTATTTCAATCTTTGTGTTTCAATCATTGATCTAGTATTTTAAGTGCTTAAGGATCACAAGTCCAAGAGCTTATGAATTTTTAAAAAGAATTAGCCATATAAACACCTCATGGCCGAACCTTACCTATAGGGAAATAGGTGTCTTTAGTTGTTTGTATTGTTGATTTAGTGTTATGGTTTGTTGAAGGATAAGTATCGTATCGGGTACGTGTGCTACCGACTTTCGGATCTTTGACGAAGCTTTAATCTGATGGAAAAATCTCCAAGAGGTACCTGAGTGAATTTTTCCGATAGCTATATGCTTTTAGTGTGTGGTCTGTATAATTTATTTGAGCTTGTATGTCATAGTTTAAATTATTTTACGTAGTTAAAATTATCTGCTTTTAATTGATTATCTGCAGTTATGTGTTACAGCATTTAATGCATGTTATAAACTGTTTTATATGCTAAATTTTGGATGTGGAAATTTTATGGATGTTGATTGTCGATTGAGAAGCCTGACAGTGGTCAGTGCTCAATTAATTATGAAGATGAAAGCGTTAAAAAGCTTTATGAGGAAAATTGTAATTTTTTTTAATTGGTGGAATATAGTAATATAATATTACTTAATTATTTGATTGGTTAAAAAATACTATTATTTTAATGATTTATCGGCGTAAGAGTGGTTTATGAGTCACAGTGAGGGCGTAACCGTGAAAATATTTTAGTACTGCTAATTTTTACGTAAGAAAGTATAGAATATTAGAAAATGTTATTATAAAAAGTTAAGTTTCAAAAATAATTTAATTATGGTATTGAGAGAATTATTTTACTAGAAAAGTCAAATTTTGACTTAAAACGTTTTTAAAATATCAAAAGACGGATAATTCCGAAAATATTTACGGAAAGCAATCTTAAAAACAGCAATATTTGTTAGAACATAGAATTAGTCTCAAAACGATTTTTTTTCTTTGAACTAAAGTTTCAAATAAAGAATTTTAGAAGAAAATGTTTTTAAGTAATTTCTTGATTTTATAAACGAATTTCCAACGTAAAAGGATTTTCTGTAAATTAGTTTTATGCAATGGCGTTATTTCCGACAACTTGGATAAGTTGAGGAGATTTTGTTTTTGATTTGTGTTTCACAGAACTAAAAAGATTTTAAAGCTGAAAAAAAAAACGAACTTAGTGGCCGAGACGTCGGGGTTCTAGTGCTCTATGGTGTGGACCGTGTCCTAAAGGTGAAGTTGTGGACTATATGTCCTATAAAAGTTGTGTTGATTTTTGTGTGCTACAATCTACGAATCTAAGACTAGTGCATCGGTCTAGATTTTATGATTTGCACATTTGGACTTGGAGTCCTTTGGTTGAAATTGATGACAAACCTAAATGTTTAAAAGTTGAGTTGGTCGTGAGTCTTTGAGCTTCGACAAGGAAAGAATGAACACAAAGAAAAAAATGACGTGAATAAAATGTTTTATATACATTTTTGGCAGACGTGCCTATGGGTTTGATCATGATTTCTTGATGGCAAGATAATCATGCAGTTGCATCATTGTGCCTTGATGAACAATGAAACCATAGACTATAGACAGTAACCACTGTGCCTCGTTTTGGACAGTGCTTTGGTTAAACCCGGTGTGCCTTGGCTAAAACGCGGTGTCCCTTATTTGGCAAAGAGAGCTTGATCAGCTCATTGATATGGTGTTGGGATCTCCAGAGATTAAGTACAAAATTTAGATGGTGAATATTAAAGTGTCATGCATTTGTTTTAAAAATGACGATGACTGTCGGGTATGAAACCCTTTGATCAACTATTTGTTTATTTTTGAACATCTATGTTGTTATAACTATACATGTTATATGATGTTTGTGTGTCGCGCATGTAGTCCTCTTCCGTGTGACATATATTTCTATTTGAGTATAGATGGACCCGGAGATGCTTCTGGCTCATTCGAGGATTCGTTCCATCACGTTTGAGAATGCCAGGGACGTTGGCGCATGGGTTATTAACCCAAGGGCACACAGCGCCACGTACACGAGCCCTATACGAGAGGTTGTCGGCTCACTAGCTGCGGGACCTCAGAGACGGACTCATCTTGTAGAGATGATTGAGGTATCACTACCACCAGCATGGCTTTTTCTATAGCATATGGTTGATCAGGGAGAGCTTGAGGTCCATCCTCCACTGGCACAGCCCTTACAGGCAGTAGCACTAGCCTCACCTCCTTTAGAGGTTGTTTTGGATCCGGGGTTCGAGGAGGAGGACCCTGAGGAGATAGTTGAGGAGGAGCCAGAGTACCATCCTCTCGGTGACGAGGATGATTATTCTCCCGACGAGAGAGCAGGGGCAGCAGTATCTTCATCGGATACTCCTGCACAGGGTGGGGGTGATCATCCTGATCTCCCCAATGGTTATCACTAGTTTTCGACCAGCTGTAGTTAGAGTTCATTTTTGGGTTAGTGACTTTGTCGGTCTACTTCTGGCTACTGATAGCCACGATTTTTGTTAGATGGTTCTAGACTGGTCACTATATAGTTTGTATATTTTATTTTCTTTACTTAGTTCTTTTTGTATATGGCCTATCCTGATAAAGGTCTTTTGTATAAAACGGATGATGCATATGCATATATATGTGCGACTATGTTGTTGTATGTTAAAGTAAAAGAAAAAAAAATTATCACCATTTTTGTATTAAGAAAAGTGTTAGAAAATCTTATTTTCTGAAAGTAACCAGCTTAATTAAAGCTTCATTTTCCATAACGAGTTACTATGTGATGTCCCAAGAAGGGGTGTCGCATTTGTGGTATTAGAGCTGATCGAGTCTTTCAGGAATCTTTGGGGAATAGGTCTGTTGTGTTGATATTGTGTGTTCTCTGATTAAGATTTGTTTGAATTACTTCTTAGAAGTAATGTGTGTTAATAAGTAAGTAAGTGTTTCATTTTCTGGTTGTGGTTTAACTAATTTTGTCTTGTAGGTCAGTTATGGAACTCGAACCAGAAGGTGGACGTGGACTTGGACGAGGACGTGGACACGATCGTGGAAAGGGTCGTAGAGGTGGTCCCTTTGATGGTCGTGGCAATGTGAATGAGGACTATGACGAAGGAGTAGATTATACTGCTCAAGCAATGGAAAACGTTGCAGCTACTATTGCTATGCAGACAGCTGCAATGGCTGCTCAGAATCAGCAAGCTGCGAAAGGCAGAGGTCTGACTACATTTCGACTTCAGAATCCCTCAAAGTTTCACGGTGATGCTGAACCGGAGAAAGCTGACTTATGGATCCAAGAATTGGAGAAGATCTTTGAACTCATTCTTACCCCAAAAGGAGTTAAGGTTTCATATGCGACGTTCTTACTTGTAGGAGATGCGGAGGCGGAGTACTGGTGGAAAGGTACTCGACAACTGCTGGAAGCTGATCATTAGGAAATTACTTGGGATGTGTTCAAAAACGCATTTCTGGACAAGTATTTCCCCGAAAGTGTTAGAATCGAAAAAGAACAAGAATTTCTGCGGTTATACCAGAGAGATCTAAATGTTGGGGAGTATGCGGCGAAGTTTGAATCACTCGCCAAATATTTCCATTTCTTTCAAGCACAACCAAATGAAAGCTGGAAATGTGAGAGGTTTGAAGCAGGCTTGAGGTTTGAGATTAAGAATCCGTACTACCACTACAACTCAGGAATTTTCAAGCTCTAGTCGAGATGAGTCGAAAGATAGAGCTGATGAGGAAGGGAAGAGACAATAGAGGGAATTCTGGAGGACCCTCTTTGTCCAAGAATCAGTTTCAGAATCAAAATCAGAATCAGAAGGGGAAACAGGATCAGAGGAAGCCTTATTTCAGACCACCAGGAAATAACCAGAACCAACAACAAAATCGTCCGAATGTTTCTGCATCAGGAAGTGGAGGCCAAAAGAATTAATGTCAAGGCCAAGTCAGAAGATGTTTTAAGTGTGGGGACCAAAATCATATGGCGGATAAGTGTCCAGTCATAGGAGTTAAATGTTGCAATTGCAATCAATGGGGACACTTCGCTAGAGATTGCAATGCACCGAAATGTGGATCTGTTGTCAACAACACCAGGACCAATAAAACGACGACGAAGGGGAGAGTTTACACTTTGAGTGGCGCTGAAGCTTCGAAATCAGATGATCTCATACAGGGTGATTGCGACATAGATGGCAATCTCTTAACTGTACTTTATGATTCGGGTGCGATGCATTCATTTATTTCGATGGATTGTGTGAAACTGTTGAAATTGCCTATTTCTTCATTACCATATGATCTGATTGTTTCTATATGCTTGAACTGTCCTATTATTATTCAAGATAGGCATTTTCTTGTTGATATGATATGTTTGCCTTTAATACGGTTAGATGTAATTTTAGGCATGGATTGGTTATCTTCCAACCATATTCTTATAGACTGTGCCGACAAAACCTTATTTTTTCATAAGGATGAGATTTCTGGATTTCTGTCTGCTAATCAAGTAAAAGCTTCATTGAAAGAGGGAGTCAAGGATATATGTTACTTTTCCTTAGACGTTAATAATGAGTTAGACTTACAGTCCATACCTGTCATCAATGAGTTTCTTGAAGTTTTTCCTGAAGATGTACCTGGACTACCGCCTATTCGGGACATAGAGTTCGCGATTGATCTTTTACCAGGAACTGGAGCGATATCCATGGCACCATATCATATGTCGCCATCAGAGCTAGAGGAGTTGAAAGAGCAATTGGTGGAACTGATGAGAAAAGAATTTAGTAGACCTAGTGTGTCACCATGGGGAACTCCAGTTTTACTGGTAAGGAAGAAAGACGGGACTTCTCGTTTATGTGTAGATTTCCGTCATTTAAACAAAGTGACGATCAAGAACAAGTATCCGCTTCCGAGGATAGACGACTTAATGGATCAGTTACGTGGAGTGAGTGTCTTTTCAAAGATAGATTTACGAACGGGTTATCATCAAATACGTGTGAAGGAGGAGGAGGATTTTTCAAAAACAACGTTTCGAACATGCTACGAGCATTATGAGTATCTTGTGATGCCATTCGGAGTGACGAATGCTCTGCTATAGTCATGGATTACATGAATAGGATTTTTGGCCCTTATTTAGATCAGTTTGTCGTTGTCTTTATAGACGACATTCTAATCTATTCTCCTAGTGAGGAAAAGCATGCTGAGCATTTCAATGTGGTTCTTCAAATTTTAAAGGAGAAACAGTTATACGCAAAACCCGAAAAGTGCGAGTTTTGGTTAGATCAAGTTCAGTTTTTGGGACATGCTATCTCGAATGAAGGAATTGCGGTGGATCCGTCAAAAGTTGAAGCTGTTTTAAAATGGGAAAGGCCAAAGACGGTAATGGAAATCCGTCGTTTCGTGGGTTTAGCTGGATACTATAGGAGATTCATTGAGGGATTTTCCAAAATAGTAGGACCTCTTACCCAATTAACTTGGAAGGACCAAGCATTTACATGGACTGAAGCATGTGAGGAAAGTGGTTAGGAATTAAAGAGAAGGTTGAATACATCACCTGTGTTAGTATTACCTGATCCTAAGGAGCCTTTTGAGGTATACTGTGATGCTTCGCATCAGGGGTTAGGTTGTGTACTAATGCAAAATCGGAAAGTTGTAGCTTATGCTTCAAGGCAATTGAAGATTCACGAGAGGAATTACCCTACTCATGACTTGGAATTAGCAGTGGTGGTTTTTGCTTTAAAAATTTGGAGACAATATTTGTATGGAGCGACGTTCAACGTTTTCAGTGATCACAAAAGCTTGAAATACATGTTTGATCAAAAGGACCTCAATATGCGGCAGAGACGCTGGTTGGAATTTTTAAAGGATTGCGATTTTCAACTCCAGTATCACCCTGGAAAAGCAAATGTAGTAGCGGATGCCTTAAGTATAAAATCAATGCATGCATCTACAATGATGGTTAAAGAGCAAGAGTTCTTAGAACAATTCTAAGATATGCGGTTGACAGTTAAGATGTCGTCGGAAAGCTTTGTTTAGGTATGATTACAGTTTCCAATAAATTGATGGAACAGATACGAGAGAAACAAGAAAGTGATTAGTACCTACAAGGAGAAAGGGAATTAGTGCGACAAGGAGAAGTATCGGAATTCAAAGAAGGATCAGATGGAATCTTAAGGTTTGGTGAAAGAATTTGTGTACCTGACGAAGCCGAGCTTAGAAAGTTAATTTTGGAGGAAGCTCACAAGAGTAAATTGAGTTTACATCCGGGAGCCACCAAGATGTATCAAGATCTCAAGCAGTTATATTGGTGGTATGGGATGAAGAGAGATGTAATGGAATATGTAGCTTCATGTTTAGTCGGTCAAAAGGCTAAAATTGAACATCACAGACCAGTAGGAATGCTACAATCTTTGGACATTCCAGAATGGAAATGGGATGGTATTGCGATAGATTTTTGTAACAAGTATGCCAAGAACTCGTAAGGGGCATGATGCCATATGGGTAATAATTGATCGACTGACCAAGTCGGCTCACTCTTTGCCCGTTAACATAAAGTATTCAATGGAGAGATTAACTCAGTTATATATTGGAGAAATTGTCAGATTACATGGTATCCCTTCGAGTATTATTTCGGATCGAGATCCGAGGTTTACGTCAAGGTTTTGGCAAAGTCTACAAGAGTCGCTGGGAACAAAACTCAGATTGAGTTGGCTTATCATCCACAAACGGATGGAACAATCAGAGAGGACTAACTAGTCACTTGAAGACTTGTTGAGAGCTTATGTGTTGGAACATACTGGGAGTTGGGATGAATTTCTACCGTTGATAGAATTCACCTACAATAACAGTTTCCACTCGAGCATAGGAATCGCACCCTATGAAGCTTTATATGGCCGACGGTGTAGAACACCTTTATGTTGGTACCAAGATGGTGAAAGTATATTGTTAGCACCAAACATCGTGCAACAGACAACGGAAAAGGTGAAGATGATTCAGGAGAAAATGCGGACAACTCAAAGTCAACAGAAGAGTTATGCGAACAAAAGGCGACGACCTCTCGAGTTTGAGGAAGGCGATCATGTGTTTTTGAGAGTCACACCTACGACTGGGGTTGATAGAGTAATTAAATCCAGAAAGCTCACCCCTAAATTCCTTGGACCTTACCAAATTTTTCGTCATGTAGGTCCAGTAGCCTATAAAATTTCTTTGCCACCTTTTCTTTCAAACCTCATGATGTTTTCCATGTTTCACAACTGAGGAAGTATATTCCTGATCCGTCTCATGTAATCGAACCCGATATTGTACAATTAAAAGAAAACTTGTCTTATGAGACTACACCTATACGAATCGTGGACAAGATGTTTAAGCAGCCCAGGGGTAAACAAATTTCCTTGGTCAAGGTTATTTGGGATAATATGACGGGAGAGGCAACGTGGGAAGCCGAGGACAAAATGAGATTACAATATCCTGATATGTTTACAGGTGCTTAATTTCGAGGATGGATTTTTTTTTTAGTGGGGTAGTAATGACCCTGATTTTTCACTGTTTTAATATCGGTAATATATATAAATATGTTTATATTTTTATCTGAGATTTAGAAAATGATTTTGGATAAAACAAGGTCATTTACATACTCTACTTTGTCGTAGAGAGTTACGGTTAAATTTTGGGTCGAAAATTCAAACGAAACCCGGTCTGCGTTTTTTCTGACATAATTTTACTGCTCGGAAGACCTAATATTGACTCGTGAACGAAATACTTAGGGTTTTTATGGATTTTCCAACGACTTAAGCTATTTTGAAAATTTTCACTTAAAAAGTGAAATAATATATATTATTCGGGCGTTATATTAAATCGGGCGAACGATGGAGCGGACAACGGGATTGCCGGGACTCGCTAGAGGATAAATCTCAAGTCACTCAAGGATGACTCACCTTCGTGAGTCATCTAGGTGAGTCACCTTGTCATCATTTAAAAGACTTTTATATCCTTAGTTTCATTTAAATTGTAACACCCCGACTTTTCGTTGTTTTCTAATGTCGGAAATTTATATAAATACGTTTATATATTTATCTTAGACTTAGAAAATTATTTTAATTAACCCGAAACCATAGTTACACTCTACTTGACCGTAGAGAGTTACGATAAAAATTTAGGTTGAAAAGTCAGGCAAAACCCGGTCTGCGAATTTCACTGACAGTATATTTATACTGCTCAGAAGACCTAATTTTATCTCGTGAACGAAACATTTAAGGTTTTTATTTAATTTCCTATGATTTTGGTTATTTTGAAATATTTCACTAAAAAGTGACATATTATATTTTATCCGGGTGTCGTATTTAATCGGGTAAACGGCGGAGCAGATTACGGGATTTCCGGGAGCCGCTAATGGATAATACCATTGAGTCTTGCATGATGAGTCACCCATGTGAACACATTAATGGTGCACATGGCATCATGATGACTAAGTTGTAGGAAATTGCATTTTAGTCCTTATACTTTTGGAATTTTGCAAACTAGTCCTTCAAAGTAATTGCTCTTTGGTCCTTATGAAACTAGAATTCCTTGCTCTTTGGTCCCTATTTTCGCAGCCCACACTCCTATAAATACCCTCCATCACACTTCATTTCATTCCTATTGCCTTTTGTTCATAATCTCTAAGTTACAAAACTCATAAGAACACCGAATCTCCACCGAAAATATGACCCTCTTCCTTTCTGAAACTAGGAAAACTCTCAACATGAGAGTTGTTCCTCTTTCTCTCTTCTTTCCAACGAGATAAATATCATCAAAAACGGATGAGTATGTTGAGATTTATGACCAAAATACAGAAACTGCCCAGAATCCTCAGATCCATGTAAGACAGCAGAAAGAAGCCTATTTTTACCCCTGTTATGATCCGAACCAAATGAACCCTTAAACATAAAAGTTGTTCCTTTTCTTCTTATATTTCTAATAAGACAAAGTTTGTAATTTTTGGATGAGTAGATCATGAGATATGCTCACAAAACCAACACACCCTCAAACTGTCCAGACTTTATATAAGTGTTGGTTGATCATTTTCTTCATGTCTTCAATCTTCAAGAGGTAAAAGCTCAACTCCTTGATCATCTAAGCTTTCATCTTCATGTATTTATCATGTTTATGCCATGAATCATATTTTTCCATTTCTAGATCTAGAAACTTTGAAAATCCATAACAAATTCTAGAAAAAACCTATGATGTTGAAACCACTTTCTATGATCTTTGAATCATGTATACTTTGATTATCCTAGAGCATGTGATCAACAAAAATTTCTTCCCTTTTCATCTATGCTTGGCCGAACCTATCTATATATAGGTAAGGTAAGATTTTTCTTCAACTTTGTTTAAACGATGCTTGATTCATGATCTTTAATCCATTTAGTTGTTCATTCAAGTGATTAGAAGATCAAACCCTAGCCTAAACTATTTATGTTGTTGAGACCGAAAATCTTAACTTTGTGGTTAAGATGATTTTGATCCAAACTTTGTTGTATCATCCTTAATCCATTGTCTTAAGTGCATTAGGATCATTAATCCATGACTTAAGCAATATTAAGAATTTTTAGCCATCCGACCATGTTGAGGCCATGACCTATTAGAGGAACTTAGGGATTGTTTTGTTTGATTTTGATGGATTACCTTATGGTTTGATGAAGGCTAGCACTTTGAGCTACGTACGTGTGTCGCCGTTTCTCGAAGCAGTGTCAAGTTTCAATCGGAGGCCGAATCTTCAAGAGGTAAGGGGAGCCTTGCCTGAGAGATTTTTCTCGATAACTATGTGTGTGATATATGTGGTCGGTATATATTTGTTTATGTGGTTGTGGTGTTTTTGGTTTATTTTATTTGGCTATGTGTTTCTAGCTGTTTATCTATGTTTCGGTGATTTATCTACTTTTAATTTATTTAATTATCCGTAGATATATATTATGTTGCTATGATGTATGATTTGTTTGGTAATATAGTTTTGATGATGATGTTGGATGTTGTTTGTGAAGCCTGACAATGGTCAGTGCACAACCGATTAATCAGATAAAAGCTTTAATAAGCTGCATAAAATTATATTCAATGTTTTATGGGAAATGTTGGAATATAACGTTTATGGAAAATATTATTTGGGGAAAAATAAGACTTTTTGGAAAATATTATTGTTGCAATGATCTATTAGTATAAAAGTGAACTAGGAGTCACAGAGAGGGTGGAACCGTGAAAATATTTTACTACTGCTAATTTTTACATAAGATATTCTGCAATATTATAAAAAGTTATTTTGTGAAGTTAATCTGCGAAAATAACTTAATCATGAATTTAGAAAATTGTTTAAGCGGAAAAAAAACTAAGTTTTACCTTAAAATACTTTAAATGACTTAACGACGGCAATTTGTAAAACTGACGACGGCAAGTATTTTAGAAACGGCAACGTGTATTTTTGATGAACTTCAAATCTCTGTGACCCTCTTTTCTGAAAATGATGTTTTTTTTTTTGGTAACCGGTGTTTATGGCAGAAATCTTTCCACTTAGCAAATTTTCCGAAATCAAGTTTTCTCAATGATGTTAAAGGTTGAAAGTGTTATGGAACTTAGTAACCGAGACGTTGGGGTACTAAGGTTCTTAAGGTGTTGTGGACTTGGGGTCCTGTGGACTTTGAGGTCCTGTAGATGTGGTGTTTACTCGATGGTTGTTAAAGGTGTTAAAACATTTTGAGATGTTTTCTATTACCACAAACCCTAAGCCTGATGCATCGGTCTAGGTGTTTTGTGATTGAGCACTCGGACTTTGAGGTCCTGTGTTATTAATGAAAGTTTTAAGATGTTTAAGATTACGGTTGGCCGAAGTTTCGACAAGGAAAGATTTAACTCAAAGAAAAGTGTCAAGGACAAATTGTTTTCTTGCATGCATTTGGCAGACGTGCCTACGGTTTTATGTATGATTACCTTGCGGCGTCAGGTATTTCATAATTACGATTTTCTTCATTGTGCCAGGTTGGACAATGAAACCCCATTTACGGTTTTATCACTGTGCCACGGTGTTGGACAGTGTGCAATGGGTTTTGGCTGCGTGCCTGTGTGCCATGGGATGGCTATTGAGTTTGATCCACTCATTACGTGTTGGGATATCTCATGAGATTAGGTGTGAATGTTTAGATGGTGTATATGAAGTGTTCATGCATAATTTTAAAATGTTGATGTTTGGGGTGTGAAACCTATCGATAGAGTATATGCTTATATATGTGTATATGTCGTATGTGAGTCACACTAATGGTTATCGTGTTTATATCCATATATTGGTGTCTCACCCTTACAAACAATATTAGGTATTCTTCCTGTTGGCGAATTTAAGGGAAAGACCCTTTAGGTTGGAGCGTGCTGAAGCTACCCTCTACTGTTATAGTATTAGTTAAGTTACGACCAGCTTAGGTTTTATGTTATGTTTGGAAATAATTTATGCTTCTTACCGACATAAGTGTGATTTGGTTATTTTGTTGTTATTATGAGGTTAACAAGAAGAAAAAATTTATCACCATATTTTTGAAAAGATAAACGTTGAGAAAACATTATTTTCCGAAAGCAACCAGCAAAATTAAAATTTTATTTTCCGCAATGGGTAATCATGTGATGACCCAAGTTAGGGTGTCACATTAGTGGTATCAGAGCTGGTCGAGTCTTTCGGGATCTTTGGGGAATAGGTCTGTTAAGTTTTTGTTGTGTGATCTCTGGTTGGTTCTTGATTGAATTGTTCCCTTGTCGAAACAATGTATGATGACACACGAGTATGTGTGTTTTGATGAGTTCTAACAGGGTTGAGACCTTGTAAGAAGTCATGATTAGTAGATGATACTTGTAATCATGTTGGCACATATCCTATGGGATTGTGTCGGACATTTGAATAAGGTATATCGCTTGCGAAGCTTGTCGAATTAGACTTTATGAAATGGAATTTTCGTCTGTGTCTTAATAAGTTAGTCATCATCGGTAATGTTATCGTTTACTCTAAGAGTCACGAGGAGCTTGAGGAAACTCTACATCAAGTGTTACGGATTCTACATGAGAAGGGTTATCACGAAGTTACAAAAGTGTGAGTTTACACTCCTAATTAACCCTCAGTGTATTAGACATCTGAGTGGATTGGTTTGGTAGTATCCCTTGGTTTCGACATTTTCATGTCATTTCAATGAAAGATTTGTTATGACTATTTCTCGAGTTGTAACCCAAACGACTTCTTGATACTGGAAGTTTCTTGATGAAACTTAGTTCAGTCACTTTTACCTTGTGTAAATGTGACCCAGTCTGATTTTTGGCCAGACTGTTATCCTTTTAAAGATTGTCTTTTTGTAAACTTCCTATATGAAGAATGAATTCCTTTGGAGTTCGAAACTGTTTGTCTTTGATTTCCTAATTCGTTGGAAGATTCTTGTGGAAGAAGACACTTTATTAGAGTCATGATTGTAAACTTGTATTAGCTATGCATTTTTACACTCACGAACCTATTAAAGAATCTTTTATGCACAGGATATTCCTGTATTTTTCCGATTGATCAAACTCTTCTGTATTCTTTCTTGTGAGAGTAAGATTTTAGGATTAAGAAATCCTGTCGAGTTTTGAGTCACGAAATTTCGAGGACGAAATTTTTTTAAGAGGGGTAGTCTGTAACACCCCGACTTTTCGTTGTTTTCTAATGTCAGAAATTTATATAAATACGTTTATATATTTATCTTAGACTTAGAAAATTATTTTAATTAACCCGAAACCATAGTTACACTCTACTTGACCGTAGAGAGTTACGATAAAAATTTAGGTTGAAAAGTCAAGCGAAACCCGATCTGCGAATTTCACTGACAGTATATTTATACTGCTCAGAAGACCTAATTTTAACTCGTGAACGAAACATTTAAGGTTTTTATTTAATTTCGTACGATTTTGGTTATTTTGAAATATTTCACTAAAAAGTGACATATTATATTTTATCCGGGTGTCGTATTTAATCGGGTAAACGGCGGAGCAGATTACGGGATTTCCGGGAGCCGCTAATGGATAATACCATTGAGTCATGCATGATGAGTCACCCATGTGAACACATTAATGGTGCACATGGCATCATGATGACTAAGTTGTAGGAAATTGCATTTTAGTCCTTATACTTTTGGAATTTTGCAAACTAGTCCTTCAAAGTAATTGCTCTTTGGTCCTTATGAAACTAGAATTCCTTGCTCTTTGGTCCCTATTTTCGCAGCCCACACTCCTATAAATACCCTCCATCACACTTCATTTCATTCCTATTGCCTTTTGTTCATAATTTCTAAGTTACAAAACTCATAAGAACACCGAATCTCCACCGAAAATATGACCCTCTAAGTGAGATTACCCTTTTGTCCCTAAATTAACACCACTTGGACCCTTTAACCCTCCAATTCCCCACGGCCCAAACCCCCTAAATTAGGATTACAGTCATTTATGCATCACTTCATCTTCTTCATCAGCATTTCTTTCATTTTCTCTCAAAAGTTCTTAAGTTCCTACAACCAAATTTATGAAGCAACTACTTGATCTCTTGCTCATTTTAAAATTCCAAGAGGTATACCTTGCTCATCTCACTCAATCATTTCTATATTCTTCAATTATTTTCATGATTCAAGGCCATGATCATCAATTTCCATTTTAGGGTTTTCATCTTCAAAAATCTATAAAAAATCATAGAAAAATCCTATGATCATGAAACCAATTTCTATCATCTTATTATCATCTCTATGTTTATAATCCAAGAGTACGACTCAAGAAAAAATTTCTTGCCTATTTTCCCTCTCAAGGCCGAAACCCTAACTAGTGTGGATGGAGGTACTTTGTTCTTCTTTTTTTTTTTGGAAACTCATGCTTGATTCAATCCTTCTAATTCATGTATGTATTGAATCCAAGATGTTGAATCAAAATAAAATCTCTAGCCTATGTTTTATATGATAGCCGAAAATTGTGTTCTTGAGAGGTTGAAATATTTTATTTCAATCTTTGTGTTTCAATCATTGATCTAGTGTTTTAAGTGCTTAAGGATCACTAATCCAAGAGCTTGTGAATTTTTAAAAAAATTTAGCCATATAAACACCTCATGGCCGAACCTATAGGGAAATAGGTGTCTTTAGTTGTTTGGATTGTTGATTTATTGTTATGGTTTATTGAAGGATAAGTATCATATTAGGTATGTGTGCTACCGACTTCCAATAGCTATATGCTTTTAGTGTGTCGTCTGTATAATTCATTTGAGCTTGTATGTCGTAGTTTAAATTATTTTACGTAGTTAAAATTATCTGCTTTTAATTGATTATCTGCAATTATGTGTTATAGCATTTAATGCATGTTATAAACTGCTTTAGATGCTATATTGTGGATGTGGAAATTTTATGGATGTTGATTGTCGATTGAGAAGCCTGACAGTGGTCAGTGCTCAATTAATTATGAAGATAAAAGTGTTAAAAAGCTTTATGAGGAAAATTGTAATTTTTTTTAATTGGTGGAATATAGTAATATAATATTACTTAATTATTTGATTGGTTAAAAAATACTATTATTTTAATGATTTATCGGCGTAAGAGTGGTTTATGAGTCACAATGAGGGCGTGACCGTGAAAATATTTTAGTACTGCTAATTTTTACGTCAGAAAATACAGAATATTAGAAAATGTTATTATAAAAAGTTAAGTTTCAAAAATAATTTAATTATGGTAAGGAGAGAATTATTTTACTAGAAAAGTCAAATTTTGACATAAATGTTTTTAAAATATCAAACGACGGATAATTCCAAAAATATTTACGGAAAGCATTATTAAAAACAGCAATATTTCTTAGAACAGAGAATTAGTCTCAAAACGATGTTTTTTTTTTCTTTGAACTAAAGTTTCAAATAAAGAATTTTAGAAGACAATGAGTTTTTAAGTGATTTGTTGATTTTATAAACGAATTTCCAATGTAAAAGGATTTTCTGTAAATTAGTTTTATGCAATGGTGTTATTTCCGACAACTTGGATAAGTTGAGGAGATTTTGTTTTTGATTTGTGTTTCACAGAGCGAAAAAGATTTTAAAGTTGAAAAAAAAAACGAACCTAGTGGCCGAGACGTCGGGGTTCTAGTGTTCTATGGTGTGGACCGTGTGTCCTAAAGGTGAAGTTGTGGACTATATGTCCTATAAAAGTTGTGTTGATTTATGTGCGCTATAATCTATGAATCTAAGACTGGTGCATCGGCCTAGACTTTGTGATTTGCACATTTGGACTTGGAGTCCTTTGGTTGAAATTGATGAGAAACCTAAATGTTTAAAAGTTGAGTTGGTCGTGAGCCTTTGAGCTTCGACAAGGAAAGAATAAACACAAAGAAAAAAAAATGACGTGAATAAAATGTTTTATATGCATTTTTGGAAGACGTGCTTATGGGTTTGATCTTGATTTCTTGATGGCAAGATAATCATGCAGTTGCATCATTGTGCCTTGATGGACAATGAAGCCATGGACTATAGACAGTAACCACTGTGCCTAGTTTTGGACAGTGCTATGGTTAAACCCGGTGTGCCTTGGCTAAAATCCGGTGTGCCTTGTTTGGCAAAGAGAGCTTAATCAGCTCATTCATATGGTATTGGGATCTCTGGAGATTAAGTACAAATTTAGATGGTGAATATTGAAGTGTCATGCATTTGTTTTAAAAATGACGGTGACTGTCGGGTATGAAACCCTTTGATAAACTACTTGTTTATTTTTTAACATCTATGTTGTTATAACTATACATGTTATATGATGTTTTTGTTTCGCGCATGTAGTTATCATTTTAAAATCCATATATTGGTTCTCACCCTTGCGCGTTTCATTGTTGGTTCCTCTTCCGTGTGGCATATCTTTCTATCTGAGTATAGATGGACTCGGAGATGCCTCTGGCTCATTCGAGGATCCGTTCCATCACGTTTGAGAACGACGGGGACGTTGGCGCATGGGTTATTAACCAAAGGGCACACAGCGCCACGTACATGAGCCCCATACGAGAGGTTGTCGGCACACTAGCTGCGGGACCTCAGAGACGGACTCATCTTATAGAGATGATTGAGGTATCAATACCACCAGGATGGCTTTTTCTGCAGCATATGGTTGATCAGGGAGAACTTGAGGTCCATCCTCCACTGGCACAGCCCTTACAGACAACAACACTAGCCTCACCTCCTTTAGAGGTTGTTTTGGATCCGGGGTTCGAGGAGGAGGACCCCTGAGGAGGTAGTTGAGGAGGAGCCAGAGTACCATCCTCTCGGTGACGAGGATGATGATTCTCCCAATGAAGGAGCAGGGGCAGCAGTATCTTCACTGGATACTCCTGCATAGGGTGTGGGTGATCATCCTGATCTCCCCAATGGTTTTCGACCAGCTGTAGTTAGTGTTCAATTTTGGGTTAGTGACTTCGTCAGTCTACTTCTGGCTACTGAGAGCCACGATTTTTGTTAGATGGTTCTAGACTGGTCACTATATAGTTTGTATGTTTTATTTTCTTTACGTAGTTCTTTTTGTATATGGCCTATACTGATGAAGGTCTTTTGTATAAAACGGATAATGCATAAGTATGTGTGTGTGTATATATATATATATGTTTGACTATGTTGTTGTATGTTAAAGTAAAAGAAATAAACTTATCACCATTTTTGTATTAAGAAAAGTGTTAGAAAATCTTATTTTCCGAAAGTAACCAGCATAAATAAAGTTTTATTTTCCACCACAAGTTACTATGTGATGTCCCAAGATGGGGTGTCGCAAAATACCTCATTTTTGCCATCACTTTGAAGATGATAGGATGTATTCATCCACAACATAGTCCCATTTAGTTTGAAAATTTCCTTCCAGAAGTGGCTCACAAAAATTGTGTCTCTATAAGAAGTCAAACTTTTTGGAAATCCGTGAAGTTTACGTACCATATTAATGAAAAGTTGGGCAGATTTGAACACTATAAAATGAGTAGGCAACATCCCAAAATGGAACCCTTGGAAAATCGATCAACTATGACCAAGATGATGTGTGTGAAACATGCATATATTTTTCATGTAAGTTAGCATTTAATTGATGCATTTTCTAGCATAGTTTTTTTATTTATTTATAATATTTAGCATTTAGCATGCATTTTTTAATTTACCTTTAGTTCGGATGATTGCGATTTGTTTTTGTTGCACAAGTAAGCTAGCCATGGAATGTACCACACCCACGGATGTTGGTACTCCATTTCTTTCAGTTGCTGCAAGTTCCACGGCCTGGCCGTGGTAGCTGCGATGGCCGTGGACATGGATGAACTTCCTGGAATCAAGACTGTGAGGTACACAACCTGGTCATGGAACCTTCCAGGTCGTGAAGCTTCAATTCCCCATTCCACATGTTTTTTTAAGAGAGTTGGAACGTTCCACGGCTTGGTCGTGGTAGCTGCCACGACCGTGGATCGTAACAACCCAGAACATTTTTACAAAAGGGGATTGGAACAAAGAGGCTTGGGGCACTGAACCAGTGGCGGAATAAGATTGGAAAACACAAAGGAACACAATTTGGAATCAAGGGATTTTACAAGAGAAAAGTGGAGGACATCAGGATTCTTGGCGGAAACCCTCAGAGTTCTTTTTCCTTCTCTTTTATATTTCATCCCTAGTATTGTGAATCTTCTTTTCAATACTCATGGATTGTATTATGAACATGCTTGAGTAGTTCTCTTATTCTAGGATTTGGTTTTGGCCCATGATGTATTAACATGTTATCTTGATTTTCTCCTCTTTTCAATATTAAATTGCTTTTGATTCAGTTTTTAGCATGCCAACTGCTTGGGAATATGCTTGGCCACATGTTTGCATGATTTTGATATTAGAGAAGCACTGAAAGGTGAACCTTAGCATCTGAACTCTAAAAACTGAACTTGTGCTTTTAATCACGAAAGTAGATTAATTTGCTTGAGTTTTTTTTCCCCCGATTTATCACTGTTCTTAAAGGGTCCAACCTAGATTCAATTACCTCGAAAGCAGGAGTTGGTCTCATTGGGCATGTTAGCGTATTCTGAAAGGAAACGATAATTACCTAGGATAAATCACCTTCAAAAATAGTTTAGTAAAGAAAGAGGGAAATTATTACCGACTATTAATCATCATTGTGGTGAACCCGAATCCTAGAAGTTCTTATAAATTGATTTTATACTATTTGTTAATTTCAGAATTCACAATTCTTACTATCACTTTACTAAACTCGATTCTGTCTAGATAATCATAATTGTACGTAACTGATACTCATCAACACAGTCCTAGTGGAATGATAATTTTACTACTTGGCAAAACCGTGCACTTACGCTTCACAACACAAGATGACAGTGATTCCTTTATATGGTGGTAGCCCCTTAATAGAATCCAATGTGAAATCCTCCCAAGGATTAGATGGGATCGGGATGGGCTGCAATAAACCATCTAACTTTTTAGTGAAATATTTTGTATGTCGGCAATCAGAGCTCTCCTAGGGATAGCAATTTGTACCCTACCCATTGGGTACCCGCAAAAATTACCCACAATGGGTAGGGTAAAAACCCGTACAATGGGTAAGGGTCCGGGTAATTAACCACAAATTTGAATGGGTATGGGTGGGGGTACGAGTACTATGGTACCCACCCCGCCCCATACCCGCACATATGTATACGTATATATAATTATTTATTTATTTATATTACTAATATATATATATATAACACAAATTTTAAAACCAAAATTAAGCTAAAGATTTTTAACTTTCTATACGTAGTTGCATCCATAATTTCTTTTTGGATGTTTTTATTTATTTGAATATTTTGATTTGTAATATTTATTAGTATATAACACAAATTTTCACTGTTAAAGTGCGGGTAGTGAGTGCGGGTACGGGTACTTAGGTACCCTCTAGGTACAGATAAGGGTACTAAAGTTGCTACCCACAAGGGTACGGGTCCAGGTCCGGGTACGGATAATTTTTTCAAACGTGGGTATGGGGACGGGTACTATAGTACCCTACCCATTGCCATCCCTGCTCTCCAAGATGAGAAGTCACATTCAACGTTAAACTATCTTAGTTTCTCGTAATCAATTATCAATTACTATATAATTTCTAAATATACTTGTCTACAGTGTTCTCGCCCAGTGCTTTCTCGGTTTTTTATTACTCCTCTTCACGCATCCTCTGGAAAAACACACCACTAAATTTTTTTTCCCGCTCAGCACCTCTCACCCATTATCATCACATATATCCTCTGGATGCTTCTTTAGGCTATGTTTGGAATTATCAATTACTATATAATTTTCGAATATACTTGTCTACAGTGTTCCCACCCAGTGCTTTCTTGGTTTTTTATTACTCCTCTTCACGCATCCTCTGGAAAAACACACCACTAAATTTTTTTTCCCGCTCAGCACCTCTCACCCATCATCATCACATATATCCTCTAGATGCTTCTTTAGGCTATGTTTCAAAGTTTTTATGGGGATGGAGTGGAGTGGTTAATAATAGAGTGGTTAGTAATGGAGTGGAGTGGAAAGGCAAAAGTATCACACTCCATTGTTTGGAAGTTTAATGAGGGATATAGAAGAAAACCTCAAACCCCCCAATTTGAAGGGTATAAAAATGAGGGGTTTTGATGGAGTGGAGTGGTTTGGGTTACCATCCTAGACCATCCCACTCCATTGATGAAAAAACTCTTAAACAAGGGTTAAAGGATTCATACCACTCCACTCCATTACTAACCATCCCACCCCATCCTCCCAAACATAGCCTTATGCTTTGTTTGGGTAATGCTTGGGTAATGAAAGAAGTAGGGAAGAGAGAAGTGGAGAAGTAGAGAAGTAGGAGAGAAGAGAGAATGAATAGAAAATAAGGAGATTTTTAAGTTGTTTGGATTGAAAGAAGTAGGAGAGAAGTAGAAGAGAAAGAAAAGTTAAGTTTTGGTACAAAGACATTTTTATCCTTATATAATAATAATAGTTTTATGTTATTCCTGAAACACAAAAGGACAAATTTGGAATTCCAATAAAACTTCCCTTGGGTCAAAATCTCTCTATTCATGGAGAGAAAATTTTTTTGTGGGTCCCACCTTGATAATTTCTCTCTTTCTTACTTTTATTGATAATCCAAACTGTGTAACTCTATTTTCGAGGTTCCACTTCCATCTCTTCCAAGTTCTTTCTCGCCAACTTCTTGCTAACAGTTAGAGAAGCTTTGTTTCTCAAAGTTTTTTGGAAAAACTTTCCTCGACATAATCTCGAGGCTGAAGAAAGTGATTTTTACTGTGAAATATCCCTCTGAGGAGAACTTTGTCTTGCAGCTGAAAAACCTCCCCTGGTTGTCTAACTTTTTCCAAGGAATGCGGAAGAACATTTCTCCACTTCCACAAGATCATGGTAACCAAGCCCACACCAAGGTTCCTCCCTATGTCATCTTCGGTATCTAGAGAACGATCAGCAGGGGAACATTGATGCCTTTATGCTAGATATTACCCTGTCTGACTGCTTTAGAGTACGATACGTTGTTCACCCTCTCCAAATCTTAGCCCCATGCATATTTGTGTTGGCTGTAAGGCAAAAACGTAGATGTCATGCATTCTTGTGATCTTTATTGCATTTGGGATAGCAATGATTGTAAACTCCAGCTTTGGTTTCAACCAAGGAAACCCACTAAGACAGAAGAATCTTAAAGTTTCCCACTTTATCTAATTTAACATTGCCATTGTGTTAAACTGAAAATAGAGTTTCTACAATTGTCAAGTTGTGGTTTTGAATGTAAATCTTAAGGCACAGGGGTACTGTTTCTCAATGGGGTTCCTTTTATAGCTGTCCATGATTTTCCACTTTCCGTTCTTTCTTTTTTCCTAAGTCTTTGATTAGTGTACATATTTAAGAATATATAGAGAAATAAAAGCTCCTAGCATTCTTCAAATTGCATAAAATTCTGGTTTAAGACAAGATTTGTGCCACATACTCGGCCTATCAAGTAGATATAGCTTGATTCTCATGATGTCTACATTCTTCCAGGATCCATTACGTCCCTTAGTTTTAGGTGGTGATCACTCAATATCATTTCCCATAGTTAGAGTTGTCTCTAAGAAGCTTGGAGGAGAAGTTGATATTCTTCATCTTGATGCACATCCTGATATCTATCATGCCTTTGAAGGAAACAAGTATTCACATGCTTCATCTTTTGCTCGAATCATGGAGGGTGGCTATGCTGGAGACTCTTGCAGGCAATTTTGCTCTTGATATGTTTTTACCATTTACATTCTAGACAATTAACTTGATAAAGCATTTCTGAAACATAATCCACAGTTATTCTCTTCAATCATATGCTATTACTTTCATCTCATTTAGAATTTGTATTCTGTTATTATTTTATGGCTGGCTGTGCAGTACTTTGGGTGATAATCTTTTAGTACAACACAACTGGATAGCAATCTTCATTTATTTAAATGATAAAAATACAACTTGATCAGGAGTTGGCACTTAATCTTTAGGGATCTATGCAAAGAAGACAACCAATAGGACATGTGCATGAGGTTGCTTCTACATATTTGATTTCACAACTGAAGGACCATTACATTAACCCAAGATATTTGTACTTCAATTCATATTGTTATAATTTCTTCTTCCATGACTGTATGATTTATTATTGATTATCTGAAGTAATGTATAATTTGTTAAACAAGTAGGCGGAAATTTTGAGTTGAACACTTCATAAAACTAATTGGTTTAAATAAGCTTTTAGTCCCTGGAAAGTTCACCAATTTCGGTATTAGGCATTGTAAAATAAATTCTTAAGATTTCGTCTCTGTATTTTCGAAAATTTTGTAAATAGTCCCTCTTGTTACCCCTGAGTACTAGAAATCATACTAGATGAATAATTTTGTCAATTTTAACCCTATAGCCCTAATGTATGATTTTATTTCTACTTTCTAGCCAAATTTTGGAGCAAGTCGGACAAGAGCGAGAAATTACCTCGGTACCCCCTGAGTACTAGATATCATACAAAATGAAGGAATTTAGCAATTTTAACCTTATGTCCCTAATATATGATTTTGTTTCTATTTTATGACTAAATTTTATAGCAAGTCGGACAGTAAAATAAAATTACCTCGATACCCATAAGTACTAGATAACGGAAAAAGATGACGGTAGGGACTATTTGCAAAATTTGTGAGATTACAGGGACGAAACCTAAGAAAAAATTTCACAGGGACCAAAACCAAATTTGATTAACTTTACAAGGAGCAAAAACTTATTTAAACCAAACTAATTGGAATCTCTATTACAAAGCAGGTGTGTTTAGTTGAAATTTAGTTCAATTATGGTCAACTAGCTTATCAAAATAATTCTATAGTTTCTACAAGCTGAATTAATTGGTAGATCAAGTAGAATTCTACAAAAGTTAGTGTAAACTGGTTTATTTAGCTTTATTTCTTTGAATGTCTTCATTGGGCTTACTTTATAGTTAATTTGTTTTGGTAGCTAAGTTTATACAAGTTCTTCAATATGGTATAATTTCTGGTCTCTCTTCCTCAGGAATGGCATTAAACATCTCAATCTTGGCCTATGATTTGCATGATATATCACATATTCTTCATGCTTTCAATTAATTAAATTACTTCAGGTTGGCATAAGATCAATAACAACCGAAGGGCATGAACAAGGCAAAAGAATTGGGGTAGAGTAATATGAAATGTGAACATTTTCAAGCAAATGCTACCTTTTGGAAAACCTGGTATCTCTTTCTCCCTCTCCCACTTCTCTGTGTGTGTGCCCGTGTGCCTTTCTCTTCTTCATGGTACACACTCAGACATACCTACACACATTATTTCCTGTCAATGTGTGTCTTTCAAGCATGAATACTTATATTGTATGTATCCATGTTGGCTACCAGCTTGATGAAAAGACATGAATGTTAGAAATATAATCATTGTTCTAAAATAACATTATTCGTAACCTTTTATCCTTTAGGAGACCTCTGGGCAGTATCACTATTTCTCAAGGATACCTTTGGATTGGACGGGAATTCATTTCTTTTCTAGAAAGTGGAACTTATCCTTTTTTTAGAAAAAGAAACGGCGTGGGGCGGAGGGAACTATAGGGTTAATTTCATAATTATGAAGTTTACCATTCAGGTAGCTCTTGGCATTGTGTATATATATAGGTCTTTACATATATTAAGTCTGAAAGATCTTTTGCATTTATATTTGAAAACAACAATTATTATTGTTGAAAAAATTACCTCACAACATTTCTATATCCTATCTATGCTTTCATGGTTTTTATGCGTTTGCTTTGGTGGGGGCAGGGGTCTTTTGCAGCAAAATATTTCACCACCTGCAATCTAATATTATTCTTTTGTTTCGCAATTTGGCGATTCTTTGGTTTTTAAACCTTGGCGATTTCCTTTTGCAGAAACTAGGGTATCTCAATAGATGTGGATTGTGTGGATCCTTGGAGTGTCTCACATAGAACCAGGTCTTTATTGCAAATTGTGTTACTTGGGTTGTTTGTTGCATGAGTCTCTTTAATTATGTCCTTTGCATTGTATAGTAATGAGCTTTTGGCCATTTGAATATTTTAGCTTCCCTATTATTTTTTATTTAGCAAAATGAGTTACGCGTCTGAGTGAAGTTTCTTCTATCTGCTTGATATTGTTTAGCTCTATATTTTATTCATAACCTAAAATCATGCAGGATATGTGTGAATTTGTATATTAGCTTATGCATCGTTTTTGGATTGCTATTCCTCTTATGAGTCAGCATCCTTATTAGTTTCATAATGTTGACGATTTGAGTATTAGGCATTGTTTGATGGTCATATTTTCCTTCATGTGTTAATAAATGAATTAGATGAATGGATTTAGGTTTAAATAAACTTTTAGTCCCTGGAAAGTTCACCAATTTTGGTTTTAGTCCTTATAAAACAAATTCTTAGGATTTCGTCCCTATATTTTTGAAAATTTTGTAAATAGTCCCTATTGTTAACCCTGAGTACTAAAATTCATATTAGATGAATAATTTTGTCAATTTTAACCCTATGGCCCTAATGTATGATTTTATTTCTACTTTCTAGCCAAATTTTGGAGCAAGTCGGACAAGAACGAGAAATTTTCTCGGTACCCCCCTGAGTACTAGATATCATACAAAATGAAGGAATTTAGCAATTTTAACCTTATGTCCCTAATATATGATTTTGTTTCTATTTTATGGCCAAATTTTATAACAAGTCGGACAGTAAAATAAAATTACCTCGATACCTATGAGTACTAGATAATAGAAAAAAAATAACGGTAGGGACTATTTGCAAAATTTGTGAGATTACATGGACGAAAACCTAAGAAAAAATTTTACAGGGACCAAAACCAAATCTGATGAACTTTGTAGGGATCAATAACTTATATAAACCATGGATTTATTATATACGGATGTGGATTCCCTGCAGTTGAAATTTGACTGCAGGGAAATCCTAGCCTTAGAAATTATTTTATACACATAAATATATTAAAACAGGAAACTTCTCTTCATTTTCGGCACTGTTAGATGTTGCAACTGCGTCAACTTCGGGATTTATGGACTGCACCAAATCCGGGTCCATTATATACGGCCTTTGCTATTCACACCGTGCATTTTGCTATTCACGCCGTGCAGCTCAATTTAAAATAAAGCATGTCTCAAAAATACCCTTGCACTCCCTCCCTCCTTTAACACACATCCGGAAAACCTAGTTCACTCTCCACAGTTCCGGCTGCCACAATACGCTCCCTGCTCCCACAGTTCGCTCCACCTCCATCCGTCTCCTCAGTTCCGGCTCCATTCTTGCAAAGGTTAGTCTCTTACAATGTTCCCTCTTCCCTTAATGTTTCTTTTTGATTGCGTTGCATTTCTGGTTGTCCTCTGAGATGATTTCCGGACGCTTAAGATGGTAGGGATTCATCCGCATTTCTCTTTCCGGAGAAGGTAGAAGACGATGGTTGTCATAGCGTCCGCATTGCACTTTCCGGACACATCCGGATTTCACATTCCGGATACGTCCGGATTTCACTTTCCGGATACGTCCGGATTTCACTTTCCGGACACGCCTGTATGACAAAATATATATTTAGAATGTATGATATTATTTCCCAATCCTGTGCAAACAACATTTAGAACCTAAGATTATAAATATACAATTATCTGCTTTAGTTATCAAATATGAACACAGTTTAGAATCTAAGATTATAAATATATAATTATCCGGACACGCCTGTATGACAAAATATATATTTAATTAAAATCTTTCACTTAGAATGTATTGATATTATTTCCCAATCCTGTGCAAACAACATTTAGAGTAATTAATTGTTTCTGTTGGTAGCTATATTTTTATGTTTTATGTACAATTTATTATATAATAATATGACTTGATTTTGATGTGTTACATTCTATGCAGCAATGGTGCGTACATATGTTGGGAATATCAATGAACGTCGCCGACCAACAGCTTCTGCGCGTGCAGAACGTGTTGCTGGTAGTCGTGCTTCTCGTGTTCATCAGGCGGATGAGGTTGTTTTACAGGATCCCGCTCCAGAGGAAGAGGTCCCTGTACAGGTTCAGCAGGAGGATCAGATTCATTTACCGGTTCAGTCTTTTCCTGAAGGCCCAGAGGATATGTCTGTCCTGAAGTCATATAGTGACCATGTTGCACACAGGTTATGGAATGGAGATGTAAGTATTTGCAGTGAATTAATGTTCAATCTAGCTTTATTATAATATACATAAATTAACGTTACTGTTACAACAATGATTTCTATTTGTATACAGGACCGTAGAGAGCTGAAGGTTGTCACACATGGACGGAAGGTGGCAAGATTCTCATGCAACCACGATCAAGTAGAGATGATAGTTCGTGACTCTGGGTTGGGACCCCTCTTACATTGCTCCCACATAAATGTTGATAAGGGGTTGCTATCAGCCTTTATCGAGAGGTGGCACAAAGAAACATGCACCTTCCACTTACCTTTTGGCGAGATGACAGTGACATTGGATGACGTCTCGAGCCTCTTGCATCTTCCGATCACTGGTGCATTTTTCACACTACCTCTCATGGACAGGGCCACTGCAAACGCGTATCTGGTTGAGTATTTAGGAGTGGAGGAGTCGGAGGCTAAATGTGAGACTGATGGGACTAGAGGTGCACATGTTCGTTTTAATTGGATGGAAGATGTCTACCGGGAGCAGCTGGAGGCAGGGGCAGTCGAAAATGCGGCCAGAGCATATCTATTACACTTGGTCAGCTGCACTATCTTTGCGGATAAAAGTTCTACATACGTTGACGTTGCATTCCTGGAACTGTTTAGCAACCTTGGCAATTGCAGAAGATATGCTTGGGGCACAGTTGCCCTAGCTTACCTGTACGACCATCTATGTGAGGCAAGTCGCCGTAATGTACGCCAGTGTGGAGGTTACATGACCCTCTTGCAGGTACAACACGTTTATATTATATTGTTTATTTTTGTTATATAATAGGAACTAAGTAAGTCATTATCGTTTCAGGCGTGGATATTTGAACATTTTCCTACCATTGGCATCCGTAATTAGACAGATGGATATACAGAAGACTCCCCTCGAGCACAACGTTTGACACCTGTGAGGGGTGGTGGTCTAGTCCTTCCATTTCGGATTTCCATTGATCAGCTGAGGGGAGAGGACCTAATTTGGATGCCTTATGAGGATCACAGGATTCACCGACCATTTGATGACATATCCTTCTTTTCAGGTATCATTAGATGTGGTCGCATGATGCACCCTTATCTACCAGAGAGGGTGTTGCGGCAGTTTGGATATATTCAAATGGTTTCCTCGATCGCCCTTTGAGGTAACTAGTGTTAAGTCTCTAAAATGTCTGCGTGCATTTTCCTAAGTTTTGATGAAAACTAAACATTGGGTAATGATTTAATTAACCTATTTTGTGGTTGCTAACCTGTCTACTTAGTGTACAGATCAGAAGAATTCAAGACTCACCTGTCTGTCTACCTAAGTCTCACCTGTCTGTAGTAGCCAAGAAGTCAACCTGTCTGCTGACTAGGATTGTTGATTATGTGCAAACTGATTTTACAACCTGTCTATCCTTCAACTTGTCTAAGGTTCTTCGTTAAAGGAACTCGAAGTACAGGAAGCTTTTGCAAGCTGTCCCCTCATGAAGAATACTCTGAGTACTTTCTCACGCTTATCAAGAAACTCAGATGTGCTCTCTCTCAAGCAAACAAGGAAGTCAGAGACAAACTTCCAGTTAAAGAACATTTCCAACATGCTTTATTCCCTAGTACTTTCAGTCATTACACAAAAAGGGAAATGTACTCTGCAAAAGTACAAAAGCACTCTGCACAACTCTGAGTTGGCGTCTACACGATACATAAAGCTATTATCCCTCATGTAGAGTACAACCAACGTCTTCATTGCATTAATGGCTGCCCAGAACGACTATATTGCATTTAATGAAGCTCTGCCTGAAGCCATAGTTGCAAGGAATGTCTCTAACGGATATTAAATGTTTGAAGGCTATAAATACAGAAGTCATTGAAGATGAACACAATCAGAGTTTTTACAAAGCATTAAAGAGCCATTACTCTGTTCATTTATTCATTCTGTATTCTTCAATCATTTGAAGTTATTACGCAGACTTTCCTAAAGCCTTATATTTAAACCACTCTCTGAGTGTTAGTGAAAGGTCTGTAAGTGTATTTATTACAAACAAAACTCTCAAACAAATCTGAGTGAGCCTGAAGAGGCTAGGTGTGCAAAGAATACTTGTGTTGGAGCCTGAAGAGGCTAGGTGTGCAAACAATACTTGGAGTCTGTAACCTGATCAGTTATAGTGGATAAATCTTGGTGCTGCCAAGGACTGGACGTAGCTCTTTGTGTTGAAGAGTGAACCAGGATAAATCTCCGTGTTAATCTCTCTTCCCTTAATCTCTTTAGTTGTTTAGATTATATATCATCTGCTTTCTAACTAAGGGGTTAAAACTGCTTTTATCAAGACTGTTTCTGTTTTATACGTGTGTTGTTTTTCTACAAAAACTACAACAGACAGGTGACCCGTCTGTGTAACCCTTTTTCACCCGTCTGTGCTTAGCTTCTGCATGCAAAAGTTTTTTAACTTTATTTTAATTTCTGATAAACACAATTCAACCCCCCTTCTCGTGTTTATAGCTGTCTATTTCAGTTGGTATCAGAGCTCAGCCTCTGGGTTGAGCATCTAACAGTGTTGAGGTAAAAGATCCTGAAGAATAGACATGACTGCTGGAGCTAGTGGAAGTAACCAGACCGAAGGAGCCTCCTTAACCAGACCTCCATTCTTCAATGGAGAAAACTACAACTATTGGAAAGATAGATTTCAATGGTTCATTCTATCTACAAACTCAGACCTCTGGGATGTCATCACAGATGGTCCTTTCATCCCTAAAAATGATGACAACACTGACAAACCAAAAGCTCAGTGGACCCCTGCAGAAAAGGCAAAATGGGAGCTGAATCACAAAGCCAGATACAACATCATCTGTGCACTTAGTCCTGATGAGTTTGAGAAGGTCTGTGCCTGTGATTCTGCCAAAGAAATATGGGATACCTTAGCTGTCACACATGAAGGAACCGCCAAGGTCAAAGAATCAAAAATTGCCATACTTGTCAGAAAGTATGAACTATTTCTCATGGAAGAAGGAGAATCTGTTGCTCAAATGATTGGGAGATTCAAACTATCACCAATGGTCTAAAGTCTCTTGGCAAAGTTTACTCCAATGCCGAGAAGGTTGGAAAGATACTTAGGAGTCTACCTAAGCAGTGGAGACCTCTGGTAACTGCTATCTCTCAAGCCAAAGATCTTTCCACTTTGACTATGGATGAACTCCTTGGAACACTTACTGTTCATGAGCAAGAACTTGGAGATGAAGTCTCAACAAAGAAAGGCAAGTCAATTGCTTTGAAGGCTGATCAAAAGTCTTCCAAAGCCTCTAAAGCTTTAAAGGCAGACGAGTCATCCAGTGATGCTGACCTGTCTGAATCTTGAGGATTCTGAAAGTGATGAAGAACTATCTCTCCTAACCAGAAAGATAAAGCTTCTCCTACAGAAAAAGAAGTTCAGAAGGGATAAGCCATTCAGAAGATTCAACAAGGACAAAAATTTCAAGGATTCCACCTCAACAGACAAAAACTCAATTGTCTGCTATGAGTGCAAGAAACCAGGACACATCAAAGCAGAATGTCCTCAACTCAAGAAAGCCCCATTTAAGAAGTTCTTCAAGAAGAAGAAGAAAGGAATGATGGCCACTTGGGAAGATCTAGAGTCAACATCTACTGATGAGGAGACAGAGGAAGAAGCAAATCTCTGTCTAATGGCTAACACTGACTCTGATTCAGATGATGAGGTAAATTCTGATTATGAGGAATTACTTGATGCCTATGAAGAATTGTTGGAGGAATCCAACTGTTTGTCTAAGGCTCTCAAATCTCTCAAGAGAGATCATGTTAAGCTCCTTAGTGAGCATAAACAGAAATCTCTAGAGTGTGAGAAATTTGCCAAGGAGAACAGTGAGCTGAAGACTGAAAAGTCTAATGAAGCTAAGATCTCTAGTGATACATCACAGTCTGAAGAAGTTGAAAAACTTCAACAGAAAGTGGAAGAGCTCACTTCTGATCTTGCCAAATTTGTTAATGGTAGAGATAATCTGACAAAGCTGCTTGGCTGTCAGAGGCACTCCCTTAACAAAGAAGGTATAGGATATGTCCATCAGATACATCATAAAGTATCAACTAAGCACTCTAAAGTGTCTGCTACATCTATTTCTATTAAATCCATACCTGTCTGTAACTTCTGTGGAAAGACTGGACATGTTATGTCTAAGTGTCTCCACAAGAAAAGAAGGAAGTCTTCACAGACTCCTAGAACTAACAGAAAAGGACCCAGAAAACTATGGGTACCTAAAGATCAAATAATCTCTGTTGCAGATGTCCTCAACAGCACAAAGAAAACACCACTGCTGGTACCTGGACAGTGGCTGCTCGCGACACATGACAGGAGAAAGGTCTATGTTCCTAGACCTCCAACCTAAGATAGGAGGACATGTGGCATTTGGTGGAAATCAGAAAGGGAAGGTTACAGGAATTGGTACTATTGGTGGTAAACCTCCTCTTCCCTCTATATCAAATGTTCTTATGGTTAAAGGATTAAAACACAATTTGCTTAGCATAAGTCAATTATGTGACAGTGGATTTGATGTCTCCTTTACCAAAGATTTCTGTATAGTTAAAGATCTTAGTGGCAAAACCCTCTTTTCAGCCAAAAGGCAACAAAATCTGTATAAGATTGAACTGACTGATCTCTCAGATCAAAGTGTAACATGTCTGATGTCTAAAGAGGATGAAAGATGGTTGTGGCATAAGAAACTAGGACATGCTAGTATGAAATTAATTTCAAAACTAAAAAGAGATAACCTTGTGAGAGGATTGCCTGATATTAGCTTTAAGAAAGATATTTTGTGTGATGCATGTCAAAGAGGTAAACAGATAAAATCAAGTTTCAAATCTAAAAACCAAATATCAACCTCTAGACCTCTTCAGTTGTTACACATGGATCTGTTTGGACCAGTTAGTGTTGCTAGCTTGGGTGGAAGGAAATATGGATTTGTCATAGTTGATGACTATTCTAGATTTACATGGGTACTCTTCTTAACCCACAAGGATGAGTCTTTTAAGGCTTTCTCAGTATTCTGTAAAAGAGTACAAAATGAGCAGGGTTTCTGCATTTCTACTCTAAGAAGTGACCATGGGGGAGAATTTGAAAATGAGCAGTTTAGTCAGTTCTGTGAGGAGAATGGAATCTCTCACAATTTCTCTGCACCTAGAACTCCTCAACAAAATGGAGTGGTTGAGAGAAAGAACAGATCTCTGCAAGAGATGGCTAGATCTATGCTCAATGAAAATAATCTCCCTAAGTACTTCTGGGCAGAAGCAGTAAACACAGCTTGTTATGTACAAAACAGAATACTCATTAGGCCTTTTCTAAAGAAGACTCCCTATGAACTGTGGAAAGGAAAAAGCCCCAACATCTCTTACTTTCATGCATTTGGTTGTGAATGCTACATATTAAACACCAAGGATCAACTTGGAAAATTTGACTCTAAGACTGACAAAGGTATCTTTTTGGGATACTCTGAAATGTCTAAAGCTTTTAGAATTTACAATTCTAGAACATCTGTTATTGAAGAATCTGTTCATGTCAAATTTAATGATAACTTAAAGACTGATAAGGAATTGTCAGATCTAGAAGATGATCTTGCAGGTCTTGATATAAACAAGTCAGAAGATCAACAACTTGACTTAACCAAACCAGAACCTGAAGCAGATCCAGACAGACCAGTGGAACAGACAAGTCAACAGACACAGACAAGTCAACAGACTCAGACAAGTCAAGGTCCTCTTGAAAGAGACTGGAAATTCAAAACTCACCATCCTAAGGATCTCATCATTGGTCATCCCTCAGAAGGAGTAAGAACCAGATCTACCTTAAGAGAATCAAGCAATGTGGCCTTCTTGTCAGAAATAGAGCCAAAACACATTGAAGAAGCTCTTGATGATGAAAGCTGGATTCTTGCCATGCAAGAAGAACTCAACCAGTTCATCAGAAATGATGTCTGGACACTTGTCTCCAAGCCCAAAAACAAGTCTGTCATAGGAACAAGATGGGTCTTCAGAAACAAGTTAGATGAAGATGGCAAAGTTGTCAGAAATAAGGCAAGGTTAGTAGCTCAAGGCTATAACCAACAAGAAGGTATTGACTATACTGAAAACATTTGCACCTGTAGCTAGAATAGAAGCTATTCGCATACTAATGTCATATGCTGCACAACACCAAATCACTCTTTTTCAAATGGATGTGAAAAGTGCTTTTCTTAATGGAATAATTGAAGAAGAAGTCTATGTTAAACAACCCCCTGGTTTTGAAGATACTGATAAACCAGATCATGTTTTTAAACTTAAAAGGGCATTATATGGTTTAAAGCAAGCACCTAGGGCATGGTATGATAGACTAAGCTCTTTTCTCATGGATAACGGCTTTACAAGAGGTCAAGTAGATACTACTCTGTTTAAGAAAAAGCTTTAAAGAAAATTTCATTGTAGTCCAAATATATGTTGATGATATTATTTTTGGAGCAACTAATGAGAAGCTGTGCAAGGATTTTTCAAAGATGATGCAAGCAGAATTTGAGATGAGCATGATGGGAGAACTGAAGTTCTTCCTTGGTCTACAAATCAAACAGACAAGTGATGGAATCTACATCCATCAACAAAAGTATATCAAGGAAATGCTCAAGAAATACAAAATGGAAAATGCTAAACTTATGAAAACTCCCATGGAAACCAATGCAAAACTCAGTAAAGATGATGAAGGTAAAAAGGTAGACCAAACGGTCTACAGAGGTATGATTGGATCTTTGCTGTACTTAACTTCAAGCAGACCTGATATTCAGTTTAGTGTCTGTATGTGTGCTAGATTTCAATCTGACCCAAGAGAATCTCATCTTAAAGCTGTTAAGAGAATATTTAGATATTTGCTTGGTACTACTAATCTTGGTTTGCTATATTTAAGAACTAATGAATACAGATTAGTGGGATTCTGTGATGCTGACTTTGCTGGAGACAAAATAGAAAGAAAGAGCACCAGTGGAGGATGCCACTTCATTGGAGCAAACTTGGTCTCTTGGTCAAGCAAAAGACAAACAACTATAGCTCTATCTACAGCTGAAGCAGAATATATCTCAGCTGCTAGTTGTTGCTCTCAGCTTTTATGGGTAAAATATCAACTTGAGGATTACTCTATTTTTGAGCATAATATATCTGTATGGTGTGATAATTCTAGTGCTATCTGCCTAACTAAAAATCCAATTCAGCATTCTAAAGCTAAGCATATAGAAATCAAACATCATTTCATTAGAGATTATGTTCAGAAAGGTATTTTTGATATTAAGTTTGTTAAAATTGAAAATCAATGGGCTGATATCTTCACTAAACCCTTAGCAGAAGAAAGATTTTTATTTATTAGAGATAATTTAAACATGCATTGTATTGTTGAATGACATGTCTAAGTATTTAAAACTGTCTGTGATCACCTGTCTGACTCTGCTGAGTCACTATGCTGAAACCCAACAGTTTTTATTAAAAATGGTTATTATTTATCCATTTATTTTATACATTTTGTTAATCTGAAGCTAATCATAAACACGGCAGTTTCTACCTCGAAACCATGTTTTCTTTATGTCTAAGTGGGCGCTACAGTTCCCCACACAAATCGTGCCATTCTTAATTAAAAATGTCTTTTTTCTCTCTCCTGATTTCACTTCTTTAAAAGGCAAATCTTCAGAAAGTTTTAAACTTTATCCTTCTCAAAAGCCCTAAGTCTTTTCGTCTTCGTCTTCCTCTCGTTCAAACCCTTCTCCCTTCCAAAGCTTTCACTTTTTCTCTTTTCTGAAAAATGGCATCTTCAAAACGCCTGTCTCCAAAAGAGATTGCTGAGAAATACGAGATGAGACTAACTGATGTAGAGAAGATTCTACCTGGAAAGACTGTTGATCTTCAACAGATGAAGAAATGGGGAATGGATGTCACTGAGGAGTTGGAATACTCTAAATGGACAGCCTTCTTTGATATCAAGGAGCTGGTCCATCCAAAGCTTGTCAGGGATTTCTGGAGGAATGCTGTGGTCATCACCAATGTGGTTGATGGAACCAAGAGCTTCAAAGCTCAAATGTCAGCTGATGTAACTCTTCTGTTCCCTATAAGCTCTCTGGAACTGGCAACCAGATGTCCAAGAATTGGAACTGCTTTCAGACCTGACTGGGAAGATCAGGTGGGAACTGAGAATATCAATATTGCTGTTTATGGTGTTCCCAACCCTGAGAACAAGAAGCCTGTCTGCATGGTGCCCAAGTGCAGGTTCTTGCACAAGCTGCTTCTGGAGTGTGTGATGCCCAGAAGAGGGTCAAGAGACAATGTGACCAAGTTGGACAGATTTGCTCTGTACCACTTGATTCACAAAATCAAGATAGACATCAATGACCTCATCTACATGTATCTTGAGTCTCTAATCAGAAGGACGAATATGCCTACCTACCCTTATGGAATGCTGCTGACAAGGGTTTTTAGGAACAAGATATTTGTTCCAACTGATGTCCACTTTGTGGACATGGCTCTGCCCATAGACAAGAAGGTCCTGTCTATGATGGGGATTGAAGGAATCCCTCTGGAGGATGAGGAAGAAGAGAAGAAGAAGAAGAAGAAGCCTGCTGTTGAGCAGAAACTGAAGCAAATAGCAGAGGAGCCTACTGATTCCACTGGTGAATCAGAGTATCCTATCTCTGAAAGGATTTGGAAAGCTGCTGGAAAGGTTGCCAGACAGGATCAAAGGCCTGAGGAACCAACAGCTTCTGAAGCATCTGCTGAGACAGTAGAGCCTCTCAGATTCAAGCTGAAGAAACCCTCTCCCAAGAGGAAGACCAGTGAGGCTGAAAAATCAGGTGTGGTTTCTGCACAACCCACCAAGGGAAGAAGACTGGTGAAGACCTTTGCCAAGGACAGACAAGTGAAGTCTGTGCCTAGTAAAGAGGAAGCACCTGCTCAGGGGGAGCAGACTTCTCCACCTGCAGAAGAGCTTAGGGAGATCAAATCTCTTAATCTGGGTTTCATTCCTAGAAAAAGAAGGTCAGGCTACCCTATGCCTGTTATGGCTGCTGCTGAAAGGGAAGCTGTCCCTGCAGAAGAACCTGCTGCTGCTACTTGCTTCTGCACCCTCCACTGACCTGTCTGCTGGAACACAGACAGTTGGTCATCTTGAAGAAGCTTCTCTGTCTCCTTCAAGGAAGAAAGCAAAGCTTTTTTTGAAGAACCACTCTTCACCTTTCCTTCTGCACCATCCTCTCCCCTTCATCTAGGTATTCCAGATTCTGTTGTCTCTTCCCCTTCTGCTCTCTGTGTCAACCCCTTATCTGTTGCCTCCCCTCTTCACTCACCTGTCTCCTCTCTCCCCTCTCCACCATCTTTTGATGTCCTGTCTGATGTATGTCAATACACAGTTGTTCACAGGGACTCAACTCCCAGAGAACAATCTGGCATATCATCTAGACTGTTTGTGAGTGATTTGCAATCTCTGATGACTGCAAGTATATCTCACTTATCTGTCATCCCTCCTCCACCACCTCATATTTCTGAACCCATGTAGGGAGATCTTTTTTTATCCCCCTATTGTGTTGTTCATTAGAACACTGGAAGGATCTCACTATCCTGCCTCTGTTGTAATGTTACCCTCTAGGTCTAGATATTTCTTTCTTTTAGTCACAGGGTCTAATTCATTCTTTTCCCACATAGACTCTCTCATACCTCTACCTCCATCTGTCTTAGCTCAACAACCTCTTCCCCCTCCTATTCCAATAAGAGTCACTCGACTGTCTCTTTGTGAAAAACTCTCTTGTGTCTTTCCCTCTCCTGATTTTGACTTAGTCAAACTCACCCCTCTGTTTAAAATAGCTTTTCTTCCTTTATTTTATTTCAGAACCATCCATCAACTTTTCTTTCCCCGTGTCTCCTCACCCTTCTCTGTACCTAAGGCACCCCCAGTTTTAGCCTTACCCTGGTATCCATCTCTGTCTGCTGCTTCAACCAGCTTGTCTGCAGAAGTCTCCTCCTCTCAAATGGTGGATTCAGTGAGCTTCAATCTCCTTAAGACTGAGCTAGAAGAAGTCAGAAGACAATTGGATGTAGAAAGGCATGCTAGGCTGCTGTTTAGAACAGAAAGTTGACTCCCTGTATCGTCTTTTTAATCAGCCTAGATGAGTAGTTGTAGGAACTGCCATGTAATTAAAATGCTTATGATGAATACAAATTTTTTTTTGCCTTACCTTTTTTATTGTCTCTTTTTCTCTCCACTGTTATATCTTTACACTTTTTGTTGCTGACAAAAGGGGGAGAAAAATGTTAAGATGTTTAATGAATGAATGTTTAAACAATATATGCTAAGTGTTATGATAAGTGTTCGTTCTCTAATATACTCTGATACTATGAACTTAAACCTGCTGCATTTTACTCTGATGCTCTTATTTGAACTCTAATGCATCTGTCTGCACATATAGAAAATATCAACTTGTCTACTGTCTGTACTTCTGTACTCTGATATTTTCAAAGGTTCATTAAATCATCTGAATGTTTGTCATCATCAAAAAGGGGGAGATTGTTAAGTCTCTAAAATGTCTGCGTGCATTTTCCTAAGTTTTGATGAAAACTAAACATTGGGTAATGATTTAATTAACCTATTTTGTGGTTGCTAACCTGTCTACTTAGTGTACAGATCAGAAGAATTCAAGACTCACCTGTCTGTCTACCTAAGTCTCACCTGTCTGTAGTAGCCAAGAAGTCAACCTGTCTGCTGACTAGGATTGTTGATTATGTGCAAACTGATTTTACAAACCTGTCTATCCTTCAACTTGTCTAAGGTTCTTCGTTAAAGGAACTCGAAGTACAGGAAGCTTTTGCAAGCTGTCCCCTCATGAAGAATACTCTGAGTACTTTCTCACGCTTATCAAGAAACTCAGATGTGCTCTCTCTCAAGCAAACAAGGAAGTCAGAGACAAACTTCCAGTTAAAGAACATTTCCAACATGCTTTATTCCCTAGTACTTTCAGTCATTACACAAAAAGGGAAATGTACTCTGCAAAAGTACAAAAGCACTCTGCACAACTCTGAGTTGGCGTCTACACGATACATAAAGCTATTATCCCTCATGTAGAGTACAAACCAACGTCTTCATTGCATTAATGGCTGCCCAGAACGACTATATTGCATTTAATGAAGCTCTGCCTGAAGCCATAGTTGCAAGGAATGTCTCTAACGGATATTAAATGTTTGAAGGCTATAAATACAGAAGTCATTGAAGATGAACACAATCAGAGTTTTTACAAAAGCATTAAAGAGCCATTACTCTGTTCATTTATTCATTCTGTATTCTTCAATCATTTGAAGTTATTACGCAGACTTTCCTAAAGCCTTATATTTAAACCACTCTCTGAGTGTTAGTGAAAGGTCTGTAAGTGTATTTATTACAAACAAAAACTCTCAAACAAATCTGAGTGAGCCTGAAGAGGCTAGGTGTGCAAAGAATACTTGTGTTGGAGCCTGAAGAGGCTAGGTGTGCAAACAATACTTGGAGTCTGTAACCTGATCAGTTATAGTGGATAAATCTTGGTGCTGCCAAGGACTGGACGTAGCTCTTTGTGTTGAAGAGTGAACCAGGATAAATCTCCGTGTTAATCTCTCTTCCCTTAATCTCTTTAGTTGTTTAGATTATATATCATCTGCTTTCTAACTAAGGGGTTAAAACTGCTTTTATCAAGACTGTTTCTGTTTATACGTGTGTTGTTTTCTACAAAAACTACAACAGACAGGTGACCCGTCTGTGTAACCCTTTTTCACCCGTCTGTGCTTAGCTGCTGCATGCAAAAGTTTTTAACTTTATTTTAATTTCTGATAAACACAATTCAACCCCCCTTCTCGTGTTTATAGCTGTCTATTTCAACTAGTACGGTACTGTCATCCGAGGAGGTAGATGCAAAATGGTCCGAGTATGCTATTTGGCTGGTGGTTAGGGGACCACGCATGACTAACCCATCGCAGTGTGTAGATGGATACATGCGCTGGTACCGCCGAATCTCACATCCTTATTTGATACCACCATTTGAAGGAGCTCCCCCTAGGGTGCCCGTGATCCAGACAGACTCTACTGGAGATGATAGTTCCAACATGACTCGTCAACAAGTGGTAAGTATACGTATTGTTAATAATTGCAAGTATGTGTTTCAATAAGGGTGTGTTTAGGTTGTTAGTTGTTTTGACACGATGTTCTTTGGATTCACAGGAAAGGTTCGAGAAGATTAGTGACTTGCTCCAGGAGATGATTGATGGTGGGATGGTACGTAACCCAAGACACTGCTGCTTGGGACCACATGCGTAAAGCATTGTCACTTGCTCGTGGAGGCATTCAATTTGCAAAGACATATCAGAGGAGGAAGAAGTCTCGATCTGCTCCCTCTACTAGTTGATTAGTTTTATGATGTTTTAGGTTCTTAGGTAATGGCATTGTTAAACCATATATATTAGCACTTCACTGTTAATGGCATTGTCATGCAAATGCTCTAGAACATTAATGTCGTAGTAGTGGTACAAATTTTTTGTGCGGTTATATTAAATATTTAATGACGTACTTGTGTTTTGTTTGGTTTCCTTAACCAATGTCCTTAGGGCGCTGATTATCATAAGATATAATTCTTAACCATTATTATCAATCGATAATCATAAGATATAGTACTTAAAATATAATTAAATCATTAGTTATACTTTTAAATATTAATAAAAATTATCAAAGCAATTTTTTCACATAATCTACAATTTGAATAGAGAAATAATAATACGTACATTTTGAACGTAATCATTGTACTCAAAATATGGACCATATATAGATTGGAGCTAATCTATGTACACAAAAAGTGGACCATGTACAAATTATAGTGAATCAAATACTCACAAAAAAAATCACCTATAACATTTACACATCCAACCTAACATGTACAGATTATAGTGAATCATGTACTCAAAAAAAAAGGTGGAAATCAAGTTTATATCCAATCAATCATCTGCGAGATCCATCCATTCTGGTTCTTTTTGCACTAACAATGAGCTAAAATGTTGCATGCGGCTAACATATGGTATTTCCCATGAAAGAGCATCTGGATAACAATATTGGCGCCACCCCAATGAAAACAGGGGGTAAAGGGCACTCGTCCTTCAAAAAGACCTATAAAACAATCAAAATTAACAGAAGTCAAATAAACCAGACAATTATTATAGTAATTGAAATACATTAACCTAATGTCATACTAAACCTGTACGAAGTGACAATTATTCACAAAAGCAATGCAGATTATCCTATGAAGCGAGTGAGACAATGGTGGTCTACTTCTTAGTGGAAAAAAGGTGTTGCATTGATGCATGGAAAGGGCAACCAAGACAACATTATATCTTGAAGCAATTGCATAACACATGTCCGGTATGGTCATCCACTTCTCTTGGGACACAGTTGTTTGGTTACCAACATACAAAGATCTTATTAGTTGCTCCACTCATTGTTCACTAGAAAATAAATTTGCGTACTCAACACGCCACTCTTTAAGCTCCTTAATCAAGTTGAGGCGAATTTGTGCCCAAGAATCCTCACCCATACCAAGTAACGCAGCAATGGCACGATAACCACAATTCCCATCTGCTTGCACATCAACAAAGTGGACAACAAAGTGCTGGAGTTGAGGAGTTTGATCTAACATTGGATATGCTCTCTTGCGCTTAATGGATTGCCCTGACATTTGAGTAGAAGGGCGAGTTGGTCTGCTCTCTTGTTCAGAATGGAGTGAATCAACATATTCAAAATATGAAGGATCACGTTTAGTAGACCTAGCAGACTTCGCTGCATGACCTTTTGGTGCACCTTTTGTTCGAACCTGTAAAAAGTCATAAGTAAAAAAAAACACCAATACAAACCATTTATAACTCGTTCAACAATTTCAAGAATTTAAGGATTACCTTTTCAGGTGGTGGACACATTGAAGTTGTATCCGGGTATGCAATTTCACGTAGTTTAGTTTTCATAGTAATTTTTCCACCTAAGTCAAGCTCCTGAAATCGCTTATTCAAGGCATCTAGTTCAAGTTGCAACGATAGCTCTGACCATGACTCGTCCAAACCTTGATAGGCAAAGGTTAACCTCTTCCAATGAGAATGAACCGACTGCAAAGGAACATAGTCACCCGTCGTTCAAACTCACCATCAATATGATTTAAAGCACTCCTTGAAACAAATCCATGCAAACTGATGTAGAATCGAGTATTAAATTTGTGTTCCACAACGTTTATGCTCTTCTCGAATGATACCCTGATCTCGGTATGCTACAATATGATCATGTTATTCATGGCATCCCAACAACTACATAAGTCCCCCATACTATTCTGAATCAAATTCTTCAGTCTCCCATGTGCAAACTCAACCCTGTTATCAAACACAACACAAAATAAACCACATAAATAGATAATCATAAATAGATAATCCTAATCGAAGACAAAAAATATGCAAGTGTATATTAATGCTCAAGTATAAGAGCGACCTATTAGTTGTTGTGTTCCCAAGGTGCATCACCCGATGTATCCATGCTGCGACAAATTTTTCCTTGTGCGGATTCAACCATGTATTCTTCACATAGTCACCAAATATAGGAAAATCAGAACATACATCATCAAAGTTCCTCATACGCTCTACAAACTCACACTCATTTGGAGAGTCCATAATACTATCCCAAGCGTCCATCACAACGTCCCACTTCTGCTTCGGGTAAACTATCATCTTGCATTTGGCCTTGACATTCTTGACAATGTGGAATTGGCATAATAACTGAGTTGAACAAGGAAAGACAGTGTGCACTGCGTTCATTAGCACAATGTCTCTGTCAGTCACTATTACTTGAGGTATTGAATTTTCAGTTAGGAAGAGCCCTCGTAACCTCTGTAATGCCCAAATGAAGTTATTACTTCGCTCAGCCTCCAAATAGGCAAATGCAATGGAGAATGTCATCTCTGTAGAGGTCACACCAACAACCTCAAGTAACGGCAAGCGATACTTGTTGGTTTTGTAAGTACTGTCAATCATCAACATAGTGGGGAATGCATTTAGAAGTTTCACGGCATCTGGATGTGTCCAAAATATATCTCTAACAACATCGGACATGTCCAGCCATCTATGCCAGCATACATACATATCACGCTCAATTAAATACAGCAAATGTTGCATTTCAGTTCTGGGGCCTCTTCGAGAAATCCTTAACTTTTGCCGCGCATTGTAGACCTGTTTGATGGTGGTGCAATTGCCCGGATTATGCTCCTTCAAAGTGGACATTATGTTTCTTGGCTTAAGCAAGCTCTTTGTCATATCATCAACCAAAGATCTCTCTTGGACACTTAGGCGACCAGCGTATGCATGACCAACCAACGTCTCCGCTGACCCATGGTTGTGAATGCCACACACTACTTCAAGTTTCCATCCATCACCATTTCTCAACGGTTTTCCTCTTAGTTTGAAAGGACATTCACATTTCTTTGTTCCGGTCCCCTTGCGAACTAACTCCCTCTTGTATGGTTTATAATAGATAAGTTAGACTAAGTCACAGATGATATACTACAGCTGGTAACATGGATAAGATTTCTTTGTTATCAAAGTTGTTATTGTGGCTGAGATTGTATTGCTGTAACTGTTGTATCTGCTCCTAGTTTTTAGGATCTAGTTAGCTAGTTTAAACTCAGTTTGTATCTATTTAAACTAGGTTGTATCTTCTCTGTTTGATAAGGAATAATAGAATCCTTTTATGGTAATCAGAGCTATACAGCCTAACCGCAAATTTTTTTTTTCTGATCCTGCCTTTTTTTCATTATGAGTTCCTCAACCTCAGAAACTGAAAATATTCCAACCAACACTCCCTCTAGTTCCATTGATAAACTAGTTGCCCTTAATGTTGGTTCTCAATTGTACATCAAACTTGATGGTGACAATTACCCTGCTTGGCGCCTTCAGTTTCTCTCTCTTTTAACTGGTTATGACCTTATGGGCTATATAGATGGTAGCACACCATGCCCTTCAAAACAGCTGGAGAACAATGCTGCTGCCATCAATCCTGCATTTACTCATTGGGTTCGTCAAGATCAGCTAATTTTGCATGGCATTGTCTCCTCTGTAGCTGCAACAGTGGTCACTCATCTCGGCACTGTACAAACTGCTAAACAGGCCTGGGATACTCTCAAAACCATGTATGCTGGTAGATCAAGAGTCCGCATCATGGCTCTAAAGCAGCGTATTTCTACTTTTACCAAGGGCACTCAATCTATGGCTACCTATCTTCAAGGTATTAAAGCTATTTCTGATGAACTCTCCATAATTGATCATCCTCTTGATAGTACTGATCTGGTCATTCATACCCTGAATGGATTGAGTGTTGAATATAGAGAAATCTCAGCAGCTCTTCGCAGCAGAGAGACACCTATTACCTATGCTGAACTTCACGAGAAGCTTATGGATTTTGAGACAATCCTATCTCGTGAAGCCACTCCTACTTCTGATCCATTGGTTGCTACAGCCAATGCAGTCACTCGCCACAAAGGCCAACCACGCTACAGATCTCAGTTCAATGGACACACCTCTTTCCCTGCTTCAAATTCTGCTAATCAGGTAGTTTGTCAATACTGTGAAAAACCTGGTCATGTGGCAAGGAAGTGTTATAAAATCAATGGCTATCCTAAGAGAAATGGCACCAGACCTTCGGTCAATATGGCAAATCATCAGCCTTCTGTACAGCATTCTAGCTGGATAATGGATACTGGAGCTTCTCATCATGTCACTCAGGATCTTCAACAACTGACCTTGGCAAATTCTTATCCAGGGTCTGATCAGGTCATGGTTGGTGATGGCACAGGTTTGAACATTACACATATTGGACACTCTTCTATCCACACAACCACTAAACCACTTTATCTCAATCAAGTTTTATGTGTTCCTAATATACAGTCCAATCTTCTGTCAGTTTCTAAACTGTGTCAAACTAATCATTGTTCTGTTGAATTTTTCCCTGATCGTTTTGTTGTGAAGGATTTGAAGTCGGGTCAGGCTCTACTGCAAGGACCACTTAAGCAAGACCTCTATCATCTACCATCTACCTTCACCACCTCTGCTGCTCCACAAGCTCTCACCACTAGCCTTCAATCTGTCTCAACATGGCATCATAAACTTGGTCATCCCTCTTCCAAAATAATCAAACATCTGGCAGATAGTCATCATATTCCAATAAAGTTCCCCTCATCACATGAATGTAGTTCCTGTCACTGTGCTAAGAGTCACAAGCTACCTTTCTCGGATCATCATCTTACTAGTAGCAAACCTTTGGAGCTCATTTATTCTGATGTTTGGGGACCATCTCCTGTTAGGTCTTTCGATGGTTACCTATATTATTTGATTTTTGTTGATCATTTTTCAAAATATGTATGGATCTATCCAATGAAAAATAAGTCAGATGTATTTTTTCTCTTTGTTCAATTTAAGTCCATTGTTGAGAAGTATTTCAATTTACCTATTGTTTCCTTTTTTCTCTGATAATGGTGGTGAATTTGTAAAACTGAAATCATTTCTGGCTACCCATGGAATTTCTCACTTAACCACTCCTCCTCATACCCCTGAAGTTAATGGTTCTGCTGAGAGAAGGCATAGACATATTGTTGAAACAGGTCGAGCATTATTACATCATGCCAACTTACCAGCCAAATTTTGGTCCTATGCTTTTCTCACAGCAACTTATTTAATTAACAGGATGCCCACTCCAACAATAAAAATGAAATCCCCATTTGAAATTTTGTTTCAAAGAACACCTGATTACAATAAATTGCACTCTTTTGGATGCTTATGTTTTCCATGGCTGAGACCTTACACCAACAATAAACTCCAGTCCAGATCTCTTCCTTGTATCTTCCTTGGTTACTCTCATTCACAGCATGCTTATCTTTGTCTTAATCCTTTGTCCAACCGAGTATATGTCTCTAGGCATGTGAATTTTATTGAAAACTCCTTCCCATATCAGTCTCTTACGCAACAAGCTCCATCATCCACTGTCATTCCTCTTACTGAGTCCACACTGCCTGCAATCATCCCTTTTCAACCTGCACCATCATGTTCTGCTACTGTGTCACATTCCACTCCTGAGCAGCCTCCTATCCCTCCAACACCAGAACTGGATCTTGCAGTGGCTCCTGATCAGCACTCAAATTATTCAACAGCAGCTCAGTCAGGTAACTCTTCATCCTCTCCTCCATTACACATTTCTACTTCCACTAATTCTTCTCGAAGTCATCATATGACTACTAGGTCTCAAAATAACATTTTCAAACCTAAGAAAATACTGGCTGCCACCAAGCATGACCTACCTGACAATCTTGAACCATCAACTGTGACACAAGCTCTTAAAGTTCCTCATTGGAGACAAGCATGCTCAGAAGAACTTGATGCCTTGTTGAACAATGGTACCTGGACTTTGGTTCCAAGGGAGGAGTCTAAAAATCTTGTTGGTTGCAAATGGTTATTTAGAATCAAGAGAAATCCTGATGGTAGCATAGCTAGGTATAAGGCTCGACTTGTTGCTAAAGGGTTCACTCAAACACCAGGTATTGATTTCAAGGAAACTTTCTCTCCAGTTGTGAAGCCTCAAACAATCAAGGTGGTACTTACAATTGCTCTTAGCCGTGGTTGGTCTATGCACCAACTTGATGTTAACAATGCCTTTTTACAAGGTACTCTAGCTGAAGATGTATATATGCAGCAGCCACCAGGTTTTGTGCACAATGAGTTTCCTAATCATGTATGCAAATTAAAAAAGGCGATTTATGGTTTGAGGCAAGCACCCCGTGCTTGGCATGATTCTCTCAAGGCATTTGTTCTGTCATATGGTTTTCAAACCAGTCTAAGTGACACTTCTTTGTTCATTTACAATAAAGATGGTGTTCAAGCCTTCTTTTTGGTGTATGTTGATGATCTTCTATTGACTGGCAGCAACTCCCAATTTCTGCAGCAGTTTATGGCTGAATTATCTTCCAGGTTTTCCCTCAAATACCTTGGCTTTCCTCATTACTTTCTTGGTATTGAACTTATACAAATTAAGGAAGGACTTTTGCTCACTCAACATGGTTATATTCGTGAACTGTTGGAAAAGTTTAACATGTCTGGAGCCAAGCCAACTAGCACACCATTGTGCACATCTACTCCTCTAAAATTACAGGATGGTTCTGCTACTGCAGATGCAAAGTCATTTCGAGGAATTATAGGTGCATTGCAGTATTTAACTCTCACGTGCCCTGATCTGTCATTTGCCATCAACAAGTTGTCTCAATTCATGCACCAACCAATTCAAATTCACTTTCAGCAACTTAAAAGAGTTTTAAGGTATCTTAAGCACACTCTCAACTTTGGCTTAACACTTAATAAACCAGCTCATCTCAGTTTACATGCATTCAGTGATGCTGATTGGGGTGGTAATTTGGATGATAGAACATCTACTTCTGCATTTGTTATCTATTTTGGTGGCAATCCTGTTTCATGGTTATCAAAACGACAAAGAACAGTTGCTAGATCCTCCACAGAGGCTGAATATCGATCAATTGCTAATACATCTGCAGAAGTTATGTGGTTGATGAATTTGCTTGGTGAACTTGGAGTTTCCACTCATACACCTACCCTATTTTGTGATAATATTGGTGCCACTTATTTATGTTCTAATCCAGTGTTTCATTCAAGAATGAAACATATTGCTCTTGATTATCATTATGTTAGACAACTTATGCAAATGGGCAAACTAAAAGTATCTCATATCTCCACAAAAGATCAGCTCGCAAATATTCTTACCAAGCCATTGTCAAGAGCACGATTTGTTCCTCTTAGAGCCAAGCTTGCTGTCACTGATGGTGACCCAATCTTGAGGGGGTGTAATAGATAAGTTAGACTAAGTCACAGATGATATACTAACAGCTGGTAACATGGATAAGATTTCTTTGTTATCAAAGTTGTTATTGTGGCTGAGATTGTATTGCTGTAACTGTTGTATCTGCTCCTAGTTTTTAGGATCTAGTTAGCTAGTTTAAACTCAGTTTGTATCTATTTAAACTAGGTTGTATCTTCTCTGTTTGATAAGGAATAATAGAATCCTTTTAGTTTATACTTCCCACCCCTTTCACAACCAAGAATCACTACCGTCGTCCTTCGATTACCTCCGTTGTCTGACCTGTGAATGACGACAACAACACCATTCTCTTTACCAACTTGTCGAGCCCAGTTCAATAGATCATCTCGAGATGGAAATACCTGACAATACAAATTTAGCATCATGTTATAATGTTCACACAAAGTCAAAACATAATAGTAACAATAATTCCTTAATCAACCACCTTCGTAGTAGTGAATGCATCACTACAATCAACACGATCTTTTACATCGGGAACATCCAACCTCTCTATGCTCATAGGAATCTGGAAACATAAAAAAATATCAATATATTTGTTTTTTTTCAGGACTACCATGAATTGAAATGAAAATTTGTTCTCACATGAGTATCTCCTCCTATATTATTTGGCATGTCCACATCCTCATGACTGTTGGCAAAAGAATCTTCCATAACCACTGAACACAACCTTAAATCTATAGGCATTACAGGAAGTAACAACAAGATAGCAATAGGTTATTTTTGGAAAACAGAAACAGGATTTTTTACCTCCGGAAACTGAAATCCGGATGTACAATTTACACATCCGGAAACACAATTCCGGATGTGAAACATTTAACACATCCAGAATTGTGTTTCCGAATGTGTAAATTGACATCGCAACTGCTCATCCGGAAAACAAAATTCGGAAACCCAAATACACATCCGGAAATGCAATTCCGGAGGTACAAATTGATCGTCCGGAAAACGAAATCCGGTGGTTCAATTTGGTCGTCCGGATTTGCATTTCCGGATGTGTATTTGGGTTTCCGGAAATGCATTTCCGGACACTTCCGGCAAGCATATTGCGGATGAGGCTATGTCCGGAAAGTATATTGCGGAAAGTATATTGCGGAGAAAGCATGAACGAGCATGACGAGCACACCTTCTTCTCCATTACGAGCATGAACGTGACGATGGAAGTTGGAAGACAGTCAGGTGAAGGCCATTTCACCACTGTATCTTCTTCCCCTATGACAAAAACCTATGAACGTAATATGAAAAACCTACAATGGTGAATGACCAGAGGGGGTGACTAAGGTGTGAAGTTTGAAAGTGTTGCGACGTGATGGCAAAAAATAAGGAGTGGCATGCAGAGAAAAAGACACAAACGAGAAAGGGGTATTTTTGGAAGAAAATTTGATAAAATCAGCCTGCACGGTGCCATTAGCAAAATGCAAGGTGTGAATAGCAAAGGCCTTATATACTACCTTATTAGTTTATACATTAACTGTTTACTAACATGCATTAAAATCAATGTACCATTCTAGTTCTAAACAAAGACGAAATAATTTTTTTGGGGATACTGCCAATTCAATCCTCATGATTTTGGAAACAATGATTTGGTCTTCATATGATTAACGATATGGAATTAATCATCGGATAATAATTTTTTCACCGTATGACATGAACTTGATCTTAGTAAACCAATAACTTAAAGATTATTTTGATGTTACAGAAATTATATTCAACTATTAAATTGATGTTCCAAAATTCTTTTCATGACCAAAACAATTGGTCTACCCTAATTTTTATTTCAAAAGTCTCATTTAAACAGCAAAACCTAAAAGCTTTATGGGTTGGATTTCAAAAATTCAAGATAAAAGGAGCTAGCTCCTTGCAGGCGAAGTTGTTTTTTTTTTTTTTTTTTTTTTTTTACTACTTGATTTTGTTTTATCAGTCCTATAGTATAACACTTCAATGTTTTGGTTAAAAAAAAAAAAAAAAACAGTTCGTTGTTTTATGGTATTATTCACCAGTGAAAACAATTTTTTTATTTTTTGATTAAAAAAAACAAATTTTTTTTAACTGGACAACAAATATTGCTATGACTAGTAAACTAGCAAGCATCTTGTGTATTCGCCAGGTGTTTTTAAATATAGAAAAAAATCAAATATAAATAAAATATAATTGAGAAAAATATTTAAAAGTAAATGACATATACACAATTAATTTAAGTAAAATTTAAAAAATAGTAAATAAAATGTTTATTTTATTAGAGTTGGTAAATAAATAAATGATTTCTGTAATTAAAGAAATTAATTGATAAAATTATAATAATTATTTTAATTATAATAATTAAAAATATTTATCTTGAGAAGGAAAGAAATTAAATGAAAAAACAAGCAAGCAAAATTAAAAGTAGATTTAAACATGTGGGACAATAAAAAATATGGAGATTATGAAGAATAGTTAACGTTCAATTATAGTTAATTTATTTTATAATAGAAAAGATGAGTAATCTTTTTTTTTCGTACAAAAAAAATAAATTAGGTGAGTTGGGTCCCTTGGGCTCATCAGGCCCAGGGCAGACCTCACAGCTCAAAGAGGGCTTACTACTTACAGATTACCCACTTACAAGGTCCTCACATTGATAGTGGGATTCGAACTCACAACCTTGTGAGTTATGAACTGTATCCTTACCAACTGGACCAATCTTCATCAGAAAGATGAGTAATCTTTGTGTAATGCAACGTTCTGTTATAATAATTGTGCATTAGGGACAAAATAACGAGATAATTTTTTAAAGTTATTATAGATCACATAATTACTTATTTTATTTGTTTCATTTTATTATGATTTTGAAGTAATCAGATCATATCATATAGTATATATAAAACTCAATGTTGACCACTGTTCATTGTCACATGTCACTCCTCTGTTTAATCACTGATTTTTTCCCCTTTTACTAGAAGCTTCTCTATTCTTATCTTATAATAATAAAAACTATATATTTACTGTTTATGACATAATACTTTGTTCATTGCACAATTCTGAAAACGTGTTCCACTAAATTATGACACTGCATTGTATTTTTATTTTTATTTAAAAAAAATTAATATATTACGATACTTAATGGAAACAAACTAAGTTAAAAAATTTATTGTTTTAAATAATAATATAAAATTAAGTGAAAACATTTATTGTTTTAAATAATATAAAAATAATAAATTTAAATTTAAAAAATAATTCACTATTTATATTAATAACAAAATAGTAAAAGATAAAATTGATTAGAGATAGTCATTATTCAAACTAATTATAAAATAAATGATATTAAATTAAAGGCTTAATCATTTTCTATTGATAACGTGTGATTTTGGTACCTAAAGTTTACACGGTACACAACCGGTTCCCTATTATTTCAATACTGCAAATTTTTTATCCTTCGATTCAATGTTCGTCAATTTTTTAATAATTTATAGGGAGTAACCACTCTCTAAGTACACTACATAGAACCTCTGGTTGAACTTCTGCGATGAAGGATTTGTGGTGGAACCAAAAAAAGGATCCCGAAAAGGAGGAACAAAACCAATAAATAACATAGATGAACCATTAAATCATGTTGGATAGGAGAAGCTGATGAGGGAGAACTTTAACCAGAGGTTCTGTGAGGTTAGAGGAGTAGCTTCCCTATGTTATTTAATGACAAAGTTATTTTTTAAAATAATAAATAAAATAAAGATTTATTAGGCATGCACTGTGGGTGTGATCTTTTTTACACAATCAACTAATCAGAAATTTAGAGATCATTAAAAATATTTGATTATTATCTTAATTACCTTAAAAATTAGTCATATCATGCGATTTTTGATTGGTTGATGACATAAATTTTTTTACACTTTATAATGCATTCTAATTAAGCTCGTTAAATAATAGAAGATGAATATGATCAAGATACTCTAATTTTAAAAAAAATAATAATAATAATAAAATCAAAATGAAATATTTGAATTAATAATTAAGTAATAGACTAAAAATTAACGAGAGGTTACTATCAAAAATAATATAATTTCCCTTATAATAATAAATTTCGGGAAAGGTCATTACTAAAAAAAAAAAAAACAATTCACTAGTTGGAATTTGATTAGTAAGAATAATTATCACAATATTATTGGTCATATTTTAACTCTTCACTTGGTACATATTAATCATTATAAATAAATTTTTTTTGACAAAATCATCATAATGTTTTTAGAATTTAATTGATATCCACTGTTAGTCTAAGGACTTTTTACACTATCAACCAATTATAAATTTTCATATCATTAGAAATGGTTGACTCTCATCCTAACTATCATAAAAATCGCTTGTATTATAAATTGTAATCGATTGACATTGTAATTTTTTTTTACACTAAAAGTGTATACCATTTTTTTTTATGGATATAAGTGTAAGCTATTTAAACTCATATGTATAAGCAGGAGTTATAAAATAATCTCCACTATTGAAGATACACGTCACCTTATAATATTTTTACTATTTTAAAAGCGTGTCTAGCTCCTAAGAAAAACAAAAGAAGGCTCTAAAAACAAATTTCCCCATCCAACAATAGAAGATTCTGGACCAACATAGAGAGCTTTTAGAAGTCACTATTCATTTCATGTTTGTTGCTATATTATTGAGAAATTGATGGAATCATCTTAGAATTACACAGATTATAAAGTTGCTCAATATATTTTGCTTGTGATAAAGGAATGCCAATAATTCAAGAAATCTATGAGCATAAAAATGTTGTAACAACTCTTTGTTATTCAATTGATAAATGATATTGACGAGCTTATTAACTCTATTTCTTAGTTTGTAACACTTATTCATCTTTTTGACAAAGACACTATTTACTAAGATTTGTTCATTAAACTGGTCCTTTTGTTCAGAATGCTTATTGGTAGAAAATATCTTTCTTTTTTTTTTTTTTTATATTAGTAGAGAATATCCTTCCTGAATCATAGTTGAAGATAGAAATATGCTATGGGACTTGATCAAGATTTTCAAGATAACATATTTACCTATGCAATTCATAATTTCAAGACATGTTTTTCCAGTTCAAATTTTGGTTTTTTTATTTATTAGAATCTTCTCTTTATACACTTAATTAATAACAGAAACTTTACTTTATCTTTTTTTTCTCGATTGCACTTTCTCAACTTTATAGAAATAATGTCAAACAAAATATATGCTCCATAAAATAAACTCAGCTTCTGTTTGCTTTAATAATGAAAATACTCTTTTTGTTAAAAAAATAATGGAAAGACTCTTTAAATATAATGTAAGGCTACAACTTAATATACTTTGTTATGGATGTTGAAACTCATTATTATTAGACTGTGGTATTACATATAGCATCTGTCTTTTTAGAAACATACATAATATTTGTTTGTTTTTTTTTACCAATTTAATTGATATTTAATTTTAAATAAATATTTAATTATATGTAAAAGTAATTTTAAAAACATAAGTAAAAATCAACATTACTGGTGACCCGTTGATAGCACGAGTACCATTCTAGTTTGTTACAAATAAAATATAGTAGTTTAATAGACCAGTTCATTAGGCTTCCAACCCGCAAAGGACTGAGCTGCAATGACAAATTACTAGCCTACAACTAAATTGGATTAGCCCTAGAAGGGTACTATTCACATCTTGCAATTTACTAATTGCACCTTGCAGCTTGACTTTTCCAATTTTTTTTTTTCCAAAAATACCCTCATCACTCAAACACACTATATCACACACTTCCCTTCCCCCACACCCAACACCCCACACTAGAACCACCACCACGACTCCGCCATGAGAGGACGGAGGCAGCGCCAACAACCAGACGTTCGCGGTCAGGTTCTGCCAAGAAGAGCCTTTCGAGATGGTGATTTGCTTGAGTCGTTCGCGGCGTTCAGAGTTAAACCACGACGGAATGGAGAGAAAGGACCTGACGACAATCCAGCGAAAGGGGCTATGGAAGGCGGCTTTGGCCATGGAGGTGGGATGGCAGCGATGAAGGTGGTTGCGGCGGCGACTGTGGAACAAGGTGGGGTATGGGTCCGGAATTTCAAATCCGGAATGAATCCGGAAGTTGCAATCGGGATGGGATCCGGAAAATGTTTTCTGGTAACCTTCCGGAAAACGAAATCCGGAGGTTTTCCGGAACCGAAATTCCGGAAGCCTATTATGATTGACGACCGGAAATGAATAAACGGAGATGTTTCGAAATCCAAATTCTGGAAACTGTGATTTTCAGAAAGCCAGAAATTGTCCCGGAAGAGAAGATGAAGGGAACGAAAACTTACCCGGAAAAGAAGATGAGGGCAAGCTTGCTGTCCTTTGTGGCGGCGGTTGGAGGGGCGGCGCGCGGCGTCCGTAGTCGTGGTGTGGGAGGCAAGGTGTTGGAGGCATAAGGAGGGTTGTGGTGTAGGTTTTCCGGATTGTGTTCTACTGGTGCAGTGGTGTGAGAGAAGTGTATTTGAGTGATGAGGGTATTTTTGGGGGGGAAAAATTGGTAAAATCAACCTGCAATGTGCAATTAGTAAATTGCAAGGTGTGAAGAGAAGAGCCCTTAGCCCTACCCATCTCGAAAATGTATCAGCCTATTTGCCAACCCAGATAAGTCGGACTCTCACAATTTAACATCCCTAGCCTCTAACAATGAGGCCATTGAATAATTCCATCGTGGGTGAAGTGGTCCAACCAAAACCGGGACACCATCGAACCAACTGATTCAGGCCGATTTAATAACATCAGCACAGGTTCGAAGGCTTATCCGGTCTTACATCATGACCGAACCGGCTATGGGTCCAATTTCCGGCCGAACCGGTCAGACTGGCATGTCCGGTTTAGTAACACTAGAATGTCCTATGACAATAATTCTCCACAAACATAAGGAAATCACCAGCTGGCCAAATTTTTTCAGGTCTTCAAGCAGGCTTTCTGTGGGAAAAGATAAAAGACAAAAAGACAAAGGAGGGCCATAGGGCAGTAAAAAACCACACAATTTCTGATTCAAGACAGCTTCCTTGTATGTATCTTAACGCAAGAACAAAAGCAAAGCAACAGTACACCATACAACCTCCAGAGAGACGGATTAAGATTTTAAAAACATTTATCAGTAAAGAAAATAAATGGGAAAACTTTTGGAACCTTTGCCATTTTATTAACAGCAGAGAGCATTTTTTCCAAACGAAAATGACAGCCTTTCCTTCCCATTTGAACCGAAGTTGAACTTTATCTCACCAGCATCATTATGAACAGCAGTATTGCTTGTAGAAGGGAAGGAAAAAACCACTGCTGAACTGGACTTTTTTAAACCAAAACTAAATAATGGTTCCGTAGATCTTTCTTTTGATTGATGTTGATGCCCAGTGGAGAATAATGGCATGATGGATGGTGTTGGTGGCTCAGAGAGTACCGAAGAGGATGTTGAAAAGGGGAAGGTAAATCCGGAGCCGTTATCAGATGATATGGTCCACCTTGAGCCAGGCTTGTTGATGGAAATAGCAGGTAAAAACTGGTTTACTAGCTGAAGAGTTGGAGAGAGGCTGCTTCTTTTCTTGATTTACTACAGAAGGGTGACCATCGCTTGGGAGAGTCTTCGAAACATTCTGCAAATTGAATTCATCAGAAAAACTTGGTTGGTTCTCGAAATAGTATGCCAAAATTCTATGTATTTTGATAACTAAATCAAAACTTCAATAAGTTTAAAATAATCAACTAAAATGACTATTGGATAATAGTTTTTACTGCATTGCCTATGCAATAAACTTTCTTCCAATTAGAATAATAACTGAATTTTGGTAATGCCTTGTAAGTTGTAACACAAATTTAGAAGGCTAGAGACGAAAAATAATGTAAAAAGCATTCATGCTCATTAGATAATTAGAGTACCTCTTGAGTAAACTTCATTAAAATATTTTGAGAACCACCAAAAATTTGGGTAGTCACTGAATCATTATCAAGTCTCGGGATGCTGCTGAAAACATTCATGTCAGATGCCAAAGTTCCTTCTTTAGAAACAACAATAGATTTATCCGCACTCTCCCTTGGTGGAATGCCAACATGGAAGTTCCCTTGACCTTCATTTGTTAGAATAGATTTCTTTCCATCAAGCCCATCATATTTATAAGGACTAACATCTTTTAATTTCAGCATGCCATTATCATCATTCGACAAGATAGTAGATTCAGGATTCTTCCATTTAGTTGCCAGCTTCAGCTCAGCAGATTTCTCTTTAGGAGTGGGAATGTTTCTATCAATATGATCCAATATTTTCTTGGCCATCAAACTGGTATGCATGGGTACAGTTGGAACACCCACCTCAAAGCCCAGTGGCTTATGAATGCTGCTCGTCCCATCACGAACCGATCTCTTTGTAACAGCAGGAGTGAAACCTTCATTAACACCAGATCTTTCTCTCTGTGAAGGGCCATTCAGAGATGAATAGGCTGGTATTCTTGAAGAAGATTGTGCACCGACCCTATGCCTAATTCGACGAATAGGTCCAACAGATCCATATCCACTTTCTGATGCATCAACATCAGATTTATCCTATGCGTATTAGGATTACATTAGCAATTAATTACCGCAAAAAGGAAAAGTAGCACAGGTAGAAACATACAGCAAGGCAAATAGGAATAACACAGCATGAAAGGTTCAACTTGTTAATAATCTAAACTATCACCAATAAAAAGAATGTCACATCTAAATTTGACTTTCAGCGATATAAAATTGTCAAAAGAATTGACAGAATACGAATCAAATACAATCATGAAAGGATCTGAAAACTGAAAGATACCTGCAGATACAGAGGAGTCTGTGATTGACGAAGGGGAGTTGATGAAATGTAGCTATAGTCACCTTGCCTATTAGTCAACTGGTGAAAAAGAAAAAAGAAAAAATATCACAAGTTTGGAAACACCTTGAAGAATTAAAGTACAAGACAAATTCCTTAAACAAAATATACCTTGGACTTGGACTTTGATAACAGAGTTCTTGAATAAGGCGTCCGGGGGAAGTTATGAAGTCCATATCTGCTTCTTTGACTTTGTGGTGTTCCATAAACATCATGTACCACAGCACCTGGCCAACATGTTGATGACTTCATGGATGGTGATGGATCATATGGTTTTATTGCAGCTTCGTCACCATGTAACACCGTGCTTTCAACAGTTTGTATAATGCTCTTAGAACTGGGGCCTGCTTCAGATGCCCGAGAATCCATATATGCCCTAGCAATCTCAATTGGTGAAGCACCAATTTCACCTTGAACCTGGAGAATTGTTAATTTGACTACCATATAAAGAAAATTACATGACACTGTGAAAAGGACCACATGTTCTACAATTCGAATGTATAATATGATAATACAAATTTTGGGTACCTGTCAAACTCGATATTCAATTTTCAAGCTAAGAATTTAAAAAAATGTTTCATTCTGTCTCAAACAAATACTTTGATATCTAAGTCTACTGGGAATGTGTTAATGCAAAAAAAAAAAAAAAATGGTATGTTGTACAAGATGAATGCATTATTCAGTTCAAAAATAGCCCCAAGAACAGTACAAACGCATAAATCATCATCTAACAACATTAGAATTCACTGTTATATGTTTCCGAATAAATTGTAAGGTATATAATAATAGCTCAATTTGTTGAAGTCCAGAGAATCTACAATTTTTAAAATTTCAATCTTCTTTCACAGCCATCCATGTTTTTACCATATATATATATATATATATATATACACTTCCTATCCAAAATCAAATTTACTTGGTGCAATATTATTTCATACATTCCTCTTTAGGCACTAAATATTAACAAAAACCGTGTAAACCTTTTATCCCTCCCACAAACAATTACCCACCCAAAACCACCACAGCTATATTCAGATTATAGTATACCATCTTGTAGCTGCAGTCAATCTCAACATCCATTCTCAACCTCGAGGTTTAATAGCCTAAAACCCATAGTTTTTCTGAGGCTTTCCATGGTTATTGCAGAAAACTATGTCCACAAAACTAGTTAACTACTTTTACAGTGATCCTTCAAGTGCATCATAATCTCACTGACGTCTAGTATATAGAGAGTCTCCTCCATCTTTCAGCCCCAGTTCTTATTTATATACATAGATCTCAAAGCTAATGTCTGGTTTGGGCTGAGTACTACTATACATTGGGAGTCAAAGTTCCTCTGTCCGTATTCTTTCTTTATTGTTTTTCTTTTTTCTGTCTATCACATTTGTTTTATCTTGCTTGACTATAAACACTCAGGCTCTGCAAAAGAGGTTAGTGGTTATTCTTGAATATGCTGTGGTCTCCAGCGTATTTTCC